>CM060929.1:717598831-718912403 GCA_030765085.1 Allium cepa | reverse complement strand
GTGCTTCCCCCAAGGTTCGCTCTTCCACTTTTAGCATCCATATCTGTATTCAAACCCCATGAGATACAGAAGAATAACCTAAGAGAGATAGGAGAACAGAGATATAACGTCTACTTAAATATAACAAATACAAGTATGTTACTATAGCGTTATCCCATCTCCAATCTTATCTCTAATTCCTTAAGATTTGTTTTCAAAATCATCTTAGTCTAAAATTTTTCATAAACCTATGCTCTGATACCAAGTTGTAACATCCCTTGTCTGGAGGCTCGAAGCTAAGCGCTAACAATGCTGCAGTCATCCACAGTATTAACTTCTGGTGAACAAATATGGTTAATGGTATCCATAATATCGGAAGCACTTGAATACGAAATAAAAACATCACAAATTAAAAACATTTTTCTGATTACATTTCAAAACAACATTTCTTATCCAAGTCACATAATCCTAAATGTTCCCCAAGTTTAGATCAAATATAATTATTACAAAATACGCAAAGAGCGACATGAAGATGCCCCCTTGGATGACCAAAATACTAAATAGTCATAACTGACTTAATACAACAAAGCAGAATCAAACAAAATAAAACAACAACTCCTGAACAGCTATCTGCCAGTCACCTACTGGTCTTTGGAAGCTTTACTTACTAACCTACTAAAAACTAGAAATCCTCAACCCTTAACCGAATCAAATCAATTTTGAGCACCCAAGAGTCTAAGGAGAAAAACATAAACTTTGAGTGAGACATAAAGACTGGCGTGAATAATACTATACATCTTGTTTATTTGATATTAAGTGAGACCACGCCGCTTTGTGGAACGGTGTTTTTCTCACTAATATCCTTTTAAAACATATCTTTTGCAAATCATAATCATGCAACCAAAATTGGTTAAAACTGTAAAGCATTATCATGTAAACATACATATCAGGTAACAAATGAACTATCTGTCCAAACATCATAGTTTTGTTTGGCTAACTACTAACCTTTGGTTGATTCGGGCCTACCAGACAATGTAAAAAAATAATCTAACATTTATTAGATACTCGTCATCAGGACGGTCTGTCCCTAACTTACTTTCTCCAAGTCCAATGATCCTAATGGTTTTACGGGCTCACCAATAACCTACCTCTGTTCATATATATTCCTTTCGGTGTATAACATCATTTTAGTCTTACTTGCGATAAAGCCCTACAAACTGAAATTTTGGACTAAATTAGCTAAAGGCTAATAGCTAATATATAGGGCGCGACCCTATATCAGTCTCATTTGGTATATAAACATCAGAGTCATTTTACTTACGGTAATCTTTCTAAAATTTTCCTTAAAAACATTTTATTCTTAAATTGATTTAAACCTTTAAATCAATTTCCAAACATGGAAAATATATACTCTATGCTTTACACAAAATCACATTACCATGTTATATATACTTTACACAAATCTTTCTTGATAAAAACATTTAAATCTTTGAAAGTATCTCTTTCCATCCATTTGAAAGTATCCCTTTTGAAACCAAGTAAACCCTTTCTATAACCTAGGCCGAAAGGCCAAAACATTCCTTTCGAAACCATAAATATAAAACCTTTCGAAACCATTGAAAAACCTTTCCTTCAAAAGCTATAAAACCTTAGACATCCTGTCTTTAAAATATTTAAACATTGCCTTTCGAAAATATTGGAAAACCTTCCTTTAAAACCTTTCAAAAATAATGGAAACCACCCCTTCGAAAGCATTAAAACATCAAACCTTTCGATAGCATTTGGGTTCAAGTAAAACATGTGAAAAACCTTATGAAACCATTTAAAACCAATTCATTCAAAATCTTTGGGTTTTACTTCCAACGGAACCAAGGGCCATAAAACAACTAAGTCGAAAGCACTCTTTCGAAAGCATTTCCTAAGAAGTGAGGGTGTCTAAACCAACCATTCGAAAGCATTGGAGAAGTGGCTTGGGTTTTGTAAAACAAAATAGCCCTTTCGAAGACATCGGTTCAAATGGTAAAAAGCGAAAGCAAAGGGGTTTCGACCCCTTCGAAAGCATTAACTTAAAACAAAAGGCGCAACATTTTCGAAACTTTTCCTTAAATTAATTTGACCCAGTCGGAAGCTAACCAAGTCGAAAGCATACCCTTCGATAGTAAAGCAGGCGTATCTTTCCTTTGAAAGCTAAATAAGGTTTCAACTTCCTCCGGAACCTATTTTTTTGACTTCATACCTTCCACCTTTTATCCAATTAGCTACGTACCAATACTTGATACCGTGCGCATTGGTTTTGACTTAAAAGGAGGTGGAGCTACTAAGTCAGAACCTAGGTGCCGAAAGTGGCGAAACATGTATAAAGCATGTTTAAATTGATTTTTAACCTTTTAAAGTAATCTTTTCAACTAACCCACCTTGTTTGTCAAAATATGTTTGGTTGGTAATTTTTTCTCTAAAAGTTCTACCAAAATTTCAAAATAAATTAATTTAAATAATTTACAAAATACCAATTCTCCTTTTATGAATATATAAAATATTTAATTAGCATACCTTAAATAATTTTATATATCTATTAAAACACTTAGAAAATTTTTACAAAAATTCCATAAAATCATTTTTAATATGTTTTCTAACATATATAAATTTCGGACCCAAAACATATATAAATTATCCGTAAATTATTTTAAACCCAAATATCCATTTTCCTCAGTACAAAATTAATATAAAATTCATATTAATTCAGAAAATTATAAAAATTGAAATCCATCTCTAAAATATGATTTATGATCTAAGTCTAGAATTGCAAGGCATTTTGGATGTCATTTAATTGAGTTTTCACATTAAAACATATCATAAACCTATATGAATAAGCATAAATAATCAACAAGCATATATAAACATTTAATAATTCAAAAACATGGCATAACCTTGCAAAATAATTTAGGATTAACCTTAAAACCAAAAACATTAGAAAATATGAGATGTAATCATTATTCACCTTAGCTTTAAGATTAAGGAGTTTGAGATTTGAATGGATTTGAATTGGTTAATTTTCCTTCCTTCGATTTTCTTTACCTTCTTCCTCTTGCTTATGTTAATGGTGGTCGGCCTCTATATTTAATTTTGGCAAATGAATGAACGTGTAGAATGTATATGGCTTAGGGTTTAGGGTATAAGGATTTAATTATTCCTATATTGTTGTTGTTTATTTCCTAACATTTTATTCCATTTCAATTTACTTAGTTCATTTTTTTATATGGCATGGCTACCACTTATTAATCACACCCCTAATCATTACATTATTTTATTAATTTAGCTAATGTAAAATAAAAATAGATCCAAGCCATGAAGATGACAAATGGATTTGGAAATTATCAGTAAAAGGAAAATTTTCTTTTGAAAACACTTGGGATCACATTAAAGGTGAGGAAATGGAAGTGGATTGGCTCAAAAAAAAATTGGAATACAGTGAATTGTCCAAAAATGGCTTACTGCACTTATTTTGCTATATTAAATCGACTGTCAACAAGGGATGGGTGTGCAAAATGGAGCAAAAACAAAGGAAAATACAACTGTCTTTTGTGTAAGAAAGAAGCAGAAAATATTGATCATCTTTTTCTTTGATTCCTCATATTCAAGACACACATGGTTCATAGTTAAAAACAAATTAAACCTCAATCAACAGTTGGTGCTTCAAAATATCAGAGATAGTATTCAACATATCCAAACAGCTTTCAAGGGAAAGAAAAAAGAATTTGATAAAGCACGTGTTGTTTTAACCACTACAGTATATTTCATATGGAAAGAAAGAAACAATAGGTTTCATCAAAACATTGAAACAGACGGTACTTAACTATGGAAAGCCATTGAACTAGAATATAATACCATTCTTCAAAAATCTTGTAAACCACTCAATCATAGTAGACAAGGTCAAAACATATGTGATTCAGACAACTACAAAGAAAGGGTTGAAGAATACTTACAAACGGGAAAATTCTCTTGTGAGAATTCCCTTCAAGTTAGTAATTGTAGATTGACTAATGATCCAGCAGGTTATCAAGGCATCAATTTCTACCAAGCTAAAGAGGATGGCGGCCGTTCTATAGTCCAAACCAGGAAAAGTTCTACAAGGAAAGAAAACATAAACTCAATATTAATAATATGGATACAATTATTTATATTGATTCTAATAAATTATTTTGCCAACCTGATTTGAATAGGATCTATCGCTCTTACAACTGTGAGCTCGAGCATAATGATAATTCGCAACCCACAAGCATTAACAAAAGGTTAAGAGCCAACCAATCTGAGAGCAAACTTGTACATGACAATAATTACTTATCTGATGGGATTCAAAGGGAAAGTACCAATAGCACAACTGATGGTGGCCTCTATAACACTCAATTCATGAATGATACCTACAAGGGAAGTAACAAGGCTTTTATCAAAAATAAAATGGTTAATTTTACTATTACTAATTCTAATCATATTATTTCTCTACCTGATTTGAATAGGAGCTACTGCGCTTACGACAGTTTATGCGATCATGAAAGGATGCTCCAACTGGCAATCAAAGACCATAGATTAGGATATAACCATTACAAAAGAAATATGAACAATCAAGTCTATCACTTATCAGCCTAGAAAGAGGCGAGAGTAGTAAGATGAAGGAACCAGAGATTCTAAGAAACATTGTAAGTAGCAGCAATTTTCAAACCCATACTGTTGAAACTACTAAAGAGACTCAAACAAATATAACTTTCGAAGCCACAATCGTGAAGCTTTGGCTGAAGTTGCATCGGATTCTCGTGAACCTCAAACTATTTTGGTCATCAAAACTCCAGATCTTGTACCAAAGATCTTCTAGATCTAAGGTCTGATGAAGCTACGAATAGCAAAGCGTTCATGTTTAAGGTAGCAGAAACAAAAACCACTATGCATAGTGATTTTTACTCCAATTTAAAGCTACAAGGTCTGCATCGCTACGGCATGAAGACATGGAAGCCTCCTTAAGCCTTATTTTCTGGCTCCAGCGATCTATTTTGAGCTTTGAGACGGAAATTATTTTCGCTTTCCACCATTTTTGTTTGTGGAGATAATGTAAGTGGAGGCGCTGTTTTGGCCTAGAAAAGATAGGGTTTGTTTTGAGAAAGAGTTTTGTATCAGTTATAACACTATCGGGTATAACCTTATCACTTTATTTTATGGGCTTGGGCCCTGTTATTTACTAAGTTTCAAAATAAAAATCTTCTATCTACATATTGCAATCGTAAATATAACCAATATTAGCTTATTTTCTTTTCCATTTGCTTCCAGTAATACATGCACAAAATTCCTTCAAAATGCATATTTTCAGGGATTGCAACTAATGTTGTTATTTCCATGCATGGAAGTGAAACTATAAAGAACTCAATTTTTAGCGATTAACTTCAATTTAGTATTTGCAGTCCATGTCACATGATGTTAGGCCTATCAAAGTGGTTGGGTTGGGTAAACATGGGTTGGGTCGAGTTTGACCTAACCCATTTATGACTCATTATCTTTTATCTATTTATAACCCAACCCGTTTGTGACCCAACTCACTTAATAAGCGGGTTACCTATTTAATCCATTTAAAGGTTTAAATTTAATTTGACTAATAAAAAAATATAAAATAATTCTAATTTTTATACTTTGAGATCCGACAAAAATTTAAAATTCTAATTCTATTTTTCATCAAAATTCAAATATGGAGATGTGGTAACTTATTATTTTCTAAATACAACTGTCAGCCCCCTTGAAAAACTACAATGTGCGTTCACACGATAAAGTATCCGAGTGTTTCATACTATCCGTAATTTAGGTGGTACTTAATCGGTCGAAGTCCGCCTGATTTTGAGGTAGGACGAAGGAGTTATTGCAGTCTGAACAAAAAAATAACGGTTTCTGCACTAGACGTAGTTCATATACATGGATGTGGTAGCATGTTATTTTTCAAGTACAATTGTCAGTCCCCATGGAGAACTGTAATGTGCGTTCACACGATAAAGTATCTGAGTGTTCCATACTATCCGTAATTTAGGTGGGAGTTAATTGGTCAAAGTCTCGCCTGATTCTGATTTAGAACGAAGGAGTTATTGCAGTCTGAACAAAAAAAATAGCAGCTTCTGCACTAGACGGAGTTCAATATGCAGATGTGATCGCTTGTTATTTTCTAAGTACAACTATCAGTTCCCTTGGAGAACTACAGTGTGCGTTCGCATGATGAAGTATCCGAGTGTTTCATACCGTCCGTAATTTAGGCTCAAGTTGATCGGTTGAAGTCTCGTCTGATTTCGAATTAGAACGAAGAAGTTATTGCAGTCTGAACAAAAAAAAATAGCGGCTTTTGCACTAGACGGAATTTAAATATGGGGATGCGGTAGTCTATTATTTTCTAAGTACAATTGTCAGTCTCCATGAAAAATTATATTGTACGTTCAAAATTCTTATTTTTCAAATTTATATTAAAATTTATCGTTTTTAATAAATGAGTTATCCATTTATAACCCTTTTAAAAATGGGTCAACCCAACACAACCCATTTAATAATATTTATAAATGGGTTGACCCAACCCATTTATAAGTGGGGTAAATGGGTTGAGTCAAATTTTGACAGATCTACGTGATGTGATAAGCTTGCAAGTCAGTTGATGCAACTTTGGGTTTAGGTGCAGGTTGGGCTAAAAAGGAAGTGGCTCCTTTAGATGGAAGCGTTTGGGAAGCTTTTAGAACTTTCGGTTCAGGTGTAATTAGACCAGCGAAATATGTTGCTTCAACTGCCGAAGGATTTTTTTAAACTTAGTTATCTTTCGATCAGTAAGGCATGGTTCTTCATTTGCTTGGGTAGCTTATATATAATCCTAGGCCTAGAAGTAGTTGTAAGTCAGCAGCCAGTGCAGGTTTCTGATCTTTTGGTTTCTGCAGTGGCAGCTTAAATCGGAGAATGCTATTATCTAAACAATCAAAAATAACAGTGAGATGATAAAATATTTGCATAAGCTTGCAAGTCAGCAATGAGAATACAAAGAAAGAAACGGTACTATAATTAATGTTGTTGGTTTCAAGTTTCCTACCAGCCTTGGAGCTGTTCTCGGTGCTTTCAGAAGATTCACAAGGCTCTGGGGTAAGGACTCGTAATGTACGTTTTTCTGTTATCCCACTTCTTTCATCCTTTGTTTGTAGCTTTTTCTTTATTAATTCTGTTGAAGTTGGGTTGATTTTGCCACATTATTTATCAAAATACGAAGTTTAAAACAAACATGGTGCTTTGTCTTAAGTTTTATTTTGTATTTATTATGTATTATACGTATACAAAATATAGATGCAAAGAATATTTTCATATATGCATGTTTACCTGAATGGGTATGCTAAGAAGAATGGCAAGTTGATAATGCGTTATATCATTCTCATGTCATGTCCAACCCATGTATATGTGACAAACAAATGCTCTACGTATTTTGTAATTAGCACAGCAACGTTGACAGGGGAGTAACCATGTCATAGTTGCCCTGGGATTTAGCCTGGGTAAAAATTTTGTAAACTATTGTATAAATTTTCCTCGAACCTTTGTAATATTTCATAATATGTATAAAAATTTGCTAATCCTTGGTAACCCCATGTGTGTTGCTGTAACAAAATCATATCGGCATTTCCTGTTCATGTAAAAAATTAAATTCAAATGCATATATGCAAGTGCAATCTGCATATGAACATGTCTTTTTTGTACAGATGTGACATACTGATCGTTGTATGTTGCCAAACAATTAACTCTTTGGCCTTTGTATGTTACCGAACAATTGATACTTTGACCATGTAAACATATGGAGCATTTTGGCCAGTATTATTTATTGTAAACATAGCAGCTTTAATTGCTAGCAGGGCAATGATTATGGCAACATATGGATCTTCACCCATTAAAACTGATATTAGTTTTGATGATACTTTTACGGTGTCATAATGAATAGATACAGTCCCATGTTTGATTAGTGCAATTATTTGTATATTTAGCTTATTTGCTCTTCTTGACCAATAGTATAATTTTCTTATGGATATTATTTAGTTAACTAGTCAGACCTGTTGTAAGTAGTAACTCTACACTTTATTCTACTCAGAGTTTACTGGATCTGGAGTCCTTACTGATACTGATTCAAAAAGGTGGTTTGGTTCCAACCAAAATGTACCTATTACAACATGTTTTCATAACATGTTGATTTCCATTTCTGTGAGTATTTTTTTTTCACATTTAGATGATTTAAAGCAACTTAGTAGATTGGCATACAGATATTTAATGTTGAATGTCAATAAAAATATCACATACCACTTGACCAGAAAGGAAGCTTTATGTCTACAGGCTGCAGCACCTACATAATGCCCGTTATTATTGGTAAAATTAAAAGGTTAATTGAATAGTTGTTTATACGTCCTAAAAATGGAACTGAGACCGATAATCCTACGTCAATGATTTTACACTATTACCGTTATTATTGGTAAATTTGATCCGCCATGAAATAATTACCAATTTGAGAAGAAAGAGTGGTAATCTAGCTTCTGCAGTAGAGATCCAGCATCTCATGTCTAGATCTGATGGAAAGAAGATAATTTGTCTAAAGCAATCGTGAGAATCGTTCGATCGCCTCTCTCTACAAACCCTAATCCTAGGGTCACGTTTGAGGGGGAAAAAAGAGTAATGTGGCCGATAGATATAAAAAAAGAGAAGCAGTGTTATAACAATGAGAAGCAGTACTATCTCAAATACAAAGCAAGCAAGCCGAATGTGAAGGGCCCAGGTCCAAAGTTCTATTTTCTCAAATTACATTTTTCTGGACCGTTGTATCAAGTATAAATACAAAGCAAAATGTAAACTGATGATGTAATGATCATTTCACTTTCTTCTTCAATAAAATTTAGAAACTCTTTCATGGTATCAGAGTCCACTGCCTAACGGCAATATTTCAAAAAAAAAGGAAGAAACTCATCAGAATTCATCATCATCATTTGAGTTTCTGATTCGTATTTGAAGTGTAGTACCATATCAGTACTGAATCTGGCTGCATCAACACATTCAGATCGAATCTTGATGAAAAACAGCAAGAAATCAATTTACTCAAATCAAGAAACTCATCAAACAGATCACAGCATCAAAAAAAAGTGTCATCCAACAGAGATCATCAGATTATCATCATCTGATCAACAGAGATCATCAGATTATCATCATCTGATCCTGTGGTTGCAACATTCCTGGTCTAGTGTCTCTGTTTTTTCTCAGTAATTGAGATCTTGATCAAGATATAAACCGTTTCTTGTAAATTTTTCATTTCTGTCTATCCATCCCTCTATATCTGCACTTTCTTGATATTAGCTTTCACCGTGAGTAATGAATCCAACACTGCATCATCAGAGGACACAAATAATTCTCAGCAAACTTCAACAGCAGTTGAGAACCTCATCAAGACCATCATTAGCCCACAGAGTCAACTTGTGATCTGGACGAAGATAACTATCTACTATGGAGGCTTCAGGTTGAAACTGCAATTCAAGGCTATGGACTTGAAGGTTACATTCTTGGCACCATTCCAATCCCATCAAAATTCATCACTGTACAGGAAAACAAAGTTGATAGCAATGAAGAATACACAAAGTATCATAGGCAAGACAGACTGATCTGTTCTTGGTTAATGTCATCTATGAACACCAAGTTACTGTCTCATGTAATAGGATGGAAGACTGCAAATGAATTATGGACAACAGTTGAAAAGGTGTTTAATACACAGTCTGCAGCTAAGGTTATGCACCACAAAAGGAAACTTCAAAACATCAAGAAGGACACTCATACTATGAGAGAATATCTGTCCAAGATCAAAAATACATGTGATCTTCTTGAAGCTGCAGATCATAAAGTTTCTGATTCAGAACAAATCCTGACCATACTCAATGGTTGAAGTGATGAGTATGAATCAGTGGTTGTTGTGATAGCTTCTCAAAAGGTTCTGCCATCTATAAATGATGTACACTCAATCTTGTTAGCACATGAAGCAAGAATTGACAATAAAAGACCACAAGAATCAAATCTCTCTGTTAATTACACAGCTAATCAAAGAAATAAAGGTCAAAACAGCAATAAAACAGAACAGGGAAGTCAAAGAGGTGGCTTCACTAATAGATCAAGAGGAAGATGGTATAACAATAACAACAGGTCAAAATGTCAAATCTGCGAAAAAGTAGGATACACAGCAGTAAAATCTATTTCAGATACTCAAATCAGAACAATAACATTCAGAGAAGCAGCAATCACAATGTCAACATGGCACAAACCAGTGACAGTCAAAATGATAACAACAACAAAGGTCAAAGTTCAAATGACATTGCCAAAGCTGAACACATTCAAGATGAATCCTGGTATCCAGATTCTGGTGCTACAAATCACATCACTAACAATCTTGACAATCTAAATCGTGGATGCAAAGAATATAGAGGTAATCAAACAATTTGCATGGGGGATGGTAAGTGTGTCAAAATTTCTCATACTGGTAACATCTATATTAGAGGTAAAAGACAACTATTTCTGCATAATTTACTAAGAGTTCCAAATATTAAAAAGAATCTTATAAGTGTATCTCAGTTTGCTCTTGATAACAATGTGTATTTTGAGTTCTATCCTAAGTACTGCTTAGTCAGAGACATATTGACTAAGGATGTTCTGTTGCAGGGTGAAACTGAAAAAGGACTTTACAAATTTACATCCACCAACTGCAGCAGTGTCACAAAGGAAATCACTGTAATTTGAGTTCAAAAAGAAACAGAAAAGATACATTTGATCTATGGCATTATAAACTTGGCCATCCAAGTAGTAAAGTTGTAAAGCAAATTCTTGTTGAAAATAAAATAAAGTTTGATGATACATCTTTACCCTACGTATGTACTTATTGTCAAATGGGCAAAAGTCATAAGTTAGCTTTCAATCATTCATCAACTCAATACAATAAACCACTAGAATTAGTTGCCACTGATTTGTGGGGTCCTGCACCCATATGCTTAGATTTTGGATTTAAGTACTATATATCATTTGTAGATGCATATTCAAGACATACTTGGATATACTTCTTAAAAACAAAATATGAGACATACAATGCAGTCATATGCTTCATAACTATGGCTGAAAAACAAACTAATTCACAAGTTAAGATCATTCAGTCTGATGGTGGAACTGAGTATAAACTTCTTAGCAAATATTTTCAAAAAAGAGGAACTATACACAGAACCACATGTCCTCACACATCTGAGCAAAATGGTCTAGTGGAAAGAAAACACAGACACATTGTTGAATTTGGTCTTACCCTACTAGCTCATGCCTCAATGCCATTAAAATTCTGGCCTGAAGCATTCAATACAGCTGTTTATTTGATAAACAGAATGCCAACAAAGGTTCTTAAGGGAATCAGTCCAATAGAGAAATTATATGGGTATAAACTAGATTATTTTAGTTTAAGAACCTTTGGATGTCTCTGTTTTCCTTACACTAAACCATACAATACAAACAAACTAAACTTTAGATCCAAACCATGTACCTTTCTGGGATACTCTACAAACCAAAAGGGATACAAATGTCTAGATGACAGTGGAAAATTTTTTGTGAGTAGACATGCTGTCTTTAATGAGCATGTGTTTCCTTTTAGTAACTCAGAAATGAAAACAACAAGCAAAGTCTACAACCCAAAAGCATCTATACCTGACTTACCAGTCTACACTGAGATTGAGCATCATATAAGGGAAAAGGAGGCTATTGAGAATCAAAATGCGCAATTCAGAGAATTTGTTCAACAAAACTTGACTGATAATCTCAGTCATGCCAGTCCATCACCTGCAGAAACAACAGAAGACAGAGAACAGGATCAAGTAGATAATCTTGAAGAGAGTACTCAAAGGCCATCAAACAATTCTGACACAGGGGACATACCTCATAATGATGCTCAAATGAAATCCACTCATCCCATGGTTACAAGGGCCAAGAGTGGTATCTTCAAGCCAAAAATTTATACAGCAAACTTGAGTACACATGAACCTGTTACATACACCCAAGTTGTCAAAGACAAAAATTGGAGAGATGCAATGAATGAAGAATACAATGCTCTCATCAAGAATAGAATATGGGATCTCGTATATCCACCAGATAATAAAAACATTGTTGGATGCAAGTGGACATACAAAATCAAGAGAAATCCAGATGGAACCATAAAAAAATACAAGGCAAGACTAGTTGCAAAGGGCTACACTCAGCAATATGGGTTTGACTTCAATGAAACATTTTCTCCAGTGGTAAAACCATCCACAATTAGACTGATTCTCACTATTGCATTATACAATAAATGGGATATAAGACAATTGGATGTCAACAATGCATTCCTCAATGGCATTCTACAAGAGGAAATTTATATGGAACAGCCACAGGGGTTCACCAGAAATGAAAACTATGTGTGCAAATTGAATAAGGCCATTTATGGTCTTAAATAGGCTCCAAGAGTCTGGTTTGATAGACTGAAATTATCATTAAAAAATCAAGGATATCAGTCTACCAAATCAGATAACTCACTCTTTATCAAAATTAATGATGTATCAACAGTATATATACTAATATATGTTGATGACTTAATTATTACAGGTAATAACGGAGAAGAGATTAAGCACATCATCACTTATTTAAATGAGCAATTTTCTGTAAAAGACCTTGGAGACATCAACTACTTCTTAGGCATAGAAGTCAAAAGGAAAGCAAATTCAGAAATAATCTTATGCCAAAAGAAGTATATTCAGGAAATACTAGACATAGCAAAAATGAGTGATGCAAAGGCACAACCAACTCCCATGATAAGTAGTCAACATTACTCTAAAAACAGGGGAGAAGTCATACTTAATATTAAACAATATAGAAGTGTTGTAGGGGATTACAATATGCAACTATAACACAACCTGATATTGCTTACAGTGTTAATAAGGTATCTCAATTTTTACAGAATCCACTTGATGAGCACTGGAAAATTGTAAAGAGGATTCTCAGATACTTAAAGGGAACAATGAATCATGGCCTGTCACTTAAAGCATGCAGCAACTTGAATATAGTAGGGTATGCCGATGCTGACTGGGCTTCAGACCCAGATAACCGAAAGTCAATCACAGGCTACTGCATATACATTGGAAATAACCTTATATCATGGTGTTCGAAGAAACAAGCAACCATATCAAGGTCAAGCACTGAAGCCGAATACAGAAGCATAGCAAGTGCTACAGTAGAAATTATTTGGCTACAGTCTATACTGGATGAACTAAAGCAGAAATCAGATAACATACCAGTTCTATGGTGTGACAATCAAAGCACAGTATACATGTCAGCCAATCCAATACTTCATTCTCGAACCAAGCGTATAGAGATAGATCTATACTTCGTTCGAGAACTCGTTCAAAAAGGAAAGCTTCAGATAAGACACATACCAGCTACTTTCCAACGTGCAGATGTTCTCACCAAGGCGCTATCGGCCAAAAATTTCAACAAGTTCAGATCTGACCTGAAAGTTGAAGATGACAAAGAACAAACATCTGTAACCATCTCAGTTTCCAACAACATCTCAAAGGTTCCTGAGAACTCAAGCATAGCGAAAAAGGAAGAAACTTCCTCTGGTTTCCACCTGCCGAAGCAAGGGTACCAGATCTCAGCTTCAAATTTGAGAAGGAGTGGGAATCTAGCTTCTCCAGTAGAGATCCAGCATCTCATGTCTAGATCTAATGGAAAGAAGATAATTTGTCTAAAGCAATCGTGAGAATCGTTCGATCGCCTCTCTCTGCAAACCCTAACCCTAGGGTCGCGTTTGAAGGGGTAAATAAGAGTGTAATGTGGCCGGTAGATATAAAAAAAGAGAAGCAGTGTTATAACAATGAGAAGCGTATTATCTCAAACACAAAGCAATCTGGCCGAATGTGAAGGGCCCAAGCCCAAAGTTCTATTTTCTCAAATTACATTTTTCTGCACCGTTGTATCAAGTATAAATATAAAGAAAAATGTAAACTGATGATGTAATAATCATTTCACTTTTTTCTTCAATAAAATTTATAAACTCTTTCAGTAAAATTAAAAGGTTAATTGAATAGTTGTTTATACGTCCTAAACATGGAACTGAGACTGATAATCCTACGTCAATGATTTTACACTATTACCGTTATTATTGGTAAAATTTGATCCGCCATGAAAATAATCATCTTCCGTTGGTTTTCCTTGAGGAGGCTTGTACTGTTACCGAAAAGGTGACAGTTTTTAATAATGTGGTGAATTAAGTGCTTAGTACGGGTGCTCCGATGTTTGTAAATATGCCTAGTATTGTTATCAGTCCTCTTATGGCTTCAACTAATGTGTGTGATGCTTTGGCTCAGTCTTCTTCATTTTTTCATGTTAACAATTTTTCTTTTTCTTTTTTGGTAGTATCGAGAGATTTTGGTTGCAGCATGTATTCATAAAGCATATATATTTGCTTCTTTACTGCAACAAATGGATGAAGCATATATAACAGTTCATTTGTTATTAACAACCGAAACAAAAGAGTGCTCCTCACAAATCACAACCGAAGCAAAATAGGATTCTATTTTAAGCCAAAGGCCCCTTTTTGCTCGGTTGTTAGTAACAACCAAAGTAAAAGACCCCTCTTTTGCTATGGTTGTACAATCGAAGCAACATGTTTAGATCTATTGTGTCGCCTTCATTTGATTCGGTTGTTAAACCTGTTACATTATAATTTTCACAAGGTACAACTCATGAATATTTGGGAAGAAAGTTCTTCGGCTGAATTTCAAGAACCATTGTTTAGCTTTCAACGAGTGCTTAAGCTATGGACTCAGTAATCGAGAGCATGTAATCCGAAAGCATGAGTTAAAATGTTAGCCAAGATCTATACTATTGTCCAGCTAAGATCAAAGGTTAGTTGAGAGCAATAGTTGTCGAAGCCAAAAGCATTTCAAGAAGTATCAACAATCAACGGCTCAAATAGCCCCAGATTGGGATCAACGGTCGAGATATAAGAAAGGAATCAAAGAAGCTATATAGATAAATGTGTCATGTCAGCAATCCACGTCAAAGAACTTTCAACCAAATGATGGCAAGTTTTTGAATCAAAGCCGCTTATAACAAGCCAGGTCAACAATCCAAGATGAAGGCTCACCACTAATGGCGTTATGGCATACCGGCTATAAATAGGTAACAATACCAAGGCATAAAGGATCTTTTGAGAGCTAACATAAAATCATACAGTATTTTCCTATATTAGAGCTCTATTTAAAAACTCAATAATGAAGGAAACGATTAGATTCAATGTAATAAGCCTCTCGGCTATATAAGCCGACTAAATAAGGAAAGGACAGTGGACGTAGGGACTTTCAGTCCGAACCACCATAAAAGTCTTGTATTATTTACTTTTTGCATTTTACCTTTCCTTCATATGCTACTGTTATTCTACGATTCAGTATCACGTACTCAAAGCTTGATTTCATCACGTCTCAGCAACCTCTTTGCCAGGTCCAATATTTCGTTCAGCTTCTGGAGACATACCTTCAAATTTCGAAGTGTTGGTGTAGACCAAAATTTGCACCAAAATTTTTGACGCTAGAAGGAGCGCTCGAACATCTGTTATTTGCCTCCTCTCGAAAAATCTAGTTACATCGTCCTTCCAATCATGATTGACTTTGAGAATGTGGAAGTAACCCTGGATTTACCTCTTGACCTTCGCGTCCAACTCATTAAAGAAGACAACAATGAACGTCTTGCTACCTTCATCTCGAAAAAAGACCGAAACCAAGAATACTACGTATGAACTTCAAGCTGTCCAGATCAGACAGTTTTCGGAGTATCTTCAGTAATCTCTCCAAGAGTCTTTTCAACTCCAAGGGACGGTCAAAGTTATGGAAAAAAATCAAGAACTTAAGTATTGTAGTAATGACAAATAAAGGTTCGTCTCTCTCTGCTAAAAGAGCCCTCCTGGTTATCACTACTCTTAGATCTTGAAAGAAGGTCAAACCAGACCAGGTCCTTACTCCGCTCAATCGAAACGATTCTTTATGGAGACACACGTAGAGCACCATTATCCGAACTATCCTCTATCCATCAAAGAAGATCCGAAGGGAAAAACTACTTTGTTTACCATCAAGCAAATGGGCATGAAATATACGTGCGTTGATGACTCTTTAGGGTTTCGAAAACTTCATAGGAAGAAATTCGTATAGACTCATTCAATTGAATATATATACATCCCCTTCTGAAGATAAAAATGCTATATGGATCCCTTTATTTAAAGAAGTCTCTTATCTTACCAAGGGCACTCCTCTCGGGTTTAGCTCTTTCTTTTCATGATAGGCATAATCCAATTTTGGTACCTATAAAATTCTACCTGTTATGTCTCTCTTTTAGATTATTGTATCTGCATTTAGAGTCCAAGGACTGAAACTCTTCTATTGATCTTACGAGGTCAATAAGGAGTTTCAATTTTTCCTTAAAAATGTTAGTTCTCTCAACAATTCTTTTTCTCAAACTTGGATTAAATATGTTTCCTAACAAGCAATAAGTCTAGCATCGACAGTGCTTTTTCAAAGAATTTATATTTTTCTTTATCAAGTTACAACTAGCATTAGGTATGACCATTAACTTAAAATAGTTTCTGATGGCCGACACTAAAAAAAGTGTTTGTAGATGGCCGATACCAGCCAAAAGTGATTGTAGATGGTCCACACCAGCCAAAAGATGATATAGATGGTCGACACCCATCAAAAGTGGTTGTAGATTTGGACCCAACGATAAGTTGGTAGACCTTGCTATAAGAGCACCCCAGCAGTGATGTGCTACAAAGTGTAAGGCCATATCACCTGGGTTTAAAAAAACATTGAAAAGTAGAATGTATATAATAGTGAGCGATGGTTAAATAGTACCATGCATTGGGTAAATTCCCAGTTAAATTAGAATATTGGGTAGATTCCCAACGATAGTGAGCAATGGTCAAGTGGTACCATGCATTGGGTAGATTCCCAATTAGATTGGAATATTGGGTAGATTTCCAATTATAGTGAGTCATGGTCAAATATTACCATGCATTGGTAGATTCTCAATTAAATTAGAGTACTGGGTAGATACCCAATAATAGTAAGCCATGGTCAAATGGTACCATGCACTGGGTAGATTCTCAATTAGATTAGAATGTTGGGTGGATTCCCTATGATAGTGAACTAAGGATGAAAAGTGCTATGTGTTGGGTAGATCTCTAGTTAGAGTAGATTATTGGGTATATTTTCAATAAACTAAGCCACAGTCAAGAAGTGTCATGCATAAGTTCAAAATTGGATAAATTAAAACCTTAGGAGAAGAGTTCCTAAGGAGAAATGAGCATTGGGAAAGAATCCCAATTAGGGCCATAAGGATGGCTTTAAACCAGTAGGGATGGACACCAAGGATATCAATATGGTAAGAGGCCAAGGGGCAAGAAGTACCCCGAGAAAGAATTAAAAGGAAAAACAAGATGGTTCGAGTTGAAAGAATAAGTCAACCGGAAGGACAAAAGGTCCTCAATATTATAGAGAAATTATCCTATTCATCATTGATACATTCGGAATGAAAAAAGAAAAGGGGTACACGCAACATCTCATAAGCCTTCGTACATATTTCTAACCCTAGTTTTGGCTCCAAGCGAGATTTGAAATGCTCCTTCATCTTTTCGTATGTCTTAGATATCCATCTCTTATTAAATTATCTGAATGAGATTCTTCGACCATCCCTGATACAAATGAGAATGTTTGATGCATTAGGCATCGGGACCAAAGGAGAACTCCTTTTGGATGGGGAGTGTCGGGAACGAGAGCTGGAAGAGACAACTGTAGTCCAATGAGAAGAAGTAATTCCCATAGCAGTATACCCTCTACCTCTGCCTCTGCCTCTTCCACGAGCCGAAGGGGCTACAGTGTAACTTTGTTAGTATTTTTATTATCAATCTTAAGTTCTTGCAGCTTGATTGTCAAAAGCTCTCGGTGAGCTTCATCCAGCTATTGTCTAAGAGTAGCAACGGACTCCCACAACCCTGGAACTACCAATTCCGAAGCTTGACCAGTGACCGACTTACCTTTGGGATGGCAAACATCTTTTTGGATAGTTCCTCAAGAGTTCGTTTCAAGGATTCATTATCTTTCAAGATAGCATGGATGTTAGTATCGAGGTAAGGACTATATTTCATAAATTCGACTATCTTATCACCAAGACACCATTATATGGAGGCAAAATCTCTCTCTAACCATAAGCGGTTGGGACACGATTGCCCTTAAAAGAGATTTAAGTTAGAATCAAAAAACACAATTCATCATAAGAACATTTTCATTTTATTCCATAGAGAATTAACACAGACAATGAAAAATGAAAAGTATAGAATTCATGGTCCCTTGAGATTGGAAAATCTCTTTAGTGGATAAAATAATCTTAAGCCATTACTCCTAGTATCGGAAAGGGACCTCGACAGTCTGACCATATTGGAAAAAGTGATACCCTTCCCTAAATCACCCTTTGGTACAGATAGTTCCAAAAGATGAAGAGTCTACTAGGGGCAGTTTAAGGTTAGCTTCCGGAATGCATTAAGGAACATATTCTGAAACATGTTCACTTTCAGGAGTCTTCCCTTCGATAATAGCCAAGGGAGGTGGTGTTACACTCTAGTAACCAGGAAGAGCTTCCGGAGTTACAGTTAGGCTTGGATCATTGAGTTTTTTAGGAAAGATAACCTATTGTTCTTCAACTATGGATCTCCCGGATGCAATTTAGAGAGTCGAGTAAATTCTTGAAAGACCTCATCTCGATCATCTAATGCAAGCTTTAATTTGCTCCGAAGATCTATGATTTGGTTGGTTAACCTAGTACCTCTGAGCCTATGAGACTTGATCGATTTGGCATAAGATCAGTCATGTGTTTTCTATACTTCCTCGATCTTAGTAGACAAGTTAACATTTCTTAGTCTACTGGATTTTAATTGGGTTTTAATGGTACCTATGGTTGCTAACAACCTTGAGCTTCTGGTTTGAATCCTTTTCCATTACACTTCATAGCTAGATGTGCAAATTTTTTTCTGTTTAAACATGGTTCAAGAAAAGTGTACTTCAGAATAAACACGATGAAGACAGTTGGGAAACAATTCAATTATAAACACAATACCCGACAGGAATAGCCCCAAAGTCGATAGTCACCATAAGCAAAAGCATAAAAAAGTGTTGCAGAATCATTACAAACAAAAATTCAGATACCAGTGACAAGAGTTTTCTAGGATTCAGAATCATCACGTACCACTCCTCTATCTTCCTCTTCCTCCATCGGTATTAAGTGCCCAACGCCTATCGAATCTCGTACTTTCTCATAGTTTTGGGAAAAGCTATCATCAATCGTTTTACCATTGGGATTGAAGCCTATAGAGAGAGTCACACCTCTCTCCCGGGTATGCTCATAAGCTCCATAGAGAATTGAAGGCCCCGGTAGCAGCCACCTTCTCAGCTTCATCCTTGTTAATCAAGCTCGAAATATTCTCCTTGGCCTTTGTAAATTCACCCTTAGTCATTTGATGCTTGGTCTCTAGATCTTTCAGAGCCTTCTCCAAGTCAGAAATTTCATCCTCAAAAGCCTTTAGACTCTTTTCCCTTTCGGCCTGGGCATCCTTTTTCGAATTTGTCGAATTCTTTCCTCAAAGCCTCGGCCTTCTCCACTTCCCCATCCTATTTTTGAAACCCTTGGTGCAAAACCAAGAGGTCAGCTAAAGCCTGCAGAAAGAAAGTTCGGATCAGAAAAAGAGCCCATACCCTAAGTTGATCCTCCACACCCAGACTTATCATCCTTTTAAAACTACCCATGTCATCAGCTCACTCCACTCGGGACTTTGCTACAACTGTAGACAGATGGGCGTCAATAGCGGAGCAGGTTACCTCGACCACTCGGTCCACTCATTCCTTCGAAGCATGGGTTAGAGCAAAGATGTCAGGAGTAAGTATAGCTTTGGTAGGAGGGAAATTCTTGTATATCTTTGTTTCTTATTTATGGATGGATCCTCCAAAGCTGGTTTCGGCCTAGTGGAACTAGAAGAAAGTTGTTTGTTCAATAGCAACCCACCAATCTCAAGCACATCGTCAAAAGCCACCATTACACAAAGAGATAAAATGAGTTAGATAAGCATGGTCATAGTTCCTAAAAGTTATGTCCTAGAATACATACTATAAGATATTTAAAACTGGGTCTACCTTCGGGAGTAGCATCTTGTCTTTCAGTCTCTGAATTTTTAAGGTCAGAGCAAGTGGATTCTTCTTGATTACATAAATCAGTCACATCCAGGGATATGGTTTCAGTTAAAGGGGGATAATATCTAAGAAACCTAGAAGAATATGATAATAACCCACAAGCCTTGAGATTGACCTTAGTGAGAACAATATGCTTAAGTCTTTTCCCTTTCGAAACTTTCATCACCTCCTCATACCTAAAGTCGAAAAGATCCCTGAGGGTTGGGACCTTATCCCTCCCTATTTTAGCTGAAGAGATGAAAGGTGAAAAGATATTAGGGAATGGTGAGACCAAAGTTTAGAAGCAAGAGCATTTTAGACAAGAAGAGTTTGAAAACTTATAAGTCTCCGGTAACTCGGTAACAATTTAGGGATCATTTATCTTCACAAAGAACCAATAGTAGTTGTTACTTTGCTATGCGGTTTAATTAAGGGCATCTTCATCTTTTCTAGAATCAAAGAAAATACACGGGAATTAATGACTTACTAGGTGACTAGTGCAAGTAATGAATTTCAGAAGTGGTCATGTTATGGTACCCTATCTTCTGGTATAAGATCGCTAAAGCAAATAAAGTGTTATATGAGACCACCCTAAGTTGAATTGGATTAATTCCATAAAATTCCAAAATGTCGACAAACAAGAGGGAAAGAGGAAGCGATATTCCATGTGCTAAATTTTGTAATGTCTAAGTGAAGAACCCTTTAGGGGGTTCATTTCAGTCGTCATCTAAACTTGGAGCTTTAACCTCAACCCTCTCATTCCAACAACTCTCAATCCAATTCTCTAACTCCTTCTTATCAGATATCAATTTATCCATCAGAGAGTTTAGAGAAGATTAATGTTATGCTAATTATTCATTGAAAATTCCAAAACATCTTGAAAAGCTTAAAGTCTTATGGTTCACAAAATCAATTAGGCTTAAAATTGGATCCTATAGCGCAAGTTCAAAACTTATAATTCCCCTAAATAGTCAATTCAACAATATTGTGATAATCGACCAAAATTAATGAAAAACTCGACGTGGGAACAAAAATTAAGTCTACAAACAGCAGGCATTTGGATTTGATTGAAAAAATGATATCACAAATCAAATCAAGCATTTAAATCATGGTAAAAACAAAAATTGAAATTTTTGTAAAAAAGAAAATGCTCGCAAATATTGATAGCAAAAAAGAATATTACTAAAATCACAAAGAGGGATTAAGGACTTACTGTTTAGGTCTAGAAGTTCACAACAGTTGGTGAAGTTTCCAAGTTTTAAGGGTAGGCTCGGTTGCTAATGTTGTGAGTAAGAAGAAAAGAGAAAAGAGAAAGGGTTTATTTAAACCCTGGAACCAACTGTGAAGATTATCTAGTCATCAAGATCCTAATCATATAGTAAACGTGACAGTGTCAGACTATGAATCATCACGGGATAAAGAAAGGGAGGCACTTTTCCAAAGAAACCCGTAGAATTGTGACAGTTGTCATGAGCATTATATATAGGATCAAGAACCATCTTTTCAAATCAAATGTCGGTCTCTCTACTTTACAAGTCTTGAGAAGCAAGTACCTCCTCAACCTTATGGTCCAATTTGACCTTAGCCTTTCGGTACCAAAGTATTTTCGCTTGCCACTTAGCCCAGATGGCTTCAAGTAGTAAGCACGGTTTCAAACATTTTGACCTCACTTACCCTAATTATATTTGGCCTCTTGGTAGTGAAGTAATTTTGATTACCACTTAACCTAGATGTCTTTATGTAGTAAGAACAGTTTTCAAAATTTTTTACCTTGCGGTCTCAAGTTAGATTTCGCCTTTTGACACCAAACAGTTTCGCCTATCACTTGATCTAGATAGTTTTAAGGGGCAAGTGCAATTTTCAAAAAATTTGACCTCATGGTCTCAAACTAAATCTTTCCCTTTCGGCTATTAAAACCTTTAAATATTTACCAGTTGACTAAAGCAACCAGCTAAGCCTTCACCCTTGGGTGTTGATTTCAATTTTTTTTTAAATCCTCCAGATGAGGTTAGATCTTTACGAGTTTCATGGGTGAAGCAATGCTCCTGAAAGTTCTCGGAACAATACTTTTCCTAAAAGCTCGTAATCAACTTCATAATTGGGATGGACAAACATGCCAAATATTGAACATGACATGACACTATTCTTTCCAAAGTCCATCTCATATCAACCATATAAGGTGAACTTTGGGACGTGTTTGTTACACTATAATTTCCAAAGGGTACAATTCACGAATATTTTGGAAGAAAGTTCTTTAGCGTGTAATTCCAAAACCCATTATTTAGTTTTCAACGAGAGCTTAAGCTCTAGACTTAGTAGCTGAGAGCATGTAATCCGAATGCATGAGTTAAAATGTCAGTTGAGATCTGGACCATTGACCGGCTAAGTTCAAAGGTTAGTCGAGAGCAATAATTGCTGAAGCCAAAAGCATTTCAGTAAGTATCAACAAATAACAGCTCAAATAGCCCTAGACTGGGATAAACAGTTGGGATAGATGATTGGAATCAAAGAAGTTTTATGAAAAAACATCATGTCAACAATCCGTGTTTAAGCACTTTCAACCAGATGATGGAAAGTGTTTGAATCAAAGCCGTTTATAACAAGCCAGTTCAACAATCTAAGAAGAAGGTTCATCGCCAATGGCATTATGGCATATTGGCTATAAATAGGCAACAATCCCAAGGCACAAGAGATCTTTTCACGCAAAAAAGAACTAACATAAAATCATATAGTAGAGCTCTATTCAAAAACTCATTAATGGCTGAAACGCTTAGATTTAATTTAATAAAACTCTCGGCTATATAGGGTGACTAAATAAGGAAACATGGACGCAGGGACTTTCGGCACAAACCACTATAAAGGTCTTGATGTTATTTACTTTCTGCATTTTACCTTTACTGCATGTGCTATTGTTATTTTACAGTTCAGTGTCTCATAATCAAAGCTTGGTTACATCACATTTTGACAACCTCTTTACGGTTCAATATTCCATTCAACTACCGAAGACGTACCTTCGGATCTCGGAGTGTTAGTGTAGACCAAAATTTTCACTAACAGAACCGAGCAATAGGGAGCAAATAACTAAAACAAATGACCTGCTTTTTAGTAGTTAAGAACCGAAGGGTGCAAGGGCGGCCCTAGGTGAGATGACAATCAACATCCCGGTTGATGAGGATGATCTTACTCGAGTCCTAGAGATCAGATCTCAACTTAGTATGAGGATGAAAAAGGAGTTGATAAGGTTCCTTTAGAAAAACTTGGATGTGTTTGCCAGGACATTCGATATGTGTGCAATATCGTCGGAGATAGCGTGCCACCATTGAATATGAGCCCTAGATGTCCTCCTGTAAAATAGCAACAACGTAGCCTGAGTCCGGAGCGATCCACTAGGTTGAAGGAAGAAGTGAATAAGCTATAGGCCAATGGCCTTATCGGCAATGTTTGATACTCTGAATGGATATCAAATCCTATGTTGGTTGAGAATTCTAATGAAAAATGGCGGACATGCATCGAATATTCAGACTTGAATACGGCATGCCCGAAGAACAGTTTCCTGCTACCGAAGATTGACTAGCTAGTGGTCTCAATAGCCGTCCATGAATTGATATTGTCCAAGGTGCTTATTCCAGCTCAAACCAGATACCAATGCATGTTCCAGATCAAGAACATAGTAGCTTCATTACTGACCTGAGACTGTACTGTTGCCATGCCATATCATTTGGATTTGGTCTGAAGAATATAGGATTAATCTACCAGAGATTTTTTAAATTCGATGTTCAAGAATCGAATCGGAAGCATAATGGAGGCTATTTGGATATATGAAAGCATAGCCTTATGCTCCTAATGTGTGCAGCTCCATGCACAATCTAGACCTATTATCCCTTATCTACTTATCTAAGGGTACCAAAGATAGTAAGTAGAAAAGTGTAAAATCTCGAGTCAGACAACAGTCTGGTGTGAATACATCATCTCAAAATACTATAAAATCATATATATTAAATAGGGTATAGGGTATGAATAATCATACTTGACATGTCCATGTATCCAAAGAGTTAGCATATAAACACAATATATGCTAAACTACTATCAAGTGGAAAATATAGGTTATAAGGGTATCACACGGCCTATTAAGCACACAGCAAACATAACATTCATCATAAAGCCTTGCATCTCTCACTCAAGTGCTTTCGATATACGTTAACTCTTTCAGATGCTCAACTCATTGCCTACATAGATGGCAAAGGACTGGACACATGCAGATGTCAAGATTATAGGTACACACAGACTACCTAGGTACATGTAGGCTCCTCTTTGCCAACAATGAGCATCACAACCACAGAGTCATCCAACGATCCCTTAGCACACATACCGATACTACAACTACTTCATAGAAGCTCAACACATGCCCACACAAATGGCCAAGGATTGGACACATGCAGACGTCTAAATACATGGGTTGTAACGACCCGCCCTTCTAACTGCCCCCAGTCGGTAATTAAACCAACTTGAAACGTTCAAAATGACGGATTGTTATTTAGTTTATAGAGTTTAAACAGAATCGGCCATAGAAACACAGAATAATAATATTTCAAAAAAATATTTTTTTTTACATATATCGGAGTTTATACAATGAATACAGCGGAATATTTCTTTAAGTACAAAATCCCCGAACTAAAGTGAAGCGATTTCCCCTTCTCTCTCTAACTTCGCTGCCCGAAAATCTTCAAGCTGTAAAATACTCGGTCTGACCCGAGTATTACATTCAAAAGAAAATAATATACGGGTCAATCTAATTCAAGCTCAGTTATTAGTGCATAGAGGCAATAATAATAACAATTAGACGACAGTCAAAAATAAATTCACCTATCCGATCCTTTAACAATAAATCGAATAACGGTAAATATAACACTTAACAGTGTTAAACAATAAATCAGCAAATTCAAATTACCAACGAAGATAGATGAAGGAATTATAAATGGAGATAATTTAGAAAAAACATCGGAATTGCCTAAACGGAAATTAGCAACAAAATCATCCAATTAAACCAAATCAAAATACGATTCAAAATATCTTGAATTGGCAATATAAAAAAATTTCATCAATTGAAATCAATCAATTTAAAACGTCAAATTATGAATTAGCTGCAGTGCACGCACGCATGCACTGCCTCGCCAATACAGTGATGAAATACACAAAAACTCAATGAAAGTTCACAAACGAGTACAAGGTCAAACCCGAGCGTCTAAGCTGGATTCAACTCAATGTACAGATTCAAAGGAAATGGTCAAGACATAAAAAATCAAGTCTCGACCCTAGTTCAAATTCATCAACAGAAAACAGTGGCTGCAAAAGAGACAAACGAGGTTCTACATGCCTCGAAGTCATAAACAAAAAAAACAAGCTCTGCAGCAAAACAAAGCAAATCACTGACCAAAGTCAGAAAACCGTGAGTACGCAAGTGGATAACCCCACTGCGGCATATTCAAATTATACAGGCCACTGCCTCAGAGGCAAAGTATCAAATATACAAATGTGCTCAAGACAAACGAGCTAAGTATGCAAGTAGAGGTGACAACATGAAACTGCACCAAACCAGAGGAATGCAACTGATTTCAAGTGAAGGGTAACAAGTATTGCATCAGTGAACAATTCCAAAAATGCATATACAGGAATGCAATTAGAAATTAAAAGCAAAAATTCATTCAAATTATTGGGTGATATCACTTAAAAAGGGAGAGTAATCAATCATATCATTAGAACACATGGTGGCTTTCAAAAAGAACTTCCTAAGTTGTAATATAACTTTATTAAATATATATATAATATAAGTTTCGAAATGTATCCAATTTTAAGATCACAGCATGACACCTTTTTAATACATATAGTACCAAACGTATAAATTTTCTGGACTCTTTATATGAATATATTAGTAAACTGACGCATTACTTCATATAAATAAGAACATTGTCAGGTTGTTTTCATGCATATGACACAGGCATAAGGCCAACGCAAAGAGGACAACTAACAAGCTATAGAACTTTGCAAACTTAAAATAAGAGACTATATAAATAGGTGTTCACTCTTTCCAAAGCTACTAGACCACATAAGGACGAAATCATTTAATGCCATGGCCTTAAGCTTGAATATGTATATGCAAGCAAACTGACACCTTCTTTTATCATTATATATTCACAAAAAGCATAGATTTGAAGTAGCAAGGCTATGATATTTTCAAAAATATCTCTAGCACATCCTTATTCCATTGAGAAACGTAAGCCGTTACACAAGACTTTTTAAGCAACACACACACATACTGTTATACGTACATACATCAACAAAGGCAACGGTGCCTCAACTTGCAACTCAAAATTCAACCCAGGCCCAGTGAAGGACATATAAACAAGTGATTAGTGGACAATGCATGAAGGCTTGAATAAGACTCGAGTGTTACATTAACAAGTGCACAGAAAATATAATGAAGGCAAGGCGCTGGTTAAATGGAACAGCAGGTACAGATCAATAATACAAGACAATGTACAAACCAGGTTGAAAAATCTTCACAACCAAACATACTTCTGGAATTTATACTCTTCAGATTTCAAATACAAGAAACCTTAACCCATCAGGTTCAAAAACTGTAAACTATGATTTCATAAAAAAAATCAAGATAGACATATTATTTCAGGCAACAAGACTTGTAAGCTGAGTATATACTCATACCTAGTGTGTTTAAAACTTTGGTATTAAAAATCCAATGAATTTCAGTTCATCATTTTTTTCAAAACCTGTTATAGATTTATATATTTTTTTACTTTGCTTGTTTAAACTTTACATTGTTAAACTACTTGCGAACAAACCGTAAGCAATTTCCAATCAAAATGAATCATTGAACAAATAACCAAACTGGGAAATCTTAAGCTAAAATAATCATGTAAAACAACAAATCAAGTATACTACTGGGGTGAATGCAAATGGCCAGAGTCAAGCACACCGAGGCTTCAAAAATCAAAGTCAGTGACAAAGTGAAAACAAATCAAAGTAAATTTTCTTTTACCAAAGACAACAGAAAAATTCCCGAAGCTGAAGCCATGTCAAACCAAGAGTCGAACAAGTCAAACCATAATTAAAATCAACATCAGAAAATCCAAGAAAAATAGGAAAGTTGCTGCCGTAACGATCAAGGAGGGATCGAACGGTCTCAACTAATATCGTGACAGTGAAGTAAGGAAAACTATTCGATATGAACAAGTCAGATAAATCATCAACAAACAACATAAATCGAACGGCGAGCAAAATGAATCAACAACTCAAACAATTCAAACGGTAGAACGAATTAGATGTGAGTAATAAAAATTACTCACCTTGTTCGAAGAACCCCCAATTCCAAGTTGCAGCCGAGAGCGAACAAACGAGAACAAATAATCACACGAATTCCTATCGATCAATTAACAAAGGCGCAGCTTCGATTCTAATTACAAAGCCCTAATTTTGGAAGCAAGGAATAAAAGGGTCGAAGCCCTAATTTCAGAAAGAAGAACGAGAGCCGCCATTTTTTTTTACTTCGTTTGATTTTTTTTCTTAATGAAAAGGAGAGGGGTTTCGTATTTTATGAGGAAGGGGGTAGGGGACACGAGTTCGTGGCTAAAGATATTGGCATTAAATGCCTAAGTCCTTTCTTCTCTTTTGTTCTATTATTTTGTACATAAATAACTTGTTTCTTGCCTTGAATTTCGGCTGAGATGTATTATGCTGTGTACTTTGTCTATGTTCCTTTGCAATCTTCACTTCCCTTTTCTTTGTTTTATTATTTTATTATATATATTTTTTTCATTTTGTTTTAAATTCAATTTGTTTTCGACACCAATTTCAACGCGTTTATGTGTCGTATGCTCACACAACAACTCCGATAAATACGAAATTTGAAATCCGGTAATAATTCAATATTACGGACCCAATGTAACTGGTTTCGTTGAATTCCGAGACTGTGCCTCGGAAGGCTATTTTTAAATTCAATTTAAATATAAAATTTCAAAACTAAACAAATCACTTTCAAATTCAAATTCTAAAGCTTCTATTATCTTCAGTATAATCAATGTGAATTTTCTAAGCCTTTAAATTATTTTAAATCAGCTTAAAATTGAAGATTCAAATTTTTATTCAACTTTCAATAGATTAAATTCTAAAATTAAATCGCCAAATTCATTCTGATAATTTGAAATTCAAGTCAAACCATCATTCAAATATTTAAAATTAATTAAATATTTTCAATTTAAATTGTTCAAAATTCAGGGTCGTTACAATCCTCCCCCCTTAAAAGAATTTTGTCCCGAAATTATAAGTTAGGAAAAACGATTGTTAAAATCTCACCGATATTTATACCCTACACAATTTTACCAAGCTCGAAACTTATTAAAAATAAAAAAATATAGGATTCATTCCATTTGTTTTATCTCACTAGCTTTGTTCATTATCTCCTTTGTTCATTGATTTCTCTAATCAAGACGCAAAAGTCTTTTACCAAAATTTTCGACTTACAAAACTCAGATTTAAACTTGAAATTCTTCATGTTAGAGATTTGCATATTATATCTTTTCCAAAGCTGTGGACTTTCAAGACATTCTAAAGATCTTCTTCCTTAATTCATTAGGTTGGAATTATGTAATTCTAATTTCAGACTATTGATTTGCTATCTAAAGTTTTTGAAAATACTTGCTAACTCGAAGTTTAACAAGTCTATCGTCGTTCTTACAGACATTAGGCATACGCTGGCCAGGCGCAGGACTAAAAATCTCCAAGTACTAAATATACTTGCTTCAACTTCCAGTGAAAATACTTAAAAATCTTTTTAAAAATGGATATGGAAAGCACGTTCCCCATGGATCACAGTTACCCGGCGGTTACGCTACTATCCCAGTAGAATCGCTTGTAATCTGTAGATTTCACATCTCTTGAATTTCGCCATGTTTGTTGCCATAGATCGCAGTTCACACGGCGGTTACGCTACTATCCCAGTAGAATCGCTTGTGACCGTAGGCATCTCGCCCCTCAAATTTCGCTTTGGCATCTAGATCGCAGTTTACACGGCGGTTGCGCCACTATCCCAGTGGAATCGCTTATAACTGTAGGCATCACGTCCCTCAAATTACGCTAGCATACATCATCATCAATCAACATGTTCCCATCAACATGATCCCATTAAGAGGGATTCTAATCCAAATGGATACTCCAACTTATGGAAATTCTACGTAGCTACGAATTTCAAATGGACACTCATACTGAGTTCCAACACCTTCATAAATTTTAAATGGAAGGTACTTTTCCATATCCTCGGTTTAGAAAGCATAATGTCATATACATATAGTACTTCATTTCACATTTCGTACATATCATACCTATGTAAACTTACATAGGATTTCCATAACAATTACTTTCCAAACTGATGGTTTTCGAATTTACTACATTCTCGTATATAAGTTTCGAAAACCACAATATCCCATACCCATAACAAAAATAGAGGATTTCTAAATTTTCCATCTCGTTATTGATTTAAAATTTTCCTCTAAGTCGATTTGGAATTTTAAGGTTATCTCAAACCCAATTCACATTCATAATTCAATTTATTATCGACTTCACATTCGATTTGGATTTCACGTTACATCGTCAATTCTCAACACATAATTGATGTCTACCGATATATAACCTCTGAGCTCATACGTCTCAGAGAAGGGTGTATATAGCTAAGAGAATAAATTCTCCGCCACCACAGATATATATTTAATAGAGATCAATTGCTATGTCATCAATTCACCATGTTAGACATACAATTCAAATCGACCATCTGAAATTCAAAACTCAACTTATATTGTTTATGATGTCGAGGTTAAACTCAATTTAACTCAAGATTCAATCTTTTTTTGAAAAATTTCAAGTTGAACTAATTGTTCAAATTTCCCATAAATATCTTTACAAGATATATATAATTTCCACACTTAACCATTTGAAACAAATTTCAAATATTCACCTTTCAATTTATCTTTAAAAGATAAAATTTCAAACCTTTCATTTCATATTGGAAAACATTTCCATACTTATTTAATAATAAGTAATTCACAAATCCATTTATTTTCAACACTTGGAAAATATTCAATATACTTAAATCATAATTAAGTATATATTTCATTCTTTAAGGAAAGCATTCTTTTAAACACATTTATTTGAGTCAAAACGAATGTTGCGTAAAACATCGTTACGACAACTCAAAATCACTAGTATAGGGATTCGAATTTAAGATAGATATATAAATCCCAATAGTACATAAAACATTTCCTTTCGGAAACCATTTACTATAACAATAGTGTTATAGTCCACCATTTCCTTATTTCTCTCGAAAACGTCTATTTCGACAATGAATGTTGAAATCTATGTATTCGATACTTAACACATTTTAAAACATCTTTAAAACCATTAACTTTTTCAACTTCGACTTAATTCATAGTTTGAATTCCTCATACTTTTCACTTATTAGTTTTAAACCGACTTCAAACTTTTCAACATTAAGTTTTTCACTTAACTTAATTCTCTAATGTTCAAATTCAAATTCATCACTGAATCTATTAAACCTATTATGGATTATCATGTTGACAACTTCAAATTTGAAATCTAAATCCCATTTGAACTTTGTATTTGCTTTCTATTTCCAAATTAATCAACTAGTTCTTTAGTAAGCCATTCATCGACTTGGTTCCATTAGATTTATATCTCCACATTAACTATTTTAGGCGTTAGTCCAAACTTAAAATATAAGCTTTACATCAAAACTAGTTTGATTCATAGAGTTAAGTCAACAAATAAATTTCCTTCCCAAGACGCTATTTTATTAAAATATTTCCTTCCGTACAAAAATATCCATAGCTTAATACTTTTAAAATACGTACATAGAAGATTTTGGATTACAAAAGATAGTATTACAAAATATATTGATCGCTTCAAATATACTGATTAGTTTAAGATACAGAATTATTGAGGACTATCGACTTCTTGTCTGGTAGTACGCATCCTTGCCAAACCTCCCTCTTCGGTTTTCACTATTTCAGGTAGTATTAAAGGAGGATTAACACATTCAAAATCTACATGTCCCCAATTCCTACAGTTCCCGCAAAAATATGAGATGTTTCCATCCTTATCTATCATCCTTACACTTTTCGCTCTAGCTGATCGGGCTATAGCTTGCTTTCCATGTTGCCTTTCGGTGCAGTTTCTGGCTATATGTCCAGTCTGGCGACAATGGTAGCAGATTGTCAATCTGTCTACGGGTAAATCGAGTGTGTGCTTCTTTCTTTTCACTTCAGGGCAATGACTAAGAAAATTCCCTTCCCCTTGACATTTAAAACACACAATCTCAGGACGAGCGAACTGGTCATCCACATTCCTTTTCTTTCTCTTCTCTTGGCACATAACGACATAATGTCCCTTTTTATGACAACGATAATAGATAACATCATCATAGGGACCGGGTCCTTTCCTTTCATTGATTTTCCTTTCGATTTCCGCACGTGCCACTGCTGCTTCTCTACGGGCAATTGCTCTTTGTTCACGGCGTGCTGCTTTTTGTGCTTCGGTTTTCGCCATTTTAATTAACAAGATGTTTTTGAAGTTTCCTATCAATATTTGCAATCCTTATAAGCAGAAGTTGGACTATTCGATCATTTCCCCAAGACAATTTGCAAATTTACATTATCTTGATATATAGGATTATTATTCAACCAAACTTGAGATTCAACTCCGGATTTTCTTTCAAACATTTGAAATATACATATATATATACATATCTGCGTATCAAACCTTGCTTGAAACATAAAAACAAAAATTATTTTATTTTATTATTTTCGAAAATATTTTTAAAAATTACTTGAAAATTTTTCTTCGTGTATATACTAATAGTATTGTTTTTCAAAACATTTGAAATCAATTTTCAAAAGGATTCAGAATCAAATTCCCAAGTTATAGTTCAATGATCCCCTTGGCTATAACTAAATTGACATGTCATTTTATTTCCCAATTATTACTTTGGAGATATTCAAAATATTTGATTTAAACCAATTCATTAATTCACTTAACTTATATTTTATTTTTCATAAATCTCAACAATTCGATAATGGTTTTCGAATGATCGGGACTCAAATCTAAGGAGACCTTACCGAAGAGAAACCATCATTAACCTAAATTTAGAGAGGGTAATTTCCGAAAAGGGTTTGAATTTTCAAAATACCTTTTATTTTTCGAAGAAAACAATTTTATACTTCTTTAAATTTGAAAAATGCTTTCTTTAAAGCGATTCTAGTAACTATTCATATTAAACATCATAAACTGAGCTTTGTATAAACCAAAGCTTTGATACCATTTTGTAACATCTCGCCCTTCGATCGCCCCCAGTCGGTAATTAAACCAACTTGAAACGTTCAAAATGACGGATTGTTATTTAGTTTATAGAGTTTAAACAGAATCAGCCACAGAAACACAGAATAATAATGTTTCACAAAAATAATTTTTTTTTACATATATAAGAGTTTATACAATGAATTAAATTTATATAGCGGAATATTTCTTTAAGTACAAAATCCCCGAACTAAAGTGAAGCGATTTCCCCCTCTCTCTCTCTAACTTCACTGCCCGAAAATCTTCAAGCTGTAAAATACTCGGTCTGACCCGAGTATTACATTCAAAAGAAAATAATACACGGGTCAGTCTAATTCAAACTCAGTTATTAGTGCATAGAGGCAATAATAATAACAATTAGACAACAGTCGAAAAAAATTCACCTATCCGATCCTTTAACAATAAATCGGATAACGGTAAATATAACACTTAACAGTGTTAAACAATAAATCAGCAAATTCAAATTACCAACGAAGATAGATGAAGGAATTATAAATGGAGATAATTTAGAAAAAACATCGGAATTGCCTAAACGGAAATTAGCAACAAAATCATTCAATTAAACCAAATCAAAATACGATTCAAAATATCTTGAATTGGCAATATAAAACAATTTCATCAATTGAAATCAATCAATTTAAAACATCAAATTCTGAATTGGCTGCAGTGCATGCACGCGTGCACTGCCTCGCCAATACAGCGACGAAATACACAAAAACTCAATGAAAGTTCACAAACGAGTACAAGGTCAAACCCGAGCGTCTAAGCTGGATTCAACTCAATATACAGATTCAAAGGAAATGGTCAAGACATAAAAAATCAAGTCTCGACCCAAGTTCAAATTCATCAACAGAAAACAGTGGCTGCAAAAGAGACAAACGAGGTTTTACATGCCTCGAAGTCATAAACAAAAAAAAAAGAACAAGCTCTGCAGCAAAACAAAGCAAATCACTGACCGAAGTCAGAAAACGGTGAGTACGCAAGTGGATAACCCCACTGCGGCATATTCAAATTATACAGGCCACTGCCTCAGAGGCAAGGTATCAAATATACAAATGTGATCAAGACAAACGAGCTAAGTATGCAAGTAGAGGTGACAACATGAAACTGCACCAAACCAGAGGAATGCAACTGATTTCAAGTGATGGGTAACAAGTATTGCATCAGTGAACAATTCAACAAATGCATATACAGGAATGCAATTAGAAATTAAAAGCAAAAATTCATTCAAATTATTGGGTGATATCACTTAAAAAGGGAGAGTAATCAATCATAACATTAGGACATATAGTGGCTTTCAAAAAGAACTTACTAAGTTGTAATATAACTTTATTAAATATATATATATATATATATATAATATAAGTTTCGAAATGTATCCAATTTTAAGATCACAGCATGACACCTTTTTAATACATATAGTACCAAACGTATAAATTTTCTGGACTCTTTATATGAATATATTAGTAAACTGACACATTACTTCATATAAATAAGAACATTGTCAGGTTGTTTTCATGCATAAGAAGTGACACAGGCATAAGGCAAAAGCAAAGAGGACAACTAACAAGCTATAGAACTTTGCAAACTTAAAATAATAGACTATATAAATAGGTGTTCACTCTTTCCAAAGCTACTAGACTACATAAGGACGAAATCATTTAATGCCGTAGCCTTAAGCTTGAATATGTATATGCAAGCAAACTGACACCTTCTTTTATCAATATATATTCACAAAAAGCATAGATTTGAAGTAGCAAGGCTATGATATTTTCAAAAATATCTCTAGCACATCCTTATTCCATTGAGAAACGTAAGCCGTTACACAAGACTTTTTAAGCAACACACACACATACTGTTATACGTACATACATCAACAAAGGCAACGGTGCCTCAACTTGCAACTCAAAATTCAACCCAGGCCCAGTGAAGGACATATAAACAAGTGATTAGTGGACAATGCATGAAGGCTTGAATAAGACTCGAGTGTTACATTAATAAGTGCACAGACAATATAATGAAGACAAGGCACTGGTTAAATGGAACAGCAGGTACAGATCAATAATACAAGACAATGAACAAACCAGGTTGAAAATCTTCACAACCAAACATACTTCTGGAATTTATACTCTTCAGATTTCAAATACAAGAAACCTTAACCCATTAGGTTCAAAAACTATAAACTATGATTTCATAAAAAAAATCAAGATAGACCTATTGTTTCAGGCAACAAGACTTCTAAGCTGAGTATATACTCATACCAAGTGTGTTTAAAACTTTGGTATTAAAAATCCAATGAATTTCAGTTCATCATTTTTTTCAAAACCGGTTATAGATTTATATCTATTTTTACTTTTCTTGTTTAAACTTTACATTGTTAAACTACTTGCGAACAAACCGTAAGCAATTTCCAATCAAAATGAATCATTGAACAGATAACCAAACTGGGAAATCTTAAACTAAAATAATCATGTAAAACAACAAATCAAGTATAATACTGGGGTGAATGCAAATGGCCAGAGTCAAGCACACCGAGGCTTCAAAAATCAAAGTCAGTGACAAAGTGAAAACAAATCAAAGTAAATTTTCTTTTACCAAAGACAACAGAAAAATGACCGAAGCCGAAGCCATGTCAAACCAAGAGTCGAACAAGTCAAACCATAATCAAAATCAACATCAAAAAATCCAAGCAAAATAGGAAATTTTTTGCCGTAACGATCAAGGAGGGTTCGAACGGTCTCAACTAATATCGTGACAGTGAAGTAAGGAAAACTATTTGATATGAACAAGTCAGATAAATCATCAACAACAACATAAATCGAACGGCGAGCAAAATGAATCAACAATTCAAACGGTAGACGAATTAGATGTGAGTAATAAAAATTACTCACCTTGTTCGAAGAAACCCAATTCCAAGTTGCAGCCGAGAGAGAACAAACGAGAACAAATAATCACACGAATTCCTATCGATCAATTAACAAAGGCGCAGCTTCGATTGTAATTACAAAGCCCTAATTATGGAAGCAAGGAATAAAAGAGCCGAAGCCCTAATTTCAGAAAGAAGAACGAGAGCCTCCATTTTTTTTACTTCGTTTGATTTTATTTTCTTAATGAAAAGGAGAGGGGTTTCGTATTTTATGAAGAAGGGTTTCGTGTTTGTTTAAATATATATATATATATATATATGAGTTGGTGTTAAAATAGATTTTTTTAAATAAAGTTATTATTTTCAAATTTAATTTTTGTTTGTTTAAAATTAATATATATTTGAATTAATATTAAATTAGATTTTAAATTGAATTTGAATTTGAATTTGAATTTAGATTTAAATTTGAATTTAAATGAATATATATCTTGAAAATTATTTTAGATATAATATATATATAAGTTTTTATTTAAAATAAGATTTATTTTCCATAAAAGAATTTATTTATAAAAATTAAGATAGTTTTTATTAAATTGTAACATAAGTACAAAAGTTTTATATTAACATTTAAAAATGGATTAAATATATTTTATATGATTTTATTTAAAATATAATTAGTTTTTACTTTATTTTCTTTTAAAGGTTTTATTTATATAAGATAAAGAAAGCATTTATTAATTTACAAAGGTATTTATTAATTAGGAAAATTAATAAAAAAACTTTTAAAATCTTTTAAAAATAAACAAAAATGAAACAATTACAAGTGTAGCCTTTAAAACCATGTTAAAAACATGTGTAAGATAATTAGCATTTATATTGACAAATGTAGTTAAAGTGTACAAGTGTCATTCCTCTTATTTTCATTTTTCTTTAACTTTAATAAATTCTAATAAACATTATATAAATTCTCATCTCCTCTCATTTATTTCTTTTCTTATCTCCTCGCTTTCAAAGAAACTCAACCATGTAAAAGAACTATTCTTCAAACCAGACAATCAAACAATTTAAACCTGTATACCACTTTGTTTTCAACCTGAACTTCATTTCTAAAACCAGAAAACTCAACCTATTCAACTATCTCTGTCAAACCAAAAAATTCTTGAACCAAATCAAAGTAAACCCTATATTCATTTCAATAGCAGTAGCTAAAGCATTCAGTTTTAAAGAAATCAAAAGCCTGGAGTGTCAAACTTGTAAACATCTTTTCCAAATCTGAAGCTTCAACCCAAAATATATAAGCCAAGCCTGTAACAAATTTTTAGATGCAACCTGAAGTGCATTGTCAGGCAATCTTCTCAACAACATAGCAGTAATCAAAGTCTTCAGTTTCAAGTTTTCAATCCAGTTTTCAAGAATCTGCCTTTTTAAATCAGTGAGTAAACATTTTAAATTAAAATCTAAGTAAATAAATATCTAGTTTCTTCTGAAATATGAGATGAATGATGCTTTATTTTGTGCATATATATGAGTTATCTCTATGTTTATGAATGTTTGTAAGTGTGCATTCTTGTTGTATCTAATCATCTTTGTTCTTAGTTCAGGACTCAAAAGTTTTGATCAAAAAGCCAAAATCTACTCACCTGATATTTGTTAGGCTTAGAGATTCAAACATTATATGTTTGTTTAATCATAAATTTAAGTTTAAAATTTAGTTCAAGCAATATAGGTTTGAATTTTTTTCCCGGAATCAAGAAATGCAGTAGCAGTTCTAAAATGCATGTTAAATCAAGTATTATAATTTGATAATCCAATTACATAACTTAAAACCTCTTTGTAAAATATGATTTTTTTAAGAAAAAAATCAAGATTTTTAAATTAGGATCAGTTATGTAATTTTAAGTTAACTGGAATTTGGTTTTTGGGTGTTCTCTGGTGATCGGCAGTTGCTGGGGGTCGGGAATTTGGCTGGAGGTAGGGGATGGAACGGGGAGTATGGTAAAAATGGCATGTTGCTGAAAATTTCACCGTGGCGTCGACGGCGAAGTGATTTAGGTTTTTAAACCTAATTTTGGTCGAAGTCTGGATACTGCATCACTGCATTACCTCGGGGTGATAGAGTGGCTTGTGGCTTTGGAAATTATTAGCATAGAGGGTTGGCATGGCGTGGCCGGAAGTGAAGCAGCTCCGGTGGTCGGAGGCGTGTGTTCGAGGCAGATTTCTGGTGAGGTTTTGGGTTCAAGTTTCAACTACCTTGCTCGATTTTGATTTGAAGCTTGGGCTTGTGTTTAGATGATTGGGGATCGATGCAAGGGTGATGGTCGTTGTGTCAGAGATTACGGCGGTGGTCACCTTCGTCGCAGGCGGTTGTGCAGGTGCACAGGGGTGTTTGGCGTCTGTTGATGGGGTTGGGTTTTAACACGAAGGATATCTCGGGTGTTTGGGAAAGTTGCTCGAGTATAAACTCGAGTAGATTTGTGTGTTTAGCCTATAGGGTTTTAACTTAAGAAAAAAATCTAAGTTTTTAAAAAAATTGGAAAGAAGGGAATTTAGGGTGGATCCTCGGTACGGTGTCTAGGCCACGTACTATGACGGGCGATACCCAAGTAGCCCTGCCATTATATGGAATCCAATTTCCAATAAGTGCCCTCGGATTTATTGTATACTTATGTATGCTGGAATTTAATAAATGTAACAATTTCAGCTATTTCTAGTTTATTTGAAAACCTTAGACCCTATTATAATATCATTGGATTTCCTACCAAATGTTTTGGTTAGCCTAAGGTAAAAACTTACCCATGTTTATGTGTGGGAAGTCTTACGCGATACCTTTGTTTTCAAATGATTTTAAAGTTAAGCAACTTTAACCATTTACTCACACCAAACCCATGTCTGACCCGGAGTTTATTTCTGTTTTTCTTAAACTCTCGAATACTCAAATTTTTTATGAGTAGCCAAGTGATTAGGTTTTGGCTTGACTAATATTGGATAACATGGAGCAGGAGTCCAGACGTAGCAATATCTATCGATTTCCGTTGTGTTGAAGTCTTTGTCTGTTGTATTAGAATGTAATGGATTAGACAGAACTTTATAACCGTCTAATGTGAAATGTCGTTGTAATCTGTGTAACTATGATGTATTGACTATGTAATATCTATGTGATATATTATATATTTTTCTGTTTCCGCTGTGAGATTGTGATATTGTTGAGTTCTTTCTTCTATCTATTCTATTTCTACCTCGTTCTTTCTTATTGATGATGCGTCTTTCTGTGGAATGAAACGCGGGTCGTTATATTTGGTATCAGAGCATAGGTTGAGATAATACCTAGGCTCTAGAGTAGTGTCTATCTTGAGAGCGCATATTTGTAATTTTTTTTATAATTGTATACCTATATAAATTTGTTGGGTATCTGTTCGGATTTCCAACATGAGTTCTAAAGAAGTTTCATCTTCCTCTTTGTTTGGTTGACCGTCCTATCTTTGTATCTAATCCTGTAAGCGGAGCAACTGAGTTAGACAAGATCTGTAGAGGCTTTCTTATCTCCCCCATAATTTTTCTGGTGACCCTTTATATTGGATTTCAAAGGGATTGATCTTATTCTAAGTATGGGTTGGTTGGATTAGAAGGGCTATTTTGATGTGTGATATGAAGATTGTGTCTTTGGAGACTGAGTTGGGAAGAATCGCAAAAGTGACTTGCGATGATGCCGGAGTTCTTCTGAGCATCTGTTGCATGGAAACAAGGCATCTCTAGAAGGGTAGAGTCCATAGAAGTGGTCAGAGATTGTCTTAATGTTTTGAAGGAGTGAAGGTTTGTCTTCATCGGGAAATAGAGATTCGGATCATCTTAGTTCCGGGAGCAGTGCTTGTTGTTCAGCACTAGTTGAAGGATGGCACCGAAGGAGAAAGAAGAGTTGGTGTAGCAGACCCAAGATTTCTTTGAGGAGGCATTTTATTTCTAGTGAGGGTATTTCTATAGATTCAGCCTAGGTAGCAACTATTCAGGAATGGAAGCAGCCTCAGACTCCAACAGAAGACCGCAGTTTTTCTGGATTTGGCAGGATTCTACAAGAAGTTTATCAGGTCTATTCTAAGATTTTTTTTCGCGCTTAACCAAGTTGAATCGGGAAGGAGCAAAGTTAAGTGGACCTGAGTGTGAAGAGGCTTTCTCGAATTTGATGGCAAGGCTGACCAGCATGCATGTTCTAGCTATTTTGTATGGCAAGAGTAAGTTTGAGGTCTATGCAGACATTTGTGTGTGCCAGAAGTGGATGAATTGAGTCAAGAATGGTTAATGTTCCAATTTTGAGATTGATGACCAAGGAACATTGGGGATCATCGAAAGGATTTGTCTTTCGAATATCAAGGATTTGAGGCAAGAAGTTCTGTCAGAGAGTCTTCTGGTGGCCGAGCATGAAGAAGGATGTTGCTGCTTTCGTCAATGGATGTGCGATCTGTCAGTAGGTGAAGGTGATCAGCAGAAGACCGCAGGATTGTTGCAGCCTTTGGAAGTTTCGTAGTGGAAGTGGGAAGTGATTTCTTTGGATTTCATCGATGGTTTTCCAAGGACCAAAGAAGGAAACGATGGAATATGGGTCATTGAAGACCGGTTAATAAAGAGCGTCCATCTTATTCCGGTCAAGGCAACCCGTACTGCATCATCTTTGGCTGAGTTTTCGTGAAGGAGTGGTTCCGAGTGCTTGGTGTTTCAGTCAGCATAGTTAGCGACCGTGATCCTATCATCTTCAGCAGATTTTGGGAGGCTTTTCTATTAGCTTTGGGTTCGAGTTTGATTTTGAGTTTAGCCTATCATCTAAGATCGACGATCAGACGGAAAGGCTGAATAGAATTTTTGAGGTTGTGCTGAGGGCTTGTGTTTTGGATTTTGATGGATGGTGGGAGGACCATCTGCATTGAATGGAATTCTCATATAATTATCAAACGAGTATCTAGATGGCACCCTATGAATCTTTGTTTGGAAGGCATTGTAGATTCCCATTCTATTGGGTAGAGTCGAGAGATCGTCTTGTTCTAGGTCCAGTTTTGATCCGAGAGGAATCTATGAAGGTGAAGCTTATTTAGACGAGTTTGAGATCAGCACGGGATCGTCAGAAATATATGCAGACAAGAGACAAAGACAATTGGAATTTGGGATCAAAGGATTTAGTCTTTTTCAAAGTTTCCCGATTTAAAAGGAGTGATAAGATTTGGTAAGACGGGAAAATTTGCTCCAAGATGTATTGGTCCGTTCCGAGTGCTCGAAAGGATTGGTGTTGTGGCCTATAGGATTGAATTGCCGGTTTGGATGGCTGGAATTCACAATATTTTTCATGTATCTCATCTGAGGAAATACGTGAACGATCCATCTTAGTTGGGATCTGTAGTTCAATAAGATTTGGTAGTTGAGCTGGTTTTAAGTTTGGTCTGATATTTGGTTCAGATTTATGGATCGGAGTAAGAGGAAGCTCTAGATCATAGTAGTTTAGCTAGTTAAGATTCTGTGGAGCTAGAATTTCAGAGTTTGTCTTGGGAAACTCTGAGTAGTTTAGGAAGGCGTATCCGAATCTGTGTCCAGATAGCTAGAATTGTTTGTTCGAATGAATTGTTTGTTCAAATAAATTGGTTGTTTGAATAAAATTGTTTGTTTGATTGATAGTATATGGTTGATATGGATGCTTGGATTATTGAAATGAAATAAAAAAATTGGATTATCTTTTTTTTAAATTTTGGGGATGAAATTCTTTTAAGGGGGGATGAATGTGATATCCCGGAATTTCAAGGAATTTAAAATATGATAATCTACTTATTAAATTATTTAAAAATTGATAAATTGGTTATTTCAATCAACAATTTCAAGATTAATAAGATGTTTGTTTAAATATATATATATATGAGTTGACCTTCAAATAGATTTTTTTTAAAAGGAAGTTATTATTTTCAAATTTAATTTGTGTTTGTTTAAAATTAATATATATTTGAATTGATATTAAATTAGATTTTAAATTGAATTTGAATTTGAATTTAGATTTAAAATTGAATTTAAATGAATATATATATCTTGAAAATAGTTTTGGATATAAAATATATGAATAAGTTTTTATTTAAAATAAGATATATTTTACTTAAAAAAATTTATCTATAAAAATTAAGATAGTGTTTATTAAATAGTAACATAAATACAAAAGTTTAATAGTAACATTTAAAACTGGATTAAATATATTTTATATGATTTTATTTAAAATATAATTAGTTTTTATTTTCTTTTAAAGGTTTTATTTATAAGATTTAGAAAGCATTTATTAATTCACGAAGGTATTTATTAATTAGGAAGATTAATATAAAAGCTTTTAAAATCTTTTAAAAATAAATAAAAATGAAACAATGACAAGTGTAGCCTTTAAAACCATGTTAAAAACATGTGTAAGATAATTAGCATTTATATTGACAAATGTAGTTAAAGTGTACAAGTGTCATTCCTCTTATTTTTATTTTTATTTAATTTTAATAAATTGTAATAAACATTATATAAACTATCATCTCCCCTTATTTATTTATTTTCTTATCTCCTCACTTTCAAAGAAACTCAACCATGTAAAAAACTATCCTTCAAACCAGAAAATCAAACAATTTAAACCTGTATACCACTTTATTTTCAACCTAAACTTCATTTCTAAAACTAGAAAACTCAACCTATTCAACAATCTCTGTCAAACCAGAAAATTTATGAACCAAATCAAAGTAAACCCTGTATTCATTTCAAAAGCAGTAGCTAAAGCATTCGGTTTTAAAGAAATCAAAAGCATGGAGTGTCAAGCCTGTAAACATCATTTTCAAATCTGAAGCTTCAACCCAAAATCTATAAGCTAAGCCTGTAACAAATTTTCAGATGCAACCAGAAGTACATTGTCAGGAAATCTTCTCAACAACATAGCAGTAATCAAAGTCTTCAGTTTCAAGTAGTCAAGTTTTCAATCCAGTTTTCAAGTCTTTGCCTTTTTAAATCTGTGAGTAAACATTTTAAATTAAAACCTAAGTAAATAAATATCTATTTGCTTGTGAAGTTTGAGATGAATGATGCTTTGTTTTGTGCATATATATGTGTTATCTCTGTGTTTATGAATGTTTGTAAGTATGCATTCCTGTTGTATTTAAACATCTCAATTCTTAGTTCAGAACTCAAAAGTTTTGATCAAAAATCCAAAATCTACTCTCCTGATCTTTGTTAGGCTTAGAGATTCAAACATTATATGTTTGTTTAATCATAAATTTAAGTTTAAAATTTATTTCAAGCAATATAGGTTTGAATTTTTTTCCTAGAATGAAGAAATGCAGTAGCAGTTCTAAAACGAATGTTAAATAAAGTATTATAATTTGATAATCCATTTACATAACTTAAAACCTCTTTGTAAAATATGATTTTTAAGACAAAAATCATGATTTTCAAATTAGGATCAAGTGTGTAATTTTAGTTAACTGGAATTTGGTTTTTGGGTGTTCTCTAGTGATTGGAAGTTGCTGGGGGTCGGGAATTTTGCTGGAGGTAGGGGAAGGTATGGGAGTACGGAAAAAATGGCGTGGAGGTGAAAATTTCACCATGGCGTCGACGGCGAAGTGATTTAGGTTTTTTAAACCTAATTTTGGTCGAAGCCTGGATACTACATCACTACATTACCTCGGGGTGATAGGGTAGCTCGTGGCATTGTGAATTATTAGCGTAGAGGGTTGGCATATCGTGGCCGGTAGTGCAGCAGCTTCGGTGGTCGGAGGCATGTGTTCGAGACAGATTTCTGGTGAGATTTTGGGTTCCAGTTTCAACTACCTTGCTCGATTTTGATTTGAAGCTTAGGCTTGTGTTTGGATGATCGGGGATCGTTGCAAGGGTGATGGTCGTTGTGTTGGAGTTTACGGCAGTGGTCACCATCGTCGCAGGCGGTTGTGCAAGTGCATATGGGTGTTTGGCGTCTGTTGATGGGGTTATGTTTTGACTCGAAGGATATCTCGGGTGTTTGGGAAAGTGGCTCGAGTATAAACTCGAGTTGTGTGTTTAGCCTACAGGGTTATAACTTCAGGAAAAAAATCTAAGTTTTAAAAAAAAATGGGAAGAATGGGATTTAGGGCGGATCCTCCGTACGATGATCTAGGCCACGTACTATGAAGGGCGGTACCTCAGTAGCCCTGCCATTGTATGGAATCCAATCTCCAATAAGTGCCCTTGGATTTGGTTATATACCTATGTATGCTGGAGTTTAATAAATGTAATAATTTCGGCTATTTTCTAGTTTATTTGAAAACCCTAGACCCTACTATAATATCACCAGATTTCCTATCAAATGTTTTGGTTAACGTAAGGTAAAAACTTACCCATGTTTATGTGTGGGAAGTCTTATGTGATTCCTTTGTTTTCAAATGATTTTAAAGTTAAGCAACTTTAACCGTATACTCACACCAGACTCATGTCTGACCCGAAGTTTATTTCTGTTTTTCTTAAACTCTTGGGTACTCAAATTTTTTATGAGTAGCCAAGTGATCGGATTTTGGCTTGACTAATATTGGATAGCATGGAGCAGGAATCCAGATGTAGCAATATCTATCTATTTTCGCTGTGTTGAAGTCTTTATCTGTTGTGCTGGAATGTAATGGATTAGATAGAACTTTATAACTGTCTAATGTGAAATGTTGTTGTAATCTGTGTAACTTTGATGTATTGACTATGTAATATCTATGTGATATATTTTGTTCCGTTTCCGCTGTGAGATTCTGATATTGTCGAGTTCTTTCTTCTATCTATTCTATTTCTACGTCTTTCTTTTTTATTGATGATTCGTCTTTCTGTGGAATGAAAGGTGGGTCGTTACACTTGGTATTAGAGCATAGGTTGAGATAATACCTAGGCTCTGGATAGTGTCTATCTTGAGAACGTGTATTTGTAATTTTTTTATATAATTATATACCTATATAAATTTGTTGGGTATCTGTTCGGATTTCCAACATGAGTTCTAGAGAAGTTTCATCTTTCTCTTTGTTTAGTTGACTGTTGATCTTTGTATCTAATCCTATAGGCGAAGAAACTGAGTTAGATAAGATCTGTAGAGGCTTTCTTATCTCCCTCTTAATTTTTCTGGTAAGCCTTTATATTGGATTTCAAAGGTATTGATCTTATTCTGAGTATGAGTTAGTTGGATTAGAAAGGCTATTTTGATGTGTGATATGAAGATTGTCTTTGGAGACTGAGTTGGGAAAAATCGCAAAAGTGACTTGCGATGATGCCGGGGTTCTTTTGAGCATTCGTTGCATGGAAACGAGGCATCTCTAGAAGGCGTAGAGTCCATCGAAGTGGTCAGAGATTGTCCGAATATTTTGAAGGAGTGAAGGTTTGTCTTCATTGGGAGATAGAGATTCGGATTGTCTTAGCTCTAGGAGGAGTGCCTGTTGTTCACCACTTGTTAAAGGATGGTGCCGAAGGAGAAAGAAGAGTTGGTGTAGCAGACCCAAGATTTCTCTGAAGCGCCTAAAGGGTTTTAACTTAAGAAAAAAATCTATGTTCTAAAAAAATGCGAAGAAGGGGGTTAACTCGGGGTTAGATCCGAGTGGTCTTCGGGTTTGACCCAAAGCAAAGTGATGAGCAGATTTTTTAAAAATTTTGAAAATCAATGTTTTTGAAATTTAAAATTAAATCTAGTTTAAACTTTTATATAAACTCACTTTATATATAATAATTGTTCTTTAACAATTGGTTATGAAGTTTTAAAATTTGTTTAAGTTAAATTTTGCTAAGTTAAGTTTGAAGTTATTTTAAATTTAAATTATAAGCGACATTTTAAGATTTTTATAAAAGCAGATATTAAAATTCAAATTGGAACTAGTTTTAAAACTACTACTTGATAATGTTTAAAGTATTTAAAGGAAGTCTTGTAACTTTAATTTATCAAGTTAATGATCATTTTATTTTTGAAACTTAAATAATGGTTTAATTAAGTAAAGTTAATTATGAAGATAAAATAATTTAGAAATGATAATGGTAATTAAGGCATTAACGAGAAAATGTTTTATCTTAAGATAATTAAGGTTATAGTGTCTTGAGGTTAATTAAATTAATTAAGGAAATTAAGTATAATTAATTAATTTGGTTAATTAATTATAGAGGATTAATTAATTAATTAAGAGTAATTGATTGGTTTAATTAATAAACAACTTAAGGGTTATAAGTTAATTAGTTAAAGGATAATTAATTTGTAATTAAATATCATTAATTAGATAATTAAAGATTATTAATTAATGATTAGAGATTAATTAATTAAGTATTAAAATTGATTAATTAAGTAATTAGAGAGTTGTTAATTAAAGTAATTAAAGATTAATTAATAAGAAATTAAGAAGTAATTAATTTGTAATAAGTTTTATCAATTAATAATTGGGTTATTAATTAATTATTAAAGGATAATTAATCTATAATTGAAGATTAATTAAAGATGGGTGAACTGTTAATCAAGGATTAATTAACTGATAATTATGGATTAATTAATTTGTAATTAAGGTTGTTAATTAATAATTAAGTTTTATTAATTAATAATTAAGGGATAATTAATTAGTTAATTAATGATAAATTAATTAATTACAAGAGTAATAATGGATTAATTAATTTGTATTGAGAAATATTAATTTGTAATTAAGGTTATTAATTAATAGTTAATGGATAATTAACTAGTTAATTAAGGGTTAATTAACTAATTATAAAAGTAATTAAGGATTGATTACTTTGTATTGAAGGAGATTAATTAATAATTAAGGTTTATTAATTGATAATTAAAGGATAATTAATCTGTGATTAGAGATTAATTAACTGATTGATAAAGATTAAAGATAATTAATCAAGGATGATTAATTAAAGGGATGATTAATTAAGGTGATGATTAATTAATTTATTTGTAATTAATTAATGATAAATTGAGTAGGATTAAGTGATAAATTCTTTAGTAACTAATTTAATTTAAACAGATTAAATTAATTATGACATGGGATTAATAATTCCTGTTTGTGAATGATTGTTTGTGTAGAATATCTGAATTAGATGATATCTATTGGATGATATAATGTGATATTCTGTGTTAAATGCCGTGTGAATTCAAAGTATTGAATTGAATTGTTTAAATCTTAAAAACTTGGCCTTTAAGATACGTTTGGATTTCGATGAAACTAGGATCGGGTATCAAATTTGATTATCTGAAAACCACATCGATCCAAATTAAACATTAGGTCATGAATTCAAGTGAAGATCAAGTTGAAGACTCAAAGTGTAAGAACTATTTGTCGTTAAAAACTCTAAGGGTGATTCCAATACGAGTATAATGGAGATAGTGCTTTCAGGTTCGAGATGGAGTTTCAGAGTGCAAGGGTTATTGTCGTTAACTCTGAGGGTGATCCCAAAATGAGTGTAACGAACTAATGCCTTCGGTTTCGTTCAAACTCGGAATGAACTTGTATGGATTGAATGTTTTCAGAACATCGTTAGGTGGACGATGAGCATTCTAAGATAGATGTGTTCTATTAAGGTAATCGTAGCCTCAAGCCTCATCAACGGGGAATGGCTAAAACATGGGAGGTGCAGCAAGGCTAAGTGAGTCACACATAAGTAGGATGAAATTTACCCATGTCTAGCGGTCCCTTTTTATTCGGCTTAGTGGTCAGTTGGATCTGCAGCCAACTGCAGGGTTGTCTTATTCGGGACTATCCAGTAAGGGATGGTTCCGGCCTTATATTACAAGGGATTTAGGGTGGATCCTCGGTACGGTGATCTAGGCCACGTACTGTGATAGACGGTAAACCAGTAACCCTGCCATTGTATAGAATCCAATCTCCAATAAGTACCCTCGGATTTGGTTGTATACCATGTATGCTAGAATTTAATAAATGTAACAATTTTGGCTATTTTCTAGTTTATTTGAAAACTCTAGACCCTATTATAATATCACTAGATTTCCTATCAAATATTTGGCTAGCGAAGGTAAAAACATACCCATGTTTATGTGTGGTAAGTCTTACGTGATACCTTTGTTTTCAAATGATTTTAAAGTTAAGCAACTTTAACCGTTTACTCACACCAGACCCGTGTCCAACCCGGAGTTTATTTCTGTTTTTCTTAAACTCTTGGGTACTCAAATTTTTTATGAGTAGCCATGTGATCAGGTTTTGGCTTGACGAATATTGGATAGCATGGAGCAAGAGTCCAGACGTAGCAATATCTATCTATTTCGACCGTGTTGAAGTCTTTGTCTGTTGTATTGGAATGTAATGGATTAGACAGAACTTTATAACTGTCTAATGTGAAATGTTGTTGTAATCTGTGTAACGCTGATGTATTGACTATGTAATATCTATGTGATATATTATATTTTGTTCCGTTTCCACTGTGAGATTCTGATATTGTTGAGTTCTTTCTTCTATCTATTCTATTTCTACCTCTTTCTTTCTTATTGATGATGCGTCTTTCTGTGGAATGAAAGGCGGGTCGTTACAATCCTTCACTATATACTATATATATCTTGATAAAATGTTAGTATATATATATATATATATATATTATATAATGTCCTATAGTTGTTATCATCAAAACCAATACCTAAGGTATTGACATCTTCTTCATAGCCTTACCGTTCACCCCATCTTACCAAGGCACTCATTCATGTCTAATCCATTTAAAATTTTGGTTTGGACTTTGCTATTTTTTTAGAAATTAAAAAGTTCAAAATTTAAGATAATCCTAAAAAATTTGTCTTTAGAAAGTAAAACTTAGAAACTTTTTATTAAATTCAAAAATATTTGGTATCTTAAACATTAAAAGCTATAATCTAAAATTTTTGAATTTAATTTATTTATTGAGTCTAAAAGAAAATCTTAGCAAAATTAATTTTATATGTTTCTTTCATTTTTCTTCAACATTTTATTTCAAAGCCCTTTTTATCTTCTACTTATTAAAAATTAGGAATTTTTAGCTCAAAATATCTATTAAGTTTTCCATTCAAAACCTTATTTGTTACGCCAAACCATTTCTTCAAAAATATACTTTGTAATTTTTTTTAAAACATCTTTTTATATTTTTTAACAACAAAACTGGAGTAGACAAACTCTAGTTTCAATATTTTCTTACCACTCATACTATCTCCACTTCAAATCCTGGGCGGAGCCTCTAAAATCGTGTAAGGGAGACTTCTAAAGATACTTGAAACAAATGCATACAACACTGGAAAATGTCCATTTTCCTTTGTTCTTCCTTTAATTTACTATGTTGCTTCTAAGTAGATTACTTAGCATAATTTTTTATATATTCTAGTAACAGTACTATTCTTAATTACTAACATTATTTTATATAAATTCCTTATATTTTTTTTATATTTTACAATGCTATTACTATTCAACTTTCCTCTACCTGAACTGCACCGATTCTAATTGTTTTTCTCTTAATTTACAGTCTTCTTACTTGAACCATTGTAGTGCATTCTCCTATAGCTTTGTGTTAGAATTCTAAATGTTCTTTTTCGTACTCGTTACCCTATTCTATACTTGTACCACTTTCCATTATCCAGCCATAAAATGTTTTTACATCTTCAAAGTTTTCATTACATAGAAAAATCCATGAGCTAAATTGCTCTACTTTTTCTTTCAATATAAAATTTCCTTCACTGAAAATTTGGATTTTAACAAATTTTAATTTCTACTAGAACTTTATATTTACACTTTTCTTTCTTTACAAAGAAACTATGGAGTTGTATACGCTCCATAAATTATCAACCGTTGGTTCTTGTAAAACTCATTTTTGAAAAAAAAAATCAATTTAACAAAATATTTATATTCATATATACATTTTAAAATCAAATATTTATTCACTTTTTCAAATATATTAATTATATATTTTTTCAACTAAAAAAATTATTTTCCATTAGGTTGGACTCAAAGTGCATTTACATTTGTTCTTTCTACAGAACTTCTGCTCTCCAACTAACTGACTTATCGACTTTTTAATATTAGAAATCCGGCTATTAACTTGGAATAAGTACTTCACACCATCCTTCAAGAAACCAGCTGCTTCTGGATATCTATAACATATGAATTCATTTTTTCCCTTTATTTGGACCTAATGTATATCATCAATCGGTGATCATATGGGGATCAACAATCATTGGGACATCAAGGCCTGACTAGGGAGTCATGTACCATCTAGCTTCGAGGATTTTCCATATGAAACTACTATGTAGTTGGAATTCTTTAACGTATATTATATTTATATGAAAAATACAAATATGTTCAATTAATGTTTCCTAATTTTTCAAGAACGACTAACCATAACCTACACTTTAGTAGGCCTGAATTTTCGCTAAATCGAAAACCTAAGTCCACCAAGATATGTATCTTGATTTGGTATCCTACATATATAACAAAAGAATGCATATCAGAGCACTAACGACATAACTCACAGTAGAATAACAAAATTTAGTAAGTCACATAGCTACTGACCAAGATTTGACACTTTCAAAGTCAAGTGCCTTTGTCGGCATTGAATACGGCTGGTAGTGAATACCTATCCTCTAAGCTATCACGTGAGTTATAATGAGGAGGAGGAGTCAGAACAACATTTTAGTAACTGGTAAAATCGTATATTTTGTACATAACACTAGTTTTTCTTATTATCTTCTATCTCATGTTATGTCTATTTATAGTTTTAATTAGTCGTCTCGACTCCACGTCCACATATGATCCATTCCCATCTACCCTCTATAGAATCATAACAATGTACACACATACGCTTGCACGCATGCATATATATACACACATATACATATACATATACATATACATATACATATATGTATATATACATACACATATACATATATGTATGCATATATGCATATATACATATATACATCTATATAAATATACACATACATACATATATATATAAGTACCATGGCCCTCCATGGACCTAGATACTACCTTGTCATCGTATAACTCGAGGGACTCCTATAGGCCTAATGATAACTTTTCATACATTTTTCCATACTCTATTTGACTTTTAGGGATTTACTACCTTTTTTGCTTCCTATTGTGGACTCGGCTTCACGGACCCCCTCGACTGTTTTGAAAGAACTCCTTTTGGGTTAACTAGCATTGCCCTAACAAACAAATTAGCAAATAACTATGGCATTGCATAATCCAAATTGATCTACCTTGGTAGGAAGTGAAGATTAGTTAGGTGTAACCCCGTCCTTCCCCTTAATCACTAAAGATTGATGAAGTTCTCGCCCTATGCAGTCCTACCTCTGACTTTTGATACAAACCATTACTACATAGTGCCCAATCCTATTCACCGTCTTGTTTAGATTGTCTAGTGCAATCAAGGAAATGCACATCTAAAACTATATTTAAAACAGGCTACCCTATCTACTAGGGGTATTCCTTTATCTATATGCAAATGTATATACTCCACTAGTCTTATGGTTGGATATGTCTCACTTTAGTATAATGTTACATAACCGTTGGTAGCCCCTAGTAGTGGACATGCTTCTATTGTATAACACTGTTGACCTTGCATTCATGCTTACTCTAATGACCAAATGTCATATTATTTGCATAAATATACTTCAACTATGATAGTTCACACCCGTCATAAATGCACAGTCGAGGCTATATATCTCATATATATGTATATTCATTCACACTTAATTAACTTACCTCTACAATTTACTTTTGACCCTAGGTTTTTATTTCAATATGCGGTTCTTCTTTTTTCAAATTTATTTACCGCTTTCCACTTATCAAATTCATAATATCGTTGTCCATACCTTTTATCCGTTTTCCATTTTCAATTTCTATTCACATGTTATCTTTTTATTCCTTCTTGCCTATCTCTTTCATTTTCTTTTTATTTACTTCCAAATTTATTGGTATTTCACATCTTGACTTTTAGAATCTTTTTATTTTATTCATGTCTTACCATTTAATTTTTGGAGTTTATTGCATTTTAATGCATTGGAACTGTGTTTTTATCATGAAAATGTTCACATAGTAAGTATCCATATCTTATGTGAAAAAGGAGGAGATATCCGTGCGGTGTTTTGTAATTATAAAGAACTACCTTTTATTTCTTGAAATCGATGGTACAAAATACGATAGTTATCCCTATTTTGTACATTTCTTTCCTTTTTAGGTGTATTCCTTGTCATTTCAAATATCACACTTTCAATTATTTAAACTTGATAATACAAAAAAAATCTACTTGTAACATTCAAATTCCAATGAATTAAAATATTACTAAAAACCCTAAAATCTTAATAAGCTTTTCTTTAATTCAATTCATATATTTCGCATAAATACCAATTTCTAATCATTACGTCATACATTAAAATTCATTCATTTCATATCTGTCGCATAAATACAAATATCTAATCATTACGCTTAAATCTATTCCATAATCATTACGCATATACAATTTATTATCCAATTCATTGTTTATTAGTTTCATTAATACGCATATTCAATTAATAATTCCAAAAATGATTTTAAACATAATATGAAATAGATTTCAATAATATAAATCTAATCTTATTACAAAACATGTAATTTCCCACTCATATTTTAAATCGTCCCAAATCTTCGAATCTAAACCTTGTTATCCGTATTTCCACTTTGATTTCCTATTTGGATTCATATATAATATATACATATAATCTATTAGAATTTTGAATTAAAAAGAAGAGATTTAGGTTGATTACAATTTCAATTTTATAGTTTACCTTGGTTGTAGCAACTTGATTTGAACATATTCACTACCTCTATCATCATCTACAATCCTCCAGTGGTGTATACTTGCAAATTAAACTATTTCTATGAATTTAGAGATTTGGAGGAAAAGAGAAAATGGCAGAGCTTCCATGCCCATTAGAAAATTACAAGTTAGAAGTATGGGTCTAGGTATATATTTATAGGGTTTCAAACAAATGCCAACTGTTCGATTAAACCATTTTAAATTTGGACCGTTTAAGCCACACTGAATTTTGTCATTTACAAATCTCAAGTCGACCGTTTATTGCTCTAAGTCGACCGCTACCGGTCGACCTAAGTAATTTAAATTTAAAAACCATATCCTCCCTGGAATTTAAACTTAACTGTTACCTAAATGTTAAGAAAATGAATTAAGGTATCGATAATGTCAATGTGTTATAAACGGTCTAATATTATAGGTTTCATATCCAAAAAATTTATTTTCAGCATTATTATTTACTTATTAAATTCTTTTTAATTTATTAGCGCTAAAAATCATGGGGTGTTACATTTATTTTCCCTGGAGGAAGTGCAGTATGCCTCATGCTGAACTTCTTACCTTTTCTTCCGTGAAAATAATAATTCTTGGGGTCTGTATCGCAATCATGGTCCTGGAGATTCAAGAGCCTTAGTTTAAATTCTATCGAAGGTAGGGGAAGAAGTGGGAATGACAATTGACGAAGTGGGAAGCAAAATAAAAGAAGCATGAGGAATATCATCCATCTTTTCCTTTTTGATGTCTATAATCTTTATTGTTTGTTATTTTTTCTCTTCCATAATCGATGGCTTGGATAAATGCTTGAAGGCCTAGTATTTACAATATCTTCATCCCTTATATCTCATGAGGATTGTTTGTAACCTCTTTATCCAAATAATGGATCATTTCAGTATCGAGACCTAGAATAAGACCCACTAAAGAAGATGAAATCAAGATAGGGTACGCCTTTTCAGGCAAAGGGATAACAACGGGTTGACCTGAAACTTGAAAAACACAAAAGTAGAAATTAAAGACATCGCTAGGAGTAATGTGAACCATATCGAATACAGGTGGGGTTAATCACATACCTCCGGAAGATGCAAACGTTGTGTGAGATAAGGTACTGGTAGAGCCTCCTTTAATGCTAGGAGATAAGGCAAATAGTTTCGAAAGTGGTTCGATACCCGCAAAATCAGGCTCTTTAGGATTGTAATGGAAATCCGAAAGGATGCTAGAGTAATTGAGGTGCCAAAAGTTACCATCGATAGCAGAAATAGCAGTAGAGTAAGGATGAGGAATAATAATCTCGATATCTAGCGACCCCGATGTAAGAGAAATGGCAGCAGTAGATGTACCCACTATTGGTATTGAAGTCTTAGCTATGTGTCCTTAGGGAATAAAATAAGAACTCTCACCTAAACCTTTAGAATTAGGTTCGGGTTGGACCCTAGTAGAAAATATAGCTTGGGGAATGACCTCAGAGAGTAAGAGGAGCCTGCCGGCTTCGAGCACCCTTATCCTCCAAAAGGTCAATATAATGACCCGCTTTTTCGACCCTCGAATGTCGATACTGATACATCCATGATATTTATGTGCTGCACATCCAAGTGTCGGAAAGATAGATTGTAAGGTTAAAACGAAACGAAAAAAACAGAGCCAAAAAGAAGGAACACGGTATCAGAATTCACAGCTAATGATAAAATATATTATCAAAAGACAGTACAAACTATCACTAAGATTCACAGCATTTCAAAGTTACATTTGTAAATACTATCATCATCCTGGACAGTTATAATAACCTATCGTCATAAATGCTCATATGTACAATATAGTAATGTAGCTAAAATAAGAACAATAGATAGGTGAAACATCCAGCTCAACAGAAATCATGCATCAGACATAAGTCTCGTATGAGAAACTCAAGAAATATGTAGGAAGCGTATAACAGTATTTTAAGACTGTTTAGAAATAGTTATCCCCTTCAAAAGAACCACCATCTAAAAAGTAAATAAGGTGATATAATAGATAATGTCTAGGATGAATAATATAAATATATAACAAAGCTAGAATGGTTACATTAATTACATTCAATAGCATATTAGAGGGTACAATCAAAATAGATAAGTTATGTTTTCTTAACGGATTTTCACGAAGATCTCTCCTACAGATCCAGATCCGAACTCCATGCGCAAGGGTTAGAAATTACCTTCTAGCACCGTATATCTCTAGATAAAATATACCATTAAGAAAAATATTGCTCGTCCATGCCCTAACACGTGATCCAGAATATCATTACCTTCCGCGTGCAACATCAATAAGCACACTCTAGATTGTAGTGATAATATATTATCGTGAGTCAGCCAAACCCTAAGCCACGCACCCACTTTGTTTTCTATCATTTTCGATGTCGAGATCATGTTCGACATCTCTCACACTAGTCTTCGTCACTCGAAAAGAACACGAATCCCCAGTTGGATTCCCATATCTCAAACAGATCTCAAAGCCGTACATGGATTGTAGCATCTCGAATTGATCCATTTCTAAGAGATAAAACATGTATCTCACTCTTGAAGTGGTTTTCGATAAGTAAAACACATACCAATCCCTGGCTCTTCAAGACCGAATCGACGAATTTGGTCATATTCAAAAAAAAAAACAAGAACGATCGCATATGGAAACTAAGTCTTATTTACTTATCACATTTTTGAACTTTTAGTGCTAAGTGCATGACTAAATACATTCCATAAAAGAGTAAAAACAGAAAGCATGATCAAGTCACACGAAGCAAGATTATAAGTCACTTGATCGTGTTTTGTGTGTTTACTCGTTCCTGGAAAGTATTTAATCGTGTACTTAGCACTAAAAGTTCAAAAATGTTATAAGTATACAAGACTAATTTCCATATGCGATCCTTTTCATTATTGTTGAATATGACCAAATTCGTTGATTCAATCTTAAAGAGATCGAGATTAGTAAGTGTTTAACTTATCAAAATTCACTTCAAGAGTGAAATATGTGTTCTATCTCTTGGAGGTGGATTTGTTCAAAATGCTGAAATCCATACGTGGTTTTAAGATTTGTTCGAGATATGGGAATCCAATTAGGAATTCTTGATCCATTTGAATGATGAAGACTCATATGAGAGATGCCGAACGTAACCTCCATATTGGAAATGATAAAAAACAGAGTAGAGGTATAACTTAGGGATTGGATGACCCGCGATAGGATATTACCACTGCATATCTAGAGTATGCTTATCGATGTTATGCGCGAAAGTATATGATATTTAGGATCATGTGTTAAGTTATGGACGGGTTATGATTTTTTTAATAGTATATTTTATCTAGAGATGTACAGTGCTTGAAGGTAGTTTTTGACCCTTGTGCATGGAGTTCGGGTCAGGCTTCAGCAGAGAGATCTCCGTGGAAAATCCATTATGCGAATATACCTTACCAATTTTGATTGTAACCTATAATATGTTGTTGAATGTAATTAATGTAACCATTATAGCTATGTTATATATTTATATTCTTTACTCTAAACATTATCTATTATATCACCTTATGTACTTATTAGGTGGTGGTTCTTTAGATGGGATAACCATTTTCGAATGGTCTCAAAAGTACTGTTATATACTAGCTATATATTTCTTGAGCCTCTCATACCAGACCTATGTCTGACATGTGGTTTTTTCCTGCCCTAAATTCCTCGTGTGCTCTATCGAGTAGTTTGAGAAAGGAAGGTTGTCGTTGATGTTCATTAGAGCTCGAGGAGATGAGCTGGAAGTTTCACCTACCGAAGTATCTTATTTCTGCTGCATTACTATATTGTACATATCAACTTTTGTGAGGATGGGTTGTTATAATTATGCAGACTGATGATAGTATTTAGAAATGTAACTCTAAAATGTCGTGTAACTTTGAGTGAAAGTTTGTATTGTCTTTTGATATTATATGTTATCGTTTTGCTGTGAGATTCTGATATTGTGTTCCTTCTTTCCGGTTTTTCTTTTTCTTTTTTATTTTACCCCAACAATCCATCTTCCCAACACTTTGATGCTCGACACAGAAATACCGTGGATGTATTAGTGTCGACATTCGGGGGACGAAAAGGCAGGTCATTATTGTTGGAACTGGGCCAGTCAGTAGCGGAAGTTATGGTTGAATTTCAAAATAAATTACCCTATAGGATCTTTATTGGGCATATGAAGTCTAATTTATTTAGAAAATTTATAAATTTAATTTAAATAAAATCGTATATTTCATTTAAATTTGTAAATTGTTGATAAAATTTATTAAATTTATTTATAAATATACATATATATCATATACATATGTGTATGTATGTGTATGTGTAACATGATATTCCATGAATGGTATAACATACCCATAAATAGAAGCTGGTATTTAAATTGCAATGGACATGTTAGCCCATCCTATATGTATTGTATGTTATCCAAATATATGTATGTATTTATGCTTATCATATATAAAACCAAGGTTAAATATAATATGTATGTATGTATATGTATGTATGTATAAATATATTATGAGAAAATATTATAGATATATTTATAAATTTTATAGTGTTAAATAATATATACACACACACACAAACATACAAGATATATGTTTAAGTTTTTTGTTTTATATATATTAAATTATATATATGTATGTATGCATCTATGCATATGTATGTGTACTAAAGTAACCTAATTGTATGTAATATATATATATATTAAATGTAAATATGATTAAGAACGGTTTATAATATATATAAATAAACTAAAAATTAAAAAATCTCCGTTTATAATGTTCTATATCGAACGCACAGTAGGCACAGCTTTAATCATAATTTTATTATATTAATATATGAATATTATGAATTAATTAGTTAAACGTCAATAAATAAATGATAGAAAATATATAGTACATACATTTCAATTTTAAATTTCCAAAAAATCCAGAATCATATTTTAAGCTTATAAAAAAATTTATGATTTTTCTAAGCCAAAATATTATTTTTACTAATTAATTCCTTTTGAACTAATTAAAAAATGATTTTATAAAAATATTAAAAATTGTTGGATTTTTTTGATTTTTTGACCAAAAGCTTCTAAAATGATAAATTAATCTTAACAAATTTAAGATCTAATTTTCGAAACATAATTTATATTATATAAATTTTTTGATTTGTATAATGATTAAATAAAACTAAAAATATTTAACGATTATTAAAAAACTATTTGCATTTAACAAAAATTATAATTGATATAAATATACATTTTAAAAACACTAGTTCAATTTTTATTAGTGTTAGTCATATAAATAAACTAATTAATATAATATAAAAAAATAAATAAAATAATAACAAATGAAATAAAATAATTTCGGCTATGTGTATCAAATCTATTATAAATAAAATGTTTTTTTATATATAATCAATTAATATATATGACAACAACAACACCTATAAGAATCTCACCTAACTAGTAATTCAATAACAATAGAGTGTGTGTATATATACACACACATGAACAGTATTGAGTTATATAGAGATTGTGCATCATATGTAAGACTAAACATTTACCTAAACTAATGCCCTTAAGTACACCATGTAATAATGAGTTCCCTTCCTCTTGAAACCTTCTTGATTCGTCAGATTGCAAGTCTTTAAATCACAGACCCTTTGCTATTGAATAGCTATTGATTTTATTTGAGTTTTGTTGGAGTATTAAGAGGCATAACTCACCTGCAAAAATGGAGAGAGGAGGCAGCCAAAAAGTTCTTCTAAAGTTAGGGTTATAGTCTCTTACATAACGATCGAATCAGAGAGAAAAGTGGATCATATCAGTTACCTTTTCTCACCTAATTTTAATCATCCATTTCAAACCCACTTTTCCCTCTTTTGGCAGCCTCTTATATTATTTACTTGTGGCCTAATTTTGCCTCTAATACCATGGGCTAATAGCCTATTTAAGCCTAAAAAAATATTTAATTAAATCCAATTTAATTTCTTATTGAGATCTCATATCGATCGATATATTTATAACTATTATAAATATATACAGCAATATTTGTTCCTCAAACAATATTCACATTTTGTAATTAATATTTCATAAATATTAATTAATTTATAATACTTGTAAACTAATTAAATCGTTTGGTTTAAATAGAATTCATCATTTCTGTTGTGTGACTTGCAGGTGTAAATTCGATCAGTGGCAAACATCGAACTATCCAAATGTTAATATTAACACATCACTTAGCAGGTGATGTGATATTTTGGCCATATTTATCTCTTACTTAGTTTCGGTAAAATCCACTTTCACATTATCATCCATATTCAACTCTATAGTCCAAATACAAAGTCCTTGGTTCAATAATAACAATTATTATCAACCCAAATTCTTTGGCTAGAGAGACTTTGACTTTGAGTTGACTGCGATACTAACCCCATATAACTAAGGAGACAAATCCTCTTTTGAATAGTGCTTCACTTCCAATACTTCCACTTGATCCAACTACAGTCACTGGATGTAACACCATGCCATAATTTAACTATAAGCAAAGCAGAGCTTTTATGTTGAAGATCCACAATATTCTCAAGTCGAGAAAGCTTGTAAATCAGTCTCATCAATATTTTCTATTTAACCTTAGTTATATTAACCAACAGAAAACTATCAAGTGAGTTGTTCCATAGTTATTCAATAACTAACAGTACGTAACCTCTAGGTGCCCCGGCAGCCATGAGTAATACACTACCAAACATTTGAAGAGCATTACACACTCTAGTCTCAATGGAAACATCGATATCCAGTCTCGATGTATCTTGACTAAGAACATTTAGAATGTTATATATTTGTTTTCATTGTGATAAGTTACTCGTAGTTACAACACTTTATAACTGCTATCACAAAACATGCCATTTATAGATTTTCTATTAAATTAATTTTAATTTAATTAATTAATTAATATAACACATTATATCAAATATATAATAGAAAGAAAAAACCTTTTATTTCGAACAAGATTGGTTATCAAGTTAGATATATGTAACAATTTATATAATTGCCCATAGGGCATATCCCTAACTCTATTAGTTACAACTGGCATCGATGTTAAAGGTTAAGAGAGAACGTTGGTTTTGGTAGGGTATGACTCATTAAGAGATATGGTAATGGAACGCCCTAGCATGAGTTAAGTATATTTTACATATGAGAGCATATTTGTCATTGTTAAAAACGTATGCATTAAAGGTAATTATAACTACAAAAATTAAATTTTTTATATAAGGTAACTTATATAAGTATAGTTGAAGGTACAGTTTAATTAATGTAGAGATTGATGATGTTCATTCGTTACTCCTCATTAATCAATTTAGCAATGCTTAGCCAGTTTATGGGCATTGCTATTCTTGTAAAATGATTTGACATGCTCGACTAGTTTATGATCATTATTATTAGGTGTAAAATTATTAGCTTAATGTTTCTCATCCAGTTTATGAGTATTGTTATTATTCATTGATTGATTAGTTGTGCTCGGCCAGTTTGTGAGCTTGACTATTATTTGTTGATTGTTAATTTATGCTCTGTTAGTTTATGAGCAATTTTACCCTTTATTGCATGGGTTGGGTAGATAGTATTTGTGGGAGCATTGAGACGAACACCTTGTGAATTGAGTTTCCAGTTTGACTATAAGGCGGGTCATTCCAGTCAAGCTTTAACTCCTCTTTATCAATCTCTGCCCCATCGAAATGCTCTTGATTCTACTTTAAGATTTCTTCATAAACCATAGACAAATCCTAGGGATACCCTTCATCCAACTATCTCAAATTCCCAAATTTGACGATGTTTCCATAGAATTGCATGAGAGTTGGCTCAATCTCATATTTATTTTGGTCCTTAGTAGCCATGACTCGCTCACCAGTTGTTCTTTGCCAGCCCTCTGTCTCATCTTTCAACTGACAAGTGTCCAATAACTCATTGCAATAATCCTAAGCTTGAGTGAAGGCATCATCTTTCTCTTTCTTGTCAACCTCAAGCGCTTCCTTCAATCCTTTTATTTCCAAGGCCTACTCATCCATAGTCTTCTGGAGTTTTCTTTTTCCAACATAAGAGTATGACTCCTGTGGTGTGCAGCCTCAACTTGACTTTGCTAGGTCTGGCATTGTTATTCGAAGGACTTGGACTTTTCCTCCAGCTTTTTACCTTACGATAACCACGGATGGATTTTTACCTTACGATAACCAAAACAATTTCTATACAAATCCATTTATATTATAATAATATCTAGGGATCAAAGTAAAATATGAATATAGCTGAAATACTTGCATTTCACATTTCAACACAGTTGGGCACAACTAAGTTCACACGGCGCTTCTTGGAGAATGGATTCCATACAATGACTAGGCTACGGGGTACCGCTAGTCATGGTGCATCTTCAAATAAAATAATACCGAGGACCTCGTCGGGATCCCCTGCCAACACAGGACTGACCTACCACTTGAGTGGTAGTACCCAATATGATCACCCCTCTATTAATGGGCCCGAAGCATAAAAATGAGGGATAACATCGGCTTTAGATAGGGATGATTGTACCCGATTTGGGAGCGACCTACTTACCTGTGTTGCATTCTACCCTATTTTAGTCATTATTAGTTGATGAGGCTTGAGGCTACGTTTTAACTTGTATATAGAATTTCCCACTTGGAATGCTTACCCTGCCCTCCAAGCAATAATGCAATGCAAGCATTCATATTCGTTTTGGGACTGAACAAAATGCTTGAGAGCTCCGTCTTCAATTCCATCATCTTCAACGTATCTTTACTTTGAAATGCTTGAGTTGAATCATAGCGGTTTTGGATAACATACCCAGTCTAAGTCTCTTTGAAACAAATTTTGATAGTTTTCGATAAACTCGACCATGGTTCTTTAGGAAATAAACAGTCAAAGATAAGAGTGGAGATCAGAATTCTTTATCATTTGTCCTCGGAGAACGAAATGAGATTTATATGCACAGTACAACATCATCGAAGATGATTGCACCATATAACTCATGTGTTTCTCCTAGATATTTTCAAAGTTACGTTTTTGGGTCCAAATTTGATAGTCTGTTATTTGACTATCCACAAAAACACATCCACGTCAAGGATTTATTCCATAGGGAAAAATCAACATTAGTTAAGCATATAAGCAATCACTAGCCTCTTTAATTAATCTTTTCATTAATTAAATCCACCTTGTAAAATATTTGTGTCAAAATCCTTTTACAAATATATATATATATATATATATATATATATATATATATATATATATATATATCCACAAATCCTTATATTTTCAATACTTGGAAAATATCCATACACTTACCTCAACGGTATAAGTATATCCACAAAACAGAGAGAGATTTTCTTTTTACAAAATTCTAGAACAGACTTATAAATTCCTTTATAAATCTCTACAATTTTTTATAAGCCATTTCATAGATCTCTGTAAAACATTTATAATCTCTTTAATTAACATCAGTCACTTATAAATTCTTTTCATACATTTCTAAAATCATTTATAAACCATTTATAAATCTATAAAACCATTTATAAACTACTTTTATAAATCCACAAACCTATTTCTAAAATTCTTTTATAAATATCTATAACCTTTTATAAAGCTCTTTTACCCTTTAACTAATTTTCCTTTTTAAGTTTTCCAAACCATGTTATACGATTCTTGTTATAAAACTCACATTTGTTTATAAAACCCTATTTATAAATTTCTAAAACAATTATAAATAAATTCTAATAATTTACTTTAAACACTATTATATAATAATAAACATTATAAATAAATAATATTAACTTTAAAGATCTTAAAATTATAATTAATAAATTTCAAACATTATTAAATAAACAATAATAATTTATCTTCAACATTATTAAAAATAATAATAATTAATTTCCAAAACTTTATTGATGATAATTATGATTAGTTTCAAACTATATTAATAATTTAAATTATTAACTTTTCAAAATATTAAAATATTGATAAATAATTTTGATACAATATTAATATAAATAAACAACTTTTAAAACACAAATATATTGCCTTGATAAAAATCCATGCTTAAATTTCAACATAATCATTTCTATATTTATATAACTATATTAATAAACCTCCATCTATTTTATAAAACTTCCATTCATAAAATACATTTATTTATAAAAACCCATTTATAACTCTATCTCTGTCAATTTATAAATATCGCTTCACATTTCCAAATCTGTCCTCACTTTTCAATTTTCAAAATAGAATAAACTGTTCTTTTCTAACAACATTCGATATGATATCGTAAATCCACAATTGTGATTTATTTTTCGATTATCCAATGATAAAAGCATCCCTTTATTTATAAACACTACCGTAAATCTATCCCTTTTATTTATAAAATGCATTTTTATGAATTTTCACTTTATTTGTAGAATGTCACTTTTATACACTATCACATTTATAAATAAATCTTAATATATGTATGTATACATACGTCACTTTATATAAACGATTTATACCAAAATATTACTATCTTCTTTTTAAACCGATATTCCTTTATTATAAAAGACAGACTTATTTTTAAGATTTTAAAAATCTTTATTCACAGTTCATAAATTTCTTTTTAAAATATATTATAAAACTATAAATTATAATCCTAAAAAATCATTCCTATAATTTTATTTAAATAATTTCCTTCTATTAGTAATTCAAGAATTATTATTAAAATATTTTTTTAAATCATTTAAATTCTTTTTAAAATCTAAATTTTCATTTTAAAGTATTTCAAAATATTAAAAATATGGCCTAGTATTACTATAGTACTAAATAGGGAAAAATCATCCATGTCATCATTATGGTATCCAACACATAATATATCAAAATATATAAAAAGTAAAATCAACAGTGCGAGGAATCCAATTGGATCCCTCCAACATGTCCCGCTGCATGACATACAGTATATAATCAAATAATATTAATCAACCGCTTCGAGGCGGATCATATACAAAGGGTCATCTGTCCTTACACGGGAACATAATAGGGTCTTATCTGCTCTAAGGGTGGAATATATCCAAACCAACAAATAAAATAGCAAGTCATCCAAATGGTCAATAACAATCAACAATAAAATATCCACGCATACAATAAATAGTTTTTATGACTATATAATATTTATGGTTAACCAAAAAGGTGAGTTTAACTCACTTTGATTCCAGTAGACGCCAATGCACTCCGGTTCGAACGTTTAATTTTAACCCAAATTCCTAGTAGCTCCATATCCATCCAATTCAACTCCATAGCAAAGCATTCACTGATACGATCACAATGGAACTTGTCATGTTAAATTTTGACCTCGTATGAATAAGTTATGAATTTATTAACATAGGGATTATTTAAATTATCATTAATATAAACTAATTTAAATTAATTTAAACTAATACTACTTTCCTCCATTCCCCTCATTCATGTTCTCGTTCCAGGCTCGCGACTTATCTCCTTTTTTTATTAATGCCAACCGCAATAATCGATCGCCACAACCGCTGTTCGCACTGCCAAAGACCGCCAACGATCCCCTAGCATGCACCGACCCAGACGACACCCCCATTCACTGCCGCTCGACCAAAATCGAACCCAAAGCTTCCAATGTCGCTCAAGATATTCTAGCCACCATGACAGGAATTACGACGATCCCACCATTGATTAGCCATGCTTCTTCGAGCTCTACAATTTACTAGTTGGGGTCGAAGGCTGAAAGTGACCGTGGTGACTCCGATCATTGTTGGTCATTGAATGGAGCTATTGTTTTAATGGAAGCTGAAGCTAATTAGGTCTAGGGTTTGCAAATGAAGAAAGTTAATGTCCTTACATAGAAAATCTTGCAGCACTATTCATTTATTAAATTTTCGAACTCCAAACGAGGCGTGCCGCCTACAATTCTATATGTTACACCCAGATTCGAAACACAATGGAACTAGTATCGGGACCCTTTCCATCATATAAAAAAGTAAACTTTTCAAAACCAAATTTGTATTATTTTAAATTCCTTTAATTAAATTCTACGCGTTTCAAATTCACACAATTAAATGATACGTCTGATTGCCACGAAATTCGATGACATACTATAATTCACTATTATGGATCCAATGACACTAGTTTTGTCCAATTCCGAGATAGTGCTCGAGAAGGCTATTTTACACTTTAATCAAAATGAATTATTATAAAAACCAAATTAATCACTTTTAAATCAGAATTTAAAAGTTTACTATCGTTATTCTTATTCAAATAAAATTTAAATCAACTTTCAAAATCATTTTTATTCATATAAAATTCAAGACTTGATTAATTTAAACAATTCCAACACTCAAATATACATATATTTGAAATTCTTGTTATTTAACTTATAAAATTACTTTTCAATATAAAAATCAATTAAATATTTCAAATTCAAATGACTGAAAATCTAGGTCGTTACAGAAGTGTCCTTTGCTATCCTCTTCCGTTTATGATATTGGTTATATACATCGCCTAAATAGGCCATAACGTAGGCCCCAATGTGTTGAGAAATTCTTTCAGTCCTTCGCTTGGAACTATAATGGTGCGAAGCTACACTTTCCTAGGCCTTCGCTTGGAACTATCAAAAGACACAAACCCAGATGACTGCTTAGATAGACGAAGCACGTTGGTAGAAACTATCGATTGTGTTGGAAGTGGAATCGAAATGGGAACTTCAATAGAGGGGATGGGGTTAGTTCTCGTAAAAACTTGTCAATACCATATGGCAGCGGAGAGCATGATTTGCGTCGAGAAGGCGAAGTTCTATCAGACACTCCACGGTTTCATCATGGTGCATGTAATACTTATCCCGCTTCCTATAGTTACTTGTACGATACCGTGTAATATTCCCTATTTTAAAACGTGAAGCTAAGCGCTATAGATGTTGTAGTCATCGATAGTACTAACTTCATTTGACAAAGTATGTAATGTTAATGGTATCCATAATACTAGAAGCACGTGAATATGAAATAAAATCAACACAGATTTCAAAAACAACTTTTCTGTTTACATTTCAAATCAATATTTCATATTCCATTACATAATCCCAAAACGATTCATAAATTATGCCAAGAGCGATATATGAAGATGCTCCTTGGATGATCAGAGTACTAGATAGATAGACATGTCATTCATAAATACATCATAGCGAAAATAATACTAAATAACTCCTACATAGCTAGCTTTTCCTCCTACACATCTTCGGAAGCTTATTCATCAAACCTACTAAACTTGAAGTCCTTAACTTTCAATCTACTCAAATTTAATTTTGAGCAACCGAGAGTTTAAGGGAAAAACATAAAATTCGAGTTGGACATAAAGCCTGATGCGATTAATTATATTACATCTAGGTTAACTAATATTAAGTGAGACCACACCGCTTAGCGGAACGAGTTTCCCTTTACTAGTATCCTTTTAAAATCATATCTTTCGCATATCAAAATCCTGCAATCAAACTGATTATAACAACAATATCAATAACATATATGCATATAAATCAGGTAATCAATGGACCATCTATCCGAACAATATAGTTTTATCAGGCTGACTATTAACCACTGGCTGACTTGGGCACACCAGACATAATAAATATTCTAACTTCTATTAGATACCATACTAGAAGATCTGTCCTTAACTTACTTCTCCTAGGGTCAACTGATCCTAATGGTTTTGCGAGCTTACCAATAACCTATCTCTACTCTGTGTATTTCTTTCTATGTGTAACATCATTTTAGCCCTACATGTGATAGAGCCCTACACATTGGAATCTTGGACTTATGTTAGTTAGAGGCTACTAGCTAAAGTATAGGGTGTGACCCCACACCAGTCTCATCTGGTTTTCTAATATCTGAGTCACATGCTTAGGGTTAACTGCGCTATTCAGTTTTCCTTGAAAACATTTCTTTCAAATTGATTTAAACCTTTTAAATCATACTTTAACAAGGAAAATATGTTCTTTGCTTTACTCATAATATCTATGTCATGGTATAAGCTTTACAAAAAACAATGTTGATAAAATCTAAATCAATGGGATTACCTATCCATACAAAATAAGTTAAAGCCTCTGTTTAACTTAGAATACTTTAGGCCATAAAGCCAAAACAACAGCTTCGAAACCATTGTTTAAAACCTAAAAAAATCCATTTCAACATCATTGCAAGCATCCCATTCGAAATCATTGCTTAAAGCCTTAGACATCCTCTTTCGAAACCATTAAACATATCTTTCGAAAGCATTAGAAACATTCCTTTAAAAACAATTAATAACGTACCTTCGGAAGCATTGGGTATAGTAAGAATTTGTGGAAACATAGCTTCGAAACCATTTAAGACTATTTCTTCCGAAATCATTAGGTTCAACATTTAATATAACATTATGGTCAAACGGTACAGAAGCGAAAGCATCACTTTTGAAAGCAATAATCTCAAGTAAAAGAATTGGAGAAGAGAGCAAATTCGAAACTAACCTTTTGAAACCATTGCCTTCGAAACTATTAGTAAAAGAGCTAAGGCACCCCTTTTGAAAGCATTGGGAAGCCAGCTTCAATATTAAGAAGGTGAAAGCCTTCCTTTCGAATACATTGTTTAAGGTTATAAAGAAAAGCGGCACCTGACTAATGCAAAAGGTATAATGCGACAGCTAGGGTGTCGAAGAGGTTGAAAAGTGGCAACCCTTTCGAAAGCTTCTTTTAAAAACAAAGGCAAGTTAATGGATTCGAAAGCTGATAAAAGAGGCTTCAAACCTTTCGAAAGCATGCTTTCGATGTCCTCCTTTCCTTCCGTCTTTCTCCAATACACTATGTACCAATTACTTGATACCATATGCATTGGTTCAAACGGGTGCCAAAAGGTTTAAAAGGTATGGTGATGGCAGCAAGTAATGGAAGCGGCGAAGTTGTGATTTGAAAATAAAACCGATTTTATGCCTTTTGTAGTAATTCATTTTCATCCAATTGCATAATTTGCCAATATATGATTGGTTGCTAATTGTTTACCAAAATTCTTTTCAATAAAGCTATTGAATTCTCATTTAACAATTGAAACGTTCTAAGCAAATAAGTCATTCTCCTTAAAAAACAGTTAAGTCCACTAAATTAAATAATTTAATAAAAAATCCCCAAAATTCAAAATAATTCACTTTAAATATGTTTTTTACATACATAAATTTTAGATTTGAAAACATTATTTAATTGCCTTAAATAATTTAAACCCAAAATTAACTATTTTCTCTCATAGAAAATTAATAATAAATCCACAATCACTTAGAAAATTTATGAAACTTGAAACCCACTTCTAAAATAACGTTTTTGACCATATATTAAAAATGCAACTCATTTGGATATCGTTTGATAGGTTTTCTAATCCAAACATGTCATAAAATCTATTTTAAACCATATACATCATCAACAGGCATATATATGTATATCTATTTTAACAAACATAACATGGCATATTATTTGCAAGCATAATTTGGATCTAATTTGGAACTGAAATCATGATCAAAAGTGATATATAAATTGATTATTCACCTTGGCTTTGTGTTAATAAGGTTGAGATTTGCCCTTAGATTGATTTCTTCAAGCTTTCTACTTGAATCCTATCTTATCTTCCCTTTAGTTCTTATTAATAGTGGTCGTCCGAGTTCCTTTAGAGTTTTAGTTTTGTTTGTGATAGTTAAAATGAATGAGGATGAAGAATGGAAGGGTTTAGGGTATTGGAATAGAGGCTATACCCATTTTATCCTTACCATATTCCTCCTACTTACTTATTTTTAGTTTGCTTTTGCTAATACATTCATTAAGGCACAGCTACTTCTTAATTAACAAATCTCAATCTCTTAACTATCTACATTATTTTTTGTTTATCCAGTTAAATATTCTAAATAATGTTAGTCAAAATGAGGGTTATTACAGACTTCGCTCCTTAAAGAATTTTTTCCTTGAAAAAATGATAAGGTACTCACAAAAATCAAACATAAAGGTAAAACATACCATCAAACATGTCAGGATAAGTATCTCTAATCCTACTCTCAGTTTCCCAAGTACAATCTCTCTCGTCATCACTCCACTAGACTTTGACTAATTTGACTATAATGTTCCTTAGTCTCTTCTCATCTCTCGCAACTATACGAACTGGTTTTATAACTATAGTCATGTCTGGTTCCATTACTAGATCCTCTAAAACAGTTGATGTAATAGTAGTATCTGGATCTCAAATGCACTTCCTTAGATGAGAAATATGGAAAACATTGTGGACTCCTGCCAAACTATTCGATAACTCTAATCTATATGTGAGTTTTCTAATCCTTTCTATAATAGAAAATGGTCCAACGAATCTTGATGCCACTTTTCCTAATTTTTCAAATATAATCACTCGTTTCATCAGTGATACTTTGACGAAAAAGTGATCTCCAGCTGAGAACTCTAACCTTTTCTATCTCTTATCAGCATAACTCTTCTGCGTAGACTGAGCTTCCTTTATTCTAGCTAGAATTAACTCAATCTTCTCTGCAGCTTCTCTAACCAAATCTGGACCAAGAATTAATCTATCCCCGATCTCTAACCAATAAAAAGAAGATTTGCATGGTCTTCCATACAAAGCTTCAAATGCTGTCATCCCTATACTAGTTTGATAATTGTTGTTATATGAAAACTCGACTAAGTGTACGTGGTCTTCCCATAATCCTCTGAAATCTAGTAAGCAAGCTCTTAACAAATCCTGTAAGACTTTTTTTACTCTCTCCGCCTGCCCATTTTTCTGTGGATGGTAAGCAGTACTCATCTTGAGCTTGGTACCTAAAGTCTCCTGTAGACTCTTCCAGAACTCAGTAGTAAATAAAGAATCTCTGTCGCTTTCTATGCTACTGGGAATTATGTGCTGTCTAACTATATTCCTCATGAATAACTTAGCTAGATATGGTGCTGCCCTGGTCGATTTAAAGGGTAAAAAGTCTGCAGTCTTAGTCAACTTTCCGCTATAATCCAAATACTCTCATTTCCTCTATTCAACCTTGGTAGCCCATCTATGAAATCCATTGAGATAGAGTCCATTTCGAGACTAGAACATACAAAGGCTAAGGTAACCCACTCGGTTTTTGATGTTCAGCTTTTACCTGTTGGCAGTTCAAACACTGCATCACCCATAAGCCTACACTCTCTTCATACCTTCCCAGTAGAAACTCCTCTTCATATCCTGATACATCTTGGTCCCCCCAGGATGAAGTGTAAATTTTGATCAACGACATTCTCTAAGGATCTCCTTCCTTAGATTTTCTACATTCGAGACACACAATCATCCCTTCTTTCTCAACCACTCTCTCTGTTCAAGACTGAAATTCTTCAGATCTTCAATCTTGATTCCAGTTTCTAGCCTTCTAATCTTCTTGGCCAACACTGGGTCATCTCTCTACTTAGATATAATTCTCTCGATCATCATCGGTCGAACTTATAACATGGAGGTTTCTCGACTAGAACTAGCCTCGGATCTCCATTGTACTTCGCATGTAGGAAATGCTTCTAAATTTTTCACTTAGCCACCATTGCCAATACTGCATTCTGATGTTTTCCACTAAGCACATTTACATCCTTATTTCCTTTTCCTGATGTGTACATAATACCAAATTCGTATGTAGCTATGAACTCTAACCATCTCTGTTGTCTCATATTCAACTCCTTTGAGAGAATAAATATCTTAATGGCATATGATCCATAAACTACTCGAATCTTTCTCCCAAAAGGTAATGTCTCCACACCATCAATGTGAAAATTACTGTAGCTAATTCCAAATCATGAGTTGGATACTTAACTTCATGCGGCCTGAACTAACGAGAAGCATAGGCAATCAATTTACCTCTCTGCATTATCACGGCCCCTACTCCTATTCCATATGCATTTGTGTACACCACTAAGTCCCAATTCTCCTCTGGAACAACTAATACAGGTGCATTGGTCAATAAATGTTCCAGTTTCTGGAATGCCTCCCCAAACTTATCAGTCCAAACAAATTTCACATCTTACCAAGTTAGCTTAATCATCGGTGCGGCTATTTGCAAGAAATCCTTAATGAATCTCCGGTAGTAGCCAGCTAATCTAATAAAACTCTTTATCTCGGTCACTGTCTCAGGTCTCTTCTAATTAGTCACTGCCTCAATCTTAGCTGGATCTACCGACAATCCTTTCTCTGAGACTACATAACCAAGAAACTACACTTCCTTCTTTCAAAAGTGACACTTCGAAAACTTTGCCTTCAACTGATATTGTCTCAGTGTCTCAAGCACTAACCTAAGACGAACTTCATAATCTCTTTCATCCTTGGAATACATCAATAAGTCATCTATGAATACTAATACAAATTTGTCCTGATGCTCTCGGAAGATTCGGCTCGTCAAGTCCATGAAGAATGCTAGCACGTTAGTTAGACCAAACGACATTATTAACTATTTGTATGATCCATATCTGGTCCTAAATGCCATTAAAGGAATACTATCCTCTACTACTCTAAGTTGATGGAACCCTGTTGCCAAATCCAACTGAGAAAATACTTTGGCTCCACTCACCTGGTTGAACAAATCATCAATCTTACGTAACGAATATCGGTTTTTTATCATCTTCTCATTCAACTTACAATAATCAACGCACAACCTTAACAGACCGTCCGATTTCTTAAAAAATACTACGGGCGCTCCCTAAGGTGAACTGCTTTATCTCATAAAATTATTATTTTCTAAATTCGCCAACTGCATCTTTAGCCCCTTCATCTCGGTAGGTGTCATTCTACTTAGCGGTTTACTCACAGGTTCAGTTCTTGATACTAAATCTATCCAAAACTTAGTTGCTCTTTTTGACCGTAGTCCTATCGTGGGCTCAAAAACATCTACAAATTCTCTAACAACAAAAACTCGATTCAACTCATTTTCTTTATCCATAACGCCTAATAAAGTGCTTGAATCTAATTTCAAGTTTTCTACAGAGTATATAATCCGATCACTACAACTGGGGTATCTAAGTGATATTTCCTATTGCAGCAAAATATCCTAGCATCGTGCGTACTTAACCAATCCATACCCAAAATAATTCCAAAACCAACGAAATCAATCACATGCAAACTGCAAGCAAATATATGACCTAACTATTCAAGCTCTAACTGTCACATCTCATCCCTCTAGTTGCATACCCTCCTATCGAATTCATAATGCTTAAGGATGTAACTGGATATGAAGGTTCTAGGTTATGCTTATCTAACAAATAATGAGATATAAAAGAATGTGATGCACCAGTATCAAATAGAACTCTAACTGACATACCACGAATCAAAAGCGTACCTCCCAATATAGCTTTTCCTTTCTCCTCTATTGTTGGTCTTGAGGTAGCTGGTTCTAATGCAAACACTTTGCCCTTTCCATCTTTGGTCGGTTCCTTGCACTGGTTCTTATAGTGTCCAATCTGATCATAGTTGAAACATTTGATATTCTTCTTCCCGATCACCTTCTTTCCATCCCTTGAACGATATTCATTAGCAAAATGCCCTTTCTTAGCACACTTGTAACAGATAACTTCTATCTTTCCTTTCATGGTAGCTTCACTCTTCTAAGCTCCCTTCTTGTGGAAAAACTTTCCCTTCTTGTTCTGTCACCTTGAGTTTCCACTACTTTGTTACCATTATAGAAAGTGTGCATCTCCTCATTCCTAAAACCCATCTCAACAACTACATCGCATGGATCCCTAATATGTGGTAAATTTGCTTTAGCAAGCTCGGATCTCAATCCATGGATGAACTTCTCATTCCTTTTGATAACTGTATCAACCATAGCATATCCGTATCAAGACAATTCCTTAACTCTGATAGCATACTCAAGCACTATCATATCTCCCTGCACCAGCTCAGCAAACTTCTCGAGCAGAGTTAACTTCGCGATATCCGACATGAATCTTTCCTCAAGCCTCCTTCTGAATTCTGCCCAAGTCATTGCCTCTTCAGTTACTCCAACAGTAACACTGTTTCACCAGTACTGCACTGCTCCTTGAAAGTATTTGGAAGCCAATCTCCTTTTCTTCTCATCATTAATCCCTAAAATTAGTAAAGATCCTTTCATAATGAAGCAACCAGTTCTCTACTTCAATGCGTCCTTAGTCCCGATAAACCTCTTCCCTCCAAGCCTAGCATACTCTCCCCTTAATATTGCATAGTTATTGACCATCAGAGCTCACTGATTTCCTCCCTCAACATTTCCTCTAACTAATTCCACAACAGCTCCAACTTGCATCATATTAACGAAAAACTGATACATAGCTCCCAAACCAACTTGCAGCACTTCAACACCCACATTAGCAGCTTGTACCCGACCTGGATTCCTTCTAGTGTTTGGTATGGCATTTCCATTGGTTGTGGTGCTTCCTCCACCAAGTTTAACTCTTCCATTCCTAACATCCACATTTTGGTTCCTTAAAATTTGCATTCAAGTATTTGTAAGATACAGAGAATAGCCTAAGAGGGATGAGATAATAGAGACAAAGCGTACACTTACCTATAGCAAAGACAAGTACGCTACTATAATGATATCCCATACCCCAATATTTTCTCAAATTCTTTAGGATTAGTTTTTTAAAATCATTTTAAGTTTTCGTAAACCTATGCTTAGATACCATGCTATAACATCCCCAATTTTAAAGCCCAAAGCTAAGCGTTACAGATGCTGTAGTCATCTATAGTGTTAACTTTTGGTGACAAAATATGGTAATGTTAATGGTATCCATAATATCAGAAGCATATGAATATGAAACAAAATCAACACAGATTTCAAAAACAGCTTTTTTTTTTACATTTCAAATCAATATTTCATATTCAATTACATAATCCCAAAACGATTCTCAGGTTTTGATCAAATATAATTATTACAAATTACGCCAAGAGCGACATATAAAGATGATCTCTTGGATGACCAGAGTATTATATTGATAAACATATCAATCATAAATACATCATAATGGAAATAATACTAAATAACTCCTACATACTTAACTTTGCCTCCTACACATCTTCGAAAGCTTATTCATCCAACCTACTAACCTGAAAAGTCTTTAACTCTCAATCTATTCATATTTAATTTTGAGCATCCGAGAGTTTAAGGGATAAATATAAACTTCGATTCAGACATAAAGCCTTGTACAAATAATTCTATTACATCTCGATTTACTGATATTAAATGAGACCATGCCGCGTAGCGGAACGGGTATCCCCTCACTAATATACTTTTTGAATCATATTTTTTACAAATCAAAATCCTACAATCAAATTGATTATAACAATAATAGCATGCATATAAATCAGGTAATCAATGGACCGTCTGTCCGAACAAAAAAGCTTTATCAGGCTGACTATTAACCACTGGCTGACTCGGGTCTACCAGACATAATAAATATTCTAACTTCTATTAGATACCATACTAAACGATCTTTCCTCAACTTACTTCTCCTAGGGTCAACTGATCCTAATGGTTTTACAGGCTTACCAATAATCTATCTCTGCTCTATGTATTTCTTTCTTTGTGTAACACCATTTTAGTCATACTTATGACAAAGCCTTACACACTGAAATTTTGGACTTATATTAGCCAGGGTCTACTAGCAAAAGTATAGGGCACGACCCCACATCAGTCCCATCTATTTTTTTGATATCTGACTCATATGCTTAGGGTTATTGCCGTATTCAATTTTCCTTGAAAACATTTCTTTCAAATTGATTTAACCCTTTTAAATCATACTTTAACAAGGAAAATATGCTCTTTGCTATACTCATAATATCAATGCCATGGTACACGCTTTACACCAAACAACGTTGATGAAATCTAAATCAATAGGATTACCTATCTCTTCAAATAAGTTAAATCACCTTTTTAAAGTAGAAAATTTTAGGAAATAGAGTAAAAACAACACCTTCGAAACCATTGTTTAAAACCTAACACAATCGCTTTCAATATCATTGAAATCATCCCTTTCAGAATCATTGCTCAAAACCATAGACATCCTCTTTCAAAACCATTAAACATATCTTTTGAAAGCATTGGAAACATTCATTTAGAAACACTTAAAAACATACATTTCAAAAGCATTGGGTTCAAGTAAGAATTTGTGGAAACATAGCTTCAAAACCATTTAAAAGTATTTCTTTCAAAATCATTGGGTTCAACATTTAATATAACTATAAGGTCAAAGAGAACATAAGCGAAAGCATCACTTTCAAAAGCATTGATCTCAAGTAAAAGAATTGGGGTAGAGAGCAACTCGAAACCACCCTTTCGAAACTATTGCCCCCGAAACTATTAGTAAAAGCGGCTAGGACACCCCTTTCGAAAGCATTAGGAAGGCGGCTCAAATATTAAGAACATGAAAGCCTTTCTTTTGAATACATTGTTTTAAGGTTATAAAGAAAAGCGGAAGCTAATTAATGCAAAAGGTATAAAAGCGGCAGCTAGGGTATCGAAAGGGTTCAAAAGCGGCAACCCTTTTGAAAGCTTCTTTTAAAAACAAAGGAAAGTTATTCGAAAGCCAATAAAAGTGGCTTCAACCCTTTCAAAAGCATACTTTCGACACTGTCCTTTTCTTCCACCTTTCTCCCTATGTACCAATTGCTTGTTACCATATGCATTGGTTTCAAATGGGTGAGAAAGGTTTACCAAGTGTGGTGACGGCAGCAACTAATGGAAGTGGTGAGTTGTAATTCGAAATAAAATCGATTTCATGCTTTTTATAGTAAATAATTTTCATTTAACTTACATAATCTATTAAAATATGATTGGTTGTCAATTCTTTACCAAAATTCTTTTCCAAAAAAACTGCCTGATTTAGCATTCAACGATTAAAACATTTTAAGCAAAAAAGCCCTTCTCCTTAATAAAAAATTTAAAACGTTTAAGCCCTCTAACTTAAATAATTTAATAACCATAGTAAAAAAATTAGGAAAAATCCCCAAAAATCATAATAATTTGCTTTAAGAAGGTTGAGATTTGCCTTAAAATTGATTTCTTCAAGCTTTCTACTTGAATCCTAGCTTATATTCCATTTAGATCTTCTTATGGTGCTCGGTCGAGTTCCTTTAGGGTTTTGGTTTTGTTTATGATAGTTAAAATAAATAAAGAATGAAGAATGAAAGGGCATAGGGTAACGGATAAAGGTGATCACCATTTTACACTTACCATATTCCATCTACGTATTTATCTTTAGTTCTCTTTTGCTAATACATTCATTAAGGCACGGCTACGTCTTAATTAAAAAATCTATATCTCTTAACTATCTACATTATTTTATATAATTTATCCAATTAAATATTCTAAATAATGTTAGTCAAAATTAGGGTCATTACACGCCAACCCAAGTCTGACTCATAAGATGATCCGCAAGGACTATCTGATTAACCGAGCTTCTTGTACTTGCCTCTATGACTCTTAAGATCACCAAAAAAATGCTTACAATCCGTTGAATCTAAAAACTAGAAACAAACAAGTAAGTATTGTTAAGATGGAAGGATGGAACATGTTGTATAAACGTGTAGTGTTGTGTAGTGCAAATGTGTCCTAGAGCCCCTCTTCCCCAATCATAAAATATGGACTTGGAGTTTTCTCACAAGGGTTATTTCCACTACTCCAGTTGCATGCACATTAGATGGAAAGAGAATAGGGGAACTGATATCACCAATGCTAATGTTATTGAGACCAAAAGAGCCTATTTCATCTCATATGCTCCCGAATGATCCATAGATTTCCCATATGGAAGGATGGGTGTTTTCTCTACTATGGCAGCTAGTTGAGGCTACGAAAATGTATGGCATGAAATGTTTTCTAGTTTTATCCATCGATAAAAGAGTGGCACATTAACATCACCACCTTCATTACCAGAAGATTCACGGCCAAGATCGATACTCTCGTTACCACCTCCATTGTTATCTATCTCCATTATAGTATCTTACTCCTTGCCCCACTCCGGGATCGATAATGAGATCTTTTACATGGGTACTTCTTGATCCTCTTCAGCATGAACTTCGACCTTGGACTCCTGTGTAGGTTCAATATCCTAATTAACGACGAACACATGGCCTAAACTGTGACCTTCTTTTAAAAGATGGTATGCCCACATATTCTCATCGATAATGAGAAGCCTCATGTCTCTCTCTTCAAGTGGAATTTTCAAAAAGGTTGCAAGATTATTTGATAGGCTTGTGTTGTCAGGTCTCTTTGAATCTTTTACATAAATGAGAAATAAAAAAGTTAGTAATCAGAGCCAAGTTAACTTCACAAATACGAAAGGCGAAGACGAAACATACATCCCGACAACCATTTCTGTGTAAAGCCAGGTAGACAATGCATGAAAAAGAACCTATCCTTAAAATAACTCAGCTTGTTCCAAAGCCCAACAACTACACAACAGCCTTTAAAAGGCTTAAAAAAGTGAGTTAAGGGTCCCCTTTCGACTCTTAAGCCATACAAATAATGGGCCTCTTCTATGTAGGCATGTTTAAATGGCGAACAAGGTCATGTACATGCTAGGTAGACAGGCATAACTGTTTGGGTGTAATTGGGCCTGGGTAAGTTTCATGTATTTAAGGACTAACTGAATAAAGTGATTGAAAGGTGGAACTCATCCAGCCATACACATATATCAATTATAGGCTTTATACCCCTTGGGAGGATCATATGCTCGTTGAAAGCATGTGAGGACCAATATATCTTCATAAGGTATTCCATGTCTTTCGCATATTCGCTTGAGAGGCACCTCATATACTTTCGAAGCCATAGAATCCTTAGGATCGGTTAAGATAACGACATTACTAATATTGATATCGAGGGCAATGCCTATCGAGGCCTCTTCAGTTGACAAGAAAGAGACCATCCTTAAAGATTGCTCCATCTAATAACCATATGGTTCAGGTTGAGAAGGTGTCAAAGCATATTTCGTGATAGGCATCATTGAAGAACTGCAATCTTTATGAGATTCAACATATTTTGATGTCGATGGACCTATCGCGATGGCAGAGAGACACAAAGAACATCTACGATTCATAACTATTAAAAACTCCATACATAAGTGCTATCAGGCGTGATTAAAATGTTAATCTTCATGATGAAATAGAACCCTGTGTTGTCGATGTGTAAGACTCAACGAATGTCAATGTGTATTGACAATTCAGGTGTCATACATCGGTGGAGGGCAATAACATACAACTCAAAATGTGTAGTTCATGTGTCTAGTGCCCAGAGCACAACAAATGAAAAAAATAATATAAAAAGCTCGCTCATGCTAGCAAATGAATACCATCGTGCAACGGAATCGTGCGTCGGATGTTATCTACTATCATATAATTCACAATAACAAAACTGTTGTCTGAAGAAAGATTCTATTTCTCTTTACAAGGACACCAGAGTGAAGTATCTGATTTGAATGGATTAATACAGTCTATTTGGATGCCGAAGGGTGTTCAACGTGATCTTTATCTGAAACCATCCTAGAGGATCGCAATTACTAGCCACTAGTCAACCAAAGTCGCATTAGAATTTCAATTCTACTTTTTATAAAGTATTTTACTTAAGAGTTTATAAAAAAACTATGACCATATGAAGGAACTCGAGCCAAGCCTAAGTGTGACACGAAACTAACCCGGAGAAAATCACAAGAAGCAAAACTCGAGTCATGCCCTAGGAAAAACACCCACTTTAGGCTTGTCCGGAGTCTAAAAGTTAAAGGCCGACTTCTTATGTTTCGGTTGAAAATTAAAAAAAATCCCAAGTGTTAGGTTATGCCGCCAAACCAAGGAGAAGAGGGAAAGAAATTTGAACGGCGGTCGAATGTGGATGATCTCTTGCTGCCGACGTAATATGTAAAATTAAGCCGTCGCCTACCTAAAGTGAATCAACAAGCTTCAGATTCAAATTTGGTCCAAATTCAAAGTTCAAATCAAAGCTAAATTCGAGCACTTATGTGTGTCAAATCTGAAGGCGATGACGTTGGTTATGCTCACGATGGTGGGAAGTGACATAGCTAGATGGCGACGTTTGTTCAATGTTAGGGGCTAAGATCAGTAATGGCAGAGCTTAAGTTATAATATGCTTAGAAGAACAAATGAACAGGTAAAGAGAAATAAAAAGCCTCAATTTGTTTAAATTTAGGATGAACCGATCCAAGCCTCTCAGACCCGAACCAAAAAAAATGAAAGAGAGTAAGAAAGAGAAGTGTCCAAGGCAAAACTGAAAATTTCTATGAATGAATAAGGCTTATTTGACCAATTCAAAGAGTAGATCGTCGAGAACTTTTCCAGAATCAAAATGACGAACTTGAGCATTATGCTTCAACAATTATACTAGATATGAGTTCAAAACTATTCAAAGTAACGTAACTAGCCGGAAAAGACGTGCTGCTTTGTGAAAGTAAATCGAAAATGGGAAGGCATCTGTTCAAGATAAAAATTTGAAGTCAATAGCCTATCTTGATCCAAATCATACCTTATTGACACAAGGAATACTTTGGAAAGAAATGTTATCCAACATTGTAGCCAAGCCATATCTAGATGATTTAGAACAATTGAGTGGTCAGATAGCAAGTCAAAAGTCGAGAACGATAAATTTAAAATTCAAATCTCAAGTGAAGTTCAAAGATACATCTATAAATGTGCAAAATACATGTGAAGATAACCTACATGCCAAAGCGCTTCAGATGGCCAAAGTCAAGGTAAAAAAATTTAACATCAAGTCTTGGGTCGGTGCCAAACCAAACCCCTAAGATCGGTATCGTACCATGCTTCCTTCAACAAATCATAACATAACTTAAACCATTCAAAGATTGAAGGCAAATGAAAGCTCATTTATACCTTCCTTGTTTGCTTGTTTTCGAGTTATACCTTCCTTTTCTTGTTGGTTGCGATTTCGAGGAATTAATATACCATATTTTGCAGTATTCTCAATTGATAATTTATCAAAGATGAGATTTATATTAAAATATATACCTAATGGCATATTTATATATTAAATATAAACTTATTTATGAAGTATTATTCTTTAAAATATGTTATGCAAAAGGTACATAGTTTTCAATTGCATTTAAAAAATAAATTATCTAAATAAAATCTTACTTACAAATCTATCAATTTATAGTCATTACACTAATATCTAAACGATTTCAAATAAAGTAATTTTGTGGTCATTAGACCAATATTTGAATGATTTTCAATGGAAGTAATTTCAATATAAAAACTATTACTTCACTTGAATGAGAAATCTAATTAAATAATTTAGCAATACAAATGGTATGGAATATTTGTATTACTTTATCGATTAATTCTTGGACTCGTTCGATTGAATATTTATTTCGAGTGGGATTTACAATTTTTTAGTAAATATCGCTAAGAGGTTATAGGACATTGGATGACACTCGTTTAATTACTAATTAAGAGTATATTACACTAATTGGTGAGAAATAAACACTTTAGCATTCCTTATGCTTGTCTATTGTATCAACCAACGAAGTGCTTGCATTTAGTTATGACTTATAAAGTGCTTGTCTTTGGTGTTGACTCACAAAGTGATTATCTCTTATTGTAACTTTGAAGTTCTCATTTTTAGTTTCGACTTGCGAAGTGCTCGTCTATATTTGCTGACTTGCAAAGTGCTTGTCTTTATTATTGGCTTACGAAGTGCTTATGTTTGGTTGTTGATTTGTGAAATGCTAGTCTTTGATTACTGACTTGCAAAATGCTTGTTTATTTCTCGCGTTCATATTTGTGAATTAATATGTTTTGATGTGGTTGCTATTATTATTTCGATGTTTTCCATTTATAGGCATGGTTTAAATTTATAACATGAATTCTTTATAAGGAAGCTTTATTTTGTTTATTGTGGCACACTACATGGATATTTCTATATCTTTGATGTTTTTGCATGCTCATTATGTAATCTCACCATTGATGATATTTAAAGAGAGTGACCTATTTCTTATTTTTATAATACTTAGGTCAGACCAAGATTTGATAGGTATAGGGACTCAATGACCATGGATGTGGGCTAGCTTAAGAAGTTCTATACTAAGTTACTTATATGTTGGGTCCATCGTTCGATTCTAGCCTATATACTTGTTGTATATTTTTATGTAGTGTAGACTTTTGTAGTCATGTATATTTTGAGACATGTCGTAGTCCATATGTTTAAGTATATATATGTGGGTCTAATACTTCATTTTTGAAGACTCACACTATAAAGTGAATTTGATTGGTATTATATATCCGTTGCGGTTTTTTATTCAGTGTTGCATATTATGTGATATATTAATTATTCTGCTCGATGTTAGTCAACGTGTCTATTTCTTTGTGCCAAGACTATTCATGCTTTATATTATGTTATGAGGTGAAAGGTTACATGATAGTGTTAGCCCAAAGGGATAGACATGGAGGTCGCTTCTATCCAGCCTTACTCTCCGTATTACTCAACAATATTACTTGTAATATTTTTGGGTAATATGAGTATAAAGGTAGGGAATTCTAGCTTGGTATTAGAGTCGAGTTTCAAAATGATATAGAATGTATAGACACAAACCTTGGCCTAGACAGACTTAGAGTCTCGTCCCGTAGGTGTATAGAGTAGAACTTATTCCTATTTAGGATATAAGTATTAATGATTATTGGATGTAATCCTCAGGACGTACTTATAAAAAAAATTAAAGTACTTTATAAATTATTGTTATTAAATGATTTTTAAAGTTTTGAACTCACTTTGTCAGGAGTGAGATTTAATGGATAGCATAGATTAGGCCTTAGATGGCTTAGAATTGAATTGTTGTGTCTTGTTCTATTGATGATCAAAGTGCGCAGTGGAAGCTAATTGACGGTCTTCCTTCGAACACATTAATTAGCTTGCTCTTATATATGCACATTTTATTGGTTGTTGTATGTTTGTTGTTTTTAAATTTTTGTGACAGCTAAAGATTTATATTAAGTAGGAATCAATCTATGAGAGTTGAAACCTACTCGATATTAATAATAATACCTTGCAGTGTCTTCAATGGTGCAGCTACAACAAAGGATATTGAAAGTTTGATTTATATAAAAATAAAATATTAATCCATATGTATGTTTGATTAAAAATTGTGATGAAATTAAACTTTGATGGTTGCTTAATGTATAAATGGATGTATTATTGAATTGTTATTGGTAATTTATTATTGTATAAAATATAAATAATTATTGGAAGTATTTCAATAAAGGCAATCATCTATTTGGGTTAAAAATATTCTTTATTAAAGAAACCTTGGAAACATATTTTGTGTTCAATTATCCGTTGGACGCTTTAAGAATTTTAGTTGAGGCATTTAGCCAATGTTCTCAATTGGGATTCCTTAACACTAGGCCGAGACAGTTAGACATATTATTTTGAGTATAATATTTTGTAGGTCTGACAAATTTTTCCGAAAGAGTTATAAATAATATTTAAATAAGGAAACAAATTCTGAAGGGAATTAAATATTATTTAAAAAAGAAATGATAATATATATTGATTTTTATAGAAAATATCTTTAAGATAATAATATTAAAAATAATAATGTGCTATATGATTTTTTTTTGAAGATGTTATAAATTATTTTGATAATAATATTAAGTGATTTGAGACTGAATAATTCTAGGTGAAAAAGATTAGAAAATTTTGTAGAAAGATGTTTTAGTAAATAAATCGAGAAGGAAATAAATCTATTATGAAAATAGTTACATATGTGTATATATGTGTTATAATATTTTGATGGTTAATATTAATCTTAATGAAAGCAGTAAAGAATCAGTGTATGTATTAATTTTTAATGATGTTATAGCTACCAAGCATTAGTGATACAAAGGATAGTGGCAAGGCGATGTTTATTTCACGGCTATGATTGCAGTTGTTTGACAAAGTAATTCACTATAAATAAATGGCAAGGCAATGTCATTATAATATGTGATGTATGTAAAATTGAGTATGCTCATTTACAAGATATATGTTAAAATAAACTGTGCATGATGTTTTTGATTGGTTGTGTATATCATATTGTGATTTAAATGAATTCAATTTTTTTATATATAAGTCATTAATTAAAGGATGGTGAAATAAAAGAATATCATGTTATAAAAGATGTAAGACAACAGTGTATATTGGAAATTTAAAATAAGAAAATAATTGAAGAAAATGAAACTTTGTATTTTGATGTTTTGAAATAAGAAGATTTTAAATAATGAATAGATAAGATTTGGTAAAAATGAATAATTTGAGAAACAATTGTAGTATTTGTAAAATGCAAAGTTTAGAGAATTTATCCAGAATGAGATATTTAGAATATAAAAATTAATTGTGGGATTTTGTTGAAAGTAAAGTTATGCTAAACAATCCTTGAGGATAAATTAAAATGGTAGGGATTAATTTAGAAATATAATTATCTTTTCATACAGATATATAAAATAATAATGATGAGATATAAAAAGTTCTTTTTTAAAGCAAAGAGAAGTGATTTGTGAAATGAGTTTAGAATTTTAGTATAAATATAGAATATGTACTAAAATAAGTTCTATCATTATGAAAGAAAACTCTTGAAAACGTATTTAAGTGAAAGTCTGATAAGATAAATATGTTAGTAAGGGAAGTGAAAAAAAATTGGTTTTATTTATATAACTTCTCATTAGAAGTTGGCTTTCCTAATTTATAAATTTCAATTATAGAAATTTGGCTTGTAGGAATTTAAAGGTTGAGTAATGATTGGACGTTTATAATTTTGCATTATATGGAAAATAGTTCTTTGTGAAATGAATCTTATGATAAAATGTATTAAACTATGAAGTTTATAATAATTAAAATAGGAGATTAAATGAGTTGGATGTCATTTAACTTCTTAAAATGTTTATTGCTCTAAACCATAAAACAAGGTTATATTTTAAAACTATGTAAAATATTTATGTAAACTTATTCTCAAAGTAGAAAAAATTGATACTCATTATGAAGTACAAATTTTTAAGAAAATTAATTTGGAAGAAGATTTATTTAAGTTGAAGTGGTTTGAATTTAAGAAAAGCATTTGTGGAATTTTATTTTAAAGGAGTTAATTTGAGTAAAAGAAGAATTTGATAGATCTCTAGAATGGGTTAATTATTGCTTAATATTAAGATTTTGAGCTTAGAAGTTGATTGAAGAAATCAAACTCTTGGAAATAAATTGGAATGATATGTAAGTTAGATGTTTTAATCTTTTGAAAGGTAATTAAAAGATTTTATAAGTATAAACGCAAAAGTTTTATTGGCAATAATTGGGTTATTTTGTTGTTTTGATGCTTGATTGTTGTAGTGTATAGTTTGAAAAAAATGTATGTATTACTAATAGTAATATATTTCTATCATAGATTTTTCTCTAAAATGGAATTGCGAGATTTTTAAGGGAGGAAGTCTAACAATCCTACTTTTTGAGTTGCTTGAATAAAATAAATAATGATTTAAATTGGAGAAATTAATCCATGGAATGAATATTTTTGGGATTTATAAATAAATCAAGTGTTGAGGTAAAATATAGATTTTATTTTGTTAAATTATTCAATCATTGACAAAAAGAGTTTAAAAAACAATTATTTTGTTAATAATCAACTTAAAGTGGATTTGGTAATTTGATTTTAGAGTTGTATCAAAGTTATGATTTTACATCATAACATGAAGAAATGAGAAATATTAATTAGTCACTAATCATTAGAGAATACACTTTAGAAATGTGATAAAAACTTTGATTAAAAGTGTAAATTTGGAAAAGAAAATTAGAAGGAATGGAATGAATAGAAATAAAGAGAATAATTTTCTTTCTGGGTTTTGTGACAACCGAAGGCCAAAGTGAAAAATTAATGAAATAAGAAAACTTCCTTCTCATTCTCATTTTTTAGTACGTACAACATTATGATAGTAAAAATAAAACGAAGTCCCCCATCTATCATCATACCCTAAACGCAAATCTGCCAAATTAAATTCAAGTAAAATTCTACAAAATCTGATAAATCAAAGGTAATGTTTTCAGACCATATTGTATCGGTTAGACTAATTTATTTCATATTTTATAGTGTTTAATTCTTGTTGTTTTTCCTTTTGGGTTGAGATATTTTCTATGGTTTGTTGAATACAATTACACGGCTGAAATGGGAGTGTTTAGAAAGTCTATTATGGATTTAAAGTGAGTAATCCTCACCACTCTCCCTCGATTATTTGCATGCATGTATATCTAGTGGTTGGTTGAATTGAATTGCTATGTGTATGAGCCACTGCCAGTTGAAATTATTAACACTGTATATATTAGATAACCCAATAGCTTATGATCATTGTCTTAATTCATTACTGGATGGTAATTGTTGCTTGCATGCTAGTGTTTACCAAAATATAAACTCTACCTGAAGTATCAGCGTCGGTGATCAAAAAACGTCGATCAAGGTAGGTTCCTGGAGCCAAGTTTGCTCTAGTAAGCGTCACCATTGGTCGACCGGTAGTGCTCCATCGGTCACCGATGGGGGATGCCTAGAACAGGCACGGCTTTAGGTAATTTCCCTTATTTGTTGCTTTTCGTATTAACCTTCCTTTGCTTGTTGGTTGCGACTTTGGAGGATTATTGCACTACATTTTGTGGTATTCTCAGCTGATAATTTATTAGAGATGATATTTATATGGAAATATATACCTAGTGAAATTTTCTATATATTAAATATAAACTTATGAAGTGTTATTCTTGAAAATAAGTTATACAAAAGGTACATAGTTTTCAATTACTTTGAAAAGGTAAATTATTGCAATAAAATCTTACTTATAAATCTATCAATTTTACAGTCATTAGAATAATATCTAAATGATTTCAAATAAAGTAACTATTTGAATTTTTACAAAGGAAGTAATTTCAATATAAAAACTATTACAGTAACGACCCGCTTTACCGTACAATTCAAGCTGACAATAAACCACACTTGTCCAACCCAAATCAAAGGGAAAGAAGGATAGTTATGGGGAAAGAAAAACGAAAGAAGGAGAGAAGAAGAAGAAGAAGAATAAAGAAACTAAACAACACATAATCTCACAATCGTAGTGGAATAATATATAATATAATACCAATGGTCTTCTAAAAAAGGAAACTTTATATACATACATCCATCAGAGTATAACAACAATCAAAATCATCATCCTGGATAGTTATGACAAAATATCCTCACAATTGCTGATAAATACAATAATGAATATAGCGGAAAAATAACCATGTACGTGAATACGTCTCTGGGCCTCCAACTCATCCCTTGAAGCTCCAAGGCATCCAACTAAATCTGTAATAAGCTCGATCTGACCCAAGCATTATAACAAAATACCACCCGAGTTACTCTGGAAAACCAACGTGAGAAAACACACCCAACTGGATTTTAAAGTTATAGAAAACCTTTGAAAATCAATAGTACCTTGTAAGACCACGCCGCATATAAACACGAACGTTTTTTGCGCCTTATGATAACCAAACCATTTCATATGAAATTCTCTGATATTATAATAGTGTCTATACACAAATACTTATTAATCATAGCCGAAATTTTTACATTAATTAAATTCCAATATAATAGGTTCTACAATCAAAATCGTAAAGGCACGTACTGGAAAATGGATTCCATGCTATAACAAGGTAAGGAACTACCTTTCGAAGGTACATCTCAAAATAAATGCACCGGGATCTGACAAGAACATCTTATACCCCTGCCATACAGTACCGGCCTACCACTTGACTAGTAGTACCAAGTATGATCACCATTCTTGGGCCTCGAAGCATACAAGAAGAGATAGTAATCGATCTAGATTTGGAATGACCATACCCTGATGTGAGTGACCCACTTAGCCCTGCTGCATGCCTGACTTTTTGTTATTTATCGGTTGGTGAGGCTCGAGGCTACGATACCTTTATATAGCACTTCCAGCTTAGAATGCTAACACTGCCCTCCAAGCAACAATGCATTATCGGCATTCATCCATACAAGTTCATTTTGGGATTGAATGAAACACTTAAGAGGTTCGTCTTCAATTCCATCATAACCAAGATGTCTTCACTTCGAAACACATTCGTCAAATCAAAGTGGTTTTCGAGTCACATACCCGATCCCGGTCTCTTCGAATAATTTTTCGATAATTCTCGGTAAACACAACCCCAGTTTTTTAGGAAATCAATAATCAAAGATAAGATCGGAGACCACCTCCTAACCGTTAATGGAAGGATTTCCTTATCATTATCCTAGGAGAACGAAATGAGATTTATACGCATAGTACGGCATCATCGGAGATGACTGGGCCATATAACTCATGTATTTCTCCTAGATATTTCCAAAGTTATGTTTGGATCTAATTTTGATAGTAGTTATTTAACTATTGAATAACAAACATTCAATCTGGGATTTATTTATAAGGAAATAAGGAAAACCATCATTGGTTAAGCATATAAGCAATCACAAGCCTTTTTTAATAAATCTTTCATTCATTAAAAATCACTTTGTAACTTATTTGTATAAAAATACTTCTACAAAGGTATAACCAAAAATCCCTATAGTTCAATACTTAGAAAATATCCATTTACTTATCGCAACGGTATATAAAACAAAGAAAGACTTTCTTTTTATTTGATTTAAAAATAATTTATAAAACTCCTTATAATTCTAAAAAAACATTTATAATCCGTTTTATAAATTTTCTGGACCATTTATAAAATTCTTTTATACATTTCAATTGCTTATACATTCATTTTGTACATTTCTAAAATCATTTATAAAGCCTTTATAAATCCATAAAACTATTTATACAACTCCTTTAATAAATCTATAAACCCATTTCTAAAATTGGTTTATAAATATCTAAACTCTTTCACCTTGTAAATGACATTCCCTTAAGTCTTCAAACCATTTTATAAACTCCTTTATAAAATCCAAGTCTTTCAACTCTATTCATGTGTCTCGAAAACATTTATATATAATTAAAAATCTTTTTACTTCAAAACACCATTATATATAATAATACTTATTAACAATAAACATTATAAATAAATGAAAATTATTAACTTTAAAACATCTTTAAAATAATAATTAATAATTTCAAAATATTGTTTAAGAAACAGTAATAATTAATATTTTCCATTTTTATAAATAATAATAATTTATTTTCAAAACTTATTAATAATCCTCATTATTAATACCAATTATAATTATTCGTGGAAAAATAAACCTTTCCAAATATTAACATTTTGATAAATTCTTTAAAACCATATCAACTATAAATAAATAACTGTATAACAATACTAATATAATTAAATAACCTTAAAACAATATTACTATAATTAAATAAATTTAAAATAATATTAATATAATCAAATACTTTAAAATAATATTACTATAATTAAATAACTTTAGAACAACATTAAATGTAAATAAATAATCTTTTGAAAGGAACAATATATTTCTAAAACCCATTCTCGGATTTAAAATCATTTCCTGTCTTAAACCCAATTTCAATTCGATTGACAATTTGTAGTATTTCAAATACTAATTTCAAGCCAATAGCCACCAAACGTTTAACCTAAATTGATATTAATTTCCTATAATCACTAGGTTTTTGTTTTTAAACATAGAACAATGTTATAACCATAGTGTCCATAATCAGGTTCATTATCCAATAATCCATATAAAAGGAGTATTATCGAAACAATTCAACAATAGCTAGGAATCCTATTGGGTTCCTCTAACCTATTTCCTCCTACATCACAAACGTTATATAATCATAAAATATAAATCAACTACTTCGAGGCAGAATTTGTACACAAAAGGTCATCCGCTCTGACACGGGTACGTAATAGGGTCTCATCCGCTCCAAGTGCTGGAATATACCCAAACTAACTAATAAATATAGTAATTTATCCACACAATCATTCGATAATTTTTATTAACTATATATCACATTAGTTAACTAAAAAGGTGAGTTTAACTCACCATTATTTTCTGTTGTCGCCGAGGCATTCGATTTGAAACTAAAACTGAACGACGTTCGATTTTAACCCAAATTTCCACTGGTTCCTAATTCGTCCAAACCTGTTCTCTCTCGTAGTATTCGTTGATATGATCCTAAGGTGACTTGTTTCGTTCGAATCCGACCTAAAACGAATAAGTTATCGCATTTAAAAGATAATATAATTTAAATAATATAATTTATTAACTAATAAATCCTTAACTTAATCCTTTCATAGGCTGATTCGCTCATCACTACGTAAAGGCCGAACTATCCAACCTCGTTCATCTCCCTCCAGCCGCCTTTGTAAGCCACCGGAGATCGCAGCACCACGTCCGCCAAACCCCCAGGCTTCGAATGAAAGTGATTCTGTAAATACATTCACTCCATATGCTGAGTTTTGCCTAGAGCTACCAAAGCTCTGATACCAACTGTAACGACCCGATATTTTCAACCATTCGCATCCATTATAAGTGTATAGGTAGACACTCATGTCGGAATTGAATTGCTTAAAATACCACGTTGTAAATAAAAATTTGGCAAATACCAGAATATACGGTAAATAAAAATCACAGATCACAGACACAGAGAAATAATAATGCAGCGGAAGTAAAAGAAATAGTAGTTCATGAAGCTACTATATAAAAATATCAGAGTTACATAAAATACAACAGAAGAAATAAAGTACAAAGGAAGTCTCGCTACATAGAAGTCTACTAATATAAGAGCTGAAAGGAACAACAGACCGCGAAAGATAAAACTTGACAAGTAGATAATCTCCAGCGATTTCAATCTCCAGAAAGTGGAAATCCAAATCTGTGAATACTCAGGCTGACCCGAGCGTAAATAAAAATACAAACACTCGAGTCAGGACATACATACTTATACAATGTAAACCAACTCAAGTGAACTCTAGTAAAGGTACAAGTAACTTAGAAGATGCTTGGGACCGCCCATCTTCTAAGGACCCGTAAACTATTTACTATGTAGTATATTGCGCTATTATAATAGTGTCTATAGTAAAATAAACTTACTTTTAAATACCATTAAGGGGTTACCCATATAGCCCTTAACACGTAATAGTACCAGTAGTCCATCCAATATCATAGTCCCTCCTGATCGGGAAGCCACCAGAGGATACCACACGGGCTACGGGAGAAAACCAAACTCGTACAAGGCGCGATAGGGTAGGTGACACGGCACAACTAGGCAATGTCAGGGTAGATATACCAATTACACTTCCGGGTCGGTGGTAATGCGTAGAGCGCAGCTACCGCCCACCTCGAGTCACGCCTCCAAATAAAATCAAAAGTGGCCACCGAATCAATCCAAAAGTCAAAGTATAATATCGAAGGGATGTGTCCGATCAAAGGCGCTACCTTATTAACCCGTCGATCGCTCATGTTTTAGCCACCTTATGCCAACTCACGGGAGTTGGGTCCACGTATTTACCTTACAGGAAACGCCGCCGCCAACCTACTTCATTCTGGAATCTCCACCGCGTACGCGGTTGTTAAAGTGGTTTTCGGTATTGGCCGGCTATAAGACAATATCCGATCCCCGTCTCTTTAACAACCAATCGTTATTATAACCCGTGGTTATAACTTTAAAACAATATTTTCATACTTCAAAATAAAATATCCTTTTAATCCAAATCTTTATCAAAGAAAGATTAAATCATTTCTAAACCATTTCAATATATCAACATACCATATCTTTCAAATCAAATATTTATCAAAATAAATATCAAGTCATTTCAAATCATTTTTAATACATAAATATCATATCTTTCCAACTTCATTTTTGAATCATTTTAATTTCAAAATATCATAACTTTCAAAAACTTTATTTCAAACATTTAATATATATTGAAATATCATATCTTCTCAAAACTTCATTTCAAATCATTCAATATATCATATCTTAAACATCTTTAAATTCAAAGATAACATTCATTTATTATCATCTCAAATCACCTCTTAAATAATTTATATTCCATCAATTTAATTCAATTAAAATCATTTTAAAAGTGTAATTATTATACTTTTAAATCAAGTATTCAAATTTCAAAGTTTCAAGTCATTCTGAGCTCATTTACTAAGTCAAAATTCATATTTATTAAAATTTCAGCCTTTCGTAGCATTTAGAAAAAGATGTTATAAGTTATACTTGAAAACATTTTAATTCAGCAAATACGGCTCTTAAAAACTGCTGTTAAAACTCAGTTTTAGTTAAATTTTAGTTTAAAACAGAAAAGACAGCATTTCCAGAAATGCTGCGGTAGCTCAGATTTCAAAACAAGGTTTAAATTTGATTTCAACAAAGACTGCAGACCACTATAGCATTTCCAGAGAATGCTACAATAGACCTGAGTCCAATATTAGCCTATAAGTTCAATTACAGCAACTACAGCATTTCAGAAATGCTATAATAGCTCTTTTTACACAATTTTAGTTCAATTCAGAAAACTATAGCATTTCTGAGTGCTATTAAAGTTAATTCCAGGTTTTAGTGTTTTTCCAGCCAATAATAAACTTCAATTTAAAACCAATAAACATTTTTAAAATCATATTTTAACCTTTAAAATGCTCATTAACATATCATTTAACATATTATTTTTATACAGTAAATTTCTTATACTTACATCCAATTTTCAACAATTTACTAAATAAATTCAAGTGTAAAAGTTGCCAATTCTTCATATTTTAAATAAGCAACTTAACACTTATCTTTCCTCCATTCTCAAATAAACTAAATTTTTTTTATTAACTTAAACCTTTAACTAAAAACCAAATTTACATTTCCAAGTCAAGTTATACTTTTAAAAGATCACTTTTAAACATTCATTTATTTAACCACTTAAATTCATAGAAAAATCAATAATACTTTAATAAATCACTTAAATTCCAAATTTAATCAAATTATCATATTTACCAATTTCCAATAAAATTAAATTTCTATTTTATTCATATAACCTAAATATCGTTTTAACCAAATTTCCAAACTTAAGTTATATTTTATAATCTCATTTAACCATTCATTAATTACATTTTTAACTCATAGAAAAATCATAATTTCTTTATTTTAAACATTTGAAAACCTATTTAAATCAAATTTCATAAATTTATATTTAAAATACTTAAAATTATCCAAAATACTTTATAAAATAACCACGGGTCTGTATAAAGTTTTCTAACCTAGGTCAAGTGATACAGATATGTATCATTTCAATCCGCAGTTTAAAAAGAAAAATCTGGGTTCTATCATTTCAAACCCGCAATCCCAAATTAAATAAAATAAATAAAAACCATTCAGGCCTATCATTTCATCCCATAACGATTTTTTCTATTCTAAAGTCCTTTCGGGTATGTATCATTTCAACCCATAGTGATTTCTAATCTACAGGTAACTTGCAGTGTGATAAACAGATATAAATGAACAGTAACAACATATATAATAACAGATGATAGGACATGAAATTTAACAGGTTTAACATCATATGTAATTAATCATAGGCAGTTATAACATCCATAATAGTTCTACACATTCAAATGGTGTCAATTCACATTTGTATAAGTATAAACGTCTGGTGAGATTTACTCACATGTATAAGCTGGAGACAACGATCAAAAGCACAAAATGAGATCTTCAAAAGCACTATGGCACGACAATGATTCGAGTTTGAGAGAGCCAAAATAAATCTCCTTCGATACATGAGACAAACAAATATATGAAACATAAGTTTCAAAAACAAGATATACTTAAACAATGTTAGAAATAGATGTATAAAACAAAACTAAAGACTTTGCACTTGCTCTCTATGCTTGTTTGCATGGCCTAGGGGATCAATAAGGTCAGGTTTGAGCATGGTTTGGATCAGGTATGGGTATGGAAAAGGTGCGGCTACAAGGCTAAACAAGTGGAGGAAGTTATACTTAGGGTAGGTGAAGGGTTTAAGGCAAAATAGCATGTTTTTGGTCAACCAAAGGGCTCGGCCTTGGAGTGGTTTGGCTTAGCCATTCAAGTTCAGATCTGGAATGATGTTGGAGTGGTGTGTGGTAGTCTGGTCAGAGGTGGTGGTGGCGGCTAGAGGTGGTAGTGGTGGTGGAAAATGAAGTGGCGAAGCAACAAGGCTCAAACTAGCATGTTTTCAAGGCATAGGTTGGATTTTGAGGGGTTTTGTCACCATGGTTGGCTCGGATATGGTCATGACCTGGAGTGTAGGTGGTGATGATGGCAGGGAATAGATATAGAGAGTGGTGGCCATGGCAATAGTGAGGAGGCCATGCAAATAGAAGAAAGAAACAAGACAAAAGTATGGAAAAAATGGAAGAAAAAATGCAAAAAGAGGAGGCCATTACCCAATTTTTTTCTCCTAGCCGTGAATGAACGAGAAGAGGAAATTTTTTTTAGTGAATGAAGACTGGAATACACGGCCAAACAAAGTAATATACAGCCAAAAGAAGTAAAGGCTAATAAATAAATAAAAACTGCCAAAGAGTAAATGAAGAAACAGTAAAAGAAACGACTTACGTTTCAAAGGCTTTTACAACCTTTGGTATTTCCTTTATTTATTCATATAAGTTTACATTACTGAAAATAATAATGATTTCAGTCACAAATTCGAAAATATAACAAAATATAAGATATATATAAATATTTATTAATGATATAATGTTAAAATAAGAAAATAGCACAAGATTCCAAACTAGTCTAGAAAATTGGAAAATAAACAGAATGAACTTTGGAAAATTTATATGGACTTGTAAAAATATTTATAAAAAAGATAACAATATAAAAGTAAAGATGCATTCACAAATAAATATATAAATTTAAATTTAAATATAATTTAAATAAAGAAAATAGCAGAAAAATGGAAACTAGGCTTAAAATTTGGAAATAAATTCAATAAGCTATGGAAAAATTCAAACATCACTTTAAAAATATTAAAAGACAAAATATACTTAAAATATAATATTAACACATTAAAAAAATTAAATTAAAAGAAAATAGGAAAAGATTTAAAGAAATTGCTTAAAAATCCAAAACGGTGTCCAGAAATTACAAATAAATCACCATTGACTTTGGAAAATTATTTACTTTATTTTAAAATTATTATAATACAAAAATATAGATACAATAACATATTGACCCAGATTAAAATGAAATATGATAAAATATAATTTATACAATTTAAAAATAACAAAATTGCAGAATAAACAAATTGCACTCAATATTGAAATTTACATAACTTTCACAGTTTAACTCCGTTTTCAACGAAACGAAAAGCAGTGTTCAAGTTATTACATCTATTTTCATAATGAAAGATGAAATTTAAGATTTAAAATGATTTTAATTTTAATTTTAAAAGTCAAAGTTCAAACAGTTTGAGTCGAAATTCATTTTTTTAGTAAAATGTCCAATTTATACTAGTTTGAACTATAGATCAGCATTTATATTTAAAATGAAATATTTAAAATAAAAATAAATATAAAATGATTAAAATAAAATAAAGTCAAATTTAAAATATATAGGCAAAAATCTAGGGTTATTACACTCTCCCCCACTCAAAACTTTTCGTCCTCGAAAAGGAATGAGGTACGGAAAAGCACAGAAAAAGATAGAGTGAAATAGGATTAAGATAAGATGACAAGAAGATTGAAATTATATCTGATAACTGTTGTTATAGGTAAGTTTAACAAGGTGGAGATGATCTTTCCAAGATTCTCCAAAATTAAGAACACAAGCACGAAAAAGGTGGATTCAAAATGATTACCAAAGATTATCAAAGATTATAGAAAGATTTCTAAACGGAAAGATTATAGAAAGATGCCTATACCAGTCTGTAGGAAGATAAGGATAATAAGGACAACAAAAAGATAGTTTGAAAAACAAAATAAGGAAATAAATTTGAAAGCATGGAAATTTCAACTTAAATAGAGAATAAATCTTTACACAAGTTAAATAAATCTTACCATCCCAAATTTCATTATCTTATTATCCAATCATCTTAAATTAACAGTTTTTAAAACCATGGGTTTGAAAAATAATCATTTATTACACTCACAATGTTCTTAATAAATTTTATTCTTCTTTATTCCTAATTAAAATTAAAATCAAAATTATTCCGCCCAATATATTTATCACTTATGTTAAATATACTTACACTTATTATAACTGCTTTCTTTTATTCTTAGTTCTTTTAACATTATTTTATATTGTAAATTATTCAATTACCCATTTATTCTATTTACCTCTGTTAATCTCTCTTTTTTCAACTAAAATTTAAGTGCATAACGTTTATTATAACCACTCAAATTTTATTTATAAAATCTTTTTATATTGTATATTATACAATTACATTGTTAACTTCTGAAATTAAGGTAAGTTATATTGGAATGCAATTGAGTATTATACAAATAAAACTTTCCAACTCAATTATCTCAAGTTTGAATTATTTATCCAAAATTTTCTTGATTTTCTTTCTATAATTGAAATTATTCTTTAAAAATAAAATTTAAGAATTAAATTTCCGATTACTTCAAACCATTTAGAGATAACTAAAGGTATGTACATAGTTTATCATATCAAATTTAAATCATATCTCTACATATTATAAATCAAGTCATATTTTAGAAATTCAATTAAAATCAATTTGATTTACCAAAACAAAGCTGTAGTAAGTCTACAGAGCGGTCTCTTCACTTCGAAACTCGAAAATGAACGTTGATGATGCCGCGGTCATCACTAAAGTTATTTTCCAGCGACAAAGAGAAGATCACTAATTTTTAAACTTTCAAGTTCTTTGAAAACAAATTTCTATTCGAAAATACTTTAAATAATATAACCCTTTAAAACTTTAAACACAAGGTTTGAAACCATCAGAAATTAAATTCTCAGATTTCTTGCTCTAAATTCATTTCAGTTCCCAAATCAATTTATAACTATCTGTAAATTCATTTATAGAACAATAAATGATAAATCAAGTATTATCAATTCAAATAATCAATTTAAATCAGTTTATTAAGTTCCATAAATTTACTTATATATCAAAATTTATTTCATTATCCAAATTTTAAAATAATATTGTGTCAGTTTGTTCGGTCAAAGTGTTTTGGAAATCCTATCGATAGCGTTGATCAGATGAATCGATTGGAAACCCAAATCAACATCAACAACTCAAACAACACAATATATAAAACAAAACATAGATATACAAGTACAATTCAAAATGTTTGGAAGAATAGATTGGAAACAAGAGACAGGATGATTAAATAACAGAGTAGGGGGTGGATAAGCTTAAATAAATCGCGGGCAACCTTAACCGGGTCAACCGTGACTTAAAGAATAAGATCAATGTGGATTTTTCTGGGGTAAATCTACATTAAATCTCAAGTGATAGAGTTTGGGATAACAAAAGATATTAGCATCTAAACCAAGGATAGATATAAATCTCTGGTGAATCGATGCTAGTTGTAAAGGAGTATCACCCATTTACAATTCAATTTTTGAGATTGGCGGGACTGCCAACTCATTATAAAGATCATTCGAAGCGGAGTTATGGGATACTCCAGAATCAAAAGAAGATGAATAGTGAAGGACACGAATGGATTTTGGAACCGCAGGGTACGTTCCAAAATCCAAAGGAATCGAGTCAAAAAGGAAGAGATTCAAACTCGAATGAAAGTGATTCTGCAAATACATTCACTCCATATGCTGAGTTTTGCCTAGAGCTACCAAAGCTCTGATACCAACTGTAACGATCCGATATTTTCAACCATTCGCATCCATTATAAGTGTATAGGTAGACACTCATGCCAGAATTGAATTGCTCAAAATACCGCGTTGTAAATAAAAATTTGGCAAATCTCAGAATATACGGTAAATAAAAATCACAGATCACAGACACAGAGAAATAATAATGCAGCGGAAGTAAAAGAAATAGTAGTTCATGAAGCTACTATATAAAAATATCAGAGTTACATAAAATACAACAGAAGAAATAAAGTACAAAGGAAGTCTCACTACATAGAAGTTTACTAATACAAGAGCTGAAAGGAACAACAGACCGCAAAAGATAAAACTTGACAAGTAGATAATCTCCAGCGATTTCAATCTCCAGAAAGTGGAAATCCAAATCTGTGAATACTCAGGCTGACCCGAGCGTAAATAAAAATAAAAACACTCGAGTCAGGACATACATACTTATACAATGTAAACCAACTCAAGTGAACTCTAGTAAAGGTACAAGTAACTTAGAAGATGCTTGGGACCGTCCATCTTCTAAGAATCCGTTAAACTATTTACTATGTAGTATATTGTGTTATTATAATAGTGTCTATAGTAAAATAAACTTACTTTTAAATAGCATTAAGGGGTTACCCATATAGCCCTTAACACGTAATAGTCCCAATAGTCCATCCAATATCATAGTCCCTCCTGATCGGGAAGCCACCAGAGGATACCACACGGGCTACGGGAGAAAACCAAACTCGTACAAGGCGCGATAGGGTAGGTGACACGGCACAACTAGGCAATGCCAGGGTAGATATACCAATTACGCTTCCGGGTCGGTGGTAACGCGTAGCACGCAGCTACCGCCCACCTCGAGCCACACCCCCAAATAAAATCAAAAGTGGCCACCGAATCAATCCAAAAGTCAAAGTATAATATCGAAGGGATGTGTCCGATCAAAGGTGCTACCTTATTAACCCATCGATCGCTCCTGTTTTAGCCACCTTATGCCAACTCACGGGAGTTGGGTCCATGTATTTACCTTACAGGAAACGCCGCCGCCAACCTACTTCATTCTGGAATCTCCACCACGTACACGGTTGCTAAAGTGGTTTTCGGTATTGGCCGGCTATAAGACAATATCCGATCCCGGTCTCCTTAACAAACAATCGTTATTATAACCCGTGGTTATAACTTTAAAACAATATTTTCATACTTCAAAACAAAATATCCTTTCAATCCAAATCTTTATCAAAGAAAGATTAAATCATTTCTAAACCATTTCAATATATCAACATGCCATATCTTTCAAATTCAAATATTTATCAAAATAAATATCAAGTCATTTCAAATCATTTTTAATACATAAATATGATATCTTTCCAACTTCATTTTTGAATCATTTTAATTTCAAAATATCATAACTTTCAAAAACTTTATTTCAAACATTTAATATATATCGAAATGTAATATCTTCTCAAAACTTCATTTCAAATCATTCAATATATCATATCTTAAACATCTTTAAATTCAAAGATAACATTCATTTATTGTCATCTCAGATCACCTTTTAAATAATTTATATTCCATCAATTTAATTCAATTAAAATCATTTTAAAAGTGTAATTATTATATTTTCAAATCAAGTATTCAAATTTCAAAGTTTCAAGTCATTCTGAGCTCATTTACTAAGTCAAAAATCATATTTATTAAAATTTCAGTCTTTCGTAGCATTTAGAAAAAGCTGTTATAAGTTATACGTGAAAACATTTCAATTCAGCAAAGATGGCTCTTAAAAACTGCTGTTAAAACTCAGTTTTAGTTAAATTTTAGTTTAAAACAGCAAAGATAGCATTTCCAGAAATGCTGCGGTAGCTCAGATTTCAAAACAAGGTTTAAATTTGATTTCAGCAAAGACTGCAGACCACAATAGCATTTCCAGAGAATGCTACAATAGACCTGAGTCCAATATTAGCCTATAAGTTCAATTATAGAAACTACAGCATTTCAGAAATGCTGTAATAGCTCATTTTACACAATTTTAGTTCAATTCAGAAAACTATAGCATTTCTGAATGCTATTAAAGTTAATTCCAGGTTTTAGTGTATTTCCAGCCAATAATAAACTTCAATTTAAAACCAATAAACATTTTTAGAATCGTATTTTAACCTTTAAAATGCTCATTAACATATCATTTAACATATTATTTTTATACAATAAATTTCTTATACTTACATCCAATTTTCAACAATTTACTAAATAAATTCAAGGGTAAAAGTTTCCAATTCTTCATATTTTAAATAAACAACTTAACACTTATCTTTCCTCCATTCTCAAATAAACTAATTTTTTTTTTACTATTAAACCTTTAACTAAAAACCAATTTTACATTTCCAAGTCAAGTTATACTTTTAAAAGATCACTTTTAAACATTCATTTATTTAACCAACTAAATTCATAGAAAAATCAATAATACTTTAATAAATCACTTAAATTCCAAATTTAATCAAATTATCATATTTACCAATTTCCAATGAAACTAAATTCCCATTTTATTCATATAACCTAAATATCGTTTTAACCAAAATTCCAAATTTCCAAACTTAAGTTATATTTAATAATCTCATTTAACCATTCATTAATTATATTTTTAACTCATAGAAAAGTCAAAATTTCTTAATTTTAAACATTTAAAAACCTATTTAAATCAAATTTCATAAATTTATATTTAAAATACTTAAAATTATCCAAAATACTTTATAAAATAACCACGGGTCTACATATAGTTTTCTAACCTAGGTCAAGTGATACAGATATGTATCATTTCAATCCGCGGTTTAAAAAGAAAAATCCGGGTTCTATCATTTCAAACCCGCAATCCCAAGTTAAATAAAATAAATAAAAACCATTCAGGCCTATCATTTCAGCCCATAACGATTTTCCCTATTCTAAAGTCCGTTCGGGTATGTATCATTTCAACCCATAGTGATTTCTAATCTACAGGGAACTTGCAGTATGATAAACAGATATAAATGAACAGTAACAACATATATATAATAACAGATGATAGGACATGAAATTTAACAGGTTTAACATCATATGTAATTAATCACAGGCAGTTATAACAACACATAATAGTTCTACACATTCAAATGGTGTCAATTCACATTTGTATAAGTATAAACGTCTGGTGAGATTTACTCACATGTATAAGCTAGAGACAACGATCAAAAGCACAAACTGAGATCTTCAAAATCACTATGGCACGACAATGATTCGAGTTTGAGAGAGCCAAAGATAAATCCCTTGGATACATGAGACAAACAAATATATGAAACATAAGTTTCAAAAACAAGATATACTTAAACAACGTTAGAAATAGATGTATAAAACAAAACTAAAGACTTTGCACTTGCTCGCTATGCTTGTTTGCATGGCCTAGGAGATCAATAAGGTCAGGTTTGAGCATGGTTTGGATCAGGTATGGGTATGGAAAAGGTGCGGCTACAAGGCTAAACAAGTGGAGGAAGTTACACTTAGGGTAGGTGAAGGGTTTAAGGCAAAATAGCATGTTTTTTGTCAACCAAAGGGATCGGCCTTGGAGTGGTTTGGCTTGGCCATTCAAGTTCAGATCTGGAATGAGGTTGGAGTGGTGTGTGGTGGTCTGGTCAGAGGTGGTGGTGGCGGTTAGAGGTGGTGGTGGTGGTGGAAAATGAAGTGGCGAAGCAACACGGCTCAAACTAGCATGTTTTCAAGGCATAGGTTGGATTTTGAGGGGTTTTGTCACCATGGTTGGCTCGGATATGGTCATGACCTGGAGTGTAGGTGGTGATGATGGCAGGGAATAGATGTAGAGAGTGGTGGCCATGGAAATAGTGAGGAGGCCATGCAAATAGAAGAAAGAAACAAGACAAAAGTATGGAAAAAATGGAAGAAAAAATGCAAAAAGAGGAGGCCATTACCCAATTTTTTTCTCCTAGCCATGAATGAATGAGAAGTGGAAAAAAATTTAGTGACTGAAGACTGGAATACATGGCCAAACAAAGTAATATATAGCCAAAAGAAGTAAAGGCTAATAAATAAATAAAAACTGACAAAGAGTAAATGAAGAAACGGTAAAAGAAACGACTTACGTTTCAAAAGCTTTTAAAACCTTTGGTATTTCCTTTATTTATTCATATAAGTTTAAATTACTGAAAATAATAATGATTTCAGTCACAAATTCAAAAATATAACAAAATATAAGATATATATAAATATTTATTAATGATATAAGGTTAAAATAAGAAAATAGCACAAGATTGCAAACTAGTCTAAAAAAATGGAAAATAAACAGAATGAACTTTGGAAAATTTATATGGACTTGTAAAAATATTTATAACAAAGATAACAACATAAAAGTAAAGATGCATTCACAAATAAATATATAAATTTAAACATAATTTAAATAAATAAAATAGCAGAAAAATAGAAACCAGGCTTAAAATTTGGAAATAAATTCAATAAGCTTTGGAAAAATTCAAACATCACTTTAAAAATATTAAAAGACAAAATATACTTAAAAAAAATATTAACACATAGAAAAAAGTTAAATTTAAATAAAATAGGAAAAGATTTAAAGAAATTTCTTAAAAATCCAAAACGGTGTCCAGAAATTACAAATAAATCACCATTGACTTTGGAAAATTGTTTACTTTATTTTAAAATTATTATAATACAAAAATATAGATACAATAACATATTGACCCAGATTAAAATGAAATATGACAAAATATAATTTATACAATTTAAAAATAACAAAATTGCAGAATAAACAAATTGCACTCAATATTGAAATTTACATAACTTTCACAGTTTAACTCCGTTTTCAACGAAACGAAAAGCAGTGTTCAAGTTATTACATCTATTTTCATAATGAAAGATAAAATTTAAGATTTAAAATGATTTTAATTTTAATTTTAAAAGTCAAAGTCCAAACAGTTTGAGTAGAAATTCATTTTTTTAGTGAAATGTCCAATTTATACTATTTTGAACTATAGATCAGCATTTATATTTAAAATGAAATATTTGAAATAAAAATAAATCTAAAATAATTAAAATAAAATAAAGTCAAATTTAAAATATATAGGCAAAAATCTAGGGTTGTTACACTCGTCCTCCTCTGTCGTGAAATTCCAAAACCCATCTTTGATTTTTCCTCAAATTCTGGTCGCCTCCGCCTATGTCCGACCACCGCGCCTCTACCAGAGGTGGCCTTGCCCATGATACTTCCATAGACCCAAGTACCACCGCCCACAGTCGTCTATAACACCCTCATGAACCTAGAAGCAAACTTCCTTTCATTGAGGAGATTCCGCCACCATACGTCACATTAGCTTAGTCCGATCATTGAATGGGTCCCCTTATCGTCGCCTACATCTTGCTAGTTAAAACCTTTCTCTGATAAGGCCTCTAATGGCTCTGATAGACTGGTACCGGAAAATGTTTTGGCAAACTTGTTTTCATTATTATTAGTGTGCATGTGTGTGTATTCCTCTAGTTATGGACGTGATAATATACGGGAAAAGAACGGTATGGCTGAAACATCCAGCATAGATTCCCGAGTGCTTTGGGATGGAGTTGGCATTTGTATGTCATATCTTGATTGTTGTTGTTGTTGAGTAGAAGTTTCTTGGTGAGGTCGAGATTTCAATTCTTGAAAAGTCATGATAGTAAGAGATCTTGGTGGTAGTTTCATAAGGCTTATGGTGCGGCTATTCAGAGTTTTTGGAATAGTGGTATCAGATTCCGAAATAGGAACCTGTAGATTCATAAGTAGTCGCATAATATATTCTTCAAAATAAATAATATTCATATGACCTTGGTTGAATGACAGAAATTCGTCTAAAATGATTTTTGGCCAATTTACTTCAACTTCTCCCCAAATAGCATATAATGCTTTGTAGTTGTTTGGATAAACCAGCTCATAAGAGCCATAGAATTGTGTGCATTAAAGCTCTATGCATAATTCTGGCTGAAGGTCGTAATGCAATAGATTTGAGTTCTGTCATGTCATCTTCTAAGAATCGATGACTTACTTCATCTCTCTCGCCTATGATAGCATTTAATTCTTGTAAATCAATACCACTTGTCAGAGTATAAAGAATATGACTAATTCTATCTAAAGAAAGAAACACTTGTCGGCCACATACTAAACTCCAAACGCAATTGTCACGACTGCGTAGGTTTTGATGGCCTAAATTTAAATTAGCATAGAAAAGTTTTACCAAGGTATGATTTGTCTTGATATTATTTTGGTTGTGATCTAGGAGTGATTCTAGATGACTTCTCCTTGCTAAATCTTGAATCCTATATGGCGTAAAATCAGGAAAAACAACAAAAAAATCTTCAAAGAATCGGGTTTCTTTCATCTTATTCCACCTTTGGATTGCAGTAGCATCATATAGCCATTGAGCGATTTGAGAATCGATTGGCTTAGAGAAAGAAGAAGCATGCCTAGATCTCTTTTGTTGACGAGGAGCCATTGAATTAGTGAAAGTATTGAGGAAATTTGAAAAAAATTGGGAACTAAGGTTTTCGAATTCTGGAGTATGGAGGTAAATGTAAAAAGTGAAAGAGGAGTAAAAGGGTTGGAGTGTTAAAAAGTAGGTAAAAAGGTGAAAAGGTAGGCTCAGATTTGAATTCAGTCGACTTAACGATTATGGTCAGTCGACTGAAACATGTTCTTGAGAGTTTTGTTTCAAATTCAGTCGACTGTGCGAATATGGTCAGTCGACTGAACCATGTTCCCACGAGTTCTGTTTCAGATTCAGTCGATCGGGCCAGTCGACTGAATAAGCAAATATGATCTCTGTTTAAATATTCAGTCGACTAGTTGCTTTCGATCAGTCGACTGAATAGTGTATGAAAACATACAGTATGCAGCTTCAGTCGACTGAATAAGTATTGCAGCATATTCAGTCAATTTTATACAAAAAAAATAATATATATGTTATATATTAACACAATGCATATAGAATACAGATAAAAAAATAATTACAAAGATAAACAAAACGTAATTATTTGGAAGAAGAGGTTGATGGAGACTTGAAATTTGTCGGTTCATCCTTCGTCTTCTCTACATATGGTTGCAGTGGTAACCAACAGTTTCCACGCTCCTATGAGTTTGGAGAGACAGGCGGAGCTTGAGGCAACCTATCCCATGGATTCCGAGATGACAATGGTGTAGGTTGATGAACCGCAGAGGAAGATGAACCGCATAACTTCCATCCAATCTGCTGTAGAAAATGCAGACGTCTTGAGTTCATTTTCTGCTCGTAATACATCTCATGCTGAAGAGCTATCGATTCCCTCTGGTAATGATGCAGATCATCAATTTTTTATTTGGTTTGAGGAGAACCAAAGAACAAGAAACGACTTTCTTTCTTTTTCTCGGGTGTATAACCCATGCGATAATTTGTCGGTTTTGTAGGTTCAAGAGTAGGAGTTGGTGTAGGAAGGTTTGATGATGCAGATGATGGTGTTGCAAAATCGATAGATGAGTAAGCTGATCCATTTGATGAATCGTGTGAAGACATTTTGATGTTGAAAGGAGGTTTAGAAATTTATGTAGAAGATTTTTTTAAATTAAATTAAATTAATTAGCAATTTTTATAATTCTTTTAAAGAAATTATACTTATTTCTCTTCTTAATCTTATAAAACAATTTTCATTGAGTGGTTTAGTGAAAATATCAACTAATTGATTTTCAGAATTTACAAATTCTAAATTTATTATATCCTTTTCAATATTATCATGAAGAAAATGATGACGAATGTCAATATGTTTAGTTCATGAGTGATTGACAGGATTTTTAGATAAATCTATTGCACTAGTGTTATCACAATATATTATAGACTTATTTAATTTTATATCAAAATCTTGTAATGTTTGTTGCATGTAGATTACTTGAGCACATGCTAAAGCTGCAGATATATAATCTGCTACACATGTCGATAGTGAAACGCAATTTTGTTTCTTACTAAACCAAGATACTAAGGATCGTCCAATGAAATGACAAGTTTCACTTGTACTTTTTCTATCTGTCCGACTTGCTCCAAAATTAGCATCACTATATGATACTAATTCAAAAGGACATTCTTTTGGATAAAATAATCCTAAGTGCTTGGTTTTGTTAAGATAACGAATTTTACATTTAACTGCTCGTATATGTGATTCTTTAGGATTTGCTTGAAATCAAGCACATAAAAAAAACACTCATCATAATGTCAGGTGGACTAGCAGTTAAGTAAAGTAGTGATCCAATCATACTACGATATAGTTTTTGGTCAACACTCTTACCATTTTCGTCTTTTTCAAGATGCATAGTTATACTCATAGGAGTTGGTTTGGCAGACGTGTTTTCCATACCGAATCATTTAATTTGATTATTGCAATACTTTTCTTGATTAAGGAAAATGCCATTTTTCATATGTTTGATTTGCAATCTGAGAAAACATGATAGTTCTCCCATATGTGACATTTCAAATTCATTTGTAATGATAGCCAAAAATTCCTGACATAATTTTTCATTTGTTGAACCAAAAATAATATCATCAACATATATTTGAATAATTAAAATATCTTGTTTAGATTTCTTAATAAATAATGTTTGATCAACTTTCCCAATTTCAAAACCAGATTCTAGTAAATAGCTTTTAAGTCAGTCATACCAAGCACGAGATGCTTGTTTTAAACCATATAAAGCTTTTTAAGTTTATAAACATGATCTGGAAATTTTTCATGAGTAAACAGAGGAGGTTGCTCAATATAAACATTTTCTTTTATTAAACCATTTAGAAAAGCACTTTTAACATCTATTTGATATAATTTAAAGTTATGAAAACATGCAAAGGCCAGCAGAATACGTATAGCTTCTAGTCTTGCAACTGGAGCAAACGTTTCTTCATAGCCTATTCCCTCTTCTTGATTATAACCTTGTGCTACTAATCTAGCTTTATTTCTAGTAATGTTACCTTGTTCATCAGCTTTGTTTTTGAAAACCCATTTTGTACCAATGACTGATTGATCACTTGGTCTAGGAACTAATTCCCAAACTTCATTTCTTTCAAATTAATTTAGTTCTTCTTTCATAGCGATAATCCAACAGTCATCAGTTGAGGCTTCTTTAGGTTCTATATTAGAGAGAAAAGATATATGGCCCATTTGATTTAATTGGTGTCTTGTTCTTACATTTGAATTTACTTCTCCAATTATATTTTGCATAGGGTGATCACTAAGAATTCTTGGAGAAGATCTTATATATCATCATTATTAATAATGTTTACATTTTCTAAAGTAACATTAGAAGTATTATTTTAAAGAATAATATCATCATCTTCTGAATTATTTATTAGAATTATATTTGTATTATTTTTCAAATTTGAGTTTTTAGAAAAAATTATTGATACTTTCATTGAATGAAACATGAAGAGTTTGTTCGATAACTTTAGTTCTTATATTAAAAACTCGATAAGCTTTGCTTCTTTCCGAATATCCTATGAATATTCCTTCATCGGATTTTGGATCAAATTTGCCAAGCTGATCTTTAGTGTTAAGTATAAAACATTTTGAACCAAAAGCTTTAAAATATGATATATTTGGTTCTCTACCATTTAAAAGTTCATATGGAGTATGTTTTGTTAATGGTCGAATAGAAACACGATTCAAAACATAGCAAGCAGTTGCAACAGCTTCTGCCCAGAAATGCTTAGGTAAAGTGCTTCCATTTAATAGAGTTTGTGCACATTCTTGTAATGTTCTATTTTTCCTCTCTACAACTCCATTTTGTTGTGGTGTTGTAGAAAAGGAGAAATTATGATTAATTCCTTTCTTTTTACAAAAATGTTCGAAAACTTGATTTTCAAATTCACCTCCATGGTCACTTCTAATATTTTTAACTTTTAAATTCTTTATATTTTGAATCCTCTTTACAAAAAATTTAAAATTTTCAAAGTGTCGCTTTTATATTTCATAAATATAGCCCATGTATATCTTGAAAAATCATCTACAATAACAGACACATATCTATTATGATTAAAAGATTGAACTCAAGTAGGTCCGAAAAGGTCCATATGTAATAGTTCAAGTGGTTGTGATGTAGATATGATTTTCTTAGATTTAAAAGAATATTTTGTTAATTTTCCTAACTGACATGCATCACAGATATTATCAATTTTGAATTTCATATCAGGTAGTCCTTTAACAAGTTTACTTCTAGTTAATTTATTAATAGTATTAATATTTATATGACAAAATCTTTTGTGCCATAGCAAAGAATCATTTTCTGTAACTACTAAACACATATTTGTGTTATGACTTATATTCATATTTAAAATATAAATATTTTTATCTCTTACACCTTCAAAAATTAATTTTTGATTTTTTTCCAAGATATTACATTTATTTTCTGAAAAAGATATATTAAAACCTTTATCACATAATTGACTTATACTAAATAAGTTATGTTTTAAGTTTTTAACTAATAAAACATCAGTAATGAGAGGTGAGTTAGAGAAACCATTATTGCCCACATCACCTTTGCCGATGACATAACCTTTTGAATTATCTCCAAAAGTGACTGATCCTCCATTTGAGCAGACTATGTTTGTTAACATGTCTATATCACTAGTCATGTGTTTTGAGCAACCACTGTCTAGAATCCATTTTTCTCTCTTTTTAAGTGGTACCTGCAAAAAATAAAGATTAAGATGATACCCACTCTTTCTTTTTAGGGTCCTAAGAGCTAGGTCTTAGGAAACCAAACCCAAGAAGGTTCAGAATTCCTTTTATAAACATAATTCTTATTTTTATGAACAGTTTCAATAAATGTTTTGATATGATTTTTCCTAATCAAGTTATTATTTGTTTTAGGAATCCATATTTTAATAGTTTTAAAATCTTTTGAAATTGTTTTCTTTAAATCTTTACTAGTTTTGTTTTTAAACTTATTTTTAAGCTTTCCAGATTTTTTAGGATTTTCAATTTTCTTAAATTCTAATCCCATTTTATTTGAAGTAGACTGTGAATTTTCTATTATTTTAGAAAGATTTTATCTTCCTTTATTAAAATTGGAAATATTTTTATTAATATCTTCTAGCTTAGTTTTAAGACTAGATTTTTCTAACTCTAATACTTTAGTGTTAGATTTTAAATCATTAATTTCAACAGATAAATCATCATTTTTATTCTTCTGAATTTCTAACTCCTGAGTTATCGTAGAAAGTTGAGAATCTAAATTAGAATTAGATTCTTGAGATTTTTCAAGTTCTTCTTCGAGAATTTTCTTTTCATCTCTAAGCATACTAATTTTTAATTCAGATCTATTCAGTTTTCCTTGTAAATCCTTATTATGTTTCTTGGTTTGTTTTACAAAAACTACTAGTTCAGAATTAAGTTCAACTAAATCTTCAAAACTTAGTTCACTTACATCATCATTTGTAGCCATGAAGCATACATTTGCTTGCTCTGTGTCACTGTCACTGTCGCTTTTTGATGATGAAGAATATGAATCATCCCATGTTACAGAAAATGCTTTCTTCTTGAATTTGTTCTTCTTGAATTTGTTTTTATGTTTCTCTGGACAATCTTTCTTCATACGACCCTTCTTATGACATTCATAACATTCCATAACAAAGGATGGCGGTTTATTGCTATTATTGTTGCTAGAGTTATTTTTGTAACTCTTCCCCTTGTTATTCTTTTTGAATTTCAAAAACTTTTTGAAATTCTTAGCAATAAATGCCATATCTTCTTCATCTGAGTCAGAGTCATCTTGTTCTACTTGAAATGCTAAGTTCTTCTTAGCTTGTGCTTGCACTTTCTTTGCCCGCAAATTCACTTTATATGACATTAGGTTTCCTATTAACTCTTCTGGTTTCATAGTCGAAAGATCGTTTGCTTCTTCAATAGCTAGGACCTTTCTTTCCCATTCATCCGTTAAAGAGTTTAGGATTTTTGATATTATATCAAAATCAGAGAATTTTTCTCCTAATGCCAATAGTGAAGATATATATCTTAAAATCTAGAATACATGTCATTTATATTTTCATTTGATTTCATTTTGAAATTTTGAAACTGATTTTTCAACATTGAAATTTTACTTTGTTTGACTTTGTTAGTTCCATCATGAGTTACTTTTAGAGTTCTCCATATCTCATAAGCATTTGTACACATACTAACTCTATTAAACTCATTTCTATCTAATGCACAAAATAGCATATTCATTGCTTTTGCATTTGTAGTAGCATCAGTTTTTTGTGCAGCGGTCCAAGTTGAAAAATCTTCTGTTTGAGTAGTATATTCGTTTTGAGTAAGGTTCCAAGTTTTAAAACCATTAGATTGCATATATATTCTCATTCTAATTGACTAGTAATTCTAATTCATGCTATTGAATAATGGAAGTCGTGTAGTAGATTGACCTTCAATAAAACTAGTGCTTGTGATGCTGTTATTTTCCATATTAACTAATGACAAATTATCAAATAACTGTATTACGGTTATAGGATGACCTGCTCCAATACCAAATGAAAGCGACTACAGAATGGCTAGCTATCACTTAGGATCGTGTAATATGGAATATATTTAAAACTAAAAGAGGAAAATAGATGATAATAGCAAAGTAAATAAAAATGAGCACACCAGGAATTTTTATACTGGTTCGAACTTCCCGTTCTACGTCCAGTCCCAGACTTCCCTCTGGAATTTCTCACAATAACCCCTCACTTAACCCAGAGGAATAGGTATACAACACCTGAGCAACCGATCAGGATTTTTCCGCCTCTAACAGCCGAAATAGGACTTTTATCGCCTGAACAACTGAACAGGACTTTAACAGATTCACTAAAAATTGCTTTGACACTTTGTGTTCTTGATAACACTGATTTTTCTTTTATAGTACAACCTTCCTATAATCTTTCCTCAAGTATATACGTGCGTGTAAAGATTTAGAAAGGAAAATATCGCTTTAAATCAAAAAATAAGATAATTGATTCAGAGATTCAAACAATATATGTAAGTTGTGATTGCTTTTCAGAATGCAGAGATAGTAGAAAGTATGATCAGAAAGTAATCATAGAATTGGTGATTTGTGAAGTTAATTTTGTGTGTTTATATAGTAGATAAAGAGATGCAACCATTCACGAAGAGCTATGATCAAAGGGAGCATCCATATCTCTTCATTTTAGATAGTAACTCTTGGCAGAAGGAAGTGTCCATTCAGAAAAAATAGCTGTTGAAAGAATTCAGTCGACTGACCCAAAATGACCAGTCAACTGAATGTTCAAAGTTGTGCAAAAATAGAGAGTTTCTGTGCACCTATACAGATTTAGTCGACTGGCCATATACGGTCAATCGACTGACCTAACAGTCAAAGCACAGTCTTCACATATTTTAAAAAAAATTAAAGTTTTAAAACAAATTAACTACTTGAGGATATATTTTAGCATTTCTAAGACTAAAAACTTCAATAAATTAACATACTATAAGCAGTTTTGTAGCCTTGTCTCCTTTGTAGTTTGAACAGCATAATTCTCTTTATTTTTGCCGCTTATCCATATAGTCTAATTTATTGCTTTGTCATGAATCAAAATATATGATTCAACATAATTATATATATTATTCAGATTTAAATTATCAAGCTACAGAAGGTCCGAAAATAACAAACCCTAAACAAAACGTGTCGCGTGGCGTAGCGTTCTATATGTTATACCCCTATTTCAAACACAATGGAACTTGTTTCAAGACATAATTTGATCGTATATTGAAGATAGTTTTTCAAACCCGGTTATTATATTAAATTTTCGATATTAATTTCAACGCGTGTTGATTTCGCACTATTAAACGATATGTCCGATGGCCACGAAAATTGTTGGCATATAATAACTCACTATTACAGATCAAGTGAAAGTGGTTTTTTCGATATCCAAGAAAGTGCCCCGAAAGGGTATTTTTATACGTTAACTAAAACGAACTATTTTAAAAACCAAATAAGTCACTTTTAAATCCACATTAAAAGTTTTACTATCTTCATTCCTATTAAATAGAATTTTAATAAGCTTTGAAATCATTTTTATCCAACTTAAAACCCAAAATTCAATTATATAAACAATTTCAATTAGTGAATTTTGATAATTTAATTATCAAATAAATTGCTATATTTGATATTCAAGTTATTTAACTTACAAAATTAAATTTTTAATATTTAAAAATAATCAAATATTCTAAATTCAAATAACTAAAATTCTGGGTCGTTACATTCTCCCCTCTTAAAACAATTGTGTCCTCGAAATTGTCAAGGTAAGAAAAATGCCCAAACGTATTACTTTTTAAAACCAATTAGTTGAAAATAGCTTACCAAATCCCTTTAAGCCTTTAACTTTTCAAAACTCAACTCGCTGAAACTTCATTATACCTTTCCTATGCCCTTAAATTCATTTACAGATTCCAACTAAAATCATTCTAAATTATAATTAAAAAATCAAATTTTATTTACTCAAAATTCTTTCAAAAGTTTTCTAACTATTAAATTTTCGAAAAATTTCGTCAGCGTTTCCTTTGCATGGCTAGATCGAAACAAATAATCGCCACTACGGACCCAAACCAACAAAAGAAAACAAAAACCAAGTGGCTCAATCATAAACCACCAAACCAAACAACAATATAAACATGTACCTTTTAGTCGGGCAACCCAATTTTTCTTATGAAACCAAAGCATCAAGTTAGTTCTTGCTTTAATACATGTATCTTATTTACCAATGATATCCAATCATATAATTCATAATCATATTACTCTACAATTTCAATTTCCAACATTTTTTTACTAAAATCGTACGATATACATATATCATCCGTAGGCAATATCAAATCTAATCGCTAGAGCTGTAAATCAAATAAAATTGTCTATTGTCCGTCCGGGTCCACCCGAAATTTTGTTCGACCGTATGTTCGTCCGAATAAGCAACGGTCCAAACCAGGATATCATTAGCAGTCCGCCCGAAAATTTCAGCTCGATCCCGAACATTGTGTATCCGGATCGATATTGTCCGTGAATAATATTTTCTGAAGTAAAATGGTGATGTATATGACCATCATGTATATATATAATAATAATGTTACATTATCCTCTCTCTACCACTCTGATCAACGAATATATCTTTGGCCCTTTGGGAAATCTATCATAATTATTACATTCCTATTTCCCAAGATGAATGTTTCACCTTCTCCGTGTTTCTTTTCACCCAAATCCTACTTACTGTTTTACTTTCAAACCACTCTCAAATTCCTAACTCATGTCATATTTATAATTGACTTCCAAACCCCAATAAGAAATCAACAAGAGGATATAATCAAATAAATCTAGGTTTATCCTTTCCATTCCATGGCCTCTACGTCATAGCTTGTAGGTAAGCTTCGCTGAGTTCGCTCGTCTTTTTTTTTCAAATTTCAAAGTAAAAATATGCTTTTTTATATGTTTAGAACAGTCAATCAATATGATATCTTCATCTTCTATTAGTATAGTATTCATAGGTTATATTTGTTAGCATATTAATTCGATTCCTTGAAGCACCAGCATAAATTCTATTCCTCGACAGTTTTGTAACTTCTGTTGTTGTGAGTTGTGATATAATTTTAATGTTAATCCTAGATATTTCATCGTTCCATTTCATTATCTTTGTAAACCCACATATTTTCACTTTTCAGATCAGGCAAACTGTAAATGCTGAAGCAAGAGGGAATTTTGTTTATTTCTCTTCAATCTCTTAAACAATTGCTTCTAACAAATCATTCTCTCTATAATTTGATGGATTGTATATTTTTCGTGATTTCTAACAAACCTAAATGCTGAAATAAGGTCTAACAACACCATAGCAATTATTTACTACCTGTTTATAATTTTTAAAATGAGTTGTTTGTTTGAGATTTGATGTTTTTATAATTTATTTATAGCAAGTCAAATGATTTTCTCTCAATTGGATATTAAATAACCTGCCTAGCAGCTGTTTAGTTTTTGTTATATCACTTATTGCATGCAAATGACTGGGTAAAAGTCTGTCCTGTTTTGTTCTTGAGAGGATGGGTCATCTTGTATCCAATAATTCATACTTTCTTAGATGGTAGAATGTAGTGAGACTCAAAACCCAGTTGTTGGGTCTAAGTAAATTTTTAATGGAATCAAATATTTTGACTGTCATTTTCTTGTAAATATGAGATAGTTACTAAACTCTTTATGACTAGTTGGTCTATGAAGCAAGTTGGTAGAAGTCTATAATCGGTATTACATATACAGAAGTGACAATATACTACATCAGTTGAATTAGTTCTGCTGTTCTGGTGCTCTCATGAATTGTGTTTCCAATTCTTATACATATGCAATTTTAACAACTTTTGAGTTTACACCCAACCCTACATATGCTGAGCGAGAGCTTATAAATTAAACTTTTATGAATCCCTTCTAATTACTGCTAATAAATTACTTTCTACCTGTTTACAATTTTTAAAACGAGTTGTTTGAAATTTGATGTTTTTATAATTTATTTACAGTAAGTCAAATGGTTTGCAAATTGCAACCAGTATAAGCAAACGTGCCATTATAAATTGCATTGCTGCATAAAGCAATTAGGATGAAATATTAAACTTTGTTTCGGCATTTATCTTTGTTTCAGCATTTACAAACTTTGTTTCTGCATTTATCTTTATTTTAGCTTTTATATTTGCTCTTTTTTTCAGCATTTAGAATGAAATATTAAACTACTTTAACCCAACTTGCTATCAGTGTAACATTTGCATGATTTTAAGGTGATGCTAATATGAGTAACAAATAGTCCCAGGATGAAATGATTAGCGATGATGACAATCAAGTTTTGAAAGACGGAGATGGAGAACAAACAAATCATAAAGCTAAGGATGCTGCTAAGGATATTGAAGAGGAAACACGAAAAAGGAAATCAGAAGTTTGGCTTAAGTTTGAAAGACATACAGAAGAAACTAAAGATGGCACAATTAGAAGGTATAAGGAGTGTATTCATTGTAAACAAAAAATAACTATCACAAAAGATGGATGCACAACTACATTTAAAAGACATTTAAATAGATGTCGTGTTCGCATTGCTAGACAAAAGCAACAAAAAATTTTAGGGAAAGATATTTTGAAAGAAAAAACATCCGAGGACAATCGTTTGATTGGGAAGTTAGCTCTTCATAAATATAACAAGGCAAAAATTAGAGAAATAATGATTATCATGCATGAATATCCATTTAGGATGGTTGAACATGAATTTTTGTCTTATATTCTCAAATGTTGAATCCTGAATATGAGCAAGTTTCACGATTAACAATTAAAAGTGAATGTATGAAAGTATACGAAAATGAGAAGAAGAAACTAAAAGGGACACTAAAGGGTGTGGAAAGGGTAAGCTTAACAACCGACTTATGGACATCAAATCAAACTATAGGATATATGTGCCTTACATGCCTTTTTTGGATTCAAATTGGAAACTACAAAAGCATATTCTAAACTTTGGTAATCAAGCACTACCACATACCAACCTTGTTATTGCTGATGTTATTTTTGCATACCTTGTAGATCGGTGGATAGAGAATAAAAAATCTTCAATTACACTCGATAAAGCATCATCTAATGATTTAGCCATGAGAACATTAAAAGAAAGCTTTTCATTGAAAGGTAGACCTTATTTCAAAGGGAAGATCTTTCATGTTAGATGTTGTGCACATAATTTAAACCTAAACGTGCATGATGGATTAAGTGAAATAAAAGGTGTGTTACAAAATATCCGAGAAAGTGTGAAATATTTTAAAATATCTCCCCAACGACTTAGCAAGTTTGTAGATATAGTTAAACAACTACAACTTCTGGTCTCTAAACGCTTGGTTCTCGATGTTTCTGAAATGTTAGAGTGCGCGATTTAGTTTAAGAAAGTGTTTTCTATATATCAAGAGAGAGATCCATCTTACACTTGGCTTCCTTCTACATTGGATTGGGATAAAGATGAATCGGTATGTAAAATTCAAGAAATCTTTTGTGAAGCTTCCCGTGCTTTTTTGGGTACTTTATATCCAACTTCAAATTTATTTCTTCCAGAACTATGGAAGATTAAACAAATATCGAATGATAAGTTGGTCGAGTTTGAAAATTGTTCTTATATGAGTGAAATGGTGAATAAAATGAAGATAAATTTTGAAAACTATTGGGGTAAATGCTATCTTTTATTGTCAATTGCTGTTGTCCTAGACCCTAGATATAAAATGAAACTACTAGAGTTTTTCTTTCTAAAGATTTACTCTGCTACTGAATCAGACTAAAATATGAAGTATGTCGCTTCTTCTTTGCAAGATCTTTATTCTGAGTTTGTTTTGAATATACCATTGAATGTTAATTCAAGTAGGAAAAGTGATAACAACAATGATTATAATGGTAGATTAATGACAAAGAGTAGATCTGAATTTGAAATATGGGCCGGAGAGTCTGATATTATAGAACCAACTGAATCAGAGTTGGATGTGTATTTGAAGGAACCTCATTACAAATATAATGGATTAGATGACAAATTCAATATCTTGGACTGGTAGAAATTCAATGCTTCAAAATATAAAATATTATCAAGAATGGCTCATGATATACATTCTATTCCAATAAGTAGTGTTGCTTCTGAATCCGCATGTAGTGCTGGTGGTAGAGTTCTTGATCAGTTTTGAAGTTCTTTGAAGCCTGAGACGGTTGAAGTTTTGATATGCAGTGGCAATTGGTTGCGATCCAACTATGCATTAAAATGAGGTAAAATATATCTTCATCTTCTGTTAGTATAGTATTCGTAGGTTTCTTATTTATTCAATTATAATCATTGTACTGCCAAAAAAATGGCAATTTGATAACATGATCTACTCTTTTGTTTGATAAGGTGCAACAACAAGAAGAAGATGCCCAGTACATCAAATTTGACTGAATGGAATTAAACAAGCTGTTCAGAACATCAGAAGTAAAACAATGTGATTTGGTCCTAAAATATCCCAAACTATTGATCTCTTTGCTGCAAAGATCATGAAGCTTTATGTTAGTAGTCAAGTTTAGTTCTTTAGTCAAGCAATTACTATAATCATCGGACCATGGTGTTGAATTTTCACTTATACGTTTTTTTCCTTATACTATGATTGGGAGTTTTAGTTTTATTATCAGATGCTTCTTGTCGATTAGCAACATTGATATTTACGTTGAGCTTACTTTTAGACCATATATTCAGTTTTTACAAGTGAGAAAAAAAATCTTTTATCTGAAAAATATTGCACCAAAGAAGCAAGTTTATTAGACAAGTGGCTTTTGATAAGTTTGAATAATTTTTTCTCATATTCTAAATATTGCTTGCTGGAATCCTTGCTAAGCAGTGAAGGACTTAACTTTTCTTTTGTAGGGATTCAACTTTGTTCTACATTAATAATTTATCTGTTTATTCTCTTTGAAATTAGAGACATAAAACCTTACATTTATAAAATTATATTTCAAAACAAGAAGTCATGAAAACATGAAAACATTTGAGAGGAAGGAAGATAAAAATGCAACATCTTATCTAGTTTTTTTCTTTTGTTTGAGTGACTAGTTTATCTTTTGTCTGAGTAAATTCTTTTTAGCTCTGCAAGATTTAACTTATGTCATGCTTGCACAAATTTGAACATCCATCTACTTTCAAAACTCTATAACGTTGGCAGTTTAATTTTATTTTTTAAATGAGAGCAAGTACTTGTTAGGATATTTTATTTGATTTTCTTTTTCATATATGCTTATATTTAATGATCTTCCATAACAATACACCTCAATAATCATATATTTCTTGGTTATATTTATACCATTGCAGACCTATATTGCAGGTAAATGAGTTATAAATGCATGTATGTGCCATAGTTCATGTTTATCATTAGCTAATTTCTTTACTAGTATATTTGAAGAATGTTTCTGACTATTTTTTTGGTTGTTTTTCAGATGGAAGAAATTTGCGAGGCTGAATTTGCATTGTTTTGCTGGTTGGTAAACTGAATTTACTAACATTTTGTTGGCTAATGTGATGGTGTAGACCGTAGGCAGTAAAATATGATATCCAAACTATTAATGTTTAGTTAGATTAGAGTCAAACATTTGCTAGCCTTGAATATTTTTGTTTGTATTTCATTTGGATGTTTCATACTGTATGCAACACTATCAATTTTAATCTACGATTGATATCATGGATTCATGCTTTACTGGATATATTCATTTCCGTCTGTGTTCATTAAATTATAAATTTATAATCTCTGAATGGTATGATGTTCAATCTGCATGTTGTATATTTATTTCAGTTCTTAAGCTTGTATACATTACTAATAAAGTTAAATGGGCTGAGTACGTCCGAGTTCGAATAAGTTAAACGAGCCGAACACGGTCGCTGTATATTTTTGCTAGACCAGTGATGTGCACGCAAATATGCACAATTTTACCACCATATTTATTCTATTTAAATTAAATAAATGATCATATTGGGTATTTTAACTTGTTTTAACCAAAATCCATTAATTCCAAATTGTCACATATCCATCTTCATATAGCGTCAAAACGGTCATTTGTGTGCATATATTTCTTTGAGACAAATTAATTGGAAATTTATACATATTTGTGTAGAAATTTGATCTCAAATAGGAGTGGGTTCATGAAAACACATGCATGCACAAATGAATACAAAGGAATGAAGATGGAAATAATTCAAAGTGAAGAACATGGACGACCCCACTTACCCACCTACTTTAATGTACAAATTAGAGGCTAATGCACATGCATATGGAATTAATGGCTTCATGTACACTTAAATGATGATTAGTAGAAGCTAATGATTACTTGGCATCCACACTACCTCAAAGGCATTTTAGGCATTACCCAAATTATGGATTAGGGTTTCATGCTTTTATAAATAACTCATTATGTTCATGTAACCACTTCCTCTCTCTTATTCTCTCTTTAGTTTAGTTTAGTTTAGGCTCAAAATAAAAAGAAAACTCTCTTTTATTTTCATGGCTACTTAGCCATTTCTCTTTCATGTATTTTTTCTATTTTTTATGCAACTTCAATGCATGTTCCTTTTCTTTTCATGCTTATTTACTTTCATGCTGTAGTGTAGATTTATTTTTCATGCAAATAGAATAGTTTTCCTTTATCTCGCTTTCTTTTTTCTTTTCTTTTTCTCTCATGTTGCAAGCTACATTTATTGTTATAATGACTAATATGAGAGGTTAAATCCCTTCAATTTAGGAGGTAATGAAGCTATCTAATCATGTAGCTTCAACTATTTGTAAATTCATACTCTCCTTTTGTGCTTAATGATGATGATAGAAATGGTTTACTAGTTGTTTTTGCTTTGAATTTGATAGCCTATATTGTTGACACCAAATAGGCTATGCTTAAACAATCACTAACACTAATTGTCTCTTCGTCAAAATATGATTATGGCAAAAGAAAGTGATTTGAAATTAAAATTTGATGCTCTATATTTCTAATCAATAGTTAATAGGTCATACTTAAAATAGATTTCATTTTCATTTTCTTTGTCAAGTTTCATGAAAGTTACTAAGTGCATTAAGAGATGTGTTATACTTTGATGGCTTATGTTGGCTAATTAATAGCACAAATGTGTCATACTTATGCTAAGCACATCAATTAAAGCACCAATGACCATAAAAGAGAGATCATGATTTCATATGTGTTGAACTACATGATCTAAAAAGTGGATTTTTCTCTAAATTGTAACTTAACTCTTATATTTGCTTCTCTTTTCTTTTAATTAGTTAGTTAATTCTCTAACTCTCTAGCTAAACTTTCCATCGACTTTGGTTTAATTTGATTGAATAAAATTTTAAAATCTAAATTCCCTGCAGATCGACCCGTACTCGCATGCATGCTACATTCGTACGCCGTGCACTTGCGGTATAAATTTTATTATAAGTTTTTTGACAGTTTGTTAATTCCATAGAATTTCCGTCGATTAACAAGTTTTTGGTGCCATTGCCGGGAAGTTGTCTTGATTTTAATTTTCTATTCATTGAATTATTTTTGTGTGATTTTATTTGTGATCTTATTTTTGTGTGTGTTTGCATTTATAAAAAAAGTTTTTAGCGTTTGTGTGATTTATGCAAGCATTTGCTTGTTAGCTTGTTGCCTTTTCTATTTTCATTTGCATTTCTATTTAAAAAAACACACAACACAATTTCAAAAAAAAAAAGATTTCATTCAATTTTCTTTTCAATTTACATTCGAAAGACTCTGTTTACTGCTCCCCAAACACTACTTGCAGAATTGCAGTTTCTCCCCTGAATTTCCATCCATCTCCATATATCACTACTACTCCATCCCTTGTCCACGCCAATTCTAACCGAAGCCTTATCATCAACAACCTTATCTTCTTTGTCATTGTCCTTCCACTGTGAATATTGACTAACTGCTCACCAATCTTCTTTCCACCTACAACTTCCCAAAATCACAGTCACAACAGTACACCACAACAATCACTGCACATTCCAACTCCTCCAATCGACCACATACTCCACATTAAAACATCAACATTTACCATACAATCCTGCCTGAACACACTAGCCTCCAACCGAGAGACTTAAACAGACTGCTGCCACAACCTGCCACCCCTCCAACTCAACAGAAGTACACATCAGTTCCACAACCTACAGCACCTCCCCACACTGCAACAGTGCCCAACCACTACACTTCCCATTTCTACCACAACGTATTTCATCACCAGTTCAACCTGCATACTGTTGCAACAACTCACATATATCCCGGACCATCTGCTTGTAATTCAACAGCCACCTCTTATCAACTTCACTACATCACTCACCCACCATCTCCAGCCAGCTGCCACAGCCTTCACTTCTACCATTCCAACAACTGACCAATGCCTGCAACACTTCACAACAACCACCACTTTGCCACTGTACAAACTACAAACCTGCCATACCACCACCACCTCAAACATTCATCTGCTTATCTCCCCTTCACCAAAACAAACCACTATCAGACCACCCATCATATCTGCTCCTTTATCAACATAGCAGCCATCAACAAAACAACATACACTCTGCACCAACCTTTACAAGCTGCACAGACCAATCCACTATAACAATTTCTGCAACTCTCCCCACTACCATATATAGTCCAACTGCTCCTCCTCGGCCATTCAACCCATCACAATCCCACTGCAACTCAACAAGCTTCCTTACAAACCATTCCACCATGCACATACGTGCACACTAGTGCAATACCCATCCACTGCCTCAAACCCACAACTTTAAATTGCAGACATCAACCACTTTAACCATTGCCACAAACTTCTTCAATTGTCCTGTCACATCTTCATACACCACCAGCCATTCACTACAGCAACAAACCTTCTAGCCACTGCCACCTCAAGCGCAACAGAGCAACACAGTCATCACAATCCTTACCACAGTTTCGTGCCTCCATTCCTCCTCAACCCCCAACATTCGACTAAACACCATACGACCTGCCACTGCAAATCAGTAACCAACCATCATCAGCTAATTCCTCTTCAAGCCGAAAAAGAAGGAGCAAGAAAGAGAGAAGAACGAACCTCAATCGAACAATCTCCAGAACAGCACCCCAAACTCCTATCGAATTCCCAATAGTCATCGCAACACCTCGAACATCTCTGCCTGAACCCAATCGGCAATTCAAACTAGCAACCATCGCCTCTCGAACAACACCCTAAATCGAGAACTCGCAATCAATCGCAGCAGCCATACCATCGCGACCCTCAAATCCAAACCCGCTACTACATCGAGCATCCCCAAATTGCCTGATTCAAATCATTATTGGTTTCGGAATTTGGAATGGTGAGGTATTATTTGATTTTGGAGTTCTGGTGTGTTGAATTTGTTGATTTCGGAATTGGGATTGAGAAGAATTGGATTTCGTTGATTTGTAAATTTCGCGGTTATCTATTTGTGAAGATGTTGATGTTTTAAAATTTTGGGCCGGGCTTGTTTGTCGGCTGAGTACATTTTCCTTACTATTGTTTATGTTGTTTTATTTGGTTTTGTTTTAATTTTTTTTAAGTCCATTTAAAAAAAACAAAACAAAACAAGTTTTTCTTTTTTTCATTTCTTCCTTTATTCAAAAAAAAAGTGTTTGGTTTGTTTGATATAAATAAATGGATTCAATTCAAAAGTTTTGTTTTGTTTTAATTTGTTGTTCGTTTTGAACTCTCTTTTTCAGGTTTAGTTTACTTTTGTTTGATTTAAAAAAAAACATAGGTTGTTGTCAATTGTTTTTTTTTTAATTTGTTTTTTTTTAATTTGCTTTAGTTTCTTCTTTGATACATAAGAAAAACCTATATATATATATATATATATATATATATATATATATATATCCTGTTTTTATTTTCACGTTGCCAAAGTAGAAAATCGCACGGAGAAGAAGTGCTTGCCCAAAAAAAAACAACCGCTCTGCTTGCCAAATAAACTGTTTGCTTGCTACATCAATTGTTTTTATTTTCCTTGCATTGTTGTTTGCTTGCATTTTATAAAAAAAATTCCATTCGTGGTTGCATTTTTAATACACGTTTAATTTCTGATTTACATTTCATCTTAGAATTTGTTAATAATAACGGTTATACATCGATAACACTTAATTGTATAATGACAATTTATCTTATTTGAACAATTTAATTTCTTGGTGCCTAGGCTACGGTAGAACAACAATCAGTTATAAATATTACGGTGATTCGTAAATATTATACTGAATTGTTCCTCTGAAGGTACTTAAATCTTCGGTTGCATTGCTACGGTGATTCGTGGTGCATCGATAAATCATGTCCGTTGCCTGGCTGAGAACTATCTTGTTTATCTAAAACAAAGTGCGATTATACAATTTTGGGTTAACTTAGGATAAATCATCTGTAACTAACCACTGCATTCATTTAGTTACATTAGTTCATGCATATTTTTTTTAAAAAAATTCAAAATTCAAAACTAAAAAGATTGTAAATATTCCTTAACTTTGTTTTAAATCCTTTCTTTTGAATTTTCTATAATCAATTTCAAAAATCCAAAAAACAATTTAGAAAAACCAAAATCCATAAAAAAAATTATAAAACCTTTTCAAAAAAAAAATATTTTTTTTTTTGAAAAACCAAACAATAAAACAAAAATAATCAATTTCCCTTTTGAAAAATAATTCTATTTGTAAATATTTTTCCTTAAAAAAACATTCTTAAAAATATCCTAGTTTCCCACTTACGTGAATTTTACAATAGTTGTGAAAATCAATATAATCCATACGATTTCACTCCAAATTCGTATGGATATTTTAACACCAAATATTGTTTAAACGATTCAAATTTCGAACCACAAAATTTTCAAAATAACGAGCAACCCTCAAATCTTGAAATTAGCATTTCCTCTTTACTTGAAACCTCTACACAACAAAATCAAATGATAAATGATTTGTGTAATTCGTATTTCTACGATAACTCGAGTCAAAGTTTCAAGGATTTCAAATTTTGAATTCACTTCAAAATTCAAACGATTTCGAGTATAAACCATGCCAATTCAATTTTGAACTCCAAAATGAATTTCGAAATCGAAACGAAAATGTGATCCACTTTTCAAATAAGTTGGCAATGGAAATAACATCGATTATGGTACGAGTGAAAATTTTTGTTCTGAACAAATCCAAATCGAAAATTCTCATGCTAGTAACTATAAATTGGATTTTGTTGAGTAAATGAATGAAATTTACGATGATCACATGGATTCTTTGTTTGAAACATATATGAAACAATGCGAAAAACAAAATCAAATTCCAACATGTGACGAATCAAGTGATAATCCATCTTTTACCAAAATCGACGATTTTTAAATAACAACTTTTGAAATTGAAAACGAAAATTCTAACGAAGTTGTTGAAAATTTGGTAATTGACTTGGATTTCAATTCTTTCGAAGGTGGGAAACCAAATTTAAAATTCGATCTTCCATTTATCGATTTTGAAAGTTTGAATACAACGACTTTGGATTTTGAAACTGATGTATACAATGAAGTTGTTGATAATCCAACAAAGGAAGACAAGTTCAATGAACACAATTTCAATGGACTCTTTGAAGATGAGTTGTTAAATTCCGAGGGGAAGATTCAAATCACCATTTCGATTTTGAAATCAACAATATTGAAACAAAATTCAATGATAAATTTGAATTTCAATTTGGTGATAATAAACATGAATTCCAATCAATTATTCTATCAACCCCGAAAATCATCGAAAATGAAACAACTAGTAAGATTTTTAATAAAACGACATTCGTTTTACCAAATCAAGATTCAACTTTGAAATCTTTTACGATTTGGTTTTCTACGCTTAAGATGTGTCTCGCACATTCGGCGAGACAAATGAATTGGTCTTTGAAAGACCATTTCATTTACTTTTTAACGATATACTTTCTGATGTCGTGTAAATACATTTCATTTATGACGACCCGGAATTTTTAAGCATTTGAAATTGGAATATTTAATTGATTTTAAATATTTAAAACTGAATTTTTAACTTGAATTCAAATATCACTGTTTATTTGATAATTAAATTATTGAACTAAATAATTTGAAGTTGAGCTAAATGTTGAATCTGAAGTTTTAAGCCTGTTGAAAATAATTTGAAAGCTTGTAAAATTTATATTGATAACACTGAAGGTAATAGAAGTTGTAAAATTGAAATTCACAGTGGTTTGTTCATTTATAGTTTAAATTGAATTTAAAAATACTCTTCCGAGACACAATCTCGGAATTTGACGAAACAAGTTCCATTGGGTCTGTAATATTGAATTATTATCGGATTTCAAATTTCGTATTGATCGGAGTTGTTGTGTGAGCGTACGATAAGTAAACGCGTTGAAAATTAAATAAAACTTTAATTGATCAAATCAATGTCATCGGTGCCTTCTTAAACACGCTTCCCTTTTAATATCTACAACCGAACCCTTCTTTTCAAATCAGAATCTAAAAACAAAAGAAAATGGCCGATCAAAACACCTTCCTTCTTCAATTTCAATTCGGTCGAGAAACCTAAAATCAAAATCGGTCGAGCTCTCCTATTTCGAAAATCGAATTTCATAATTTAGAAACTGAATCCCAAATCAAAATTTCATCATGTTCCCAGCTCGATCTCTAAGCAGGCAGCATTCATCAGGGGGTTGAGAGTTTGATTCGAAGGGACTGCGTGCACTCGCGAGGTCGTGAAGAGGGGCGACTCGACTGTGGCGATCAGTTTCAGCTCGAAACGGAGTATCGAGCGAAGCGTGTTGCACGTGAGGGATTTTAGGGTTCGAGGCCGTGTGTAGTGTGGTCGATTTGGAGGCTTGGTTATCGATTCGAGGTCGAGGATGCGGTCCAGGCGCACACAGTGTGGTGTTGCGTATCGATGGGCATGTCGATTCAAGCGGCGGCGATGGGGAGGAGCTTGGCGAACGAAGGCAGATTTCGTGAGTCTGAGCTCGCGATTGTGGGGTCCTTTTCGTTTTCAGGTAATTAAAATATTAACATTTAGATTTAATGTTAAGCTAGTTTAGATTTTTAAATATAATGTGTTGGTTATTATGACATTTAACAGTGAGATAGGTAGGCAATTATTATTTTTATTTTTCCAATTTAAAGATATTTTTTTGAGTAAAGGAATTTTGTTTTGGTATGTACTGAGAATAATAATAATAATAACAAGAAGGTATATATGCCACTAAATATATCAAAGTAGATTTTGTGAGACCTATATGGAGCATTTTACAAATATATATGTTGTACTAAAAGAAATAAATATGCATGTATACATATTTTGATTTATTAAGATATGTTAAAAATAATTTATTAAGGTGATAAATTTATTCAATTAACTTTTTTAATTATTGCAGTTACTAAAGAAATTATTTATCTAAAGGGAAAATTATTAGTTTAAAACTAAAGTATTAGTTAAATAATAATAATAATAATAATAATAATAATAATAATAATAATAATAAAAGAGAAATTTAAATGGTAATTGATCATTCGATTAGTTCAATATTAATATATCGTATGATGTTATTCAAGGTCTAAAATCAAGAAGAAACAAGCTGGTGTGGATCGGATTTGCAAATTAAAAAGCAAAGGTGAGTTAATCTCACTCAGCTGAATTTTAATTTTAATTTAAATGGTTAAATTCAAATAATTTATTGATTGATTGGATTTGGTGTGTTATATTATATATGGTAGTATATGGTATATCTTGGAATGTTTGATCTCTCGCATTATATAGTGGATGAGACCCTATGCGCCGCATAACAACGGATGATTTATATTAATCTCATATACCGGGATATTCCACCTCGAAGTGGAATTGGTATTTATGTTGCTAAGGTCTATGGATGTAGGAAAAACAGGTTGGAGGGATCCAACTGGATTCCTCAACATTTATTTAAATTATTTAATATTCTCTACTGTGATTATTTGATATTCTATGATGAATTATATTGGAATATTGAATGCTATGGTTTGATTGAATATATTTGGGTATAATGAGCTACCAAAAATATATAAATTGGATTTTGGAAAGAAATAAAAGAATTGAATTTGTAAGCGAAATAATTATAGAAAATTTGAATAAATTAAGAATAAATTGAAAAGAAATGGAAGTGATATTAAAATACTAATAAATAACTTCGAGTATGAAAAGGAAAAAAAGATTTTGAATAAACAAAAATTAATGAATTGTAAAATTAAGTGATATTATATGAAAGGAATGAAGAATTATTTTAAAATTTAAAGCTTAAATTTATTTAAAAGGATTAAGAAGAAATTTGAGAAATCTAATACTTGTATCTTCAGTTAAAGGTATTTTAAATCATAATTAAGGAATAAAATCTGAAATTAGTGGATTTTGGAATAAAAGGGAGTAAATTGGAAATCAATTTGGAAATTGATTCAAGTGTTTGAAATTGGAAATTTAAAGAAGAATGTGAAGAGAAGTATATTTCTTTGGATAGCCAAGTACGTTCAAAGTAAATTTTAAAATATAAGATAAAAAGTTTTAATGTTGTTTTAAAAAGCATGTTTTAGGAATTTATTATTTCTAAATATCTAAATTCTAAAGTAAATCTTTTTCAAATCTATTATCGTAGTAGTTATTTAAAAAAGTGACTTAGTATTTTGTTTTAGAAAGTGAAAACCTAGTTTTATATTTTATAAAGTAACCTTACTTTCAAATATTCATATAGTATGTATTTTAATTATTAAAGTGGTTTTTAACTTAAACGTTTTAAAGTATATTTCAAAGTAAAGCGTTTTAAATTATTTTAAAAATCTAAAGTTCTGTGCTTGGCGATTTCAGTGGAAATAGAAATATTTGGGAAAATTTATCCTGAGAAAGGAAGATAGTTGGAAAATGTTTTCAAAGGGTTTGAAAGTGAAAATATATCTTGTGAAGATATTTTTGGGATTAATAAATAATCTGGGAAAATTATTTATTGTTTGGTGATTGTTGTGAATGTTAATTGACAGTTAAACAACCGACTATCAATATTGGCCAAATGCACTGATCGTTTCGAAGAGACCGGGAATGAGATTTATTTCTCGAAAACCACTTCGATCTGGTTTGTACGTTTCGTAGAAAAACGAGTTTGGATTCGAAGATGGAGCAGTGAAGTGCAAGGGCTAGTCGCTACTAATCCTGATGATATTTCCAAAATGGATGTAGTAGGAATAGTGCCTTCGGTTCCGTTCGTACCCGGGATGGACTTGTATGGATGAATGCTTTCAGAACATCGTCAGGTGGACGATGAGCATTCTAAGTGATACGATCTAAAAGGTAACGGTTAGCCTCAAGCCTCATCAACCGGGAATGACTGAAAATCAGGGGTTATGCAGCAAGGCTTGGTGGGCAGCACCCATTTCCGGGTAAGGTCATCCCTGTCTAGATGTCCCTTTTTATTTCGGCTTAGTGGTGCGGTTGCTGATTCCAACCGTGGGGTGATCTTATTCGGGACTATCCAGTAAGGGATAGTCCGGGTCTTGTGTTGCAGGGGAGTTAGGGTGGCTCCTCGGTACGCTGATCTAGACCAGGTACTGTGACAGGTGGTACCCCAGTGCCTAGTCATTAGTTGGAAATCCATTTTCCCTACGTGCCCGTACTGTTTTGATTGTGCCCAACTATTGCTGAAACGTGAGATGCAAGCATTTCAGGTAGATTCTATTTTACTTTCTACAGACACTATTATAATATCAGAGAATTTTAATAAAAAGTGTTTTAGCTATCGTAAGGTAAAAACCCGACATGTTTATTTGTGGCGTGGCCTTACGAGATGCTTTTGATTTTTAAAGGATTTTTGAAACTTTAATAATCAATTTGAGTGTGGTTTTCTCACGCTGGTATTCCAGACTGACTCGGTTGTTATTTAACTGTAATGCTCGGGTCAGACCGAGTATTATAGAATACAGGAAAGGATGCTGTGGAGCTCAGGAGACGAGCTGGATGGCGATACATACTTTCGTACTTGATTATTATTCCGCTTTGTATCCAATTGAATGTTATTGTTGTTGAACTCTGATGATGTATGTATAAAACAGATATAGTTTTCTTTTGTGTAAAGATCTATGATTATATATTATATTTTATTCCACTGTGTTGGTTAGATTCTGTTGTTTGTTTTCTGTTTTCTCTTCTTCTACCTCTTCTTCTTTAACCCAATTGGTTCGTATTTATGTTCAATTTGAGTTGATTGATGTAGAGTAGCGTCGACTCAAGGGGTACAGATTTGTGGGTTGTTACAGTTGGTATCAGAGCTTAGGTTGGTGATAACCTTGGCTCTGGTGGGAATTACTCAAATAGAGTCCGTAGTACTCTAGAATGAGTTTGAGCGTATTAATAGATATGAGTGCGCATTTGTTAGTGGATATAAAAATGGTTTTATATTGTGTTGATTGGTTTATTGAGTGGCATATGAACCTTCGTCGGCACAGTCTGGACAACTGTATCGAAGAGGTTTCTAAACACTTGAATAGAACAGTATGACACGGTATTGTTTTAAATGTGGGTGAATGAAATAATTTTACCTAAAAATATATTTTGATATAAAGAAAAGTTTTTGTAAACTATTTTAGCTAATATATGGTTGCTTGAATGTTAGGAAGAATAATATTAAATTATTATCATTGTTGAGTGGAAATTTAACTAGAAATTGAAAATGTAACCAAAGGTTAAGGAAAATAAATTCATAAAAAGAAATTTATCAATATAAATTATCAACGTGATTTATAAATTGAAATATGATCAAATGGGAGTTTATACAAATGAATTATGGTTAAAATTGATTTAAGCAGGATTTGGAAATTTAAAAATCTCGGAGATTTTGGAAGTGTTTGTCGTAGTGTTTTGAAGATAAATAATAACATTATTGTTTTAGAGGTATTTCTGAAAGGAAATTTGTTTTAAATGGATTTTGAAAGTGATATAGCATTGAAAATCACTTGGATTATTGGGAAATAATTCTGATGATGACGGCCGCATCATCGGTATTCATTTTCGAATTTCTAAGTGCCGAATTGCTGCCAAATTGATTTGTTCAGAAAAGCTAGTTGTTTTTGAAAATTTCAAAGGAAATCTGTTGGGGATAAAAACCAGGATTGGTTTAAAACTTTGAGAAGTGTGATTTGAGATGTTTGAGATTTCAGAATGATTAGAAACCAAAAGCCGAATGTTTAAAAATCCTGATGAGATAGGTTGTAAGCTTATAAATTGAGATGATTTTTAAATCAGGAAGGAAATATGAGCTTTGAATGTTGGAATTTAAATATAAAGTGAAAAGTTAAAAATAAGATTAACTTGAATTGATGAAGAAAATTGAATCGAATTGAATTATATAAATCTGAGTTAAAATAGAATTGAATTGGAATAAAATTCAGTTGAGTTATGGGTGATATTGAATGGAATTAGATTCTTACTTTAATAAATGGAAGTAAGTTGGATAAGAAATAAGTTTGAATAAATAAATTAGAATAACTTATAAAAGAATTAAAAATCCATAGAATAAAATATACTTGGGCTATAAATAAGCGTAAATATTGAGCTAAAAATAAAAGGTGAATATATTCAAGCCTAGAATGAATGGAAATATGTAAAATAATAAGTTATGACTTATAAAATTGAAAGGTGGGATAGAAAACCCAAAATAAATATTTTTGATGAATTGGAAAATTAAAAAAAATCCAAACTTGAATTATAAAATAAATTAAACTTAAGAAAATTAAATAAGGTGATATTTGGAATTAAAAATCAAGTATTGAATTTTAACCGGGGAGAGAACTAATTAGATGATAAATTAGTTAATAAAATGTGTAAATGGAACCTAGTGTAGTCAAATAGAAGTTGGATTTGTGAGTTAATAATGTAGTTTGGAAATAAAACTCAAGTCATAAATTAAATTCGACTTGAATTGTTAGTGAAGTAAATATGATTGGAACTAGATTAAAGTAGGGATTGTTTTGGTTGCAAATAAAACCCAGATGAGTGGGAATAAAATTGAAAATGTACTTTGTAATCAATTGAATGAATTGAATCTGAAAATTTAAATTTTATAATAACTAATCAAATGAAATTGTAAATTTAGAATGAGATTTGATTGTGATAGAATTAAGTTGAATAGAAAAGAAAATTTACTTGTAAAATGAAAATGAGCTTAAGTATAAAATTGAATAAATTGAAGTAAATTAAGTTAAGCTAAATAGATGGAGGAGAGTTGAGTTGAAGTCAACTTAAACTAAGTTGAATGATATTGGGTTAGATATAAATCAAGTGAAATAAATTTTAATCGAAATAAAATTTGGTGAGTTATAGATAATATATAAGGGAATGAAATTCTTAAATAAATAATTGTAAACCATTTAAATTGTTAAGGAATTGAAATAACTTAGGGACAATAAGAAAAATAGAATGTTTTCAAGTTTAATAGAATGGTTCAAGCTTAATAAAACCGTTTCAAATGAAATGAAGGCGAATATGGAATGAAACGTAAATGAATGGATCGTGAATAAAATTGAAATGGAATGTGTCGAGCTAAATAAAATGGTTATGAATGAATTAAAATAGAAGGAATTAAATAATAAATTGAGTTGGAATCAATTTAAAATGGTTTTAAGCTTAAGTAATTGTTATTTGCATGAATAACCTCAAATGTGCACAGAAAATTAGTTATTTTATCGTAAACAAAGGTAGATGTATTAACAGAGGTGAACAGAATTGATTTTTAAGATCAACTGGAATAATATAGGTTGGTTTAAAATTAAAAATGAATGGAATATAAGCAAGTGGGTTATAAACCATTCAAATTGAATGAAAATGGTATATAAATTAATTGAAAAATAGTTGAATTAGTATTAAAACTATATAAATTGCTTACGGAAAGTGTTTAGTGTGCATTGCTTTTAGAATTTATGTGTTTAACTATTGCAAATGAGTGAAATGTTGTTAAACTTCATATATATGACACTTACATGTTTGAATTGAGTAAGTCCAGGTACCGGAAAGCTGTTTGGTTGGATTTGGACGCGCTAACTGCTAATTAAATAAGCCGCTTGCTTAAAAATGCTAAATAAGGTACGCCTACGCAATAAAAATAGGAAATATGAACTGTTTTGGTTTTTCCGACCGTGTGGGTCGATGTATATATATTTATATCTTTTGTCAAATTGCAAAAGCTCCTCCGTACAAAGGAGACTCTGCCAAAAATTTTCGAAAATTTTGGGAGTTAGAAAATTTTGTTAACGACAAAACGATTTCAAACTGGAAATTGAAATAAATTAGTGAATGAAACTAATTTAAAATAATGATATGAATCAGTTATAAATGGAAGATGAAATTTTATATTCAGAGATAAGAATAAATTGAATTCATATGGAAATGGGAAAACTAAATTGAATAGAATTAGATATAAACTAAAGTGGTGAAGTGAAAATAAATAAAGGAGCTTATAAAATGCTTATACTAAACTTAAGTAAGAAATGGTGAATTCTCAATTGAAAATTGATATTACAAATATATTCTAAGTTAATATTTGAATGAATAAATATTGACATTTTGTAAGGAAGTCGATAAAATGTTTTTGGAATGTTGTGATTGGACATATTGCTAAGTGAAATATGCAGGTATTATAAAGGAAAAGGGAAATTGGTTTTGATTTCAGAAGATAAATTTGAATTGCCGGACTAAAAGGGTATGTGTTTATATTTCTATATAAAATTTGATTGGATTTTTGATCTAGCCACTTGGCTTTTTGTTTTCTTTTGGAATTTGGGAGCCCGTAGAGGCCTTTTGTAGTTGTACCGAGCTAGCCGTGCAAAGGAGACGCTGGCGAAATTTTTCGGAAATTTAGAGAGTTAGAAAATTTTTGAGAAAATTTTGATAATTTAAATTTAAATTTGAATGGTTGAATAAGTAAAGTTATTTGAAAACTATGGAAGGTTTAGGGAAGTTGGTTGAAGTAATAGTGGGTCTTTAATAAAAGATACGTTATGGCAAGTTGATAAAACTGTTTGGTTTTGGAAAATAGTAATGGGTATTGAATCATTCTTTCTAACTAGTAATTTAGACGAAATTCTTTAAGGGGGAGGAATGTGACGACCAGGAATTTTTAAGCATTTGAAATTGGAATATTCAATTGATTTTAAATATTTAAACGTGAATTTTTAACTTGAATTCAAATATCACTATTTATTTGATAATTACATTATTATATTAAATAATTTGAAGTTGAGCTAAATGTTGAATCTGAAGTTTTAAGCGTGTTGAAAATAATTTGAAGGCTTGTAAAATTTATATTGATAACACTGAAGATAATAGAAGTTGTAAAATTGAAATTAACAGTGGTTTGTTCGGTTTTAAAATTTTATAGTTTAAATTGAATTTAAAAATAGTCTTCCGAGACACAGTCTCGAAATTCGACGAAACCAGTTCCATTGGGTCCGTAATATTGAATTATTGTCGGATTTCAAATTTCGTATTGATCGGAGTTGTTGTGTGAGCGTACGATAAGTAAACGCGTTGAAAATTAAATAAAACTTTAATTGATCAAATCAATGTCATCGGTGCCTTCTTAAACACGCTTCCCTTTTAATATCTACAGGCGAACCCTTCTTTTCAAATCAGAATCTGAAAACAAAAGAAAATGGCCAATCAAAACACCTTCCTTCTTCAATTTCAATTCGGTCGAGAAACCTAAAATCAAAATCGGCCGAGCTCTCCTAATTCGAAAATCGAATTTCATAATTCAGAAACTAAATCCCAAATCAAAATTTCATCATGTTCCCTGCTCAATCTCTAGGCAGGCCGCATTCATCAGGGGGTCGAGAGTTCGATTCAAAGGGACTGCACGCACTCGCGAGGTCGCGAAGAGGGGCGACTCGACTATGGCGATCAGTTTCAGCTCGAAACGGAGTATCGAGCGAAGCGTGTTGCACGAGAGGGATTTTAGGGTTCGAGGCCGTGTGTAGTGTGGTCGATTTGGAGGCTTGGTTGTCGATTCGAGATCAAGGATGGGGTACAGAGCACATAGTGTGGTGTTGCGTGTCGATAGGCTTGTCGATTCAAGCGGCGGCGATGGGGATGAGCTTGGCGAACGAAGGCAGATTTCGCGAGACTGAGCTCACAATTGTGGGTTTCTTTTCGTTTCAGGTAATTAAAATATTAACATTTAGATTTCATGTTAAGCTAGTTTAGATTTTCAAATATAATGTGTTGGTTATTATGACATTTAACAATAAGATAGGTAGGCAATTATTATTTTTATTTTTCCAATTTAAAGATATTTTTTTCAGTAAAGGAATTTTGTTTTGGTATGTACTGAGAAAAATAATAATAATAATAACAAGAAGGTATATATACCATTAAATATATCAAAGTAGATTTTGTGAGACCTATATGGAGCATTTTATAAATATATATGTTGTACTAAAACAAATAAATATGCATGTATATATATTTTGATTTATTAAGTTATGTTAAAAATAATTTATTATGGTGATAAATTTATTCAATTAACTTATTTAATTATTGCAGTTACTAAAGAAATTATTTATCTAAAGGGAAAATTATTAGTTTAAAACTAAAGTATTAGTTAAATAATAATAAGAAAAAGAGAAATTTAAATGGCAATTGATCATTCGATTAGTTCAATATTAATATACCGTATGATGTTATTCAAGGTCTAAAATCAAGAAGAAACAAGCCGGTGTGGATCGGATTTGCAAATTAAAAAGCAAAGGTGAGTTAATCTCACTCGGCTGAATTTTAATTTTAATTTAAATGGTTAAATTTAAATAATTGATTGATTGATTGGATTTGGTGTGTTATATTATATATGGTAGTATATAGTATATCTTGGAATGTTTGATTTCCCGCATTATATAGCGGATGAGACCTTATGCACCGCATAATAGCGGATGATTTATATTAATCCCATATACCGCGATATTCCACCTCGAAGTTGAATTGGTATTTATGTTGTGCTAACGTCTGTGGATGCAGGGAAAATAGGTTGGAGGGATCCAACTGGATTCCTCAACATTTATTTAAATTATTTAATATTCTCTGCTGTGATTATTTGATATTCTATGATGAATTATATTGGAATATTGAATGCTATGGTTTGATTGAATATATTTGGGTATAATGAGCTACCAAAAATATATAAATTGGATTTTGAAAAAAATAAAAGAAGAGAATTTGGAAGCAAAATAATTATAGAAAAATTGAATAAATTAAGAATAAATTGAAAAGAAATGGAAGTGATATTAAAATACTAATAAATAACTTCGAGTATGAAAAGAAAGGAAAAGATTTTGAATAAACAGAAATTAATGAATTGTAAAATTAAGTGATGTTATTTTAAAGTAATAAAGAATTATTTTAAAATTTAAAGTTTAAATTTATTTAAAAGGATTAAGAAGTAATTTGAGAAATCTAATATTTGTATCTTCAGTTAAAGGTGTTTTAAATCATAATTAAGGAATAAAATCTGAAATTAATGGATTTTGGAATAAAAGGGAGTAAATTGGAAATCAATTTGGAAATTGATTCAAGTGTTTGAAATTGAAAATTTAAAGAAGAATGTGAAGAGAAGTATATTTCTCTGGATAGCCAAGTACGTTCAAAGTAAATTTTAAAATATAAGATAAAAAGTTTTAATGTTGCTTTAAAAAGCATGTTTTAGGAATTTATTATTTCTAAATATCTAAATTCTAAAGTAAATCTTTTTCAAGTCTATTATCGTAGTAATTATTTAAAAAGGTGACTTAGTATTTTTTTTTAGAAAGTGAAAACCTAGTTTCATATTTTATAAAATAACCTTATTTTCAAATATTCATATAGCATGTATTTTTAACAAATTATTGAAGTAGTTTTTAACTTAAATGTTTTAAAGTATATTTCAAAGTAAAGCGTTTTAAATTATTTTAAAAATATAAAGTTTTGTGTTTGGCGATTTCAGTGGAAATAGAAATATTTGGGAAAATTTATCCTGAGAAAGGAAGATAGTTGGAAACTATTTTCAAAGGGTTTGAAAGTGAAAATATATCTTGTGAAGATATTTTTTTGGATTAATAAATAATCTGGGAAAATTATTTGTTGTTTGGTGATTATTGTGAATGTTAATTGATAGTTAAACAACCGACTATCAATATTGGCCAAATGCGCTGATCGTTTCGAAGAGACCGGGGTCGGGATTTATTTCTCGAAAACCACTTCGATCCGGTTTGTACATTTCGTGGAAAAACGAGTTTGGATTCGAAGATGGAGAAGTGAAGTGCAAGGGCTAGTCGCTACTAATCCTGAGAATATTTTCCAAATAGATGTAGTAGGAATAGTGCCTTCAGTTCCGTTTGAACCCGGGACAGACTTGTATGGATGAATGCTTTCGGAACATCGTCAGGTGGACGATGAGCATTCTAAGGGATACGATCTAAAAGGTAACGCTTAGCCTCTAGCCTCATCAACCGGGAATGACTGAAAATCAGGGGTTATGCGACAAGGCTAGGTGGGCAGCACCCATTTCCAGGTAAAGTCATCCCTGTCTAGATGTCCCTTTTTATTTCGGCTTAGTGGTGCGGCTGCTGATCCCAACCGTGGGGTGATCTTACTCGGGACTATCCAATAAGGGATAGTCTGGGTCTTGTGTTGAAGGGGAGTTAGGGTGGCTCCTTGGTACGCTGATCTAGACCAGGTACTGTGACAGGTGGTACCCCGGTGCCTAGTCATTAGTTGAAAATCCATTTTCCCTACGTGCCCGTACGGTTTGATTGTGCCCAACTATTGCTGAAACGTGAGATGCAAGCATTTCAGTTAGATTCTATTTTACTTTCTATAGACACTATTATAATATCAGAGAATTTTAATAAAAAGTGTTTTAGCTATCGTAAGGTAAAAACCCGACATGTTTATTTGTGGCGTGGTCTTACGAGATGTTTTTGATTTTCAAAGGATTTTTGAAACTTTAATAATCAATTTGAGTGTGGTTTTCTCACGCTGGTATTTCAGACTGACTCGGGTGTTATGTAACTGCAATGCTCGGGTCAGACCGAGTATTATAGAATACATGAAAGGATGCTGTGGAGCTCAGGAGACGAGCTGGATGGCGATACGTACTTTCGTACTTGATTATTATTCCGCTGTGTATCCAATTGAATGTTATTGTTGTTGAACTCTGATGATGTACTCTAATGATGTATGTATAAAACAGATAGAGTTTTCTTTTGTGTAAAGATCTGTGATTATATATTATATTTTATTCTGCTGCGTTGGTTAGATTCTGTTGTTTGTTTTCTGTTTTCTCTTCTTCTACCTTTTCTTCTTTAACCCAAATGGTTCGTATTTCTGTTCAACTTGAGTTGATTGATGTAGAATAATGTCGACTCAAGGGGTACAGCTTTATGGGTTGTTACATCATTTTCATGTAAATAATAAATAAATGTTCCTTTCACTTGGGTTGGCTGTGGGGACCACAGTCAAAATCAAGTGTGGGGGGGGTCATCTTCATTTTTAATTTTCATGGTTTTTTTTCTTTTTCTTTTAAAAACTCAAAAAAAAACAATTTTATTCAAAAACATTTTTGATTCATTTTTAAAGAAACATATAGGGTAAATATATGTTTTTGGCTTATTAAATTGAAATTTTTGAAAGTATATTTATCTTAACAAAAATAAAAATGAAGTTTGATTACAAATAATGATAGTTTAACTAGTATATAGAAAGGTTCATACGTGATAATTATGAATATATCCTAACTGAAAATCTTTGTTTTAAAAAGTGGTTGATTTAAAGTAAAGGATATAACATTTTTTTGTCTTCTAAGTTAAGTGGTGCTAAGATGATTTTGCAAAACACACTCTCTCTCTTAAAAAAATAATATAAAAAATAAAAAATAATAACATCCAAAGTATTTACTCTCATTTAAAAGTCCTCACGGTTATGCATGGGTGAATTACTTGAAATCTTTGATTATGTGCTTTCATACTCATTTAAAAGTCATCACGGTTATGCATGTATGGAACACATGTGAAAAGAAAAAAAAAGTATAGACTTAATAAAAACCACCTACGGTCGATAGGTGTATACATGAAGTGTGTGCACTCGCCATTGCTCTGTACTCCCCTCACATAAGCCCGAAAGGCAGTGCATGGATGATATGACTGACCTCAGTTTACCTGAGCCAAATGTGTAATTTTTCTTGCAAATAATGAGAGAGCAAGCAATTGAAATTCTAGCACTATTTTACTTATTTTATTTGATTTGTTATTGAAAAGAAATGAAAATACCACTTTGATAAATTTTGATAACCAACTAAGCATCCACTTTATAGTTACACTGTATTATCGACCTAAACAACGAGCAAAACTATAGTTTATTTGTCATGATTTTTGTTGGAAATTTTGACTAGTAAATAACTTAAATTTTCAAGATAATGACCAAAACCTGTATTTAACTTATTTGTGTCGATTTAAAAGTGAATCATTCATTGTAAATATTTTCAAAAAAAATCGCATTCATTTCTTTGTAAATATGCGTTTTGTAAATATTTTCATCCTGCATTTGGATTTTGTGGGTAGTATCCACTGAAAACCCTCACGAGACAACACTCGTCCTACTAGGGACACCCAGAGGTTTAACGACATGTTGTATACGCTCAATAAAATCGTGCTCCCTACGAAAACGGATTTATCTTAGTTTTAGTTTATTCGAGGACGAATAAAAAGATAAGTGTGGGGGTATTTGATGTGCACGTAAATATGCATATTTTTACCACCATATTTATTCTATTTAAATTAAATAAATGATCATATTGGGTATTTACTTGTTTTAACCAAAATCCATTAATTCCAAATTGTCACATATCCATCTTCATATAGGGGCAAAATGGTTATTTGTGTGCATATATTTCTTTGAGAAAAATTAATTGGAAATTTATACATATTTGTGTAGGAATTTGATCTCAAATAGGAGTGGGTTCATGAAGACGCATGCATGCATAAAATGAATACAAAGGAATGAAGATGAAAATAATTCAAAGTGAAGAACATGGAGGACCCCACTTACCCACCTACCTTAATGTACAAATTAGAAGCTAGTGCACATGCTTATGGAATTAATGGCTTCATGTACACTTAAATAATGATTAGTAGAAGCTAATGATTACTTGGCCCGCACACTACCTCAAGGGCATTTTAGGCATTACTCAAATTATGGATTAGGGTTTCATGCTTGTATAAATAACCCATTATGTTCATGTAACCACTTCCTCTCTCTTATTCTCTCTTTAGTTTAGTTTAGGCTCAAAATAAAAACAAAGCTTCTCTTTTATTTTCATTGCTACTTAGCCATTTATCTTTCATGTATTTTTTCTTTTTTTGTGCAACTTCAATACATGTTTTTTTCTTTTCATGCCTATTTACTTTCATATTGTAGTGTAGATTTAATTTTCATGCAAATAGAATAGTTTTTTTTTATCTTCCTTTCTTTTTCTCTCATGTTGCAAGCTACGTTTGTTGTTTTAATGACAAATATGAGAGGCTAGACCCCTTCAATTTAGGCGGTAATGAAGCCCTCTAACCATGTAGCTTCAACTATTTGTTAATTCATACTCTCTTTTTGTGCTTAATGATGATGATAGAAATGGTTTACTTGTTATTTTTACTTTGAATTTGATAGCCTATATTGTTGACACCAAATAGGCTATGCTTAAATAATCACTAACACTAATTGCCTCTTCATCAAAATATGATTATGGCAAAAGAAAATGATTTGAAATTAAAATTTGATGGTCTATATTTCTAATCAATAGTTAGGCCATACTTAAAATAGATTTCATTTTCATTTTCTTTGTCAAGTTTCATAAAAGTCAGTAAGTGCTTTAAGGGATGTGTTATAGTTTGATGGCTTATGTTGGCTAATCAATAGCACAAATATGCCATATTTATGATAAGCACATCAATTAAAGCACTAATTACCATAAAAGAGAGATCATGATTTCATATGTGTTGAACTACATGATCTAAAGAGTGGATTTATTCTCTAAATTGTCACTTAACTCTTATATTTGCTTCTCTTTTCTTTTAGTTAGTTAGTTAATTCTCTAATTCTCTAGCTAAACTTTCCATCGACTTTGGTTTAATTTAATTGAATAGAATTTTGAAATCTACAATTCCCTACGGATCGACTCATACTCGCATACGTGGTACATTCGTACGCCGAGCGCTTGCGGTATAAATTTTATTATAAATTTTTCGACGGCTTTTTAATTCCATAGAATTTCCGTCGATTAACAACCAGGCTCGAGCATGATATATGTAGCCCATATGTTATCGAGTCGGGCACTTGTCCGTCTGATTTAGAGTTCAGTCCGAGTTCGTTGTTTTCTGGTCTGACCAGTCCGTTTACACCCCTACCGATCGCTCGATCACACAATTTCATTTCCGAACTAGTATCGTTCACACAGCCACTCTAGTGCGGACTCAGATCCGGTTCCTTGATCGGAAACTGTCATTCTTCTTGCATAGCCATGTACTATGACAGAGAATATCAGAATCAACCAAAAACCCATATCCAGTGTTTGCCGTCGAGAATCGAGTGAAAAATCCCAATTCGGACCGATATAAATCATCTCGAAATCATGTACTCAAATCTGGATCAAACTGTTATGCGTATAAAATAATATATGTACAACCCATGCATTTAATTCAATCAATTGCTTAGCTATACCAAAATCCTTTTTATTTACTTTTAATTATTCACATTCAATTGATTTACATTCGGTTATTCACATCCATTTATTACTTAGTATATTCCTTTCAATACCAACATCGCTCAAGAACTATTCCATCAAATTTTATGTTTAACAACATTTCACTCCATGTTAAATTCATGTATGGATCATTTTGTAAAATCATTTCATTTTAACTCTTTCTAAGTTAAATTTTGTTTTATCTTATTTTCGCTTAGTATATTATTCCATACTAATATTAATTATGAACCATTCCACCAAAAATTTACTTTAAGTTCTTTATAAACATTTTATACCACATTCTAATGTTTATTTTCACTTTACAGTTCAAGTTCGTATTTATTTTTAGCAAACAACATTCCAAAACATGTTCAAATTTTTTTCAACTTAAGTTGGATTTCATTTTATAACTCAAGTTCATATTTCATTAATTTATTGCAAATCAAATTCAATTTCAGTTTCAATTTCATTTTCATTTAACTTTTCTTTAGTTAAATTTCATTTTATAATTCATTTTATTTAAGTTAGATTTCATTTATAATTCAAATTTAATTTTTCTTTTCTTAACATTCACATTTGACAATCTAAAATTCATTTTCAGTTTAATATTCCTCAAATCTATAAGTTATACAAAAAAAATTAATTAAAGATTTATGAAATTTATCCGACTTAAGTTTATTCACATACTATAATTAAAATTCAGGGTTATATACTCACTTTACGACTTAAGTGTATATTCATTTCATTAATTCGTTTCAAATCTCAATCAATTTCATTTCAAAAATTATTGCACTTAACCTAATTTAGGTTAAATTTCTTTTCAAAATTCATTTTATTTAACTTTACTTAAGTTAAGTTCCATTTCATTGCTTTCTTTAACGTTTATACCCAACAAATTCAAATTTTTGTTTTAACTTACAAATCCCCAAAATTTTATATGTTAAAAAACTTATTTTCTCCTATTTTCATACACTTAATTGAAAATCTTCAGAGTCTAAACATCTTATTCTTATTTCAAATCATTTTGAACAATGCTATTAATAATTTCATTGTAATTCAAATCATACTTTTGAATTTTAAAATCAAAACTAGTTTATATAAAAACAAATCTCTAATAATAGCAATCCCTCTATTGAAAACCGAAAAATGAATGTCGATAATGCTGCAGGATTCATCGAAATTATTTTCTAGCACCGAAGTGCATTCTGTGCTTTTTATATCTTTAAATTCCTTTTTAAATATTTATATTCAAAATATTTTTCAAATAATACTAATATTATTTTTCAAAACTTCGAAAAACCATTTCCGAAATAAAAAATTATCACTTTAGCGTGCGATATGCTCATCTATTGTGTTGGTAGCGAAGTGCATGCCTTTAGTTATGACTTATGAAGTGCTCATCTTTGATGTTAACTCGCGAAGTGCTTGTCTCTTATTGTAGCTTGCGAAGTGCTCATCTATATTTGCTGACTTGCAAAGTGCTCGTCTTTGTTATTGACTTGCAAAGTGCTTATCCTTGGTCGTTGACTTGCGAAGTGCCCGTCTATTGCTCCCTTTCATATTTGTGAATTCATATGTTTTGATGTGGTTGTTATTATGATTTCAATGTTCACCGTTGATGGGCATGGTTCAACTTTATAACATGAAGTCTTTATAAGGAAGCTTTACTATGTTTATTGTAGCACAGTACATGGATGTTTCTATATCTTTCATGTTTTTGCATGCTCATGATGTAATTTCACCTTTTATGATATTTAGAGAGAGTCTGGCCCGTTTGTTATTTTTATAATATTCGGGTCAAACCGAGACTTGACAGGTACAAGGGCTCGGTGAACTTGGATGTGGGCTAGCTTAAGAAGTTATATGCTAAGTTACTTATACGTTAAGTGCATCATTCAATTCTAGCATATATACTTGTTGTATATTTGTATGTAATGTATACTTTTGCAGTCATGTACATTTGTATGTAATGTATACTTTCGTAGTCATGTATATTTTGAGACCTTTCGTAGTCCATATGTTTAAGTATATATATGTAGGTCTAGTATTTTCATTTTGTAGACTCACACTATAAAGTGATATTTGATCTGTTTTATATTTCCGCTGCGATCAGTGACTCCGTATTATATATTATGTGATATATTATTATGTTTGATGTTAGCCAACGTGTTTATTGCTTTATGCCAAGACTATTTACGCTTATGTTGTGTTATGAGATAAAAAATGATGTGATAGTGTTAGCCCATGGAAATAGACATGGATGGTCACTCCTATCTAGCCTTACTCTCCGTGTTACTCCACAATATTACTTGTAATATTCTTGGGTAATATGGGTATAAAGGTGGGGCGTTACATAGCATCTCACCACTTTGGGTCGTTTATGTCTCATAACAATGTTCCCTTTTCAAATATTCAATTACCAATATTTTTATCTAACTATCCATATGCTAAAAATATTCGTGGTTGCTTATCCTTACCCCTTCATAAGCTACCTTGTTACCGTCCATATTTTCATGATCTCCTTTATCAAAATATCCTTAAGCCAAAACTTCCTAGAAGCATATTCAGACAATAGCAAGGAAGTCCAGAAACTCATATAATGGGAAAAATTCTTATTTGCATAATAGGTATTTCACGTCCGACTCTCAAGATTGAACATTGGAACTTTTCATTAGTTCTAATTCACATCTAACAAAGAGATCCAAAGTTTTCTAGATTTATGCCTTTAGTAGATGAAAGTTATAGGACCAAGCAATACGGAGTCTTTGGTTGTTAACCTATCATTGAGATAATAATTAGAATTCCACTCAAAAAAATTCATCGTCACGTAGGTCTCGAGATAAAAGATTGGATCATTAATCATGCCCTTTGTTGGCGACTAATTCACTAAGTTGGAGGAGGATATTCTGAGCTTCATCATTTGACAAGAGCCTGCATTTGATAAGGAAATTCAGATAATAACAAAGAAGGTTAGGACCCCATAAAGAAATTGTTATCATGTAAAGAGGAGTTTTTACTCGAGTCTCGAAATAGAAAGGCGTAACTTCACTCTCTTTTATCATATTGATGATGCGAAGATGGATTATTTGTTTTCTGATGAATAATCTCTTAATTTTTTATGACATGATTTATAGTTTGGAATGGTAAGTAGTCCATGCCCTTCTTTATTTCTTTCAAGAATTTTGCTGAAGCAAGGGATTATAATAACATCTCTTCTTAGAGATCTAGCTGACCATCATGCTGAAGAGGGTGTATTTCAAAATCCATAAAGAAACCATCATCGCATAATAGTTCCAAGTCTTGATATAGGAGATTAGATTAGAAATTTATTTATTTATAATGATTCGCACTTGATAAATGGATCTGGAATACCATAGACTTCCCTTTTGATAATAAGGTTCATAGCTCTCAATCATATATTGCCTTTGCCTATTTTTCCCTTCCCAAGTATTTGCTTCAATAGCAAGACTTTATTTGACAATAATAAGAAGACCAAAAACCCTTTCAATAAAGAAACCCTTCGTTATTTAAAAGAAAATTCGAAACCGCGTTAAAAAGAAGAAGATCAAGACTTTATTTAGTCCAATGATTCGGAGAATGATATTCCAAACTTCATTATTAAACAATAATCTGCACTTGATAAATAATCCTTACTTCTACCTGTAAAGAAACTTGAATCCCCGATTAGTGAATCATAAATTTTTAACAAAAATAATTAATTCATAATATGATAGGAATAAAAATAAAAATTCGATAACAAATATTAATAAACTTGCATCTAACGCATGTAGTTTAATTTTTTTAAAGGATTCCATATATTTTATAAATCTGTTAACGTAACATCAGTTGTTTTGTTATGATTTTTATTTATTTATTAAGACGAATTAATTTCATTTGTAAATACATATTTTATTTTTTGAAATTTATTTGTTCTCCTAGTTTCATTTTACATTTCATTTCATTTCACACTTGATTGTATTGAATTTTAAAACTTTCAAATTTTTGAATTTCAAAATCAAGTTTATTCGATTGTTCAAACTTTAATTATCAATTTCTCTTACGTACGAATAGATATGAGCGAACAGTATTTGCCTTGTTCATATTGTTTCGAGACCATTCCAACTATACCAATTTCATAAAAAACTACCCCTACTTGGATTTTCATATATGGTTACGACCAATTGTGTCCATCGATTCTCAACTTTTAATCTGTAGCTTCATTCTTCAAGTTGATCGTATGGGCTCATGCATCTCGATGAGTACATTACATCTATGGTGGTTGACCTTCTTCATCACTAATCGATTAGTATTTAGCATGAAAACCTCAAACTCGACTTTGTGTTTGAAAAAAAAAATTGGCGCCACCATAGCCTTATAAATTGACATGCCTCTTGCGTTTGGTAGAGAGCAGGCGGTGCTATTTTTGGTGGTGGCCGGGGATTTTATTATGTGGTATTTGTAAAGAATTTAAGCTCCAACCAACTGCAACATTTTTAGCGAAAACCCCACTATATCCTCAGTTTTTACGGCAACATCAAGTGATTCTAGGCAGGCGGAGTTGGCGTATTGGTTTGTTGGGACCTACTTTTCCAGTTGGTAATTTTTTCGGTGCCTAACTCGCCGTCGGTCGTCGTTAATTGAGATGGCCAAGATGTTTACCTACATCGAACTTTAATTTACTGCTATTATCATTGTTTTCGTTTTTATTTAGCTATCACAAGTTCATCCACAATACTATCCTACCGTCGACGATAAAGATCAACGACACATAAGTTATCGCAAGCTGAAGATCAACGATATGTATACTATCGCATGTTGACCTGCTATCGTAAGGAGTTAGCGCCGGTTGATGGAGAATAAGCTGTCGCAAGTGGGCATGCTATAACATGTTGAAGATCAAAGGCCCTAAAGCTATCGCAAGTTGAAAATCCACGGTCCCAAAGTTATTGCAGGTTGAAGATGGGAAGGAATACCTATCGCAAGTTGAGAGAGGAAGAACCGCATATGGAATCAACCTGCGATATCTAGTTTTAAAGTCAAAATATTTTCAAATAAAGAAAAAATTTATATCTTTTTAAATAATACTCAAATTGGAAAAATTCTTCTATCGGTATGCTCACAAAAATATTTTCTACCAAATTTTTTTTTGAAGTTATGGGCATTGTGGTCATTTTTTAAAACTGTTGAGTCCAACTCTTACTGAAAACACTAAAATATTGAACCAATTTTCGGTCCAACATCAAAATATTCCTAAAAAAATATAATTCAAATAAAATTTCAAATATACCCATAATCAAAATATAAATTGTCCAAAATGTCTAAAGTTTAAGTCATATTATTTTCATATACAGATGATATAAAATTAGAGTACATATGCAGTATTCATTGTCTGGTGGTCAACTGTAGAAAGTACAAATCTTCTCCTTCGTTATAGTCCAAAGCGTCAAGAATAGAATCAATATGCTAATTTCTATTTCTAAAGGTCCTTATGTTCAAAAGTTCGAATCATCTTCTTCTTCATCAGCCATTAGAGGAGTTCTCAAGCTATTTAGAAAGCTTAAAAATGTCAAGTCCTAAAAATGATTTGTGCTAAGGAAAAAGAAGAAGAGAGGAGCCCCCTTCTCATATGGGGGTGTGCACTATTTGGAGCATTTGGAGAGTGACATGACTTGTTCATATTGGTTGATTGGAGCTCATATGGATTGATGACTTGGCAAGATGGATGATCTTGACGGTGCAACATGTCATGATCTTTGGACTTGAATAGTTCATGCAAATTGCTATCTTGGGCGTTGGCTAAGGTGGCATGTTTGCATAGGAATACTTTTGGAATTCTATTACTAATAATCACCATGTTAATGCTCGAACTCTTTACATAGTTGAATTGTCTCTATCCTTTTCTTTTCTTTTGAATGTCTTCATCTTTTCCCTTTGTATATTGTTGAATTAATTTGCTTGATGGGAAATTATAAATTAATATTGTAGTAAGTATGTCTTTATCCCCATCGTCTCTATTTCTTTAGTAACATCTACCTATAGCTTCAATAGTTTCCTCATTATCGATAGCTCTTTGTATTATTTTTAATATCGTTGATATCTATCAACTTGCAATAGCTTGGATGTTATTAACTTGCGACAGCTTATTGATATCGACTTGTGATAGCTCATTGCTATCAACTTGTGATGGCTTTATCATTGTCCACTTGTGAAGCCTAATTGCTTCAACTTGCGATAGCTCATTGCTATCAATTTGCGTTGGCTTTGACGTTATCAACTTGTGATAGCCCAGTTGCTTCAACTTGCAATAGCTCATTGCTATCAACTAGCAATAGCTCATTGCTATCAACTTGCAGTGGTTTTGACGTTGTCAACTTACGATAGCTCATTGCTATCAACTTGCGATAGCTCATCAATATCAACCTGCAGTGGTTTTGGCGTTGTCAACTTGCGATAGCCCATTGCTATCAACTTGCGATGGCTAAGATGTTATCAACTTGCAATAGCACTATCATCAACAACCTGCGATGGCTTGTTTATCTTCAACATGTGATGGCCCTACTTTTGAATATGTGACGGCTTATTCTTCGGTGTTTTCGATAGTCGTCATTGTGCGAGACCTGCGATAGTTTCACGCCTTATTATTTCTTGGAAATTTTGGGTGGAACACAAATGATCTATAAATATATAAATGCAACATATTTTGCTAAATAATCAATATCAGATCCACCCTAATCAAATGACTTTTGGATCGGAGTTTATACATCAGACGGATAAGATCTACATTCCAAATTTAAATTCCAGCTATAAGTTAGATCTATTTTTGCTAAATCTATTGGAATTGAGACATCATGCGGAGGAACACGTAGGTGTGTTCGAGGTATTGAGAGGAATGTGAGAAACGTTGGAAGGACGGACGTTCAAAGTAAAGTTTGGAGGCCAGTTTTATGTATGAAGATATGTCAAAAGCCATCCCTTTTTGTTACATAGCTATTCCAAAATTCCCAACCAGTACAAACAAAATTTAACTTTATAATTATCGGAGCGTTTCCACTTATCTCCATTGTTGTTAACCTTATAAAGGTTATTCGCATGAATCTTTGTTTAAGGTAATGTAACAACAGATTGATTGATTTATAAATTGACTAGATATCTTACCGTCTATGAACCTGGATGGTAAAGAGTCACAATTTTGAGTCATGACAACCGGGGGAAACAAAACACCTTAATTTATCTAGATTACATGTTGCAAGTTTGACGTGTATTCTATGGTAGTTCACAAATATAAACTTGGTTTTTTGGGTTTAAGAAAAAAGATGCATCTAATCTAATCATCTATTCATGTCATTTGAACCTGTCATATTTCAACCAAATATTGACAAATTTATTTGTAGTTTCCATTGCTTCTTCCTGGTGAAGCAGCACAGTATCTCTTTTTGTGGGCATTATTATTTTGTTGTTTTAATGAATTCTGCTCATTGTCGGATGTCTTCAACTAAGATCAAACTCTGGTCAGACACCATTGCATTGCAGTGGCTGACTAGGGGGAACTAATTAAGCTACAGAAACTGAACAACTCATGATGTTGGCATTTGCTCCTGATCTACCCTACAGCAGATTGGGCTTGAATAAAAAAAAAAATATTGGCATTAGCATTAGCATCTACATCATTTGTTCTATCACTGTGCGGTGTAATTAACACACTCATAATTCCCATTGATTAATATTGTACTGACTTCGTACTGTTTCACTACTGTCCAATGATGACGGTAGCTATCAAAGTTATCCTCCACGCTCTGATTTTGTAAGCCTTTCTAGCTTGCTTGATGAGTCCAATCCGATCACACTATCTCTTCAGCTATCTCTCCTCTTGAATTGGAACATCAGAGTTCTCTTGCACTCTGGCTGTAGATTTGGGGTTGATGATGGTTTGGATTGTACGGTATTAACACGTCTTCTGTTTCTATATATTTTTTATCTTCATTCTCCCCCATACATCGAAGCAGTCTGTTTATGCAAAGCATCCTATGAACTTTTACAACTGTTTACAATATAGCATGACTGATCCAACGTAGCGCCAGTGGAAAGACTTGGGTGGACAACATGTAAAGATGAAATTATAATCTATGAGCTTTTAAATCCTATCTTGCAAGAAGATTACGCTGAACGTGTTCCTTTTCTTAAGAAAAGATAATTTATTATTCTTTGTTAACTATTAATCTATTGAGTAGATGCTCAATTTAATATGATGTTTGGAATTTCATTAACAGAAAAATTCAGTTCATAACTTCTCTGCAACCACCCTTAATGCATAACCTGTGTATTTGTCAAGCTATGAAAGCAGAAATTTTGATTAAAGTTATTAAGTCAGAAAAGCCATGAAATGATATCCAGCCTAGCCTTGTTGCAAACAAGAACAGACTTAACTTGGATACTCAAATTTCTTGTACTTAATTGTTTATGAGATGCGTATGTGCAGATACCTTCTTCTTGAATTGATATAGAGATATTTGATTAATCGGTCTATCTTATCTACGTATACCATCCTGATCAAATTATCACTGGAATATATTAAGAAGTTGGAAGGATGCTGTGTTTTTCATCCTAATTAATCTATGAATGTGGAGCATACATCATATTTATTTTCATCTGCTAATACCACTAAAATATCTAGTAAAAGATATCCAGTTCAAGATAGTTAGGACACAACAATGAATACCAACATCAGAATAACATTAACTCATATATAATCCAATTAAAACATAACCAACCTCAAACTTTATGATACTTGTACCGTTGCGTTAAGTTGAATCTATGGATGCTTGCGCTACCAAAACCTTTAAGTACAAGAGTCCTCACAGCCTCCAAACCTTGCTCTAAAGCAGAATCTACTTGTCCCCTTTCCTCCAAACTAAATTTCTGAAGCAAAAAAGCTCTCATATCCATGGACCCAGGTGGGTTGCCAATGCCAATACATAGCCGAGGAAATTCTTTGCAACCATCTAATCGCTCCATTACACTTTTCATCCCGTTATGATGCCCATGGCCTCCTTTTGGTTGAAGTCTCATGACACCATTCGGCAAGCTCATTTCGTCATACACTAATAGGATGTGCCGCAGTGGAACTTGATAATATGCAGCAAGTGGCCCCACCGATTCACCGCTGAAGTTCATGTAAGTTTGCGGCTTTGCAAGCAAGACGGGAACTTCTTCGATTGAACCAATTCCAATTAGGGCTTTCGACTGAATTGTGTTTAATTTAATTCCCTCGTTCTTTGAAATTTTGTCTATCATCTCGAATCCGACGTTATGTCTGGTGCCGTGGTATTTGTTTGCTGGATTTCCGAGACCGACGATTAGCCATGGAGTATACTCGACTTTTGCTCCTTCGTTTGAATCGGGAAGAGATGAATTTATGCGAAGATTAGTAGGTCTTCTGTGTGTGAATTTTAGGTATTTGGAGTTTGTAAAAAGCGGAATAGAGAATGGAATCTGAAAATTGGTTGAGGCTAACATCAGGATAGCAGAGGAAAGAACGATGTTATGACTTACGATGACATTCAAATTCGAGTCGTGAATTATTGCAGAACCGAAGCTTCTGCTTGACCTAAGTGAGCTAATTGGGGGCTGGGGCTAAACCACTTATAAAGTAGGGTGCACATGCATTCATTAAGCCTCCAATCCAATCCAATCCAGTAAAAAAAAGCTATATGAATCAAAACCAATTCATTTTAGAAATCAAATTGGATCATATTGAAATTATGGAACCAACTATAGTAGATTGGTTTGCGGATACTTATCATGGATATTCTAATTTATTTCAAATTTTAAAAAACTAAATATCCATTCTAATTTTTAAACTGACAAATTTAGTTGATTTTCATGAAACATTTTTTTAATACAAGGTTTATTTAGTTATTTATTTTTCTCACTTAACTATGATTTGTACATTCTTAATGTTTTAGTTTGAACTCTAAACTTGTTATCTTTTTTTCATGCCTTCATAGTTTAATGATTAACTAATTAACTACTTGTATGAAATTTAAGTGTTTAAATTCAACATGTTTTTGTTTATTCAAAACTTGTTATTTCAATAGTTTAATGTAATATATTTTTGCTCTTATCATGCTACGAAGGAGTCGTTTGTTTTTCTATCAAAGTATACGAGCCGCTCTAACTCTATTAAGTTAAATGTTGATAATATAGAAAATGTGAAATTTTTCTATCTACTTTATATCAGGAAAAAGATAATTTTGTACTATGTTATATTTTATGTTTTAACATTAATTTAGTCTAATTTGTGAGAAGATGATAATTTATCTCTTTAATTAACAAACACCATCTTTTCTGCCGTCTCAAATTTTCAATACAAAAAATTATTTATATTAACGTTGTAATACAATTTAATCAAAAACAATGAAAATTAAACATTATTCACTATATTATATAGACATTCTAAAAATGTAGCGCCTCACTATTTTTTATGTTTGACATCAATTGCAAATGCCACAAAATACAATTGCAACTAATTTTGATATTAAAACCAGTGGATTGTTTGATTTACAATTTAAATTTTTTATAACTGAAAGAAAAAGAGAAACTTCACAGCGGAATTAAACATCAATATAAATTAACATTGGCTCAATAATACAATGATTTTACAACATCATCGCATCAATTCTCATTTCAATACTTCAATTATCACTAACTCATAAATGATGTAACTATGGTATGAAAGAATATGCCAAACTAATTATCCATGATATAGCCTAACATCCACACTTTCGTTTCCACTTTTTCTCCCACCTGCAATTCATATCTGTATAGGTATATAATAAAAAAGGAACGGGTGTCAACTATTTTTGAGGCTGCATTAATTTCTTTAGACCCTGACCTCACAGGAACTGATGGTTGTTACATAGAAAAGACTGTCTATGTATCCTTTTTGGGTTCCAAACCCATGTAGTTCTATTTCATGCTTTCCTGCATCCAAATCCTTGTTAATACATAACAATCATGACATCCATGCAATCATTGCAACCAACGCAACTTATGCAAGCAACAAACGCTAGTTCTACTAAACCATTCCTATCAATCATCATAAACATGAGGTAAAAACAATAATAGCACACCTAGTCATTAAACATTATAAACATTTGACAATACATAATGTCCACCACAATATCAAATAGACCAATCACAACGTATATACTGACATATACTAATTATCAACAATTAGTTGTAATCCATCGATGTAAGTACTAATCAATCAAATGCGTACTAAACCACTATATTAGTAATACAAACATCAACATAATAAAACCATAGCTAATTATACGGAACGTAGTTATAATGGAAAAATATCCCACACGCATCTAAATGCGGTCTCATCGTCATAGAGCAACACATGTGATAAATAAAATCAACCATCAATCATATGATACATCCATCTAAAACATCATATTTACTACCATCATTTTCTCTTAAGTATAAAAATCATTTGATTATTGTTTACTCTAAAAGCACATTTATTTATTTCAAAACAATAATATTTTTTCCAAAATGATGATATATTTCAAAATAATTTACTGTAATCTCAACACTTTAAATCTTTTAAAACAACGTATTTTCCATTAAAATAATTAATTTACATCAAATTACTTTTCAAAACAATAATATTATTATTTTACGTCAAAATTATAATCTAGACATTAAATCTCTTTGATATTTTCCAAACAAAGTGTATTACTATTTGTCTCAAAAATAACATTATTTTATATTAAACTTAAAACTCCTTTTTATTACCATGTAATAATTTACCCTAAAACACTTTGGGGAACATATACTTACTATTATTATTATTCTTTCGAAAATACCTTTTATTTTATTTTAAAAAACCCTACTCCGGAGAGTAGAGCTAGCGAATACAGCTGTCCGCCACACTGACCCCCCCTTTTAGCTAGCCCAGCACAGAGATTTGATGCCCCCAACCATTTTGTTTGGGTTAACGGGGACCCACCTCCGCGCCTTGAAATTGGAAGCAGGGCAGACGGGAATCGAACCTGCGACCTGCTTTCCAGGAAGCAAGTATCTTACCTTTTATTTTATTACTCACGTAATAATTATAATAATAATAATAATATTTTCCAGTAAACACTATAAAATCCATTATATTGTCAATTACTCAAAACAAGGAATTTTAATATTATTATTATACAATAAAAATAAACTTTCCAATTTTAGTTTAAAATATATTTTCCATTATTATTTATGAATTTCTTTGGAAATTCATAAATAATAACTTTATTACATTTTTTTCATCAATCTCATTCTAATTCATTAAATCACTTTCATTTAGAAATATCTCCCAAAATTTGTAAATAACCTTATTTATCATTTATTTATCAAATCTTCACATTATTAATCAATTTTATCTATTTTATGTCATTCAGTTACGTCTAAATTTTAAATCCGCAATTGATTATAGTTATACCCTATTAATATAATAATCAACAATGAACAATCATCAAGGCACAATATATCCAAATATTTATAATATTGAGACGATCCTCATTATAACATAACACATATTGATAATTACAAATTTTCATCTATGGTTATGTATTTCATAATTTTAAATTCAATTAATTAAATTAAACAGTTCATACCAATGCACTTTAACAAATAGCCTTAGAATCCAATACAGAGCCAACTGGTTTAAAATTTTTCCATGAGTCCAATGAAAAAAAACCATGCGTGAGTCAGAGTTCGTATGTGGAAGATACGAAGGTTGGAAATTTTAGGGTTTAAAATATAATTTAATCAAATACAACGGCTAAAGGCTAAATTTACTCTACCATCTAAAGTACCTTCATTCCCTCACAACCCATCTTTACCCACATTCATCCATGCGTCATCGCCACAAGGAGCCCTAGATCCTAATCCAGCGCCACTATTGGAGCCGCCGCTCCTGCCTCCCCCTTTGCCATCCATTGTGATATCCCCTCGACTCTCATTGCGCCTCAGCGAACCCATAACCGCCGGCACCTTTGACTAGAAAATACGACCAATTCGTACACACCACACAAATAATTCCTACTCAACTTCCTCCACAACCAAGTACCCTCAAATCTTCTCCTTTTATCATTTCACCATCGATTGCAAACCCTAGAATTGATCACACCCTACCACACAGATTATCTTCAACAATTCGAGACAAGATACAATCGAGTCTTGAAATATGAACTTCACAAATGTGTTCGTGTCGTCGCACTATATTAAACAACATTACCATATGACATGCTTTTGAGTTGATTTGGGATACATCATATTTTGTATTTTGTAATTAGTGAAGATAACTATAGATAATCTCCATTAGAATGAGACTAGAGAGAATATTGGGATCTAAACAAAAGAATGGGAATACAAGTGACAGTTAGGTTTCCAACACCCTCACCTACATAGCCACTTTAGCTAGGTTATGGACCGTGTATCTAATTTGTCCCAAAAAGACAATTTCAAACATCAATGAAAGTGTAACATATTATATATCAGAATATATGTTTTCATTATTTCTAAACCCAATGAAACCATCAAAATTTCCAAAAAGACAATCCTACACAATTTTTTTTTTGCCATCAACTTTATTTTAAACAATTAATTTAAAATTAATAATTAGTCTGTAAAATCTACAGGCCGCTATTCTTCCCCCCTTTAAAAAAAGTAGCCCTCATAAATCTTCAAATAAAACCCTCAACCAAATAAATAAATCATTATAAGTTTAATAACAAAATATGGAGAAGTAAACTAATCACTAACAATTTATAGAAAATATACGACAACTGCACAACGCGATCTGTCGTGATAGAACAAAATTCATTCACAGTAATGAATTCCATACACATTCTACCGTACACACTTCTTCGCTCATGATATTCAATTATAATATGTAAATAACACCCCAACTACAAGGGTAAAATACTCTCAGCCATAGATCAATTCATACGTAAGTCATAACATGCATCTCAGTAACCCAAACACGTGTGTCCATAGCAAAAATACACAACAAAATTTAGGTTGGTCCAAAATGCATACATGATAAAAATATACATAAATCGATAATCAACCTGCTTACTAAAGTAAAGCATGCACACATCCAAAAATGGTAATCATCACATAATCGTGCCAACAAATACCGTATGTGTACTAATCCCTATGTTGACTACACTTCCACTATAATGTTTATATCTTCCAAACTATCGATGGACTTCCTCATAGTCTCATCTTTATAATAATCAATGTACCATCTCATACCTACACCCTATAATATAATACAAGTGCCCCCTCATGGTTACATCCTTAAAATAATGCTTCATTCGCACAAATCCTCAATTTTTTGGTCCCTCGCATATGGTTAGGAAATATAAACCATCACTAAGGTCTCTTACCAAGCACTCTTGAATATCATTATGATTCTTGTACCATCACTAAGGTCAATAACTACTTAACAGTGCAGCTTTGCCAATGCTCGAAGTTGCTCCTTTCCATTACCGAGGCAAATTAGACCGCCACCAAGGCCTTCACATCATAATAACTATCACCAAGGTCCCACCTTTCCATAGCCATCACTAAGATCTCGCATCAGTACGACTTTCGCAAAGTCCCGCGTCACCACGATCATTACAGAAGCCCCACTTCGCTACACTTACCAAAAGTCTTGCATCACATGATCATTACAGAAGTCCTGCTTCACTACGACTTTCCCAAAGTCTTGCATCACCGTGAGCACTACCGAAGCCCCACTTCACCATGACAACCACCAAGGTTTCTTAGATACATGATAATTCATTCAACAGCCTCCTAAGCTAGTGTTATCTAGCATCACAATTGGAATCTATGTTCATTCACACACCTATACCATAAGTACTGCCTTCCTATGGCAGAGAATATCGTCCCATGGTCTAGGGTATATAGGTGAGTGTAATATAGCCCACTTCAATACCTGAATATAGATGCCGATGATGCTACAGTCATCACTAGAATTGTTTTCAAGCGAAAAAGTGAGTTCAACATTTATTTTTCATAATATTAAGTAAACAGAGAAGCTAAAAAAAATTTCATTACATCAAATTATATTAAATGATCCATTACATTATCATTAACGCATCTCATTCCTATGCAAGGGTAAATATATAATAAGAAGTAAGAGTAGTGTCATGTCAGACATATGACGACGCTAACACAACACATAACTAGTTATAATTCCTAGTTTTACAATGCATAAATTTCAAAACAACTTTTATTTGCAAAATAAACGTCCTGCTTCGTCTTTGGCTCCTTTATTCGTCTTTCCAAACGATTCCCATCTAAGACATAAAATCAATACTCATGAGTTTATGGGATTATAATAATATAGGTCAGATATAAAAACTTGATGAGTAATACTCTAACCTAAGAAAACAAGCATATAGTGAGACCACGCCTCTAAAGCACGGAACCAGTTTTCCCCTCAGTATTCCAATCATTATCATTTACATTATATTGTGTAATAACATCTTTTCATAAACAAACATAAGACATTAATTCATTATTAGTATGAGATTTCATTCACACAATTTCGTCTATCTTTTATAGTCAATTCATTTTGAATTGAAATTCAGGCCTTACTCTTGTCAATTCTGTCTTAGTACCGAACACTTAAGGGTTTTACTTAGGTGGTTTACTTGAATTTTACCGTGAATAGATAATTTTATTACCACAGAGGCTTTGTAACACCCCACAGAATAAATAGAATTTAATTAAAGAAGATTAATAAATAATTAAATAAGCCTCAAAAAAGAAATTTGAGTAAACATTGGAATTTGATCGTGAAACTTGCACCATTATGTTCGTGGATACTTTATGAGCAACTTTTATATTTGATGTTTATAATCGAAGTTCAAACAAGAATTTATTAGCATTTCAAGTTTGCAGATTGAAAATAATTAAAAAGGAATAAAAAAGATATAAGCAATATTAACCATGTAGACCCTACCGATCGATCGCCTCCTTGGATCAGTTGACCTGCCATGGGGGAGCAGTCGATCGGTTGAACCAATGGCGGCTAAGGTTGATACTTAGCCTAACGGCTAGTATTTAATTATTTTAAATCTAACAGATGGAATAGATTCCAGCTTCTATAAATATAGGCCTAGCCCCTCACTTTCTTTTCATATTTTTTTGATTAAATCCCTTCTCCACTATTTCTAAAAATTATAAAAGTATTATATTTTATATATAATCGGAGAAGGACAGAAAAATAAAAGGGAAAAATAGGAGGAGTGAATCAATACTGCGGAAAGGGTAAATTTTATAATTATAAATCTATCTTTCACTTAATTCAAATCTCTTCTTAGATCTGTAATTCTAATGGGTATGTATAAATCTTATTATTTAGATTTTTGGATTGGAAAGGAAATAAGAGTCAGTTAAAGGAATGAATTCAGATTTGAAAGATTTGGATAGCTAGAAAGGTGAGTGGGAAATTATACGATTTATATATAACTTTAAAATTTGTATTGTTGAATTATATTTAATTATTATGCCTACGCAAGGCCTGTGGAGTTGTAGGCTTAGAAAGTGCTTATTCAACTAAAATCTCGCATGCATATTATTTAAGCTAGGTAATTGGGATGATATTACATCCTAATCTAGAAATTTGGAAATCATTCCCAAAATTCGTTAAAGTAGAATGTTGATAAGATTGTTAGATTTATTCCAAATTTATGATAATTGTGTTGTAATTTGTTAGTATTAATTTGAATTGCCCTAATTTGACTTCAAATGTGAATTTCTAGTTTTAATTTATTAGAAACATTGTGGATACAATTTAATTGTATCTATTTCCATGTAAATTTCCATGAATAATCTAATTCTATAACTATATATAAAAAGTGCAATGTTTAGAATAATAAGGAATATATCGAATTGAAAGAGATGTGTAAAGTGTCAATATTATTCTTCGTAGTTGCATTGTCTATTTCAAAATAAAGAAAAGAGATAATTCCTAGTAAATTCAAACGTGGAAAAACGCCCACTTTTAGGTAATTTATGGAAGGTTATAATGATGATTCTTTTTGGAAAGGATAGCTCTAATATAAATAAATGTGGAAATCAATGTTTTTTACAAAATGTAAATATAAATGTATATTTTGAACTTCCTAAGCGCATGAATTAATGAGTTGTAAATAGGAATATACATGCACACACACATTTTACCGCGTCTATTGATTAAAAATATAAATATACATAAGATAGAGAACAAAACATAATAAATAAATGTATGATGGTACTTGTATTAGTTATAATTAGGACAACTGGATATTAATAATCACTACAACAAAAATACTCTATTGCAACGTCATTTTTACAACGGGCATATTCTGCCCTTTGTAATAGACGGCTATTACAACGGTCATTTTAGGACCGTTGTAATAGATGCTATGTCCAATGCCCTTCTTACAACTTGCATTATTTGCCCGTTGTAATAGAGAGATATTACAACGGTCAGCTTCTGCCTGTTGTAATAGAAGAATATTTTACAACATTCAGCAAATGCCCGTTCTGATAGATCGGCTGCGAAATTTTGGCTCCAATATTGAATTTTTTTTCCCTCTATGTGCCCATTATAATCGAGCCTTTCATTTCTTATTAGTCCCACTCGTGCAACTGCCAGTGCTTCCCCTTACATTCTCGATTGAAACCTAATTCTTCTCCTAAATTCATCCACACTACTAAATTCAATACGTCCAAAACCCCGATTCCATTCGTCGACATCATTACATCCTAAAAATTTGGTTTTAATCCAGATATCAAAAAAACCCTGCAAATCAAAAATCAAATCGATGTTGAATTCAAAACCAAATCGGATTTCATTCTACTAATCAATTGGTTGTTGGCGATTAGTTTGGAGGAGATTGAGTTTTCGTGGTTTGGACAGGGGCTCGATTGGGGATTCGTGTGATGGAGGTTTGAAGCGATTTAGAGTTGGATGGAGTCGTTGACCAGGTCAGACCGGAGAAGGCATGTTCGAAGGCGATGTTAGGGTGAGTTCGCAATGGTGATGAAGTAAAAGTGGTCTCGACTGATAGTGGTTTTGTGGTGGCTGTTATTTGGTTAGGTTGCGACGTAGTGAATGGCAGGAGGCGGAAATGGATGTAAAAGTGGTATAGGAGGTTGCATGGGTAGGCAGTGATTTAGTGTGCAGGTCGTATTGGAAAACAGCTTGGGTGTTCATCTGAGTGGTAGAAAGATGTCAAGTATGTATGTATGGTAAGTTGTGATAGATCAAGTTTTACCGATGGGTGAATGTGATGTTTTAGATGACGACAGGGGTAGCAGTAGCTTATGTGGTCAAGAAGTTGTATGGTGGAGATATGCAGGATGTTGATAGTGGTTGAGCAGTAGTTTTCAGTAGTGGCAAAAAGTTGATGGACGAAGCTTAGTGGTGGAAGGGGATGGTTGGTTAAAGCAGCTGTATGCTCTGTTTGGTGGTAGTAGTGCAGTTGCGTGGCGACTGTGAGTTAACTTCAGTTGAAGAGGTTGAGATGTTGCTGAGAATGTAGTTTGAGTTGTGAATGAAGTATGGATAATGGAGTTGTGTAAGTGATGTTGATTGTAGTAGTGCAGTTTTTGTAAGTGATGTTGCAGAGGTTTGGGGTGGCAAGCAGATTGTGGTTGATGATGGTGGAGATGGATTGTATGAAGTGTTGCAATGCATTCTGGCCGTATTTCCAGATCAAAATAGCTAAATGAGTTCGTGAGCTGGTAATTTTGAAGTGAAAATTATGCCATTATTTTCACTGTTCAACCTGTGTTGGAACAGACAGCCTAATAGGTATGTATTGATTACAAATTATTTTAAAAAAATTAATCATATCTAACACAAATTCACAGAAAATGCGAGTGAATTTCCCCTTCAAGATAACGTACAAAAACTCAATTGTATAACCAAAAAAGAAAGAGCCTCCCTGTACTTAAAGTGAGTATGAAAATAGAGATTGAAAGTGAAAAGAAAACAAGCCTGCCCCGTGCTACGCAGACAGAGATACACACGGTACACACACGTGTGTGTGTATACTATATACATACACACCCTTTTTCCATACACACGCGTATGCACACACGATACACAGAAACGTCATATAAAACAACGTTTAAAGTTTTGAGCATCATATCATGTGGGTGGTTTAAAGCCAGACATTAACTTTCTTTTACATATTACCGAGTAATGAGAGAATTCAGGTGATGTAATTGAAATGTATGAAGTACGCATAGACAATCCAGGGGAATGGTGGTCAGTGGCTAGTGCTTGGTTGTGATTGCATGAGAGTGTCATGTAATATTGTATTTTCTGGGTCTGCATCAATTTGTTGAAAGATGGAATTATATCCTTTGTTAATTTATTAACTGCATTACCTTTGTCTATTTTCCCGTTCCATTTCTTGAGATTAATCTTGATAGACTCGAGCTTGGCTAGTAATTGATGTGTGTAGTCCCCTTATGTTGTAGCTTTAAGCCCCTTTGTAACACACAGTTGATAACCTTGTTTGAAACACCAAGTGTTAACATATCTGAATGGGAAATTTCTATCTAGCTTGGCAGTTTCTTTTAATGTGATTAGAATTGGGGGTGTGATCACTTAATGTAGTTGGTAGGGCAATAGCTAATAATGCGGGAAATAATTGCAGAAATTCAAGATTAATCAACACTTTATCTATATTGCTAGCTATACCCCTTTTACTCCAAGTGAATTTAGATCCCTACAAGCAACATTCACAGGGTTGCACTGTAAAATACAATTTTTAAAACCAGAATATAAGTAAAAGGTATAGGAAATCCTCCATTCTTATCTTTATGGTTCAAAACACTATTAAAATCCCCAAATAATATCCATGGCATATGAATTAAAGAAGCATTATTAATTAAATTACTCCATAGAATCTCCGTCTCTGAATAGGTATTACTTCCATAGATAAAAGAACAAGTGCATTGTAAAGCCCTTGATTTGTTAAAACAACAGTAACATGTTGAAAACTCTTTTTTGCGATGCTTATATTCCAAACATTTGCATTAATGATGATTAAAATACGAACCATTAAGCCCATATCACTGTTGTAAATATGTATCTAGTTTGGTGGAAATTTTTGCATGAATCTTCCAATGGCATTATCTTTTAATTTTGTCTCGTATATAGCTATCAGGGACAACTTCAGAGACATGAGTTAATTGAATACAGATTGCATCTTGTTCTATTTATTCAATCCCCTCACATTCCACCCACATATATTCATTTAATAGTAGAGGAACCTCTACGGTGCCTTTTAGGTGGGGGAGGAGGAGTGGTTTGTTTTTTATCATGTTTCTTTCTATAATTCACATTTGTCTCGACCATGTGGGAAACATTTATAGGAGCCTTTTCAAATTTTCCAATCTCCTCTATATGTCATGCAACATTCTCAACAAATTTTTTGTTGATCATCAAATGTTCCTGAAGTTGGTATGTAACCTTCTGACTTATCAGAATGAGTATTTAATGTATCAAAACAGGTTCTTTCCTTTGATTTATCTACAAGTTCTATGGAATTACGAGGCCAGTGGGATGTAGAGGCTTGAGTAGATATCTTTGTAAATGAGGATGCACTATCCTCTGGATCCAAATAAGCAAATTTATTTGTTGTGGGTATATCAGTAGACTCTTTTCCTTTTTGCTTCGATTGATGAAAGTTTGAGTCTCAGTAGTGTTATGTTTCTCTATATTGAACTCATTTGTGCTACCCACATGTTTAATAGGAAAGGTAGGCTTCTCGGACTAAGTATGAGTTGATTCAGTAGTTCTTATTCTCTATTCAGTACTTTGGGTATCACTTTGTTTGGATTGCCATGATTTTGCATAAGTAAACTGATAATTTTTGGTACTACGGCTATACACTTTGATGTATTCACATGGGTGTGGTTTGTATTCATATGAAACCTGAATTTCTATTTGTTGCCCATCAGAATCTATTCCACGTAATGAAGTAGGGAAAGTGAAATTCGAGTCAATTTAAAAAGAACACGAGCGAATTGTAATCGAATCTCCTTTATTGTATTGTTATCCATTCTGATAGGATTGCCTAATGTACTAGCAATCCTATTAATAACGTCTTTGTTCCAGAGATTCTAGATTTAGATCTTGTAGTCGAATCCAAATAAGGATAGTAGTAAAATAGTCTCTGGACAGTTTCATACCCAACTTCCATTTTTCCATGATGATAATTCCCGAATTAAATGTGTAGGGGCCAGATTTTATAATTCGACTACAATCATCTTCCTTGCCAAAACGTACAATGTTGAATCCATTTTGTTAAAATGTGGCATGCATATGTTAACATAATGAATATTGATACGTCTTCATCAAATACAATGCGTTTCTTAGTGCATTTTCATTTTCTACGCATTGATTTCAATTATTTAGATTTTCCATGGGTAATAATGTACTATTTACATACTTCATAACAAAATGAGTAATGTCATCGGTTGTTTCTGGTAAACACACACATGCACACGATGCATATTAATTTACTTTATTTTATTTTACAGGCAGAGGTTGTGCTGTGATGATGGAGTGAATGGTCTTGATGTTTATGGCAGCATTTTTGAAAGCAGGTTATGTTCTGGTGATTGAAGTATGTTGTGATGAAATCCAGGTAAGTGGGATAATGTTGTTTGGGTGGTTTATGCACTTGGATCGATGTTGAGGCTGGTTGCTTGAAGAAGTTATGATGTAGGCTGGAGATAGAAGTGATTACAACGTGTGGTGATGGTGCTTGTCGCGGTGGGTTTGATTCAGGTGGTTTGAAGTGTTTGGTTGTTGTGTTGAGTGGTGAAAGGAGAATGGGGAAATGAAGTTGATGAAGGTGGTGGTTTTTGGGTTATTGAGGCGGTAATTTCAGGTGATGGACTGGTTGTAGTTTTAGTGCAGTGGAAAGGTCGAAGGAAGTTGAGTAGAGATGTTGTTGGTGGTGATATTATTTGTTTTGTTTGAGTAGATATTGGAAGTTGTAGTAGATGGAATTGTCAGCTGTGGAGGAGGAAGTATAGTTGAAGTGGAAGGTAGTGATGTGATGACAGTGGAGGGTGACGGTGGTGGGAAGGTAGAGAATGTTTGTGATGTTGAAGGAGGCTGCTAGTTGTGAAGCAAGGGGTTTGATGGGTGGATTTGCAGAAGAGGTTGACTGGAGGTTGAAGGTGCTGAAGCAACTGTGTTTGTAACTTGATATTTAAGTTAATATCAATGAACAATATGAAATGTAATGCTACCTGAAATGTAACGTAGATATTAAAGTTAATGAAATGCAACTTGAAATGTAGCAAAGGAAATGCAGAAAGACACAGTGCCTGTAGCACATGAACAATATGAAATGTAGAAATGTGAAAACTAACCTTAAATGTGAAAACCAACTGAAATTAAATGCTTTTTGTTATACAATCTTTTTACAACGGTCAGAGCATGTTGTTATACGAGCTATTTACAACGGTCCATGCATGTTGTCAAAAAGGATTTTGCAACGGTCAATGCATGTTGTCAAAGAGTCTATTGCAATGGCCAATGACCATTGTAAAAAGGTGTATTACAACGTTTATTGCCCGTTGTAAAATACAGTGGACCTATTACAACGAGGCCTAATACAACGGGTGCATGCCCGTTGCGAAACACATATTACAACGAGCATTGCCCGTTGTAAAAAGGCTGTTTTGTTGTAGTGAATGTAGTAAACCATAAGATTAAGAGGTTGTGATAGAGAAGAGGCAGTGACTCCAAAAAAATTGAATAATAATTGCAAAAATTAGTAAGGCAATAAACATACAGTTAATAAGGAGTTACAGAAATTAAATGAGGGCATACATGCATTGAATGTGATTGATTATAGAATTTAAGTTGACATTTATGTTAAAATAGAATATGTATAATAATTTGAAATGGAATGAATAAATAAATATCATTAATAACCGTCCAATATGAATATTAATGACTATTAGTATGGACAATTGGCATTTATGAGATGTAAGAGAGAAATAAAGAGTATACGTAATAAGCATACAAGATAGAAATAAGTTCACAGGGAATAATTAGGGGAATACTAGTAAGTAAACTTAGGAGACAATATAATTTTTGTAATATGAAATCATATATTCTCAATAATACGTTTAGGACGAGCATGAATTAGTGGGACCAGCCCAATATTTAGTTAGTACAAATGGCTTGGTTTAGTATGGGTTGGGATGCGAGGTCAGTAGATTTCAACAACAGAAGTCTGCCCTACACCTATAGGTACCAGCAATTGTGTATACGTACTACTGATGTAGGACATTTTCAAGCATAAGACTCATGAGGAAGGGGTATACGTTTGGGGGGAAAATATACCAAGGATTCGCCTTAGGTCCGATGTAATAAATGGCTCAAGATGTCATGGGATTTACTTTAGGATGGAAGGTATTAAATGGCCATTGGGTCTGCCTTCTTTCCATATAAGAAGTCTTAAATAACCTATGACGGTGCCTGATAGGGAAATGGGGTTTTCTTAATTTCAAACAAGAGATTTTAAGTAACTAGAATGAACATTTTCCTTGACTTATATTAGGTAAGTCTAAATGGAATTTTGTTGTAGGAGGTCGACGAGCTATGTCAATGTTGTTGTTGTAGCAGTATTTAGTAGTAGGGGTTCCATATAGGCTATGTCAAAGTTTAATTAGCTATTTGTTTGTCGGAGGTGGGCTACTTAACCCTTAGATAAGTTTTTGAGTAATTAAGATGTGTCAGTAATACAACAAATTAAATTACAAAGCTGTATATAGGGCGCCATCGATCTTTGTTGCAAAGGGCGATTGACTAGCGACTACGTTACGAAGGGTCCGCCTGTTGATGTACTAAATGGTCGTTGGGTATGCATCCTCCCTATTCAAGAAGTATTAAGTTGTTTTGGTTTTCTTTTGGGTGGTACAATGCTTATATATAGGAATCTACATATATATAGTTATACCTCAGAGAAGGTTGGATATATTGTATGCATGGATGAAATTAAATGGATAAGCTTGAATAATTGACACCACACTTACATCGAAATCAATCAGCATAAATTAGTATTATGGACAAAGTATGTAATTTATCAGTCACCGGAACATTGTTCTGACCCCCCGCCGTTATAATACATAGGAAAGATTTAGAGGGATGAGCCACTGGTGCATGATGGGAAGGGTAGATGAAGAAGTCTTCTTATTCGTGCTTGGCACTGATAAGATGACTAGACATCCAAGAAATAATATTGATCCCAAAGTAGTAGCCTTATTCGGTATGTACGTTCAATTATGTTTTTCCATTCTACCATGAGTTTATGTACCTAGCTCTCTTTTACATTTATGTTTCTTACAGGTTACCAACACCAACGAACCGTACCCTATTGGACTTCGTTTTCGATTTAGTTGAAATTTAGGCCCATTAAGTTACAGATTTTTGACTTTAGTATCAGAGCTTTGGTTAGTCGATCATAGGAATTAGGATACGTTGAGAGAACGTGTTTGTGTGTGTGTGTGAAAGTCTATTTAGACACAAAATGTAGACACAATTGGTGACGCAATGGATTTGCACCATTGGATTGCCCTCTGATTTCCACCTCTCATATAAGGACAAAAATATCCAACGGCCGTGATTTTTTGTGTCTCCAATTTGTGTCTAATTATGTGTCTAAATAGCAGCCCTATATGTGTGTATGTCTATATATATATATATATATATATATATATATATATATATATATATATATTATACGTCGAACTCTATAAACTCTGACTATAAAAGTAGCTGCTACCATATTTTGAAAAGATGGATGTGGAAACTATGAGTTGAAACAATAAATAGAGTTAAATTGATGTGCCTACTTCTAACGGTGTCAATAATGCATCCAACCCATTTACCCAAATCAATTAACCATAAAATAATTGGGTTAGGTCAAACTCATTTATTTAGATGTATTTGCTAGGCTAAACCAATAAACACACTTAATGACATGGTTTAAGTGGTTTTAACCATTAATCCTATTATTCGTTTAACCCACAATAAAAATTTAGGGTTTTCTTCGTCCTTTCTGATTTCCATGGCGATTCTTATCAATTTATAGTCAATAATTAATCACTCGATTTATATGACGAAACCAATTTAGAGTTTCTATTTGATCAACGCCTCTTCTACCTTGGTAGCTCGATGCCTTTTCTATCTTGGTTGCTCGCTATGCTCCCTTATTTTCTACCCTTAATCGATGCTTTCTATATTGATTCTTATTGAATTTTGTTGAGATTAGTCCCACATCGGGGAATTTACAATATGATTTCTGCATAAATACTAAGAGACTTTCCATCACATCAACCAATTGGTTTTGTGATAATATTAGGTTCTCTAACAAATTTACACCCGATGGTTTTCCCCTGTTTATTGTTTTTATTTTGGTTTTGCTTTTAGGTTAATTTGTTGATCATTATATTTTGGGTTTTTAGAAATATGAAATGGGGAAAAAAACTTCTGTATATGAAATAATTGTTGTATCACGTTCCTTTTCTATTATTGATAAGTTGGAAAATATAAATTAGACCTAAGTTATTGGATGCTAGTGTTATGTTTGGATGGTTTGATTTATAAAAAACATATCTAACTTGATTTATAAATGTGAGTGCGAAGGGCTACTAAAAGTTCCTACCTATTAGAACTAGGTTCATATATTGAGCTTTTTTTGCACAGATTTGCAGCTATTTTCGTACTTTGGTATGACGCTGAACAAAGTTTATGAGGGGAGTCGATAGTTTTGTGGTCTTGCTATGAGATAGTATGACATGTTGTCCTACCATCGAAAAATAATTTACTCTTTAGTTTTAAAAATTTATTGTTTTTAATGCGAAAAAATAAAAATTTAATGTATATGAAAAACCTAGTGGATTTTGGATTTTTGTGCCAAAGCCTGTCAACTTGTGAAATAGAAGTAAGTCATTTAGCTTTTTGTGAAACTGGAATTTCTAGCTTCTCAAAAATTAGTAAAAGTTATCTTTTCTCTGTAAAGAAAATGATAATCAAAGTGGGTTTACCATGCAATACTTTTTTTGTATGATATCTGCCTTCTCACCGTAAACATAATAAGGCGTCTGTTATATTTTAAGTGCTTCCATTGTTTTTGTGTAGAAATTATGATTAACTTAATTTAAGCAAGAAATTAGTCTTGTCTCTGTATTGTATATTTCTCATATATATAACAAAGATTTTTTTTTGAATGAGGGTAAAAAGAGGGCCCAGCCCAAACACAAAACAGGTATAGGGTAAAAACCCAAATACACCCGATACCAAACATAAACAAGCTCAAACCCTTGCCGACAACCTCATATCTCATACACCAGCAAAAGAAAACAAAAGAAAAAATGGCGACCGATAGTTAACTATCGCCTCCTCCATTCTTCTCTTCATTACTATCTCCACCACCAAACTTTACACCACTGCTTTCGCCTCTCTCCCAGTACGAGAGGCATTTGTTAAACTTACCTCTTATACCAATAATCTCTTCGTTAGTAAAATTATAGTTCTAATGAGGTTGCTTTCTGTTGAAATCAACAGATCTGTTGTCATAGCGACTCAAATATGTTGATTTATACTTCTGAGAAGCATTGCGCGCTTGATTGGTGTTCTTTTGAGCTCCGTTGGAAATATTTTCATGGTTGGAGACAGAGTTGACTCTGTTGTCGACACTAGATGGAGAAAACTCTTCAGATAACAAATTGCCCGTCCTAAGATGCTTTGGATGAGAAAGAATTTGTTCCAGATGCTTACTGCCATCTTCGAAACTCCATCCATCAGCTAAAATAGCGAAATTGGTTTGATCTTTCATAATTTTCTTAGATTTACTAAGCAAAATCTGACAGTCAGTTTCAATTCTGAACCATAATTTCTCTTTACTGCTGCTAGCTTTGTTATGAACACGTGAATTTCTTTCTCTCCATATGTGATAAACTACAGTAGTGATATAAATGTGAGTTTGATCTCTTTCGTAAGATTTCCTTTTGAACTTATTGTTCACCAGCTGAATAATATGCTTGAGCTCTAAAATAGTGTTGGTATGAATATCCAGGATAGCTTTAATATGACTCCATATAAACTGAGAGTAACTGCAGCAAAAAAATAGATGATTAGAACTTTCATTATCTAGACTGCATAAGGAATAGAGTGAACTTGAGGTATTACCCCATTTATTTAATCTGTCCCAAGTTGGCAATTTATTATGTAAAGCAAAAAAAGTACAATAAGCCATCTTGGGGTTGTTCACTCTATTCCAAATACAATCATACCGATCAACTTTAGTGACTTTATTTCTAATGGCATTCCAAGTATTTTTGAAAGAGAATTTCCCTTTATTATCTGCTTTCCATGTCCAGTAATCAGAGTCTGCATTATTATCAATAATAAACTTACAGATTTCAGAACTGTGAGGAAAAGTAATTGGATGAATTTGAGGTTGCCACTAATTGTCAATAATAATAGAAGACACTGTAGCATTAGGGCCCCCAAAAATAACTAAATTACTCCAGCCTATTTTATTGACAAATGAGTCATTATGGAACCAGGGATCAAACCACAAACTAGTTTCATTACCTGATTTAAAATTTCTATCCAAAAGAGACTTACCAATATCTCTGCAGTGTAAAATATGTTTCCAAGTATTAGACTGCTTACTGTTTGGATTAATATTCCAGAAATTAACTTTTCTGAGATATTTAGCCTTCATCCAATTTGCCCATAGAGAATCTGCACTCAAAAATCTCCAAAGCAATTTTAAATGACAAGTAAGACTAAGATCTTTCATGTTTCTAATGCCAAATCCACCTTCATCCTTAGGTTTACAAACTGTATCCCAACTAATTTTGTGGTATTTACCTCTCCACAAAACATTTGCACATCTGCCATCTAGTTTTTTAATGGAAGCAGCTGGGATATGAAAAGTTTGTAACCAGTATAGAATAATAGAATAAACAATAGTTTTGATAAGTTCAACTCTTCCTGCAATAGATAAGAGTTTACTAGACCAAGTTTCCATTCTATCTTGAATTTTATCCAATAAGATAGCACAGTCAGAATCCTTTAATTGATTTACAGATAATGGTAAACCCAGATATTTAATAGGGAGATTACCTTCAGAAATATTAAGAACTTCAAGAAAATCATTTTTATAGCTGCTGAATTTACTGAAATATGCTTTACTTTTATCTGTGTTTATTTGCAGACCAACATATTTATTCAGTTTATCAAAAATACTTTTAATGGAAATAGCATTTTTCCTATTGGCTTTAATAAAGACCATTAAATCATCAGCATATATAAGGTGATTAATACAAGGTTGAACCCTATTTATGGGATTAATATTCCCTTTAATAGTTTCTATTTCAATTAAAATAGAGAAGTATTCCATCACCATAGTGAATAAGTAGGGAGACAGGGGGTCACCTTGTCTAATACCCCTATTGCTATTAATAAAACTTACTGGTTTACCTTGTATAAGAATAGAGAAGGTAGGAGTGTCAATACATTCCATAATTAGATCACAGAATTTGCTAGGAAAACCCATGCACTTCATGATATGAAAAATAAATTGCCTATTAACTTTATCATAAGCTTTCTGAAGATCAATCTTTAAACACACATTTTCACCTTTTTTTGTATTAAAATTCCTAACCATCTCGTGGGCTAACATAGAATTTTCAGATATTAGCCTACCGGGAACAAAAGCACTCTGATTTTCAGAGATGATGAAAGGCAAAAAATGTTTAATTCTGTTGCTTAATATAGTAGAGATGATTTTGTATATGAAATTGCAGCAAGAAATTGGTCTATAGTCACCAATATTAGATGGATTTTTATTTTTAGGAGCAAGAGTAATAAAAGTGTGATTTATGCTCTTAAGTAATTTACCTTTATCCATAAATTCATTGATGACTTCAAAAATTTGATTTTTAATATTAACCCATTGATTTTTATAGAACTTTGCATTAAAACCATCTGGACCTGGACTTTTGTTATCACCTGCTTTGAAAATTATATGTTTTATTTCCTCTATAGAAACAGGAGCAAGTAGAATATCTGAAGCATTGTATTTCAAAATATTTTTACTAATAATATGAGGAAAATCTTTAGCACCAGACTCATTAAAGTAAAGGTTTTCAAAATACTCAATAGCTTCATTAGCAATTTTGGAGAAATCATTTGAAATATTACCAGACAGATCTATGATATTGCCAATATGGTTAATATGCTTTCTGTTGCTCATTTTGGCATAAAAGAATTTTGTACAATTATCCCCAAAAGTTAACCAATCTACCTTGGCCTTTTGTTTGGCATGTACTGTATTTTTATAGATTTCATTAGAAAGATTTTTCTGATTATTAAAGAAACTGCTGACAATATTCAGATTGCCTGGATCATTATCCACTTGGCTCTGAAGAATTTTACCCTCCTTTCTAAAAAAATTCAGACTATTATTATTATCACTATTGTTTTTATTCCAGATTTTGATATTAGATTTAATATTTTTCAAAAGCATACAAAATTGAAATTGTTTAGTGCCACTACATGAAAAGTTTAAACTATTTTCCATTAAATTATTAAAATTCTCTTCCAGCACCCAACTATTTTTAAATCTAAAAGGGGCAGCTTTCTTATTTAAATTAATATTGTTGGAAAAGTTTATCATAAGAGGGGTATGGTCACTAGAATTTTGCTCAAGAGTTGAACATATAAAATCAGAAAAATTATTTGAAAATTCCTTGTTGATTAAAATTCTGTCCAATTTACAATGAATGTTTTTAGCCAAACCAGATTTCCAAGTAAACTTATTACCACTAGTATTAGGTTCCATAAGACCAGTGTTTAAAAGAAAATTATTAACTTTATCAAATTTGCTGTGAGGAATTTTTTTACCACCAAATTTCTCAGAAACATGAAACACAGTATTAAAATCTCCCAAGATAATCCAAGGGAAATTATATTTTGAGCTCATAGCAGTCAATTTATGCCATAAGTCATTTCTTTCAGTTTCAAAATTACTGCCATAAATGCTAGTAATTTGAATCAAGAAACCACCAATATTTTTGAATTGACAATCTATGAACTGTCTGTCTTTAATTATATTTAAGTCAGTCCAAATATTAGAATCCCAAATAACAATGATTCTACCTTTACAGTTACAATCATTGTTATTTGTATATTTCCAGTTACTAGATAACTTTAAACAGAATCTCTCATAACTTTCATCATTTAGTTTGTTTTCAAGAAGAGCAACAATGGTAGGTTTGTAAATATTGATCATATATAAAATATCAGATTGCTTAGCAGGGGAATTCATACCCCTGACATTCCAGACAAACACAGACATAATAAAAATAATAGGAGAAAATCAGATGGTACCTGATACAGAGGAACTCTTACCTCTTCTCTTATTACCAACACTCTTGGCTTTTAACCTAGTTGACATCTCATCCCATTCTGGATTAATGTAGATGTATTTTTGTTTAAAAACCTTCTTCTCTTGGTTTCCCTTTATTTTACCAGTAGCCTTTGGTTTTGGAATGTGTAACTGAGAAATGTCAAACTGGTCTGCAGCTTCTATCATATCTAATTCATTATTTTCTTTATGTTCTACAACAGGAATCTTAATCAGAGAAATATCGAAAGCTGTGCGAGGCAATGTAGAGTCAGTGAGCTCTTCTATTGCAGCCTGCTTCAAGGGAGATACCTTCTTGTGAGGCAATGTTGAGTTGATAACCCTGTTCTCAATATCTGCAACAAAATCCGAAGGAGACTCCACTAATTCTGAAAAATTATCAATCTGGCCATTATCTTTATGCAAGCTTTTATGTATATTTGTACCATCAATCTCTGTAACTAAACATGGCTCTGAAACAGGAGGGGTTTCAGAGCTAAAGACCTTATCATTAATATTCCCCTCCATAACATGCCGATTCATAACCTTTACATCATTGTTGGATTCTTTATACTGATGAACTTCCATAGCTGTGATCTGATCTTCTTGATCAGTGAGCACCACGGTATTATTTTCTTGATCGGAAATGATATCTTCTTGATTGATCCGGTCATTATCCTTCCGACTTCTTGATTGATTTATAAACTCTTTAAAAGAATTTGGCTCTTGCACATCATCTGAGATATCTTCTTGAATGCCTTTTTTTGAATTACTGGTTTTGGGTATCCACTTTTGTATTGGATTGCACTGCTCTCTGGTGTGACCAAAACATTAGATATTACACTTTGGTGGAACCCATTCATATTCCACTTTCTGTAGGATGTTTTCACCATTATACAAAGTTAAATTGATCTCCTCTGGAAGTTCATCAGTCGTAGAAACTTCCACAAGAAGGCGAGCATAATTCAATCTCGTCTTTAAGGTAGTAGCTGCGTCCATTTTAATGGGTTTTCCTATAATACTGGCCATGATACTAAAAGCTTCTCTGTCCCATAGTTTTAAATTGACACATGGTAATCTTATCCAAATGGGCATAGATGTTAACAAATCTCTGTCCATTTTCAGAGAATCAGACCACTTTCTCACTATGATGAGTTTGCCATTATAGAAAAATGGTCCATTCTTTAATACTGAAGTGCAATCTAGAGAGTCTTTGAATTTGACAAGAAAGAATCCGTTCTCTCTTGTAAAAACTTCAAAATCACCAATCGGCTTCCATACTCTTTGAATATAAGACTTAAAAAACATATAGTATGGTTTGGTGCCCACTACATAAACAAGAATGGAGTTATTCCATGATTCTGTGGCCCTTTTACATACCTCTTCCTTTACCAGACCATACTTTTTGTTGTTAATCTTGATCGGTGCAATATGCTCTAGATTGCATTCTTCATCATCAGGTTCTTGAGGCTGATCAGCAACAATATCAGCCCAGGATTTGCGGCCTTGATCTCTATTCAGTGAGATGGCTATTGGTTTTTTGATTGATGGCAGGATTTGGTCGTTCTTTGTAGAAGGCAAATCATCTCAGCCTTTCTTACTACCTCTATGAAACCCTGATAGCAACTCCTGCGATTTCTTGGCCTCTTTTCTCTTTTGCTGTTTAGATTGGACCAAAGTAAAACCATCATTATCAACATTAGCAAACCCTGATGGCTTTCTGATGTGAGATGCCTCAGGTGGTCTGATTAGAGAGGATTGAGAGAGATTAGAGGAAAGATGAGGGAGATGATTTCCCCCCATGGCTGAAAGGAAACCCTAGATTTCAAAACTATTATTTACTTCTTGGTTTTTTTTATATATATAACAAAGATCTTAAGTTATTATCGGAGTAACAGTGTATGCTTCTTTTATCACCTTATCGTATCTTTCCTTATTTGATACAAAGTATAGTATGTTTTTGTATCCCGAACAATATAAACAGCACCATGTCTGCTAGCAAATTTCGCTAGTAATTTATATACAATATATTCAAATTACTGAGAGAACCCAAGAAAACTAGAAATATTGAGTTGTCATTACATTAGATATTCTAGTGATTTACATACACGTAGTTTCGGTATTTCATGTATATAAAGCGTACGTCCATGCTTCACCAATCATTACGACCATCACTATTCATTGTCCAGTACATCAAATTCCCTAAGATGAAAATGGTGATGATAATTTAAAATAAAAGATAAGTTTTGTGAAGATAATATGGAATCAACTTATATGAATAGTACTCGTATTTCATAAATGTTACAATAAAAAACAATGCAGATATCAATGGTGGCATTAGGCATAACGTAGTCATATCTTTTTCCAACTCTGTTTTGCTTAATGTTTTGACTTAAAAATGGTATGTTTTCCGATATAAATAAATTTTGAATACTTGATGAACTGAAAAAATAAAGAGCTATCTACATGCATTAGTGAGTTAATAGTGCTAATATTGTGAAGTGATGATAATAGGATCTACTAAATTTATATGCTTCTAAAAGCAATTATTTTGTTTATTAAGTAAATAAATCTTTTGTTGAAGCTGGCTCGTTGTGTTTTTTTTTTAATTTCTTCCTTTTCATCATTTAATTTGAAGTTAAAGTGGCAAATATGTATTTTCTACATCAGGTGCATTATCTTGGGATGAAAAGTAAACGAAAGAGTGAGGCTAATTCAGAATAGCTAGAAATACCAATCTTATTGGTAATTTTTGGTCACTTTGTTATTTGAAAGAGCTTTATCTTCATTTATACTTGAATGTTTTTCTAGTGGAATGGAACTAATTATCAGGCTTACAACATGCTCATATATATAACAGTAAATATATAAGCATTGTTGTATAATCCAATAATGCAATCAGTTATTTATAGTAAGTAGTCAATTATTTATATCTTTTGGTTGAATGAAACTAATGTAATCAGTTATTCATATAAAAAGCAGTCATTTACTTATATTAAGTCAGTCATGTTTATAGCAACAAAACTAATCAACATGATTATATAATTCCACTTTTCTAAATATGTTTCTTTTCCTATTTACAAGTGAAATAACTAGAAATATAAGTTATCATTTCATCTATAAGTTGAATGCCAGTGAAATTTATATTTTTATATATTTATATAGGTGGTTCTATGCTGAAGAAACAAATGTTGGATGACATAAAATCTAGTTCATAAGCGAAGACATTGTACCTTTTAAAGAACTAAAATTGTGAAATCAATGCTTCAGTTATTGTTATTGATTAACTGCTACAAATGTTGCAAACTCACGTTTTAGTTACTGTATTGATACATCTACTATTGTCAATTCTATACAGTTGTTTTTTCTATGCTCAAAGTTTTTTGCAATAGGTCCGATGAGTTTAACGGGCTAGGTCAGGTTGATCCGTTAAATTACCAGGTTGGGATGGGTTGGGTTAACCTATTTAATAAACGTGTTAAATGGGTTAGGTGAAATTTTAACCAATCTATTTACGTCCAACCCAACCCATTTGATAACCCTTCCTAATACATGCAAAAGATAGTGTCTAAATTCAACTATGGGAATTGGATAGGGTAACAGAAATTCCCTAGCACGAATTCATTAAATTCAACCGAAAGGATTTTAATGAAGAAACTGAAAGGCTTGCAGTGCAAGAGTTCATTACTGAAGTCCTCGACAAAGGTGAAGTTGGAGCACACTCCACAATAAAGGTAAAACAATATTGCTATTGGACTACCTATCAGATTTTGAACCATCAACAAATAGAATAATGAAAGTCTAGAGATTCTTAGAAGGTCTCAAAATTGGACCAGTTGGCACAATGGCACAGAAAGAATATTTTGAAGAACAAGTTGAAAAGGAAGGGTCAAGACATGACTCCACAATGGGAGAGGTATAGTCTAATGTACTGCCTTCCTCCCAGATGCTCCATATTCTAAACATGAACATGGTAAAAAAAACCGCTTGAATATTCAGCAAGTTTTGGTTTATAAATGTTAGGAATACAATCTGTATATTCTTCGGGATGACTTGTGTTGACGTAAATTTCATGAACCAAGCCTTTCTTGATATGTTTTTGTATTTTTGTATGTTTGAAAAACAAGCTAACAAGCATAGTCTCCTGTTATTGCTGAGGATTAACTCTTTGTTTTCTAGGAGTTTTATTAATTCCGTGTCTTCAAATTTCTTGAAAAATAGAAGAAGTTGACTTTAATTAATGAGGTGTTGCTGATATAGAGAAATCATATCTTGCACTGTCATTCAACTTCCATCCCTTTAGTTTTTTTTACTGATCTTATAGAGTCTAAGTAATTCTAGAAAGACTTGAATTCCTAGATTGACAAGATCGGATGTCTGCATTTGAGAAAATATTGCATGACTTTGTTCTATTGAATTAACAGTGAAAAATTCTGCTTCTTTTAGATCTAGTGCTTTAGACCGAGAGGTAAAATAATGCTGGGTTAATATTGCTAATGTTGCTAAGTGATGATAATAGCCTCTACTAAATTTATATGCTTATATAAGCAATTGTTTTTGTTTATTAAGTTGATACATCTTTTGTTGAAGCAGGTTCGTTGTGTTTTTTTTCCTTTCAGCATTTAATTTGAACTTGAAGAGGAAAATATGTATTTTCTACATTAGCTGCAATATAGTGGGATGGAAAGTAAAGAAAGAGTGAGACTAATTCAGAATAGTTGGAAATATCAATCTTGTTGCTAATTTTTGTTCACTTTGTTATTTGCCAAAGCTTTCTATTCATTTTGTACTTGAATATTTTTCTAGTGGAATGAAACTAATTATCAGGCTTACAACATGCTTATATATAACAGTTAATGTATAAGTAATGTTGTATAATCCAATAATGCCGTTAGTTATTTATAGTAAGCAGTTAGTTGTATTTTTTTTGGGTGGAATGAAACCAATATAATCAGTTATTCATATAAAAAGTAGTCATTTACTTATATTAAGTCACCATGTTCACAACAACAAAACTAATCAACATGTTTTATATAATTCCACTTTTCTAAATATGTTTCTTTTCCTATTTACAAGTGAAATACTTAGAAATATATGTTATCATTTCATTTATGAGTTAAATGCCAATTGAATTTGTATTTTTATATATCTATATAGGTGGTCATGTGATGAAGAAATAAATGTTGGATGACAGAAAATCTAGTTCATAAGCGAAGATGCTGTAGCTTTTGAAGAACTGAAATTACGAAACCAATGCTTCACTTATTGATATTGATTAACCGTTACAAATGTTGATTAAATGTTGCTAACTGACATTTTTGTACTTCATCGATACATCTACTATTGTCAATTCTACCTCGTTGTTTTTGCTATGTTTGAAGTTTTTTGCAATAGTTTCATTGGGTTTAATGGGCTAGATCAGGTTGACCCATTAAATTACAAGGTTAGGTTGGGTTAACCTATTTAATAAACGGGTTAAACGGGTTGGTTTTTATATATATTTTAAATGGGTAAGGTGAAATTTCAACCAATCCATTCACATCCAACCCAACCCATTTGATAGCCCTACCTACTCTGTACCCCGTAGGGGTAGAGACTGTATCGTAATGAATGGATCGAGAAGAGCATGAGTACGACATATAGAATGACCTGGAGGCTAGATGGTACTTGACTTCTTTGTTGGGCCTAGGATGCCTTATGAATGTGGATTTCGATGGATTGCCAATTAAAAATGTATACCTCATCCAAACAGTTGGGAAGTAAGAACCTATATTGCAAGCATTCAGAAGTAAGATGTAAAAATGGATTGAGCAAGCAAGTTCCTGCGAGAAGGTGTACATTACTCACCACAATAAGATTGCCAGTTTTTAATTTATAATATTAATAAGATATGGTTAAGAGCAAAGGGAAAAGAAGAAAAGTCCAAAAAAGGTACAATTAAAGTCTATTTTTGAATCCGATACCATGTGAAAGAATTTGACAAAAAGATTTTGAAATTCCTTGAAATGTTTTGAATGGTTTTTCAAAGGATTTATTTTAATATAAGGACTTTATCATTAAAAAGTTGTTTTGAAAAAGAAGAAAATTTAGAAATTAAGGAGCTATTTAGAGACTCCTCGTGACGTTTAAAAGGGTCAAAAATTTTCGATTTAAAAGCTTTTGGTAAATGGGTTTTTCGTTTTTGAAATGAATGAAAAAGAGAGCATATGTTGGCTTGATAATTTTTTCTATTTTTGTAAATTTAGAAGTTCGGTTTTTGTAAAAAAATTCTAAGGGGTGGATTGATGGAAATGGTACTTAATTGAAATAAGGTAAAGAGAATAGAAGGATACAAATGCTCGATAATGAAGATAATAGGAATATTCCCTTATAAGGAAAATATGGAGAAAAACAACTGAACTAGATTTATACATATCTCTTTTCATGTTAATAAGGAAAAGCCCAGCGCTAAAGTAGTAGGAGAACGCATTGCAATGAGATAATTGAGAAAACAATAAAAGAGGAAAGAGTTGTGTAAGGAGAAACCACTTAAAGGAAATTTATGTAGGAGAAATTTTAATAATAGTAATATTAGGAAATTTAAATAGGAACGATGTTATGAATTTATATTAAAATAATATTAGTAATCTAGTGAGGAATGACATTAGAAACTAAAGGCAAAGCCTAGGAAAAATGGATAATTTCCATAAATATGCGTAGTAATTGCGCATATCCTTTAAAAGTCCCCTTTATAAGCTATTAGAATATCTGTTAAGGTTTAAAACCGAAGTAGCACGAGTAGTACGAAAATAATAGGATGAAAGTTATCCTTTCCTACTTCATCTTTAATTGTTTATAGTTATAGAAGATGTTTTCAAAAAATGGTTTGGTATGATGATTGTGTTTTTGAATGCAAATAAATGTTTTCAGTCGAAAATGCTACTTCTAAAGAAGTAAGTCTATGGTGTAGAAAGTCCTTAAAATAGGAATTTTTCATGGCTCCTTTTGGAAACCAAGTAATTGTTGAATTTAATAAAAATGTTTCTAAGTCTATAGTTTTAAAATCGAGGTCTGGATGAAGTACTTCTTGACAACGAAGTTTTAATTTTACAAAGAATGGTGATAAAAACTATTTTTTTTGATATGGTGTAGACGGGGATGACTACCTAGGTAAGACGGGGTAAAGGTTTGGACTATGAATAAAATCGCTACGAATACTCATATGGTAGCAATGAAGAATCCCGTTAAATATAAAGAATATTAGTAAGAACCTAGGAATGCTTGATTAGACATATGTGAAAGCCATAAAAAGAACCCTCAAAGAAATGAGTAATAATGGTATCAAAATACACTTTTGTGAGCCCTATGATATACTCACATGAAAGATAAAGGATAAAATAAGTGAATACCATAGTTTGTAAATACTATCAAGAGGTTTTGATTGAAATAAGATAGTAGTATGATTGGAGAAGAGGGTGATGAGATAGCAAACACATATAAAGGATGTTGGTTGGCTTAAGGCTAAAGAAGGCAAGATAGGTAGTAGGAAAGTTACTCCACTAAGCCAATTTTTGATGAGTTATTTTGAACATGCATAGTTTATATTTCTTACCCACTATGGTATGAGAACACATAATTTATTCTATATTGGGTGTAATAACTAGAGTAATGGATGGACCATATTTATTAGAAGCCAAGGAGGGAAGTTAATACATGTGGGTTATAGTAGAAAGACATACTAGATATGTCCATTTTAATCGAGTAAGGAGTGTTGGGGCCACAACATCATTAACACCAGTTGATGTTGAAGGGAAGCTCCCAACAATTGTTTTTTAGGATATTTTGGTTGTAATCGCTAGTTATCTCCATCGGATATTGGAAAAGTGTATGAAGTGATATAACATATGTTCATATTTTATTGCTGTGTTGATTTTTTGGATGAAATTTGACTGCTATATATATTGGAAAACAATATAAATAAGGAAATCTCATAAGGACACTTAATTGTCAATGATGTAAGGTAAGGCTAGAAGTTTATAAAATAAACAATGAAATTAAGTTAGAAAATAGAAAAAAAATGCTCTAATACCAAAACAATTAGAATTTTAGAAAAAATAAATTTTAGGAAGCGAAGGACATAGAAGGGTTATTGTGAAACCATGGATCACTGCCTCTATGCCTTCAAAGCCAAAATTTATAAATATGCTTATGTGTTGTTTTTTTGAAGAAAAAGGAAAGATTAACTAAAAATGCTAGGGTCAATCATATGCATTAACTCATCGACCGAGTTCCGATTATGTTAAGACATGGCTTGATTTGTTTTAAGAATGGCGAGGTAAATGTTTTGAAATTTTTTATTCAAATGCTTTTGAAAAATTATGTTAAAATGCTTTTGAAAAGTTTTGTTTAAATGCTTTTGAGAAATTGAGTTTGAATGCTTTTAAAGATTTAATTTTCGAACTATTTTGCAAGTTTGATTGGAAGGGTAAAATGGTTTTTTGTGGGAAGTAAGAAAATTTCTTATTTTTAAGTGCCACATGCTTAATGTAGGAAGGGTCCACATGTTAGTGAACATGAGTTTCCCTATCTGGCAAGGGGTGACAGTATATAAAAAGGGAAGCATAAGGGAAAAAGTCATTTTAGCTTTGGAATTTCTATTTCCATATCTTGTTGATAGTGAACGAAATTTGCATTAAAAATAATTCCATTTTAACATCTAAAAAAAAAATCTCCTTATGCGATTGCACTTGAAAATTTTGGAAAAAATATGGAGGTAAAAGAGAAGGTTCCAAGGAGCAACGGAATAGGTATCCAAAAGAAGAGTAGAAATATGAAATCTTGTAACGATCTGCCTTTCTTACACTTAGAGATGATACTTAATACATTCACGGTATTCATGTGCCAATCATTTAAGTCTAAGAAAATCAGGTCGTTAGGGGAAAAGTAAAATGTAGAAGAAACAAAGAGACTAAATAATCCAGAATTTCACAATGCAACAGAACAATATTTGGTACTCAACATTGCAAAGTCATTTCAAAAATATTACATTGGAGTCATACTAATACAATTCTACTCTAGACAGTTATAACTGCCTGTTCCTATATATCAGATATAGGGTACATATAGTACCATAGAAAATAAGAAAATAACTAGCTATCGATGAATCCTCCTGCTCCAAAATCATTTAAAATGCATCCGTGGGAAATTTGAACTACTAGGCTGCCCATACAAATTTGAGCACCTAAGAGTTTTAGGGAAAGAAAATAAAACTCCATTCCGGTCAGACATGGGTCTGGTATGAGTAAACTCAAGCGACTGAATCATTTCTTTTGAAACACTTTTAAATCAAGGATATCTCGTAAGACCATGCCGCATGTAAACACAAATGGATTTTTACCTTACGATGAGCAAAACACTTTTATAGAAAATCCAGTGATATTATAATAATGTCTAACGGTTCAAGTAAAATATGAATATAGCTGAAATGCTTGCATCTCACATTTCAACATAGTTGGATACATCTAAAACCGTAAAGGCACGTATTGGAGAATGGATTCCATACTATTATAAGGTAAGAAAGTACCATTTGATGGTACATCTCTAGATAAAATGCATAGGGGTCTAACAAGAACATCTTATACCCATGGCACACATGAATGGCTTACAATTTAACTAGTAGTACCAAATATGATCACCCCACTTTGGGCCCTAAGAATACATGTGTAGGTAGTAATCGATCTAGATTTTGGATGACCATACACTGACGGGAGCGACCCACATGGCCCTGTTGCATGCTCGATATTTGTCATTTCCTAATTGAAGAGGCTTGAGGCTACATTTTACCTTTATGTAGCACTTCCCAGTTGGAATACTAACTATGCCATCCAAGCAACAATGCAATGCCAACATTCATCCATATAAGTTTGTTCTAGGAATGAACGAATGTAACGACCCTAATTTTTGGTAACATTATTTATGATATTTAATTAGTTAAATAAAGTAATGTAACGATTAGGACGATTGATTTTTATTATTAAAAGGATAGCCGTGCCATGTTAACAAACGAACTTAAAATAAAAATGAAATAGTTGAGGGAAAAATAGGAAAGAGCACATCCTTATACCCTAAACCCTTACACTCATTCACTTCACATATTCATTTCTACAAACTAAAATCATTGAGGTCAGCCACTATTAGAGGAAAAACAAGAAGAAGATAAAGAAACTAATGGAAGGAAGATTAAGCAATCAAATCCATTCTCAAATGTCAACCCGTTATTCAAAAAGCTAAGGTGAATAATGACTACATCTTATGTTTTAATTGGTTTTTAGTATGAAATCCGAATTATTTGCAAATGTTTTGCCATGTTTTGGATGATAAAATGTATATCCATATGTTATTGATGATTTATGCTAATTCACATAGATTTTATGATATGTTTTGATATGAAAACTCTATTATATAACATCCAATTGCCTTGTGAATTTAGATTTAGATTGGAAATAATAATTTAGAAATGGATTTCAATTTTTATAATTTTCTGAATTATTGGGGATTTTATATGAATTTTCAAGTGAAGAAAATACTATTTTGGGTTTAAAATTAATTATGGCCAAATTATATTGGCTTAGGATCTAAAATTTATATATGTTGGAAAACATATTAAAAATAATTTACAGGAATTTTTGTAGAATTTTCCTAAATTTTTTAATGGGTATATAAAATTATTTAAGATATGAGACTTAAATGTTTTATATATATATAAAAAGAAGAAGAGGTATTTTGTAAATAGTTCAAATTATTATCTCTGGGAACTGACGGTACTTTTAAGGAATTTTCTTTTGCAACCAATCATAATTTGACAAACAAGGTAGGTTAGGTACAAAGAATTAATTTAAAAAGTGAAATCAATAAGATGTATCCTTTTCTAATGCTTTCGACACCAGGCTTTCGACTCCTTGCCTCCACCCCCGACTCCATCGAAACCAATGCACATGGTATCAGATACCTGGTACGTAGTGAATTGGATATAAGCGGAAAGGCATTGGGTCGAAACCAAAGGTTCTGAGGGAATAGAAGCATACTTTGTTTTAATTTGAAAATGCGCCTACGTTTTCTTTTGAAGAGAGTGCTTTCAACTTGGTTGGCTTTCGGCCGAGTCAAATATTTCAAAGGAAAGGTTTCGGATGGGTTACACCATTACTTTAAGTAACTGCTTTTGACTAGGTCGAAGCCCTTAACTGTCGCTTTTCTACCTTTCAATGTCAATGGTATCGGAAGGTATACTTTGTTTTAAAACTTAGCCGCTTCTCCAATTGTTTCGGAAGGTTGGTTTCGACACTAATACTTCTTTACTTAACAATACTTTCAAAAGGGATGCATTTGACATAAATATTTTAACGACCTTTTCGCTCTATAAAAGGTAGAACCCAAATGGTTTCGAAAGAGATAGTTTTAATGGTTCCGAAAGGTGTTTCCACATGTTATAAATTGAACCCAAATACTTTCGAAAGGCTTGATGTTATAATGCTTTCAAAAGGTTTTAAAGAAAGGTTTCTAAGGGGTGGTTACCAAATGGTTTTAAAAGGTCTAAAAGGAAGGGTTTTTCAATGGTTTCAAAATGCAATTTTTAAGTGTTTTGAAGATAAGATGTCTAAGGATTTAAAGCTTTTGAAGGAGATGTTTTTAAATGCTTTCGAAATGATAAATATGAATGGTTTTGAAAGGTATGTTTTGGCCTTCGGCCTATGGTTTTACATGTTTTAAAAGGGGTACTTCTAATAGTTTCGAAAGGGATACTTTCAAAGGTTTCGAAAGGGGTACTTTCAAAAGTTCAAACGTTTTCATCAAAAAGGTTTTTTGTAAAGAATATGTAACATGGCAAGGTGATTTGAGTAAAGTAAAGAATATATAAATAATTTCCTTCTTCAAAGAAAGATTTAAAGGTTAAATCAATTTGATTTTATGGGTAGCCCTAAGTAAATTGACTCAGATATTAGAATACTAAATGGGATCGGTATAGGGTCGCGCTTACCTAGCATCCCCAAAATAAAATAGGCCCAAAATTCCAATGTGTAGGACTTTGTCATGGGTAAGACCAAAATTATGTTATACACAAAAAGGAATCTAAAAGGAAAGACATGTTATTGGTGAGCCCACAAAACCATTAGGATCAGTTAGACCTGGAGAAATAAGTAAGGACAGACCGTCCAGAAGAGGAGTATCAAACAGATGTTAGATTATTTATGTTTTCTACTGGGCTTGAGTCAGTCAAGGGTTAGTAGTTAGCCAAATAAAACTACAGTGTATGGACAGACAGTCCATTTGATAACTGATATGTATGTATACATGATATTGCTTTACATATTTAACCATTTTTGGTTGTAGGATTATAATTTGCAAAAGATATGTTTTAAAAGGATATTAGTGAGGGGAAACAAGTTCCGCTAAGCGGCGTGGTCTCACTTAATATCAAATAACCAAGGTGTATAATATTATTCACACCAGGCTTTATGTTTGACTTGAAGTTTATGTTTTTCCCCGTAAACTCTCGGGTGCTCAAAAATTGATTTGAGTAGGCAGAGGGTCGAAGTTTACAGGTTTTAGTAGGTTGACAAATAAAGCTTTCGAAGAGGAGTAGGTGGCTGATGGATAGCTAATTAGGAGTTGCTATTTTATTTTTGATTAATTCCGCCGTGTTGTATATATGTAGTACTCTGGTTAACCAAGGGAGCATCATCATATATCGCTCTTGGCGTATTTACGTAATAACATTATTTTATCTGAACCAGGGAAAGCGATGGGATTATGTAATTTGAATATGGAGCATGTTTTGGAAATGTAATCAAAAATATTGTTTTTTTGAAATCTGTGATTTTATTTCATATTCACGTGCTTCTGATATTATGAATACCATTAACATTACCATATTTGATCACCGAAAGTTAATACTATGGATGACTGCAGCATTTGTAGCGCTAAGCTTTGGGTCTCCAGATAGAGGATGTGACAACTTGGTATCAGAGCATAGGTTTATGAAAAACTATAAATAAAAAGATGTTTTTTGAAAATATAATCTTAAGGATTTAGCGATAAGATTAGGGTAAGGGATAATGTTATAGCAACATACTTGTATTTGCTATATATAAGTGTGCGCTTTATCTCTAGTCACCTATCTCTATTAGGTTATTTTTATGTATCTCACGGAGGTTCGAACGCAGATGTGGATTCTCGAAGAGAAAATGTTGGAGGAGGAAGCACAACTGCAGATGGGAATGCCAGACCTAATACTAGAGGGAACCCAGGTTAGGCACGAGCTGGAAATACTGGTGCCGAAGTCTCGTAAGTTGACATGGGAGCCATGTATCAGTTTTTCGTGAATATGATGCAAGTGGGGGTTGCTGCCGGTGTAATTAAAAGAGGAGTGCAAGAAGCTCCAGTAGTTAGCAATTATGCTGCCATGGGTAAGGACTGTGCTCGGCTGGGAGGAAAACCATTCATTGGGATTGAAGTCGCCATAGAAGTGGGGGAACTGGTTGTTGCATTGTGAAATGATTTTTGCATATTTAGGGCTCAGTGATGAGCAAAAAATAAGGCTCGCTATGAGATAGCTGCAAGGAGTAGCTTTATACTGGTGGAATAGTTTGACGGTTGGAGTGGATGAAGGAATGATGACATGGGCTGAGTTTAAGAGAAGGTTCGAGGAGAGATTTATGTTTGTGATGGTAAAGTCTACCTTGCTCAGAAAGTTTGCCAAGTTAGAGCAGGGACAACTGACTGTGGTAGAATATGCTACAAGGTGTAAGGAGTTGGCCAGATATGTTTATGCCACTGTGGATACCGTGATTAAGAGAAACGCGAAGTTCATTATAGGGATGAAATTTGAATTGTCCAGGGCTACATTATCTCATATCAGGGATCCTTATGACGTTGTAGTATAGATGGCTCTAAGACACAAGGAAAAAATTGATTCTGTGGAGAAGAATAAGGTGAAGGAGGTCCAGGTGGGGCAAAGTCAAAAAAGGAAGTTCTTTCCTAAGAAGGGAGCCCAGAAGGGTGGAGCTGTGAAGAATGGGAAGTTAAAAGTTGTTTGTTTTAAGTGCGACAAGATAGGACATTTTGGAATGAATGTCATTCTGGAGAGCAAAGAAGGTGTGTGGGAAGAAGAAAATCAAATGCTTCAAATGTGATCAGATAGGTCATTACAAAAGCCAATGCAAGGAGCCAGCTAAGGATGGAAATGGAAAAGTATATGCATTGGAGCCAGCTACCTCGAGACCCATGGCAGGGGAAAAAGGGGAAAGCGGTGTTGGGAGGTACGCTTATGATTCTTGGTATGGCAGTTATTCTGTTTGATACTGGTGCATCACATTCTTTTATATCTCATTGTTTGGTAGATAAGATTATCCTAAAACCCTTACCCTAGTTTCTTCCTTAAGGATTGCAAATCCGATAGGAGGGTATGCAACACTTGGAAGGAGACATGGCCACCTAGATTTTGACTTGTTAGGTCATACCTTTGTTTGCAGTTTGCATGTGTTTGATTTCGTAGGGTTCAAAATTATTTTGGGTATGGATTGGTTAAGTAAGTATGATTCTAGGATATTTTTCCATGATAGGAAAATATCGCTTAGACACCCAGACTGTAGCGAGCAGATTGCATATATCATAAAAAACCCCAGTTGTGAGGTGAATGCTTTGTTGGATGTTGTGAAGATAGAAGATGAGCTGAATCGAGTTTTCGTGGTTAGAGGAATTCGTGGATATTTTTGAACCCGTAATAGGATTGCCACCGAAACGGGCCATTAAGTTTCGGATAGACGGAGCAGAACTAGTTAGTAAACCACCAAGCAGGATGACACCTACCTAAATGAAGGAGATCAAGGTGTAGTTGGTGTATTTGGAAGGCAATAATTTCATCAGACCTAGTAGTTCAGCTAAGGGAGCAGCCGCAGTGTTTGCTAAGAAGCCGGATGGATTGTTAAGGTTATGTATCGATTATTTTAAGTTGAACGAGAAAATGATAAAGAACTGATACCATTTCCTATGATTGATGATTTGTTTGATCAGTTGAGTGGAGCCAAGATATATTCGCAGTTGGTTTAGCAACAGGTTTCCATCGTCTTAGGGTGGTAGAGGATAGTATTCCTTTGATGGCGTTTAGGGCCATATGTGGATCATACGAATGGTTAGTGATGCCATTAGGACTGTCTAATGCGCCAGCTTTCTATGAGATTTGATGAACCGGATTTTCCGAGAGCACCTGGATAGGTTCATATTGGTTTTCATAGATGATATTTTAATGTACTCTAAGGATGAAAGAGAGCACAATGTTCAACTTAGAGTAGTTCTTGAAATGCTAAGGCAACATCAGCTAAAGGCAAAGTTCTCGAAGTGTCATTTTTGGAAGAAGGAAGTGAAGTTTCTTGTCCATGTAGTTTCTGAGAAAGGGTTATTAGAGGATCCAACTAAGATCGAGGACGTGAATAGTTGGAAGCGACCAGAAGCGGTGACTGAGATAAGAAGTTTTTTGGTATTGGTTGGTTACCATCGGAGGTTTATTAATGATTTTTCATGGATAGCAGCTAACTCGAAAGGATGTGAAGTTCATTTGGACCGATAAGTGTGAAGAGGCATTCCAGAAGCAGAAACATTTATTGACTAATGCACTTGTGTTAGTTGTTCCAAAGGGGAGTCAGGATATGGTGTGTACACAGATGCATGTGGGACTAGCTTAGGAGCTGTGTTAATGCAGAGGAGTAGAGTGATTGCCTATGCTTCTCGACAGCTTAGATCGCATGACGTTACATACCCAAACCATGATTTGGAGTTAAATGTGGAGATTTTTGCGCTGAAGGTGTGGAGACATTATCTTTTGGGAGAATACAGATTATAAGTCGTTGAAGTATTTGTTCTATCAGAAGGGGCTGAACATGAGATGGCAGAGGTGGTTAGATTTCTTGGCTACTTATGATTTTGGTATTGGGTACACAACGGGGAAAGGCAATTACATTGCAGACACACTTAGCAGAAAATATCAGAATGTGATGTTAGCGATAATAGCTGAGTGGAAAGATTTAGAAGCATTTGCGACTTGTAGAGTACAGTGGAGAACTAAAAAAATTTCAAGTATAGAAACTGCTTTGTTATCATGTTTAGAAGTTCGACCAGTTATGGTTAAAAGGGTTGCTTCTAAACAGCTAGAGGATCCAGTGTTGGCCGAACGGATCCGAAAGTTGAGGGATGGAATGGACAGCGATGACATAAAGGATTTTATTCTTGACCCGAATGGGTGGTTGAGAAAGAAAGGAATATTGTGTGTTTCGAATGTGGGAGACATTAGGAAGGAAGTTTTGGAGGAATGCCATGATTCAAAGCTCACTATTCATCCGAGAGGAACTACGATGTATCAGGGCATGAAGAGAAGTTTCCTCTAGGAAGATATGAAGAGGGATGTAGGCTAATGGGTGTAGTGCGTATAGTGCCAACGGGTGATAGTCAAACATCAGAAGCCAATCGGGTTTCTTCAGCCTTTGAACATTCCAGTGTGGAAGTGGGATTCTATTTCTATGGATTTCACTGACAGGTTGCCAAAGTCTGATTGGGAAATGAAAGCATATGGGTAATTTTGGATAGATTGACCAAGAGTGCCCATTTCATTCCAATTAAATCAACCGGAATGGCACCTGTGTTAGTGAAGTAGTTTATGAAAAATGTAGTTAGACTGCATGAAATTCCTAGTAGTATAGTGAGTGATATAGATTCTTTATTCACTAGCGAGTTTTAAAGGAGTCTACAGGATAACTTTGGTACCAAGCTCAAGATGAGTACCGCTTACCATCCACAGACTGATGGGCGAATGGAGAGAGCTAACAAAGTCTTAGAGGATTTGTTACGAGCTTATGTGCTAGATTTTGGAGGATCATGGGAATATGTGATGAACCGCCTTTCTCTCCACAGAAGGACGCATCAATATTAAGAAAGAATGGGATAGAAAAGAGAAAAGATAGAGAAGAAAGAACAAAACAACATCAGAATCTCACAGCGGAGCGAATACATTATATTAATCACATAAGTATTACATAATATACAACATCTATCAGAGTTACATAGCTTATACATCACATACTAGACAGTTATAAACACCTATCTAGTCATTACAACTCAAGATACAACACAGAGATACCAACACAGCGCAAAACTATATATCTACGAACGCTGAAGCCTCCTGCTCTATACCTCCTCCTGAATTCGTCAAAGTTAACTCGTCAAAGATAACTTGAATCCCTTGGCTACTCGTAAAAATTTGAGTACCCAAGAGTTTAAATAAACAGAAAAAAAGTCCAGGCAAGACATGGGTAGACCAGAGTAACATGTTAAAGTTGCTTTATTTTGAAAAGCCTTTGAAAACAAAAGGTATCTCATAAGACTTCTCGCGCATAAACACGGAAAAGTTTTTACCTTACGATAACCAAACATTTGATACGAAATCCAGTTATATTATAATAGGGTCTAAGGTTTTCAAGTAAGTAAGAAATAGCTGAAATTATTACATGATTAAATTCCAGCATACTAGCCATAAAGTGGGTTATACAATCAAAACCGTAAAGGGCACGTACGAAGAATGTGTTTCCATCAATGGCAGGGCTATTAGGGTACCGCCGGTCAGAGTACGTAGCCTAAATCACCGTACCGAGTATCCATCCTAAATCCCCTGCAACACAAGGCCGGAACCATCCCTTACTAGATAGTCCCGAACAAGACAACCCCAAAGTTGTTTGTAACCAACTGCCCACACAGCCAAATAAAAAGGGACATCTAGACAGGGGAAAATCTTGTCCTACTTGAGCACGACTCACTTAGCCTTGCTGCACCTTCCATGTTTTAGCCATTCCTGATTGATGAGGCTTGAGGCTACAATTACCTTTATAGAACTCGTCTACCTTAGAATGCTCATCGTCCACCTGACGATGTTCTGAAAGCATTCAATCCATACAAGTTCGTTTCGGGTTCGAACGAAACCGAAAGCATTATCTCGTTACACTCATTTTGGAATCACCCTCAGGGTTAACAAAAATAACCCTTACACTCTGCATCTTCATCTCGATCATCACTTGAGATTCACGACCTATCGTTTAATGTGGATCGACGTGGTTTTCAGATATCGAAACCTAGAAACCAATCCGGGTCTCATCGAAATCCAAAACGCCGTCTTTTAACTCCAAGTTGTTTTAAAGTTAAAACAATTTGATTTATTATCTATATTCATAGATAGATAATTCACAATCTCACAAATAGATAATCCATATTCAACCAAAGCATCTCATATCACAGATCATCACATATCTCATATAAGAGATATCAAACAATTCAAGGCATTCAATATCATTCATCCATCCATAAGCAAAGATTTATTAATCACACAATCTCTAATTAATTTAAAATAAAGTAAATTAAGTTAACTACTTCCATCACCATAAATCCTGCTTACTTAATTATTAATTAATTACAAACCAATTAATTAATCATTCTTTAATTATCCATCTAAAATTAATCAACCTTGACTAATTATTCTTTATTTTCATTAAGTAATTAGCCTTAATTTATTACACAAATTAATTATCCTTAACCATTTACAGTAATTAACCTTTAATTACTTCATTAATTAATTAACCATAATTAATTACATTAATCCTTAATTAATTATATTAATTACTCTGTAATTACTTCTTTGATTAGTTATCTTTTAATTAATCAACCCTTAATTACTTCATTAATTACATTAATTAATGATCCCTTAAGTATTTCTTTAATTAATAAATCTTTAATTAATCATCTTCATTAATCAACCTTGATTAATTGTATTCAGTAGTTAACTATTCTTTGTTACTTTCATTAATTAACTCTGTAAAATTAATTGATTCTTTAATTAATTACACTAAGTAATTAATCCTTAATTACTTCCACTAAGTAATTATCCTTCTTATTAATTACACCAAGTAATTAAACCCAAAACTACTGCCATTCTTTAATTAATTATATCCAGTAATTACCCATCAATTACTTCACTACTTATAAATCACATTAAGTAATCATACTTTACCAATTCCACAAATGATTATCCTTAATTAATTAATCTAATTAATTGCCTTAAACTAATCACATTAATTAATCATTTCATAATCCCTAGTTAATGATTTCTACATTAACTGTTAACAATTCCTTAATTACTTTCCTTAAGTAATTGTACTTTAATTAACCATTATTAATTAAAAATTAATTAATTCTTAATTACCAATTAATTAATCTCTAATTATCAATTAATAAATCTCTAATTACTTAATTAATTAATTAATTGTAACTTAATTAATCTTTAATTACTTAATTAATTAATTTATAATCATTAATTAATAATCTAAACTTATATAATTAATGATCCTTAATTATAAATTAATTAACCCTTAAATTAATTAACTTAAAACGCCTTATTATTAATTTATTAATCCTTAATCATTAATTAATTAAAATAATTAATTATACTAGAATTTCCCTATTAATTTAATAAATCTCAAATCATTAAATCTTAATTAACTTTAAGATAAAATATTAGCCTTATACAATGACTTAATTACCATTTACAAATGCTTTTGAAACATTTTACTCTTAAATTTACTTTTAAATTTCATTTAAATTTAAGATTTAAAAATGATTAACAAATTTAATTTTAACAAAATTTAAATAAGTTTACAAACCTTTTAATCAAATGTTTAAGAACACTTATCTTATATAAAAGAAATTGATATAAGAAGAGTTTTAAATCAAATTCATTTAAATTCAAAAACTTTCTTTTTTTAAACTTTTAAAATCTGTTTGAAATGTTGCTTCGGGTTCAACCCGCAGGCTACTCAAGCCTTGACCCGAGAATTCATTTTTTTTTTTGTTTAAGTGTTAAAAATTAAATCTGGAAACCATCTCACTCACATTCTAGAGTCCTTACTCGAGTCAATACCTCACTATCCCGAAGCCTCCTTCGAGACAAAACCACTATCCAAACCTCTGACACAACATCGCTGCTGTGCACATGCACAAAAAATGTAGCCACCTCTGACCATCCACGATTCCCCTCACACATCAGCGATCATCTCTACACTAGATCCCGACCACCAGAACTTCGACAACAACCCAAAATCGAAATCGAGCCACTCTACATAATTCTGGAACAAAAAGCAAAACCTGGAAAACCCTCGAACTCCCTCCTCCGACCACCAGAGCTCTTAAGATTCCAGCCATACCTTCGCCAACCTCCATGCTACCGATCCCCAAAGTTTGGTGGAACTCAATCCACCAGAGGCGCCGTGGCAAACAAAATACCCGACCTTGCCAAAACTAGGGTATTAAAACAAGTTCGACCACTGCCGCCACCACAGTAACTTGGTCACCCATCTGGCATTTTTCCCAAACTCTCCGATCATTCCACTACCACCAGTGAAGACCGCGATCTCCCCGAGCACTTAGATCATCAAAAATCACCCAATATTCAAAATCTGAACAAACTCAAACTTCTCACTTATCCAAATGCTAAAAATCATGAATCCATTTTTAAAAATCATGATTTTGGTTAAGGATTCATATTAGACGCCTGAATCAATGAATTGAGGTGTTTGAATTTTAAACAAAACTCAAGCTTGCACTGTTCTTTTGGTTTCCAAAGACATTTCAAATTTATTTAACTTAAATAAAATTTTAAAACTTACTCTATGATTAAACAAACAAATTTCGTTAAGAACCTAAGTTCTAATAGATATTAGATCAAAAGAAAATGAATTTTGTTTGAATCTTAGTTTGAAAACTAAGAAAGAGATGTCACAGTATAACGGGAATGCACACATCCATATATACATAGAAAATTCATATATACAAAACTTATTTTGTTTCAGAAATTCATATGCAACCAGATTTCATACTTAAGCTTTTCTAAAAAAATGTTACTCACGGGTTAATGAAGATGAGTAGAGCCTCTTTTTCAAATAGCTTTTAAACTATGAAAACTTGAATGCAGGAGAGATGTTTCTTCGATTTTTTGAATACTTAAATTGCCTAGATACTTATTAAAACTGGAATGCTTTGTTACTGAACTTGTAGAGATGACTAAAATATGGAACAGAGATGAACTGCTTTGATTTTGAGCTTGCTTCATTTATCTTTGGTTTGAAGAAGATGTTTGCAGGCTTTGATTTTTATTTTGAAAATGATATACAGACTGTTGAATTGGATTAGTTTCTGGTTTGAGGAAGTATTGATTATCATATTTGTTTTTGAATTACAAGGTTTTAATTTTCTTAGCTATGAATTGAGGAAGATAGAAATAAAATGAAAAGAAGAACAATGTGATTATATAGGTGAAAATGTGATTTAATAAAAATAAAAGAAAATCAATGTTAAAAATGACACTTGTTTAATATTCACCATTTGCCATTTACTCATGTTTATTAATTAAGACTTGTTAAAACAAGCATTTATAGATTTACACTTGTAATCATGTAATTTTTATTTATTTTAAATGTTAATAAAAAACTTTTATACTTAATTTATAAATTCTTATCTAAATATATATATAAATTTCTTTAAAGAAAATAAAATAAAACAAATTACATATAAATAAAATCTTATACATATATTTTAAAAATCCAAAATATTTTAAAATATCTACCTTTTGAATTAAAAATTAAATCCAAATTCAAATTCAAATTAAATTTAAAAATCCAATTTAAAGTCAACTTATACATATACATATACATATACATATACATATACATATACATATACATATATAACAACACATTCAATTTGAAAATAATTATTAAATTTATTTACCTATATTTAAAAATAGCACATTATTATTATTGTTTATAAATAGCAATTTTGCCAATTTTAAATAATTTATAAAAGAGATTATTACATTATTTATAAATTACTTATTTTACTAAATGACTTAATGCATCATATGTTTGTGAATTGTATTTTAAACTTTTATATATAAATTTACAAATCATATTTATCAAGCAATATTTGAAAAGAATATAAAACAAACCTTTTGCTAATCTTATTTAAATTTAAACCTAAGCTAAAATATAATTTAAACAATCAAACATTTACCTTAAATATTTTAAAACTATATAGTTATTTATTCAAATATTCTTTGAAAAGTTTTAAATTAAATTAACCACAATTTCCAAATTACCAAAATATATATTAGAATTTGAAAACATGATTTTATTTATTAAATTCATCAAATCTTTTCTATTTAAAATATATACAAATATATACATATATATACAAATAGAAAACATTTTATTAGCTTTAAAAGATAAAATTTACCAATTAAATATTTATTTGCTTTTAAAAGAATAACTTGCCAATTTAAATTAAAATTATACAAGAAAATTTTCAAATCAATTTAATTATTAATACAGATTATTAAATTGATATTGCCTAAAATTCCGGGTCATCACATTCCTCCCCCTTCAAAAGAATTTCATCCCCGAAATTTAAAAGCAAAGATAATTTAATAACCCATCAAAGATTTTAATTTTAAACCACAAGCATATATTATCAACCATATACTAACAACCATAGCAACCAATTCACTCAATCAAACAAATCTAATGATCCTGACACAAATCAGGATAGACTCTCCTACACTATCTAGAGTTTTCCAGATATAAACACTGGAATATTCGCTCTTACTGAATCCAAACAATCTACACTACTAAGCTACAAAGCTCTTACTCATCTAGATCTACAAAACTGTACAGGATATCAGATGACAGTCAAATCCGATTCAACTACCAAATCCTCCCGAACTGCTGGTTCCACAAACAGTGATGAATCATACACGTACTCCCTCAGAGATACGTGAAATACATTGAATCCCAGTCTTCCAAACTGGTAATTCAACCTTGAAAATCAAAGAACTTATCCTCACAAACACAGAAAGATCCAATAAACTTTGGATCTAGCTTCCCAGTCTTACCAAATCTTATAGCACCTTTGATCGAAGAAAACTTATCCGAAATCAAATCTCCGACTTCGAAATCCAAATTCCTTCATCTCTTATCCACAGAACTCTTCTAACGATCCTGGGCTACCTTCATCCTTCCTGATCAGCTCAACCTTCGCTAACGCCTCTTGAAACTAACTGGACCAAAAATAAACCAATCAAAATGATCCTCTGAAGATCAATCCAAAATCAAGAACATAAACTCTATTCCACAACCATTAGTAGATTTCAAACTTACTTCTCCAATCCGGAAAAGACAAAATAGGTGCACTTGCCAATCTCGCCTCAGATCTTGAAAAATTTCCTGTAGAAACCTTCTAATCCAAGAAAATTGCAAAATTACAAGGAGTCTAGGGTTGCTTCCACTCTAGAACATCTGTTATCTTGCTTTCGCTGCACAACTCTGATCTGGCGTAGATGAGAATGCCGATGATGAATACGAGCACAAACTTGTCCAACACATCCCGGAAAATACGGTTCAACAGATCCATAAAGAGAAAACTCAGAAGTACCATGAAATCCTGAGCTGCTTCACCAAAACCTCTTTCTAGGGCCATTCTTCTATTAAGATGAACCCCAGGTACTACTCTTGGAATCCTAGTCGATATGAAAAATCAATCTCCACATGCTATGGCAATCCTTGACTTATACGAAGATATCCAAAAAAATTCTGACAACTTCGATTCCCTAGAGATGCCTCAATCCCAAGCAAAAGATTACTCAAGAGAACATTCAACTATCGCAAGTCACTTTTGCGATCCACCCAGCCTAATTTCCAAAGATATTGTTCTTTCTTTACCAATCAGAGTAGCTTATGCTTATCTAGCCGATCCACCGAAGAAATGAATCCATTCTACTGCTTCTGAACTCCACCTCTAGAAAATTGCTTAGCCAGATGACCTTCCTGTAGGCACACAGAATACTCCAAGCTGCAACGCTGCCACAGATGCCAAAGGCTTCCTAATCCAAAGCTCTTCGATCCTCAAAGCCATATCATCCAATTCGACATTGAGCCTAGAGATGGGCAGACGTCTCCTCAAGAAATTCGAGCCTCAAACCAAACACAAACATCCTGCCGAATCTAGTCTTATCACCGATGCAGACACACTTCCTTAATCTTGCTCCAATAGAAACATCTTTAGAAACATCCATAGTTACTGCGTCTCACCACACAGCTGCTTCTTCCTGAAGTTGTCAAGATACCATCACACACTTCTGCTTAACCGACAGATCCAAACTCTCACTCATCCAAACTTGCACTTTAAAGATGGACTCTGAACCTCAAAAATCTTCCTTCAGAGATTGGTGAAATCCTTACACCACAACAAAGCTTACTCGAGACGGTATTGGGTCTACAGCCTCAGCAGATACACTTTCCACCTCAACACTCGGGGTCCTTCCATTGGTAGTCGTGCTACATGCACCACTACCCTTCCTACCTCTAGAACTCATATTGGAAAACCCAAACAGGTAACCCAAAAAATAGGTATACACACACACACACCCCAGTACGCTCTCTCAAGAAGGAAATCATTCCAAAGCCTAGGTATTCACTCAACCTAGTGCTCTGATACCAACTGCGATGATCCACCTTTCTCTCCACAGAAAGATGCACCAATATTAAGAAAGAAAGGGATAGAAAAGAGAAAAGATAGGGAAGAAAGAATAAAAAAACATCAGAATCTCATAGTGGAACGAATAAATTATATTAACCACATAAGTATTACATAATATACAACATCTACCGGAGTTACACAGCTTATACATCACATATTAGACAGTTATAAACACTTGTCTAGTCATTACAACTCAAGATACAACACAGAGATACCAATACAGCGGAAAACTATATATCTACGAACACTGAAGCCTCCTACTCCATACCTTCTCCAGAATTCATCAAAGCTAACTCGTTAAAGCTAACCTGAATCCCTTGGCTACTCATAAAAATTTGAGTACCCAAGAGTTTAAATAAACAGAAAAAAACCTCTGGGTCAGACATGGGTCTGGTGTGAGTAACAGGTTAAAGTTGCTTAACTTTGAAAAACCTTTGAAAACAAAAGGTGTCTCATAAGACTTCCCGCACATAAACATGGAAAAGTTTTTACCTTACGATAACCAAACATTTGATAGGAAATGCAGTTATATTATAACAGGGTCTAGAGTTTTCAAGTAAATAAGAAATAGCTGAAATTTTTACATGATTAAATTCCAGCATACTACCCAAAAAGTGGGTTATACAATCAAAACCGTAAAGGGCACGTAGGAAGAATGGGTTTCCATCAGTGGCAGGGCTACTGGGGTATCGCCCGTCACAGTACATGGCCTAGATCACCATACCAAGGATCCACCCTAAATCTCCTGCAACACAAGGCCGGAACCATCCCTTACTGGATAGTCCCGAACAAGACAACCCCACAGTTGTTTGCAACTAACTTCCCATACAGCCGAATAAAAAGGGACCTTTAGACAGAGGAAAATCTTGTCCTACTTGAGCATGACTCACTTAGCCTTGCTGCATCAATTAATTAATCATCCTTTCATTATCCATCTAAAATTAATCATCCTTTATTAATTATTCTTTATTTACATTAAGTAATTAGCCTTAATTAATTACACAAATTAATTAACCTTAACCATTTATAGTAACTAACCTTTAATTACTTCATTAATTAATTAACTATAATTAATTACATTAATCCTTAATTAATTACATTAATTAATTACTCTGTAATTACTTCTTTGATTAATTATCCTTTAATTAATCAACCCTAAATTACTTCATTAATTACATTAATTAATGATCCCTTAAGTATTTCTTTAATCAATCTTGATTAATTATATTGAGTAATTAACTATTCTTAGTTACTTTCATTAATTAACTCTACAAAATAAATTAATTCTTTAATTAATTACACTAAGTAATTAATTTTTAATTACTTCCACTAAGTAGTTATCCTTCTTATTAATTACACCAAGTAATTAAAACCAAAACTGCTTCCATTCTTCAATTAATTATATCCAGCAATTGCCCATCAATTACTTCGCTACTTATAAATCACATTAAGTAATCATACTTAACCTATTCCACAAATGATTATCCTTAATTAATTAATCTAATTAATTACCTTAAATTAATCACATTAATTAATTATTTCATAATCCTAGTTAATGATTTCTACATTAACTATTAACAATTCCTTAATTACTTTCCGTAAGTAATTGTACTTAACTAGCCATTATTAATTACAAATTAATTATTTCTTAATTACCAGTTAATTAATCTCTAATTATCAATTAATAAATCTCTAATCACTTAATTGTAACTTAATTAATATTTAATTACTTAGTTAATTAGTTTCTAATCATTAATTAATAATCTTAACTTATCTAATTTATGATCCTTAATTACAAATTAATTAACCCTTAAATTAATTAACTTACAACTTCTTATCATTAATTTATTAATCCTTAATCATTATTTAATTAAATTAATTAATTATACTTGAATTTCCTTATTAATTTAATAAATCTCATATCATTAAATTTTAATTAACTTTAAGATAAATTATTAGCCTTAATCAATGATTTAATTACCATTTACAAATGCATTTGAAACATTTTACTCTTGAATTTACTTTTAAATTTCATTTAAATTTAAGATTTAAAAATGAATAACGTATTTAATTTTAACAAAATTTAAGTTAGTTTACAAACCTTTTAATCAAATGTTTAAGAACACTTATCTTATATAAAAGAAATTTATATAGAAAGAGTTTTAAATCAAGTTCATTTAAATTCAAAAACTTGCTTTTTTTAAAACTTTTAAAATCTCTTTAAAATGCTGCTTCGGGTTCAACCCGCAAGCTACTCGAGCCTTGACCCGAGAAATTCTTTTCTTTTCTTTTTTCAAATTTTTTGTTTAAGTGTTAAATTAAAATCTAGAAACCATCTCACTCACATTTACTTGAGTCCTGACTCAAGTCAATACCTCACTATCCCCAAGCCTCCTTCGAGACAAAACCACCATCCAAACCTCTGACACAACATCGCTGCTGTGCACATGCACCGGAAATGCAGCCACCTCTAACCATCCACGATGCCACTCACATATCAGTGATCATATCTGTACTTGATCCCGACCACCAGAATTTCGACAACAACCCAAAATCGAAATCGAGCCACTCTGCACAATCTTGGAACAAAAAGCAAAACTGGAAAACCCTCGAACTCCCTCCTCCGACCAGCGGAGCGCCTAAGCTTCCAGCCACGCCTTCGCCAACCTCATGCTACGATCCCCAAAGTTTGGTGGAACTCGATCCACTAGAGGCGTCGTGGCAAACAAAATACTCGACCTTGCCAAACTAGGGTTTTAAAACAAATTCGACCATCGCCACCGCCACGGTAACTTGCTCACCCATATGGCATTTTTCCCAAACTCTCCGATCATTCCACTACCATCAGTGAAGATCGCGACCTCCCCGAGCACTTAGATCATCAAAAATAAACCCAATATTCAAAATCTGAACAAACTCGAAATGCTCACTCATCCAAATGCTAAAAATCATGATTCCATTTTTAAAAATCATGATTTTGGTTAAGGATTCAGAATAGATGTCTGAATCAATGAATTAAGGTGTTTGAATTTTAAACAAAACTCAAGCTTGCACTGTTCTTTTGGTCTCCAGAGACATTTCAATTTATTTTAACTTAAATAAAATTTTAAAACTTGCTCTATGATTAAATAAACAAATTTTGTTAAGAACCTAAGTCCTAACAGAGATTAGATCAAAATAAAATGAATTCTGTTTGAAATCTTAGTTTGAAAACTATGAACAGAGATGTCACAGGTGTAACAGGCATGCACACATCCATACATCCAAATATACATAGAAAATTCATGTATATAAAACGTACTTTATTTCATAAATTCACATGCAACCAGATTCATACTTAAGCTTTTTAAAAAAATGTTACTCACAGGTTAAAGAAGTTGAACAGAGCCTCTTTTCGAAATAGCTTTTAAACTGTGAAAACTTGAATGCAGGAGAGATGTTTATTTGATTTTTTTTAATACTTGAATTGCTGAGATCCTTATTAAAACTGGAATGCTATGTTAGTGAACTATTAGATATGACTAAAATATGAAACAGAGATGAACTGCTTTGATTTTGAGCCTGCTTCATTTATCTTAGGTTTGAAGAAGATGTTTGCAGGATTTGATTTTTATTTTGAAAACGATATACAGGCTGTTGATTTGGATTAGTTTCTGGTTTGAGGAAGTATTGATTGTTAAATTTGTTTTTGAATTACAGGGTTTTAATTTTCTTAGCTATGAATTGAGGGAGATAGAAAAATGAAGAGAAGAACAATGTGATTATATAGGTGAAAATGTGATTTAATAAAAATAAAAGAAAAACCAAAGTTAAAAATGACACTTTTTCAAAATTCACCATTTTTCATTTACTCTTGTTTATTAATTAACACTTGTTAAAACAAGCCTTTATAGATTTACACTTGTAGTTACGTAATTTTTATTTATTTTAAACGTTAATAAAAAGATTTTATACTTAATTTATAAATTCTTATCTAAATAATATATATATATATATATATATATATATATATATATATATAAATTTCTTCAAAGAAAATAAAATAAAACAAATTACATATTAATAAAATCTTATACATATATTTTAAAAATCCAAAATATTTTAAAATGTCTACCTTTTGAATTTCAAAATTAAATCCAAATTCAAACTCGAATTAAATTTAAAAATCCAATTTAAAGTCAACTTATATATATATATATATATACATATATAACAACACATTCAATTTGAAAATAATTACTAAATTTATTTATCTATATTTAAAAATAGCACGTTATTATTATTGTTTGAAAATAGCAATTTTTCCAATTTTAAATAATTTATAAAAGAGGTTATTACATTATTTATAAATTACTTATTTTACTAAATGAATTAATGCATCATATGTTTTATATTTTTGTGAATTGTATTTTAAACTTATATATATATATATATATATTTAAAAATCATATTTATCAAGCAATATTTAAAAAGAAAATAAACAAACCTTTTCTAATCTTATTTAAATTTAAAATTAAGCCAAAATATAATTTAAATGACTAAACATTTACCTTAAATATTTTAAAACTATATAGTTATTTTTAAATAATCTTTGGAAAGTTTTAAATTAAATTAACCATAATTTCCAAATTACCAAAATATATATTAGAATTTGAAAACATGATTGTATTTGTTAAATTCACCAAAGCTTTTCTATTTACAATATATACAAATATGTATATATACACACACACATTGTAAATAGAAAACATTTTATTAGCTTTAAAAGATAAAAGTTACCAATTAAATATTTATTTGCTTTTAAAAGAATAACTTGCCAATTTAAATTAAAATTATTAAAGAAAATTTTAAAATCAATTTAATTATTAATACAGATTATTAAATTGATATTGTCTAAAATTTCGGGTCATCACAAAATGCCATCTACATCTAGTTGAGTTTTCATATAATAGCAGTTATCAGGCTTGTATAAGGATGACACCATTTGAAGCTTTATATGGAGGGCCATGCAAATCTCCAGTTTGTTGGTTAGAGACCAAGGGTGGTTGGTTCTTGGTCCGGATTTGGTTAGAGAAGTTGTAGAAAAGGTTGGTTTAATTCGAACTAGAATAAAGGAAGCTCAATCTTGGAAGAAGAGTCATGCGGATAAAAGACGGAAAGACTTAGAGTTTTCTAGTGGAGGGCATGTTTTCATCAAGGTGTCACAGATGAAGGATGTGATTTGATTTGGAAAATCAGGGAAGTTGGAACCGAGGTTCGTTGGACCATTTCCTATTATTGAGAGGATCATGAAACTCACATATAAAGTAGAGTTACCGAGCAGTTTGGCAGGATCCATGATGTTTTCCATGTTTCTCATCTAATAAAGTGTATTCAAGTTCTGGATACTACTATGTCACCAACTGTGTTTGATGACTTAGTCGTAGAGCCGAATTCGACTATAGTTAGAAAGCCAGTTTGCATAGTCGCAAGAGATGGGAAGTGGTTCAAAAACAAGACAGTCAGATTAATTGAAGTTTAGTGGAGTGAGGACGAGAGAGACTGTACTTCGTAGACTGAGAATAGGATGTAAGATGCTTATCCTTATTTGTTTGATGGTATGTTGTGCCTTTTTGATTGATTTGTTGTGTACTTTATCGTAATTTCAAGGACAAAGTTATTTTAGAAATGGAGTATGTAATAATCCTAATTTTTGGAAACATTATTTAGGATATTTAATTAGTTAAATAAAATAAAATAATGTAATGATTAGAGGATTGAGTTTGTTATTAAAAGGGTAGCCGTGCCATGTTAAAAAATGAACTTAAAATAAAAGAGGGAAATAGGTGAGGGCAAAATAGGAAGGCACATCCTTATGTCTTAACCCCTTACACTCATTCACTTCACATGTTTATTTCTACAAACTAAAATCATTGAGGTCGGCGACCATTAAAAGAAAAACAAGAGAAGATAAAGAAATTAAAGGAAGGAGATTAAGCAATCAAATCCATTCTCAAATCCCAACTTCTTAATCAAAAAGCTAAGGTGAATAATTACTACATCTCAAGTTTTTATGGTTTTCGACTTTCAGTGTGAAATCCGAATTATTTGCAAATGATTGGCCATGTTTTGGATAATAAAATGTATATCTATATGTTGTTGATGATTTATGCTAATTGACATAGATTTTTTGATATGTTTTGATATGAAAACCCTATTATATGACATCCAATTTCCTTGCGAATTTAGATTTAGAATAGGAACGATAATTTAGAAATGGATGTCAATTTTTATAATTTTCTAAATTAATGTGAACTTTATATTAATTTTCTAATGTAGAAAATGCTATTTTGGGTTCAAAATTAATTATGGCCAAATTATATTGGCTTAGGGTTTGAAATTTATATATGTTAGGAAACGTATTAAAATTATTTACAGGAATTTTTGTAGAATTTTCCTAAGTATTTTAATGGATATATAAAATTGTTTAAGGTACATGACTTAAATGTTTTATATAGTTATAAAAAAAGAAGGGGTCTTTTGTAAATAATTCAAATTTTTATTTTTGGAAATTGACAGTACTTTTAGAAAAGAAAATTTTACAACCAGTCAGAATTTGATAAACAAGGCAAGTTAGGTACAAAGAATTGAGTTAAAAAGACAAATCAACATGCTTTTTCCTGTTTCAATGCTTTCAGCACCAGGCTTTCAAATCCTTGCCACCGCCTCCGACTCTATCGAAACCAATGAACATGGTGTCGGATACCTAGAACATAGTGAATTAGATATAGGCGGAAAGGCACTGGGTCGAAACCAAAGGTTCAGAGGGGATTGAAGCATGCTTTGTTTTAAATTGGAAATGCGCCTGTTTTTGCTTTCGAAGGAAGTGCTTTCGACATGGTTGGCTATCGGCTAAGTCAAATGTCTCAAGGAAAGGTTTCAAATGGGTTGTGCCTTTGTTTTTATGTAACTGCTTTCGACTAGGTCGAAGCCTTTAGCTGTCGCTTTTCTACCTTTCGACGTCAACAGTATCGGAAGGTATACTTTGTTTTAAAACGTAGTCGATTCTCCAATGCTTTCAGAAGGTTGGTTTCGAAACCAATACTTCTTTACTTAGAAATGCTTTCAAAAAGGATGCTTTTGACTTAAATGTTTTAGTGTCCCTTTTGCTCTATGAAAGGTAGAACCCAAATGATTTCGAAAGAGATAGGTTTAATGGTTTCGAAATGTGTTTCCACATGTTATAACTTGAATCCAAATGCTTTCGAAAGGCTTGATGTTTTAATGCTTTCCGAAGGTTTTAAAGAAAGGTTTCTAAGGTGTGGTTTTCAAATGGTTTCAAAAGGTCTAAAAGGAAAGGTTTTTCAAAGGTTTCGAAAGGCAATGTTTAAGTGTCTTAAATATAGGATGTGTAAGGTTTTAAAGCTTTCGAAGGAGATATTTTTCAATGCTTTCAAAAGGATAAATATGAATGGTTTGGAAAGGTATGATTTCGAAAGGTATGATTTCAAAAGGTATTTTTTGGCCATCGACCTAAGGTTTTACTTGTGTCAAAAGCGGATACTTACAATGGTTTCGAAAGGGATACTTTCAATGGTTTCGAAACGGGTACTTTCGAAAGTTTAATCATTTTAATCAACAAGGTTTTCTTTAAAGAATATGTAACATGGCAAGGTGATTTAAGTAAGGAACAAAAATATATAAATAATTTCCTTGTTTAAAGAATGATATAAAGGTTTAAATCGATTTGAAAGAAAAGGTTTTTAAGGAAAATTTTATGGGTAGATAGCCCTATATAAAATGACTCGGATATTAGAATACCAAATGGGCTGGTATGGGGTCGCACCCTATACTTTAGCTAGTAGCCCCTAGCTAAAATAGGTCCAAATTCCAATGTGTAGGGTTTTGTTATGGGTAAGACAAAAATTATGTTACACAGAGAAAGGAATCTAAAAGGAAAGATAGGTTATTGGTGAGTCCGTAAAACCATTAGGATCAGTTAGACTTGGAGAAGCAAGTAAGGATAAACCGTCTAGAAGAGGAGTATCTAACAGATGTTAGATTTTTATGTTTTTTGGTAGGCCTGAGTCAGCCAAGGGTTAGTTGTTAGCCAAACAAAACTACAGTGCATGGACAAATAGCCCATTTGGTAACTAATATGTACATATACATGATATTGCTTTATATATTTAACCAGTTTTGGTTGCATGACTATAATTTGCAAAAGATATGTTTTAAAAGGATATTAGTGAGGGAAAACCCATTCCGTTAAGCAACGCGGTCTCACATAATATCAAATAACCGAGATGTAAGTATTTTTCGCACTAAGTGTTATGTCTTCCTTGAAGTTTATGTTTTTGCCCTTAAACTCCCGGGTGGTCAAAAATTGATTTGAGTAGGCCGAGGGTTGAGGTTTACAGGTTTTAGTAGGTTGGCGAATAAAGCTTTCGGTGACAAGCAGGTGGCCGACGAATAACTAATTAGGAGTTGCTGTTTTATTTTGGATTAATTCCACTGTGTTGTATATATAGTACTCTGGTAAACCAAAGGGGCATCATCATTTGTTGCTCTTAGTGTATTTATATAATAACTATATTCTGTTTGAACCTGAAAAGCGATGGGATTACATGTTTTGGAAATGTAATAAAAAATATTGCTTTTTTGAAATCTATTATTTTATTTCATATTCATGTGGTTTTGATATTATGGATAGTATATACATTACCATATTTGGTCACTGGAAGTTAATACTATGGATGACTACAATATCTGTAGCACTTAACTTCGGGCCGCCAGATAGAGGATGTAACAACTTGGTGTTGGAGTATAGGTTTATGAAGAACTTTAACCTAAAAGATGATCTTTGAAAATATAATCCTAAGGAATTAGCGATAAGGTTGGGGTAAGGGATAACGTTATAGTAACATACTTGTATTTTCTATATATAAATATGCACTTTATCTCTAGTCTCCTATCTCTATTAGGTTATTTTTCTGTATCTCATGAAGGTTCGAATGCGGATATGGATTCTCGAAGAGAAAATGTTGCAGGAGGAGCACCATTGCAGATGGAAATGCCAGACCAAATACTAGAAGGAACCAAGGTCAAGAACGAGCTGGAAGTACTGGTGTCGAAGTCTCGCAAGTTGACATGGGAGCCATGTGTCAGGATTTCGTGAATATGATGCAAGCGGGGGTTGCTGCTGCATTAGTTGAAGAAGGAGTCTAGGAAGCTCCAGTTATCAACAATTATGCTGCCTTTAGTAGGGACTATGCTAGGTTGGGAGGAAAATCATTCGTTGGGACTGAAGATGCCAAAGAAGTGGAGAATAGGTTACTTCATTGTGAGGGAATTTTTGTAGATTTAGGGCTTAATGAAGAATAAAAAAGAAGGCTCGCTTTGAGATAGCTTCAAGGAGCTGCTTTATACATGTTGAATAGTGTGATGGTTGGAATGGATGAAGAAACGATGACGTGGGCTAAGTTTAAGACGAGGTTCGAGGAGAGATTTGTGTTTGTGATGGCGAAGTCTACCTTGCTCAAAAAGTTTTCCGAGTTAGTGCAAGGAGAGATGACTGTCTTTGAATATGCTACAAGGTCTGTGGAGTTGGCAAGATATGGTTATGCCACTGTGGATACAGTGATTAAGAGAAACAAGAAGTTCATTATGGGGTTAAATCTTTAATTGGCCAGGGCTACATTACCTCACATCAGGGATCCTTATGATGTTGTAGTAGACATGGCTCTATGACATAAGGAAAAGATTGCTTTTGTGGAGAAGAATAAGACGTAGATTATAACGTCTCGCCTTTTTGTACGCTTTAAATCGACGATAAACCACACACGTCAGACTTAAACCATATAGATGGGCGGGTTGTTATGGGGTAAATAAGAAAAAGGAAGGAAGAAATAAACCGAATCTTGCAGCGGAACAATAAAATATAATAACCAAATATACAGTTCATGAAGCTGTTGTATAAAAAAATTTGATTTTACTTATATTAGACAATATCAAAGTTACACATACCAGAGAATAATAATTAATGCAGCGGAATACAGTGTGTAGCGGAATACTATAATAAGTAATAATAAATCTTCGTCTTCGTCCTCCAGATATAAAGGCTTCAAATCCTAAAATGCTCAGGCTGACCCGAGCGAATTGAAAAGACAAAACACTCGAGTTAGAACTAAAATATCTTATGTGAGTTAAATCAACAGAAATAAATATGAGTGTAACGACGTCAGAGATGTTTACAGGATTTGACATCTCCTATCCAGTGTCCATCGTGAGTGCAGTAACTTAAGACATGTTCGGGATTCGCACCCTCTAAGGATCCGTTAAACTATCTACTATGTAGTAATATACGCTGTTATAATAGTGTCTAAAGTAAAGTATAATATACTAAAAATAGCGTTGATGGATTACCCATATAGCCCTTAACACACTTTTATATTCCCATAATGTATACAGTATCGTAATCTCCCCCGTACTGGGCGTCGTCAGAGGGCACTCCATAGTCATGGTACAAAACAAAATCGTATAAGGCGCGCTAGGGTAGGTGAGACTGCACAACTAGGCAATGGTAGGGTAGATATACCAATTACGCTTCCAGGCCGGTGGTAACGCATAGCCGCAGCTACCGCCCACCTCGAGCCACACCCCCAAATAGAAAAATCAAAAGTGGCCACCGAATCAATCCAAAAGTCAAAGTAGAATATCGAAGGGATGTGTCCAATCAAAGGTGCTACCTCATTAGCCCGTCAATTGCTCCTGCTTTAGCCACCTTATGCCAACTCACGGGAGTCGGGTCCACGTATTTACCTTAATAGAATGTCGCCACCATCCTACTTCATTCTAGAATCTCCACCGCGTACATGGTTGTCAAAGTGGTTTTCGGAGTTGGCAGAGAATATGACAACTTGCAGTCCCGGTCTCTTTAACAACCAAACGTTATTATAACACCGCGGTCTTATTAAAATAGTTTATACTTTTAAAACCAGAATATAATATCCATTCCAAATCCATATAAATACGATACCATTTCCTCTTTTTTTTTAAAACCAAATCAAATTTGATATCATTTTCAAATATATCCTTTCCTAAAACTATAACATTTCAAAGTTATAATATTTCGAAACCAAAACTTGAAATATAGCCTTTCAAAACATATAACTTTGAATTTCATAATTTTGAAACATACTACACTACTTAAATGGTTTAAATATTTAATTACTTTATATAGTAAAATAGCTTCTTCACCTTCATAAATCAATTCCAATATGGATTTTAAATTCCCAAATAAACTAATATAATTTCCATATATTTCAAAGCTTTAATTATTCCACCATTTCAAAACTTATTCTTTGATAATTTCATATATATGAATTTCAACTACTATTATTTAGATTTGAAATGTTTGCTTAATAAATCAAATATCATTCTAGTACAACCTTTAGACTTCAAATAACTGGATATTCTTTCAATTACATTAACTTGATAATATTCATTTAAATCAATTTGATATTCATTTAAATCCTCTAAACAACAATCAAGTTATAAAATCACACCTTTTAAATCTCCATTTATTTATATTTCAAATCAAAATTTTCGAGGATAAACCTTAAATCTTAAATTCAAATCAAATTCACATTTATCTTCCAACCTTAATTTTATTTGAGTCATTATAAACTCTGTATACAATAGAATTTAAATAGATACTTAACCATATTATATAAAAGAAATTCAAACTTTATTATTTAGCTTATTTTATAATTCAAAACAAATTTATACATAGCTAAATCAATAATAAAATAGCATTTATATAACATCTACAATCAATATCTGTTAGCCCATATATTTCTCTACAAAACCATAAAAATCATTTCAAAATAATTTTATATATATATCGCGGTGCCTATATATAATTTTCTATCCTATGGTCAAGTGATACGGATATTTATCATTTCAATCCGCAATTTAAAAATAAAAATGCGGTTGTATGTCATTTCAAACCGCAATTCGGAATCAAAATAAATGCATAACAACTTGTAGATTATGATAATATAATAAAACATCCATTCATCCATCATAAAATCATACATCCGTCACAATCATCATAAACAACAATCAATCAATATCAATATATAACTGATAATATATAACATGTAACTAACTGGCAGTTATATTCAATGATAAATTAAATAACGATTTAATTTCAATAAGTGCAATTAACTGAGATGATGATTAAATATATACAAAACAACCATAAATAAATGCATAATCACAACATAAATTAATTTACCAAACATAAGAAATTTTAGAAGTTGTGAGTGGGTTATGTAACGACCCGAAATTTTCGAACCCGAAAATTTCACATAGTTAAGAAAAAGAAGAAAGAGATAGAAGAAGAAGAACAGAAACACCAAACAACTCACATTCGCAGCGGATAAAATATAATAATAAATAATAACAGTTTACAAAGAATACTATATTTGTCGATTTCCTTTAATATACATCAGAGTTTCACATTATACACAATCACTGAATATTTACAATTATCAAATCTCAGATTAACAATAATATAAATACAGCGGAATACTCCATACGATATTGCCATCCAGCTCGCCTTCTGAGTTCCAGAACATCCTAACCTGGAAATATGTAATACTTGGTCTGACCCGAGCATTACACCAAAGTAACACCCGGGTCAGGCTGGAATCCAGCGTGAGTAAACCCATCTAACATGGAATACTAAAGCAAACAACTTATATAAAACCCGGGTAACTTATATTAATTAACCAATTCACATTACACTATAGACAACACTTATTTCAACTATCAATTTCTAAGTACCAAACTTAGATAAACATTCCAGTCTACTTAATCATTTCAATCCAGCCTATTGATTTCACAAATCAATATATAAATATTTGAAATGGTTTTGGGTATTTCCCAAATACCCGACCCGGACTCTTCGAGACTCATATTATCTTAACCCAAGTTATTCAAATGAAATTTACAACATTTCATATTAGAGATATCAACCCATTCAAAGCATCCAATACCATACAATCATCCATAAGCAAAGCTTAAGCACATACAAATTAATTCAATTGATTTCAATTGAATTTCAAATCTCAACCACTTAGATTCCTTCATTTAATATTAATTAACACCAAATCAATTAATTAATCAACTCTTCATTATTCATTTTAATTAATCACATTGGATTAATTATCTTTTAATTGCATTCAAGTAATTATCTCCAATTAATTTCACGATGTTAATTATTCTTAACCCAAAATCAATAAGTAATCTTAATTACCTCATAATTTAATTAACTATATTAATTACATTCCCTTAACTACTTATATTAATTAACTTCTCACAAATCACTTATATTGATCAGTTCATCTTAAATTACATCCTTAATTATATAAATTATGAATTCCAATTTCATTTCTATTTATCCTAATTCAAATTAATTATATTAATTAAACCCGATATTAATCCTTCTCAAACAACCTCTACTTATAATTAATTATCTTTTGTTTACTTCATTAAATAAATTACTTACTCCTTAATTAATTATCTCATTTAATCTCTTGCTTTCTTTCGCAAAATAATTATGTTTCATTAATTTCATTAAGAAATTTCTTGACACACCATTCGATTATTATTCTGAATTTCTTGCACTCAATTAGTTTACTTGAACCTTAATTAATTAATTCAACTCATTCGTTACTAAATTAATTAACCCAAAATATTAATATATTAATATAATAAATTATCCATTTAATTACCCTACTATTTTAATGAATCACAATCATCAAGCCCTTATTAACTTTAAAACGAAACCATTTTCTTATTTCTAAATTAAGTTTAACAACTAAAAATCCAAATACTTCGAATCAAGTAAACAATTAGCTCGAGAACCAACCAAAACCAAAGTCACATCATCATCATTGCACATCCGATCAATTTAATCATTCAACCAATTATCTAAATTTAACAATTAAATTTAAATAAAAATCCAACAACGTGAGATTACTCACCTTTGCTTTTGCTGTCTGCAATTCATCCTAACCCGGCTTGTTTCTCAATTTTAGACCTTGTATAAATATTATAAATTTCTATTAACATTTGGAAAATTGGATGATTTATTACCATTTAATAGATTTAATAAGTCAATAATTAATTTAAACTATTTCCTTTTTAAATAAAATTATCTTTATCGACAAATAATTAACCAGGTTTATTAGATAAATTAATCACTGCTTAATAGATTAAATTTTAACTTATAACTTGATTTAAACCAATCTTCCCCTTTGGAATCTCTAGTATCAAAAATAAAGTAAATTTTAAACAAGTGAATCACCTTAACCTCTTATTTAAGATAAACTAGTTAGACTTACTCACTGACCAACTAAATGAATTAAAGTTTTAAACTTGCTTAAATTAAAGTTAAACAGTAAGTAAAATATATATAAATCTGAACCAATCCTATATATATATTTTTTCTAAATAACTTCAAATCTGAAAGTGTACAACATGTATATATTTAAAATCTGAAGTTTTTTTTTAACTTAATGAAATATAAAAATAAATTTTCTACATTTCTACTTTTTAAAATTACAAGATATCATATATGTGATTTAACGAATAATTATCGAGGAATCAACAGTAAAAACTCACCTCGACATCGATCCTTGCCGCGCCTCTACCCTTCAGCAAGCACCGCCTCTTCGATTTGCTTGAACCGCCGCTGCCCCCAAAATATCCTTTGTCATCGCCTCGATTTCCCCGTAGAACAACCACGCGTGGCCACTCCTGCATCAGCCCATACCCCAAACGAGCCACCGCCTTCAACATCGACGCTGTCTTGACAGTACTCGCGAAACCCTAATTCGCTCAACTATCTCCTGCCACCACGACGTGAAACACCCCCCTTCAACGCGACTACGAAATCGCAGCCATACCTTACGAGCCACTTGGCTTTCGAACGGAGACGTGGGCCTCACTGGTAGCCGGCCCACGCCACCATTTGCGAATCTCTCCTGCCCTCCCCCCTTCTTATTCTTTTATAAAGTTTAGCTTTGATTTCGATTTAATTTGAATCGGCTAGGGCTTCGAATAATAGTAAGAGGATGTGGGTAGAATACGAAATTGGGTGGGTTGATCTGCTTCGAGACCGATTCCCTTTGTATATTTTTTTTTAAAAAACCGAAGGCTTCGGCCATTTAATTTTTTTTTTGATTGAAAATGAGGAAAGGAAGGAACGAGTTCGATCTCTGTTAAAGGTGAGAGAGAGGACGGGAAAATAAAGGTTGGAGAAGCTTCGTGAATACGCCTTTATTAAATAATTTAATATTTAAAAATATCTCGTTGCATACACGAAATCCCGAAATCCGAATTAAACATACCGACAGACGTTCATAAGGTTTTACCCGCGTTCCGAACACAATGGAATGTGTTTCAGAGGCTACTTAGAACGTATGCGCGAATTACGCAATTAAACGATCGATATTAAATTACATCGATTGAAATAAATCTAAGCGTTTCGAGCTGCCAGGGTCAAACGACAACTCCGATGGCTATGAAAATTGAAATCCGATAATAACTAGCTATTACAGATTCAATGGAACTGGTTTCGTCGGATTTCGAGACTGTGCCTCGGAAGGCTATTTTAAATTCAATTTAAACGATATAATTTCAAAACCGAACAAATTATCTTTAAATTAAATTCCAATCATTCTATTATCTCCAGTATTATCATTATAAATTTTATAAGCCTTCAAATTATTTAAACAGGCTTAGAAATATCAGATTCAACAATTTACTCAATCTTCGATTATTAAAAATCAATATTTAAACCATACAATCCAATGATTTAATTATCAAGTAAATATTAATATCAGGAATTCAAGTTAAAATTAACTTTTAAATATTTAAAATCGATTAATTATTCCAATTTAATTCGTTAAAATTTCAGGGTCGTCACAGGTTAAAACACTCACCTTTCGAATTTAAATTGAATTTAAATTCAATTTAAACCCAAAAATCAAACAGCCTCAGAATTCGTCCAACCCACGCCAAAATGTCCGGAATTCCAATACGAACCTAGCGGAGAAAACCGTGCGTGAAACGGACCTCGTATATAAGCGTTATGGGTATTAGAACGACTGAAATTGAAATAAAAAAATAAAAAATAAAAGGAAAATAGACATGTTACCATCAATACGCGAACGCAACCCATCTCCCTCATGCTTCAACTCACACTGAACCCTAGCTTGGCCGCTACCCTTAGCCCAATTTTGCCGCCACCTCCTTCGCCTGCGACCCAATCAAGCAACGCCGTTGACCGGAGCTCGACGAGCCGCACTTAGGCCTGGGGTCGTGCACGCCTCAGATGCCTGGACACGGATCGCGCCGCCGCGCCTAGTAGCCATGATTCTAGCGATTTCAGTTGTCGATAGGAAGAACTAACTGCACAGATCTACTACCCTCGACGTCCCTTACGAGCCCATGCTTCCTGATCGATGATTTATCGAAGATCTAGCGTCAAATCACGAAACCCAAGAACGGACGGCTTGAAATGATTCGCGTTTTGTAGACAATGAATGATCTGAATCGAAAAACGAATTTCAGATTTGAGATGCATACATCGAGAGCTTCAATATATAATTTTACTGAATTTTTTTGAGGAGTCTGAAATTTTTGCTTTGGATTTGAATTTGATTTGTGTTTGGATCTAGAATTTGTTCGTCTGCCATTGAAATGAGGAGATGAATAGGAATTGTATGCACAGACAAATGAGAAATAGAGGCAGGCTAGGGTTTATAACCGGATATTTATAGGCAATGTTGAAATAGAATAGATGGATCGGATTGAATATACGTCCTAACGACAAAGTGGCCCAAAAAGCCCGTTTCGACTATGGAACGAAATTGGGTCAACCCATATATCAAAATAGATGTTTTAAAATATTTTAAACGCAATGGAATAAGTTTCAAGTCCAAATTTTATAGTATGAAGAAGTTATGTTAAAAGCAATATTTTTCAAATTGATTTCAATTTCATTGATTTCAAGGCGTTTCACGTTCGTACGATCAAACGGCAAGGCCGATCGCTACGAAACTTGAAACCCTACAATAATTCACTGTTATGGATCTGATGAAACTAGTTTCGTCGAAGTCCGAGTCAGTGGCCAAAATGGCTATTTTCCAGTTAATTAAATAAATTAAAAATTAACTATAAATCCAACTTTTCAATTTAAATTCTTATATTGACAAGTTTCATCATTTTTAATTTCTCAGTCATTCACAATGATTTAAACAAATTTAAATGTCAATTTTGAGTTGATTAATTCATCAATTTCAATGTTAACCTCAATTTCAATATTTAATTTCAATTTCATTAAATTTAGAAATTATAAAATAAAACTCCAAAATTCATTTATTAAATTCTCAACCCTTGTTATTCGAGTCTTATTATCATAAGAATATAGCTAATATTGCTTTTAGAGCTTGGTTCATAATATTCTCCAATTTTAACTTAATTCCAATTAACGTACTATTTAATTACCTTTAATTGCAATTAATCCAATTATCATACATTAAGTCCCCATAATGACAAAACTTTAGTTTGCATTCCTCTTATTCAACCAACTGTCATTTTATAAATAAAATTAACATTATTTCCGATTATTACTTAAATTTACATTAACAAAACGTTAAATTTTGATTTATTACAATGGATTACCAAAGTTTATTTAACACATTAAATAAACAAGCAACCTATATTAATTGCCACTTATTTGCTTTTAATTGCATTTATAAGTTCGTTACTCATCAATCCAGATTATATTCCACATATAACGCTAATTTTATTTCATTACATTAATATACGCCTATTTACGTCTTAATTTGAATAAATATTACATTTCTAAATGTGTACTCCTATCAAATGAACACATTAATTAAGGTTTTAAAACCAATAAATGAATTTACTTTATTTCCATTTTTATACCAGTTTATTACTTTACATATATTACGTATTAATTCATCAATTAACATAATTTGAACTTATTTCCCAATTCACCAATTACTAACTTAAAATAAATTTATGTTTCTATTAAATTTACATTCATACTTCCGTTGTTACATTTATTTTCATAATACTAATTCCATTCAATTTCCATTAACTATCTATTATTTCCTTGGTAAATCCAAAATTTCATCTATTCACTTATGTCTAATTCATAGTCAAGTATACCATTAATTTTATTTTCATTAATTTGAATTTCTTTCCATTCATTTATTATTAACTTAAATTAGCATTGTTTACCTTGCATTAACATTATTACCTTTTATTTACATTCAGTTACTATAAATCAAAATATTATTGCATTGGTAAATTAAATGCTTACCTTTATAAGTTTTAATTCCCAAACAATATTTCAATTACTACAAGACATTGATTTAGTTCATTAAATTAATTCACTATTTACCTTTGTTTTCTTATATTCAATTCTTAGCCTAGTATAACAATTTACATTACTTCAATTATTCGTAATTTCATTTCAACTGTTAATACTTAGCTTTAATTTCCAAGGTTACATTTCATTTTTAACATTTACTTTAATCTAAATTATAATTTTTTTCTTTCCAGATTAAATTACAAAATTTTAATTAAATTGACCAATTTATTTATCAAAATTTACGGGTCGTTACATAGAAGGTCCAGGTGGGGCGGAGTTAGAAAAGGAAGTTCTTTCCTAAGAAGGGAGCCCAGAAGGGTGGAGCCGTGAAGAAGGGAAAGTCAGAAGTTGTCTGTCTTAAGTGCGACAAGAAATGGGATTTTACGAATGAGTGTCGTTCTAAAGAGGCAAAGAAGGTGATTGGGAAGTAGAATTCAAATGGTTCAACTGCGATCAGATGGGTCACTACAAGAGCCAACGCAAGGAGGCTGCTAAGGATGGAAATGACAAAGTATATGCTCCGGAGCTAGTTACCTTGAGACCCATTGCATGGGAAAATTTGAAAGTAGTGTTGGTAGGCACGCTTATGATTCTTGGTGTGGTAGTTAGTGTTCTATTTGATACTGGTGCATCGCATTCTTTTATATCTTGTTGTTTGGTAGATAAGCTTAACCTAAAACCCTCATACCTAGTTACTTCCTTAAGGATTTCAAATCCGGTAAGAGGGTATGCAACACTTGGGATGAGATGTGACCACCTAGAGTTTGACTTGTTAGGTCATACCTTTGTTTGATGTTTATATGTGTTTGATTTCGTAGGGTTCGAAATTATTTTGGGAATGAATTAGTTATGTAAGTACGATGCTAGGATATTTTACCATGGTAGAAAAATATCGCTTAGACACCCAAACTATAGGGAGAGGATTGTATATATCATAAAAAACCCCAACTGTGAGGTGAATGCTTTGTTGGATGTTGTGAAGATAGAAGACGAGCTGAATCGAGTTTTCATGGTTATAGAATTCACGGATATTTTTGAACCCGTAATAGGATTGCCACCGAAACGGGCCATTGTGTTTCAGATAGATTTGGTGCCTAAAGCAGAACTAATTAGTAGACCGCCAAGCAGGATATCACCTACCGAAATGAAGGAGCTCAAGGTGTAGTTTGTGGATTTGGAAGGCAAGAATTTCATTAGACCTAGTAGTTCACCTTGGGGAGCAACCACAATGTTTGCTAAGTAGCCGGACGGATCTTCAAGGTTATGTATCGATTATCTTAAGTTGAATGAGAAAATGATAAAGAACCGATATCCGTTGCCTATGATTGATGATTTGTTCGATCAGTTGAGTGGAGCCAAATTTTTTTTCGCAGTTGGATTTAGCAACCAGTTTCCACCATCTTAGAGTGGTAGAGGATAGTACTCCTTTGGCGGCGTTTAGGACCAGATATGGATCATACGAATGGTTAGTGATGCCATTAGGACCGACTAATTTGCCAGCTTTGTTTGAGATTTGATGAACTAGATTTTCCGAGAGCACCTGGATAGGTTCATATTGGTTTTCATAGATGATATTTTAATGTAATTTTAGGATGAAAAAGGGCATGATGTTCAACTTAGAGTAGTTCTTGAAATGCTGAGGCAGCATCAGCTAAAGGTAAAGTTCTCGAAGTGTCATTTTTGGAAGAAGGAAGTAAAGTTTCTTGGCCATGTAGTTTCTGAGAAAGGGTTATCATAGGATCCAGCTAAGATCGGGCCGTGAATAGTTGGAAGAGATCCGAAACGATGACTGAGATAAGAAGTTTTCTAGGATTGGTTGGTTACTATCAGAGGTTTATTAAGATTTTCTCACGGATAGCGACGTCAATGACCAAGCTATCTTGAAAGGATGTGAAGTTCGTTTGGACCGATAAGTGTGAGGAGGCATTCCAGAAGCTGAAACACTTATTGACTAATGCACCTGTGTTGGTTGTTCCAAAGGGGAATCAGGATTTGGTGTGTACACAGATGCATGTAGGACTGTGTTAGAAGCTGTGTTAATGTAGATGGGTGGAATAATTGCCTATGCTTCTCGACGGCTTAGACCGCATGAAGCCTAATACACAACCGACAATTTGGAGTTAACTGCGGTGATTTTTACACTAAAGGTGTGGAGACATTTTATTTTAGGAAAATTATTTGAGTTGTATATGGATCATAAGTCGTTGAAGTATTTTTTGTGGAAATGTTAGAAACTGGGTGGCTACAACACAATGTTAGATCTTAAGGCTATTCAGACACTAGAAGTGGTGGTGAAATGTGTATTGACTACTTACTTATGAATAGAAAACTGTATTTACTCAAATTGCAAACAAAAAGAAGTGATCAGAGAATAAGTAAGCAACAAAGTAATATGCAGTAATGTAAATAACACCCAGATTTTTATATTGGTTCGGATTAACCAATCCTGCATCCAGTCCTGCACTCTATCGTGCAGAATCCCACTATAATCACTTGCTTTCCACGGGTGGCAAGAAACCTTTACAATCTTGGTTTCACGGGCTACAAGACACACCCTCTTGATTTCACAGGCTACAAGAACACCTTCTCCATATCGCTAACAATAAACTATGTCAAGTAGTCATATCTTTAATACAGTTTCTTGCAGATTCGGTACAATGATCCTATAGACCTCCAATGGCAATATATCTTTGAATTCTTTGAGGAATAGGATGAAACCAGAGAGAGAATGGTGTGAATTAAAGTACAACTCTCTGATATTATGTGGTTTCCAAACCAGTGAAGAATTGGAGTGAAATAGTATTGATTTGCAAGAAGATTGAAAGAGTGCAATGGATTTCTTTTGCAAATGTTTGGAGAAGAAGGAGTAAGAGAAAATAAGAATTCTTGATGTTAAAATTCGTTTTCAAATGCCTTTATATAGTGGTTGAAGAGATGTGTCTTTTGGTGAAAAGGTGGTTAAAATTTGAAATTCTGAAAAACGACTAGCATGTCGACAACGCCCTACCCCTCTTGTCGACATGGGTGTGTTGAAAAATGAACAGCCACACTAATAAGTGTTGTGAATTTTCAGCATTTCAAATTACCTTATATTTATGGATTTTTGTGATTCGGTTGAGATCAAAGGTTGATGATCTTCAAGTATAATTGCCATGAGATCTTTAACAAGATATTCTAAGGTTCAACCAACTCCTCATCACTTCAAACACCTTTATCCTTCAGCATTCTTCTCTAATTGGGTTTTGTTCTTCAATTGCTTTGATTAACCTTCTTCTACAATTCATCTGCTTCCACTGTATTCTTGTTAGTCTCTGTAAATGTCTCCATAATATATATGATATGGCAGCATAATTCGAAGATAAGTTAGTAGTAATATTTATGTGGTTGTTGTCATCAAAATCAATACCTAGAGTATTAACGATCTTCCTATTTTTGATAATGACAACCATATAAATATTTGAGAGATAAAATATAATACTTTTATATTTGACCCCCCGAACTCTATGCACCCCCCCTATCATTTTGCCTAGTATATTTATGCCTTTTCTCCCCCTTTGTCATCAACAAAAAAGGGCGAAAAAGAGTCGCTTCAATCACTGCTAAGACAATATGTAGAGTTTGTGTATGGAGACAAATGCTTATAAATAAAACACATGAGGGGAAACCAAATCAATTAAAAACATGAAATAAACTTATAATAAGATGAGTTTTAGAGTTACCGACTTTGTCGACGCCAATAACAAATCCTTTTCATATTTGTCCAATATTCAATAGATTTCTTGTCATATGCTTTGAGCATCTGCTATCTGATATACATTGTTTGGTACCTGAAAAATTATAAAATATGCACACTGGTATCCTTTTTATTCTGGGGTCCATGGGGTTAAGTTTTGGAATGCCAAACCCAAGAAGAGTTTGAATGTCCTTTCAAAATATAATAATTAAATGAATGAACCTTATTAATAAAATTATCTGTATATTTTGTCTTTTTCAATATCGTCCAACCTTTTTGGAACCCATAAATTAATGAATCTATTTAGAGGTTTTAACTTTAATTTCCCAGGTTTTGGTTTGAACTTGGTAGTCTTAACAAACTTAGTATTTTGAATACTATTTTTCTTTGATTTAGCCTTAGGGGTGTATCCAAGTCCATGTTTATTCCTAGTGTGTTTAGATCCAGATAATAATTTTTCTAGACTATCCTTCCCTTTGTTAAATTTATCAATATAAAATTTCATTTTGTCAAAATCATTATTACGATTAAGAATAGCATTTTCCAGAGATGTTATTTTATCATTCAGATCAGTGATCTGTGACTTCATTGAAAGATTTTCTGATTTCAAGGATTCATTTTCACTTTTTAGTTTTTCAAAACTTCCAAGTGTCAAATCCTTTTCATCATTATACCCATTAAGTCTTTCAATTTCATCTTATAGACATTGTTTTTCTTTAGTTAACCTTTCGATAAATATTTTTAATCTATCTATCTCTTCCAAATTATTGTTGTACTCTTTCCTAAGTACTTTATATCCCTGATACATATCATTCAAAACATTAGTTATTTATTTATTAAAATTCCATACCTTGTCATCCTTTGCCATGAAGCATATGTTGGCATTTTATGTTTCTGAATCACTATCACTTGATGGTGTATTTGAATCATCTCATTTTGCATTGAATGCCTGTTTTCTCTCCTTATTGAAAGTGTTTGACTTTGATTTCATCAGTTTGGGACAGTCTCTTTGCAAATGACTAGGTTTATCACATTCGAAACACTTAACAACATTTCCATTTCTAGAATTATTGTTGTTAGTTTTTCAAAGTTTGTTTGTTATCCAATACTTCAAGAATTTCTTGAACTTCTTGGTCATAAACTCGATATCATCATCAATAGCATCATCATCTGGTTCATCTTTGTCGATCATAGCATTGAGTGCTAGTGATTTCTTCTCATTTGATCGATTCTCTTTTTTAATTTGCAACTTTGCTTCATAAGACATTAGGTTACCAATTAAATCTTCTATTTTCATAGTACTAATATCATTGGCTTCTTCAATTGCTAGAGTCTTCTGATCTCATTCACTAGGAAGTGAATTTAAGATCTTTCTGACTTGGTCTTCTTCGGTAATTTTATTTTCAAATGATATTAATGCATGTACTATATCTTGAAATCTAGAATACATATCAGAAATAGACTCATTTGGTTTTATTTGAAAGAGTTGAAACTGGTTAGTTAGCATAGATATCTTTATTTTTTTTACTTTATTGTTGCCTTCATGTGTGACTTGAAGAATTCTTCAAATTTCATATGCAGAATTACAAACTTGTGTCTTTTGGTCTAGTGTCCATTTTGAATATTCAGTTTGAGGCTCTATGTATTCTATTTGGGTAATGTTTCAAATATCCAAACTATTAGACTGCACATAACATTTCATCCTACAAGCCCAATATGCATTACTACTGCCATCAAATAGAGGAGGTCTCGTGGTAGATTTCCCTTCTACAAAAGTGTTAAAAAATGTGTTACTAGTGTCATTAGCCATTTATACTTTTCAAAAACCAAGTTATGAATTTTTGAAAACCAATGCTCTGACACCAAATGTTGGAAATGTTAGAAACTGGGGTGGCTACAATACAATGTTGGATCTTAAGGCTATTCAGACACTAGAAGTGGAGAAATGTGTATTGACTACTTACTTGTGAATATCAAACTGTATTTACTCAAATTGCAAACAAAAAGAAGTAACCAAAGAATAAGTAAGTAACAAAGTAATATGCAGTAATGTAAATAACACTCGGATTTTTATAGTGGTTCGGATTAACCAATCCTACATCCATTCCTGCATTCTATCGTGCAGAATTCCACTATAATCGCTTGCTTTCCACGGGTGGCAAGAACACATTTACAATCTTGGTTTCACGGGATACAAGACACACCCTCTTGATTTCACAGGCTACATGAACACCTTCTCCTTATCACTAATAACAAACTATGTCAAGTAGTCGTATCCTTAATACAGATTCTTACAGATTCGGTACAATGATCCTATAAACCTCCAATGGCAATATATCTTTGAATTCTTTGAGGAATAGGATGAAATCAGAGAGAGAATGGTGTGAATTAAAGTACAACTATGATGTTGTGTGGTTTGCAAATCAGTGAAGAATTGGAGTGAAACAATATTGATTTGCAAGGAGATTGAAACAGTATGCAATGGATTTATTTTGCAAATGTTTGGATAAGGAGTAAGAGAAAATAAGAATTCTTGATGTTAAAATTTGTTTTTAAATGTCTTTATATAGTGGTTGAAGAGACATGTCTTTTGGTGAAGAGGTTAAGGAAAATGTCTCTTCGTCTAAAATTTGAAATTCTAAAATACGGCTAGCATGTCGACAACCCCCTACCCCCCTTGTCGACATGGATCTGTTGCAAAATGAACATCAACACTAATAAGTGTTGCGAATTTTCAGCATTTCAAATTACCTTATATTTATGGAATTTTGTGATTCGGTTGAGGTCAATGGTTGATGATCTTTAAGTATAATTGCCATGAGATCTTTAACAAGATATTCTAAGGTTCAATCAACTCCTCATCACTTCAAACACCTTTATCCTTCAACATTCTTCTCTAATTGGGTTTTATTCTTCAGTTGCTCTGATTAACCTTCTTCTATAATTCATCTACTACCACTATATTTTTGTTAATGTCTGTAAATGTCTCCATAATATATCTGATAAGACTGCATAACTCGAAGAAACGTTAGTAGTGATATTTATCTGTTTGTCATCAAAATCAATACCTAGAGTATTAACATTTATTCTCTCAGAGGGAGTTGAACATGAGATGGCAGAGGTCGTTAGATTTCTTAGCTGCTTATGATTTCGATATTGAGTACACACCAAGGAAAGGCAACAAGGTTGCAGATGTGCTTAGCCGAAAACATCAGAATATGGTGTTAGCGATGATAACTGAGTGGAAAGAAATAATTAAACAATAATTAACCATTACACAAATAATTAAATCCTAAATAATCCTTTATTAATTATTAAATAATAATTTAAATCTTCATAAGTAAAATTAATTAATCTCAAATATTTAAAGAAATAATCTTTAATTAAAACTAAATAATAAATTAAACCTTTAATAAATAATTTATTATAAGTAAAATCTTAACTAATTAATAATTATACGTAATTAAACACTTGATTAATTGAATAAATAATAATTAAATCTACATTTAAATAATAATTAATTAAAAATAAACTATATACTTAACTTATCAGTAATTAAAACTAAATATTGCTTAATCAATAATTAATTAAATTTTAATTTTGAATTTAAAAAATAATTAATTAAAACTAATTCTCTACTTAATTAAAGTTGATCAACCTTATTTAATCAAAATTAATTATAAATTACTATACTTAATTAATTAAAAAATAAATTCTTAAATTCTTAATTAACTTCTAAAACATCGCGACTAAGTTTATAAAACATTTTCAAAACACTTTTATTTATGAAAATCAAATTTTGCAAAAATAGGATTTTTAAGCGAAACTGGTGCCGCATCGACCATCGCTATGGATGCCACAACTTGAAATCTATAAAGGTCTCGGGTCCGTACCCCCTTTAGCTGGCAAATTTCCATAACAATTTAGCCAAAGAGGAACAAACCTACAAGACTTTAGGGTTTAAAGAATGCAGAAAAGGTAGAAGAAGAAAGAAAGAAAAGCAACAGAAACGATATCAGAATCTCACATCGCAGCTGGAACAACATATAATAGATAAATGAATAATCTTTAAATCAAAAGAACTGTACATTTTATACATTACATCATCAGAGTCAATATACAACACAACACAACAATGGACAGTTATATAAACCTGTCCTCACAACTGAATACATAGCGGAAAAGATAATATCATATACAAGTGATACGTGTTGCCATCTAGCTTGCTCCTAATCTCCACAGCCTCTCCTGATTCCAGAATGACCTGATAACCTGACTCTAGACTGCCCGTGTGGAAATTGGTGGGCACCTAGAGTTTAGGAAGGGAACAATAAACTCCAGGTTAGTCATGTGACTGGTGTGAGAACTTAAAATAGTTATTTGCATAAAAAAATAAAAAGAATCCGCAATGCTTTTGGAAAATGAAACTACCATAAGGCCTCCCGCCACACACACAATGCAAACGCAGAATTGGAGGAGATTTCTCCTTATGATAGTTAAACATGCTTGGGACACAAATTTATTTGATATTATTACTATAAGTGCAAAGTGTAGGATAACATTTCGAAAGTACAATATAAATCTTAGCCAGCATAGACATTCCGAACTATGCCTACTATAGCTACCATCTAAACAGTGGTGACCACCATAAGTAAATGGCAGATTCTACAACTAAAACCATACAAGGTGCGTATTGGAGTTTGGATTTCCAATAAATGGTCAGGCCAAGGAACTTCCCATTGCCACATGGGTACGCCTCTGGAAAGACGCCCCGAGAACCTAACCGGATCTCTGCCAATAGAAGGTCGGGTTACCTCTGAACTAGGTAACTACTGACACGAGTATGCCATCCCCCGGTCGTAACCGACCTTTATCCCGGTATTCACCAACAACCACAAAGAAATAAATTTGCAGCAACCACATAGGTTAAGTATCCCAGCTAAACCGAACAACGAGCGCTTATTTTAAAATAAGTGTAGCATTCAAATTCAAGCAAATCACAACAAATACCCATTTAAAGGTAAATATTAATAGTCGATTATTTAACTATCAATTGATATGCACAACATCACCTGATTCCAAATAATTTCCCAAATTATTTATTTTCCAAAAATATCTTTACAAGATATATTTTCCACACTTCAACCATTTGACAACAAATTTCAAATCACCTTTCCTTACGCGGAAACACTTCCAAATATTTATTCATTTTCACTGAAAATCTGCCAAGTTCAAATACTTTAAAAATAATTTATAACACCTATCCAAAATATATCGGGAAAAACACTTTGAAATAAAACTATTTTTTCTTTATCCACTTTACTTAAAATATTAGTTATAAAAATGTTATACCAATATTACATATAACTTAAGTCCAAACTAATTTTCAAAATAAATTTAGTAGATAGAGTATAACTATTTAAATAACTATTTTCTAAAACAATTATTGGCTAAATCTTAGAAATAACCATTTCTATATCAACTTAATAAATCATTACTTAAAGGATTCAAAACAATTTAAGAAGTTAATTTCTCCAAAGCATCCTTTTCAAAACCAATTCTAGAATTACATATATGTGTGTGTGTGTGTGTGTGTGTGTGTGTGTGTGTATGTATCTGTCAAAGCTATTCAGAAATTTTATTCGGCTTTCCAGGGAGAAAACACTTTCATTTCAAAATGGTTCATTTAAACCAATTAAATAAATCCTTACCGATTTATTTTAAATTTATGTTCCAAATCCGTAAATTTATTTCAGCACTTCAAAAATAAATCAATGTTTATTTTTAAACAAATTTCCCTTTTCTTTATAAATTCCATGTGAATTCACATTTCCAAAATATCTATTGATATACGATTTTCAAATCGATTTCAAATATTCACTTTCAACAATGATTCAATTTTTCAATTGGTTTCAAAAACAACCAAATCAAATTCCATATTGATTTTTTTCCAAGAAATTAAACACCAAGTGAATTTCATTCAAATCTCAAATTGAAATCAATTTCTACTAAATCCCAAATCATTTTTCAAATTGATTCTATATTCTTTTCAAAACACCAACTAAATTTCCAAATCGATTTTCAAAAGATTTAAATTCACTCACCAAAAATCAATTCCCAAATGGGTTTCAAATTTTATTTCCTTTTAAAAATAAATTCCTTTTAAAGAAAACAAATTCTTTTATTTTTCAAACTCTTCTCGTATTTTGAATAAATTCTTCAACCTTTGAATAATATTATCCGAAATCCGTTTATTAAAGCTTTTCCCATATTTTGAAATTTTATTCAATAAGATTAGAAATAAAACTTTATTATTTTAGAATTCCTTCTTTTAAATTTATTTAATCCTCAAAAATAAATTTTAATATAACTTTCAACCTGAATTTTCAAAAATCTTATTTTATTTATTTCCGGCATCTAATGATACCAAAATTATATTCCGCTAAATTTTGGCCTTCAACGATTTCAATCACAAAAATAATCACACAGAGATTATAAAAAATCAACACACAACATTGAAACAAATTCAATTATTTGAGGAATCCAGTTGGATCTCTCAAACCTGTTTCCCTGCATCCACAGATGTTAGCACAATACCAATCCCATTTCAAGGCGAGATATCGCGGTACATGGGTTCATATAAAATATCATCCACTATTATGCGGTGCAATAGGGTATCATCCGCTATATAATGCGGGAAATCAACTCCAAGTACATATATAATACCAGTTCCACTCCAAGGTGGAATATCGCGGTACATGTGTTTACTAAAATAACCTCCGCTTAATATGCGGCGTATAGCGTCTATTTAAATACAACCAATAACAATCATCATCCAATCACACAATCAAGCAATTTTAAATTTAACTATTTAAAATTTAAATCGAAACACAATTCGATTGAGTGAGAAGTTCTCACCTTGCTTCCAATAGCAGTTTCAGCGTTTTATTCCGAAAAAAATTACGCGCGTTTAATTTTACCCAAAATTCACACTAGCTCTAATCAATTCCAATCCAGCTCCATCGCGTAGTATTCGTCCATACGAAGCTGTTACGCCCCACCTCTATACCCACGCTAGCCAAGGACACTACGAGGTAATGCCGTCAACTAGCACGGAGAATAAGGCTGTTGAGGAGCGACCATCCGCGTAATTGCTTTGTGCGAGTACTGATATGCCTGATAAAAATATAACTTGCATTTCAAGAGAGAATCCGACATACCGATGCAAACTCAAAGCTACTACACAGTGGCTATAATATCTTCGGAAACAAATATAGAAATAAATATAACATAAATCAGTCATAGAAGTTCACATCTCATAGGCGGAAACAGATATGAATACTACACATAGAAGTGTACATCAGAGTAGTGGTCAAACAATATCCACAATATCACAATAGATTAGTTACAAGTGCTAGACAAAAGAATATGTATACATCAATGAGTCTATATCTCAAATGTATACAACCAAAAACTACTAATCTAAGTAGTTAGCCAAAAGTCAGGATAATAATAAGCCCAGACGAGGAGTCAAGCAGAAGCACCTGTAACATCTCGGTCTGACCCGAGCATTGTTTAACAAGAAAATAATAAACGGATCAGTCTAGCTATAAATATCAGATAAAATGATATAGAGTAAGAGATACGACAAAAAAGTAAGATAAGCATAAAGCCATACTATGATAAGTATGTAATTGAAAATCAATAAGAGATTAATCAATATCACAAGAACCTTCTCAAAGATAAAAAGGATTGTCATACTCTTTATTTAATTCATCAATCCACAATAAATGACATACATATCAGTGCCAACTGAAAAAGGCGGTGAAACATAAATTCCAGAAATCAACCATTAGAAATCTAGAGATTAAATAATTCGGAGCAACGACGTCGTACAGCGTAACGTCCGATGATCCAGAAACACAATAAAACGGAACAACGACGTCGTACAGCGTAACGTCCGATGAACCAAAGCACAATAAAATGGAACAATGAGTCGTACAGCGTAACGTTCGATGAACCAAATCACAATGAAACGGAACAACGACGTCGTACTGCGTAACGTCCGATGAACCAAATCACAATAAAAGAGAACAACGACGTCGTACAACGTAACGTCCGATGAACCAAATCACAATAAAACGGAACAACGACGTCGTACAGCGTAACGTCCGATGAACCGAATCACAATAAAACGGAACAACGATGTCGTACAACGTAACGTCCGATGAACCAAATCACAATAAAATGGAACAACGACGTCGTACGGCGTAACGTCCGATGAACCAAATCAAAGGGACATCGCACATTGCTAGTCTAAATCACAAAAATGATCATCATCGATCACATGAAGTGTCAATTACACTAAGCTAGTAAATATATGAGCTTATCTTCATGTCCCATAACCACTAGCTTAACTTAAATATTTACGAACAAACTGTAGATCTCCACTTGAAAATTGTCACAAGAGGTTCAATCGAACAAGTCCAAAAATTAACCGACGAAGCAAACGCAAGCGTTTCATACCACTTGTTTTACTAAGCCGTTTAATTAGATTTCTCATACGAGTGAGGTAAGGGTTTGTATATACTAATAGATTGGAAAACGGTTTAAGAAATGAGCTTTGTAATAAAATAGTGTTGAAATCGTTTTGATGAAAGAATTTTGATATTTACTACTAGTATTGAAAACCTTTATATTTTTAAAGTGATAAATCACAAAAATGATTATAGGAACAATCAATCACTAAAATTCACATATGAGGACGTGAATCAATTCCAAAGAAACCGATACCGAATCCATCAAAGTGGAAATACCCAAAAATTCCAAAAATAGAAGTTATCAAAGTTAACAAAGGTGATAACAACTAATCGGAGAAGAAGAATCGATTAAAGATTGGAAAAGCAAAGAAAAACGAGCATAAATAGGAAAAACAAGGAAATAGGAGCAGGTCGGTCGACTGAACTCTCTGAGTCGGTCAACCGGACCAGAAAACAGAGAAGTGCTCTGGTAGTAGGTCGGTCGACCGGCCTACTGAGTTCGGTCGACCGGACCCTGTTTCCCCAACTTCTTAGCCTATCTAAACGAGGGCCAATCTCGACCAAATTGCAATCGCTCGAGCAACGGCGCTAAGGGTTTTTGCCAATCGACTACCCGGCTCTATATGCTCCTCGATGCATCACCAAAAACATGTTCAAACATCAAAGTTAGGATTTTAAAGATTTGAAACCAAACACTAAAAATTGGAATATTCATAAAACCAATCCAAATCAAAATTAAATGCACATGAATAAGTGTTAGGAATTCATACCTAACAATCAAAGATAATCACAGACTTAGATGTGAGATAAAAATCTCACCTTTGCACAAAATCAATGAAGGAGAAGCTTGAAAGTAAAGGAAGAATCAACCCCACTTCAACACAACCCAAATGAGCTTGAACCAATAGCTTAAAAGAGAAACATTTCCGAAGTTAGGTTTAGGAAATTTCTGAAATAGAAGAAGGAAAGAGTTGGAGAAGATGAAGAGAAGGCTTACCAATGGCTTCTCATAGAATTTGGAGCTAGAGCTTGGATTTTTCAAATGAACTAGGGCTTGGAGTTTTAATTTCCCATTCCTCTGTCCATTTTTGATGAAGCTTGAGTGTTAGTAAAATAAGAATGAAGTGAAGAGGAGGTGGACTGAGCTAGAGTATAAGTGGGGTTAATGGGCTGAAACCCAACCCAAAGCCCTAAGAAAAAAGTAGCAAAATTCCACTAACTCCAAACATATCAAAGTTTATACTCAAAAAGGTCGCAAACGACATTTTGAACTCAATGGAAGTAGTCTCGAGTCCTAATTCGACTGTCTGCAAAAAGTAGCTTTTTGGACTAAAATCCGACGAACGATGAAATATTTAAATAAAATATTTAAATATAAAATCGATAAATATGCGGGTTGTTACAGAACCCGACGCAACTCGTTTCGTGCGAAACGGACCTCGTATGAAAAAGTTATCTCGGTTTAAAGTTTAAACAATTTATATAATATAATTTATAATTCTCTTTTCAAATTTTCTAACCCAATCAGTCACGGCCGCTCGTTTTGGTTTGATGAGATCTGGACTGTGTACGCTATCTTCTCTCCCATCAGGTAATCCACGTTGGAACAAACCCATCCCACACGCACATGAATCGAACGACGCGACCACTTATAATCCCCTCGAACGTGATCAAGGACCACCGCGTGAAGCGCCACGATGAGCTCCCACATTTACCAGAGACCGATCAAACTCGGCTGCTTCCTGGCTTGGGAATTGCATGTGACCGTGGTGACTTTGGGGATGAATTTCCGCTGATTGGCTTCGACATTCTCGATCATAGCCGTTGGATTCGTAGATCAGCTTAAGCTCTACGATTTACTAGTTGGAAGTTTTTCGAATTAATGTGTGGATTTGAAGAAAAATGAGGGCGAAGGAGGCAATTTTCTGGCCATTAAAATTAGAGGTCGCGGCCTGTGAAACCCTAGGGTTTTGTATGCAAATTAAAGAAATGAACGTCCTTTTATAGAAATTCTGAAACACTATTCATCCGAAAATTTTCCGAACTCCAAACGAAGCATGCCGCCTGGCGTCTATAATGTTTTACCCCTATTCCGAACGCAATGGAATATATATCGGGAGCCAATTCGATCGTATTTGAAAGATAAGTTTTCGAATCGACTATTTAAATTTTAAACTCATTTAAACCGATTTCAGTGCGTTTTAGCTTGCCCCGGACAAACCGTAAATCCGATTGACACGAAATTTGCAATCTTACAATAATTTAACATTATGGATCCAATGAAACTAGTTTCATCAAAATCCGAGACTGTTTGAAAAATGACTATTTTTACTCGTCAATTAAATATTAAAATATTCAATTTCCACAAATTAACTTTTAATTCAATTTTAAAAGTTCTATAACATCATTCTAACTCCAATATGATTTAATACAACTTTACAAATCAAATTAAATCACATTAAACCAAATTTCCAATTATTTCTGTAATTTCAAACATTAAATTATCGATTTAATTATCCAATTAAATTTAGATATTCGAAATAAAATTTATTCGACTTACAAATTTTACTTGTTAATATTTAAAATCAATTAAATATACTAATTTCAAATGACAGAAATTCTGGGTCGTTACAAACTTCCCCCCTTAAAAGAATTTCGTCCTCGAAATTGCCAAGTAAGGAAAAGTCTTGAAATCCATTAACTTTTTTTCAAAAACAAACCGTTCCAACTTGATTTCAGATTCATTTTAATTCCTTCACTTTTCCAAAATTCGATGGTTACACTTTTCTAGTTCAATTCCTACATTTTCTTTTCAATTTAGAAATCGACTTTTCGTTAACAAAAATTTTCCAAAAATTTTCAAATTTTTTCTAACTCCCAAAATTTACGGAAAATTTTGGCAAAGTCTCCCTTGTACGGAGGAGCTTTTGCAATATCACAATAGATATAAATATATATATACATCAACCCACACGGTCGGAAAACAGAAAAACAGTTCATATTTCCTATTTATATTGCGTAGGCGTACCTTTTTAGCATTTTTAAGCAAACAGTTATTTATTAGCATTTTAGCGTGACCAAATCCATCCAACTACAGCCCCGGTACCTGTACTTACTCAATTTAAACATGTAAGTGACATATATAGGAAATTCATTTACATTTTACTAATTTTCAATAGAAAACACATAGTTTTCGTAAGCAATGCAATCAAAATAATTCCCATAAGCAATTTTTAAGGTTTCGATACAAATTTTAATTGATTACAATCAATTCACATTAGTTCACTTTCAATTCAAATTCAATTACATAGCTTTCCATTTATCAATTCAATATCATTAACACTTAATGAATTATATACAATCAACTAACAATCATATAACAACCAAATCATAACTAACATAACCAAATTATTAAATTTACATTCAATTTGGTTTAATACTTTTAATTTCCAATTGGTTTAATATCTAATTGACTTCCATTCAACTATTCAATTACCAATTTACTAGTTTTTAATGAATTAATATTTACATCCCTTATTCCTTACCAATTCATTTACATTAGATTGATTAATATTCAATTCATTAGCTCAATTCAATTGCTAATTCATTTAACAAATAAGGTTGAATTTCATTACATAACTCAAGTCCATATTCATCACATCACTTTATTCATTTACCAAAATCAACTTCATTCAACATTACTTAAGTTATATTCTATTTCAAACATTATTTGTTTAACTTAACTTAAATTTCCCATTATAAATCCAATTCTAAAGTAAATTCTATTTACTTTTACCAAAGTCAAATTTCGTCACTTATTCAAATTCATATCTCGTTTTTCTTAACAAAATTGTTTAACCATTTTATCATTTGGTTTCACTTACATTTTCACACTTTACAAGTTATACAACTTATATATTTAAACTTTAAAGTTATTTTATATAATTACTTCAGTTTAATTTCCATTTCGATAGCTTATCTAATCCAAATCAATTTATTTAACCTTCGTTTAGTTAATTTCAAATCATATGTTTTATTATGCCAACTCAAATTTATTTCAACTTTACCAAAGTAAAATCTTTATTATTTCATATTATAAGTCCAAAACTTGATTACTTATATTCAACAATTACAACTTGGATTTTAAATTTTCTTAGTTCTTTGTTATGATTTCAATTCTTTTTCAATAATCAGTGATAATAGTTTAATATTATCACTTCCTAACAAACAAGCAACCATATACTATATAATTTATGGAAAATTATTCTTTTTATATACAAAAAATATTTTGGGTAAAATTATTTCATTTACCCTAATTTAAAACAATATCGTGGCGAATTGTTCTGTATGAGTGTTTAGAGATCCCTATCGACAGAGTTGTACGGACTATACCGACCAGAATCCATATACCACTCAACAAACCAATCATCACAATGTAAAATAATTTTATATTCACTAACAAATACGCACTCCTATCTATTATTACACTCAAACTCATTCTAGAGTACTACTGACTCTATCTCTAATGAGTAACACTGTAACAACCCATAATTTTGTGAATATCTTTAATTAAATTTTTATTTGAAATTTTGATTTTTAAATCATTTAAAAGTGAATTTTTAGAAATTTCCAATGTCACTTGGGAATTTGTTTGTAATTTATTTTTCAAATGCAATAAATAAACAATTTTTGAAAATTTTATATTTTGGTCAAATTTTGAATTTTCAGTTTAAATTTTTTAAAAAATTGAATTTTTAATTTTTAATCTTTTTCTTTGAAGCAGAATCTATTTATGATATCTGTTCTGCTTTTCGTTTCGTTAAATTCTGAGTTATACTTTTTAAATTAGATAAATTACAGCGTTTTACACGCAGTTATTTTCTGTATTTCAATTTCTATTTTTCTATGTTCATTTCTATATATTTATTTTCTATGTTATTTTATTTTATTTTTCTATTTTGTTTATCTAAACTTTATTTATTGGATTTTACTTGTGTGCATATCTTTTCATAAAAGGCTTGGAAGAAATCAAGGAGACATGCGTTACATTTCTTTAATGCTTGCCTTTTCATTTACCTACCCTCTTTATTACTTACCCTAGTCATTCACCATTCATAGCCGTGAATTGGTCTTATTAATCACGTACAAACATCTCAAAATATCTTTTTTTCAATTGCATTTAAGAATAATATATATGTGTGTGTGCGTGCGTGCGTGTTTCTTTCTTCTTATTTCTTGCCTTTTATTTCCTTTTTTTTGTTTTTCTATCATTTACTCCTCTTTAGCCGTTCAAATATTTTCTTGCCATCCACTCCACTTCATAATTCATGTGCACATTTACTTCACATTTCTTTTCTAGAAAGAAATGTATGCAAATAAATGGCTTGGAGAAATTTAAGGGGCATACGTTTCATTGGTTAAACTCTTGCCTTTTTCATTTTCATGGCCTTTATTATTTTTTGGCCGTTTCCTCCCCATTCCAAGCCATAAATTACTCTACTCATAGTCTTGCATATCAAGTTGAAAATTCATGTAAAAATTTTTTTATTTCCCATCTCTCATTTTCCATTTGCATTTAAAAATAAAATATATTGTACGTTTCTTTTTCCTTAACTTATGCCTTTCCATTTCCTTAGCATTTATAACTCCTTAGCTCTTATTTTTTCTTCTATAGCCATGTATTTCCCTTTTCCATTCACGTACAAAATTTATTTCCCATTATGTTCTCATATTTCAACTGCATTTAGGAATAAAATATGTATAAGTTTTTTCCCCTTTAATTGTTGTCTCTTTGTTTTCCTAGCATTTACTCTATCAAATCACATAAAAATCATCTCAATATCTCACTTCTTCATTTGCCTCTTCTGATTGAAATATTTTGTAGTAAGTTTCTTTTATTAAATAGGAAATAAATCCCATTCATTCACTGGCCGTTTTATTTGCTAGCCTTCCATTTTCTAAACCCTACATCTTAGCCGTTCAAATCTCTTGAAACCCTAGCCGCCTTCTTTTTTTTTTTCTCTTATTCACGTACAAGTTCTCATCCTCTCATTTTCATTTGCGTGAAGAAAATACAACAAGCTCTAGGTTATTTCCATGGCTTCCTTCTCTCTTCTTTTTTCCACATTTTTTTTTACTCTTTTTCCTTTTGTTTTCTCCTTGCATAGCTCAGCCTACACCACCACAACATAACCTCCTCCTCACTATTAGACTATGGCCAAGCCCACTTGGTGGTTGAAAGCAAGGTTTTGTTCTTTGATTTGTAATTGCATAGTTTAATCCATCTTTTGTTGTGTTGAATCTTATTCTTATGATTTGTGTATTTGTTACATACAAGATATAGATCTTGACTCTCCATCTACTCAAAAGTTTAGTCATGCCTTGTCGTGCTTTGCGGAGTTTCAATTGTGTATTGTGAATTTGATTCTAGCTTTTAAAAGGTGAGTTTTTATCAGTCTAGACATATGTACTTATATTATTGTGAAAAAAAGACAAGTGAATCTGTAGACATTGATATATCATGCATATATACCTGTGTTGTGATTACATGATGATAAATGTCGTTTATATATTTATTACATCATTTGTTATGATATTATATGTATATTGTTATTCATTTCTATTAATCACCACTGCAAGTTCCCTATCACTATGGGCTGAAATGATAGGCTCGAGTGATTTTTTATTGATTTTTATTGCCTTCATTTTTCATCGGATTGCGGGTTTGAAATGATAGAACCCGGATTTTTTTTTTAAAATTACGGATTGAAATGATACATATCTGTATCACTTGACCTAGGTTAGAAAATTTTATACAGGCCCATGGGTAAAATTTTATAATAGTTTTTAAAATTATTAAGTATTTTGAATTTATAAATATATGGAAATTTAAATAAAAAGTTGATTTAAAGATTTAGAATATAAAGAGTTATTGGTTTTCTATAAGTTAACATTTTATAAGTTGATTGTGGTTTTTAATTGTAATGAAAAAAAATCTTTGTTTGGTTTTAAATTAGTAATTTAAAGATTTGAAATATAATAAACAACTTAATAATGAAATTTGATTTATTGTGGAATTCTAAATGTAGCCTAGTAGTTGGAATGAATTTTATTCCATGAAGCGGATATGTTTGTATAAATAGGTTTACAGTGATTTTCTATAGGTTAAGTTGTATAAGTTAATGTATAAAGTGTAAAGTTTTAATTAATGCAAGAAACATGTAAAGTTTTAACTAATGAAAGAAACGTGTAAAGTTTTAATTAATGAAAGAAACGTGTAAAGTTTTAATTAATGAAAGAAACGTGCAAAGTTTTCATTAATGAAAGAAACGTGTAAAGTTTTAATTAATGCAAGAAGTATGTAAAGTTTTAATTAATGAAAGAAACATGTAAAGTTTTAATTAATGAAAGTAATGTGTAAAGTTTAAATTAATGCAAGAAACATGTAAAGTTTTAATTAATGCAAGAAACACGTAAAGTTTTAATCAATGAAAGAAACATGTAAATTTTAATTAATGAAAAAACATGTAAAGTTTTAATTAATGAAAGAAATGTGTAAAGTTTTAATTAATGCAAGAAACATGTAAAGTTTTAATGAAAGAAACGTGTAAATTTCTAATTAATGAAATAAACATGTAAAGTTTAAATTATTGAAAGAAACATGTAAAGTTTTAACTAATATAATATGGATTAAAATGATAAATGCTCTTTATTGTAATAAAATTGTAAGCTAAAAACATACGTGTGACATGTAAAGTTTTAATTAATGTAATATTGGTTAAAATGATAAATGCTCTTTACTGTAATAAAAATGTAAATTAAAACGTACATTTGATAATGTAAGTTTTAATTAGTGTAATATTGATTAAATGATAAATGCTCTTTACTGTAAATAAAATGTAAGTTGATAATGTACATTTGATATGTAAGTTTTAATTAATGTAAATGGCATATTTTAAATGATTAAAATAAAAAAGTTTCTTTATTGTAATAATAATGTAACTTAATAAGGTTCTTTTAACTTAACATAAGAATTTCAGCTTTAAATTGGATATTACAGTAACAAAGTTTATTTAACTATAAGGCTATGATAAAATGACCATGTTAAATTTGTATGTATATAAATACTTTGATTATATAAAGTATTGAAGTGGACAGTATTACATTCGAAAAATGCTATAATTCCTTAAGGTTACATTTCCAAAATGCTATGATAATTTAAATAAATATTTCAAGTTTAATGAATTGAAGGAAATACTCGGTGATTTGGAAATTTGGGTTTTATTTAAATGATATATTATTGAATTAGTTTTGAAATGGAAATGATACTATTGTGATATGGTTTTGAAATAAGTATGATATTTTGGTTTTGAAAGTATATACTATTTTGAAAGAAATGATATGATTTTGAAACGGATATGCTAGTTTGGTTTTGAAAGTATAAATGATTTTGAAATAAATATCCATGGGTTATAATAACGTTTGGTTGTTAAAGAGACCGGGATCGGAAGTTGTCATACTCTCTGCCAACCACGAAAACCACTTTAACAACCGTGTACGCGGTGGAGATTCCAGAATGAAGTAGGGCGGCGGCGGCGTTTCCTTTGAGGTAAATACGTGGACCCGACTCCCGTGAGTTGGCATAAGGTGGCTAAAACAGGAGCGATTCTCGAGCCAATGAGGTCATCCCTCTGATCGGACGCACTCTTTCGATATTATACTCTGACTTTTGGATTGTTTCGGTGGCTACTTTTGATTTTTGATTTTGGGGGTGTTGTTTGAGGTGGGCGGTAGAAGCTGCTAAGCGTTTCCACTAGCCCAGATGCGTAATTGGTATATCTACCCTGGCATTGCCTAGGTGTGCCGTGTCACCTACCATACCGAGCCTTTACTACGAGTTTCTATTTGTGTCGTACCTATGGAGTATCCTCTGGTAGCCTCTCGATCAGGAGGTATTACGGTACTGTATAGACTATTGGCATTATTTGTGTTAAGGGCTATATGGGTAACCCCTTAACGCTATTAAAAAGTAAGTTTATTTTACAATTAGACATTATTATAATAGAGAAATATTACTACATAGTAAATAGTTTGACGGATCCTTAGAGGATGGACGGTCCCAAGCATCCTTTAAGTTACTTGTACCTTATATTACAGTTCATTTGAGTTGGTTTACATTGTATAAGTATGTATGTTCTGACTCGAGTGTTTTGTGTTTTGCTTTACGCTCGGGTCAGACTGAGTGATACAACATTAGAGACTCACCTTCAGAGTTGGAGCTTTGCTTGAAGATCCAACTATCTATTTCAGTTCCAGTTATTCAGTTGATCCCAGTGATGTATTCAGCTTTGTACTTGATTATTGTATTAAACTCCTATTGTATCTTGTTTAACTCAAATGTTTTATAAAGTAGCTTTATGAACTACTATTTCTTTACTTCCGCTGCATTATATTACTCTGTGTTTGTGATTTGTGAATTATTTGTTTACTTTATATTCTGAGTTTTTCCAAATTTTTATTTACAATTCGGTATTTTGAGCAATTTAAATCCAGCATGTTTGGATGCTAATGGTTGAAAATATCGGGTCGTTCCATTTGGTATCAGAGCTTTGGCTCTAGGCAAAACTTAGCATATATTGTAAATTTATTTACAGAATCACTTTCGTTCAAGTGTGAATCTCTTCCTTTTGACTCGATCCCTTTTGAATTTTGGAACGTTCCTTGCGGTTCCGAAATCCATTCTTGTCCCTCACTATTCATCTTCCTTTGATTTTGGAGTATCCCATAACTCCACTTCGGATGATCTTTAATGAATTGGCGGTCTCGTCAACATTCCGATGACTTGTAAAGAGGTGAAACTCCTTTGCAATTAGCATTGATTAACCAGAGATTTATATATATCTTCGGTTTAGATGCTAGTACCTCTTGTTATTTCGAATTCTATTTCTTAAGATCCAAGGTAGAATTACCTCAGAATTCCACATTGATCTAATTCTTGAAGTCACGGTTGACCCGGCTAAGGTTGCCCGCGATTTATGTAAGCTTATCCATTCCTTATTCTGTCAATTTAATCATCCTATCTTTTGTTTCCAACTTATCTTCGAATCAGAATTCTCTTGATTTAAGTCAATCAAATTTGAATCCCTATTATTGCTTTGTAAGCCTATATTTAAAATGTTTTATATATTGTGTTGTTTGAGTTGTTGATGTTGATTTGGTTTTTCGATCGATTCGTCTGATCAACGCTATCGATAGGATTTCCAAAACACTTGAACAGAGCAAACTGACAGCATATTGATTTCAAAATTTAGTAAATGATAAATTTTGTGTAATTATATTATGTATGAGTTTGATTTTCTGAACTCTGGTAATTAATTGAATAGGGTATTAAGAAATAATATTTGACTTTATATATATCTTGTAACCATTGGCTTTTGTCTCCTATATAAATAACTGAACTATAAAACATAGCTATAATTAATTTGGAAATTAAAATGAATCTAAATCAAGAAATTGAGAATTTAATTTCCGATGGTTTCAAACTTGAGTTTTTAAAGTTTTAAAAGATATATTATTTAAAGTGTTTTCCAAATAGAGATTGTTTTCAAAGAATTTTTAATGTTTAAATCAGTGCTTTTCTCTTGTCGCTGGAAAATAATTTCGGTGATGACTACAGTATCATCGACATTCATTTTCGAGTTTCGAAGTAAAGAGACCATTCTGTAGCTTTGCTACTATTTCTTTGAAAATTTAATTGATTTGAATTTCAAAAATATGACTTGATTTATAATATATATATGGACATATTATTTAAATTTGATTTGATATATATTGTGTATATATATATATATATTTATTTACCTTTAAATGGTTTGAAGTTAATCAGAAATGCGATTCTTAAATTTACCTTAAAGAATGTTTTTCAATTATAAAATGAACCAAAAATTTTGAATAAATATTTAAGTTGAAATAATTGAATTAGAAAACTTTATTTGTATAATATTCTATTGCATTTTTATTATAACTTACCTAAATTTTTTAAAAGCTAACTATGTAATTGGATAATATACAATATAAAAGGATTTTATAATAAAATTTGAGTGTTTATAATAAATGTTATACACTTAAATTTTAGTTATAAAAGGGTTAATAAAGGTAAATAGAATAAAAAGTTAATTCAAAAATATATAGTATAAAGTGATGTTAAAGGAATTTATAAATAAATTGGAGTAAGTCGTAAAAAGTGTAAGTATACTTAATATATGTGATTAGACATATATTAAGTGGAATATATGTAATAACCATGTGGAATAAAGAAGAATGAAACTTATTGAATAAAATTTTGAGTATAATAAATGATTTCAAATTCACGATTTAAGAAATTGTTAATTGGGGATAAGATAATGGAATTATAAATAGATAAGATATAATTAACTTAGGAAAAATTAAATGGATGAAATCAATTATTAATTTAAGTTGAAACTTTCATGGTTTTAAAATTTGTCATCTTATTTTGTTTTCCAATCTCTTATCCTTCGGTTGTTCCTATTCTCCTGCATCCTAAGCGGGAAATTGAATTTCAAATTGATCTTATCTTCTAAAGTTCGATCTGTAGTTCTTCCCCCCAAGATACCTTTACCAGTCTGTTTTGGAAAACTTTTCGAGAATCTTCTTCATGCTTGTGTCCTTGATTACAGAGGATCTTGGGAAGATCATCTCCATCTTGTTGAATTTACCTATAACGACTGTTACCAGGTATAATCTCCATCTTTTTTCTTTTATAATAGTTCTATCTCATTCTATCTGTTGTCTCTATTTTCCATGCCTTGTTCCTTTTCAGGGATGAAAAGTTTAGAGTGTGGGAGAGTGTAACAACCCATAATTTTGTGAATATCTTTGATTAAATTTTTATTTGAAAATTTGATTTTTAAATCATTTAAAAGTGACTTTTTAGAAATTTTCCAATGTAAGTTGGGAATTTGTTTGTAATTTATTTTTCAAATGCAATAAATAAACAATTTTTTAAAATTTTATATTTTGGTCAAAATTTGAATTTTCAGTTTAAATTTTAAAAAAAATTGAATTTTTAAATTTTAATCTTTTTCTTTGAAGCAGAATCTATTTATGATATATGTTCTGCTTTTCGTTTCGTTAAATTCGGAGTTATACTTTTTAAATTAGATAAATTACAGCGTTTTACACGCAGTTATTTTCTGTATTTCAATTTCTATTTTTCTATGTTCATTTCTATATTTTTATTTTCTATGTTATTTTATTTTATTTTTTTATTTTGTTTATCTAAACTTTATTTATTGGATTTTACTTGTGTGTATATCTTTTCATAAAAGGCTTGGAAGAAATCAAGGAGACATGCGTTACATTTCTTTAATGCTTGCCTTTTTATTTACCTACCCTCTTTATTACTTACCCTAGCCATTCACCATTCATAGCCGTGAATTGGTCTTATTAATCACGTACAAACATCTCAAAATATCTTTTTTTCAATTGCATTTAATAATAATATATATATGTGTGTGTGTGTGTGTGTGTGTTTCTTTCTCCTTATTTCTTGCCTTTTATTTCCTAGTTTTTCGTTTTTCTAACATTTACTCCTCTTTAGCCGTTCAAATCTTTTCTTGCTATCCACTCCACTTCATAATTCACGTACACATTTACTTCACATTTCATTTCTAGAAAGAAATGTATGCAAATAAATGGCTTGGAGAAATTTAAGAGACATACGTTTCATTGGTTAAACTCTTGCCTTTTTCATTTGCATGGCCTTTATTATTTTCTAGCCGTTTCCTCCCCATTCCTAGCCATAAATTACTCTACTCATAGCCTTGCATATCAAGTTGAAAATTCACGTAAAAAAATATTATTTCCCATCTCTCATTTTCCATTTGCATTTAAAAATAAAATATATTATACGTTTCTTTCTCCTTAACTTATGCCTATCCATTTCCTTAGCGTTTATAACTCCTTAGCTCTTTTTTTCTTCTTCTATAGCCGTGTATTTCCTTTTTCCATTCACGTACAAAATTTATTTCCCATTATGTTCTCATATTTCATTTGCATTTAGGAATAAAATATGTATAAGTTTTTTTCTCTTTAATTCTTGTCTCTTTGTTTTCCTAGCATTTACTCTATCAAATCACATAAAAATCTTCTCAATATCTCACTTCCTCATTTGCCTCTTCTGATTGAAATATTTTACAATAAGTTTCTTTTATTAAATAGGAAATAAATCCCATTCATTCACTAGCCATTCATTTTCTAACCCTGCATCTTAGCCGTTCAAATCTCTTGAAACCCTAGTCGCCTTCTTTTTTTTCTCTTATTCACGTACAAGTTCTCATCCTCTCATTTTCATTTGCGTGAAGAAAATACAACAAGCTCTAGGTTATTTCCATGGCTTCCTTCTCTCTTCTTTTTTTCCACTTTTTTTTTTCTTTCTCGTTTTCTTTTTGTTTTCTCCTTGAATAGCTCAGCCTACACTACCACAACATCACCTCCTCCTCACTATTAGACCATGGCCAAGCCCACTTGGTGGTTGAAAGCAAGGTTATGTTCTTTGATTCGTAATTGCATAGTTTAATCCATCTTTTGTTGTGTTTAATCTTATTCTTATGATTTGTGTATTTGTTATATACAAGATATGGATCTAACTCTCCATCTACTCAAAAGTTTAGTCGTGCCTTGTCGTGCTTTGCGGAGTTTCAATTGTGTATTGTGAATTTGATTCTAGCTTTTAAAAGGTGAGTTTTTATCACTCTAGACATATGTACTTATATTATTGTGAAAAAAATGACAAGTGAATCTGTAGATATTGATATGTCATTTATATATGCCTGTGTTGTGATTACATGATGATAAATGCCGTTCATATATTTATTACATCATTTGTTATGATATTATATGTATACTATTATTTCATTTCTGTTAATCACCACTGCAAGTACCCTATCACTATGGGCTGAAATGATAGGCTCGAGTGATTTTTTATTGATTTTTATTGCATATATTTTTCTTTGGATTGCGGGTTTGAAATGATAGAACCCAGATTTTTTTTAAATTACGGATTGAAATGATACATATTTGTATCACTTAACCTAGGTTAGAAAATTTTATATAGACCCATGGATAAAAATTTATAATAGTTTCTAAAATTATTAAGTATTTTGAATTTACAAATATATGGAAATTTAAATAAAAAGTTGATTTAAAGATTTAAAATATAAAGAGTTATTGGTTTTCTATAAGTTAAAATTTTATAAGTTGATTGTGGTTTTTAATTGTAATGAAAAAAATCTTTATTTGGTTTTAAATTTGTAATTTAAAGATTTGAAATATAATAAACAACTTAATAATGAAATTTGATTTATTATGGAATTCTAAATCTAGCCTAGTAGTTGGAATGAATTTTATTCCATGAAGCGGATATGTTTGTATAAATAGGTTTACAGTGATTTTCTATAGGTTAAGTTGTATAAGTTAATGTATAAAGTGTAAAGTTTTAATTAATGCAAGAAACATGTAAAGTTTTAACTAATGAAAGAAACGTGTAAAGTTTTAATTAATGAAAAACATGTAAAGTTTTAATTAATGAAAGAAACGTGTAAAGTTTTAATTAATGCAAGAAACATGTAAAGTTTTAATTAATGAAAGAAACGTGTAAAGTTTTAATTAATGCAAGAAACATGTAAAGTTTTAATTAATGAAAGAAACGTGTAAAGTTTTAATTAATGAAAGAAACCTATAAAGTCCTAATTAATGAAAGAAACGTGTAAAGTTTTAATTAATGAAAGAAACATATAAAGTTTTAATTTATGAAAGAAACGTGTAAAGTTTTAATTAATGCAAGAAACATGTAAAGTTTTAATTAATGCAAGAAACATGTAAAGTTTTTATTAATGAAAGAAACGTGTAAATTTTAATTAATGAAAGAAACATGTAAAGTTTTAATTAATGAAAGAAACGTGTAAAGTTTTAATTAATGCAAGAAACGTGTAAAATTTTAATTAATGAAAGAAACGTGTAAAGTTCTAATTAATGAAATAAACATGTAAAGTTTAAATTATTGAAAGAAACATGTAAAGTTTTAATTAATATAATATTGATTAAAATGATAAATGCTCTTTATTGTAATAAATATGTAAGTTAAAAACATACATGTGGCATGTAAAGTTTTAATTAATGTAATATTGGTTAAAATAATAAATGCTCTTTACTGTAATAAAAATGTAAATTAAAACGTACATTTGATAATGTAAGTTTTAATTAGTGTAATATTGATTAAATGATAAATGCTCTTTACTTTAAATAAAATGTAATTTGATAATGTACATTTGATATGTAAGTTTTAATTAATGTAAATGGCATATTTTAAATGATTAAAATAAAAAAGTTTCTTTATTGTAATAATAATGTAAGTTAATAAGGTACTTTTAACTTAACATAAGAATTTCAGCTTTAAATTGGATATTACAGTAACAAAGTTTATTTAACTATAAGCCTATGATAAAATGACCATGTTAAATTTGAAAGTATATAAATACTTTGATTATATAAAGTATTAAAGTGGAAAGTATTACATTCAAAAAATGCTATAATTCCTTAAGGTTACATTTACAAAATGCTATGATAATTTAAATAAATATTTCAAGTTTAATGAATTGAAGGAAATACTCAGTGATTTGGAAATTTGGGTTTTAGTTAAATGATATATTATTTCAAGTTAGTAGGGTGGCAACGGCGTTTCCTTTGAGGTAAATACGTGGACCCGACCCCGATGAGTTGGCATAAGATGGCTAAAACATGAGCGATTTTCGGGCCAATGAGGTCATTCCTCTGATCGGACGCACTCCTTCGATATTATACTCTAACTTTTGGATTGTTTCGGTGGCCACTTTTGATTTTTGATTTTAGGGGTGTTGTTCGAGGTGGGCGGTAGTAGCTGCTACGCGTTTCCACCAGCCCGGATGCGTAATTGGTATATCTACCATGGCATTGCCTAGTTTTGTTGTGTCACCTACCATACTGAGCCTTTACTACAAGTTTCTATTTGTGTCGTACCTATGGAGTATCCTCTGGTTGCCTCCCGATCAGGAGGTATTAGGTACTGTATAGACTATTGGCATTATTTGTGTTAAGGTCTATATGGGTAACCCCTTAACGCTATTAAAAAGTAAGTTTATTTTACAATTAGACACTATAATAATAGCGAAATATTACTACATAGTAAATAGTTTAACGTATCCTTAGAGGATGGGCGGTCCCAAGCATCCTTTAAGTTACTTGTACCTTATATTACAGTTCACTTGAGTTGATTTACATTGTATAAGTATGTATGTCCTGACTCGAGTGTTTTGTGTTTTGCTTTACGCTCGGGTCAGACTAAGTGATACAACATTAGAGACTCACCTTCGGAGTTGGAGCTTTGCTTGAAGATCCAGCTATCTATTTCAATTCCAGTTATTCAGTTGATCCCAGTGATGTATTCAGCTTTGTACTTGATTATTGTATTAAACTCCTATTGTATCTTGTTTAACTCAAATGTTTTATATAGTAGCTTCATGAACTACTGTTTCTTTACTTTCACTGCATTATATTACTCTGTGTTTGTGATATGTGATTTATTTGTTTATTGTATATTCTGAGTTTTGCCAAATTTATATTTACAATTCGGTATTTTGAGCAATTCAAATCCGGCATGTTTGGATGCGAATGGTTGAAAATATCGGGTCGTTACAAACACCCAACAGAGCCAAGGTTGTCGCTTAACCAAATGCTTTGATACCACTTTGTAAAGGTCTCGGGTCCGCACCCCTTTTAGCTAGCAAATTTCTATAACAATTTCGCCAAAGAGGAACAAACCTACGAGACTTTAGGGTTTAAAGAATGCAGAAAAGGCAGAAGAAGAAAGAAAGAAAAGCAACAGAAACGATATTAGAATCTCACAATCGCAGCGGAACAATATATAATAGATAAATGAATAATCTTTAAATCAAAAGAACTGTACATTTTATACATTACATCATCAGAGTCAATATACAACACAACATAATAATGGACAGTTATATAAACCTGTCCTCACAACTGAATACACAGCGGAAAAGATAATATCATATACAAGTGATACGTCTTGCCATCCAGCTTGCTCCTAATCTCCACAGCATCTCCTGAATTCCAGAATGACCTGATAACTTGACTCTGGACTGCTCGTATGGAAATTGGTGGGCACCCAGAGTTTAGGAAGGGAACAATAAACTCCAGGTCAGTCATGGGACTGGTGTGAGAACTTAAAACAGTTACTTTCACAAAGAAATAAATAGAATCCGCAATGCTTTTGGAAAATGAAACTACCATAAGGCCTCCCGCCACACACACAATGCAAACGCAGAATTGGAGGAGATTTCTCCTTATGATAGTCAAACATGCTTGATACGCAAATTTCTTTTATATTATCACTATAAGTGCAAAGTGTAGGAAAACATTTCGAAAGTATAATATAAATCTTAGACAGCACAGACATTCCGAATTATGCCTACTATAGCTACCATCTAAACTGTGGTGACCACCATAAGTAAATGGCAGGTTCTACAACTAAAACCGTACAAGGTGCGTATTGGAGTTTGGATTTACAACAAATGGTCAGACCAAGGAACTTCCCATTGCCACATGGGTACGCCTCTGGAAGGACGCCCCGAGAACCTAACCGGATCTCTGCCAACACAAGGCCGGGTTACCTTTGAACTAGGTAACTACTGACACGAGTATGCCATCCTCCGGTCGTAACCGATCTTTATCCCGGGATTCACCAACAACCACAAAGAAATAAATTTGCAGCAACCGCATAGGTTAAGTATCTGGGCTCCATACCATAATACCACCTCTATCCAGAAGGAAATGTACATACCTTATGGGGGCGCTATCCCCAAATAACCTTGCTGCATTCTTCCTGTTTTGACCATTACCAGGTTGTGAGGTTCGACGAAGTCTCGTCCGTAAAGTTACGCTTTTCACAAAAGCTACGTTTTTCACAAAAGCCACGCTTTGATCAACAAATGATCACAACACTCATCATGCCATGTTACCAAATTTGGAATATATCACTAATAACCATCAACTACATAACCTCTGAGCTCGTACGTTTCAGAGAAGGGTGTTAAACTAAGAGAATAAATTCTTCGCCACCAACAGAAATGTATTTGATAGAAACCAGCTTTACATCTCAAAGTGTAACGTCAGACACACATCCATACAAGTCCGTTCCGGGGTCGAACGGAACCGAAGGCACTTCCAAAGAAGCCCTTGCAAATCCGGATATTCACTAATCACGTCCGGACTTCCCATCACAAAGGGTGATAAAATATCTATATCGGGGATCAGCCGATGCAGAGACATTCGACAGTAATCCTTCCGTTTTCGAAAATATCCGGTCTTCAACACCGGTCTTCAAATGCTATCCATTACGACGTATCACTATTCGGAATGAGATTCATGAACCAAAGGTCCTCTCCCGGCTAAACCGAATAACGAGCGCTTATTTTAAAATAAGCGTAGCATTCAAATTCAAGCAAATCAAAACAAATACCCATTTAAAGGTAAATATTGATAGTCGGTTATTTAACTATCAATTGATATGCACAACATCACAAGATTCCAAATAATTTCCCAAATTATTTATTTTCCAAAAATATCTTTACACGATATATTTTCCACACTTCAACCATTAGAAAACAAATTTCAAATCACCTTTCCTTACACGGAAACACTTTCAAATATTTTTTCATTTTCACTGGAAATCTGCCGAGTGCAAATACTTTAAAAATAATGTATAACACCTATCCAAAATATATCGGGAAAAACACTTTGAAATAAAACTATTTTTTCTTTAACCACGTTACTTAAAATATTAGTTATAAAAATATTATACCAATATTACATATAACTTAAGTCCAAACTAATTTTCAAAATAAAGTTAGTAGATGGAGTATAACTATTTAAATAACTATTTTCTAAAACAATTATTGATTAAATCTCAGAAATAACCATTTCTATATCAACTTAATAAATCTTTACTTAAAGGATCAAAACAATTTAAGAAGTTAATTTCTCCAATGTATCCTTTTCAAAACCAATTCTAGAATTATATATATATATATATATATATATATCTTTCAAAGATACTCAGAAATTTTATTCGGCTTTCCAGGGAAAATACACTTTCTTTTCAAAATGGTTCATTTAAACCAATTAAATAAATCCTTACCGATTTATTTTAAATTTACGTTCCAAATCCGTAAATTTATTTCCACACTTCAAAAATAAATCAATGTTTATTTTTAAACAAATTTCCCATTTCTTTATAAATTCAATGTGAATTCACATTTCCAAAATATCTATTGATATACGATTTTCAAATCGATTTCAAATATTCACTTTCAACAACAATTGAATTTTTCAATTGATTTCAAAAACAACCAAATAAAATTCCATATTGATTTTTTTCCAAGAAATTAAATACCAAGTGAATTTCATTCAAATCTCAATTTGAAATCAATTTCTACTAAACCCCAAATCAATTTTCAAATTGATTCTAAATTCTTTTCAAAACACCAACAAAATTTCCAAATGGATTTTCAAAAGATATAAATTCAGTCACCAAAAATCAATTCCCAAATGGGTTTCAAATTTTATTTCCTTTTAAAAATAAATTCCTTTTAAAGAAAACAAATTCTTTTATTTTTCAAACTCTTTTTAAAATCTCTATTTTTAATAAATTCTTCAACCTTTGAATAATATTACCCGAAATCCATTTATTAAAGCTTTTCCCATATTTTGAAATTTTATTCAATAAGATTAAAAATAAAATTTTATTATTTTAGAATTCCTTCTTTTAAATTTATCCAATCCTCAAAAATAATTTTAATATAACTTTCAACCTGATTTTTCAAAAATCAAATTTTATTTATTTCCGGTATCTAACGATACCAAAATTATATTCGGCTAAATTTTAGCCTTTAACGATTTCAATCACAAAGATAATCACACAGAGATTATACAAAATCAACACACAACATTGAAACAAATTCAATTATTTGAGGAATCCTGTTGGATCCCTCCAACCTGTTTCCCTACATCAACAGATGTTAGCACAATACCAATCCCGTTTCAAGACGGGATGTCGCGGTACGTGGGTTTATATAAAATATCATCCGCTATTATGCGGAGCAATAGGGTCTCATTCGCTATATAATGCGGGAAATCAACTCCAAGTACATATATAATACCAATTCCACTTCAAGGTGGAATATTGCGGTATATGTGTTTAATAAAATAACCTCCGCTTAATATGCGGCGTATAGGGTCTATTTCAATACAACCATTAACAATCATCATCCAATCAAACAATCATGCAATTTTAAATTTAACTATTTAAAATTTAAATGGAAACACAATTCGATTGAGTGAGAAGTTCTCACCTTGCTTCTAATAGCGGTTTCAGCGTTTTATTCCGAATAAAATTAAACGCGTTTAATTTTACCTAAAATTTACACTAGCTCCAATCAATCCCAATCTAGCTACATCGCGTAGTATTCGTCTATACGAACCTGACGCAACTCGTTTTGTGCGAAACGGATCTCGTATGAAAAAGTTATCTCGTTTTAAAGTTTAAACAATTTATACAATATAACTTATAATTCTCTTTTCAAATTTTCTAACCCAATCAATCACGGCCACTCGTTTTGATTTGATGAGATCTGGACCGTGTACGCTATCTTCTCTTTTATCAGGTAATCCGCGTTCGAACAAACCCATCCCATACGCACATGAATCGAACGACGCGACCACTTATACTCCACTCGAACGTGATCAAGGACCACCGCGTGAACCGCCACGACGAGCTCCCACATTTACCAGAGACCGGTCAAACTCGGATGCTTCCTGGCCTTGGGAATTGCATGCGACCGTGGTGACTTTCAGGATGAATTGCCGCTAATTGGCTTCGACATTCTCGATCATAGCCGTTGGATTCGAAGATCAGATTAAGCTCTACGATTTACTAGTTGGAAGTTTTTCAAATTAATGTGTGGATTCAAAGAAAAACGAGGAGGAAGGAGGCGATTTTCTGGCCATTAAAATTAGAGGTGGCGGCCTGTGAAACCCTAGGGTTTTGTATGCAAATTAAAGAAATGAACGTCCTTTTATAGAAATTCTGAAACACTATTCATCCGAAAATTTTCCGAACTCCAAACGAAGCATGCCGCCTGGCGTCTATAATGTTTTACCCCTATTCCGAACGCAATGGAATATATATCGGGAGCCAATTCGATCGTATTTGAAAGATAAGTTTTCGAATCGACTATTTAAATTTTAAACTCATTTAAACCGATTTCAGTGTGTTTTAGCTTGCCCCGGACAAACCGTAAATCCGATTGACACGAAATTTGCAATCTTACAATAATTTAACATTATGGATCCAATGAAACTAGTTTCGTCGAAATCCGAAACTGTTTGAAAAATGACTATTTTTACTCGTCAATTAAATATTAAAATATTCAATTTCCACAAATTAACTTATAATTCAATTTTAAAAGTTCTATAACATCATTCTAACTCTAATATGATTTAATACAACTTTACAAATCAAATTAAATCACATTAAACCTAATTTCCAATTATTTCTGTAATTTCAAATATTAAATTATCGATTTAATTATCCAATTAAATCTAGATATTCGAAATAAAATTTATTCGACTTACAAATTTTACTTGTTAATATTTAAAATCAATTAAATATACGAATTTCAAATTGCAGAAATTCTGGGTCGTTACAAAATCTTTTTGGCTATCCTTTTTAAGAAATAAATCATTAAATACTTGCTAAATTATCTCAAAGCATATAGTAAGAGTTTGTATATGGAAAAAAAAGTTGAAACCTTTGAAATGATTTTGACTTCCTTTTAAACTAACACTAGTTTCACACGAGAATTCTATCGCCAATTTCATACCAATGTGTCACTTCTTTAACATATATATATATATCACATATCGAAGTCTATACATAACCACAACATTCATAATCACATCACACCATAAACGTAAGCAAGATGTACGCTTCAACCATTTACAACAAATTTTAGACTTCAAATTCAAGCCTAATATCATTTCACATAAAAGCAACATGTATATATAACAATCACATGATAATTTAACCAATTCAAACCAACATACCATGCAATATACTACCTAACATAAAAATGTTGAAAATGCGAGTATATGAATTTTATTTGATGATAATAAAAATATATATATTCATTTAAATGTATTTGTTAATGTACTATTTTATTTTCACAGGTTAAATAAATATTTTCCGAATAAAATAAATAACAAAGAGTTTAAATTCAAACGGATATTTTATACAAACAAATATTTATTACACTTTTGAATAGTACAAATTCAAACCCTCACTATATATATACAATTTCAATCACAATACAATTTCAATCACATCACGATTACCATTTACATATGCACGTCACTACATATCACTCGTTCACTCAAAATTGATCTCCAACTTAACTCAAGATTGAATCCAGCATCTGAGCAATCTGCAAAAATATGCACTAACACAGTAAAATTGAGAATAAAATATTTTTGTAGTATAAAATAAAATGTGATTTTGAAAATATTATTTGCCTCAGTTATTTGGGTTTTTTGTCATCGTTGAATTTTGAATTCATCATACACGAACAGCTTGTGACATACACAATGTATCATTGTATATGCCACAAGGTCGTGCACACTGATACACACTTGATATATTTACAGGGACAGGTGAGCACAAGATTAAACCCAATTAAAAGCAGGGTTCAACTCAAGTGAAATACAAATAAAATCACGACATGAGCAAAAGGTCAAACCTGAGCTTTAAGCTGGATTCAACTCAGGTGCAATACAAAACTATGGGTCAAGATACATACAACACAACCTCGACCAAAAATTCGAATGTACATTGAACCCAGGCTGGTCATAGAAACAAGAAATCAAAGTCAAATGCTTTCAAATGAACTTGACCAAATCACTCAAATGAAACAAAGAACAGACTTGTATCAAAACAGTTCACTGGGCTCAATATGAAGTTCAACAGTGAAACTGCACTAAAACCAGAAATGAAACTGGACCAGTAAGCAGTGCCAAAAGATTAGACTAACCAAGTTAAAAAATGCAGACTCAAATACCAAATGCACAAGTGTAGCCTCAACAATGAAGGCCACAAATCCAGATCAGACAACACATTTATATGCACAGTGAAGCCAGAGGCAACAGTCATAGTCACACTCCATCTGACCAAAAAAATGACTAGGCAACTATACACATGAAGCCAACATGAAACAAGATCAAGTCTATCTACCACATAAAGGAATAAACACATGAACTACATAACTCAAGCTAGCATATCATATATACAAATAACATGAAGTGCAGACCAATTCATGTACAAGACAGCAACTCATTACACAAACGTGACAATGTTGAAGACTTCAATATGCAGTGAGTCAAGGACAGTGATCGAACAATCAAAGTCAAAGACTGCAACACTACAAGCAAACACATGTGAATGGTTAACAAATACAATGGTCAAGAGCAAGACACAAACAACTCCAGACAAACAAAAACAGACCAAAAACTGCAATACAGTGAATAAGTCAAGTAGGTCTTACTAGTTTCAAATCAGAGTTCAAATGCCAGAAATCCACAACCGTAATGACCAAGGAAAGATCGAATCATTCAGAATCGAAGCCGTGGCAATCAAGGAATCAAAAAAGTTCAAATTTTAACAATATCAATTGACCGAAGTCAAAGAATTCAACACCGTGGTGACCAAGGAAGTCGAAACCAAAGTCGTCACCAGCAAGTAAACAAAATATACGAAATTGAAGAAGTTAGCAATCATCTCAAGCAATCAAACAAAATCTAATAGCCAAAGCATAGCAGTAACGAATTCAAATGATTTTATACGAACAAAAATATAGGAATTCAAATCCTATAAAATCCAAATCATCATCGGCCTAAGAAAGCATTCGAGTTCAAGCATATCACATATTACAACATCAATTAGGAACTTGAATCAAAGTCGAGTAATGTATAAATCGAACAAGGAACGAACTAACCAATTAACACAACATTCGAACTCGACTTAGTTGAAGCTGCCATATAATCAATCGAAGTATCATCGCAATCAATTCGACGAAGCGGCGCTTCAACTACAGAAGCCCTAATTTCAGAACAAACGAGAAAGAAGTAAAGTAGCCATTTTTATCAAAGAAAAAACGTACACCCGATAAGTGTTAAAGAAAGAGGGAATTATTTTCTCTGTGTTTTTTTGTTGTGGGCCGATTCCTTTTATTAATTGGGCGTTAATTTTTTTTAAATTAGGGTTTTGTGTTATTTAATTTGTTTTTATTGTATTTTCCTTTTAAACATTGTAATTTCTAGTCGTGTGACTAGAGGACGAGCTATTGTGGTGTAGTTCGAGAATTCGCAACTCAGTGGTTGAGTTGTGGTAGGGTTTTGAGCGTAGAGTTAAGGCTAGTCGATAGCAGGTGTCGCAAATTTACATGTGTAAGCGTCTGACTGCTTAATTTTTAGTAGAAACCTTAGAGGAAGCATGTAGGCAGGGTTTGGCCGAAGCTGGGTAAATTCTGTGTTGTACTATTTCTACATTTAATATTCTTCTATTATTTGTGCTGCTATTATTCTGATATATCTGTGTTGAAAATATTTTATAAACTTCCATAATAATTTTTATAATTAATAGCATCACGCTATTCACCCCCCTCTAAGATGAAATTGATCCTACAAGTGGTATCAAAGCCTGGTTCAAAAGCTAATTTTGTTTTAAAAAGTTTTTTTTCAAAGACCAATTTTTTTCAAATTTGAATTTTTAAATGGCTACTTTTGCCGAGGGTCGTTCCAATATTATTCCTCCTATTTTAATGGAACATATTTTTTTTGAATTGGAAACTAAAAATGGAATTTTATTTAAAACATGTTAATGTCAAATGTTGGGATATTATTGAAAATGGGTGTTATATAATAGACGAGAAAATTATCCCGATTAATGCTCTTGCTATGCATATATTATATTCTTATATTAATCAAGATAATTTTAATTTTATCTCTCATTGTGAAAGTGCATAGGAAATCTGGAATACTTTTGATATAATATATGGTGCAAAACTCAACAACAAGAAATCCTCCTCATTCGACACAGAAACATGCTTAACAGGATTGACAAAAAGTAGCAGTGATGATGATGAAGATGGAGTAGCATAGCTGGCATTGCTAATGAAGAGATTCAAAAAGTGGAAGCGCAAATACAGAAATCCATCTCTAAATCAAAAATTGAAAAGAAAAATAGTCAAAGCACTAGACAACCTAGAAGATCGGAAGATCATCTATCATAAATGCAACAAAACCCAGACACATCAAGCCCAATTGTCCTAAAAATCGACACGGCGAACAAAAGAAATTAAATAGGAGAAATTTTGCAGCCACGTGGAATAAAAGTGATGATGATAATAAATGCAGTAGCAGTAAGAGTGAGAGAGCAGATCTATGCCTTTGAGGTAATATAACTGATAGCGATGATGATGAGCCGAGCGAGGCATCAAAACTTTTTCACACACAATTACTTATATATTTCCACGAAGTAAATGGATGTTTTGAACGACTTTGGGAGAAGTACGCTAAAATTAAATCACAAAGAGATACTTTGATAGAATCAAATAAACAACTTGACCAATTATTTAAAAACTATCGAATTAGGATCCCTAAGTGTGATAAGTGTCCAACATTCGAAGAAGAAATTAAAAAATTAGAAAGTACAATTAAATCGCTTGAAAATGATATTCGGATTTTAAAAGAGAGCGAAAATACTAGAAGAGAAAATTCTATTAAAAGGTGCACTCAGTTATTGAACGAAAACGAATCACTCAAAACACAAGTCCAACAACTGTCAACGACTTTGGAATTTTTTTCCAAAAGTGAAAGATTGTTGAATATGCTATTAGGGAAACAACCCGTTTATACAGTTAGACAAGGACTTAGATATAATCAATCTGAACCTGTTAAAAGCAAAATTAATAAAGTCAAATCCGAGTGCACAATTTGTAGAAAAATTGGACACAATCAAAACATTTGTTGGTATAGACCCAAACATGCGAAAATAATTCCAATTTGGGTTCCAAAAGGCACAAATATGAAATCCCTCAAAGTTAAACAAATCTGGGTGCCGAATGCAACATATATAAATAGCTTTGGGTCTCCACAAAATTATTTTTTAAAATCTATTGCCGCTAACAACCATGGACCTATAAAAACAATTAGGTCACAAAAATCTTTTATCGTGTAGGTGTAGTGGCAGGCTAAGGAACAACAACTATGTTACTTGGATTCTGGCTATTCCAAGAACATAATGGGCGACAAATCACAGTTCCTTATAAAGGTGACAGAATCACAATGGACAACAATGAAAAATATCGTAAAGGTAAAACAGGTAATGGTATATTTATTTTGAACGATATATTAAATATGATAATTTGCACCGTAATCTGAATTAAATCAGCCAGTAATGTGATGAATGATGATTTTGATTCTGACTTATTCAAAATTGTTGGCCAATTATATTGTTATCCAAGAAAGCTGTAAAAATCTCTAGAGCCTTTGAACTACTTCATATATATTAGTTTGGATTAATAATAGTGTTTTATTGGTTGATAATACGTTTGGTTATTTTACGGCTGACTTTATATTCACGGTTTTTGATCATTTACATGGCTTCAATTCAAATTCAAGAGAATTTCATTTAAAAAGTTGTAACAAATGATTTTGAGATATTTTTTTGCACACTTCATGATCTGGTATGTAACATTCAACTAATAATATTTTTGAGTGAAAAGAAATTCAGATACAGATTATACTGGTAATCTAGTTGATCGAAAAATTACTAGTGGGTGATTTATGTTGAGACATTTAGTAACTGCATCGTTTTTCAAAGAAAATATGTGCATATTTTTCGCTTCAGATAATTTTCAAACAACATACATTATTTTCCCATAAAACCCCTTCTAGAAAATCATTTTTGACCTTGTTTCAGATTAGTCATTTTTAGAAAATTTGATAATTATTTTTGAATTTGATTTTAAATAACTACATTGACTAATCTGACTCCCTACTGATTATCTAAAAGATAAATAGCGATTGAAAAAGTGATGAGTGTTGATATTAATCATATATTATAACCTGAGATGGTATATGTAGTAAATTTCTTTAGAAATTTGAACAAGAGTTATAAAAAAAATTGTTGGTAAAAATTCCATGAACATCTCTATTTCTATCATATTTCTAACGACCGTCACTCATCAAAATTCAATATACTTTGTCAATATGTCGTATTTTAAACGGGAAATCATTCGTTTTTTCATTATATATATATTTTTAAAAATTCCGAAGTATTCACTCTCATTTAAAAGTCCTCATGGTTATGCATGGGTGAACTATTTGGAATTTTTGATTATGTGCTTCCATGCTCATTTAAAAATCTTCACGGTTATGCATGTATGGAATGCATATCAAAATTGATTTATTAAATAGACAAGTTGATTCTAATCCCATTTAAAAGTCCTCACGTTATGTGTGTAAGAAGATATTTGAATTCATTTTAAAACCAAAATTTGGAATACTACTAATCTCATTTGAAAGTCCTAATAGTTATGCATGGTTAGTAGATATTCAAATTCCTGATATAAATATACCACAAATAGACGCAACTGTGTGGTTTTATATGATGACATCATCCATATCACTCTAAAGTGGAATATGCGTCAAGCAGAGTATTTATGATTTTTGTTTGATTTTTTATTGAAATTTAATATTTATATATGATTGAGTTTTAATGTTGTATTAATATTTATCACTTTATCTCTATTTTTCTAACACCATTACTCTTTTGTTGATAACAAAAGGGAGAGAGAAAAGTTAAAATTTTGACAAGTAAAGGTCAAATATTTTCTATTTGCATCTAGGCTCATTTGCATATTTTTATTTACATGCACATATGAAGTGGGAGCTTTGTGTAGAGAGGGAGCATTTAAATAGGAGGAGCAAACAAAGTCTATCAATGATCAAATACGTTTAATAAAATTAAAAATCTCTAATATATGTTTGTTATCATCAAAAAGGAGAGATTGTTGAGTATGCGAGTATATGATTTTTGTTTGATGATAATAAACATATATATATATATATATATTCATTTAAATGTATTTGTTAATGTATTATTTTATTTTCACAGATTAAATATTTGCCCAATAAAATAAATAACAAAGAGTTTAAATTCAAACGGATATTTTATTTAAACAAATATTTATTACAATTTTGAATAGTACAAATTCAATCTCTCGCTATATATATACAATTTGAATCACAATACCATTTCAATCACATCACGATTATCGTTTACATATGCACCTCACTACATATCACTCGTTCACTCAAAATTGATCTTCAACTTAACCCCAGATTGAATCCAGCATCTGAGCAATCTGCAAAAATATACACTGACACAGTAAAATTGAAAATAAAATATTTTTGCAGTATAAAATAAAATGTGATTTTAAAAATATTATTTTCCTCGGTTATTTGGGTTGTTCGTCATCATTTAATTTTGAATTCATCATACATAAACAGCTTGTGACATACACAGTGTATCACTGTATATGCCATAAGGCCATGCACACCGATATACACTTGATATATCTACAGGGACAGGTGAGCACAATATCAAACCCAATTAAAGTCCGGGTTCAACTCAAGTGAAATACAGATAAAATCAAAACATGAGCACAAAGTCAAACCCAAGCTTTAAGCTAGGTTTAACTCAGGTGCAATACGAAACTATGGGTTAAGATACATACAACACAACCTCGACCAAAAATTCGGATGTACACTTGAACCCAGGCTGGTCATAGAAACTAGAACTCAAAGTCAAATGCTTTCAAATGAACTTAACCAAATCATTCCAAATGAAACAAAGAACAGACTTGTATCAAAATAGTTCACCGGGCTCAATATGAAGTTCAACAGTGAAACTGCACTAAACCCAAAAATGAAACTAGATCAGTAAGCAGTGCCAAAAGATCAGACTAACCAAGTTAAACAACCCCGACTCAAATATCAAATGCACATGTGTAACCTCAACAATGATGGCCACAAATCCAGATCAGACAACACATATATATGCATAGTGAAGCCAGAGGCAACAGGCATAGTCACACTGCATCAGACCAGAAAACAAAGACCAGGCAACTATACACATGAAGCCAACATGAAACAAGATCAAGTCCAGCTACCACATAAAGGAATAAACACATGAACTACATAACTCAAGCTAGCATATCATATATACAAACAACATGAAGTACATACCAATTCATGTACAACACAGCAACTCATTACACAAATGTGACAATGTTGAAGACTTCAATATGCAATGAGTCAAGGACAGTGATCGAACAATCAAAGTCAAAGACTGCAACGCTACAAGCAAACACACGTGAATGCTTAACAAAGACAATGGTCAAGAGCAAGACACAAACAACTCTAAACAAACAAAAACAGATCAAAAACTGCAATACAGTGAATAAATCAAGTAGGTCTTACAAGTTTCAAATCAGAGTTCAAATGCCAGAAATCCACAACCGTAATGACCAAGGAAAGATCGAACAGTTCAGAATCGAAGCCGTGGCAATCAAGGAATCAAACAAGTTCGAATTTTAACAATATCAATTGACCGAAGTCAAAGAATTCAACACTGTGGTGGCCAAGGAAGTCGAATACAAAGCCGTGACCAACAAGTAAACAAAATATACGAAATTAAAGAAGTCGGCAATCATCTCAAGCAATCAAACAAAATCGAATTGCCAAAGCATAGCAGTGACGAATTCAAATGATTTTATACGAACAAAAATATAGGAATTCGAATCCTATAAAATCCAAATCATCATCGGCCTAAGAAAGCATTCAAGTTCAAGCATATCACTGATTACAGCATCAATCAAGAACTTGAATCAAAGTCGAGTAAAGTATAAATCGAACAAGGAACGAACTTACCAAGTAACGCAACATTCGAACTCGACTTGGTTGAAGTTGCCATATAATCAATAGAAGAAAGGACTCGTAGTATCATCGCAATCAATTTGACGAAGCGGCGCTTCAACTACAGAAGCCCTACTTTTAGAACAAATGAGAAAGAAGTGAAGCATCCATTTTTATCAAAGAAAAAGGATGCAGCCGATAAGTGTTAAAGAAAGAGGGAATTATTTTCTCTGTGTTTTTTTGTTGTGGGCCGGTTCCTTTTATTAATTGGGCTTTAATTTTTTTTTAAAATTAGGGTTTTGTGTTATTTAATTTGTTTTTATTGTATTTTTATTTTAAACATTGTATCTTCTAGTCGTGTGACTAGGGGACGAGCTACGGTGCTGTAGTTTAAGAATTCGCAACTTAGTGGCTGAATTGTGGCACGGTTTTGAGCTTATAGTTAAGGCTAGTCGATAGCGGGTGTCGTGAGTTTACGTGTGTAAGCGTCTGATTGCCTAATTTCTAGTAGAAACCTTGGGGGCAACACATAGGCACGGTTTTGCCGAAGCTGGGTAAATTCTGTGTTGTTCTATTTCTGCATTTATTATTCTGCTATTATCTGTGCTGCTATTATTCTGATATATCTGTGTTGAAAATATTTTATAAACATCCACAATAATTTTTATAATTAATAGCATCAACCTATTCACCTCCCTCCTCTAGGGTGAAATCGATCCTACAAAAAGTCAAAAACTTTCCTGAAACAAAAGTTTACTCATCTGACCTTACTAACTTGAAGCAAACTCTTTTGAAAACTTGAAATACTTATGAACTTGCAAAGATTGGAAAACCACAAAAGTCAACTCGAAAAATGGGTCACTTCTCCTCGATTTTTTGACAATATTTCACTCGGAATTTTGAAAAGTGGTCAAATGAAAATTGTTGGAAATTAGTTTTTGTACCATTTCAAAAAAAGAGTCACTCAATTTGGATCTGTTTTGAGGAAGATATGGTCAAAAGAGGAAGAGGTATTTTCAGACTTAAAATTCTGAGTCTAAAAATAAGTCGGAGAGAAATGCATTTTTGGCATAGATAAGATCCAAATTGGAAGAAGTGGTGCAAATGGAAGTTGTAGTCATTGGAATTTTACACGATTTAAAATAAATAATTTCTCCATTTCAATCAGAGAAGAGATAAATATGATTGGAGAAAGTGGTGGAAAATTGAAGGAATGGAAGGCTATTTAGAAACAAGAAAAAATAGAGAATTACCTATCTACCCTTGTACTTCTACCCTCTACATTGTTTTTCCACCTAAACACCCTCAACCACACAAGCCATTTCTTCCCACCACTTTGTCCCCCCTCATCACGTCAAAGAAAACATGTTTTGTGCTCGAGTCGCCAAAGTGTCAAATCATGTCTAAGTATGTTTCTTAAGGCAAATTTTAGTGTATATTTTGAATGTGTATCAATTTATACTACGGTCCACAAAGTTTTCGATGCTTTTAGTTGATGAAATGTTGAAAATTCGAAGAACGAATTCCAGTCACATTTTTTATCTTTTATCAAACTAAATATTTTTGTAAAAAAATTTGGAAAACTATTTCACCATCATTAATTATTATTTAAAGGAGTTTTAGTTTCATTATAAAACCTATATATCGAATATTTAAAATAAATTAAATATCCGCAAATCAAAGCTGTGAAATTCTAAGTCGTTACGATTCTCTATCTAAATTCCTTTTCCAACATAGGAGTATAGATTTAAGAAACTTCGATTTTCAAAATTTTGGATCTTATGAATTGTGTGTTTGGTGTAAGGTGATAGGGATTGGGTGCAAAATTGGTTGAACTATACTCTTATTCGTGGAAGCATGGAAATTGTTATTGCGGAAACAAGGATTTTTGATTATTGAAAACTTGTATACATATAGAGCTACAGGTATATGTAAGTTGTTGGCATGATATTTGCAAAATTATTTTATAAGAATGCATTCATATAGGAGACAAAGATTTAGAATTATTCAACATACATATCATAATTGTTTCAATACACCACGCACTTGCACATGATTGGCTACAAAATTAGTTGTGCACTAATTGGCTGGATAGCTTAGAATGGTTGCATGCTATGTTACATGATTCAACCCTTGAGTAATTTCAAGGACGAGATTCTTTTAACGGGGAAGAATACACCACCCTATAGAATAAACATAATTTAATTAAAAATGATAATAAATAATAAAATAAGGCCCAAAAATTTTGAGCAAATATCAGAATTCGACCACAAAACTTGTTATGGTGATTTTCTCAGGAACTATCATAACTGAAATTTTGCGATCGAAGTTCAAACAAAGAAGTTATCAGAGTTTCGAGTTTTCGGATTAAAAAAAATTAAAATGATTAAAAAGGAAATAAATACTATTAACCAGGTCGACCCTATCGGTCGACCCCCTCATTGGGCCGTCCTCCACTAGTGGTCGACCTCTTATAGGGCAACAGTCGACTGGCTGAACCGATGGTGGCTAGGTTGAACCACGGCCTAACAGACCAATTTAATTATTTTAAATCTATTGGAAAGAATTGATGCGAGCACCTTTGAATACAGGCCTAACCCTTCCTTTTTCTTCTCAAATTTTCTGATCAGAGCAGCGGAGCTTTGCCCTTTTTTGCTCCACTATTTCTAGAAATTACAAAAATATTACATTATATGTATATATAGATAAACCAGAGAAAGGAAGAAATAAAAGATAAGAGGAGTGAATAGATACAATGGAAAAAGGTAAATTTTATAATTACAAATCTATATTCTACTTAATTTAAATCTCTTCTCAGATCTGTAATTCTAATGAGTCTGTATATATCTTATTATACGTATTTTTAGATTGGAAATGAAAAAGGAGTTAATTAAAGGGATGAATTTAGATTTAAGAGATTTGGAAAGCTAGAAAGGTGAGTGGGAAATTATATGATTTATATATAACATTGAAATTATATCGTTGAACCTTATTTAATTCTATGCCTATGCTAGATCTGTTGAGTTGTAAGCTTAGAAAGAATGTATTCAACTGAAATCTCATCTACATATTCTGTAAGTTAGGTAATTGGAATGAAATGGTATTTACACCCTAATTTTGAAATTTGGAAATTAGTCCCTAAATTTGCTAAAGTAAAATGTTGATAAGATTGTAAGATTTATTTCATATTTATGATAATTGGGTTGTAAATTGTTACTATCAATTTGGATTGCTATAATTTGACTTGTAATGTGAATTTCTATGTTTTAATTTATTGGGAGCGTTGTGGGTAAGTTGTATCTATTTCCACGTAAATTTCCGTAAATAATCTAATTATACAACTATGTATATAAAGTGCAACGTTTGGAATAATAAGAAATATTTCAGATTGAAAGAGATGCATAAGGTAAGGATGTTCTTCTCCGTAGTTTGCATTGTGTATTTCAAAATAAAGAAAACAAAAAATTCCTTATAATCTCAAACATGGCAAAAGTCTCATTTTTAGGTAATTTATTGAAGGTTATAACAGTAATTCTTTTTAGGAGTGATATCACTAATATATTAAAACATAGAAATGAATGTTCTTTATAGAATGCAAATATAAATGTCGAAATTAATGAGTTTGAATTAGAAGATATACATACATACATACATAAATAAATAAATACAAACATACATACATATACACACACACACACACACACATACATACACACACACACATACATACATACATACATACATACATACATACATACATATATATAGACACACAAACACACACACACATATGCATACACATATAACCGCACCTACCGATTAATAATATAAATATATGGAAGTGAATTAAGCATTATAAATAAATGTATGTTGGTGGTCGTATTAGTCATAATTAGGATGACTAGATATCAATAGTGTAATAAACCATAGGATTAGGAGGTTGTGATGGAAAAGAGGTAGTGAGTCCAAAAAATTTAAATAATGGTTTCAAAAATTAGCAGGGCGGTAAATGTGCAGTTAATATGGAATTACATAAATCAATGGGGACACAAATGCATTGAATGATATTGATTGAAAAATTCAAATTGACATCTATGGAAAAATTTAATAGGCATAATAATTTGAATTAAAAACGAATAAATAAATGTATTAGTAATTTTCCAATTTGAATATTAATGTTAGTTTATTACAGTCAATTGGTATTTATGTGATGTAAGAAAGAAATAAAGAATATATGTGATAAGCGTATAAGATAGAAATACATTCACAGCGAATAGTTATGGGAATACCAGTAAAAAAACTTAGGAGGAAATATAATTTTCATAGTAGGAAATTATATTGCCTCAATAATATGTTTAGGATGAGCGTGAATTAGCGGGTTTAGCCCACTATTTAGCTTTAGGATAAATGACTTGGGTTAGTATGAGTTTGAATGCGAGATCAGTAGAGTTACACAATAGAAGTTTGCACTTCACCTAAAGGCTATCGGGAGTTGTGTATATGTACTACTGATGTGAGACATCCCCTACTAGTAGTCTGTTCCCATAAAGGTGAGGGAAAATATAACAAGAGTTTGCCTTGGATATGAAGTATTAAATGGCTCGTTACCATTAGGGATGTCAAAGGGTTTACTTTGGGGTGGAAGGTATTAAATGGCCGTTGGATCCACCTTCTCTCCATATAAGAATCCTTAAATAATCTATGATGGTTACTAAATAAGGAAGTGGTTCTGCTTTATCTCAAACAACAGGTATTAAGTAACTAGAGTTAGCATTTTCCTTGACTTATATTAGGTAAGTCTAAATGGGATTTCAGCTGTTGGTGGTCGACATGCTATGTTAGTGTTGTTGTCGGATCGGAATTCAGTAGTCGGGCTGACATATAGGTTTTGATCACTAGAGGTCCTAAACGATCATTAGCAAAGACTTGGGGTATGCCTTGATGGATTTCATTTCCTAACAGGATAGAATCGGGATACACAAAGACATCAAAGTTTAATTAGTTATTTGTTTGTTGGAGGTGGACTAGTTAACCCTTAAATAAATATTTGAGATATGGTAGTAACATGTCAAATAAAATTATAAAGCTTTATCTGGGGTTCTTCATTCTTTGTTGCTAAGGGCCTGTTGACTAGCAACTAGGTTACGGGGGACCCGCTTTTGGTTGAGGTACTAAATGGTCCTTGGGTCTACCTCCTCCCATTCATTAAGTATTAAGTGGTCTTGGTTTTCATTTGGGTAGTACAAAGCTTATATATATATGCATATATATATATATATATATATATATATATATATATATATACATATATGTATGTATAGTCATACCTCAGAGATGGTTGGATATATCATGCACATAGATGGAATTAAATGGATAAGCCATAAATAATAGACATTACACTTATATATAAATCAATCGGCATAAATTAGTGTTATGGATAAAGTATGTAATTTACCAGTCACCAAAATGTTGTTCTGGCCCCATCCTTATTACAACCCACATGATAGATTTATAAGCACAAACTACCAGTGCAAGACGGGAAGGGAAGATGAAGAAGTCTTCTCATTCATACTTGGCACAGACAAGACGACTAGATATGTAAGGAATAATATTAATTCAAAGTTAGTAAGCTTAGTCGGTATATATGTTCTATTATGTTTTTTTATTCTGTCGTGAGTTTATGCTGATAGCTCTCTGATTCATGTATGTTTATTACTGGTTACCAACATCAACGATCTATGCCCGAATGGACTTGGGTTTCGATTTAGTCGAAATTAGGGCCCATTAAGTGTGGGTTGTTATAGGCCTCATATCATTTTCTCGTAAATTGTCGTGAATAAATAGTCATATGCTACGCAAGCCTTAAACCCTCATTCTCATATATTATCGTGAACAAACAAGAGCTTGCCACAATGGTCTTCTAGCAATGGTACCAAGTATAATATCGTGTTTTAAACATTTGGTAGCCACATAGGCCTTCCATCAATGTTACCAAATATTATGTCGTGTTTTAGACATTTAGTGGTCACAATGGCCTTCCATCAATGTTTCAAATACAATGTCGTATTTGGACATTTGGTAGCCACGCAGGCCTTCCGTCAATGTTATCAAACATAATGTTGTGTTTAGATTATTCAGACATATTATTACCACTAAGGCCTTTTATTTACATTTCTTTTTTTTACTGTTTTTATTTATCCCCACATATATTAATTAAGCTCAATCTCTATTTTTTTCTTTAAATAATTATCCTGTTATCGTCTATAACCATTTCATCACTATGAAATTCTCATCCATCACTCGGGAAGGTGGCTTCCCAAGTGCCACAAAAAGGTTCATTCATTTACTTAGAATTTCATAGCATTATTGGATATCTCATATTTATATTACATGGCCATCGCATGTTGACACTAGGCTATCGCACATTGATGTTTTCTTTACTATCACATATTAGTCTTATAAGCCATCGTAAGTTGAGAGTTCAGGGTCCACTGCATGTTAAAATGCTTTAGAGCTATCATAAGCTGGCACACCCTAGGGCCATCGCATGTAGACATTTCCCTAGCCATCACGAGCTATTACTTACATGGGCTATCGCTAGTTGATTCCAACGTAGTTATCGTATCGTGACCCTAATTAGTTGTTGCAAGTTGATCCCAAACAAAACTATCGCATGTTAACTCCAACTTAGTTGTCGCAAATTAATCCAAACATAGCTATCCATGTTGACTCCAACTTACCCATCACAAGTTAATACCTTATAACTATCGTATGTTGAGAGTTTATAGGCTATCATGAGTTGAAATGGCAATTCTTTAATAAATTTGAAAATTGTTTTGTTATAATTCAAAGTAATTAATTTTCACTAACCCTTACATATGTCGATGTTGGTCCTCCAAAGTTTTTACAGTTTCTTTTTCAAAATTAATTAACAAATTGCTCATTAGTAATTAACTCTCTCCTTAGCTAAATAATTTATAATAATTCGAAAATACATGAGAAAAATCTAAAAATTTCGCCAAAAGTATGATTATCTTAATTCACCTCATATAAAATTGTCGAGCCAATTACTCAGGGATTCCCTCTTTTAGCTTCTAGGCCTATTTCTTAGTTCAAGATCCCTCTTACTAACTGGAATAAAAGAATTAATAGATCTGTTCCGCCCAAAATGGGCTAGGGTTATGAACTTATAATCATGGAATCGACTCGATCGTCAGATTATAAGTTCATTCCATAAAATAATAATTTTTGATAAAAGAATTAATTTTCAAAATTAGATATTTTCCTATGTAGAAAATTCATATTAATCCCAATTAACTTCATAAAATATTGAAATTAAAAACTCATCTCCATAGTATTATTCTACATATCATATAAAAGTGTCAAATGATTTAGAAAAGTTTTGATTCACCTTTTGACCTAAACAAATCAAAGTGATCATTTTTAAATCCCAAACATAAACAAATATTATTTATTAGTTACATGTCATTCAAAACATCACAAACACATACAACCCTTACCCATTTGGTTTGGAAGGTTTTAGAGAAAGGATTACTCACCTTTTTACTTGATTTAAACTTGATTAAAGCCTTTTGTTTTCCTTAGAGATGAATGCTCTTTACTTTAGTTTGATTTCCTTCCTATTCCCTTAAAAGCCATGGAAGGTCTAGGTATTTTTGTTCTTTTATTTATTAGAAAAAATAAGAGAATGAATGAGGAGTTGGAGTCTAATGGTTTAGTAATTTGGGCTTTGGGATAATACCTTATTCTAGCATATTCTTACCAACTCCTCATTCTACATTCATATACTCTATATTAATTAACTTGTCTTTATTTTACTACATAAATTAATTTAATTAATTGTTTATTTAATTAATCTTCCCATATTATGGTATTCTAAATTATAGGACGTCACTATCTTCCTTTCTTATAGGAATTTCATCCTTGAAATTTAGACAAGGCGAATGAAAATCATCGCCATCAATCAATATACAAATGGTAGAACAGTTATATTATGTCCCCACTAATGCAAATCATCAATCATAGTGTATTAGTGTCACCACTAACACATTCAAACATCATATCATACTACTGTCACTATTAGTCTATAGATCAAAACCTACATGTCTAATCATACATGTTAAAACAAATTAGGATAGATATTTATAATCCTATCCATTACCTTCCAGGTACAATCATCAACATCGTCACTCCACTAGACATGAACAAGTTAATAACTTTGTCCTAAACTCTTTAGTTTCATGTCCAACTACACCCTTTGGTCATCTAACAAAATTCGGGTTAGGTTCTATAGATAAATCTTTAACTTCCTTTAGTTCCATTACCGAATTCAGGTCATGCACACATTTCCTCAAATGTGATATGTAAAAACATTATGATATGTGGTAAATCAAATTGATATGCGAGTTTACCAATCCTCTCAATCATTGGAAATTGTACTGCATATCTAGATGTCAATTTCCCAACCTTCCCAAAGCACATAACCCCTCGCATTAGAGAAACCTTTACAACCACATGGTTGTCAATATCAAACTCTAGATGTTTCCTAATCTTATAGGTATAATTCGTCTACCTTTATTGCGATACCCTCTTTCTGGCATGAATTAATTCTACTTTCTTAATCTCTCTTACCCAATCAGAACCAAATACGAGTCTATCTCCTGCACCAACTAGAAAATATGCGACTTACACGATCTACCATAAAGTGCCTTAAATAGGACTATCCTAATACTCAATTAGTAACTGTTGCTATATCCAAACTCTACCAAATGCAAATAATCTTCCTAAGATCCTCCAAAATCTAAAACAAGTGCCCTCAGCAAATCCTCGAGCACATGGTTCAATCGCTCTACATAACTATCAGTTTGCGGGCTAAGCCGTACTCATACTAAAATATGTACCCAATGCATCCTACAAACCTCTTCAGAACTCGTTGTGAATAAAGGGTCTCTATCACTTATGATATATCGCACAGAATCTCATGTAGTCTCACCACGTTATTCATGTATAGTTTTGCTAAACTCGTTGTCGTCCTTGTCGATCTCATTGGGATTAAAATATGCACTTTTAGTCAATCTCTCGACTATCACCCAAATCCATGGACATTGAGTTCCACTTCCAAGTCGATACTTCTAAAGGTTGAAGTAATCCGCTCGCGCTTTGATGTCAGCCTTTTCCTACTAACAGGTGAAACATCTCTTTACACATTCATCGACATCCCTATTCAAAGATTCAACATTCGAAGCACATAGTCTTGCTTACTTCCTAATTCATCCTTTCAAGTCCATCTCAAATCCTTTTAGATCCTCGACATCCACTCTCATTTCTACTCACCTAATCCTTTCGACTATCAATGGGTCATCCTTTTGCCTTACACCAATTCGATCCAAAAGTGTTGGACTTACCTCTAACCTAGCCAACATTCTAAGGTTTTCACTCGATCCAGTGTTCATTATATAAGCATGTCACAAAAGGCTAACAGCTCTAACGTCCACCATTATTCTATCGTGGCTAACTGTTTATTCCAATGCTCAAAATACCTATGACCTTGTTCCCCTTCCTTGGCATATACTCTATATCGAAGTCAAATGCCTCCAAGAATTCTAGCCATCTCTTTTGTCTCACATTCAGTTCTTTCTGAGAGAATAGATACTTAAGGGATTCATGCTTCATATACAACTCGAACCGCTTTCCCAAAAGATAATGTCTGTAGATCTTTAGCTCGAAAGCTACCACCGCCAACTACTAATCATGAGTGAAATATCTAATTTCATGCAGCCTCAACTGCCTTGATGCACAAGCTATCGCTCACCTTCCTTGCATTAATACTGTCCTCAAGCCTGTTCCATAAGCATCGGTATACACCAATAATCCTTGATTCCCGTTAGGTATGGTAACAACATGTACTCCAGTGGGCCCAGACTTTTCGCAAACCTGAAAACCAAAGTCCACTAAAATACAGATCGTTAATTTGGTATACTGCAAAAAGGAAAAATATTTCAGAGTCATAATGATAAAAAGTCACAGTGGAAATAAGTAAATATAATAGATTAAAGAATCGACATTTCAAATTTCAAGTGTCTCAACGAGACAACTACTCTAAATCAATACCAGAACACACCCTTCTAAATCCTGTGGGTTGTAATGAGGAAGGGGTCAAAAAAAATATCTGGTGAATGGTAAATTATACATCTTATACATAACACTAGCTTATGCCAATTGTTGACCATTTCTTGTTATGTCAAATTTATCATTAATTACTAGGACTCCATCGCTGCGAACAAACCATTTCCATATACCTCTCATAGATTCTTATATATATATATATATATATATATATATATATATATATATATATATATATATATATTCATCGTCCACCATTGGACCTAGATACTATCCCCACTAGTATCTATTGCTGAGCACCTCGTAAGGATCCATCGCCTCACCGCATCATAATCATCATATCACTCGAGGAAATCCTATAGTACGCACCATCGACCTTTACTCCATTAGGTCTTGTATTCTATAGGGATTTTCACCTTCGTCTGCTTCATATATCCTAGATATCCGACCTCACACACCTCCACCCCATACGTGTTTTAAAGGAATCTCTGTATGGGTTAACTAGCCTTGCCTTATCAAACAAACTAACAAACAACGGTGGCGGTATGTAACCCAACTAAATCAATCTTGGTAGGCGGAAGAGATCAATTAGGTGCAACCATGTCCTTCCCGTTGACCGCAAGGGAACAATGACGAGCCCGCTAAATATGCATATCCTACACCTTGTTTTGATGCCCACGCACACCAGCACTGCACGCCCTATTGCATAACTCCTACCCTGCCCATCATCCATTTGGATTGCCTAGTGCAATCAAGCCAATGCCCTTCTCTCAACAAATTTGAAGCAGACTACTCTACAATACTTATACAATCTCACCATCCACAAAAAGTCCGCCCAATGCCTACAATTACTGAGGTTTTGTTCCAAGCACTAACATAACTTGAGGGTATCCCTTCAACTCTATGTAAGCGTATACTCTTCACGGGTCCTACGGTAGAATATGATTTCGCACTTCATCCTATTCTAATGACTCTCAATGTCTTTTTCTTTCTATAATTTATATATTAAATTATAACTATACACACCCATCACAAACACATATCCGAGGTTACTTACAACATATGTTTTATATTTATATGTTCTCATTCTTTCTTTCGCCTCTATAACTCTTATAGTTGACTATAAGTCTTATTTTACTATATGTTTAGCCTTTCCTTCTTCAAACTCATTCATGTTTTCAATTCCTTAATATCGTTGCCTTTTTATTTATTGGTTCCAGCTAACATTTCTATTCTCATTTCATTCTTAATTTTTTTTCTTGCCAATTTCTCAAAACCTCTTTCTTTCATTTTAATTGGTTTTCATACTTTGTTCACGACTTAATGTTTAACTTTTGGGATTTGCTACATTTTAATATGTTAGAACTAAACTTCTATTCAATATATGTTAACGTAGTAAATTTCCATATCTTATCAAAAGGAGAGATGTTTGTGCTGGGTTTATAATTACAAGGAATTGCCTTTTTTCTTGTTTTATACATCTCTTTCCTTTTATTTTCACATGTGCATTCCTTGTTATTCCAAACATTGTTTATTTTGAACTTGATATTATGCAGCAATTACTTGTAACAATCCAAGTTCCAATGTAATAAAATATCACAAAAATGCCAAATAACAGAATGAAGTTTATTTCAACTTAATTTATGTCCAATAAAATAAAAACAAGTTCCTAATCATTACACATTAATTATGATTTTATTCATTTTAATTGTTGTAAAAATACCAATAACATCTAAACATTTAACAACTATAGAATTAAATCTAGTCATTACATAATTACAAAATAAAACTAATCATTACGCGATTGCAGAATTAAAGCCGATCATTATATATTTACACATGCAAGTTTCATAGCTTCAACTTTTCATAATTATGAATTTGTTTACAAATTAAATTCTATTCGCAGCTATTCGTAGACATGTAGGAATAGGTTGCATTGCCATGATATAATCTAGTATCATATAGAAGTATATAATATTCCCATTCATCTTTAAGTAGTGCTTCTAATTCCCTAGATCTAATCCAGATCTAACCCTATTATCTGTATTCTCCATTTTTTGAGTCTCTGTGTGGATCCATAAATAATATTTATAGAGATCTCACTGGAAATTTGATTAGGGAAAAGAGATTTAGATTTATTAATTAGAACCAGATCTAGAGTTTACCTTCGATATAGAACTTGATTTGAACCTATTTCCTATCCTCCATCCTTTTCTATTTTTCTCCATGTGTATGTGTGAAATCTAGATCTATCTCTGTGTATTTAGAAAGGGGAAAAGAGTGGCAGAGCTTCCGTGCTCATTAGAAAAATATTGAGTTGGAAGTGGAACCCCATGCCTTAATTTATAGAGGTTCAAATCCGAGCTAACCGTCAAATGGAACGCAATCAAATCTGAGCCATATGGTCTAAGTTTACTATCGCCTCTAAACTAATGCGGGTTGACTGCCCCAAGCCCAGGTCGACCGCCCAAGCTTGATCGTGGCTAGGTCATGGTCGACCAAAATAGGCCAATTCAGTGCATTTTGTGTCATTTGATTTCTTCGTTAATTTATTTCCATAATCATTCAATTAACGTTTAATCAAAGTTACCCTTACCTTACTTGATTTGCTTAAACATTATGCTACCGTTAATTTTAACGGCTTTAATCAATCATTGATTAATTTTAACTTATTTTGTTAATTGCATATATAATTATTTCCAACTAGGAAAAACTCAAACCCTGATAACGTTTTCGTTTAAACTCCGATTTGAAAATTTTATATATGAAAATTGATCAAAAAATCACCATAAACACAATGGTGAAAGTTTCGTAGCCTATTTTCTACATTTGCAAAAATTCTATTTTTCATTGTTCATTATTAATTAATTAATTAATTTCTAGTTTAATTAATAAACGTATTGGTTCCATCATGTAAACCATATCACATCCATTATACACTTACAATCAATTAGTGTACAACCAATTTTGCAATAATCCATGAACATATACATAATGCATCACAATACAAATGATATGCATGAATAATAATTTCTAATTGGCGCTTCCTATATGAATGATTTCTTTTTAAATCACTTTCGAAAATATGATGTTGTCATCCAATATATACTGGCAATTCTACACGAATACAACTTTTTGAAATATCAAAAATGGCTTTTCATCTAAATTTTCCCACTCCTCTGTAAATAGAAGTGTAATTCAACCAATTTTTCATCCAATCCCTATCATCCAAATTCCTAGCACACCATTGCCAACATTCATATGTAGAAAAATTCAGTTTTTTAAACCTATTTTCTTATTCTTGGAAAGGGTTTAGATTGAAAATTCCATATTTCCATCATTCTCTTATGTAATCCTTTTCCACTGTATAGTAGGATTTACTCCTTTGCCCCCAACCCTTTTCCTACTTTCCTAAGTACCGTTTACATAAGTAACTTTTTTCTAAGTTCAAAAACATTGTCGTTTCAGAGATCATCTTTTTAAAGTTCACTCATAGATAAGGTATCTCAGAATACCTTTCATAGATAAAAGTTTTCATATCGCTCACCGTATCCATTTTACTGCAACTACTGCTACACAGTAAAATCTCCACTTACCAACTTACCGATTGTTCTTTAATGCCAACAAAAGGTACTGCAAAATTGTTAAAGCTCAAAATCCTCAACTTTTACAATTTTTCCAAAGAAATGCATATTTTTCTTTCAAAGTCGTATTATCTATAATGAAAACTTTCCATAAATAAGTTTATCATAAAATTTTCATTTTTCAAAATATATGCATAGCTATATTTTATAAATAATTTTTCGCGTTTCTAACATTTGGGTTTAGCCATCCCTCCATCGTCCATAATAAGCCTCATTTAATTATGCGGTATATTTTTAAGTGCTAAAAAACTTTTCTTTCTTGTTAACATCAACTAGCATACATGTTGAATTTTAAATTTTAGCCATCGAGAATCATGAATATTGACATGTGGCTTGCCACTCTGTACCCCTGTCCTCTATCTACTGAAATTTTACTCTTTAAAAAATTTATACATTTTTGTTTTAGTTTTATTTAGGAGTTAGTTAAATAAATTTTCTTAATTTATTATTTAACTTCTAGTTTCAGCTATTTTTTTCTCTCGTATTAGTTAAGTGACTTTATCTGAAATTTCCTTTTTATTGCTTTCTCAAATCATTACGATTCACCTAGGAAACAAAAAATTGAACATTTCCTTAGATGTACGCAGTTCATAGCAACAACTGATGCTTACGACCTATGAAAGGAAAAACTAGCACTCTAGGTAACACAACAAAACTAACTACTACTATTAGAAGAAGAACGGACCTTTCTAACAGGGCAACCCTCATCCTACATAGCTTATTCTTCCTTTATTTTACGATGAATAAGGTATATTCCTCTCTTCCATTCCATATCCAATTATGGAATTACTATGCTTCTTCTCACTATAGCGGATAAAAAATATAACCTATGAAATCTTCTATCCAATTCCTTTTTTCCCCAACTTAAGTCAACCAATATCCTCCATGCATGTTTACCATCTCATTACCGTCTATTACTATCTTCAATTAATCTCATTCAATTGATAGTATTCTCAGTCCTTAATATTTCCTTTATTCATAAGCCTCCTATAAGCACGTCAAAACTTATCGAGGTTCACTTTAATATCCTCTTTATGGTTTGCACACTTATCAAAATAAAATTCCTAGACTCTTTCTAGTGTCCTTACACTCTACAGGAACTTCTTCTTACTATTCCAAAAGTAGTCATTGATATCTCCTTCATATCCTTATTCTTTTTCCCATCTTACCTAGGCACTAATGGCTATCTACTCCATATTTAAAATTTTGGTTTGGTCTTTATCATTTTTTTAAAATATTAAAACATCAATTTTTTTTTAAAATAATTAATCTAAAAAACTCTTGCCTTTAAAAGTAGTAATTAGAAACTTCTATTAAATTCAAAAAAATAACTAATATTTTAACTCTTTCCAAAATTTGTATTTTAAATTTAACTTATTCACTAAACTTAAAAGGGAACATTAACAATTCTAAGTTTAAAATCAAATCAGCATTTTCTTTTAAAGGCCATTCTATCTCTTATTAAAAATTTGGGATTTTTAGTTCAACAATTTATGAAATTTTTCTTTAAAAAATTTATTTACATTCACCAAACCATTACTTTCAAAAATATAATTTACGATGTTTCTAAAACATATTTCATAAGCTTTAAATTATAAAAACTGGACTAGATAAAAACAACTATTATCCTTTTATTTTCTTTACATCTCCTACCCACCCAATCATCCAACATTGGGCGGAGTCTTTACTATCAGAAAAAAGGGGGCTTTTAAAAGATACTTAAACTAAATGCAAATAACATTGGAAAAGGCCCATTTTCCTTTGTTCTGCTTTTATTTCATATTCTCAATATAGATTACTAGCGCTGTTTTAAATATAATTTACTGACGCAACTTCTGATTAATACATTTTTTTATTATACTTAAGAATCCTATATTTTAATGCATTAGAGCTACTTTTCCTCCAAGAGGAATCATTAATGCTATAATTCACTATAAATTGGTTAAAAGAGTATTCATATTAAGTGTGATATTACAAGGAATGTTATTTCATTTCTTTATTGAAATAGATAGTACAATTTCGATATTTTGTACATCTCTTCCATTGCATTTACATTCCTTGTTATTTCAAACAAAACGACTTTATTTGTAACTTGTTTGATTCATAGAAACTTGTTTTGTTATCTCTTTAATTCCAATGAATTAAAAAATTTCAAATCCTAACCTAATTATAGTAAGTCAAATTTCTTTTTCATTTATACTCCCTAACTTCCTACTATTCAATTCTTCAGCCCTACCTACACTGAATCCAGCTATTTTTTTTTAATTGACCATCATTTTTTACTTAAACTATTATAGTGCAGTCACTTCCTGCTTAATTTTTAAGATCGTAAGTTTTCTTCTCTATACAATTCACCGTATTCCGATTTATGTACCATTCATATTATCCACCCCTAAAAATATTTAATATCTTAAAAAATTTCATTACATAGAAAGATCACTATCACTTCTTTTCAAAAGAAAATTTCTTATAAAACTTTATGATATATATATATATTAAAATCCAATATTTATTTAATATTTTGCTAAAGTTCCCTTTTAAAGATAAAATCTATGCTTTTTAAAAAAATTCTTATCATCAAGTTGGCTCAAAGTGGACTTCTAACTATTCCATTGAGAACATCTTTCCTTCAATTTACTGACTTATCTCCTTCCAAATTCAAAAATCCAATCATTAATTAGGAGTGACCATTTCATATCCTTATTCAAATAGTTCTCCATCTTCCACTCTCTATAACTTATGGACCATCAATTTCACTTTATATGGACTTATTGTACATAATTAATCGACAATCAAATTGGGGGTCAATAATCATTGGGCAATCAAAGCCCGACTAAGGAGTCTTACATCATCCAGTTTTAGGGATATTCCATATGCAACCGCTCAATGAATGGAATTCTTAGGATTATAGCATATACTACATTTATGTTTATAAATAAAATACAAATATGTTAACTCTACGTTTTCTAATTTTTCAGGAATCAACTAACCTACGCTTTGATACCAAATGTAACAACCCGCGCTCTAGTGGTGCCAGATTTTTCGAAAGCCTAAAATCCCAAGTCCACTAAAATTAGGATCGTTGGTTTGATATCCTAGAAAAAGAAAGTATATCAGATCCCTAATGATAATAACTCATAGTGGAAATAAGTAAATATAATAGATCAGCATAATTACCGACCAAGAATCGACATCTTAAATGTCAAATGCCTCAACCAGACAACTACTCAAAATCAATACCAGAACTTGCCCTTTTAAATCATTTTGGTTGTAATGAGGAGGGTGGTTAGAACAAAGTTTTAGTTATTGGTAAATTATACATCTTATACATAACACTAGCTTAGGCCTATTGTTCACCATTTCTTGTTATGTTAGATTTATTATTTGTCACTATGACTCCATCACTGCGTATGAACCGTTCCCTTCTACAGCCTATATATATATCCCATCGTCCACTAATAGATGTAGAAATTACTATTCCCACTAGCATCTATTACATAGCGCCTCATAAATATTTACCGCCTAACTGCATTATGATTATCATATCACTTGAGGAAATCCTAATGTGCGCACCGGCGACCTTTGCTCCACTAAGTCCTGTATTCTTCAAGGATTTTCACCTTTTTCTTCTTCTTATATCCTGGATTTCCGACCCCATGCACCTCCACCCCATCAATGTTTTGAACGAATCTCTATATAGGTTAACTAGCCTTGCCATATCTAACAAATTAACAAACAACTAAGGCGGTGCATAATCCAACTGAATCAATCTTGGTAGGCGGAAGAGATCGGTTAGGTGTAACCCTATCCTTCCTATAGACCGTAAGGGACCAATGACAAGCTCGCAAAATATATAACTCATACCCTTTGTTTTGGTACCAATATATGCCAGCCCGGCGCACCCAGTTACATAACTCTGATCCAGCCCTTCATCCATTTAGATTGCTTGGTGCAATTAAGGCAATACCTTAATCATATTTGATGCAGACTATTCTACAGTGCTTGTACAGTCTCGTCATCCACAAAAGTCTTCCCAATGCTTGCAATTACAGTGGTTTCGATCAAAACACTAACATAACTTGAGGATATCCCTTCATCTATACGCAAGCATATGCTCTTCACGGGTCCTACTATAATGACCCATAATTTTACCACTTTGAAAATGAAATATTTAAATATTAAAATGTATCATTTTCAAATTTAAAAAATTATGTTTTATATGATAAATAAAAATGGCAAACTTATTTTTGATATTGAATAAAGATTTTAGATTTCCATTATAAAATTGATAAAAGTCGGATTCCAGTAAAGTAGGATAAATATTCGTGTGAAATTTTGTTCTATCTTTATTTTCTTTTTCACCCCTTAAATATCTGCTTATTCGTGCAATTTGAGTTGGACATGTCTGGTTTATTATCGGCTCAAAGGGTTTAGAAATTTGGGCTTTTACATTTGGTATCGGAGCTGAAAGTTAAGCGAGATTCTTGGCTTTGGTGGGGTAAAGACTCATCAGAGATAGGGTTAGTAATACCCTAGGATGAGTAAATCATTATAGATCGAGTTAGTAACACCCTAGAATAAGTTGAGAGTATTATATATGAGCGCATATTTGCAAATGTTATAAATAAAGGTTTTGTTTTGAAAAATTGGCAAATGAAAGAATTTTACCTAGGATTATATTTTGAATACAAAGTATGTATTTTGAAAAGTTATATAGTTAGAAATCAAGATTAGTGAAATTTAAATATGAAAATCTTGTCATTATAATTTCACAGTTTGAGTATAAGGTGTATGATAATAAGAATGGTTTAAGAAATGACCATATAAGATAAAATGTATTTTATAAATAGAAAATGATTATGTAAAAGGTAAATGTAAAAAATTATGGTAATTGAAATAAATATTAATTTAAGATGAATTCATAAAAAGAATTTATAAAATAGGTTTTATAAACAAAAGTAATCTCTAAAGGATTTTAAAAAGAGATATTTTATGGTAACTAGTTCCAATGGCTCGAAAATAAACTAAAAATGGGCAGGAGATGTGTTCGGACGGTTAGCATTTCTCTTAAGTATTACTCTTATTGTTAAGAGAATTCATAATACTATTGGTAGTATCCAGTTCCTTGATATTATTTAGTAGTTACTCAATCTACATAATTTTCTTAAGTTATAGAGATAATGTGAATCATTAATTGGTAAATGGATTAGTGATATTGATAAAAGTGTTTAAACCAAAGATAAATTCGGAATCGCTAATTGATAAGATAAAGCGGGATTCTTGAAAATTTTGGATAGTATAAAATTTTCGAATCACACCAAAATCTAAGCTAAGAAATTTATGAAAACTTTTGGTAAAAGATAAACAATTGTGAATTGTTTTGGGTAAATGAAATTGGATAAGTATAATTTATAAGTGTGATTATAAATAAAAATAATTTAAAAGTGGAGAAATTTATAATAGAATTATATTGAAAATAAATTTTGCAATTATGAATTTGAAATGACAACAACCTACAACAATCTGTAATTCACCCAGATATAAAACCGCTTGGGAATTTGGGATGTGTATATATACTGTTAGGTTGTAAAAGGTATTATATAGAAATAAATTTAATTCATGAACTATTCATACACTTAAGTAAAGTAAAGACTTTAAAAAGGAAATTATAACCTAAAAAATGTTTTATTAATGAATTCTACCATTAATTAAGGATTTGGACTTGAATTTTTAAAGCGATGGATTCGCATAGTTGTGTTCATAAGATATAATAAACTTAAGTGATAGTTTACGAAATGATTCATATACAATATTAATATTGAAGAAAATACGCTAAAAATAAAAGAAATGTGAAAAAAAATGATGTGAATAAAGAGAATTTGGTATAAGTGAGAAAAACTAATAGGAACAAATACGTAATTTGTACGTATATCATTTCGCCACACAAATTTTGGTCTAATATTTGAGTACATAACTTTCAGGTGTTTACACCGATCCAGAAAAGAATTATCACTCGATTTCTTGAACGATGAGCATTTTTGATGGTTTATGGTTAGTTACTCGAGTTATCTATCATAGTGGAGAGCTATGCAAGGAAAGCAAGTGTATCTGATCTAGAAGCTTGATTAAAGTCCACAAGAGGATCGGAGGATTGATACTACTTTGGAAATAAAGTTGTGAATTCAAATAAAAGATTAAATCGGACATTTTGTACGGATGATTTTGGGTACATCTTATGGGTTTAAGTTTGTGAAATAATGATTTAGGTAAAAAATTATGGGTTTAGGTTCAGGATAATTTCGGGGACGAAATTCTTTTAAATAGGGAAGAATGTAAGTCCTGTAATTTTACCACTTTGGAAATCGAATATTTAATTTATTTAAATATTCAAATGTATAATTTTCAAATTTAAACAATCAAGTTTTATATGATAAATAAGAATGGCAAACTTATTTTTGATATTGAATAAAGATTTTGGATTTCCATTGTAAAATTGACAAAAGTCGGATTCCAGTAAAGTAGGATAAATATTCGTATGAAACTTTATTATGTCTTCATTTTCTTTTTCACCTTTTAAAGATCCGCTTATTTGTGCAATTTGAGTTGGACATGTGTTGTTTATTGTCGGATCAAAGGGTACAGAAATTCAGGCCTTTACACATATGATTGGATATGCTTTCGCACTTCAACATATTCTAATGAATCTCAATGTCATTTTCTTTCTATAATTTATATATTGAATTATAACTATCCACACCCATCATAAATGCATATTCAAGGCTAATTATAACATATGTTTTATATTTATATGCTCTTATTCTTTCGTTATTTCATTCATTACCTCTATAACTCTTATAATTGACTATAAGTCTTATTTTACTATGTGTTTAGCCTTTCCTTCTTCAAATGCATTTACCGCTTCATTTTCAATTCTTTAATTCGTTGCCATTTTATTTAATGGTTCCAACCAACTTTTCTATTCTCATTTCATTCTCTATTCTTTTTCTTTCCTATTTCTAAATCCTCTTTCTTTTATTTTAATTGGTATTCGTACTTTATTCATGACTTATTGTTTATCTTTTGGGATTTACTACATTTTAATATATTGGAACTAAATTTCTATTCAATATATGTTAACGCAGTAAATTTCCATATCTTATCAAAAGAAGAGATGCTTCTGGAGGGTTTATAATTACGAGGAATTTCCTTTTTATATTTCTTGAAATATACAGTATAAAACATAGAGATTTTTTCGTGTTTTATACATCTCTTTCCTTTAAATTTTACATGTGCATTCCTTGTTATTCCAAACGTCATGATTTTTTTTATTTTGAACCTAATAATTTATGATAATTTAATTGTAACAATCCAAGTTTCAATGTATTAAAATATCACAAAAACCATAAATAAAAGAATAGGTTTATTTTAACTTAATCTATGTCCGACAAAACAAAAACAAGTTCCTAATCATTACGCATTCATTATAATTTTATTTATTTAAATTGTTGTAAAAATACCAATTAAATCTAATCATTTTGTAACTGCAGAATTAAATATGGTTATTATGTAATTATAGAAATAAAACTAATCATTACGTGATTGTAGAATTAAAGCAAATTATTACGTATTTACATATGCAAGTTTCATATCTTCAAATTTTCACAATTATAGATTTATTCACAACTTAAATTCAATTCGTAGGCATATAGGAATAGGTTTGCAACGATGTAATCAAGTATCATATAAAAATATATAATATTCTTACTCACCTTTAATTAGCACTTCTAAATCTCTAGATCTAATCCAGATATAATCCTGTTATCTCTATTCTCCACTTTTGACTCCTATGCGGATTAGTATTTATACAAATCTCATTAGAAATTAGATTAGGGAAAAAAATTAGATTTATTAATTAGAACCATGTCTAGAGTCTACCTTCGATGTAGCAACTTGATTTGAACCTATTTCCTATCCTTTATCCTTTTCTATTCTTCTCTACGTGTAATCATGTAATCACGATCTATTTTTTTTGTTTTTATATATTTTAAAGGAGAAAAGAAAGTGCTAGAGCTTCCGGGCTCACTAGAAAAATAATAAGTTGGAAGTGGAACCTTAGGCCTTAATTTATAGAGGTTCAAATCAGTGCTAACCATTGAACGTAACTGCATCAGATCTGGACCACATGGTCTAAGTTTACTATTTCCTCTAACCTAATGCAAGTATACTGCCCTAAGCCCAAGTCGACTGCCCTAGGTCGACCATGGCTAGGTCTTGGTCGACTTATATAGGCCAATTCACTGCATTTTGTGTTGTTAGATTTCTTCATTAATTTATTTCCCTAATAACTCAATTAACATTTAATCATCGTTACCCCTACCTTAATTGATTTCATAAACGTTAAGCTACCATTAACTTTAGCGGCGTTAATTAATCATTAATTAATTTCAACTTATTCCTTAATTGCATATAACCCAAATGCTAATAACTTTTTCGTTTGAACTCCATACTTTTTTATTTGAACTCCAATTGGAAAAGTTTATATATGAAAAATAGATCAAAAAATTGCTATGAACACAATGGTGCTAATTTCGTAGTAAAATTCTAACATTTGCAAAAAATCCTTTTTCACTGTTTATTATTTAATTAATTTCCGTTTTAATTTGTTGACTTAAAAAAGCGGGTTTTATAGGTGTGATGATGACATGAGCGTTTGTTAATAACTTCTTCAACTCTTGAAATGACCCTTCACACCTATCGGTCCATATGAACTTCTCATTCTTTCTAGTAAACTTTATCAAGGGCACAACTATACATAAGAAATCCTTAATGAATTTATGGTTATAGCTAGCCAAACCCAAGAAACTTCTTATCTCCACGGCGGTCTCTAGGCTTTCCCAACTATAAATGGTTTCTACCTTCATGGATCCACTATCGATCCATTCTTTGAAACAATGTGAGAAATTTGAATACTTATTTCCAAAAGTGACATATGAAAAATCCGGCCTTTAATTTATGATGTCTCATTGTCTCCAACATTAATCTAAGATGGACCCTATGGTCTATTTTATTCTTAGAATACCCCAAAATATCATCGATGAAGACCAACACAAATATATCCAATTGATCGTGAATGATTCAGTCCATAAGATCAACAAAGAATGCATGGGCATTGGTCAGTCAAAAAGGACTAATTAACCACTCGTATGTACCATATCCAATGGGACACTATCCTCTACAACCCTTAGTTGGTTGAATCCCATTGCCAAATCTCGTTGTGAGAATATTCTAGCTCCACTCAACTGATCAAACAAGTCATCTATCCTAGACAATGGATAATGATTCTTCACTATTACTTTATTTAATTTTCGATGATCAATACACATTCGTAAAGATGCATCTAACATTTTTACAAATACGGTAGATGCTCTCCATGACGAACTACTCGATTTAATGAAACATTTATGCCCAAGTTCCAATAGCTTCTTCAATTCTTCCATCTCCTTTTGCAGGATTCTGCTAGACGATCGACTAACAGGCTGTGCCCTTAGCATTAAGTCTATTCGGAATTCGATTGCCCTCTTGGTGGTAATCCCATTAAGGGTTTGAAATAATCTATGAATTAACTACTAACCAAGACCCTATGTATTTCATCTTCCAGTTCCTCCATCGCACCAACTTTAATCCAAACAACTCATCCATCAAATCTAATGCCACCATGATCCTTTTCCCATCACATGGATTACATAGGGTGATAACTCTATCGGCACCAAAGATCCTAGGGTTTTTACACACTAACCAATCCACACCCAAAATTGACCCATATCCCACGAAGTTAAACAAATATAGGTTACAAAAACTATATTGCCACACAATTCAAACTTAAGGTTAGTGCACTTAATCCAAGAGTAGCATACCAACTGATAGGATTAACCACATGCAAGGATGTAATCAAATAGGTGGTATATAATTCTAACCTATTAACTAGGTCTTTCGAATTGAAAGAGTGCGTAACACCAGCATCAAATAGAATTCTAATTGACATATTGGAAATCAAAATCCCACCTCCGAGCATATCCTTTCCTTTCTCCTTGGTCGTTGGCTGGCTTGACGATCCTTCCAAAGCAAAATGTTTGACTTTTTAAATTAGGACAACCTTTCTTCTTGTGCCCAAGCATATCACAGACAAAGCACTTAACCTTGACCACTTCAACTGGCTCTGGACACTTATTTGCATAATGCCTCCTTAGTTAAGTCAGCAACGCCTTTCCGTTCGCCACTACCTTGAGCTTTTCATTTTTTTCTACAGGCCTTTCTTGCTTTTCTGATAAGGGGAAAACTTCATTTTATTCTCAACTTGGGCCATCTACCACACACCTCGCTTGTCAACATACATCAGTTTGTACCTTCTCGCCATATATACCCCCTTGTTGAATGCAAGTATTAAACGAGCTATCTTATTTTCACTCAATCTCAACCTCAATCCCAAAAATAATTTCTCCACTTTCTTTTTGAAGTCCTAATAAAATTGGCTTAATATTTTAACAAGGCATTGAACCTCCGCACATACTCCTATACGGTCAAACTTTCTTGATGCAACTCCATAAACTCCTGAAACATCATAGACACTTCTAGTCCAAGAATATATTGTTCTTCAAACATCTCTTTAACCTATCCTCCCATGCTCTAGAAATCCTTAATTGTCTTAGCAAAATCCTCTCTGATTGGCTGCACCGGTCCCCTTGGTACATTTTGGGCTGTGGTAGTGCTTGATGATGTGCTAAGTTTGCCAAGAACTATTGAAAAATTGCATTCATATCCAAATAGCCTAAGCCGGGGTGGGCATTGAAGTACTGGCTTCCGCATGAACTTCTAGGGCTGCCTTCCCTCCTTGGCCATTAGTTTGAATACTATCAGTCCCCCTACTAGGATCCGCTTTCAAACTTTCTATGGTCAAATGTCAATTATGTAGGTCCATTCTTGCTTTCTTCGAAAGCAAGGGTTCATAAGAAATAAAATTAAAGATAATGAGAGAAATACTAGAGAGGTAGATATATGATGGTATATATATGTATATATATGTGTATATATACGTGTGTTTGTGTGTGCGTGCGTGTGTATAGGCATATGTATATCTGTGTGAGCATGTGCAAATACAAGTATTTATATGTAGCGTATATCCTTCCCTAAGATGTTCGTTTTCTAGTTTTATAACTTATATTTAGCTCTGTTTTACTTAGGTGCTCAGATACCATGTTGTAACATCTTCCACTTTAAGACTTGAAAATAGACGTCCATAATGCTGCAGTCATCGCCGAAATCATTTTCAGGTGACAAAGTGAGTTTAATATTTATTTTACACAAAATTAACTAAATAAAGTAACTAAAAATTTTCATTGCATCAAATTGTTTTACATGATCCATTACATTATCATAAAATTGTCTTATTTCCATACAAGGATTAATATATAATAAGAAATAAGAGTAGTGTCATGTCATACACATAAAGATGCCAAACCTACACATTACCAGTTATAATTCCTGGTTTTACATAGTGGGAATTTCAAAATAATTTTTATTTGCAAAATAAGCCTCTTGCTTCATCTTCGACTCATTTATTCATCTTTCCAAAAGATTCATGTCTAAGTCATAAACTAAGCCAACTCGAATGAATACAATAGGTTTATGAGAAATAATAAAAACAAGGTCAAATATAAAGCGTGATATAAGTAATACTTTACCCTAAGCAAACAAATATATAGTAAAACCACGTCGATAAAGCATGAAACGATTTTTCCCTCACTATTCCAATCATCATTAATTACATCATACTGTGTACAAACCTCATGTTATGAACATCATAAAACATCAATTCATCATAAGTGTGATATTTTCTTAATACACTTTTAACTAGTTTTTATAGTCAGTTCATTTTAGATTGTCACGCAAGCCTTACCCTTATCAAATTGGTATCGGTACTAGACACTTAAGGGTTGTACTTTGGTTTTTTTTACTTCGACTTATCATGAATAAATGATCAGATTGTCATAAAAGCCTCGTACCATCATTCTCATAAAATATCATAAATAGAAGTTGGATGCTGCGTAAGCCTTACATCCTCGTTCCCATATATCATCGTGAATAGTCAATGGTTTTCTAGGAAGGCCTTTTATTAAAGTTACCAAATATAATGTCATGTTTTATACATTTGGTCACCACATAATTCATCCATCGATGTTACCGAATATAATTTCATGTTTTACACCTTTGGTAGCTACATTGGCCTTCCATGAACGCTACCAATACAATGTTGTGTTTAGACATTTGGTAGCCGTAAATGCCTTCCACTGACGTTACAAAACATATTGTTGTATTTACACAAATTATTGCTACTAAAGCCTCATATTTACATCTCATTCTTTTTAACAGTTCAACTTATCCCCATGTTGCATAATATCTTAATTTCATTCTTTAAATAATATATCCTTTTATCTTGTTTTTGTCTAAGGTCATTTCATCACTATGAAATTCTCATTCATCACTAGGGAAGGTGGCTTCCCAAGTGCTACAAAAAGTTCATTCATTTACTTGGAATATCTTAGCGTTATTAACTATCTTATATTTGCATTACATGGCTAGCACATGTTGACACTAGGTTATCGCACATTGATGTTTCCACAGCTGTCGCAGGTTAGTCTTATAAGCCATCATAAGTTGAGCGTTAATGAGCCATTGCACGTTGAAATGCTTTAGACGTATCGCAAATTGGCACACCCTAGGGATATCACACTTTTACATTACCCTAGCCATCGCAAGTTGATAAATACATGGGCTATCGCTAGTTGATTCCATTGTAGCTATCGCATGTTGACTCCAAGTTAACTATCTTAAGTTGATCTCAAAAATAGTTATCAACTGTTAACTCCAACTTTTCCATTGCAAGTTGATCCCAAACATAGCTATCATATGTTGACTCTAACTTAGCTATTGCAAGTCAATACCTTATAGCTATCGTATGTTAAGAGGTTATGGTCCATTATGTGTTAGTATGGAAATTATGTAATTAATATGAAAACTATTTATTACCTCTCTAAGCAATTACTTTTCTCCTAACCCTTATATATGTTGAATTCTCATTGGTTCTCCAAACTTTTACATTTTTCTTTTAAAAATTTATGAACTACCATCTTGATTAGTTAAAAAATTTTTACTAGTAATTAACACTCTCCTTGGCTAAATAATTCATAATAATTGAAAAATGCATGAGAAAATCCCCAAAAATTCACCCAAAATCTGAATTATCATATTTTACATCATATAAAAAATTTAGAATTTTTTTTTAATATTTAAGATATTAATTTCCAAAATTAAGTATTTTTCCACAGAGATAATTCTTTTTAATACCAATTATTTTGGGAAATTTTAAAATTAAAAACTCGTCTATAATATTATTCTGCATATCATATGAAAACTTCAAATGATTCAGAGAAGGTCTGATTCACGTTTTGGCCTAGGCACATCAAAATCATCATCTTTAAATCCCAAAAATAAACAAATACTATTCACATTAGTCTGTTATCATTCATCATCATAAATATATACAATTACCAATATGGGTTTGGAAGGTTTTAAAGAAAGAATTACTCACCTTTTTACTTGATTTAAGCTTTCGTAAAGCCTTTCGTTTTCCCTAGAGATGAATGCTGTTTTCTTTAACTTAATTTTCTTCCTCTTTCCTTAAATGCTTTGGTCGATCTATATATTTTCTTTCTTTTAGTTTTTAAAAGAATGAGAGAATGAATGAGCAGTTGGATTGTAAGGGTTTAGTAATTTAGGCATTAGGCTAATAGCCCCATTCTGATTAAATCGTTAACTCCTTATCCTACATTCATTTACTTTCCATTAATTAACTTGTCTCTATTATACTTCATAAATTAATTTGATTAATTGTTTATTGAATTAATCTTTCCATATTGTGGTATTCCCAAACATGGGGTATCTCAATGAGCGTCCGTACATACCGTTGCCCCATGAACACCCATCACCTCTAGGGCTATCGATGATCCCATTAGCACATGACTCAATTAAGACATCCTATGCCTTATCACATGCTCCATATTGTTGAACGTGCCTCCTTGGACCACCCTAGTCCCAAGATTACACTTCCTACTAGAAGTACTCATTCAAATGCATCATGTTGTTGATTCATCGAAGTTTAGAACAGCTTACTTGGCTCCTAGGAATTCCTTGCACTTAACGTGAAGCAACTCACCATTTGATTATAAGGCATTCAATGATAATGTTGGGTTAAAATTATAATTATATTTTAATAAAGGTTGTTTGTTATAATATAACAAGGATGAAGAATTATGAAATGATCTTATATAAGAAATGAAATTAATAAGTATGGTTTAAAAACAGAGTTCATAAATAAAAAGGATTTTCATTGAGAATTTGAGTACATAAATCCTGGTGTTTGGAAGTATTTTTGAACAAAAATATTTTAAAATGAATTTTAATGGAAATAAAGAGCACCGAACTAACTTGGTCGCTAGAATATAACTCTGGTGATGACTGCAGCGTCATCGATGTTATTTTTGAGTTTCTAAGTAAGGAATTGCTACCATAATATTAGATTTTCTACAGAGTTATTTAGTACAACAAATTTTGTTTTGAATTCCAAAAGTAAGATCTAATATAAAATAAAGTGATATGTATATTATACTATTGTATTTTGAAATGATTTTGAAATAAAACCTGTGTGTTTAACTTTGGAATTTCCAATTAAAATATTGTATGGACTCATGCATCCTATCCATTACGATAAGTTGTGTTTATGCATCTCGTTTCGGGATGTCGTTTGAAAATTTTCATTTATTGAAATAAAAAATAATTTCGATGATTTGGATAATTGAAAACTTTCAAATGGAAATTGTAATTGAAGCTAAGTGTTTAAACTATAAGAGATAAGTTTTGTAACTTATAGATTTGAGAAAAAAAGGGTTAAACAAGTTTTAAATTTTTGTTGAACAGCTCGATTAAGTGAAACAAAATTTGAAATTTGTATATATACTCTTTTGGATGTAGGAGCGTATTACATGAGTTTGAAATTGAGCTATGAAATGAAATTTAACTTAAGTAAAGTTTAAATGAAATGATTTTATGAAATGGTTCATAAAGGATTAGCATTTTAAGGAAATATTCTGAGTAATAATGAATATGAATTGAAGTAAATTGGTATAGTTTAGAAACCAATACGAATAAATATGTAATTTTTACGTAAGTCATTTTATTTGCTTAAATGTTTTGATTCGAATTCCGGTAGATGATTTAATGGTGATTTACACTGATCCGAGTTAGGAATTTTCACTTGATTTTTGACGGCGGGCACTTGATATGGATTTTTTTATTTGACTCTCAAGTTTTCTATCATAGTTTATGGCTATGTAAGAAGACTTCTAACGGAGGAATCTGAAAAGAGTCCGCACTAGAGTAGTCGAGTGAGCAAAACTAGTTTAGAAGTGAAATTCGTGTGATCGAGCGAGTGATCATATTCGAAATTGCATACGAATGGTATAGTATAATGTACGAAGTTTATTATAATTATAAGTTTGACATTGGAAAATGCAAGGCTATGAGTTATATAGTCGGATATTATTTGTAAGTGAGCTACATGTTTATGGATGCAAATGCTAGTTTGATGCTTTTGGATTCATGGGTAGAGTTTGATCGCTTGACCAATAGGTATGTGTTTATATTTTTTTGTTTTGGTTGATTATTTTATGCTCTGAATATGAGAGATCGTTTGGCTTTTGGTTTCTTTTGTTGGTTTGGGCCCATAGCGACAATTAGTAGTTTTCCAATTGAGACGCCTAAAAGAGGTGTTGTCGAAATTTTCCTTAACTTTAAGAGACTTAAAAGTTTAATAATCTCTTTCAACTAATTGATTTTGAAAAGCTTAATGATTTTGGAGACAGTTTTCTTTCTTTGGGAATTTTAGGGATGAAATTCTTTTAGGAGGGAAGAACGTAACAACCTAGAATTTTGTCGTTTAATTTGAATATTTAATTAATTTTAAATATTGAAATATTGGTTTTAAAAGGTACTAACTTGAATTCAAGTACAGGGATTATGTAAAATATTTGCATTGTGAATTTAATATTTGAATGGTGATTTTAATATCTGAAATTTATATTTAATAAAAATTAAATGGATTTAACGGTTTTATTTAACTCCTTTTAATTAATAAATAATGATAGTGAACTCATTTTGTAAATTTATTTGCAATAATAAATAATACGAAAATTTTATTTTTAATATAACGAATCGATTTTTATTGACGTATTTTTAGCTTAATTTATTTTATTTTTCCATAATTTTTAATGTCGAAATATTTAAATTATTGTTTGATGATTTTTCGGCAAATGACGGGATTTCTATAATTTTACAAAATATGATAAGTAGTGTATATTATTACTATTTTGAGGTTGCGTCGCTATGTTGAGCGAGATCATATTTTTGCTTTATCATTCATAGTTCATCTATGAATAAAAATATAGGTGGTGAGATGTAGGAGATCACAAATTTAATATAAGTCAACACTTAAGTAAATTTCATTCCTTATGTTTACTCCTCTTTCCTTTGTATCGTTCTATCCACTTTCACTAAAATAAAGAAATTGCATAAATTCCCTTCTTATAAATTAAAAATCAATTCAAATAAAAATCAAAAAAATGAAATGCCTTGATATTTGAGTTTGAGTGGATGAGATCTTCATGTGGATGTACACTAGAGAAGAGCGGAAACAATTTTGGGTGCACGACTGTTTTACACTAGAGGTGTGAAAACTAGGGTTAGGAGTTTTAGTCGATTTGGGCGACCGGAGGTTAGACAATGATTGTATTTGAGTTCGTAAGGTCGGAGGGCACCTGAAGTTCGAAGATGGAAGGAGGCCATAGATGGAAGGGTACGATCGAGGTAGAGGGGTCGTGACTTACACAGTCATGAATGGATGGGTCTATCTTGTGTTTTGTATGGTGAGGATAGATGTGATGTGGAGGTGACGAGGAGATGGAGATTTTGATGGAGAGTCCGTCGACGTCGTCGGATCATAGTTTCATCGAGGGTAGAGTTAGAATTAGATGAGGGAAGTTCGACCATGTCGTTTGGACAATGGGTATTATGAGGAGGTTTAAAAATGAGGGAGAAGATGGTTTATATAGGTAATTAAGTTAAAATTGTAATTAGTATATTATTATATAATTAAATCTCAAAAGCTTATGATTTAAATAATTTTTGCACGTGAGGTCCAATCGAGACAAAACTTTTTTGCTCGTAATGATGATTGCTTCGCAAAGAAACTAGTTTAGTTGAATTTGGACAAAGCGAAAATTTAGGCTAAAATCAGACATCGTTCGATTATAGTTCAAACTAGAACGCCTAAGCGTTCATTGGAATCTCGATGAGTTTAAGTCGCCTTATTGGATAATCAATATGTTATATAGTTGATAAGATTTACTGTTTGTGTTTGGTTTAATTATTGGATGATTTGGTTAAATATTCGCTATTAAAAAGCTATTAACATTTAAATTGAAAATATAGTGAATAAAGTTAAGAAATCCGAATTTCTCGATATTTTTATTTTTAATCCCCTGTTATATACCTATTGATTTATTGTAGTTATATACCCATTATGTAGATCGTTAAATGCTAAAATTTGACTGTTTAGCCATATTTGATGTGACATTGACATATGTAAATAGTTTATCCTTTTTATAGAAAAGGAAGAAATAGCACCGATTAAGTGTTATAGTAACTATTGGTCTCAATATAGTATTTTTAAAATAATATTAAGTGTTTTTAGATTTCAAAATATTTTCGTTTTGGAAAATGATATTTAAATCTAAATTTTGGAATTTCTGAGATATTTCAATAAACAACAAGTTTTGAAATTTTCTATTTTATTTCAACTTCTTTATTTATTCTTTCCAATACATACATACACCCAGGCATATGAGAAAGAACCAATTTCCAAAAACAATATCCAAATAGAAAGATAAGCATGTAGATCACAGAATAAATAGTAGAAAAAGTAAAGGAACACACGAGCTTCATAGTGCTTCGGCAAACTCCGGCCTACGTCCACTCCAAGAATCTTTTATTTGTACTCTAAGATTAAAATTACAGTTGATTTTTCCTTAGAAAATTAGTGGAGGAAGAGATAAGAAATGATGATGGAGAGCCAGCCGAAAAAATTCCTTTGTAATGAGCCAAGTACGTTGTATTTATAGGTGAATACATGCATAGATCAGACTGAAATATTTGCAAAAGAACCTCCAGGCCCATACGACCAGATCCATAAAATTTAGGATCGATTGGACACCAAAAAATAATTTAGCTGATCATTCCATACTAACTCCAATAGGGATGTGATCGTTTTTTTGGGGTCCTCCATGCCTCTAGTCCATGCTTCCATAATTTCATGCCATTTCGACTTACCGTTTATGAGATATCGATCGCTCTTCGCTATTTGACTAGGAATTAATCGTAGAAGATCATTCCATGTTTCATCATTTTATGTTGTGATTGATCATATGGGTTCCCATGATGCTAACAACTTGCTTTCCTAATTTCATGCTATTCCGATGTACCGTTTGTGAGGTACGTTTTCCGTAAAACTATGGATTGTTATGCTGATTAGTGCGATTGTTCCAATAATAATTGGCCTATTTTCTTTCATCCTTTTAAGATACGATTGATCATGAGGGTGATCCATGATGTGAGATACTTGCTCTCCAAATTTCATGCAATTCCAACGTAGCGTTCATGAGATATCGCGTTTTCCGTAAAATTATGGATCGTTATGCTGGTTTGTACGACCGTTCCAATAATGATCGGCCTAATTTCCAAATATTTATCTTTTTGAGCTATGATAAATCATAGGGGTGTTCTATGATGTAAGATACTTACTCTCCAAATCTCAAGCAATTCCAACATACCCTTTGTGAGATTTCTCATTTTTTGTAAAGCTATGGATCGTTATGCTGATTTGTACGATCGTTCCAATAACGATTGATCTAATTTCCAAGATTTCACCCTTTCGATTTGCAATCGATCACGGAGGTGCTCCATAATGTTAGATACTTTTTTTCCAATTTTTTTGCAATTACGATGTACCGTTTGTGAGATATCGCGTTTTCTGTAAAACTATGGATCGTTATGGCTGATTTGTACGATCATTCCAATAACGATTGACCTCTTTTCCAAGATTTGAGAGTTTTGTCATGTAATCTTTTTTGTGGCTCCACTCTTCGATATAGTGGTGCTCTGAAATATTCAAGTGCATTAACTTTTTAAAATTTTAGATATTGATCGATCTTCGTCGATTTATGCTGTTTTATGTATCGTTCCCGATCGATCCGTATAAATTCTTCCTTTGCCCATAACTCGAGCATACAAACTCCAATTGACTTCTAATTTGAACTATGGCCTCATGGGCCTTCCTTGTCACTTCATATTGATTGCACCTTGATTGAGACGCGGTCCGATTCTGCCCAACTATTGTCCATAGTTCCTAATATAATCGATTTTGAGTGTGATAATCGTCTCTCCTGGTTTCCTGCCTTGATGATCACAGAAGCCATTTAGCCAACTTTTATGATATACTGCCTGATCAAAATGTGGCATAATTTTTTCCCTCTAAAATATGCCTTGTGGTAGGAAGGCGTGTTTTGAATTGCCTTAAGTCCATTGTTCGAAACCTGCTGATGACTTGTGAACAGATTTGTGATCTTGCGTGATTGTTAGTAACGGTCGTTCGGGACCATTAATCAAATCCGTAGCCATCCCAAGCTGATGATGTTCGCATGGGATCGAGTATCTGTTTACGGTAAAATGCGATCATTCGAGATCGAATGCCTATTCAAGGCATAATGTGATCTTTCGAGATCGAGTGTCATTCGAGGCAAAATTTGATCGTTCAACATCGAGTGTCGTTCGAGATGAACTGTGATCATTCAAGATCGAGACGTTTGAGGCGAAATGCGATCGTTCGATACCAAGTGCCATTCAATGCAAAATGTGATTGTCCAGATGGGACTCAAAATTATTAATCTCAGATTTCACGGTCAAGTGAATTTTGTAATCGAAATATTCAACTAATAAAATTAAGTCCAAGTACAAAAAAGAAAAAGAAAAACCAAACACTACAGTGCATGCCTCTCTGGATATGACGATTCATCTTCATCTCAAGGCATGCTTAGGGACCATTCTCGATCCTGTATATGTGTAAGTGACTTAGCCATTTTATTATGGAGTTTATTACTTATTCTTTGCCATTCTGATCTATTAATAATAAGTTAACGACTTGATCCAAGGCAGTTCTTTTTCGATGCGCATGGTGGCTGCTCTTACTCCACTACAGCTGCCCAAGTTCTTACGTATTGTAATAGCCTGCGATTATGGACATGTTTCTCAATCTTATCCTTTAAGTGCCTGCATCGTTTGTACTATTCCCGACCAGCTCATGGAATAGACAGTATTTTTTTTATTTCTTTTCATTGTTTGTAGACTCTCTCTTCATTAGCCTTCGATAGGGGATATGCTCTTTTGTATCCAGGTACATCTGTTTTAATATCTCAGTCAGTTCCGTATAAGAGGTGAATCTCGGTTCCTATCATGGTCGCTTCGATCCATCAGAGTCATCCTTTGCTTTTTGTTTTCTTTTATCCTTGTTTGAACCTTCCCTGGGCAGACCTCCACCTTTAACTGCAAAAACTTCCACTTCCTCTCTTCCCTTTCTATCAGCTTTTTCATCTTCCTGTCGTAGAAGCCTTTTTGATTCACGGTAAAGTTCCTCGAGATCCACTATTGGATCCCGTTCAAACGATATCTTGAAATTCGAGTTATCCACAATCTCTGAAACTATTACCATCAAAACCATCGACGGATCTGGTTGATCCACCAAACCTACTACAACATTGAACCTGGTTAAGAAATCCCTGAGTGATTCTCCTTTCCACTGATTCATCGATGTTAAAGTCATCACACTCTTGTGTCTTATGATGTGGACCCGAAATTGCCTCATATACCTTTCGCTCAATTCAGTCCATGTACGAATAGAGCTATTTCCAACTATCTGAACCGTAGTGCAACCATATCCATTAATTACAAAGGGAAGCATCGTGCCATGACTTCCTTCAATGCCCCTAGTACTTCCATGTGTCTCATGTATCACGTCAGATGAACAGAAGAATCCGTTTTCCCATCATATGTCTCAAGCGTTGGTAGTTTGAACTCCGGTGGATTCCTAGCTTGCTTGATATTAGGAGCAAACAGACTCCTATTTAGATCTACTAGAACCATATTTACCAATCCTCCTCTCAAAGCTCCTCTAATAATTTTTGCCAATCTGTCGTTGTCATCCACTAATAGTCTTCGATCATTATCTCCAACCTTCCCCCCGAGTCCATGGGGGAATCCTAAAATATGCTCTTCTGGACGAGCACACGTATTCCGATTAATGCCAAACTTCATAGCATAGCCTGATATCCTACCTGGGCGGTCCAATGTGACGAGGGGGCATGCCCCTAAATATGGATAAATTAGCACCAATCGTTCTGGAATGATCGTCCCTAATCGTTCTTAGTTGGTCAAGGGCCACTCCCAGCTATTCCACTCCATCCTGCATCATATTAGCTTTGTTTCCTTAGGCTCGATTCTGGTTTTCCTCAGCTACTGCTACTCCAGCTTCGAAATCCATATTTACAGCTTCTCCTAATACTCCGTTTTCTTGGTTTTGCGCTCCAACTTGTCCAATCTGTTTGAGTAGATTCTGCATCATCTCCTCTTGTCTCTTTAGCATCCTCTCCTGATCCATCATTGTTTCCATTTCATCTCGATGTAGATAGATGTTTGATTTTCTCTAGCTCTAGAATAAGCCTTCTGACTCCTTCTATAATCGCTCCTATCTGCAAATGGTCTCCTTATTGATTGCCTAGCTATTACTTCCTACATCCAAGTATCCAAGCTTCCAAATCCAAGATCCTAACTTCAAAATCCATGGGTGCAAGTCCTTCTCAGTGAAAGCACCAAAATGCTTGCGCCAGAAATGGTCGCAAACATCTAGTTGTATGTGGAAGCACCAATTTTCAAAAGCAAGGTGCAAATAGAAAGATAAGCACATAGATCACAGAATAAATAGCAGAAAAAGTAAAGGAATAAATGAGTTTTATAGTGGTTCGGAAAATTCCGACATACGTCCACTCTTATAATCTTTTATATACACTATAAGATTATGAGTACAATTTTTTTCGCCTTATAAAATTAGTGGAGGAAGAGATAAGAAGTGATGAAGGAGAGCCAACTGAAAAATGTCCCTTGCAATGAGTCAAATTCGATGTATTTATAGATGAAGACGTGTATGGATTGGGCTGAAATTTCGACAGAAGAACCTCCGGGCCCATACGACCGATCCAAAAAATCTAGGATCGATCGGACACCAAAATATTATTTATCTGATCATTCCATACTAACACTAATGAGGTTGCAATTGTTTCTATAGGGTCCCCATGCCTCTAGTCCATGCTCTTAAAGTTTCGCGCCATTCTGACTTAGCGTTTGTGAGATATCGATCGATCTTCGCTATTTTGACTAAAAATTGGATCATGGTAGATAATTCCATTTTTCATCATTTTAAGCTGCAATCGATCGTGTGGTTCTACATGATGTTAGCTACTTGTTCTCCAAATTTCATGCAATGCTGACATACCATTCGTGAGATATCGCGTTTTACGTAAAACTATGGATTGTTATGCTGATTTGTACGATCATTCCAATAACGGTTGCCTTAATTTCCAATATTTCATCCTTTTAAACTGCAATTGATCATGGTGGTGCTCCATGATGTAAGATATATGCTCTCTAAAATTCGTGCAATCGACGTAGCGTTTATGAGATATCGCGTTTTCCATAAAACTATGGATCGTTATGCTAACGATCGGCCTAATTTCTAAGATGTCATCTTTTTGAGCCATGATCGATCATGGGGATGCTTCATGATGTACGATACTTTTTTCTAAATTTCATACAATTCTGACATAACGTTTGTATGATATCGCGTTTTGCGTAAAACTATGGATCGTTATGCTAAGTTATATGATCGTTCCAATAACGATCATCTTAATTTCCAAGATTTTATCCTTTTGAGCTACGATCGATCATGGGAGTGCTCCATATTTTTAAAGTTTTTCTCACCAAATCTAATGTAATTTTAACATACCATTTATGACAAATCGCGTTTTCCTAAAACTATGGATCGTTATGACTGATTTATATGATCGTTCCAATAACGATCGGCCATTTTTCCCAGATTTGAGAGTTTTGTCATGCGATCATTTCAATATAGTGTTGCTATGAAATTTTCAAGTGGACTGACTTTGTAGATTGTGAGATATTGAACGATCCTCGTCGATTTATGTTGTTTTATAGATCGTTCTTGATCGATCCATATAAATTCTTCCTTTTCCCATAACTCGAGCATACGAACTCCGATTTACTTGAAATTTATAATACCTCATGGGACCTTCTTTGTCACTTCATATTTATTGCACCTTGATTGGAACTCGGTCCGCATTCGCCCAACTATTGTCCATAGTTCCTAATATAATCGATTTTTGAGCCTGATAACCATCCCTCCTGGCTTCCTGCCAAGATGATCATAGAAGCTATTTAGCCATTTTTAAAATATACCGCTTGGTCAAATGGTGGTATAACATACATACATACATGCATACATACACACACACACATATATGTATAAGTTAGTGTTTTAATGATTATTTTGAAGGTATTGGTCTTTATAAAGAATTATTAAAATAATAAATGTTTATTTTAATGGAATTAAAGGGTTTTTATCTTTTATTTTAGAATGATTTATCTTTTTAAAAAGAAGATTGAAATATTTTGAAAATAGATATTTGTGAAACAATTTTATACAGAAATGTTTCAATCAAAGAATAGATTTATAAAGGGTATTTTATAAAAGGGAAAATATTATCATTTGATAAATTATAGAAATAAATTACATTTACGAATTTATAGAAATAAATAGAATGGTCATTTTAGAGAAAGTAGTTGGTTCTATTTTGGAGACTGAAAAGATTATGATAAACCTGGATATGTATAAACTTTTTTAATAAAAGGATTTCTATAAATGAATTTAGAGTTTTATAGTTATATTTGGGAATTTTAATAATTCTTTGAGATGTATAAGAGCAGTATGTAAATGTTATTTTATAGCGGGGACCTATAAGTATTAATTTATAAAGGTGATTTATGAATAAAGTTCTGTAAAAGGACTTTTAAATGGAGTTGTAAATGTGAAAGAGTTTTACAAAAAGGAACGTGTTTGGTTTATTATTATTAATGTTTAATTAACATTTTTTTTAACTCGAATTATGTGTGATTTTGAAAGTGAAAATCTTTCTTATGATTTGTGAATATACTTATGCCAATGAGGTATGAGTACATTTTTTAAGTGTTGAAAATATAGTGTTTTGTAAGTATACTTATACTATTGATATAAGTATGTGGTGAAACTTTCTATGTTTCTGAAGTTGGAATGTTTTTTAGTTTACTTATATAGTTGAGATAAGTATACCGATATTTTTTCTAAGTATTTAAAAGTGTAAAGAAGGGTTGGTGAATATATCTTTTTCAAAGTTCTTTTGATACAAATATTTACAAAATGGTTTTAACTAACAAAGTGGGCAATTAAAGAGGCTTAGTGGTTTCTTTATTCTTAATCATGCTTGGTTAAATTTCTTGATGAATTGTTTGTTTATTTGATAGTTAAATAACCGACTGTCAAATGTTGACCTATTTTTAAAACCATCGTTGTCGGTTCGGAGAGACTAAGATCAGATATATTATCCAAAAACCACTTCGAACTGGCATAAATGTTCTAACTAAAGCTATCTTAAAGATGATCGAAGACGAAGTTCTCTAAAGTGTAATGGCTACTTGCTACTAATCCTGAGAGTGATTCCAAAATTGATATAGTAGAAGTAGTGTCTTCGGTTTGTTTATATCCTGAACAACTTGTATGGACGAATGTTGGCATTGAATTGTCGCCTGAAGGGAAGAGTTAGCATTCCAAGTAGGATTGCTATTCTAAAAGGTAAAACGTAGCCTCCAGCCTCATCAATCGGGAATGATTAAAATATGGGATATGCAACAAGACTATGCGAGTCGCATCCATTAGGGTATTATCATCACCTTCCTAGATATACACATTATGTATTTGGTTGTGCATGGGAGCTCTCGGAAAGGTTGCAAAGCAATCGAGGTGATGAAATATTCGGTACTATCCAGTAGGGGTAGGCCTGTCCTATGTCGACAGGGGCTCTATGTGAGGCCCTCGATGTATTTTTATAAATATGTAGTGTAGTATGTGGTACCTCAGTACCTTGCCATTGATGGATCCATTCTCTAATAAGCGTCGTACGGACTTAGTTGTGTCCAACTATGCTAGAATGTATGCAAAAATTCTAGCTATATTCATAACTTACTTTAATACTTAGACATTATTATAATATCACTGGATTTTTCTATAAAAATGTTTTTGGTTATCCTAAGTTTAAAACCCATCTATGTTTATGTGTGGCGTGGTCTTATGATATACCTTCATCTTGAAAGGTCTTATAATATTAAAATCCAATTGTGGTGTATTTCTCATGTTGGTTTACCAAACTGATCCGGGTGTTAAACTCTTATAAAGATCGAGCCAGACCGAGCAAATTGTGCAAATTTAGTATGCCTATTGAGAGCTTCAGGTGACGAGCCAGAGGCCTCTAAAATGCACTCACATATATTTATTTTCTGCTGCATTTGTTAGTTGTATTTATCAGCAATTGGGAGAACAAGTTTTTATAATTATCCAGGCCGACGATAGATTAATGTACTTTGATTAACATATGTGTATTATAGTGTATTTTCTCTTTAACAAGGATCTGTTTCGTATTATATGTTACTCGTCACGGTGTGAGATCCTTTTTTGTCATTCTTTTTTATCCCCAACAATCTATCTTTTCAGCACTTGAGAACTTGGCACGTGAACATTGTGGGTGTATAGTGCCGACTTTTGGCAGTCGAAAAGGCGGTCCGTTGCAATAACATCATCATTATGGGCGTTGGGACAACTCAAACTCACCTTCCTCCTATTGGATCTGGGGAAGCATGTAGGGGTAAATGGGTAAATTACAAAAATATTCTTCCATTTAGATCTTGTTGGACCTATGAAGTGTAAGTTAACATAGATTTTATCTAATTTTTTAAAATAAAACCAATTTTAATTTAATTTAAAATAAAATTTTATTTATTATTAATTTTGTATTGTATAATATGATGTGTATCATGTACACATAAATGTGTACGTACACATGCAACATAAACGGTGTACATGGTTTGACATGTCCATGTATATATGTTGGGATTTACACCGTAATAGTCATGTTAGCCCCTCCATATACATATGTGCAGTCAATATATATGTATAAATATTATACATACATTTTTTATACTGTAGAACATTACTTGTAAAATGTAAAAAAATTTAAAATAATTTTAATATGAACGATTTATAATTTTGAAATCAAACATAATATTTAAAATTTATGTTTTAGATTTATATTTACATAATTCAAAATTAATTTAATAAATTGACTATATATATATTAAATAATTCAAAATCTAAAAAGAAATTTTTTTGGTACATAAAAAATATACATATATATTTAATATAATAATGTTTAAATGTTATATATATATATATATATATTTTGTGTGTGTATAGGTACATATAGATACATATACATATATATATATATATATATTTAATAAAATAATAATTAAATACACACACACATGCCTTCGGCCATACATAATTGTCTTTTGAGTTTAACTTGTTTAAAAAAAACATTTTTTTGTTAATTGATTTTCGTACAGAAATATGCATTTAAAATTTTAAAAAATAATCTAAATGTATATATTTTATATCAAAATATTTACAAACATATTCTATGATATTTATATGTAAATTTTATATAATTAAAGTCAATTTTAAATTAAGTGATATGTATATTATATTGGATTTAAGTGTATATAAATAAATAAAATTTCTAAAAATATTATATGCATACGTAAATATAAATAAAATAAAATACATGCTTTATCTAATTATATATTGTATTGACTTAAACTTTACACCAAAAATCAATTTAATAATAATGTTGAATTACAAATTTAATAATAATAAAAATATATCTTGTCGTAGGCATAATATACAATACATACGCACACACGTTTTTTTAAAATACACGTGCGTGCGCGCACATAGATGTGTATATATATGTATATGTATACATATTTGTATGTGTATAATATAAATGTATATGTATATATACATATATGACATTTATGTGCATATATATGTATATAAAATTCCATCGAATGAAGAATCAACTGCTATCTAAACATATATATGATACATTAAACAAAATATCATAATATATCATTATAAACAGAGAATTTTACCTTTCACCTATAGATAGTACACCTTGAAACGTAGAATAGGAACCACTTGAAATGATTTCAAAATTCAAAAACTGCTACCGTCTTTAATGTAGCTAATACTAATCCTTGAATTGTATTTAATTCAATGTTTTAGAGCTTGAGAACTTGGAGGAGGGGGAGTTTGAGGTCGGCCTTGCCGGTCCAAAAGACTGCAACAGAGAGATCCAAAACATGAGGGTTAGATGTGAATAAATAAGAGGGATTCTAAGGAGTAAAAAGGAGGATTTAAGTCCACCTTTCTCTCTTACCATTTATCCTCTTTTTAATTCAAAAACTCAACCACATATGTTATCATATGCCCGACCTCCCTAGCCTACCATAGCCACCTACAATAGGTTCCCACATGGGCATCATAATTACTTCAAGCTTGATAAGTAAATAACACATTGAAATCCAATTTGAATGTGTTTCAATATCATATATTGAAGTATTTGTAACTGTTATGTACACATTATTTAGTATTGATCAACTCAAATTAAATAAATTTTTATACATCATATTTCATAAATATTAATTAATTTACGTTTTACCAAAATATGGCACATGAACCCAGAAAATGAAAGTAAAGAAAACAAGTAAAGAAAGTAAATTAAAACGAGGAAAAACAAGACATACGAAATTTATAGTGGTACGACTAACCATTGCCTATGTCCACTTAACTTTGTTGTCGATTGATTGCTGTTTACAAGAGATGTCCCTATGGATCGACGACGATCCCCAAAATTACAAGAAATATATGTAAATTCATAAACAACTCAAAAAGATCCCCCAAAACATCATTCTACTCCACTATTCATAGCTGGAGGTAACCGAAATCATCTCCACCATGTTCACACCCACGTTCTTCACATATAGGAAGAGAAATGCTAGGAAGATCATGGCCACATCAACCATCATCGAAGGTATGTATCAATACATGGTCAGGGATCGATACCGATCCATAAGTTTACTTCATAAGTCTTCCTCGTGGCCTTGGGTAAGTGTGAATTGCTTGTGCCTTTATATTTTCCATCTTATTTGTTTTGCTTAAAGCTTGTTTTTGGGTGAAATGCCTAGTTCAGTGGTAAAATGGTTGGGAGCAGCTTTATGTTCACTTGTTGCTTGATGGCAGTTACATGTGAACGATCCAACAGGCTCGGAATGGTTTATAATCATAATGTTTTAGAGGTAAATGGGATGTATAGTGATATGGGTGGACTTTCAGTGATTGATACTGATCCTTGGTTAGGGATTTATATCGATCCTTAACTTGACTTGCATATGCATCTTAGGCTTTGGTTTGTTGATGCATGTAGCACATTGGCCTTCTTTGGGAGCCAGTCGCTATGTTTTAGGCTTATAATCTTGGTCATACTTAGTGTCTGGGTTCGCTATTTATCACACTGGGCTCTCTGCCTCGATAACATTTAGGTTCAACTGTCATATTTGTCCAAATACTGCCTGGTTAAAAGGCTGGATAACACTCGCACTCTAAAGTAAATCTTATTTTCAACATGATGTGCTTTGAATCGAGATAGGTTAGAATTGCTGCATCAGATTCCAGTCTATACTTCAAATGGTCGTCATCCTTTCTTCGGACTATTTTGGTGAAGTATATCAGCTTTGACCATTCGTTGCAAAGCTTTGCTTAGCTCATGCCTATTAATGTCACTATAAAAACTGGAGTGTGCTCTTATTGTTCATCACTCCAAATAGGAGCTTTCAATAGACTTTCCTCTTGGATCCTACTGGTTTGAACTTGTTGCCTTGTGATTTCAGTTGTCAAGTGTATGTATGCAAGTGCACTCATACGTAGGTTGCCCACTATGCTTCACTTAGGACATATGCACATACTTATATACATTCATATGCATGCCATAAACACATTTTTGTGTGTGTGTGTGTGTGTATCCCTTTTTAGGTTTTGGCACTCATCCTTGGCCAGGGATTGGTACCGATCCCAATCTTCGAAATATCAAGGTACTTTTTAGCCTAAGTTTCTAGGTTTGAGGTCATGTATACTGACCTGGCCCTTTCCCTTTCACTTTTATCTATTTTTTCTTTTTAGATTTTCAGAGGTTGACATTGCCATTAACATCCTTTCTCCCAAATCAAAGCATTTGACTCCACTTCTTCCTTCGAATCACCACCATCCAAAGCCATGACCGTCATCTTTCAGCGTCACTTAGTCCAAGCATAGCCAGCTCAATTCTCCACTTGAATCACTTTATGAATCTTGAACTCTTTTCTTAAGTAGGCGGCAATGTCAGAGATAGGCTTTATCAGATATTTGCATCTCCGGTCGCACATGGAAGGATAGGAAGATGTAGATGGCCAAATTCCAAGGGCAAGGTTAGGATCGGTGCCAATCCTGCCCTAGGAAAATTTGGGTCACATAACTTTTGTTGATTTGAGTGAACATTCAAAGTTTCTCAAGTGGAATCTTTTAAGTTTTTACCATGGAGTTACCAATGAATGGTCGATGACACAAAATTCGATAGGACGGTCAGCGATGATGGTCATTTCGGATAGCAAGCTGACTTTCAAATAAACTGTTGCACAACATCAAATGTTGACACTGTACACTCTTAACTGTACATGTTGCACGACACTGCACAACTTTGTAAATTTCATGGTACCTCACTTAGTTTCTCTCTAGCATGAGGGAATAGTATTTAATATTTCTAATATCAGTTATGTGTTTAATTTTGATGGCCATGAATCATAAACATTTCGAGCGTCTCTTCAATGGCTATGGGCCCTTCAACCTTTAAGAATGTGGAACAAGACAATGAATCAGCTCAACCACAGTTCCTATCGTAAGGCATACTACGACACCACCCAGATCTTTGCCCACTAGTCATTAAGCCGAGCAACCTATCAAAGAGATTCCTTCTAAGCCAGCAAAAAGCATGTAAGTAGAGGCTTCTCCGGACAATCTCGATGATGCAGTTATATTGGATGACCTTTTGGATTTTACTACCTCGAAAATCGATAAAGTGTCCCTTAAAAGAATATGTGACAAATATGGCCTCCCATTCGAGGATGTATTTGTTGCCACGCACTATAAGTGGGCATACCATCCTCTAATTGCGTACATAGCATGCAGTCGATACATATATCTGGTTTGGTGTGCCTCACCATTTAACCAGTTCATTTACTTAGTTTTACATTTATGTAGCTGGCTCTGACCTAATTGCATCCTAACAACTACGCTTTTCTGCATAGCACATACATCATCTTGCGTAGCACTGGATCACATCCCAAGTGGTGAAGAGATCCGATACTTGTACAACTTTAAACATCAAAAAAGAACTCCTTCTCTCACATACTTGGAACCTTCCAGAGGTTGTAGGATAGTGACATGCACTTGGAATAAAGTAAGCTGTTTCAAAGACAATTTCATCTTTGATTGTTGCCCGGCTAGATTCATGCAAAAGTGGCTATCTGGACATAAGTCTCATATTTATTCCTTTTCATTTGAGTAGGTCTCGTGATTTGGTAGGCTTAAATTTTTCCTTACATTCTCTCAGATGTGCCTAGAAAACCTAGTAGCGTGGCCTTATAACTTACTAGAGCAGGGTCGCAGCGTCGGCTACATATTGATTACTAGCGACATTGATGTGGTAGACGCTTCGTACGAGCATGAGGGTGAGGATCCAGGAGCGCCTAGTCTAAAGTCACATGGCTGGAACTGAAGAAGTGCATGAGCAGGTTAAGGAAGGCGAATGTGGTAGAGGAGACCACGATGATGTTGATATGGGTTGCGAACCTTCCAGCAACGAGGGGACGACGACTAGGAATTCCTCATAAAGCAATGACCCAAGATAAAGATTGTCTTCATATGGACTTCGATGCAGCCTCCGCTGCTCACCAGGTAGAAAAGACATAGGTCCAACCTCCTAAGGACATTTATACAAATTTCAGGCTGATTCTAGATGAGGTTAGTTCTTTCGATCTTAGAAAACAGGACCAATAAGGATATCGACTCCTCTATCCGTCTATAAGGTGACTTGCCAACTACCCATGTAGGGGAAATCACCCCTGTCAGCAAAATTCAGACATATGGTCCATTGGGGGTGACACTAGTGCACACACGCACTACATCTTGCTTGTTTTGCGTCAAGCTCTATCCTGGTAGGCTTAACTTGTCTCTACTTAACTTGCAAGTGCAATAAAGCATAGGACTATGTTTTCCTTCTAGGATCAGATGGGTAAGCAAAAGAGCTAGAGCTCGCGCACATGCTCTCATGGCACTGGCCATGACTCAGACACTAATAAGAGATCAAGCCGAGATCGAAAGGGCTGAGACAGGGGGTATTAGTCTCACTATCCTTCCTCAAGGCGCAAATCTATATCTTGTCTCCTTTGCCCAAAAGCTTGGATATGTTCTCCAACCAACCTGATGACATTCCACTAGTGGATGTCTCTCGTGCTCCTTCTTCGTCTTCTCTGCAAAATAAACTGTTTCGCCCCATACCTACCGACAATCTGAGCAGTCATCTAAACTTGTTGCCTCCGACTCTTCTTTCCATAAGGCCAATCGAAAATCTGTTGAACCCTCCTTCGTCATGACGGAGAAAGAAGTTGCTTCTTATCCTCATTTAGCCGATCTAAAGCGTCGATTTCTAAAATTCTACTTTAATGTAGATAATTTTGCTCCTAACCGAAAGGATATCCCTCTAGATGTCCAAGGACAAACCATGGCTTATGTCAACGATAATTATGAATAGTATTTTAAATGGAAGAGACTAGCTGAGGTGATTTCCGAGTATGTTGAAAGAAAAAAGGTTGAGGTCGCAGGATTGAAGCTTGAGGCAGGGCAGGACAAGGAAATTATAGCCCACCTTGATGAGGAAGTCTCAATGCTGACAAGGTCACTAAGAGAGACAGGGAAAAAGTCATGAACCTGACTGAGTCGGTCGAGAAGAATAGACAGAGCCATGAAAAGAAAATTAAGACTGCCAATTATAGGAACGCATTCTGTCATTAGAGAACGAGGCTTTAACTAAAGAATTAGATGAGTTGAAGAAATAGCTGGATAAATAGAAGAAAGAAAAAGATGACACTCTAATGGAGGCTCAAACTACTACGAAGAGTTGGTGGATGCTCTCCAAGCGAGGGACAAGGTAGAAACTTGGGCCAAAGATGTAGAGAAGTAACTGGCAGCCATGAAGAAGTGGATTAAAGAGAAATTCGAGTTAATAATAATTAATTATAACGTCAATGTAATCAAATCTATAAATTTAGAATGGCTCGATATTGATTATCCCAAGTTTCTTGCCTTGGCATGGGAGAAGATTATGAAAGAAGAACAGGAGTCCATAGAGGGAGGAGAGGTAGATATGGAGCAGTTAGAGCATGAGCTTTTGAATGCAACTGAGATTAGAGCTATTAGAACTAGCGAGCTCTTCATACACCAAGATCTAGCTATCGAAGCCTAAAAGGACCGAGGTGAAGGCTCTGAGTCAACTACTTTGTAGGCTACCATAAGCATTACTTTCGAACTTTCAGCTTCCTCCATCTCTCCATCAGATCCATAATACAATCCGGATGAACCCTATATGCAAAGACAACCATTTTGTCCCCTGTGTTGGAGAGGAATTCTGATGGCATCCCAATTCACACTGAGACAGAATCTGGCTGAGGTATCTCACTAATCTCATCCATATTTGAGAAGGCTAACATGACACAAATGACATTTCTAATCTCTCCTTTTATGTTTCTCAAATTTTAGGTCAGCATCTTGTAACTCCTCTTCCTAAGGGAGGTCAACAACTGAGCCAACAAGCTTCGACGACCGAGTCTGTGATCTTGTCTACATTGTATACTATTCTGAATGTTCCAACTAGTGTAACCCCTGGACCTGGTGCACAAATGATTTGTTCTTTGAAGGAGGAGATGACTAGTGACCTCATAGGAACTTAGGCTGAGGTGGTTGTTCTCATAACTGGGTCATTTGAGCCTTCTTCAGGGACCACCATGCAGGAGATGCTTCAGAATCAAGTTTTTTTAGCCAAAGAAAATAAAGAAAGATCCTATTGACATTTCTCCTCCTTTATCCATAGCTTTTCCTGACCATACTATTTTTTCTCCAGTCACTCTCTCTGTCCCCAGAGGCACTCAAAGTGCTTTCGCTAGATCATCACTAATTAGTCCTTCGAAGGGCCATGGAAGTGGAGGGAGGAACATAAAGAAACTAGAGGAGCTTGGTTCATACTCCTCCGGAGGGGGAGATAAGGATAAGAAGAAGAGGCATAGACATAAGATGTGACTGTTTGTTTACTTTTGTTGTACAGATGTAGGATTTGCTTTTGTTTAGGTCATCTTTGTGCAGGTTTGGCCCTTCCTTTTTTTTGGATGGTATGTTAATAAACTTGGTTTTCTCTTCAAGCTCTGTGTTGACTTGTTTGAGTTATGAGAAATATGGTTTTTATTCTTGTCTATATTCTTGCAAACCATCTCTTTATTGTCGCTTGACTAAATTGTTGGCCCATCTTGTTTGAATTTAACCAAGCTCTGTCTAAATTGCAATAGTGATTTGCATTACAATAAATAGGTCATTAGGAAATAAATAGCTCGAGTTCCCATCTACGGGTACCCTTCTTCAATCGTGTCTGATTTTAGGGTCCGATCAAATTTTGATTACCTAAAACGATGGTCTGAATATCCCTTTTGGAATGTTCTCCCTAAACCTGCCTAACACTGGGCATGGAACATCAATTCAGATATCCCTTGTTAGAATATTTGTTCCCAACCATACCAGACTCCGGGCATCGATTGTTGCTGACCACGTAGGATGGTTGTTTGCTCATCCATTTTCAGAATATAGGTCGTCGACCATGCCTGACTCTGGGTGTTGATCGAGGTTTGGATGAGATCTCACCTAATTATGGGAGATGATCTTTGGCCTTGCCTTCCTTTAGGAAAGGTTTCAGTGCTGTTGTATAAGGCCTTACCTGACTCCGGATGTCGGCCATGGATATTGCTATTCTCTGGGAAGGGTGTTAAGGGCTCGACCAAACTTCGGGTTTGAGCAACTTGGGCGCACTGTCCCATTCCACCCTCGAATGTTTATACTCCTGCCCCCAAGTCAAGGGTTAAAGGAGTTAGTTTGCATCTATCTTTATGTGCCAAGGATGGTTTTACTTTAAGGGTTTAATAATGGATTATTGAAGGTCAGTTTGCACATATCTCTAAGTACCATCACAACTACATTACACTTATGCAGATTCGTTCATGTTCACCATAATTCACAGTTTATGGTTAGATGGAGAATGATTCATAGATTCAAAAAGTCATTTCATTCTATACTTGACCAAATATTTACAAAGTAAAATCTCAAGTGAAATAAAATCGTAAGTATTCTCCATTCCATGCCCACGGGAGTGAAATCCCATCCACGGTTGCCAGCTTGAATGTCCTATCTCAGGCTTATGTTCGACTACACATAGGCCTTCCTAGATAGGGCCATATTCATAGGCTTGGAGATTTGTTTGAGCATGAGATCACCAACTTTAAAGGTCGGGACTCCTGATTTTAATGTTGTATTATCGGGTGACTCATGTCCGGTGTGCGGCTGCTCTCAGGTCATTTTGCATCACACATCTTATTGATCATGTCGAGAGACTCCGGTATGAGTTTCTCATTTGTTTGGGGGTTGTAATGAGTTATTCGATGAGAAGGCACTTCCAGTTTAGCTGGAATTATAGCCTCCGATTCGTAGGCTAAGTCGAACAGGGAGTGACCGGTCGCGAATTTGCGGATGTCGTGTACCCCAAAGTGCTAACGGTAAGTCATCGACCGATATGCCCTTGGCCTACTCCACTCGCTTCTTAAGAAAGGATTTAATTATTATTTTCATAGTTTCTACTTGTCCATTACTTGTGGGTTTGCTAGCGCTTCAAATATCTTCACAATTTGAAGCATACGGTAGAAGTCTTTGAACTCTGCACTATCGAATTGGGTTTCTGTTATCAAAGATAACCATTTGTGGGACCTTAAAGAGGTAGATGATATTTTTGAAAACGAAGCTGAACACCTTCTTAGTAATGATCATGGTTATGGCTCCACTTCAGCCTATTTCATATGATGGTCGACAGCAACGACGACAAACTTCGCGTTACCCTTGGACATTTGTAGCACACCAATGATATCGACTCGCCAAACTGCAAACAGCCAGGGACTGACCATAGGCAAAATCTCTATTGATAGGGCTCTAGGATTTTTGCAAATCTTTGGAATTTTTTGCATATTCTAGTGTAATCGGCTATGTCACAGTTGACGGTCAAATAGATGTATCCTCAGCGAAGAATTTTTTTCGCTAATGTTCTCCCCTAGTGTAGTCACCGCAACTCCCTTTGTGTATTTCCATTAGGATATGCTTGGCTTCATCATTAGAAACACAAAGAAGAAATAGGATGAGAATCCTTTCCTTTATAACATTCCTTCCTGCATGGCGAATCGTAAGGCTTTGCGATGGAGTCACCACTCATTCTTCTTGTCAAGAAGGATTCCCTTCTGCAAGTAATTCCTGATTGGAGTCTTCCACTACTATTTTCACATTCAGCCTCCTAGATTCGATCAATGTCCATTTGGTCGATGCTCAAAGCTGATAATACTTCCATTAGGACCAGGCCCATGAGTTGCGCAGCTCCTGAGCTAGCCAACTTGGCCAGCGAATCAGCCTTAACATTCTCCTCTCTAGGAATACGCGTTATCATGTAACATTCGATATCATTAAGAAACTCAAGCTTCTGTTTGGATAAGGAGCTAGCCTTTCCCCTTTTTCTTGAAACTCTTTTCTCACTTGGAATATGACTAGTTGGGTATCGCAAAAGATGTGCAAAGTTTTCATTCCTAACATCTTTTCAACTTTAAGTCCTATGATCAAAGCTTCATACTCTACATCATTGTTTGTTGTGGGAAAATCAAGTTCAGGGCATAATAGATCGAACATCCTAAGGGGTCATCGACACAACACTTGCACTAAAACAACACTCTTTGGATGCTCCATTTATATATATCTTCCACCCAGCATTTTTCTCTTTGGAGTATCATCTCAAGCAGTATACTTGACTATGAAATCTGCTAATGCTTGGCCTTGGATTGCACTTTGAGGATGATACATGACATTGTATTGGCTCAGCTCGACATTCCATTTCAACAGCCTTCCAAAAGTCTCAGGTCGCTGCAAGAACAATCTCAAAGGCTGGTCAGTCAGTTGATCGGGTGAGCCTGAAAGTACAGATGGAATTTCCATGAATCGATTAAAAACTAGTACGCCAGCTTTTCCTGCTTTGGGTAGTTCCTCTCTGCCCCACTTAATCATTTGCTAATGTAATACACCGATCTTTGGATTTGGGGCACCTTACGCACATATGCAGTGCTTAAAGCGGGCACCGACACTGCTAGGCAAACAAACAAATCTTTGTCGTACATTGGCTATGACAGGATATGATGTCTTTCCAAGTGATTAACCAAAGCCAGAAAAGCATCTCAGCACTCCTATGTCCAAGCGAAGTTTCTTTTTCCTTTCTTGAGAACATCGAAGAAAGGTATGCATTTTTTGTGGCTCTTCAAATAAAACGGCTCAAAGTGGTAACTTTTCCATTCAGGATATGAACTTCTTATATTGAATTTAAGGCTTTGATGTTACTCAACACCGCAATCTTCCCTAGATCAGCTAAATCCCTCTCGAGTTCACTATGAAACCTAAGAATTTTCTCGATGTAACTCCAAATGAGCATTTCAAAGGGTTAAGCTTCATTCCATATTTTTGAAGTACACAAAACATCTCTACCAAATCTTCCACATGATTAATCGATCATCACGACTTTACCAACATGTCATCAACATACACTTTAAACCTTTAATTTGCTCCTTGAACATAGAATTGACTTGTCTTTGGTACGTTGCTCCTCCATTCTTTAATTTGAAAGGGATGGCAAGATAACAATTCAGTCCTATGTCAGTTATGAAACTAATGTGCTTTTGGTCTTAGGCATGTACTGGAATTTAGTTGTAGCCAGAGTAGGCATTCTTGAATGATAACAATTTGTGCTCGGTGGTTGAATCTACTAGCTGGTATATCTTTGGGAGTGGATAGTTATTTTGTAGGCATGCTTTATGCAGATCGGAATAGTTGATGCATGTCTTCCACTTCTTAATGGATTTCTTAACCAGAACTAGATGAGACACCCATTTCGGGTATTGAGCATTGTGATAAAGCTATTGCCTTTTAGCTTATCAACCTCCTCTTTCAATGCAGTGGATCGCTCTAGGCCCAGGCGACGACGTATCATAGGAACACATTAAGGGTTCACATTCAATGCATTGCACGCTATCTCTGATAATATTCCACACATGTTGAAATGCATCCTTGTGAATATATCCAGGTTTGTTTGGAGAAAGCCCGTTAATTCTTTCATCATTCTCATGCTAAGCTGAGATCCGATTTTAAGGACTTGTGTAGGATCATACTGATTGATCAAGATGTTGATCATCAACTCGGCGGGGGCCGCCCTCACATCCTCTGGCTCCTTCCTCGGATCCATATCCTTATAGAATCGGTTGTGCTACCCGAGCCAGGGCGTAGGTGTTGATTTCTATGCATCCAATGACTTGATGTAGAGAGTCTTCTCCACACCATTTCCTTTCTCACGTCGCTTCGCTCCTTTTGGCCCCATAACGTAGCACTCATCTTCAATCCCTTGGTCTCCTTAGACAACGCTTGCTTCATTTTCTATAGGAAACTTCATCACCATGCACTAAAGGGAAATGGCCACTCAAAAACTAGCAAAGGTCGATCAGTCCATAAAAGCATTATAAGTTGAGAATATATCCAACACCATGTAGGTCACAACTCACGCTCTCTTGCAGTCACATTCTCCTAACATCATTGACAAGTCTATACATCTAACAGGTTCTGTCGTTGTCACATTAAATTCCTAGATAAAGATTTGCATGATTTTACGTCTTTGCCATCCAAAAGTACCGGATCATAGGCCCTTTTGAATACCACAATTGCCTAGCACTTTCCTCATAGTCACTAGTCTAGTCATTGATGACATCATCAAAGGATCCAACATAAGGGCTTTGACCCCATCGGCGTCCTATTCCCGAACACTATATCATCGGTCATCGTCCTGAGCTGCTTTGCTGGAGCTCCATCTTTGACGGTAAGGCAACTCTCGTTAACAAAATGTTTCAATGCATTCACATACTTCTCTATTTTATTCTCTCTTCTCAACTGGATGTCGTCCTTTAGAAATCATATTAATAATTAATCTTTTTTCAACTTGCATGGGCTCGTCCTCATCAGGCCTAGCCTGCCCCCGTTGGAACGATGGTCCTTGAGGGTAAGAGCTTCCTTGCCCACCATCCTTTATGACTTTGAAAAACTATTGTGACTACGTCTTCCTTATCAGATCTTCAATCATATCGCATAAATGTCTACACTCATTTGTGTTATGATCGTGGGTTTCATGAAATCTACTATACTTTCCAAAATTATTCACCTTCTTAGTCGACTCCCTCGGAGCCAGCTTCTTATACTGATCTGTATCTTGGGTAGCAAGGTAAATGTATTCGATTGAATTATTCAGCTGTGTGTAACCATCATACTTTGAGAACCTAGGGTGTCTCCTGTAACCAAGCTGTCTATCTCTGGACCCCATATCATTCCTTCTCTGACCGCCACTCTTATTCTCGATATTCACATCAACATTCCTACAATTCTCCCCAGACTGCTTTACTTCAACATTGCTCTAAATTACCATGGCGAGTTGCCGAGTACTGACTTTCCTAATGGTAGTGCTTGCGTCTTTCAAGCGTAGAAACCTATTCGCCATTTTGTAAAATACATCCATCCTTAATGGGGGTTTCATTTTCAACCATCTCCCGAAATCAGTATCAGGATGAATCCCCTTTATCAAAGCCATCAGAATGATATCTTCTTATGCATTACTCACTTCTAGTATAGCCATGTAGAATATACTCAAGAAATCTTTCAATGGCTCTCCCACTTCCAGGAAAAGGTTAGATAGTGACATTACGTCCTTGAGATGGAAGTTATGTAAATGGAACTACTTAATAAAATTCTATGTTAACTGATCAAAAGATGAAATAGAGCTTGGTGGAAACCAGATGAACCATATTCTTGCAATGCTTCGAGGAAAATCATGAAACAACGATATCTAATAGCATCGGTCACTTTGGTCGAATCCATATGCCATTCATACTTCATCAAATGTTGACTTAGATCCATCCTCCAATTATATTATGACATCATTAGCATCACAAACTTTATAAGGTATTCTTCATGCAATATTTGTTTGGTGAATGGGTTTCGACTAGGAGAGGAGCCTCATTAATCATTACCCTGATGTTGATTTTTGCTTACTAACCTCCTCACCATTTCAGCAAAGTACTCCCACTAAGTGGGATCTACTGAACGATGGTAATCGTAGTCTGCCCCGAGTGTTTGTCCTGACAAACGCTTTCAGTTAGATTTATGATACCTAGGTTCTTCTGACTCTAAGAGAAACGTTCGTCCAGTAGTTCTACTAGCTTGGTTTCTATGCGATGGACCGACAACAACTGCCTGATCTCCAGCATTTCGGACGTCAACAGCATGATCAGACATACCTCTAAAATCGTCATTCGCAACATTAACTCGTCGACTTACCAAACTAAGAAAAGAAGGTTTGTTACAAAACCCTGTATGGAGATCAACACCGATCCCCGTGTTTTGTGCATGACTGGTCTCCAGCCTTTACTTAAAGTGTTGGCCTCCTTTCTACCCATCTTTTGATTCCTTTCCCTCTATCTTTGGATTGATGATAAGGAATGATCATACTCTAAATCGAAAGGCATCAACTCTTTCATGCTTCTTTTGTGGCCACGGGATAATTAATTCAATAGACCGATGCTCTCCTACATCTATTGCTTCATCTTGTAGTGGCTCTCCTGCAGCTTGTCCTCCATCTATTTCATCGTACGATCCATCTCAACCCTCATTATTACCTCTGATGGGTTTTGAATTCAGCAATAGTTGGTTGTGAAATCTCTTCCACATGCTGAGAGTCAATATTCTCAACACCATTTGCAGCTCTAGAAGTGCTGGATTGATTTTTCATTGGGCCATATCTTAAACTAGCTTGGATTAACCGTATGATAGATTCTGCGGGTGGTCACAGACTGCAATAATAAGACTAACGGATCTACCTCATAGATTTAAGCTATCCAAAAGTAGAAAATAGATCCAAAAGACTGAGATCAACTTTCTCAATGAAAGCACCAAAATGTTTAAACCAAAATATGGCACAAACACCAAAAAATGAAAGTAGAGAAAATAAGTGAATAAAGTAAATTAAAATAAGGTACAACAAGACACATGAACTTATTAGTGGTTCAGCTAACTATTGGCTACATCCACTTAACTTTGCTACTAATTTTATTTCTGTTTACAACATATGTTCGATGAACCCCGAAATTACAAGAGATATATGTAAATCGTAAACAACTCAAAAAGATCCCCTAAAACAACACCCTACCCCTTTATTTATAACCGAAGGTCGCTGAAATTATCTCCACCATATTCATACTTATGTTCCTCGTGTCCAGGAAGAGACATGCTAGGATGATCATGGTCACAAAAGCCATCATCAGGGATCGATACTAAACCATAGTCAAGGATAGGTACTGATCCATACGTTTGCTTCATAAGTCTTCCTTGTGGCCCTAGGTAGGTGCAAATTTCTTGTGCATGTATGTTTTCCATCTTGATTGATTTACTAAAAGCTTGTTTTTGGGTGAAATACTTAGTTCGCTGGTGGAGTGGCAGTTAGTAGCTTCATATTCACTTGGTGCTTGATGGCAATTGCATGTGAACAATCAAATGTGGCTTGGAATGGGTTGTAATCATCATGGCTTGGAAGTAGATGGGATGTATAGTGAAATGGGTGGACATTCGAGGATAGGTACCGATCCTTGGTCAAGGATCAGTACTGATTCTTAACTTTCATATGCATCCCAGTCTTTGGTTTGTTGATGCATGTGGCATTGGCCTTATTTTGCGAGTTAGTTGCTATATTTTGGCCTGTAATATTGGTCCCACTTGGCATCTGGGTTCGCTAGTTATCACTCTAGACTCTCTGCCTCGATAACCTTCAAGTTCAACTAGTCAGATTCGTCCAAATACGGCCTAGTCAAAAGGCTGGATAACAATTTAATTAATTTATAACAATTTATAATTAATTAAATCAGGAGATAAGTGTATTCAATGTTTCAGTTGTATGACTTTTTGGTGTAAATTTGGCCAGCGTTTAATATCGAACAATTCGAATATTAATGTTCACACATCGTTTATAAGGTGATGTGACATAATAGCCAAATTTATCACTTACTTAGCTTCGGAAAAATCCAAATTTATTTTATTTAAGCGTTACCTAGTAGTGACAATTATTTATACCAATTCTCTTCATCAAAAACTATATCACATTAGGACTTATGGAATTTAGTAATGGTCAGAATTACAATATCGTCCATATTCAACTTTATGATCCAAAATCAAAGTCCTCGGATTAATAATAATTATTATTATTAATCGAACTACTCTAGCCTAAGATTTTGACTATAAGTTGATTTCAGTTGACCGTGTTGCTAACCTCACATAATCGAAGGGACGAATCCTTTCTTGAATAGTGTGTCACTTCCAATACTTCCACTCGATCCAACTATAGCCGTTCGATTGATGTCATGCCTTGGTTTAACTATAATCAAAACTAAGCTTTCATATTGAAGATCAACAGTATTCCTAAGTCAAGAGAACTGTGCAATATTGTCAATCAATATTTTTTGTTAGATCTTATTTATATTAACCAACAGAAAACTATTAATTGAATTGTTGTATAGTTATCCAACAATTATTAGTATGTAACCCCTTGGTGCACCCGATAGTCATGAGTAATACACTTTCCAACATTTCTAGAATGTTACGTAGTCTAGTATCAATGGACGTAATGATATTCTGTCTTGATACATCTTGAATAGGAATATCTAAAATGATGTGTTTATTATATGTTTTAAAATATTCATGATTACGACTATATTTATAATTACTATCACAAACACACTGTTTATGGATTTTCTATCAAATATACTTAGATTAAACAATTAATTAATTAAAAAATATCATAACAAGCATATAACGTAAAGAAGAAAACACCTTTCAGTATGAATGAGAGTTGACTACAGAGTTAATAATTTGCAATAAATTACAGAATTGCCCCTAGGACATACCCTTGACTCTATCAATCTCCGACTTGCGCTTGGGGCCACTTAAGGAATCTCAATCCCATCTTGTAATGATTCGGATTTTTAGACGTTTGATTTGGAATATTTAAATGGTTTTAAATATTTGATCTAGAGTATAACTGAGGTAGAAAATTTTTAAAAACTGGAAATTTAAGCGATTTCGTTAATTTTGAAAATTGTCGAGACTATTTTAAATAGCAATCCGGGGCACGGTCTTGGATTTCAGAGAAACCAGTTCCATTGAATCCGTAATAATGTATTATTATCAGTTTTCAAATTCCGTAATATTTGGAATTACCGTTTGGTCATACGAAATAAAAAGCCAGAAATAATTTAATGAATCTAATTTAAATTGGGTCCAAAAAGCTATCTTCTCCATATGACCAAATTAGGACTCAAAACCTTTTCCATTGCATTGGAAATAGAAGTATAATAATATAAACGCCTAACGGCACAACTCAATAGGAGAACGAGATTTCACCGTAAATAATATAGGATATGTAACATCCCGCCCTTTTGACCGCCCCTAGTCGGTAATTAAACCAACTTGAAACGTTCAAAAAGACGGATTGTTATTTAGTTTATAGAGTTTAAATAGAATCAGCCACAGTATCACAGAATAATAATAATATTATTTCGCAAGAAAGAATTTTTTTTCTACAAATATCAGAGTTTATACAATGAATTAAATTTATACAACGGAATATTTCTTTAATTACAAAATCCCCGAACTAAAGTGAGCGTTTTCCCCCTCTCTCTCTAACTTCGCTGCCCGAACACCTTCAAGCTGCAAAACACTCGGTCTGACCTGAGTATTACATTCAAAAGAAAATAATACACTGGTCAGTCTAATTCAAACTTAGTTATTAGTGCGTAGAGGCAATAATAATCAAATAATCAATTAGACGACAGTCAAAATAAATTCACCTATCCAATCCTTTAACAAGAAATCAGATAACGGTAAATATAACACTTAACAGTGTTAAACAATAAATCAGCAAATTCAAATTATCAACGAAGATAGATGAAGGGAATATTAATGAAGATAATTTAGAAAAACATCAGAATTGCCTAAACGACAATTAACAACAAAATCATCAAATTAAACCAAATCAATTCAAACAATTGAAATGTCACTTAAAACATCAATACTGATTGGTTGCAGTACATGCATGCGTGCACCGCCTCGCCAATACCGTAATGAAATACCCCAAAAGTCCAACAAATCAAAAGCAAAAAGCTCCAACTAAAATCAAAATGAAACTCAAGTGCAATAGAAATGAATACTGACATGCACAAGTGACTCGAACCAGTGAGTCAAGTGCAAGTCAAGACAGTGTACCCATATCCAGTGCAACTTCAGAATGAAGCGTATGCACCAACAATTTAGGCTACTACATATCACAACAAATAGAAACGGCAGAGGTCAAGTCAGTGCTATCGCGACTCAACGCAACTGCAAATAAAACTAATAGTGTAACATGCTAGAAATTCAAGTGCAAATCCACTATCAGAAATGTAGACTGCAATTAAACAGGACCAAATCAAACTACAACAAAATGCAAAAGGTAAATCAGTGACTCAACGCAACTGCAGCACCAAAGCACAAAGCAGTGGTAGAACTACAAAATAGAAGGAGCGTGAGGGCACCAGAGGTATGGCACCACAGCACATAAATACATGAATAAGTGATACAACAGTTCAGTATCAAAGAAACAACCGAAGTCAAGTGCTACAGGTTACTGCATATCTAATATGCAAACCAAAGTTGCAGTAAAACAACAAAAAGGATCAAGTCAACATATATAATCCAAAAATGCAACAAAAATGGAACTGCCGCCACCACAAGGATACAAGGGTAAACTGCAACAAATACTGCAGCCACCACAAGATCACGAGGGCGAGACTGCATAAAAAACTCAGATGCAACCATCAAAACAATGCAGCAATGGATAAAGTTGCACAGTGAACCTGTATGCAACCCAAGTGCACCAATACAAAAGTGCAGTACACAAATCCAAGTGCTCAAACTAATCACAAACATATAGCAAGGTAAAACTGAAACACCAGGTTTGACAAGACATGTACAAGTGTATATATACAAGTGCAGTCCAGTTCATGCACAGGAGCTCAAGAGCAGCCCAAAATAAAAACATATACTGGCAAAACTGGAACAACAGCATGCATAAGCACACTAGTGAATCATGACCAAAGGCCATAGTATCACTCAATTCAAATATAAAGAAGAATACCCTAATCTTAGTAAAAATGACAAGAGTAGTGGCAACATAGAGTATACCAGAATGAAAGGAATATCACTGCAACATAAGAAACTGCAACCCCCACAAGTATTCAAGGGCAAGACTGCAACGAAAATGCAGCCACCACCTAAATACAAGGGTACAGCAAATACAAACTGCAACTACAAGGGGAGTGATAATATATGATGAATCTGAGGCCACAGTGGCACTACACATGACAAAGAATACAAGTGCACCAGCAAAGTAGAAATAAGGAGTACTACTACAGATTAACAAATACCATATATAACTCGAACACAGTGAAGCCAACATTCAAATGGTGCAAGAAAATGACCAGAAGTAATAGCAATCATATACATACATACATGAATGCATATATATACACACACACACATGATAATGGAAAGACACTTATATGTACAAATGAAGACACAGCAAGGCCAAATACACAACAACCAAGTCCAAGACCAGCGAATTGCTATGGTCGACCAGGCAGCAACCAAAATAATACACCATGACTCATATAAACAAAACCGACACACATTGGAGTGTCATATACAAACCAAGTATATATGAGCTGAAGCCAGCAAATGTTCAAAACCGAGATACCTAAGTAAACTAAACAAGTCAGTAAAGGTTCATTGTGGACAGAATCAACAGAGTTTCCAACTCTAAGTCAAGTGATAAAAATAGGTGCACAGCACTGTCAAATGAAGACTCAAATTACAATTTCACTACCTCAACAGTCAGAGTATAATCGACAAAGTGAAATTACTTATATATATAAACCAGTGCAAACTTCACTTACAAATCGTCAAAACATATCTGAAATTTCAAATTGAATAAGTCAACATAATCAAGCACTGTACGCAAGTGGAAACCAATGCAAAATACTGAATTTCAATGATGAACAGCGATCAAACGTACAGGCCAATGGAAAACCAAGTCAAAGCCAGAAGTTCAACCGCAGTTTTCAAGTGACAAAAGTCGACACATGCCAGCAAAAATGAAGTTTCAAATCAAGGCCGAAGCCAACAGAAATCTAACGTAGACAAAGTCAAAACCCACAAGTCGATCAACAATCATTATAGAAAGTTTGGTTTTTGATAACATCGGCAAACACCAACAAATCTCAACTTGAGTTCGCAAAGCAAAAGAAGGCCGAAGCCAAAATACTTTCACAAAAATCAAGGTGAACAAAGCTTAACTTCAATTCAGAGCCGAGAAAAAACATGAAAGTACAAGTTCAAAATTGCTAAAATCTTGAATTAGATGTGAGTGACAATTAATCACTCACCTTAGCCCAAATCGAAGCAGCCGCGAGCAAGGCGAAGGAATCAAATCGATCAAGGCGACACGCAAATCATCACTGATTTGATTGAATTAAAAATAGGCGCTTCAAGATACAAAGCCCTAATTTGCAAGCAAGGGAAGACGAGAATAAGGAACGGCAGCCATTTTTCTTCGTTTGCTTTTTTTTAGGGCTTCGAACGAAATGAATGGGGGCGGAGGAAAAATGGGTAGAGAGGAAAGGGATATCGGCCATGCTTTGAAATGAAGGTTGCGTGATTTTAGGCTTGAGTTAAGGCGTGATTTTAGGCGCAGCTAAAAAGATTATCATATTATTATTATTATTTTTAAATTCAATTTGGTTCGATATAATTTCAAAACTGAACAAATCACTTCCAAATTCAATTCTGAAGCTTTTACTGTCTTTAGTATTATCAATGTGAATTTTCTATGCTATTAAATTATTTTTAATCATCTTAAAATTGAAGATTCAATTTTTATTCAATTTTTAATAGATTAAATTTTATAATTTAATCGCCAAATTCGTAGTTATATTGGAAATTCAAATTAAACCATCATTCAAATATTTAAAATTAATTAAATATTTTTAATTTAAATTGTTCAAAATTCAGGGTCGTTACAATCTTCCCCCCCTTAAAAGAATTTCATCCCGAAATTATAAGTTAGGAAAAATGATTGTTAAAATCTCACCGATATTTATATCCTACACAACTTTACCAAGTTCGAAACTTATTAAAAATAAATAAATATAGGATTCATTCCATTTGTTTTATCTCACTAGCTTTGTTCATTATCTCCTTTTGTTTATTGATTTCTACAATCAAGACGCAGAAGTCTTTTACCAAAATTTTCGACTTACAAAACTCAGATTTAAACTTGAAATTCTTTATGTTAGAGATTAGCATATTATATCTTTTCCAAAGCTGTGGACTTTCAAGACATTTTAAAGATCTTCTTCCTTAGTTTATTTGGTTGGAATTATGTAATTTTAATTTCAGACTATTGATTTGCTATTTAAAGTTTTGAAAATACTTACTAACTCGAAGTTGAACAAGTCTATCGTCGTTCTTACAGACATTAGGCATACGCTGGCCAGGCGCAGGACTAAAAATCTCCAAGTACTAAATATACTTGCTTCAACTCCCAGTGAAAATACTTAAAAATCTTTTAAAAATGGATATGGAAAGCACGTTCCCCCATGGATCATAGTTACCCGACGGTTACGCTACTATCCCAGTGGAATCGCTTGTAATCTGTAGATTTCACATCTCTTGAATTTCGCCATGGTTGTTGCCATAGATCGCAGTTCACCTGGCGGTTACGCCACTATCCCAATGGAATCGCTTGTGACCGTAGGCATCTCGCCCCTCAAATTTCGCTTTGGCATCAAGATCGCAGTTTACGCGGCGGTTGCGCCACTATCCCAGTGGATCGCTTTTAACTGTAGGCATCACGCCCTTCAAATTACGCTAGCATACATCATAATCAATCAGCATGATCCCATCACGAGGGATTCTAATCCGAATGGACACTCCAACTTATGGAAATTCTACGTAGCTACGAATTTCAAATGGACACTCATACCGAGTTCCAACACATTCACAAATTTTCAATGGAAGGTACTTTTCCATATCCTCAATTTAGAAAACATAATGTCATATACATATAGTACTTCATTTCACATTTCGTACATCTCATACCTATATAAACTTACATAGGATTTCCATAACAATTACTTTCCAAACTGATGGTTTTCGAATTTACTACATTCTCATATATAAGTTCCGAAAACCACAATATCCCATACCCATAACAAATAGAGGATTCCTGAATTTTCCATCTCGTTACCAATTTAAAATTTTCCTCTAAATCGATTTGGAAGTTTAAGGTTATCTCAAACCCAATTCATATTCATAATTCAATTTATTATCGACTTCACACTCGATTTGGATTTCACGTTACATCGTCAATTCTCAACACATAATTGATGTCTACCGATATATAACCTCTGAGCTCGTACGTCTCAGAGAAGGGTGTATATAGCTAAGAGAATAAATTCTCCACCACCACAGATATATATTTAATAGAGATCAATTGATATGTCATCAATTCACAATGTTAGACATACAATCCAAACCGACCATCCAAAATTCAAAGCTCAACTTATATTGTTTTTGTTGTCAAAGTTAAACTCAATTTAACTCAAGATTCAATCTTTTTGAAAAAAAATTCAAGTTGAACTAATTGTTCAAATTTCCCATTTAACTTTTTCAACTTCGACTTAATTCATAGTTCGAATTCCTTATACTTTTCACAATATTAGTTTTAAACCTACTTCAAACTTTTCAATATTAAGTTTTTCACTTAACTTAATTCTCCGCACGTTTAAATTCAAATTCATCACTGAATCTATTAAACCTATTATGGTTCATCATGTTGACAAACTTCAAATTTGAAATCTAAATCCCATTTGAACCTTGCATTTTCTTTCTATTTCCAAAAATAATCAACTAGTTCTTTAGTAAGCCATTCATCGACTTGGTTTCATTAGATTCATATCTCCACATTAACTATTTTAGGAATTAGTCTAAACTTGAAATATAAGCTTTACATCAAAACTAGTTTGATTCATACAGTTAAGTCGACAAATAGATTTCCTTCCCAAGGCGCTATTTACTAAAATACTTCTTTCTGTACAAAACTATCCATAGCTTAATACTTTTAAAATACGTACATAGAAGATTTTGGATTACAAAAGATAGTATTACAAAATATATTGATTGCTTCAAATATATTGACTGGTTTAAGATTCAGAATTATTGAGGACTATCGACTTCCTGTCTGGTAGTACGCATCTTTGCCAAACTTCCCTCTTTGGTTTTTTCCATTTCAGGTTGTATTAAAGGAGGATTAACACATTCAAAGTCAACATGTCCCCAATTCCTACAATTTCCGCAAAAATATAAGATGTTTCCATCCTTATCTATCATCCTTGCACTTTTCGCTATAGCTGATCGGGCTATAGCTTGCTTTCCATGCTGCCTTTCGGTGCAGTTTCTGGCTATATGTCCAATCTGGCGACAATGGTAGCATATTTACAATCTGTCGACTGGTAAATCGAGTGTGCGCTTCTTCCTTTTCACTTCAGGGCAATGACTAAGAAAATGCCCTTTCCCCTGACATTTAAAACACACAATCTCAGGATGAGCGAATCGGTCATCCACATTCCTTTTCTTTCTCTTCTCTCGGCACATAACGGCATAATGGCCCTTTTTATGACATCGATAACAGGTAACATCATCATAGGGACCAGGTCCTTGCCTTTCATTGATTTTCCTTTCGATTTTCGCACGTGCCACTTCTGCTTCTCTACGGGAAATTGCTCTTTGTTCACGGCGTGCTGCTTTTTGTGCTTCGGTTTTCGCCATTATAATTAACAAGATGTTTTCAAAGTTTCCTATTAAAATTTTCAATCCCTATTAGCAAAGGTTGGATTATTCAATCATTTTCCCAAGACAATTTGCAAATTTACATTATCCTGATATATAGGATTATTATTCAACCAAACTTGAGATTCAACTCCGGATTTTATTTCAGACATTTGAAATATACATATATATACATACTTGCGTATCAAACCTTGCTTGAAACATAAAAACAAAAATTATTGAATTTTAATATTTTCGAAAATATTTTGAAAAATTACTTGAAATTTTTTATTTTTTATTTTTTTCCTGTATATACTACTAGTATTGTTCTTCAAAACATTTGAAACCAATTTTCAAAAGAATTCAGAATCAAATTCCAAAGTTATAGTTCAATGATCCCTTTGGCTATAACTAAATTGACATGTCATTTTATTTCCCATTTATTACTTTGGAGATATTCAAAATATTTGATTTAAACCAATTCATTAGTTCACTTAACTTATATTTTATTTTTCATAAATCTCAGTAATTCGATAATGGGTTTGCGAGTGATCGGGACTCAAATCAAAGGAGACCTTACCGAAGAGAAACTATCGTAAACCTAAATTTAGAGAGGGGGATTTCCAAAAAGGATTTGAATTTTCAAAATACCTTTTATTAAAAAAAACAATTTTATACTTCTTTAGATTTGAAAAACGCTTTGTTTAAAGTGATTCTAGTGACTATTCATATAAACATCATAAACTAAGCTTTGTATAAACCAAAGCTCTGATACCACTTTTGTAACATCCCGCCCTTTTGACCGCCCCTAGTCGGTAATTAAACCACCTTGAAACGTTCAAAAAGACGGATTGTTATTTAGTTTATAGAGTTTAAATAGAATCAGCCACAGTATCACAGAATAATAATAATATTATTTCGCAAGAAAGAATTTTTTTTCTACAAATATCAGAGTTTATACAATGCATTAAATTTATACAACGGAATATTTCTTTAAGTCCAAAATCCCCGAACTAAAGTGAGCGTTTTCCCCCTCTCTCTCTCTAACTTCACTGCCCGAACACCTTCAAGCTGCAAAACACTCGGTCTGACCCGAGTATTACATTCAAAAGAAAATAATACACGGGCCAGTCTAATTCAAACTTAGTTGTCAGTGCATAGAGGAAATAATAATCAAATAATCAATTAGACGACAAACAAAATAAATTCACCTATCCGATCCTTTAACAAGAAATCAGATAACGGTAAATATAACACTTAACAGTGTTGAACAATACATCAGAAAATTCAAATTATCAACGAAGATAGATGAAGGGATTATTAATGAAGATTATTTAGAAAAACATTAGAATTTCCTAAACGGCAATTAACAACAAAATCATCAAATTAAACCAAATCAATTCAAACAATTGAAATGTCACTTAAAAAATCAATACTGATTCGCTGCAGTACACGCACGCGTGCCCTGCCTCGCCAATACCGTAATGAAATACCCCAAAAGTCCAATAAATTAAAAGCAAAAAGCTCCAACTCAAATCAAAATGAAACTCAGGTGCAATAGAAATGAATACTGACATGCACAAGTGACTCGAACCAGTGAGTCAAGTACAAGTCAAGACAGTGTACCCATATCCAGTGCAACTTCAGAATGAAGCGTATGCACCAGCAATTTAGGCTACTACATATCGCAACAAATAGAAACGGCAGAGGTCAAGTCAGTGTTATCGCGATTCAACGCAACTGCAAATAAAACTAATATTGTAACAGGCTAAAAATTCAAGTGCAAATCCACTCTCAGAAATGTAGACTGCAATTAAACAGGCCCAAATCAAACTACAACAAAATGTAAAAGGTCAAGTCAGTGATTCAACGCAACTGTAGCACCAAAGCACAAAGCAGTGGTACAACTACAAAATAGAAGGAGCGTGAGGGCACCATAGGTATGGCACCACAGCACATAAATACTTGAATAAGTGATACAACAGTTCAGTATCAAAGAAACAGCCGAAGTCAAGTGCTACAGGTTACTACATATCTAATATGTAAAACAAAGTTGCAGTAAAACAAAAAAAAGGCTCAAGTCAACATATATAATCCAAAAATGCAACAAAAATGGAACTACCGCCACCACAAGGATACAAGGGTAAACTGCAACAAATACTGCAGCCACCACAAGAACACGAGGGCGAGACTGCAATAAAAAATCAGATGCAACCATCAAAACAATGCAGCAGTGGATAAGGTTGCACAGTGAACCTGTATGCAACCCAAGTGCACCAATACAAAAGTGCAGTACACAAATCCAAGTGCCCAAACTAATCACAAACATATAGCAAGGTAAAACTGAACACCAGGATTGACAAAAGACATGTACAAGTGTATATAGGAGCTCAAGAGCAGCCCAAAATCAAAACATATACAGGCAAAACTGGAACAACAGCATGCATAAGCACACTAGTGAATCATGACCAAAGGCCATAGTATCACTCAATTCAAATATAAAGAAGAATACCCTAATCTTAGTAAAACTGACAAGAGTAGTGGTAACATAGAGTATACCAGAATGAAAGGAATACACTGCAACATAAGAAACTGCAACCACCACAAGTATTCAAGGGCAAGACTACAACGAAAATGCAGCCACCACCTAAATACAAGGGCACAACAAATACAAACTGCAACTACTAGGGAGTGATAATATATGATGAATCTGAGGCTATTGTGGCACTACACATGACAAAGAATACAAGTGCACCAGCAAAATAGAAATAAGGAGTACTGCTGCAGATTAACAAATACCATATATAACTCGAACACAGTGAAGCCAACATTCAAATGGTGTAAGAAAATGACTAGAAGCAATAGCAATCATATATATATACATACATGAATGCATATATATATATATATATATATATACACATGATAATGGAAAGACACATATATGTACAAATGAAGACACAGCAAGGCCAAATACACAACAACCAAGTCCAAGACCAGTGAATTGCTATGGTCGACCAGGCAGCAACCAAAATAATACACCATGACTCATATAAACAAAATTGACACACATTGGAGTGTCATATACAAACCAAGTATATATGAGCTGAAGACAGCAAATGTTCAAAACCGAGATACCCAAGTAAACCAAACAAGTCAGTAAAGGTTCATTGTGGACAGAATCAACAAAGTTTCCAACTCGAAGTCAAGTGATAAAAATCAGGTGCACGGCACTGTCAAATGAAGACTCAAATTACAATTTCACTGCCTCAACAGTCAGAGTATCATCGACAAAGTGAAACTACTCATATATATAAACCAGTACAAACTTCAGTTACAAAATTGTCAAAACATATTTGAAATTTCAAATTGAATAAGTCAACATAATCAAGCACTGCACGCAAGTGGAAACCAATGCAAACTACTGAATTTCAATGATGAACAGCGATCAAACGTACAGGCCAATGGAAAACCAAGGCGCAGCTATAGCGCAGTTTAACTTCAATTCAGAGCCGTGAAAAAACACGAAAGTACAAGTTCAAAATTTCTGAAATCTTGAATTAGATGTGAGTGACAATTAATCACTCACCTTAGCCCAAATCGAAGCAGCCGCGAGCAAGGCGAAGGAATCAAATCGATCAAGGCGGCATGCAAATCATCACTGATTCGAAAAAACAGGCGCTTCGAGATACAAAGCCCTAATTTGCAAGCAAGGGAAGACGAGAACAAGGAACGACAACCATTTTTCTTCGTTTGTTTTATTGTTTTAGGGCTTCGAACGAAATGAATGGGGGCGGAGGAAAAATGGGTAGAGAGGAAAGGGATATCGGCCATGCTTTGAAATGAAGGTTGCGTGATTTTAGGCTTGAGTTAAGGCGTGATTTTAGGCATAGCTGAAAAGATTATCATATTATTTTTATTTTTATTTTTAAATTCAATTTGGTTCGATATAATTTCAAAACTGAACAAATCACTTCCAAATTCAGTTCTGAAGCTTTTATTGTCTTCAACATTATCAATGTGAATTTTCTAAGCCTTTAAATTATTTTTAATCAGCTTAAAATTGAAGATTCAATTTTTATTCAACTTTTAGTAGATTAAATTTTATAATTTAATCGCCAAATTCGTAGTTATATTGGGAATTCAAATTAAACCATCATTCAAATATTTAAAATTAATTAAATATTTTTAATTTAAATTGTTCAAAATTCAGGGTCGTTACAAGATATCTTCAATATTTGAATATATTAAATCATATCAGAAGTCACTCTCCATCAGTGAAACATGCCCGAGACGTTTGCTTGGGTTAAATCATGATCTATTCCCTTCTTCCTTTCAAAAAAATCAAATCGATCAGCACAAGAGAAAGATAAAATGCAAATGAAAGAAAAAATTGTGTTTCCTCCTCTTCGATTCGACGAACGAAATCAGAAAAAAAAACGAGGGATCGAGTCGCTTACGAGCGTAAGATGGCAGTGGGTTTTATACATGTGGTTATTTAGTCAATTGGGGGCTGAGGGAAGAGGTAAAGCGACATCACGACACACGTAGGAGGGTGAAGTGGTGTGAGGCAGTCACGATAGGAATATGGTGGCGACGTGGATGATGCGAACAAGGCGCAGCTATAGCGAAGAAGTCGAGTGCATGATGGTGTTCGTATGCAAGGGCTTGGGTCGCAATTTGATGGTTAAGGCAGAGCTTAAGTTTGTTGGGACGAGAGGGTAGAGCACATGAAGAGGGGAGGCCTGGAATTGGTCTGGTGATCGCGTAGTGGTCTGCGGTGAAGCACTAGCGTTCGTGGAGGAGGTTAAGGGTTGAGCACGTACAAAGGGAAGTGGTAGCCTGAGGATACTTGATCGAGTCAGTATATGTTCGTCGACGGAAATTCTATCGGTTTAGAAAACCGTTGAACGAATTTTGATTAAAAATAACCGCAAGCGCACGGTATACGAATGTAGCACGTGGCGAATATGGGTCGATCCACAGGGAATTGATGATTGTATAATTCTATCCAATCAAATTAAACCAATCTTGAAGAGAATGCTAAACTAGAAAAGAAGAAAAACAAGCAAAAGAAAATTGATAAAAATATGAGTGTTAAGACAATTTAGAGGCAATTTCCACTCTCTAGATCACATAAATCAATAAAATGAAGTTATGATCTCTCTTTTCTTGTCATTAGTGTATTAGTTGATATGCTTATCATAAGTATGGTATATTTGTGCTATTAATTAGCTCAATATAAACCATCAAACTGTAACACAACCACTAATACGCTTTTAAATCTCATAAAATATGACAAGAAAGTTGAAAGCAAAATCTATTTTAAGCATGGCCTATTAACTATTAATTAGAAATATAAGTCATCAAATTTTAATTTCAACAATCACTTCTTTTCCATAATCATACGTTGATGAAGAGGCAATTTGTGTTTTGTTTGACTAAGCATAGCCTATTTATTATAACAACATAGACTATCAAATTCAAAGCTAAACAACATCATTAAACCACTTCAATCATTCTTATTAAGCACAAAAAGAGAGCATAAACATCAAATTAAGTTGAAGCTACATGATTAGAGAGCTTCATTACCCCTAAATTGAAGGGGTTTAGTCTCTCATATTTGTTATCATATGAACAAATGTAGCTTGCAACATAAGAGAAAAAGAAAAGGAAAAGGGAGCAAAGTGAAATGGAAAACTATTCTAATTGCATAAAGGAAAATCTACACTACTTGCATAAAAGGAAATGAACATGTAATTAAAAAGAAACAATAATTAACATTGCATAAAAAAAGAATTACATAAGAGAAGAAATGGCTAAGTAGCCATGGAAAGAAAGAGAGATTTGATTTATTTTCTAAACTAAAACTAACTAACTAAGAGGAAGATGGCTACATGAAACATAAGGGGTATTTATACAAGTTAGAAACCCTAATTCACTTTTTGGAGAATGCCCAAAATGCCCCTTAGGAAGTGTGGAGGCCAAGTAACCATTAACATGTCTTAATCCTCCATTAAGTGTACATGAAACCATTAACTTCATAAGCATGTGCATTAGCCTTCAATTTGTACATTAAGGTAGGTGGGTAGGTGGGGTCCTCCATGATCTTCACTTTGAATTATTTCCATCTTCATTCCTTTATATTCTTTGTGCATGCATATTTCTTCATGAAACCACTCCTATTTGAGACCGTTTTCCTACAAAAATATATATAAATTTCCAATCAATTTTTCTCAAAGAAATATATGCACTTAAATGACTGTTTTGCCCTTATATGAAGATGAATATGTGAAAAATTGGAATTAATATGAATTTTGGTTAAAACAAGTTAAAATACCCAATATGATCGTTTATTTAATTTAAATAGAATAAATATGGTGGTAAAAATATGCACATTTACGTGCACATCAAATACCCCCACACTTATCTTTTTATTCGTCCTCGAATAAAGAAAAACTAAGATAAATCCGTTTTCGTGGGGAGCACGATTGCATTGAGCGTATGCAACAAGCCGTTAAACCTCTGGGTGTCCCCAGTAGGACGAGTGTTGTCTCGTGAGGGTTTTCAGCGGATACTACCCACAAAATCCAAATGCATGATGAAAATATTTACAAAATGTAAGATTTATTTACAAAGAGAATAATGCAAGTTTATCAAATATTTACAAATGAAGGATTTATTTTTAAATCGACACGAATAAGTTAAATATAGGTTTTGGTTATTATCTTGAAAATTTATGTCATTTACTCGTCAATATTTCCAATAAAAACGAAGTTATCGTAACACATAGACAATAGTTTAATTTGTTGTTTCGGTTGATAACAAAGTGTAATTATAAGATGGATCCTTAGTTGATTATCAAAGTTTATCAAAATGGTATTTTCATTTCTTTTTAATAACAAATCGAATCAAATAAGTAAAAATAGTGTTAGGATCTCAATTGCTTGCTCTCTCATTATTTGCAAGAAAAATTACACACCTAGCTCAGGTAAACCGAGGCCAGATATACCACCCATGCACTGCCTTTCGGGCTTATGTGAGAGCATGGCGAGTGCACACACTTTCATGCATACACTATCGACCGTAGGTGGTTTTTATTAAGTCTTTTTTTACATGTGTTCCATACATCATAACCGTGAGGACTTTTAAATGAGCATGAAAGCACATAATCAAAAATTCTAAGTAATTCACCCATGCATAACCGTGAGGACTTTTAAATGAGAGTGAACTTTGGATGTATTATTTTTTTTATTTTTTTTATTTTATTTTAAGAGACAGAGAGAGAGTTTTGCAAAATCATCTTAGCACTATTTAACTTAGAAGACAAAAAAAATTGTTATATCCTTTACTTTAAATTCACCACTTTTAAAACAAAGATTTTCAATTAGGATGTATTTCATAATTAACACGTATGAATCTTCCTATATACTAGTTAAACCATCGTTATTTATAATCAAACTTCATTTTTATTTTTGTTAAGACAAATAAATTTTTAATAATTTCAATTTAATAAACCTAAACCATATGTTTATCCTATAGTGTTTCTTTAAAAATAAATCAAAAACACTAAAAATAAATTCTGCTTTTGTTTTTGGATTTTTTTTTGAGTTTTTGGAAGAAAAATGAAAAATTAATCCTGAAAAATTCAAGAAGAAGATCAATCTCCCCCCACACTTGATTTTGACTGTGTCCCCACAGTCAACCTAAGTGAAAGGGATGTTTATTATTATTTACTTGAAAACGAACGGTATTTACACGAGATCAGAAAGTACATTGTCAAAAAGTAAATGAAACGGTCTTCCAAAAACCGATTCATTTGTCTCGTCGAGTATACGAGACACAGCTTAAGCTCGAAAAACCAAACCATAAAAGATTTTGAAGTTGAATGTTGATTTGGAAAAAGGAATGTCGTTTTATTGAAAATTGAATGAGTTGTTTTGTTTTCGATGATTTTTGGGGTAGATAAAATAAGTGATTGAAATTCAAGTTTATTTTCACCAAATTGAAATTCAAGTTTGTCATTGAAAAATTCTTCAAAATTATTGATTTCAAAATCAAAATGGTGATGTAAATCTTCCCCTTCATAATTTAACAACTCATTTTCAAAAATTCCAAAGAATTCATGTTCATTAAATTCGTCTTCCGTTGTTGAATTATCAACAAATTCATCGCATATATCCATTTCAAAATCCAAAGTTTTTGTATTCAAATTTTCAGAAAAAGGAAGATCAAAATTTAAATCGAGTTTCTCACCCTTAAAAGAATTGAAATCCAACTCAATTACCGTATTTTCAACAACTTTATTAAGATTGTTATTTTCAGTTTCAAAAGTTGTTGTTTGAAAATCGTCAATTATGGTAAAAGATGGATTATCACTTGACTGATCACACGTTGAGATTTGATTTTGTTGTTCACGTTGTTTCATATAAGTTTCAAACAACAAATTCGTGTGATCATTGTAAATTTCATTCATTTGTTCAACAAAATCCAATTTGTAGTTATTAAATTGAGAATTTTCGATTTGGATTTGTTGAGAACAAAAATTTCCACTCGTAACATGGTTAAGATTATTCCCATTGCCAAATTCGTTTGAAAAGCTGTTCCCATTTTCATATTGAGTTTGAAATTCATTTTGGAGTTCGAAATTAAATTGGCATGGATTATAATCGTAATCGTCTGAATTTTGAATTGAATTCAAATTTTGAAATCCTTAACTCGAGTTATTACACAAATCAGAATTACATAAATCATTTATCTCTTGATTTTGTCGTTCAGAAAGTTCGAGAAAAAATAAAATCATTTCAATGCTATTTTCAAGAGTCGAACGTTGATCATCGTTTTGAAAATTTTGTTGTTCGAAATTTGAATTATTTACAAAATAGTTGTTGTTAAAATATCCATACGAATTTGGACTGAAATCATATGGATTATATTGATTTTCACAACTATTGTAAAATTCAAGTGAATATGGAAATTCTGACATTTTGAAGAACATTTTTTTTTGTTTTTTTTATAAGCAAAAAATATTTACAAAGAGATTTTATTTTTCAAAAGGGAAATCTATTTTTGTTTTGTTTTTATTTTTCAATTTTTTTTGGTTGAATTTTGGTTTTTCTAAATTTTTTTTTTGGATTTTTTTTTTTGAAATTTCAAAGAAAAATATTTAAAAATTTCAAAGGAAAAGAAATGTTTACAATTTTTTTTTTGTTTTGGATTTTGAATTTTTTTTGTTTTTTTTTAAATATCCATGAACTAATGAAAAAAATGCAAGGGTTAATTACAAATGATTTATCCTAAGTTAGCCCAAAATTGTATAATCACAAATTGTCTTAGATAAACAAGATAGTTCTCAGCCAGGTAAGGGACTGGGGTTATCGGTGCACCACGAATCACCGTAGCAATGCAGCCGAAGGTTTAAGTACCTTCAGAGGAACAACCACTATAATATTTACGAATCACCGTAATATTTATAAATGGTTAGTACTCTGCCGTAGCCTAAACACCAAGAAATTAAATTGTTCAAAGAAGACAAATTGTCAATATACAATTAAGTGTTGTTGATTTCTAACCGTTATTATTAATCAAAATCTAAGATGAAATGCAAAGCAGAAAATAAACGTGTATTAACAATGCAATTACGAATGTAATTTTTTTTTGATTTTTTTTTAAATATATATGCAAATGCAAGCAATCAACAATGCAACTATAATAAAAACAAGAGATATATACAATGCAAGGCAAATAAAAACAATAGATAAATCAAGCAAGCAATTTTTTTTCTTTTTATAAAGCAAAGCGAAGCATTGGCAGCAGTTCCTCTCCTTTGAATTTTGCTTTTGCAACCTGAAATTAAAAACAAAACATATACAATTGTTTTTTTTTGAAAGGAAACTTAAAAGTAGGGTTTTACTTTAAAAAAAAAAGTTTTTTTTTATATCAAAGAAGAAATTAACTCGAAACCAAACAAAACAAAACCATTGAAAATAAAACAAAACAAGAAGAAATTGAAACTTGTTTTTTTTCTTTCTTTTTTTTAAGAAAAAATTAAAAAAAAAATTAAAACAAAACAACACAAATTTCAATTTTTTTTTAATATCAAAGCAAAACTAAAAACAAAGTGAGCTACCTTTTTCGTTATTAAGGATTGACTAAAAAAAAGTAACACAAACAAATTAATCACAAAGCCAAGGAAAAAAAACTATATTCTCAGCCTCAAGCCACAAGTCCTAATAACCGGCCCAATAGAAACGTTCACAAGCCCACAAAAATACTGTCTTTTATTTTTAATCAAACGAAGATGCAAGATCCAAATCTACTTCTGTAAAAAAAAATGAAATCGAACTCAAAATCTGAACGCATAGAGGTTCGTGAGTTTGCTGCTGCTATTGCGACTATCAAAAGAAAGAGGCGACTGTTGGCGATGTTCGATTTAGCGAATTAGGGTGGGTTCGCGTGAATTGGTTCGTGGTTCAAGGGGAAGCAGCAATTGACTGAAGGTGATTTGGGTATTGGGTGCAGTCGTTGTGAATTTGGGCGATTGTTGCTAAAGCAAAGGGGCGACGGTCGAGGTGATTGAAGATGATTGTGGAGTTGGCTTGCTGTGGGATGAAGGATTGGCGATTGGAGATGAAGGTGCTGGGTGTCGCGAGGAGAGGAAATAGAGGTGAAGACCAGAAGAGATAAATGCAGCAAAATGAAAAAAGGAAAAACAGTGAGGAGTTTGTGTGGTTGATGGTTGTCGTAGGATGGATTTCGATGCGCTGTTTTCGACGTTGAAGATTGTTCGAGTGTTGGATGAAAGCGCTTGGGTTCACGAGTAGTAGGAGTTGAAGCAGGTCGTTTTTTTTTTGGTTCAGCAATTTGTTTGGGTGATTGCAGTCTTGGTGGATTGAATGGTAGAAGGAGGAATGCTGTGGGTTGTAGAAAGTTTGAAATGCAGGTTGAAGGATAAGTTGTGAAATGATGATGATGATGATGGTGGTGGTCTGTGTGTCGACGAAGGCAGTTTGTGGATGAGCTTGCTCAATGCCAGGTAATGGATGTAGTATATATAGCAGCGTGATTGAAACTGAGGGGTAATGGTCGAAGTGTCAGGTGGTTCTATGCAACTGTTTGTAGATGGAAGTTTGGAATGGCAGCAGTTGACAGGGATGAATGGTGAGTGTATGCACTAGTGCGAAGGAAGTGAGGGGCAGTGTTGAGTGGAAGGGGGGATGTATAGAAAGGAGAAGTGTGATTGAGTAATGGGATATTTGTTTGTCTGTGATAAAGGATGGTGATGGATGAAATGGGAAGTTTTGGAATTGGAGTAGGAGTAGGAGATGCCGGTTAGTACGGCAGTGTTGAGGCAAGTATGAGGTGGTTTTGGTGAAGTGGTACAGGCAAATGGTGGCTTCCGGTTAGCAGTAAGTTGTAATGTGGAGTGTGGGTGGTCACAGTGATAAATAGCTTTGGAATTGTGGCTGTAATGTTGCACAGACGTAGAGGGAGTTGAACTGTTCGTCGACGGAAATTCTATCGGTTTAGAAAACCGTCGAACGAATTTTGATTAAAAATCACCACAAGCGCACGGTGTACGAATGTAGCACGTGGCGAATACCGGTCGATCCACAGGGAATTGATGATTTTAAAATTCTATCCAATCAAATTAAACCAATCTTGAAGAGAATGTTAAACTAGAAAAGAAGAAAAACAAGCAAAAGAAAATTGACAAAAATATGAGTGTTAAGACAATTTAGAGGCAATCTCCACTCTCTAGATCACATAAATCAATAAAATGAAGTTATGATCTCTCTTTTCTTGTCATTAGTGAATTAGTTGATGTGCTTATCATAAGTATGGTATATTTGTGCTATTAATTAGTTCAATATAAACCATCAAACTATAACACAACCACTAATACACTTTTAAATCTCATAAAATATGACAAGAAAGTTGAAAGCAAAATCTATTTTAAGCATGGTCTATTAACTATTAATTAGAAATATAAGCCATCAAATTTTAATTTCAACAATCACTTCTTTGCCATAATCATACGTAGATGAAGAGGCAATTTGTGTTTTGTTTGACTAAGCATAGCCTATTTGTTATAAACAACATAGACTATCAAATTCAAAGCTAAACAACATCATTAAACCACTTCAATCATTCTCATTAAGCACAAAAAGAGAGCATAAACATCAAATTAAGTTGAAGCTACATGATTAGAGAGCTTCATTACCCCTAAATTGAAGGGGTTTAGTCTCTCATATTTGTTATCATATGAACAAATGTAGCTTGCAACATAAGAGAAAAAGAAAAGGAAAAGAGAGCAATGTGAAATGGAAAACTATTCTAATTGCATAAAGGAAAATCTACACTACTTGCATAAAAGGAAATGAACATGTAATTAAAAAGAAACAATAATTAACATTGCATAAAAAAAAGAATTACATAAGAGAAGAAATGGCTAAGTAGCCATGGAAAGAAAGAGAGATTTGAATTATTTTCTTAACTAAAACTAACTAACTAAGAGGAAGATGGCTACATGAAACATAAGGGGTATTTATACAAGTTAGAAACCCTAATTCACTTTTTGGAGAATGCCCAAAATGCCCCTTAGGAAGTGTGGAGGCCAAGTAACCATTAACATGTCTTAATCCTCCATTAAGTGTACATGAAACTATTAAATTCATAAGCATGTGCATTAGCCTTCAATTTGTACATTAAGATAGGTGGGTAGGTGGGGTCCTCCATGATCTTCACTTTGAATTATTTCCATCTTCATTCCTTTATATTCTTTGTGCATGCACACTTCTTTATGAAACCACTCCTATTTGAGACCATTTTCCTACAAAAATATATATAAATTTCCAATCAATTTTTCTCAAAGAAATATGTGCACTTAAATGACCGTTTTGCTTCTATATGAAGATGAATATGTGAAAAATTGGAATTAATATGAATTTTGGTTAAAACAAGTTAAAATACCCAATATGCTTGTTTATTTAATTTAAATAGAATAAATATGGTGGTAAAAATATGCACATTTACGTGCACATCAGTGTAATATTTAAAAATTGAATAAGTTTAAATTTTATATCAAGTTAAGTTAAATTCATAGTCTTTCTATTTATTTTATATTCATAATCGATGTTGTAAAATCCATAATTTATCTATGCGAGTGTTAAAAGAAATCTTGAAATTGAGTCACGATGGATCTGTGGTGGAAATTATTACACAATCGAATAAAACTGGTTTGGGAATTTTTGAAGATAGCTAAGATTTTAAATTGAACGATGTTCAATTTGGTTCAAAATCTAGATGTTCGGAAAATTTAGGAATCAAGACGAGTAAAATCTCACTCACTTGGATTGCTAGAATAATTTAAAAATGATGAATTTAAATTATTGGTTGTTGTTTGATTTTATAAATTATGATTTGTTGACTGTTAAATATATATATATATATATTATTATTATTTGGAGTGATATTCCCGCACATTATAGCGGATGAGACACTATGCGCCCCGTATAATAGCGGATGATCCTATATACCACGATATCCCCCTCGAAGTGGGATTGGTATTTTTATGGTTGACTAACATCTGTGGATGCTGGAAAACAGGTTGGAGGGATCCAACTGGATTCCTCAAAAATATTTTTTATTTTTCATATATAGTGATATGCGATGTGTTTAGATAATCTATTATCGATTATTTTTGAAATTTGAATTGTTGGATGCTGTAGTAGCACTGGCCATTAATTTTTGTATTCTAAAAAACCATAAATATTATTCTTTAGGATTCGAAGGAATAATAAAAGAAGTTTGGATACAAAAATACTTATATTGGAAATTAGGTAATTTTAAAGAAAACTGGATTAGAAAATAAAAAGATAATAGATTTTTGTTTATGTTGTACTTAACTATTCGTAAATTATTTTAAGATAGAGATTTTTTAAAAATGAATTATATAAAGGAATTTATAAATGATATTCAGGAAATATAAAAAGAAGTTGAAGTCGATATTCAAAATAGATTGGTAGTTATAAATGGGGTTTATAAAGGGATGGATTTACGAAAATGGAAATTTATAAATAATATTGTTTTTATAAACAAGTAAAAATCAAAGGAGTTATAAAAATCTATAAACGATGTTGATAAATTAAGGAAATCGATATCAAGATGATAAATTAGGAATATAAATTTATGGGGTGAATTTATATTAGGGTACGAAAAATAGGGTAAGAAAAATAGTGGATATTATTTTTGAAAGGTGAAAATTGTTAAGGAAATCGGAATGGAGGTGATGTGAGGAAAAATAGAGAGGAATTTATAAGTTGAGTTGGTTACTGAGATATTAAAAATAAATTTTTATTCTTAGGAAGTAAGTTTTTTTTGAAAGGAAAATTTTATTATTTAAAACTATGAAATTTTAATCTAGTTGAGATTTAAACTCTTCGATAAGTAGGTTTTCAAATATTAAGTGGTTATTGAATAAATTTTAACTTTTAAAATTAGCTTTGAAATTTATTTATTTAAAAAATTGAGTTATTGACGTTTATAAAAACGTTTTTCAATATTTTAAATAATTGCTTGAATATGTTTTAAAAATAAATTATTATTCTTTTAAATACTTATTTTATATATATATATATATAGAGTTTAAAGTGATTGAAATTTTTTATTTATAAATTCTCTCGAGATTTGTAAACGAAGCTTGTATAAGGAGATGATTTTTGGAGGAGAGGGGGTTTATAAGGGATTTGGAGGAAATGGTTTTCAAAATGTAGGAATATGGGAATTTTGAAATGAAACCGGAATTTATAAAAGGAGTTATAAATTGCTGAATGGGGTTATATATAAGGATACTGGGTTTTGTAAATTGAGGAAAAAGAATTTATTAATGATTCCAAAGACTATGAGATAAGCTACAAAATATTCTCTTAAGTGTTGGTATTTGAAAAATATTTTGGAAAATAAGACTCGTAATATTTTCCTAAGTATAAATACGGAAAATTGGCGCTATTTCTAAGTGTTGAGATGGTTTGGAAATATTCGATTACGGATTTATGTGTTTGAAATTGTTTTTAATTGTTGAAAGGAATCAATATATCTTATAAAGATATATTGAAAATAGTTATTTTTGGAAAAATTATAATAAGGCTAGATGATTGCTTATGGGTGTTTTATTGATAGTTAAATAACCGACTGTCAATATTGGCCACTTTTGTTAATCGTTTCGAGGAGACCTGGAACGGATGTAATTATCCGAACACCACTTCGATCCGGTTTGAACGTTACGAATGAATACCGTGAAGATGAGGAAGACAGTGATTCAGTCTGTGTAGGTCTAGGACAACTTGAATGGACGAACGCTACCAGAACATTATCATTGGAGGATGATGAGCATTCTAAGTATAGTTGTTTCTTGAAAAGTAACGCTTAGCTTCGAGCCTCATCAACCGAGAATGATAAAACATGGGAGATGCAGCAAGCCTAAATGGGTCATGCCTAATTAGGGTATGTCCTCGGAAACCTATTTATTTTGTATAGTCTTATGCATGAAAAAAGGAGTGCTCGATAGTAAGGGTGGGAATACCCAAGGCGATAACGTATTCGGTCTATCCAGGTTAGGGGTAGGTCAGTCTTGTGTAGCAGGGGATCTCGGCGTGGTCCTCGGTACATTATTGTAGAAGTAACTGTGACGGGCGGTACCCGAACGGCCCAGTCATTCATTGGAATCCATTCTCCAATACGAGCTTACGGTTTTCTTTATAGTGCCTAATATGCTGGAATTTAATAAATGTAACAATTTCAGCTATTTGAATAAGTATGTGTATTTAGACACTATTATAATATCGCTGGATTTCCTATTAATTGTTTTGGTTATCGTAAGGAAAAAACCCATCATGTTTATATGTGACACGGTCATACGGAATACCTTTGTTTTTCAAAGGATTTGATAACTCTAATAATACAAATTGAGAGCGTTTTTCTCACACCGGTTTTCCAGACTGACTCGGGTGTTATTTTATTGTAATGCTCGGGTCAGACCGAGTATTACAGATTCAGGACAGTATGCTATGGAGTTCAGGAGACGAGCTGGATGATAGAGACGTATCTCCATACTTGACTTATATTCCGCCGTGTAAGGACAAGTTATATAACTGTCCAGTTTGATGTATTGATTGTTGTACTCTGATGATTGTAAGTATAAAACAGTTAGAGATTCTTTTTGTATATAAAATTTATTATTATATATTATATTTTGTTCCGCTGCGGTTGTGAGATTCTATGTTGTGTTCTATTTTCTTCTACCTTTTTCTCTACACCATAAAGTTTCGTATTTTCCGTTCAATTTGAGTCGAACCGATGTGAATTGGTCGATTCTAGGGGTACGTATTTATGGGTCTTTACACATCCCTTCAATCAGCTTCTCGAGAATTGATCGAGCTAAACCCTTCATGAATGGATCTTCTATGTTGTCTTCGGTATCTACCCTTTGTATCATATAGGGATAGCAATGGGGCGGGTCTAGGTCCAAACCCAATAGACCTACCCCTGTTTTGACCCACCTAGACCGGTCCTATTGTGTCATCGGGGCTAGTAGACCCATGACCCATTTTTAAGAGCTTCGATTCTAGGGTCGGGTCGGGACTTGGCTAACCCGCCACAACCCAATATGCACTGCTGAGGTCCTATGAAACTGCTTTATTACTATAGTGATGATTCGTTAATTTTTTTAGTTACAAGTGATTATAACATAGATATTATAATGTTCCATCTAATAAGCTATAAATTCTTTATAGTATTAAGCTATGTCACTAATAATTATACAACTAGATATGCATTTTCTTTTGAATTGTTATTGTGTACTTCATTTTTATTATCTTCCTTTATCTTTGTAAACATATTGTTATTTGTGTTTAATATGTCATTTAGAGAACTCCCTCTTTCAAATACAACTTAATAAATATATGTACATTATCACATAACTTTGAATCAATACATAGAGTCTCATCCAATCTTAGGGGGCGCGGGGTGGGTCTACGCTGACCCGTATGAATTTCGGGTTCGAGCAAATTTGGACCCCCACGGGTTCTACTGGGTGGGTCTAGGACGAGTCAGGGTTGGGGATTGAAAACCCCGAGGCAGGTCTGGGGCATAAAAACCGATCCTAACCTGCCCCGTTGCCGTTCATAGTATCACAAACTCTTTCTTCTCTACGAATTCTCCAATGATGCGGAACTTTCGACCTCATGGGAACATTTACATGCTTGGAATTCTCTATACCAAACAATTTTAGTATGATAACATGGAATAGGAAAATACCAGCAGCCTCTTATATCTATCTATATATACCTTTATACCTAGTATATAGGCTGCTTCTCCCAAAACCTTCATGGAGAAGTTCTTGGAAAGCCAAGCTTTCACTAACTGTAATAATGAAACGTTATTTCCAATCAAAAGAAGATCATCGGCGTATAGTACTAAGAATAAAATAGCATCCCTATTTAAATCGATATATGCACGCTTCCTTTATGTTATCATAAAAACCAAACTATTTGATTACATTAAGAAAATACTTATTCTAACTCCTTGAAGCTAATTTGAGTCCGTAGATAGACTTTAACAACTTGCAAGCCTTTCCCTTACTTCCACTGACTTTAGAACCCTTAGGTTGCAACATATAGACGATTACTTCTAGGTAACCATTTAGAAATGTTGTCTTTATGTCCATTTTCCATAATCCATAGTCATAGAATGCGGCAATAGCTAGAATAATTCTGTGGAATTAAGCATAGCTAAGGGGAAAAGGTCTTGTCATAATCAACACCCTAAATTTGATGAAATCCTTTTGCTACTAGCTTAGCTTTATAAGTCTCCACTTTTCCTTCTGCATTTAGCTTTTTCTTTAAAATCAATTTGTGACCAATGGGTTTTATCCCTTCGGTATGTCAAACAAAGTCCATACTTTGTATTCATACATAGAATCCATCTCAGAATTCATTGCACCAAGCCAGAGTGCGGAGTCTTTGCCCTACAGTGCTTGTTGGAATGATAAAGGAATTTCATCATCTAAGGTACAATCCTCCTAACCATTTAGGAGAAACTGTATTATCTTTCTAGTGCATGAGATTCTTAATCAGACCTTCTAATAAGTGGTATGTTTTCGTATACAGATGAACTTGGTTCTCTCACTAGTTCAGCTTTAATGTTAAATTGTCGGATTTCATCCAAGTCTACAACCTTGTTGTTAATTTCATTTGACAGAATTCCTTTTCCAAATAGGAAACATGCCAAGAAACAATAACCTTTTATTCCTCTGTATTGTAGGAAATATATCCCATCGCTTTTTTAGGATTTCTTAGAACTTTACACAATATTGATCTTGCCTTGAGTTTATTCGGACCCATGTTCTTATCATAGGCTAGAAACCCTACACCATCAAATACTTGAGTTGGGGTTTCTTCTCATACCACATCTTATATGGTGTTTTAGGCACAGATCGAAGGGTAAAAAGTTCAACATATACACAGTAGTTTCCAGCGAGTATCTCCAATAGGACAGAGGTAACTCCGCCTTACTTATCCTTGAACGAACCATATCTGTTTGCACCAAAATTGGTCACAAACACCTAATTACCAATGAAAGCACCCGCTTACAATTTCAAATCATAGATAGCAGAAATGTAGAGAAAATAAATGTGAAGAACACTCAAAATTTAAAAGGAAACATAGAGAAACACAAAGGTTTAGAGTGGTTCGTGCGTGTTGCCTACATCCACTATGAAATGGTTGATCTTTATTACCTTTTTCTTGTTGGTAAAAATGAGTTACCACAGTGAATTTCGTGTACAACAGTAATTTTCGAGCACGACGATGGTTTCGGCAAAGTCTTGATGTAGAAGAGCCAATAAAGTCCCTTTTTCTACAGGTCCTAGGGTGCTATTTATAGGTGTAGACTGCAAATATCTTGTCCAGATATCGTAGGACCTCTTCTCTCATGTGGGTGGGCCCACACGATCGATCCCATGACATTTGTATTCGGTTCATGATCGATACGAACGAATTTCGTATTGATCAAATCTCATCCAATCAAGTCGAGATCGATCATCAACATTCTTGAGGATGCATGTAAGCTCCTGTGAGAATTTGTTGGCATTCGGACTTGTAGATTTTTAGTTATGATCGATGCAAGTTAGGATTTATTGAAGGCTGCTGAATTCACGTCGCTTCTGTTCGCATCGATGATTCCCATCGGTGATTATACACGTGATGCCAGTTGACGTGTCATTTGTTTATAGGATCGATCCACTTATGATGCTGAATCGACCGAGTCTTTCCAATGTTTACGCCTCGTTCTTATCGAACTATTTTAGCCCTGTTCATATCGATGGGAAGCGTGTACTTCATGTTGATTGCTTAATGGTCCCTTCGTATCGATCACAACGTAGTCTATTTCGTATCGATGTGAGATAATGACTTCATATCGACCTGTGGCCGATCGATACAAAGTGTGCTTGAAAACTAGATCGATGCGAAATGGACTTCCATGTCACTGCCGATGGATACGAAGTAGACAGTGGCCAATCGATTCGAAGTGAGCTTGCTTGCTGATGGATACAAAGAAGGTCGACTTCGATGGAGGCGATGATGAATGGATACGAGATGAGGTCTGTGTGTCAACGAATACGAACAGGATGGTTAGATGGTGATGGATATGAATAGATAGATGCTTGATGGATATGAAACTGATCGATGCGACATGATGGATACGACCCGATCGATGTGAAATGGCAAGTGTGAGTAAGTTGATTTCCTTAGTTTGCATCAATCATATCTTGATCATACGAACTCCGATTGACATGAAATTTGAAATGTTGGATTTCATAGCTTTGTTCGTCCGATCATATCAATTAGAGCTCGATCTGGATTCGGATAAAATTTACCGACATCCATAGCTGACCTGTACATAACTGGCAAATGAGGAGAACTGTATTTTGTTTCCAGTTAATCTTTTGGTATCATGGCCTTGCTAAAAAGCGGGATAACACTTGCCCCCCAAAACATGCCTTATGAGAGGAAGGTGTGTTTTGTAATGTCATAAGTTGGATGTTCATATCCTGTTAATGACCTGTAAAGAGATTGATAATCCTACCAGGCCACGAATGGCTATCGTTCGAGATCGTATTCCGTTCGGGGTGGGATGTGACTGTTCACGGTCGGGTGTCGTTCGAGGCGAATCATGACCGTTCACGATCAGGTGCCTTTTAAGGCGAATCGTGACCGTTCGCGGTTGGGTGCCGTTCGAGGCGAATCATGACTGTTCGCGGTCGGGTACGTTAGAGGGGAATTGTGACCATTCGCGGTCGGGTGCCGTTAGAGGGGAATTGTGATCGTTCCCGGTCAGGTGTCATTCAAGGAGAATTATGACCGTTCGTGGTCGGGTGCCGTTCGAGGCAAATTATGTGTGCCCGGGGGGATTTAGTGTCATTAACGTTAGATTTCATGTTCGAATGAGTTTCTGAATTGTTTGTTGTGGTGGTTTATCGCCATCTCAGAGCATGCTTGAGAACCATTCACGATCCCATATATGTGTAAGTGGCTTAGTTGTTATGGAATCACAAATTGTAGATTTTCATTCAAAATGAATCTTTCAACAAAAATGTCCAACAAAATCAAGTCCAAACATGGGAAATAGAAAACAAAAGCAAAACAGAGATGTCAAAGTGCAAATACCTACACTGATGCGATTGATAGTTATATCAGAACATGCCTGAGGATCGCTCGTGATCATGTACATGTGTAAATAAATTAATCGTGTTAGTGTGGAGTTTGCCACTTATTGGTCATTATTTCAATCAGTTGATGACAAGTTGATGCCTCGATCATGAGCCGTTCCCAGTTGGTGCAGGTGGTGGTCGTTCTTGCTCCACCGTCGTGGCTCGCCTCCTCACATACTGTAATAGTATGCCATTTCGAATATGCCCTTCTATCTCATCCTTTAAGTTCCTGCAATCAGTGGTATTATGGCCGCTTAGCTTGTGGAATGAGCAGTATTTGTCTGATTTCCTCTCATTGTTGGTCGGATCCCTCCTCTTTGGCTTTCGATAAGGAACCAGCCCTCTGGTGTCCTGGTAGATCCGTTCCAAAGTTTCATTCAAATCCGTATAAAAGCTGAATCTTGATTCCTTTCGTGGCCGCTTTGGTCCATCATCATTATCCTCGGCTTTTTGTTTCCCCTTATCCTTGCCTGAATCTTTTCCGGGTAGATCTCTGCTTTTTAGTGCATAAACATCAACTCCCTCTCCTTCCTCTCTCTCAGCAATTGCATCCTCTTGCCGTAGGAACCTTTCTGCTTCATGATAAAATTCTCCTAGATCCATGGATGGATCGATTGCCAATGAATTCTTGAATTTTGTGCCATCAGCTATGCCGGATACAGCTGCCATTAAAACCATGGATGGATCAGGTCGATCCACCGACGCTGCCGCTGCATTGATCGTATTAGAAAACTCCTTAAAGATTCTCGGCTCTTTGCTTCAGTGTCGTCAAACTCATCACATTCTTTGGTCTTGAAATGTGGACTCTGAATTGCCTCATAAACTTCTCAGCCAATTCGGCCCATGTTCTAATGGAACCGCTCTCCAATTGCCTGAACTTTAGTGCTGCTATATCCGTTAGATATAGGTGGGAAACATCGAGCCATGATCTCCTTTGATTCCCCTAGTACTTCCATATGTCGCATATACTTCGTCAGATGAACAACGTTGTCCATCCTTCCATCGTACATCTCCAATGTCGCTAGCTTGAATTCTGTTGGATTCCTAGCCTGCCTAATTGCAGGAGTGAAGGGGTTCATGTTAACATCTTCAGATCTCTATTCACTAGTCCGCCTCTCATGGCTCATCTGACCATCACCGCCAATCTATCACTGTCGTCTAGCTGCAATCCTTGTGTGTTGCCTCCAATTTGCCCCCTAATTTCGCGAGGGAATCCTAGAATCTTCTCTTTAGTACAGGAGTCCATTCCTCTATCAATGCCATGTTGAACAGCTCCACCTGGTATCCTTCCTGAGTTTGGATCAACATGCTCCTGAGGAGTGCCTTCTAGCTCTAGGGCTGCCCCTGATGGTCTCTTCTGTTCTGGATCCTGGTTATTCCACGTTCCTGATCCCTATCTCTAGCACCCCTTGTAATGGCATTCTCTTGACTCTGCACTCTAGATTATCTAATCTTCTGGAGTAGGTTTTGCATCATCTCTTCTTCCCTTTTCAGCATCCCCTCCTGCATAGCTTCCATCATCATCTCCATCTCGTCTCGGGTGATGAAGACCGAGGTTTGATTCGCTCCTTGAGGAAGCCGCCTGACTTCCTTCATGCTGGCTTCTTTCTGCTCTCGGTCTCCTAGCTGATTGCTTCACCATCGCTTTCCAGATCCAAAGTTCAATTTGTAGAATTTCTGAGTTCGATTCTCAGTAAAAGCACCAAAATATTTGTGCCAAAATTGGACACAAACACCCAGTTGTCGATGAAAGCACCCGCTTACAATTCCAGATCACAGATAGCAGAAATGTAGAGAAAATAAATGTGAAGAACACTCAAATTTTAAAAGGAAACACATAGAAACACAAAGGTTTAGAGTGGTTCGGCGTGTTGCCTACGTCCACTATGAAGTGGTTGATCTTAATTAACTTTTGCTTGCTGGTCAAAATGAATTACCACGGTGAATTTCGAGTACAACAGTGATTTTCGAGCACAATAATGGTTTCGGCAGAGTCTGGACGTAGAAGAGCCAAAAAAGTCCCTTTTCTATAGGTCCTGGAGTGCTATTTATAGGTGTAGGCTGCAAATATCTCGTCCAGATCTCGGAGGACCTCTTCTCTTACATGGGTGGGCCCATACAATCGATCCCATGACATTTGTACTCGGTTCGTGATCGATAAGAACGAATTTCGTATCGATCAAAATCTCATCCAATCAAGTCGAGATCGATCATGAACATTCTTGAGGATGCACGTAAGCTTCTGTGAAAATTTGGTGGCATTCAGACTTGTAGATTTTGAGTTATGATCGATGTAAGTTAGGATTTATTGAAAGCTGCTGAATTTGCATTGCTCCTATTCGCATCGATGGTTTCGCATCGGTGATTTTGCACGTGATGCCAGTTGATGTGGCGCTTGTTTTTAGGATCGATCCACTTTCGACGCCGAATCGACCAAGTCTTTACAATGTTTACGCCTCATTCGTATCGACCTATCTTGGCCCTGTTTGTATCGATGGGAAGCGTTCACTTCATATTGATTGCTTAATAGTCCCTTCGTATCGATCACAACGTAGTCTATTTCGTACCGATGTGAGATAATGACTTCATATCGACCTGTGGCCGATTGATACGAACTATGCTGGAAAACTAGATTGATGCGAAATGGACTTCCGTGTCACTATTGATGGATACGAAGTAGATAGTGACCGATCGATTCAAAGTGAGCTTGCTTGCTGATGGATAGGAAGAAGGTTGACTTCGATGGAGGCGAAGATGAATGGATACGAGATAAGGTCCGAGGGTCAATGGATACGAACAGGACGGTTGGATGGTGATGGATATGAATAGATGGATGCTTGATGGATACGAAATCGATCGATGCAAAATAATATCAGTTGTAGATTGATCCAAACTCAGACAAAATTTACCGACATCCATAGCTGACCTGTACATAACTGGCAATCGAGGAGAACTGTCTTTGGTTTCCAGTTAATCTTTTGTTACCACGGCCTAGCTAAAAGGGGGGATAACAATATCTAATTGGATTCGATTTCTTTGCTCTTAAACACCATTGTGTTATGGATTCTATGCTAGAGTGACCTGAGAGATAATCCCATTATCTTTTAGGTACTATTGGAGCTACTGCCCAACATAGTTAGCTCCTCGATCGGATCTGAGAATCTTAATCTATTGGTTTATCTTGTTTTCTACCTCATTCTTATATTCAATAAATTTCTCACAAACATCAAATTTATTCTTCATAAGATGCACATATTATAGTCTTGAGAAATCATTAGCGAAGGTTACAAAGTTAGAACTATTATCCTTAGTGATTATAGGCGTCGGGCGACATTCATTACTATGTACAAAACCCAATAGTTCATCAACTCTTTTATTGCTTCTAGCTAAAGATTGCTTGATCATTTTACCTTTAAGACATTACTCACGTGTATCAAATGTATTTATTCCTTAAGTCAAATTAGGGTTTCTTAACATTCTTCCTTTAATTTATACATTTATATTATATAAGTTTAATATTATATAAATTTTGGATTTTAATTAATCTTACATAATAGTCTTAGGTATAACATTATATTAATTAAATCTTATTTAATTAATTTAATTTATTATCATTTTTATTAATTTTATATTATTCAATCATAACATTTTATACTTAATATGTATACTATAACCTTTATAGTTATATATATTATTATTTATTTAGTTAAATGTTATTACTTTCAAAAATTCTTTTATATACATGTGTACTTACAGTGTCTTAAATATTTCAAGACAATATAACATATGCCTTATATATTTACTGCACGTTTGATTAATTAACTATTTAATTGATTTATTTTATTTATCTTATTATAAATAATTTTTGAATTAAATTTTATAATATTTCAAAACATTTTGAAAATTTATATTATAACAATATGTAATATATTTCTTATTTTAAATTAACTTTAAATCTTTTTATTACAATTTTAGAATAATTTTTAAAAATTAGCCCAAGCCCCAATTCAAATTGGGCCTTTTTTATTAGGCCAACCTTTGGGCTCACTTGACCTTTCGAGCTAGGCTAGTTACCAGGTAGGGTAGAGTCCTTTATCATCCAAACCCAATTCTTCAACACTACCTGTCTAGACACCCTACTAAATGGGTAAGCTTAATTAGTTAGCCCTAACATGACTAATTTACAACACATAGGCTATTGGGCTTTAGTACCGTTGTTGATTTTGGACCAATATACCGCGGTCTAAATGGGTAGATTTTAAAAAAATCTTCTATATGGATCTTATTAGGCCTATGAAGTCTAAGTTAATGTAGATCTTATCTAAATTTTGTTTTAAATAAAATCAATAGTTTATTTAATTTTGAAAAAGTTTTATTTATTATTAAACTTGTATTATGTAACATGATGTGTGTATCATATATGCATAAGTGTGTGCATGCACATGCAACATAAATGTTGCACATGGTTTGGCAGGACCATATATAAACGCTAAGACACATACAACGAACATATTAGTCTCTCTTTATACATGAGTTCTGTCAATATATATATATATATATATATATATATATATATAAGTATGTATGTATGTATGTATACATATTATATACTAATTTAGTATATTATAGAATACTACTTGTAAAATCTTAAATTTTAAATAATAATTTTAATTTAAATGGCTTATAATTTTGAACTCAATAATGTTTAACTTTTATATTTTAGATTTATATCTACATAATTCCAATCTTAGTTTAATAAAGTAAGTTTAAATAAATAAATATTTATATACGTATACATATACATATAGAAACATATATATTTATATATTAAATAATTCGAAATCTAAATAGAATTTTCTTTTTGTACATTATATATACATAAACAGTATAGTAATGTGCAAATATTATATTTATGTGTGTGTATGTGTGTATGTATACATATAGCTATGTTTGATAAATTAATAATTAAACGCACACACACATATATATATGCGCTATCGGCTATACATAAAAAAATTCGATTTTAAATTGTCTAAAAATACTTAGTTTTTTTATTAATTATTTTCCATGTGGAAATTTACATTTGAAATAATAATTTTTTATAATTTTAGAAAACAATTTAAATATATACATTTTATGTCACAATATTTGCAAACATAGCTTATGATTTTTATATGTATATATTATATATATAATTCAATTCAATTTTAAATTAGATGAGATATATATGCCTATATATATATATATCTGCGTGTGTATGTATCATATATTTAGATTTAGAAAATATATATAAATAAAAAATTATTGTATAAAACATTATATACATATGTAAATATTATTAAAATAAAATACATGCTTTATCTAATTACATATTGTATTAACTTAAACTTTACATTGAAAATCAATTAATCAATTTAATATGAGGTTTTCATCAATCTAAACAATACCCTGAAAGAAAAAAATGACATGAGAAAATTTCCTTCTTTTGTTCGCTTTAACTAGCATCAATGGGGATTAGGGAGGTCCTTCTTTTTTCTCCAATCATTGTAGTTACCTCTTTCCAGATGTAATCCATTTGTTTCTTCCACTTCACCTACCTTTTATCTTTGCTCTCTCACCCTCCCAAGCTTTTTCGATTGCTGCTAGTTATTTGCTAATTCTCCTTACACGTGCTTTCTTGAGATTGAACCCGCTTCTTCAGCCTCTCTTTTTGAGATCTGATGCCTTCAGTCCCGATTTCCTTTATGCTTCCCAGATAACCTAAAATTATTCCATGATTTTGTCACCTTGGATTGAAGAAGCGATTTATGCTTCAGCATTATATCTCTTTCAAGTTGAGGTATTGTTGTCTGATTACGATTTTCCTGGTAGGGTGGCGGGGTCTTGGGTCTGTTTATGGGCGTATGTTGGTTAAATTTGATTAATAGGAGCACGAATCTGCTCTCCTCCTGCTATATGTTTCATCGACTTCATGTAACGACCCCATCGCTATATCCATATTATTAAAGAACATTACAAATAATATTATTCGATAACCTAAGAATACGGCTTGTTAAAGACGACCAAATGTGAATATATCTTTAAACTAACACTAATACGTTATACTTACAGCTTTTCTTAATCTTTGGAATAAAATTTGATATGTACAATCTTAGTCCAATGTAATAACCATATTTATTTCTAAGAACTAGAAGAGTATATCATTTAAACAATAGTCATAGATCACAGCGGAATAACAAACATCATATACATATAAAAACTAAGAGTCTACAAAATATAACACTAGACTTACATAATATACATCCAGTACAAATCTCTAAACTCAAATATACATCTCATAACCAAACACACAATCATAAATGAGACAAACTAAAAGTGAAAGATGTTTATCTTCTCGTTGGCATAACCATCTGAAGGTCAACCTGTCCTTCAACCGGAAAAGTCTCGGTCAGACCCGAACATGAAAATAACACCCGGGTCAGACTATCTCTAAATATTCGAAAGGGTGAGAATAAGATATAACACATGAATATATGACATACCAATAAATCCAGAAGTCCAAGATATAAAAAATCATAGAATTAATTCAACTCAGAATCCATCATAAGACACAAGAATATATATAGTTTTCATGAATAGAGAATAGTCACAGAATCCAAATTTCCAGAATCCAAGAGATCTTAATCAGTACCGATCGTAATGATCGTCCATACTAATCGCAATAATTGTACTCTGACCATGGCAAAAAACAAAGTTATCACTCATACCAGGAAAAAAAAATAACAACTGATCTTAAGGTTAGTCCATAGCAATCAAGATGATCATAGCAACCATGACTCAAAGACTCTAGATTATTCAATGTTATTATTTTTTTTAAAATCCATGAGTATACCTCTTAAGGATCTATCGGTCCCACCGAACAGCAAAAGATCGTAAACTTTAAAGTGTTAAATACTATCACTTTTAGTAATCACAAGAACTTAACTAAAATGTCCCATACCGCTTGGTGAAATTTAGGTATTTATAGAAGCCAGTAAATCTCACTCGTCTACTGGAAAACCTGAACTATATTCTCTTAAGGATCTATTGGTCCTACTAAACACCGAAAGAGAATACAACTCTAAAGTGTTAAATACTTCCTAATAGCAATCACAAGAATTTAACCAAGGCATCCCATACTACCTGGTGAGTATTCAATAATGGGCTAGTAAGTTCCACTTAAATATTCTATTCAATAAGTTGTACAATATTTGATAAAGTGTTACTTGAGAGCATTTAAACCAATGGTAACACAAAATCTATTATCGGCACTCCCTATATTATAGAACTAAGGCTCTCAAAACATATTTGTTATAAGAGTTTAAAATTTAGAAATCCATACATATACCATTTCGTATAGGAAATGATTTCCAAATACCTTATTTATCATTAGATAAACTAACAAATATATTCCATTTGATCTCATATACATATACATATACATACACACACATATACATACATACATACATACATACATACATACATATATATATATATATAGTTCTCTCAAGATGACATAAAGTTATATTGTTCGTAAACCATGCTCCAAAACTATATATACACCTTATATATAACCATATTTATTACCCTACCAAACCCATTTTGATATATAAACATTTTATTTAAAAAAGAAATTAAGTTTGTATTTCCAAAACCATATTTCGTCCCATATCCATTTATACAGTAATACTTAATGCATATATAATTATTTGTAAAAATAGTCATTTACAATATTAATTAGATTAATTTATAAACAAGTTTGAGATTTGTAAACATAAGTAAACTCACTTTTATAAAATTATTATATATATACACAATTTGCCTATTTTTATATTTAGAAAATAGATGAAAATAAGTTTGTAAGATTCCAAAACTTTCAATCAAAGTGATTCAAAGTCCATAGAGCATAAGAGAATTAACTACAACAAAATACTAGGTCATCACAAGATTATAGCCATGAAATAGGTCCATAAAATTCTAAATCTATGTTATATCTAAACTTATTTCATAAATTACCAAACCATTGGAAATATACATCAAAATATCCACAAACAAACACAAGAGAGCATCAACAACAAACAAGGCAGCAAATGAGGAAAGCGACGATCATGTCGGGCCGGCACCTGGAGTTGACGTAGCTCCAGGTGAGCATACCACCAATGCACCAGTGGTGCCCCATAGGTGATGACACAACTTACAGCTATATCAGCTCCAGGTTGCCCCCCCCCCCGAGAGTCTGTTGGTGATGAATTCTTCGGTGATGATTGTTTTGACATCTAAAGCATTGATTTTAGTCACATGCAAGCATACATTCAACTACAACTTGATATTATTTAGGATCTTAAGACAAGAGTTTTAGCAAAAAAAGATTGTATAACACGAAGTAGAAAGGAATTGAGATCAATCCAACCATATATTTATCCAATTCAACCAAAGAGCGAATCAACTTTATTTAGAGATAGTAGTATGAGGTAAACTCACCTTAATAACATGAATTACTATTGATCGGAGGTACACTAGAGCTTGTGATTTGTAGATTTCAGCCCCAACAATGCATGCAAAGAGAAAATAGACAACATGGATTCAATACCTAAATTACTAAATAAAATTGATCTTAGAAAGGGGTAGAGTTTAGATTGTATTACGTGAATTGATTTCTCTATTTATTTTATTAATTCGCTAATTTTTGGGAGGTGATTGAAAATCTAGCCTAAAGTTTTAAGAGGAAAGAAAAGCTAGTTTTTAATTTCAGGAGTTAGAGAGGAAAAGAACGTACTGTTTTTATTTCTTAATTCTACAACCTTTACTCAAATGGGCTAAGCCCAATATAGTTACTAATGCCTTACAAAGAGTTTATATTTATATTTCTAAGTGATTTAAACTCTAATTTCCACATCTATAAATGCAAATATGACTATCTCATTTTTTTTATTTTTTTTTGAAAAAGCAAGAGCAACAACTCATTTTATTAACTAATGTTTCATTGCAAAATTACAACTCACACAGCACCAATACTTGACAAACAAGATCAACTCATTACAGGAAAATACAAGTAATTACTACTCAAGTGAGTATAATACAACCAATACAAAACAGAGGTATTACAAATAAAAACACAGCGTGTATCAGAAGAAACTGCCAAACTCACGTAGACAGCAATGAAGCAAATTCAATCCATGCTGCAAAATGACAATATTTAGTGCTATCTGATCATTCAATGAAATATGGAGACAATCCTGATTGACTTTAAATCTTCAAACATTGTCAAACCTTAAATCTTTCAAAATACTACTATGAATCATGGAGTAGAGCTGAGATGCATTCTTTACTCCAATACCAAATACCCTATTATTCCTCTCAGTCCACACAGCATGAATCATTCTTTTAAGCAGCTTAAGCACAAGCCTAGTTGAACGAGTCTTCCATCTAGTTGCTTTGAATACGTTAAACTATTCAATTGAACTGACATTTGATGGTTTGTAAAAACCACCATTAGATAAAAGCCTATACCATATTTGATAGACAAAAGGACATTCTCATTTTTCCACCATTAGATAAAAGCCTATACCATTAGATAAATGACTATCTCATTTTTCCTGTAATACACATAAATGTAAACAACTTATTGATCAATATCTTATCAATTACCATGCACAAGAATTTATTTATTTATTTTTAGAAAATATATAATTTTTTACCAATAAGCTTTTATTCTTACTATTTAATTATTAACTAATAACCTCATTATTTCAATAAAAATAATAAAATACCAACTGTAAATTCTCATTGTAAACAATAAATCTCAATATAAACATTTTACCCTAAATGCCAAATTTAAATAATTTATTTAATAATATTTCAAATCTAAATTGAATATCTCTTTAAGAAATAACAATATTCTTAAATAAATTAAGTCAATTATTCTCAAATCACAGAAATAGTTTCACAATTAAATTTCACAAATCACAAATTAGAGTTAGTTATCCATAATTTAACTTAATTAATCAGGTAATTAACAACAGGGTTGTCACACTTCAGGTCTTTCCTTAGCGATTGCTTTGCAACAAGGGGACTTAACTTGTGTTGCTTGTCGTGTTTATCCTAGTATTTTGTAGGATTTCAGCTTCTCCTTCTTTTCATTTTCTGTTTTTCATTCACCTTCGACCTACTTTACTATATGTGATATACGTGTTTTCCTTTGTTTGGTGATTTTGGTTTTGGTTCGCTTAGGATTGATGTTGTCGTTGTAGCCATGCTCTGCTCAACATGGCCGTTTATGTCAGGTTATGTTTGTTTTTAGGTTAATATTTGGTATGTGCTTATTTTACCTTTAGTTGCCTATTATAGTCTGTTTGAGTGTTTGTTTTTGGGTATGTATATTGTCAATATCCTTTTTTGTTATCTTCTTTGTTATAGCTAGGTAGTTTGGTTGTTTCACTTTGTTGCTTTTAGATATTTGGTTTGTGGTGATTGTTTCAGATTTAGTGTATGCTTTTGTGCAAGGCCATGTGAAGTGTTCAATCTGGGATTTTGTGTCTTCTGATAATGTTTGGTCCTTTTCGATTGTGATGGAGGTGTTGGTCCAGTCTATGAGCTACGTTAGATCACGATCTTCCGTATTTCAGCCCCTTCTCCCCCCTTTGTGGATTGTCATGTACAACCGATGTGAGTCCTTGGGGTGGTCTTGTTGTGCTTCGTGAGAAGTTTTTGTTGTTTCTTGGTGTTCTTCATTGTACTTACTTGGCTTCGTTGCTCTCGCTGCCTGATCATTATTGGAAGTTTGTACTCTTCATATTTGTCCTTCTTTGCTATATCTAGCTTTCTCTGCTTGGAGATCTTATTCGAAATTCGCTGGCTCCTTTGGTCCCGATTTGGTAATTTTAGGTAGCTTCTCTCTACCTTTGCAATACTTGGAATTTAGTTGTTACTCTTATTTCTTTTCATTTTGCAGTCAATGGGCACTTGGGCTTGTATAGTTTTATCTTTCTATTGTGGTGCTTTTCCTGTGTGTTTGATAGTTGCTGAGGCGCCTCTGCCTCACACCTGTATTTTATTGTTTGGATGGTGGTCAGTCCACCTAAAAAACTTGGCTACCGGCTAGGTCTTGTTGGCCGCTATTCACACACACACAATATATATATATATATATATTATGTTTGTATGATCTTCGGATCATACAAGCTTTTAATAAAAAAAAATATATTATTAAATTCGAAATCTAATAATAGAAAATTATCTAGCTATGAGCATTACATATACAAATACATAGACATATATACATACATATATTCCATCCAATGAAGACATCATATTGCTGTACAGATTTGCGATATATTCACCTACTATCTAAGCATGTGTATGATATAATAAACATCATACAAATTAATAAATCATTGTAAATAGAGAATTTTACCTTTCATCTAATTACTTTCTAGAGAATTTTACCTTTCATATAATTCCTAGATAGAAAATCTTGAAACATAGAATCAGAACTTGAAGCGATTTTAAAATTCAAAAAGTGCTATCGTCCTAAATGTAGCTAACATAGTTCCTTGAATTGTACTAATTTAGTGTTTTTGATCTTGTAAACTTGGAGAAGAAGGGGGGTTTGCGATCAGCCTTGATGGTGTGAAAGATTGCAAAAGAGAGATCCAAAATATAAGGGTTAGTGGTTATTAAATAAGAGAGATTCCTAGGAGTAAAAGGAGGATCTAGATCCACCTTTCTCTCTTACCATTTCTCCTCTTTGTAATTCAAAAAATTCACCCGATATGCCATCATATGGCCTGCCTACATAGCCTACCTACCTAACCTACCGTGGTCACGTACAATAGGTCCCAATATGGGCCTTATAATAACTTCTAGCCCAATCATTAAATTACATATTTAAAACCATAAGTGTATTTATAACTATTATACACACTATTTAATATTGATCAACATAAATTAAGTAAAATTTTATAATTAATATTTTATAAATATTAATTAATTTATAACAATTTATAATTGATTAAATTTGGTGATAATATGAGTATTCAATGTTTCGATTGTATGACTCTTCGATGTAGATCTGGCTAGTGATTAATATCGACCAATTCGAATATTAACGTTTACACATCACTTAGCATGTGGTATGACATTTTGACCAAATTTATTGCTTATATGTCTTTAGTAAAATTCCAATTTTACTTTATTTAAGTGTTACCCAATAGTGATAATTTTTTACACCAATTATCTTCATCAAAACTATATCATATTAGGATTTATGGAATTTGGTAATGTTCATGTTGTTCGAGTTTTAGACCAAGCGGTTTTCGAATGATTCTGTACGTTAGAATAAAGATAGAATTATTTAAGGACATGGTGGTATGCTTGGAAGGACAATGGAAGAGACTTCAAAAGTTCAGAGTGCACAAGGAAGCAAAAAATCAGATCAATATCGACCTCATTTTAATTGGTACTGACCTCTTTTTTACAATCTTATAGGGCTCAAGAGCAAAGGCTTTTGGAGTTCTAAAATGATTGTCCTGGGACCTATCGCTAAAGGATTAGGTGAACAAATCCAAGGATGCTCTAAAGAAAATGAAAAGTACCTAAGATGTTCGAACCTCCTGGAATCGACTTAATTTCTAAAGGAAAAGTACTCGAAACTTCATGGATCGAAGATAAAAGACCAAGTAAAGGAAGATGGAACCATTCATCATCATTATAGCATATCAATATCAATCACTTTTGATCAATACCGAGATGATTTTATTGGCTAAAGGACTTCATCTTCCCTCTTGCATTCACGGATCTGAAGTTAGAATTGGTATTTTGAGATTCGACGATTTCTTTGGACGATTTCTCCATAAATAGCAAGCATATGACAAACTAAAGATGACTTTTGGCACTTTTTCTTCTTTAGTCTCCCCCTACATGACCTTGTCACGAAGGAAGATAATTTTTTATATTCTAGGCTATTAGAACTCGAATTCCCTTATACATATGACAAAATCGCTAATAATAATAAGAAAGTGGACGTAGGCCTCAGATTTGCCAAACCACTATAAAATTTCTAATGTATCTTACTTTATTTTGTTGTTTATAATTAAAGATCTATCTTTTAATTCATAATTTGGGTGTTGTGCCACTTTTAACCTCAACATTTTTGGTGCTTTCACTAGGAAAACCATTACACAAGCATATCTATTATGGATTAGAGTGTCCAAGAGTTAGATCTTGAAGAATTTTGTCAAAAGATTCGTAAATTTTTCATATTGGAATCAATGGCACCAACAAGGAAGTCTGTTAGATCTAGAGTAGTTGCAGATTGGGAAGAGGGAGCTTCCACCATAATGAAGTTCCTAACTATTTGGTAGAAGAGTTGCCAAGACCATCTATCCCTCATGAGATGGTTGCAGTAGTGGAATTCGACAAGATGATGGAGAAGTTGAATAAGAAGATGGGGGATAGTAAGAAAGCTCTCCTTAATAAGATGGATGTAGTATAGAATTTATGAACTAATAGTCTCAAAGGATTAGGAGGAGTAGAAGAGAGGCATCACTTACTATATCTAAAGAGGAGAACTCATCTGCTTCTAGTTAGAACATAAGAGATGGAAAGCAGATTAAGACGATACAGTCTATTGGAGCAGGGAGGAGCACTGGAGGGAATGGAAGAGCCCATGCTAAGGGAATTTATATTGGTATTAACCATATCAGGTCGGTACCAAGCTGAATTTGAGGCTCTTAGAGAGGTAGGGAGCCGAAGCCTTCAAATTGTCTAATTCCATGGACAATTTGCAACATGCTGGTGTGAGTATGGATTGGGCATTGAAGCTCAGGATGTTAGTGTTCAAACAGCTGCTACGGAGCTAATTATATGTCAAAGAAGAATCGAAGCAATGGTTTTCCTAGAGAATTGAGAACCTAGACTTCAGTGAGCAAACTAAAACTATTTCTGGAGTCAAAAACTTGGAGTAGCTTTTGATAGTCATCCCTCGGAGTACCAAGCTAGTTAGGAGCATATAGCGGGCATGATTAAGTGGTTGTTGGAGGAAAATAAATGAAGAAAGATTAAATGGTAGTGTTCTGCACCTAGTAGGACTCCATTCATGGAGAACATCCTAAGGGAAGACAACCTCAAGAAGTTTACAATGCCTACAATGTCATCATATAATGATGTAGTTCGATGCAGATGCTTCCCTACTTTTTGGATGGGATAGTGTCGATGAGGTTTACTCGGCTCGCATCGAAATCCATTTTGAATTTTGATGAGTTAGCAAAGAAATTTCTAGAAGAGTTCATACTCGACACCACCTGGTCTAAGGATGTAATGTTCTTGTCAATCCTTTCTCAAGGACCTACAGAGTCGCTAGAGGATTTTCATTTTTTTGAGAAAATTGAGAGATCTTCCATGAGGGGAAGAACACTCGTGTAATTTTATTCCACACTAAAAAGAGCTACTAATAAACTTGGTAGGTGACTATTCCCTATGAACCCATATAAATAGAATAGTAAGAAAAATCCCCCAAAAACCTAGAAAAGGGCTAGAGAGTATGAAAAAAGAAAAAACTAAATAAAACAGTGGCAAAAAATGAAAGTGGCAACAAAGAAGGAGCCACGATGTGAGAAAAAGCCTCGTCAAATTCCCAAATAGATATGATTAACTATCGAGGACATCCAAACAAACTGAAGAAAGCCATGTAGATCGAAGCTCTGTTCATCCAAGCTTATCCAAGGAATGAGAATATCCAAATCGAATGTCCCAAGTCAATAGCTAAACTGAAAATACTCAACACACAATGTAAGGGATAAACACACATACACACACATATATATACATATGTACATGTATATAAGTCTATTATATATATATATATGTATGCAAGAGGAGAAGAAGTAACATGTATGAGAAATAGTAACCTAAGTATGATGCATCATGTGTAGAAATAGAGCTATACATACCTCAATCAGACTTATGGACAAATATGCTAATGAATTAAATCAACTAACCCTTGGAAGTAAATTTGCTACTTCTAAACATTGCAAGTTTTGAGATGAATGTTATATACAAAATTATGACATTTTAAAATCTAACTAATTACCTAAATATAATATAGCATCGGATTTACTGGCATACATGTCAATTAAAAAGGTATTCAAAGTACTCTTGTTATTTCAACTTTTAAATACTACACTTTTCTTCACTATATTAATATGAGAATTAACTTGATTAAGGTATTTAGTGAAACTAAAATTATTTTTATTGTAACTAGGTTTTGAAATCCAATTAATAAAATAACATAATTATATATATGTATATATAATAAATTATCTATTGAAGCATTTATACTATTAAAAACCACTTGATTCCATTCATGTCCTATATACAACATATTATAATGAAAATGGTATCAATTACTAATCTATGAAATCCACTGTACTTAAGCCCCATCCTATTCCAAAATAGTTCATGATTAATTTCATTGTTGGTTACATAAAGTAAAAAATATTAAGGCAATTTAAAAAAAAAATAATTAGTGATATGACATTCAAAATATAAATTAGATATATTTTCTATTCCCATATTACAGAAAAAACATTTATTATCAATAATTATATTTTTATTTTTTAATAATTTCGTAGTATTTAGTTTTCCATGTATAATTAACCACATATCTACTTTGGCTTTAGGTGGAATATTACCTTTCGAAATATACCTCAATATATTTGACTTTGTACCTGAAAAATTATAAAAACATTATGCTATATAGATTTTATGATTATCCCAACACCATGTTTTAATTTCATTTTTATTACCAATATTATATCTTCTAATTTAGCACAAAGTAAGGCAAATTTAGATAATTTATTTCTAGCTAAACTATAATTAAAACTAAATTCCCATGAAAATTTTATATTTGGTCAATATAATTCTAAATTCAACACATTTTTAAAATTACAAATTTCATGGAGCTCATTAAATTCTATTCTAGGGCGAGTTACCGGTACCCAAATATCATGCCAAAAAGAGGTATTATTCCCCTATCGTACAACATTATTAGTTCCTCACTTATGTATAATATAATTTTTATTATAGATTTCTAAAAATGAGAAATGTTATTTATATTATTTGCATAAATATGTTGTATATTATATGTACCGTTATACCATTGATTTGATATTATTTCTTTCCAAATTAAATTCTCATTATCATCAGTAAATTTCCATATCCATTTTCCTAATAAGGATGTGCTTAAATTAAGTAAATTTATAATGCCTAAACTTCCTCATCTTTAGATTTACATACTATTTCCCAATTAACTAAACATTTTGAACTATTATTAGGATTATCAACATTCCTTCAAAAAATCTCTTAATTTTACATATTTTATCAATTATGCATTTTGGGGTGATAAAACGCCATCCAATACATGGGTAATTTTGATAAAATAGAGTTAATAAGGACTACACTACCCGCCCTTAATAAAATCTACCATTCCATTTAGTTAATTTGTTGTTAATTTTATCTATTTTTATTAACCAGTCATCATGTTTGAGTTTATTTGGTCTTATTAAAAAACCTAAATATTCTATGGGAAATTTTGTAATTTTACAATTAAATGTACAATCGACTTGATTTTCTATCTATATCATTCAATAATAACATAGAACTCTTAAAAAAATTTGTCATTGGTCTAGAGAGCAACTCAAAAATATATAATAAACTTAAGTGTTATAATATGTATAGGTAAATGAGATGTAAATGGCATGTTATCATCTTCAAACTAAAGAAAGGAAATGTCGTTACTCGTAATTTCATTACTAATATTATATAGAATCCCATTACCAATGGCTATTTTGATAACTTTTACAAAAACATCTGCAGTTAAATAAAACAAGAGAGGTGATGGATTTACCTTTCCTAAGTCGATTGAATTTATTTCCTAATGTAGTATTAACCATAATACTTAAATAGGTTTAATGTTGCAGTTACCAAAGTAAATAACCGGAATGAGAGTATGGTGTTGATTGTATTGGTCCGGGGCATACTTCCTAACATGGACTTTGGGAAATGGACTAGGATGAAGTAGCTAACAACTATGGAGGAGTTCCATCGAAAAATAAACCAATGTTTGCATTTGGAAGAACCAAATCGGTTGCTGGGAAAACTGATGGTGGATAGCCAAAGGAAGTAATCCAAAATAATGTAGCTACTAAGAAGATTGGTAAGAGCGGTGGTAATGTGGCTGTGTGGAAATTCTAGTACTCAAAGGAAGAGAAATCAGGATGCTAGGGATAGGTGGAACAATGCCAAAAAGTGCCCAAGGAATATGAGGACAGATGAGTACATTCCTCTAAATGACACGCTTAACAACATATACCTTGGCCTTTAAGGCATGGAAAAGTATAGAAGTCGTCTAAGAGAGAGGCGACTGAGGTAGAAAAGCACTCTAGTTCTATGGATGAGTATTCAACGTACAATGACTTTTTAGGCCATCCGACCTTCACTGATTTCAGAATAGCACTAACTCCTTCGAGCTTGATGATGAAATTCCCTATGGAGAATGATGTCGAATCGATTTGAGGAGACCGGAGTGCTGGTCGAGAATGTAGCACCATTGAGCTTACAGAGGAAAATGACAAGAAAAAGGAAGAATTCAAGAAACCTCTTTGCATTAAAAATGCGAATGCATAGCAATTAAAGCCCAAGTCCTGGTTTAGGCACAATGGCAGTATGGATACCAGGAAGAAGTCAAAGGAAGTGTGGGAAGCACTAGCTGAGCTAACGGTTAATGTTCTGGTTGATATGGACGATCCTAATCGGGTCCTTTAGATCGAATCTCATCTGCACATATGATTGAGAAAGCAATTTATCATTTTCCTCCAAATAAACTTGACGTACTCGCTTGGACACATTTGGATATGTGCGGGATACTATCGGTGGTAGCATGCCATGCACTAAATGTGGACCCGAAATATCATCCTGTGAAATAGAAAAGATGCAGTCTAGGTCTAGAGCGATCCATTGCATTGAAGGAGGAAGTGGATAAGCTAAAGGAAAATGGTTATATTGATGAAGGTTTGTTCCTAAATGGGTATCGAAACCTGTGTTGATCAAAAAGGAAAATGGTAAGTGGTGGACATGCATCGATTATTTGGATCTGAACTAAGCATGCTTGAAGGACAGCTTCCCGTTACATAGAATCAACCAGTTAGTAGGTGGGACCATCAGACATCATTTACTCTCTTTTATGGATGCCTATTCTGGCTATAATCAGATGTTGATGCATATTATGTATCAAAAGCATACAAGCTTTATAAACTGAATAAGGCCATTTGGTTTGAAGAATGCATAAGCCACTTACCAAAGATTAGTTAATTCCATGCTCAGGAATAAGATTGGTCAGATGATGGAAGTGTATGTATATGATATGCTCATGAAATCACTGCTATCAAGGAACTACATGGATGAACTTTTCTAGATGTTTGAAGTAATACGGAGGTACGAGATGAAGTTAAATCTATTAAAGTGTTTCTTGGAGTCACAACAGGCAAATTCCTAGGATTTATTGTATATTCGAAGCGCATTGAGGCTAATCCGGAGTAGATTAACGCCTTGAGGAACGTAACTTCCACAGCCATAAAGAGGGAATTATAATGCTTAAACGGTAGGGTTGTCGCATTGAGTCGGTCCATCTCAAAGGCAACATATAAGTGCATACCGTTCTTCAACTCATTCAGAATGCGAAAAAGTAATTTCGAGTGAATGAAGAAATGTCAACATGCTTTCGAGGGACTACTAAGGCATATGGAAACAACACCGGTTATACTAAACCATTAGGTAGGGAAGATTTGTTCATTTATTTGGCAATATCTACTTATGCACTAACCACAGCATTGGTATGAGAGGAGAAAAGGGTTCGAAGGTGTAGCAACCTGCACCTAAGTAGACCCGAATTTCGACAAAATTGAAACCCAAGTTTATTAGGGTACAGATCATTGGCTTTGGTAACCTATAATAAACATAAGTATATCAGAGGTTGATCGATTTCACTCACAGTATAATAGAAAATATAATAGGATATAAATACTAATTAAGGCTACTGCCTTGGAATGAATGGTATTCCTTAAAAATCCAACCACCTCATCAGTATCGAGATGGAAACAAAGACTTTTCCATCAACTATTCAGCCAAGCTTTAATGACATGTTCTCTATGTCTATCCTATGAGTTGTAACGAGGATGGAGTCAAAAAAACGTTACGGTGATAGTAAAATTATATATTTTACCCATAACACAAACTTATACAGATTGGCTTCCATTTAAATGTTATGTTTATATTTTACGGTTAATCTGTTTAATTCTATGTGTGCGCATATGAACCTGACCTTCTACAAGATATCCTATATATACATGACTATGTGCATATATACATTTTTACTGCTTAAAACTAATCCACTTAATACTTCTTAAATATGGAGGAGGCGGACCTATCGGTCATTTACTACCTTGATCTCCCGAAGCAGGCCTTTCCCAATGTCAACGCTAGTCTATCGGTTCTAACTACAGAGATCGATGACACCTACATACAGCTTTAATATAGTGCATAATTTAATTGTCGTACTACTACCACCGTTTAAAGACTCGTCTGCAGGTTAACTTGCCCACCTCCATGAACTAATTTTTCAATAACCATTTACCATTACTATGTGTATCCCATGCTGATTCTATACTTGTAGGAAATGAAATATATTGGGGCTTAATCCGAGTCTTTACTACCGCTCGCTTGGGATCGCTGGGCATCAAAGCCTATATTCTAGACCTACTACAACAATATCGGTACCACCTACTGATGTAGCTTGTTGACTCTCCACAATTGACTTCCCTATTTAGACTAAGTAAGTCTAGAAAAATACCCTTTTATTACTTACTACTCTTTCTGGATATGAAGTAGGCCCTATTTTCTCAGAAGGCACCGAAGGTACTGATCCATTAATACTTTAAATCCGAGGCAAATCCTCGGGCATATTTTATCCTAATCTATCCACAATGTAGATCCCTTTCCCGTGGGTCCTGTGATTGGAGATGTCCCACATCAGTAACAAGTGTATATAACTAGTGGTAGCCTTTGAGTGAATAGAAGACTTCTACTATGTAACTCTACTGACCTCATATACCAACCTATTAAATCAAAATAATTATCCTCGGTTGTAGTATTGGGTTAAGCCCACTAACCCTTATTTGTCTATTTAAGGCCATATGAGTCCATAATGACACATACACTGCCTTAAAGTATTTAATTACTACCTAACATGTTTATTTATCATTTCTATAAATGTCACTTTGTCTGTAATAACTTATTATTATCATAACAGACGTTTCCTAAAGATGTTTATTTATTTATTTAAATTTTACATATTAATCCTTCATTACCTCCACATAATTACCTTAATAAATTTCATTAATCGGTCTCATTAATTCATTTATATGGTATTTTGAATTCTTATAAACTCCTAGAATTAATTGCATATCTATTGCCTATTCATTTTTGGAGTTATAACATTTCCATCTTTATTCCCCAATCTTATCATTTATTGCACATTTTATTCTTATGTTCTAATTACACTTAACACAAATATTAATGCATATTATATTGTGTTAATTTTATTTTAAATGTTAGCGCAGTTATATGCATTTATATACTTGTTTCTTTTATGTTTCTACTTATTAATTCTTAACTATATATTTCTTCATATTTTAATATGTGAGAATTATCCTTCTAAAAGATTCCTCTTATGACTTTCCATAATTAACCGAAAATAAAAGATTTTCTTTATTTGAAATTGCAAGGAATTATTCGTTTTTCTTTTTACCAAAACGGACAGTGTAAACTATGGATAGAAAATCCATACTTTACATATTTCTTTCCTCTTCTATGTATATTTTTTGTCAAATCAAATACCATACTTTTTCTATATAATTAAGAAATTAGACAAACTTATTGAAAATAAATGGATTAAAATACAAAAATTCACGTTCCTATAAAATTAGGGCAAAATTTAAATTATATTAACATCTTTAAAACCCAAATGCAGATCTGAAATAAATTTTACTTCCTTATCCATATTCAACCTTTAATAACTTAATGACTGATTTCTAGATCCAGATGAAAATAATATTCCTATTTAATCTTCCCAAATTACAGAATATGTAGGCAGTGTTTTACATGTAAATTCAAGCCTACGACTCTTAGATATCCTAATTAGGCATAATAATCAAACAAAAACCCAATGAAATAAATTCCAATGTTATAAACAAATTATATAATTTCCCACACACCTTTCTAAGCTTTTCAAATCTCCAGATCCGAATCTAATTCTTTGATTCAACTCCTCCTTTTCAATCTAAGAAATATGTATAAAAAGGTATATGCCGTTAGAACCACATATCTGAAAAGAGATTTGGGATTAAGTGGAAAGTAGATTTATACTATTGAAATTTACCTTGTTATTGTACAATGCTAATTCGCTTCTTCTCTTCTTCTTCTTATTTTCTGCTCTTCTCCAATTTGTGCAAATACAAACTATTTTACAGTTAGGAGGAATAGTGAAGAAGAGAAAATGGTATAGCTTTGTTGCCCTTGATCAAAAAATATGAGAAATGAAGTGAGGGGTTAGGATTGTATTTATTACCATTCGAATCAGTTATAACCGTTAGATTAAAATTATTAAATCCAGGCTGTTGGCCAAGGTCAAACCCTAGTCGCCATATGTTAACCGGTCGACCGCACCCGTATAAGCAATCAACCATTAGTGATCAATCGACCCATTTAAAGGATCGACTAGTAGGGTCCCGCCTATTAGTTATATTACTTACTCTGTTATTTTATTTAATTATTTCCATTCTGAATTCTTTAAATGCCCGTAACTTCTTTGTTTGAACTCCGATCGCGAAACTCCAAATATGAAAGTTGCACGAAAAATCACCATGGACGCAATCGTGCAAGTTTTGTGGCCAAATTCATTTGTTTACACAAATTCCATTTTTGAAGCTATTAATTATTAAATTATTAGCAAAAATCTTACGGGGTGTTAAAAAAGGCCAACTTACTACATCAGCAAGCAGTTTACCTAAATTAAAAAAAACTATCCAAAATTGGAGAAACTCGCTTAGCTTGTTAATTGCATCGAGGAAGCTATAATGGTATTTTAAGGCTCACCCGATTAAGGTGCTTATGGATCAACCTTCGAAGCAGGTGTTGTATAGACCCAAGACTTAGGGAAGCATATTGAAGTGGAATATTGCACTAAGTAGTATGGCATCACTTTCCATCAAAGGTGGGTGATAAATATATAGGCATTAGTGGATTTCATCGCTGAATTTACCGCATAGGAGAGGAACACGATATGGCCACACTTTCTTAATGGAAAATATTTGTACATAGAGCTCCTAATGAGCGTAGTTCTAGTGTAGGAGTTGTACTTATGACTCTAAAAGGATGATCAGTTTGTTATGCATTGAAACTAGAGTTCCCCACGACGAATAATGAGGCTGAGTATGAAACGTTAAAAGAGGGACTCAGAATAACGAAGGAATTGGAGGTAACGATGATGCACATATTTAGTGATTCCCAATTGGAGGTTTTTTAGGTAAAGAAGGAATTCTACGCTAAGGGTGCGGGACTTGCCGCTTACTTGACGAAGACATTGGAACTGTTAAACGATATAGAGCATTACACAGTTACGCTCATCCCCAAAGAGGAGAATGCGGAGACCAATTCATTAGCCAAGCTAGCAAGTTCTGGAGATGTGCAACTGTAAGGACTAGATCCAATAGAGGTTTTATCAATACCAAGCAATGTCCAAATGGACATTGATTTGATTTTGGAAGCCGAAGAGGAGGAGTCATTGATGACTCTGGTCAAGGACTGTCTGCTAAAGGAAACTCTACTAGAAGGAAGGAATGATTTGAAGAAACTCCTTTATAAAGTACCACAGTTTTTAATGCAAGAAGGAGTGTTGTACAAGAGTGGTTTCTCAACTCCACTACTTTGGTGTGTAACTAAGGACAAGGCCAGGAAAATCCTTATGGAAATTCAAGAGGGTAGTAGTGGTGACCACACTGGAGGGTAGACAATTGTGAAGAAGATACTTCGCTCTGGATACTTCTAGTCAACAATAAACTATGACACTACTGAATACACCAAACGGTGCGACCAATGCTAGAGGTTTGCAACGATTCTCAGAGCCTCATCCATAGACTTACGTAAACGGTTAGCCTGTGGCCATTGCAATTTGGGGAATTAATAAAATTAGTGTGCTACCGATGTTGAAATGGGGATCTAAATACACAATTATTGCAGTGAATTACTTCACAAAGTGGGCTAAATTGGAACCTCGTGCTACATTCACAATGAAGAAAGTGATCAATTTTGTGACAAAGAATATTATTTGTAAATTCGAAGTACCCTCGAAATTTATGGCGGATAATTGAACTCAGCTCAAAAGTACCAAGTTCATGCATTTCTACAACAGATACAAGTTCAAGAAAAGCGTTTTGGTAGTAGCACACTTATAAGCAAATGAATAGGTGGAGTTAGTGAATAAAATCAACAAATCCATCTTGAAGAAACTGTTAATTAAAGTTAAGGGCAACTAGGTTAATAAGCTTTCACTTGCATTATAGGCTTATAAGATGACCCACAAATCCGCGACTAGGAAACACCCTTCGCTTTGGCCTACGAATCAAAGGCCATGATTCCAACTGAACTAGATGTCCCATTCGACTAGAAAATAACTACAACCCAAAGGTCAATGAGGAACTCTTGCTTGAGTCCTTCGATTTGTTGATGAAAGCGAGAAGAGGCTGAACTAGGGGTAGCTGCTCACTAGAAAAAAGTAGCATGGCATTTCAACACCAAGGTCTGGTGCCATATCTTTGAGGTAGGGGATCACGTTTTGAAATGAGTTCTCCCAGGTATGAGGGCATTTAGTCTAAATTGGAAAGGTCTTTATAATATTAAACAAAAGCTTGGAGATGGAACTTTTAAGTTCGCTATTGTCGATGGAATCTCAATTTTACGGGGGATTGAGATAATGATCTATTGTGATGTTATTTTGCTTAGATTTACTTAGTTTATTTTCTATAAGTAAGCCATCCTAGAAAATTGCGGGCAATGTTATAAGACAGGACTTTCCACATTTTTCATTTATAAATAAATTCAGCTTCTTGAACCAATAGGACCATGTTCTCGTAAGCAAAACACTATACTATGGGATTGGCAGTATAGTCAGATATCCAAAGACAGGTATAGACTCTTTTGGTCTAGGATTCAGATAGAGGAGTATAATCACAAGGATTGATTGGATAATTTGACCTTATTCCTTTGATATTGACTATTGCTCAGAGATAGGAAAAGCCAATGAGGAATATTTAAATCGGGCAACTCATGCACTAGTTTTCGGAGATAAAAACTAGTGTGCGGTTAAATATCTTTTTTATGACCATGCTTACGGCCTGGTAGGATGGGCCAGGGCGAGGATAAGTGAAGACAGTCAAAGGATACTCTTGGTTGACACTTAAAGGCAGGTGAGACTGAGAGTAGACACCTAGAGATAGGAGTTCAAAGCACCAGTTCTTGAAGTTAGGACAGTTGTATGGCCAAAATTTCCACAAGTGCAACTGCACTTGTGGCGTAGCAGGATATGCTTGCCAAGGATAAGGGAGGATGTTCGATGAATGATTTTGATCAATACCCAAAAACAGTTACCTAAAAATAGGTACTGTCGGACTACTCAGGTCCAGGGTCGGGACCGGGATAGTATAGTCGGACTAGGAGCAATTAGATAATTTGCCCTACGTTATTAACCTTCAACCGATGTCCGAAAGTGGGCAAGGATAAAAGGTGATGTTCGGATTCTGGCATCTGGAACGCTAAATCCCGAAGGTAGGATATGGTATGTGGCGTAATTAAAAAAAAGCTATGATCTCACTCATGGCTTATCGATACACGCTTAGCCGAGGTCGAGTGGTGGAAGTAAAGGATATTATCGATCATGCATAATTATTGGCGGGATCGAAGACGTCACGATATGAATTTCCAAATTGCTATTTCTCAAAGATAGAAAGTGGCACGGATGTAGATCTATTTATAACCTTTTAATAGTTAGAGGAGACTCGACTAAAGGTGAATTGGAATAACTGCAGACTTGGTTCGATATTAGTTTTTTTAGCCAGCAAAAACATTGTAGAAGATAAAGAACTGAACAATGAAATATAATTAAAGTTGTTGCGGTAATTTTACATATATGTCAACAATTATACTAAGTAAAAGCATTGCATAGACACATGCATGTATAATATGGATGAATTACATTACAAACATTTCTATTATATATGCAAGCAGTTGTATGTAGGCAAGAATGATATATAGAAATGTAGAAACGTAAATGAGACAAGGATTGAAATGAAAAAAAATCTTCCATTACATTCAATTTTTATCTATAATGGATGTGGGGGCCGATGTTGCACAAGCTTGACTTATTTACAAATGGAAAAAAGATACAACCAAAAAGTGGCAAAAGGAATCTGGCCCATCATCGTTAAAGGCTAAGTGAATAGCTTACTTCTTGTGGGTCTCTTTCTTCCTTTCACCTTTTCTGCCTAAACCAGCAAGGTCCCTTTTGGCCCTTCTCTCCTTTGGATATGCTGCATTCCACAGGAGTGTTCTCTCCTTGGATAAGAGTGATGGTAGGATCTTTGGGTCAGTCAATTGGGCGTCTGGATGTCTCTATAGTAGCGCTGGTGCTACTTCCCTTAGGTGGCCTAATGATTGCTGGAAGGACTCTTGGAGACGACTTCAATTCTTCAGTGTCATTTGATTTCTCAATTCTGAGCTCGGTCTTGATTTTTCAACATGGAAAAGTCAATACTTAATCTCTTTGCCATAGATATAGAATCAATCGAGTCCATAGTGTTACAAATCATAATGTCTTCCTTATAGGACTAGAAACATCCTCCGGGGCTTCAAACGCACCTATCTTTCGAGGTCTACGCCAGGACAAGAAGTAGAAGGAATGTTAAGCGAAATTGGTCCCATGGATATGAATATCGATGTGGCTGAAATAACGTTTGGGCCTAACCCTAGAATTACCAGTGGCGGAGGAGGTGGAAGAGGTGGATGACCGATGAGTTCACAAATGAAGAAGTATATATTAGTAACAGCCTTAGGTGAGAACTAAAGGATGCTGAACACTAGAGAGATGAGAGAAATACCTTCACCGAGACTGGATTGTTGAATAGGAGATTTAGTAATTTCCCCTCTTTTATTGGGAACTGTAGTGGCTCAGCGATGAAGGGGGGAATTTAAGGTTCATCGAAGATGATCATTGCAGAAGCTGTAATAATAGTTTAGGTGGCCTTGGAGCTAGCCACTCGAATATTAGAACCTTTACTACGAGCTCTTAGATTTGGGAAGATGATAATTTTGCATGGCCTGATGTGCTAGGAGTAACACGAGCTTCAGCGGTAGCTTCGGCAGCAACAACATCCTCTATAGCCAACATATCTTGTCCCTCTTCTAATTTTTTAATTTCATTAGCATCGAGGTACTTGGCTTTAAGTACGTCTTCGGTGAGGCCTTCGCCGGATGTGGGTGCAAGCCGTACTACCTCTTCACAGGCATCTATAAGGGTGACAACATAGATACTTCCAAGTCTTTTTAGGTTCTTGCATTAGATGACGTTGGCAAAGAACTATTGAAAGGTGGAGTTCAAGTCTTCTTTTTAATTGGCAATCTTTTTATTTAACTCGATTAGCTCATTTACGGTTGCAGACTCTATTGTAAAAATCATTCTAAGTTTATGCTAAGGCTCCGCATATGCACTAGGCTAGCTTTATTGCCTAGTTTTTTTGCCTAGTCTGCCTAGATGAGACTTACTACGTTATCTAAGTATATAAGAAGCTTTGCAGGCGCCATTTATGCATCAATTCAGGCTTGATGCCTCTTATAAGCATCAAAATGTTTGTTACAAATGATTTTGTCCCCATGGTTGCTTTCAAACCCATCCAAATTCATGATATTCCATTGCGGATCAGTTAGTACTATACTAAATACTACAACTTTATCCAAAATGCATGAGTTTATCAAAAATACCTAGCTCTGATTGATCCTTGATTAATCCCTGCCTGGGCGATTCATCCATAGTCCATGCTTACTACCTAGCATCCGCCTAGCAATTTTTACAACCTTGGTTGGAGCATAGTCAAAATTCACCTCCAGTTTCTCTATTTTAACCAAGAGCAAGGTGGATCCAAGATTTTCATTATCAGTATGGAGTTTCCGGATGTCGGCTTCCTTGTCCCGTAGAGCCTTATATTTTTTGAGGAGGGACAATTCCTTGTTTGCAAGCTGCATCTTAAGAGTGGCATTCTCTTCGTGAGTAGTCTTTACTAGCTTCTTTATTACAATATCGGTCCGATTATGATTTCATCTTTTTGACCAATTCTTTGGCCTTTTTCTTCAATTTTCGAGCCGCATCTCTTTCTTTTATGGCCTCCATCTCCTTTTTATATCCGTCTATGATTCTACCATAGCTTTTCTTCTCCGACTCAAAGGATTGAATATCAGTTGTTGAATTATGTTAATGTTAGAGAGGTTGAAAGCAAGCTTTTTCCACTCACACCCTTTGTCTATTAACTCTTGTATTCCTCCAACCCTAGTGTTTGCCTCTTTTTTAGGAATGTGTTTGAGATCACGATAAATATGAACCCAGTCAGGAAAAGGTTTGGGAAGCTACCTTGCATTTTTCTTGAAAGGGTGGACGTGGGGCCAGACGTATGGAGATTCCTTTGGATTGATGGGGTGGAGGAGATGTAGTGGTCATGGAAAGTAATGCTAGAGGCTTTTATTGGGAGGAAAGATGCGATTGAGGTCGTGATGAGGAAAGCCGAAAAAGGAACCATAGTCATCGCGTGAGTCCTTATGACATTTTCCTTGATCGTAGGATTCTCTCTCCTCTACCCACCTTTTTTCCTACCCCTTTCCGCCTAGCGATCGAGTTCCACTTGGTGCTTTTTGTCTTTCCTTCGAACTCGTTCTTCATGTATTTCCCTTACTCTATTAGAGCTAGAGTGAAGAGGATATGACTAAGGAGTAACTTTCCATTGTTCCGAGACTTTAAAATGGAGATATTCAAAGTGGTCCTTCTCGTCGTACCTAAAATTAAAAAGAGGATTGTATCAGTTTTGGAACATTAAAATGTGAGTTAGTGCAAGGAATGCGTGTTCATGATGGTAGAAGTGTATGGAGTGCTGGTGTTGCCCTAAGTACTCTACAAACCATGTTTATAAGTTGCACAATATAACCATTGCACAACCAGTGCTAACTTTAGGAGAGCACTTGTACATTCTAATTAGCAAAGCGCTTATAACCATTGCATAATAATTTGAACTCGAAGTAGGAAATTACAAATTCAAAGTTAGCACAAGAAGGAAAAAAATCATCATGACTCGGGTGATTGGAGTGCTAGCTTTGGGTTAGGCCTTAGGGATCCCTGGAGGGAATAAAAATGTTTAAAATGGTCAAGTAAAAAGGCATAATTGAATCATAATTTCCAAGCCTTGAAAAATAATAGATCACGACCACCTCAGCCCATCATCGATGATGAATCCAAGAGAGCACTCCATGAGAAAATCATTGATAGGAATGTCGAGATCACTTAGCGAATCAAAGATATTATCTATGTAACCAGCCAAACAAGTTGAGTTGGTTATTGGAATTGTGCTTGGTTCTGCAGTTTGCTGGGAGGTCTTAATAACAATTTATCTCGGGAATGACGGGAAAGGAATTTCGATACCTTCTAGAGATGTCTCCCTGTATGACTCGTCTCCTCCTTAATCAAATTCCTCGTCATCATTGCCCTCTTAATCACCTTCTTTTTCTTCTTCTTTTTCTTCTCCTTCTTCCTCTCTTACTTCCTTTATGAATTGTTTCCATTTCAACTCTTTCTTCCTCTTCTACTTGCGCCTCATTAGCATTGTGTACTTCTGTTGCTCTATCGATGGATTCATGGATGTTCTCCCTGCCTGAAGGGCCTCCAACACCCCCTTAGATATCTATGCTAGAGCTGTGAATGGGAGAAAAGGACGTAGCAGACATCCTAGAACATCTAGTTGAACTTTGACAGAAACAAGGAAGTAAGGGATGTAGAAGGCTACATCATCGAAGATTCTCATTCATCGACAAGTAGGTGATGGTGCAGAATTGAATATTGACTCTCTTAATGTTTGGTAGAGTCTTAGAGTGCACATCGCTCGTGTCTCAAGCAAGGATATTTATGAAGAAAGTGGATAATAAGTTAAGCACATGGATGGTGAGAATCCAAGTATGTGGAAGTGTGGAAAGGGAGAAGTCCTACTTCTAGAAAGCTAAAGCCTATTGAAGCCATATGGACATCGCACGAAGAAATATTCATTCCTGAAGTATAAACTTTTGTTGTAGAGCACTTTGATGACCTTACAATGACTTTAGGATTTGATGATCATAAAAGATAACGATTTTCTCCCAATGTTTGATGCTTTGTACGTATGGTAGCTCCCTGAAGGTTGGAGGCTGTTGAAATTGGTTCATGAATAGAACGTACAAAGAACTCAACAAGGAATAGCCATTGGGATGGACTTGAGTGGAAGCGATCCCAAGCCCTCGGCGGAACACATGGAGGAACGAGTCAAAGGGAAGTACAACACCGCCTAGGCGCATGTACTTTTTGTTGGTTGTATAGCCCACTAGAGGATTATGTTATTGTTGATCAAGTGTTAGGCACAACATGTCACCTTCTGGAGTTCCATGTTGAAGACATATGTTCCGGAGTGACTTAATAGTTAGAAGCATGGGTATTTGTTCAGGAGGTTCGTCTAAAACTCTTAAGCCCACTTGTGCATTGATATGAGGAGGTTGGTCTTAGATTGGTGTTGCTGGAACTATCATCCACTATAGGTCTATAGTGATCGAATTCCTGGTTCCAAAAGGCATAGAGGTCGAAGCTTGAGCTGTGGTAGACTTAGCTTAGGGAGGTGTTGATAGCCCAGTGCCAACGTTGTATTAAGGAGAATGTTGTGTCATTTTGGAAAGGAAAATTTGACGTTGAACACGGGGAACTATGTTTTATTTCGAAATTCTATTTTAAATGCGAACCCAAGTTACTAACACTCAGAACCTAATGGATGTCGATGTGTGTTGGCCAATCAGGTTATGAACGTTGAGCTTGGCAATAGAAGGTGTCAATCTATACAGTGTGAGTCCTATGTCCCATACACGACGAACAAACCACTTTGTGCATATAGCCCATTCGTGTTGGAAAATGAGTCACGTCGCAAGTTGGAACTATTCATCAGATTTTACCTGTTATCATTAGATAATCGATACTAATACCGCTTTCTATAGCGACGCAATGCATTTTTATAGGAATATAGGAAGTACAGTGACTAGAAGCGCATTACAATGGAATTATTTGAATGCCAAAATACACTCTTACCTTCTCATCAGAATGTAAATGGCTTGTCATCAAGAAAATGATAAAAAATTCATTGTACATTTCAAGTAGCAAAGCGCTTATCACCATTGCACAATAAGTTGAACTCAAAGTAGGAAATTACAAATTCGAAGCTAGCACAAGGAGGGAAAAATTCATCATGACTCGGGTGATTGGAGTGCTAGCTTTTGGTTAGGCTTAGGGACCCTTGAGGGAATCAATATGTTTGAAATGGTTAAGTAAAAAGGCATAATTGAATCATAATTTCCAAGCGTTGAAAACTAATAGATCACGACCACCTCAGCCCATCGTCAATGATGAACTTCACCCCATGAAACACAACAAACCAGCTTTTAATAGTAAATATAGATCTAAGGGCAAAAAGGTATCGGGGTCGAATTCATTCGGGAAGTCGATGGTGGTCAAGGTGGTTAGCAGGCGGTGGCGATGGAAAGAAGGAGATGAGCGACAACTCAACTTTATCAATGGCGTATACCTTAAGCTTGGTTAATTAATTCATAAGGGATCGATACCGGGGACTTAAGGAGGAAAGGAAATAAAATATGAATGCGAGCTTGATTTTCTTCAAGTGCTAAGTTATAAAGGAGATGAGATGACTTATCATTTCATCTCGGTACCAACCAAAAGTGGTCGGTGTCGATATGAATTTTGGATCCAATATGGATGGAAAAGAGGAGGAAAAGAATGACAGACACGGTACCTACTTATTTGTGGTATGGAACGATCTTCAGAGTATGGATCTTGACCTCGGTTCAGAGAGTGGCACTGCTGCTATTTAAAGCAATGGAACACATATCCTTGGAAAAGAGACATCGCTTTAAAGCAACCCTTAAATGACCAACAGACTTGTATGGATAATGGCATATGCTTGTCTTGATCCAAAGCACGCTCTGCTACTAACAGAAGAGTTTTGGGGAGGAGGGGTGGAAGTGCTGTCCGACTTTTTGACAAAGAGGCTTTCAAATGAAACTAGATGTCGGGATTAAGATGGAATTGTTCAAGGCCATGGGGTTATTCTTGGAAGGACAATGGAAGAGACTTCAAGGGTTCAAAGTGTACAAGAAAACAAGAAATCCGATTGGTACCAACATTGTTTTAAGTCGGTACCGACCTCTTCTTGAGCATGTTAAGGTGCTTTGGATCTATGGCTTTTGGATTTCTAATTAAAATGACCATCTTGGGACCCATCTCTAAAGGAGTAGTTAAACAACTCCAAGGAAGCTCTAAAGAAAAGGACACATGTTGAAGATGTCAGATCCTCCCAATAATGACTTGGTTTCTAAGGAGAAAGTGCTCGGAACTTCATCGATTGAAGATAGAAAACCAAGTGAGGGAGATGGCACAATTCATCATCATAAAATCAAATTGGTACGGATCACTTCTAATTGGTACCAAGATAATTTTAGTGGCCATGGGACTTCGTCTTCCCTCTTGCATTCTCGGATCTGAGTTGGATTTGGTATTTTGAGATCCGGCTATTTCGTTGGACGATTTCTCTATAAATGACAAGCACATTGTTAACTCATAAAATGGATCAACACCCTAGATCAAATGTGAAAGCACCATTGCAGATAATCAGCAGCACAAATCTTAGATAAACAACAAATAAAAAGTAGAAGTAAGAAAAGAGACACGGAATTTTTATAATAGTTCGGCTGACTCTGGTCTACGTCCACTTTAATCAATCTTTATTATGATTATACTAGTTGAGTCCATCTAGATATCAACTAGTTGGTCCTAAGATCTAAGTTATAGTGAGTTAGAATAAGTCACAAATACAAGTATTGATTACAGAATCGAAGTATACCCCTTGGTGACTGTTGTGAGGAAGAAGAAAGTTGAAGAAGTGAAGGAATTCCAGTAGAGTAAAGGAGGCTATTTCTCTAGAAAAGGTCCATCTCTAATTGCAGGTAGATGAGTATTTGTAGGGTAATTCAGTGAGTGTTGGGCTAGATGTCTAAGTGCAGAAGAGTTTAGTTGTTATTCCAAGTCATCACCGAGAATCTCAATTCAATACGAGTCATTTCTATGGATTATTAGCTATCCATAAGAGATGGATCACTAGCTATCCATAAGGGATGGATCGCTAGCTACCCATCAACTTAGCATATTTTTCTACTAGAAGCCTTTACTTAGTGGTACGAAGGAGCTCGGAAAGTTTGAAAATGATCCGACCTATCTTGATGGATCGCCAGCTATCCATAGGGGATGGATCGCCAGCTATCCATAGGGGATGGATCGCCAGCTATCCATCCACTTAGCATATTTTCGAGTGATCTTTGTTTGGTTGTCTTCCTATCTTCTATTTAAATGCCTTGTTTGAATATTAAGTCGTTTGGATCTAGTTTGATCTTCCGTCTTCATGGGTCATCTGGTCTAGAAGAATCATCCATAACTCACTCAAATCTTAACAAAATCAAACGAGTGGGAACACTAGACGGTGTTAGGGACCCACCATAAAAATTTGAGGTGGTGTGGCCCACTCTAGATGGGTTGCTAGTGATCCATCTAGATGAATCGCTAGTGACCGATCAAATCAACTCTAAATGCTCTCATTTTTTTATGAGCTTTCCTTTATGTCTTCCAAATATTCTCCCAAAATTTCAAGTCAATCCGACGTCATATGAGTTATGTAGGTCCATTTTAAGTTAGCTGCTTTTGGTCAAATAGCTTAAATCATGCAGTCTTCACTTCTTGAGCAAGATTGTTTGGCATGCTATGAAACTTGGCAAGCACCTCTAGGGAACATATTAGATCATGATGGAGGATCTATAGGAAAGCATTATGGATCGTTAGCGATCCACAGATGGAACTCTGACATTTTTCTTTTTTGGTTTTTCTCTTCTTTTCCTTCCAGTCTTCTTGGCCGATCCTTAAGATATTTTGACTTGTTGCAGATGTTCTAGTTTCTATAAAATTCTATTGGGTTAAAAACCTAGTTAACACTTTCCCCCCAAAGTACGCCTTTTGAATGAAAGATGTGTTTTTCCCCAGAACAAGTTCCAGTAACAAGTCTTTGATTTATGAGCTTTCCAGCGTCTTTAGCCTCGGCAAACCGTCCAGTTCCTTTGGATTCTTTGGTCAATTACAAGTCGCTCCAAACCTATTATATCCTAGGACTCTAACTCTGCTTAGGTATAATCTAAACATCACAATCATTTCGATTTCATTCGGAGTTATTACATCACATATTTCTAATTAAATCACATGTTTCCAATTACATCACATATCTCCATTTACATCACAGATCTCTAATTGTCCCATGTTCATTCGGGATTTACATCACCATCAATTTTGCTTCTCATTTAGAGTTGTCACATCATATATCAAAATCACATCATATATCATAATCACATCATGTATCATAACCACATCATATATTGAAATCATCATGCGTTCATCTGGGATTTATCAGTTTTATTCTGTTTATAAGACATTCTAATCCTTTATTAAATCAAATCTGTCTTAAGGCTCAATCTCTCATGATCGTTTAAGTTGAATACGTGATCTCTCTGGATTGTTTAATGTTTAGTTTAATGCGCAGATCTCTGTGGATCGTTTAATGTTTAGTTTAATATGCAGTGTCTCCGGATCATTTCTCTAAATCGTATGTTTCTTAAGTTAGGGGGGATGATCTCGCCAGATCATTTTCTTATTAAGTTAAGGGGTAGTAAGTAAGCCCATCTGCTCACTCTCCGGTATGGGGACTAACTTCTTGCACTCTGGTCCCGTCTCTCCGGTTAGGACTCTATGGCGTTCGATATCGTACAAGTCCATCCACTCGCTCTCCGCAAAAGGGACCTGCACTCTAGTCCCGTCTATTTAGTTGAAACTCTATGGCATTCAAAATCAGTTGAATGCCTATCCTAGACATCTAACTCAGAGCATGGCAAGGGACCAATCTATGTTTTGTGCGCATCCAAGCGGTCTGAGATTATTATCCTACGCAATTATTGTAATATCCCGGAATTTTTAACAATATCAATTTAATAATCTGTATTGAAAATTTAATTGATATTGATAATCTGTTAATAATTATTCAAATAGATTTAATAATCTTCTTCAATAAATATTTAAATTGGTTATTTTATCTTTTAGAATAATAAATTGATTTCTATTTACAATATAAATACTTGGTTTATATTTTAAATAGATTGGTTTTGTTTTAATTTTAATAAATAAAGAATATTTTCTAGTTTTAATATTTGTAGTAATTTGGAAATTTTGATTTTTATTAGTATTGAGTTTTTAAAACTATTTCATAAATAAATATATGATTTTAAAATTGATAAGAAAAATATTAAATGTTTTAAATTAAATTGGATTAAGTTTTAAATTTAGAATAAATTTAACAAAATGATTTCATGACTTAATAAAATGGATTATTTATTTAATAAAAGTATAATTTCTTGTAAAATGATTTTATTTTAATAATAAGAGAGTTATAAAAATAATATTGATATGGTATTGTCTTTATAAATAAGTTTTGAATAGAATTTGTAATTTTTATTTCAAATTGAATTTTTATATATATAACTTGATTTGAAAATATTTGATTTTGGATTTAGTTTGAATTTAAATTAAAAAGTATAAATTTTAAATGGTTTAATTGTTTTAATCTTTAATATGTATAAGTTTATTTATAAACATGATTGTTCTTATTTCTTTTGTAAATTTATACACATATCTAATATGAATTAACAATTAAATCTTAAAACTAAGCTAACATATACATTGATTTATGAATTAGTACTTATTATTTTAAAGCAAAACAAGTGTTCAAAATTAGCATTTACAAATGGACAAGTGTCTAACATTTGACAAGTGTAAATTTTAGTTTTTATTTATCTTTTATTTCATTTAAATCTGAAATACATTAGTTAAGTTTGCATCTTCATTTCATATTGCATGTTCATTTTTCCTTAACCAAAGAAAATCTTCAAACTTCTTAAATCAAATTCAAGTAAATCTGCATACCTAAACCATATTCAATCTGCATATTCCTCCTCTTCAACATCAAAACCCTGGATATAAAAAAAATCTGTAAGCAAACTTGCATACCCCACTTTCTCAAAGGCAAAAAGGAGAGCCTGCAATCTCCTTTTCTGTTTTAAAAACATTATCCATGCCTGCATCTTTTCACCTAGAAGCAAGCCTGCATTTTTAAATGTTCACAACTTTAAAATCTGAGGCATGTTCAAATGTAAATCTGCACCTCTTCAAATAAGGCCTGTGCAATAGCAGAATTTCAAAAGCATCTAGAAGCATGCATGCAGTTGTAAATCAGGGAGCATGGCATTACAGCAGAATCAAATTCAAGCATACCTGCATATTCATTTTTCTGCCAAATTTCTAATGAACAACAGAGGTCTGCATTCAATAAAAAGGTGAGTAACTTTTAACTTTAAAATTTTAATCAGGTTTTATGCTAGTTTATTGAAAGAAATAGCTAAATTCTTATGTTATAAATAACTGTTGATATGAATATTTTTGGTGTGCAAACTGTTTCTTTCTTTTTAATTTCCTGTTCTATTTCTCTGATTTTACAAGCACCCATAATGTTATTAAATACTTATTACTAAATTTGTTCCTGATATAATGACAGTTATAAAGTAAAGCTGTTTATTTTCTTAAGTTAATATTTAAAATTTTTAAGTAGGTTAATGTGCAGAGTATTACCTCTGTAAAACCAGAATCATCATGTATGTTTAAATTTTTTTTCAAACCCAATCTAATTAATATGATAATTCAGTAGTACAAATCAAATATTTAAACTGGAACTTGATTTTTAAATCAAGTAGTAGGATTTTTAGAGGTTTGATTAAGTGGCAGTTTATTCTTGAACCAAAAATGAATTTGAGCAAAATTCATGTAATCCGTGACTTGAGAAACTTGGAAATTTTTCTGGGCTATAGAGTAAGGATCATAGATCCATAGAAAAATCAGAAATGAGGATTCTATTGGGTAGGATAGTTGCAGTTTGTATTTGAATTTTTAAACCCTAGTTTTAATAAGGTATGAAGGAATCGGGCATTTCAGGAAGATGGATTGACCGAGTGCTTTGGTGTTTGGGGAAGGGGTAGAGGGTGTGTAGAAGCGTTCGTGGCCGGAGAGGTTGGATGTCAGGTGGTCGGAGGTGAGAAATGTTGCCGTTGACAGGTTTTGAAGGGGGGAAAACATGTTTATGTTTTAGGTTGGGTTTTTCCCTCGTTTTGATTTGTACTGCTGTTGTGGTTTTTTGGTGATTGTGTTCGACTGTGGAGGTGATCATTGATGGGAAGAAGCTATGGTGGACGGCTGGTGATGGCCGGAGCCACGGTGCACGTGCACCGTGCAGTTGAGTTCAGGGGAAGTTGTTTGTGGGGTATTGTTTTCAACTCGGAATTTAACTCGAGTTACTCGAGTTTTTAACTCGAAGCAAGGGGGTTTTACTCGAGTAAATTTGGGGGTTGACTCGGGTAAAGGAATTTTTACAGGTTTTAATAAACCTGAACCTGTTTGTCAAATATTGTTTTATAAACCTGACAATATTTAAGTTTTTAAAATTTAAACTGAATTTAAAAAGTGTAGAGCAAGTTTTGAACAAAGTTTTAAAACAAGTTTAAAATCTTAATTCAAAATGAGTTTGAATTATAGATTTAAAAATATACAAGTTTTATAAAAATAGAAGGTTTTTAACAACTTTGAAATTGATAAAGTATTTTATATAATGTTTTAAAATCTGAAGTTTAAGGTGTAAACAGAGTTTAAAATTTAAATTTAAATCTGGATTCTAAGCTTAATTTGAATTTTAGTTTGAAATAAAATGTTTAAGTTGTTTGAATTTTTAAAATGAAGTTTTAAATGTAAGAGAAGTTTAAATCTTAAGTTTAAATCTAGAATCAAAGTAGAATATGTATTTCAGTTTTTGAAATTAAAAGAAGGTTTAAAGTTGAAAGATTTAAACTAAATATAAATTGAGTTATTGAAATGCTAAAGTTATAAATTGTTTAAAGTTTGATAAGTTTAAATTATTTTCATTTCAAAACTTGTATTTAAAATGAAATTTGGGAGCAAGTTCAAAACACTTTGTTTTAAATAAAATTTGTTTTTAAACATAATTAAGAATTGTTTTATTTTAAAATTAAGTTAAGAATTAATGTTTTGAAATTAAATTATTAAAAAGGTAATTAAGAAATAATTAATTAATTAATTTAATTATTAAGATTTAATGCATATTGATTTAGGGGTTAATCAATTTGAAATTTAGATCATTAATTAGATTATTAATTAATGATTAATAAATTATTAATTAAGTAATTAAGTTTTAATCAAGGTTAATTTATTTAAATAATTAGACTTTAAATTTATAGAAAATTAAAGAAAATTAAATTTGTAATTAATCTCAGTTAATTACTTAATGAAAATAATTAGAGAAGGGTTAATGAAGGTCATTAACCAGGATTATTTAACAATTAATTAATATAGTTAATTTTTATAATTAATTAGATTAATTAATTTAATAATAATCAATTGTAAATGGTTTGAGTATAATTACTTAATAAAGTAAATAGGGAATTAATTACTTAATGTAATTAATTAAATTTAATATGATTTTTTAATTTAATTAATTAAGTTTAATTAATTTTAAACACTTGGGTTTTATAAATGATTACGTTATGTAATTAATGGATTGAAAATCTCTTAGTTAAGTAATTAATTAATAATTACAGTTGTAATTAAGTGGTAAGAATGAAGTAATCTGGATTAATTATTTAGTAATTAATCAAATAATTAATTGAGAAATTAAATTAAGGATAATTAATTTGGTTTAATATAGTAATTAAGTTAGTTAATTACTTAGAGTAATTAATTTAAGGAATAATTAAGGTTCATTAATTATTTTAATTAATGATGTAATTAAAGATGATTAATTATGATTAATTAATCAATGATAAGCAATTAAAGGTAATTAATTAAAGATTAATGTAATTAATTATGATTAATTAATTGAAGTAATTAAAAGTTAATTACTGTTTTGTTTGAGAATAATTAATTTGTGAAATTAATTAAGGATAATTACATGAATGTAATTAAGGGTAATTAATCAAAGGTGATTAATTAAGGTAATTAATAATGAATGATTAATTGATTGTAATCAATTAAATGATTGATAAGCAGGATTTATATTGGTGAAGTAATTAATTTAATTTATTTTAAATTAATTATAGATAAAGTAATTAATTTAATTCACTTTAAATTAATTAGAGATAGAGATAGTTAATTTAATTCATTTTAAATTAATTACATTGTGGTATGAGTGAATCTTTGCTTATGTATGGATGGATGACATCGATTGTCTTGGATGCTTTGAGATTTCAGTAATGAGATAAATGATATTGTATGGTATGAATGACTTGATTGTATTATGATAATAACATAGGTTATCTATTATGATGATGATATATGGAATATCTATTTGGTATTGATAATGTGGGTTGCCTGTTATGTGATAATGTTGATTATCAGTTATGATTTATGAATTAACTATCTGTGTGTATATAGATACTGTATTGAATTGCTTTAAAACCTTTAAATCAACTTGGACCTAAAAGACACGCTTTGGATTTCGATGAGACCGGGATCGGGTTTGCTACATTACAGCGTGATAGGGGGTTCTCGCTTTGCGTTAGGTGGCGAACGGGAGACTCTTACCCCTACATACCCCCGGGATAGTATAAGGTCTTGCGGGGTTGGTTGCGAGTCGAGAGGCTGGCCGTAAAAGCAAACCCGAGGTACCAATGTGAGCTATAGCGGGACTGGGATGGTTGAAAAGCCTACCGGTCATGAGCCGTTGCTGATGGTTGAAAAGCCTAGGACGTCACACTTGGTATCAGAGCATTAGGTTGAGTGAATACCTAGGCTCTGTAGTGGTGTCTATCTTGAGAGAGCGTATTTGTAATTTTTATATATAACTATATATATACATATATTTATTTCTGCCTATCTGTTGGGTTACCTGTTCGGGTTTTCCAATATAAGTTATAAAGGTAGATGGGGTAGTACTGTGTGTAAAACGACCTACCATTGGTTGGAGTCTGAATGTTTGAGGTGTATCTGTCGAGAATGTAGACCTAATACCGTCTCGAGCGAGTTTTGTAGTGATGAAGGACTTCATTGATCTCTGAAGGAAACCTGTTAAGGTTCGGAGTGAATTCTTTGAAGATGAATGAGTAGAATTTGGATCTGCCTGTTGGGTAGAAGCAAGTGATGATATATTGATACCTTAAGGAATAGTAGCTGCGTGAGGCGATGTAGTGAATATGGATGTTCCCGAAGATGTTTTCTTTGGAACAAGTTAAGGAGGTGAGTCTGCTTCGGTGTTGTGGCTGTGTTCAGCTGGAGATTCTTTTTGCTTTGAGGATTGAGTTTCTCGAAGAACTTGTTTTGGAATTCTTTGGCATATGTGGTAGCAGTGCAGCTTGGAGTGTTCTTGGTGTTGGCAAGAGATCTTCTAGCTTAGCAGTTTTTCTGAAATGGAGTTCAGGAGCAGCTGAGTGGACCCGTTTCTTCGATGGGTTGGCTAATTAAGTTGAAGTTGTTCTGTTTGGTTATGGAAGAACAGTTTTCCTTAGATTTGGTTTGGTGGATCGCAAAAGTGACTTGCGATTGTTTGAGTGTTCTCTTGGGTTATCTGAGTTTTCTGGATGTCTTCAGGAAGTCAGAGTTTTGTCCGTATCTGAAGATTGAGTTTTCTTATCGATCAGAATTTCAGGAGTGGTTCGAGTGATTCAATAGTAGGATGGTTCCAAGAATTGAGTTGGTGTAGCAGCTCAGAGTTTTGGAGGAACTTCTGAATTTTTCTTATGGATTTGTTGAACCATATCTCTGGGGTGTGTTGTCCTGATTGTGCTTGCGTTCTTCTTCAAGCATTCTCTTCTAGTTCGGATCAGAGTTGAGCAGCGGAAGCAGTTTGGAAGTGTATCTGCTTTTCTTTTCCGGATAGGAGAAGTTGTTGTCTTCTGATGTTGAGGAGTTGAGTTTGAGATCTTGATCTTGGTTGATCTTGAGGAGATCATTTTGTTGATTGGTCCAGTTTGTTTCTAAAAGCATCAACGAAGGTTGAGCTGATTAGTAAGTTGTGGACAGTCCAGGATCGTCCGAAGAGTTTTGTGGATAAGAGTCGGAGGAATTTGGACTCTGAAGTCGGAGATTTAATTTTGGATAAGTTTTCTCCGATCAAAAGTGAGCTATAAGTTTGGGTTAAGTCTGAGAAGCTTGCTCTGAAGTGTTTTGGATCTTTTCTGTATCTAGGAGATTAAGTGATTGATCTACAGGATTGGATTGCCAGTTTGGATAACTGGAATTCGATGAGTTCACGTATCTCTGAGGGAGTACGTGTATGATCTATTTCTGGTTTTGGAACCAACAGTTCTGGATTTTTGGTTGTTGAGTCAGACTCGTTTGTAGTCTGATATCTAGTCTAGTGTTTAGATATAGTTGTATAGGAGCTTTTATAGCTTCATAGTATTGTTTGTTTGGATTCTCTAGAGCGAGTATCCCGGTGTGTGTATATATACACCTGGGGAAACTCGAAGGAATTTTATCCAGAATTTGTCTGGACAATTAGATTTGTTTGATTGGTTGTTTTGGTTGTTAGCATAGGTTTGATATATGCTTGTGTTTTTAATTTAAAATTTAATGAGATTATTAAATTACCTTTGTTTTAAATTTCGAGGACGAAATTCTTTTAAGGGGGAAGGATTGTAATATCCCGGAATTTTCAACAATATCAATTTAATAATCTGTATTGAGAATTAAATTGATATTGATAATCTGTTAATAATTATTCAAATAGATTTAATAATCTTCTTCAATAAATATTTAAATTGGTTAATTTATCTTTTAGAATTATAAATTGATTTCTATTTACAATATAAATACTTGGTTTATATTTTAAATAGACTGGTTTTGTTTTAATTTTAATAAATAAAGAATGTTTTCTAGTTTTAATATTTGTAGTAATTTGGAAATTTTGATTTTTATTAGTATTGAGTTTTTAAAACTATTTCATAAATAAATATATGATTTTAAAATTGATAAGAAAAATATTAAATGTTTTAAATTAAATTTGATTAAGTTTTAAATTTAGAATAAATTTAACAAAATGATTTCATGACTTAATAAAATGGATTATTTATTTAATAAAAGTATAATTTCTTGTAAAATGATTTTATTTTAATAATAAGAGAGTTATAAAAATAATATTGATATGGTATTGTCTTTATAAATAAGTTTTGAATAGAATTTGTAATTTTTATTTCAAATTGAATTTATATATATATAACTTGATTTGAAAATATTTGATTTTGGATTTAGTTTGAATTTAAATTAAAAAGTATAAATTTTAAATGGTTTAATTGTTTTAATCTTTAATATGTATAAGTTTACTTATAAACATGATTGTTCTTATTCCTTTTGTAAATTTATACACATATCTAATATGAATTAACAATTAAATCTTAAAACTAAGCTAACATATACATTGATTTATAAATTAGTACTTATTATTTTAAAGCAAAACAAGTGTTCAAAATTAGCATTTACAAATGGACAAGTGACTAACATTTGACAAGTGTAAATTTTAGTTTTTTTTTTCTTTTATTTCATTTAAATCTGAAATACATTAGTTAAGTTTGCATCTTCATTTCATATTGCATGTTCATTTTTCCTTAACCAAAGTAAATCTTCAAACTTCTTAAATCAAATTCAAGTAAATATGCATTTCCTAAAAAAAAATCCACAAATCTGCATACTTAAACCATATTCAATATGCATATTCCTCCTCTTCAACATCAAAACCCTGGATATAAAAAAAATCTGTAAGAAAACTTGCATACCCCACTTTCTCAAAGGCAAAAAGGAGAGCCTGCAGTCTCCTTTTCTGTTTCAAAAACATTATCCATGCCTGCATCTTTTCACCTGGAAGCAAGCCTGCATTTTTAAATCTTCACAACTTTAAAATCTGAGGCATGTTCAAATGTAAATCTGCACCTCTTCAAATAAGGCCTATGCAATAGCAGAATTTCAAAAGCATCTAGAAGCATGCATGCAGTTGTAAATCAGGGAGCATGGCATTACAGCAGAATCAAATTCAAGCATACCTGCATATTCATTTTTCTGCCAAATTTCTAATGAACAACAGAGGTCTGCATTCAATAAAAAGGTGAGTAACTTTTAACTTTAAAATGTTAATCAGGTTTTATGCTAGTTTATTGAAAGAAATAGCTAAATTCTTATGTTATAAATAACTGTTGATATGAATATTTTTGGTGTGCAAACTGTTTCTTTCTTTTTAATTTCCTGTTCTATTTCTCTGATTTTACAAGCACCGATAATGTTATTAAATACTTATTACTAAATTTGTTCCTGATATAATGATAGTTATAAAGTAAAGCTGTTTATTTTCTTAAGTTAATATTTAAAATTTTTAAGTAGGTTAATGTGCAGAGTATTACCTCTGTAAAACCAGAATCATCATGTATGTTTAATTTTTTTTCAAACCCAATCTAATTAATATGATAATTCAGTAGTACAAATCAAATATTTAAACTGGAACTTGATTTTTAAATCAAGTAGTAGGATTTTTAGAGGTTTGATTAAGTGGCAGTTTATTCTTGAACCAAAAATGAATTTGAGCAAAATTCATATATTCTGTGACTTGAGAAACTTGGAAATTTTTCTGGGCTATAGAGTAAGGATCATAGATCCATAGAAAAATCAGAAATGAGGATTATATTGGGTAGGATAGTTGCAGTTTGTATTTGAATTTTTAAACCCTAGTTTTAATAAGGTATGAAGGAATCGGGCATTTCAGGAAGATGGATTGACCGAGTGCTTTGGTGTTTGGGGAAGGGGTAGAGGGTGTGTAGAAGCGTTCGTGGCCGGAGAGGTTGGATGTCAGGTGGTCGGAGGTGAGAAATGTTGCCGTTGACAGGTTTTGAAGGGGGGAAAAACCTGTTTATGTTTCAGGTTAGGTTTTTATCTCATTTTGATTTGTACTGCTGTTGTGGTTTTCTGGTGATTGTGTTCGACTGTGGAGGTGATCATTGATGGGAAGAAGCTATGGTGGACGGCCGGTGATGGCCGGAGCCACGGTGCACGTGCACCGTGCAGTTGAGTTCAGGGGAAGTTGTTTGTGGGGTGCTGTTTTGAACTCGGAATTTAACTCGAATTACTCGAGTTTCTAACTCGAAGCAAGGGGGGTTTTACTCGAGTAAATTTGGGGTTGACTCGGATAAAGGAATTTTTAAAGGTTTTAATAAACCTGAACCTGTTTGTCAAATATTGTTTTATAAACCTGACAGTATTTAAGTTTTTAAAATTTAAACTGAATTTAAAAAGTATAGAGCAAGTTTTGAACAAAGTTTTAAAACAAGTTTAAAATCTTAATTCAAAATGAGTTTGAATTATAGATTTAAAAATATACAAGTTTTATAAAAATAGTAGGTTTTTAACAACTTTGAAATTGATAAAGTATTTTATATAATGTTTTAAAATCTGAAGTTTAAGGTTTAAACAGAGTTTAAAATTTAAATTTAAATCTGGATTCTAAGCTTAATTTGAATCTTAGTTTGAAATAAAATGTTTAAGTTGTTTGAATTTTTAAAATGAAGTTTTAAATGTAAGAGAAGTTTAAATCTTAAGTTTAAATCTGGAATCAAAGTAGAATATGTATTTTAGTTTTTGAAATTAAAAGAAGGTTTAAAGTTGGAATATTTAAACTAAATATAAATTGAGTTATTGAAATGCTAAAGTTATAAATTATTTAAACTTTGATAAGTTTAAATTATTTTCATTTCAAAACTTGTATTTAAAATGAAATTTGGAAGCAAGTTCAAAACACTTTGTTTTAAATAAAATTTGTTTTTAAACATAATTTAGAAATGTTTTATTTTAAAATTAAGTTAAGAATTAATGTTTTGAAATTAAATTATTAAAAAGGTAATTAAGAAATAATTAATTTATTTATTTAATTAATTATTAAGGTTTAATGCATATTGATTTAGGGGTTAATCAATTTGAAATTTAGATCATTAATTAGATTATTAATTAATGATTAATAAATTATTAATTAAGTAATTAAGTTTTAATCATGGTTAATTTATTTAAATAATTAAACTATAAATTTATAGATAATTAAAGAAAATTAAATTTGTAATTAATCTCAGTTAATTACTTAATGAAAATAATTAGAGAAGGGTTAATGAAGGTCATTAACCAGGATTATTTAACAATTAATTAATATAGTTAATTTTTATAATTAATTAGATTAATTAATTTAATAATAATCAATTGTAAATGGTTTGAGTATAATTACTTAATAAAGTAATTAGGGAATTAATTACTTTATGTAATTAATTAAATTTAATATGATTGTTTAATTTAATTAATTAAGTTTAATTAATTTTAAACACTTGGGTTTTATAAATGATTACTTTATGTAATTAATGGATTGAAAATCTCTTAGTTAAGTAATTAATTAATAATTACAGTTGTAATTAAGTGGTGATGTTTAAGAATGAAGTAATCTGGATTAATTATTTAGTAATTAATCAAATAATTAATTGAGAAATTAAATTAAGGATAATTAATTTGGTTTAATATAGTAATTAAGTTAGTTAATTACTTAGAGTAATTAATTTAAGGAATAATTAAGGATCATTAATTATTTTAATTAATGATGTAATTAAAGATGATTAATTATGATTAATTAATCAATGATAAGCAATTAAAGGTAATTAATTAAATATTAATGCAATTAATTCTGATTAATTAATTGAAGTAATTAAATATTAATTACTGTTTTGTTTGAGAATAATTAATTTGTGAAATTAATTAAGGATAATTACATGAATTTAATTAAGGGTAATTAATCAAAGGTGATTAATTAAGGTAATTAATGATGAATGATTAATTGATTGTAATCAATTAAATGATTGATAAGCAGATTTATATTGGTGAAGTAATTAATTTAATTTATTTTAAATTAATTATAGATAAAGTAATTAATTTAATTCACTTTAAATTAATTAGAGATAGAGATAGTTAATTTAATTCATTTTGAATTAATTATATTGTGGTATGAGTGAATCTTTGCTTATGTATGGATGGATGACATGGATTGTCTTGGATGCTTTGAGATTTCAGTAATGAGATAAATGATATTGTGTGGTATGAATGACTTGATTGTATTGTGATAATAACATAGGTTATCTATTGTGATGATGATATATGGAATATCTATTTGGTATTGATAATGTGGGTTACCTGTTATGTGATAATGTTGATTATCAGTTATGATTTACGAATTATCTATCTGTGTGTATATAGATACTGTATTGAATTGTTTTAAAACCTTTAAAACAACTTGGACCTAAAGGACACGCTTTGGATTTCGATGAGGTCGGGATCGGGTTTCCATATTTGGATATCTGAAAACCACATCGATTCCAAATAACGTTAGGTCGTGAATCTTACGTGAAGAGTGAAGACTCGAGGTGTAAGGGCTATACGTCAGTGTAACTCTGTGGGTGATTCCGTAATGAGTTTGACGGAATAGTACTTATAGATTCGAGATGGTGAATCAGAGTGCAAGGGTTATTGTCGTTAACTCTGAGGGTGATTCCAAAATGAGTGTAACGAGATAATGCCTTCGGTTTCGTTCGAACCCGGAACGAACTTGTATGGATTGAATGCTTTCAGAACATCGTCAGGCGGACGATGAGCATTCTAAGATGATATGTCCTATAAAGGTAATCGTAACCTCAAGCCCCATCGACCGGGAATGGCTAATACAGGGGAGGTGCAGCAAGGCTTCGTGGGTCGCACCCACTGGAGAGCGAGATTTACCCCTGTCTAGAGGTCCCTTTTATTTCGGCTGTGTGGACGGTTTTTGAGCTCCAACCGTCGGGGTTATCTTGTTCGAAACTATTCAGTAAGTAATGGGTCCGGCCTTGTGTTGCAGGGGAGTGGGAGTACTCCTCGGTACGGTGATTTAGGCCATGTACTGTGACGGGCGGTACCCCAGTAGCCCTGCCATTGTATAGAATCCAAAATCCAATAAGTGCCAACGGTTTTGATTGTATTACCCACTTTTGTGGCTAGTAGCTGGAATTTAATCATGTAACAATTTCAGCTATTTCATATTTATTTGAAAACCCTAGACCCTATTATAATATCACTGAATTTCCTATCAAATGTTTTGGTTAGCGTAAGGTAAAAACTTTTCCATGTTTATGTGTGGGAAGTCTTACGTGATAACTTTCTTTTCAAAAGGTTTTTTTAAAGTTAAGCAACTTTAACATGTTATTCACACCAGATCCATGTCTGACCCGGAGTTTATTTTTGTTTTTCATAAACTCTTGGGTACTCAAATTTTTACGAGTAGCCAAGGGAATTCAGGTTAGGATTCAGGTTAGCTTTGACGAATTATGGAGGAGCAAATGGAGCAGGAGGCTCCTGCGTGTAGATATATATAGTATTCCGCTGTGTTGTTTTTCTATGAGTAGTTCTCTTGTGATATATTGAGTTGTAATAACTTGTAACGACCCGCAAATCCGAACCCCTTGAGTTAACACTATTCTACAACAATCAACTCAAGTTGTACATAAATACGAACCATTTGGGTTTAAGAAGAAGAGGTAGAAGAAGAGAAAACAAAAATCAACATCAGAATCTAACCATCGCGGCGGAATAAAATATAATAGATAATATATAAACTTTACTCAACATCAAATATTTCTGTTTACATCTATTACATCATCAGAGTACATCAGTCACAGCTCACATCAATAACATACAATGAATACACAACAACTCAGAATACACAACTCAAACAGCGGAATATATATATACAAGTACGGGAGTACGTATCGTCATCCTACTCGACTCCTGAGCTCCATAGCAACATATCCTGTATCCTATAATACTCGGTCTGACCCGAGCATTACAGTTAAATAACACCCGAGTCAGTCTGGAATACCAGCGTGAGAAAATCACACCCAATTGATTATTAAAGTTTCAAAAATCCTTTGAAAACAAAAGCATCTCGTAAGACCACGCCACAAATAAACATGTCGGGTTTTTACCTTACGATAGCTAAAACAATTTTTATAGAAATCCTCTGATATTATAATAGTGTCTATAAAAAGTAAATAGAATCTAGCTGAAATGCTTGCATCTCACGTTTCAGCAATAGTTGGGCACAATCAAAACCGTACGGGCTCGTAGGGAAAATGGATTTCCAACAATGACTAGGCACTGGGGTACCACCTGTCACAGTACGGGGCCTAGATCACCGTACCGAGGACTACTCCCTTCATCCCCTGCAACACAAGGCCGGAACCATTCCTTACTGAACAGTCCCGAACAAGATAAACCCCGTGGTTGGCGCGACCAACCACCCACTAAGCCGAAATATATATAAGGGACATCTAGACAGGGGAATAATCTTGTCCTGCTTGGGTATGACCCACCTAACCTTGCTGCATATCCCCTGATTTTCAGTCATTCCCATTTGATGAGGCTTGAGGCTAAGCGTTACCTTTAGAACGTTTTTCACTTAGAATGCCCATCGTCCACCTGACGATGTTTCGCAAGCATTCGTCCATACAAGTCCGTCCCGGGTTCGAACGGAACCGAAGGCACTATTCCTACTACATCCATTTTGGAAATATCCTCAGGATTAGTAGCGACTAGCCCTTGCACTTCACTGCTCCATCTTCGAATCCGAACACGTTTTCGCACGAAACGTACAAACCGGATCGAAGTGGTTTTCGAGAAATAAATCTCGATCCCGGTCTCTTCGAAACGATCAACGCATTGGTCCAATATTGATAGTCGGTTATTTAACTATCAATTTCTATTCACAAACATCCATCAAACAATAAATAATTTTCCAAATTACTTATTACCTTACAAATATCTTCACAAGATATATTTTTATTTCAACCCTTTGAAAACAGTTTCAAATCCCTCATTCTTTTCAGAATCAACTTTCCCAAATATTTTCTATCTCCTCTGAAATCACCAAGCACCAAAAATAGATTTTTAAAATAATTTTAAAACACTTTACTTTGAAATTTTACTTTTAAACATTTAAGTTAAATTACTTCAATATTTTGTAAAAATACATACTATATGAGTATTTGAAAATAAAATTACTTAATAGAATATAAAACTAGATTTTCACTTTTGGAAACAAAATACTAGGTCACTTTGTAATTAAGTACTACTATAATAAATTTAGGAAAAATACTTACTATTGACTTTAAGTATTAGAAATAACAAATTTTATAAAACTTGCTTTTTACAACTTAAAACCTTTAAATTTATTTAAGAATTTACTTTAAAAACGTACTTGGTTATCTAGAGAAAAATCCCAACTTCAATCACTTAAATCGATTTCCCAAATTGATTTCCAATTTATTCACTTTTAATTCAGGATCTATTAATTTTAGATTTCATTTCTTGATTCAAATTTTTAGATCTCTCAATTACCTCTTTATTCTTTTAAATAAATTTAACTTTGAATTTTCAAATAACTCTTTATTTCTTTAATTGATATAACTTAAGTTTACAATTCATCAATTCCATTTTATTCAAAATTCCATTTCTCTTCATGTTCGAAGTTATTTATTATCATTTTCATATTACTTCTATTTCTTTCAATTCATTATTAATTTATTTAAACTTTCTATAATTATTTCGCTTACAATTTACTTCCTTTTAATTTCCTTCAACAATCCAATTCATATATATTTGGTAATTCATTTACTCAAATACACCCAATCAACCATAACATTCAATATTCCAATACACTCATCATAGAATATCAATATTCATAGCAGAGAATATTAAATAAATTTAAATAAATTGTTGAGGGATCCAGTTGGATCCCTCCAACCTGTTTTTCCTGCATCCACAGATGTTAGCACAATAATATATTGATTCCAGAATATTCCATACCATATCACATCAATCAATTCAAACGCTCATCCAATTTCTTAAATTTAATCATTTTAAATTTAAATTTTAACTGAGTGAGATTAACTCACCTTTTATTTTACTGTTGCAGCCCGATCCAAACGGCTTGATTCTCCACGATTCAAACCTTGAATAACATTATGTGATTTTATTAATAATTGAACAAATTGAAATGCCAATTACTATTAAATAAATTTTATTAACTAATTTTATTTTATTTTATTTAATCTAATATTTTTCTCTAGCTGTAATATATAATTCCTTAATAACTAAAATAACTAAATAAGTTTATTAAATTGGTTATCACTATACTACATTATTTATATATAACTAACAACTTAAAAGGTGTATATATACCCTTTTTATTTTCTTTTTTTTTTATATAATATTTCCTAGTTATCAAATAATTTTATAAGTTAAATAAATTGATTCCCATTTTATAAACTTAATTTAACTAAATCTTTATTTAAAAACAATAAATGAATAAATAAACTTCCCTAACTGATATTTTTCTGTACTGTTGAACTTTATATTTTCAATCTGTACACATGTACTCATTCAATTTTCTTTTCTTTATTTTTTTCAGACTGTTCCTTTTATATAAAAAAAAATTCAATTCATAAATAAATTAAAAATACAATTAATATGCCTTACCCATGCATATATCCTGATTACAGTAAATAATGTGTGTTTTTACATCCCAATTATCACTATTTTTATCAAATCTGTCACACATTATTTTCTGTAAGAAACAACAAAAATGTAGTTTTGTTTACAGTAACTTTCTTAATATGTAAATGTCTGCAAAACAGTAGTTATCGTATGAATACATCGCTATGAACTCTTTACTGCAACTATATCGTATAAACTAAATAAAGAATTTTACCTCAAATTCGAATTGGATACGAAATCAAACAGCTGCGATTTCGAAATGTCCAAACCAATCTCGACCTGGAATAATCATCCAGAGCACGCGCGAGATCAACATCGCTATCGAGTCCATTCCCCCTCCTTTCTATTGCGAGCTCACTTCCCAGGCCCAGGCGCACGCGAAGGAACTGAAACCCCCAACCTCAATTCGCGTCGCCACCGATCAACCCAGATTCTCCCCTATCGACAGAAAACTCGTGCCCTAGCTTCGCGACTCACGCTGATGAACGAACGCCCCTTCTCGTGAATGATGCGCAGGATCTCCCCCAAGCAACGACTTAAGATGCTGCTCGGTTCACCATTTTTTTTTTTAACTTCGAACGAGCAGTTTTTAAAAGGAAAGGGTTTCGATCCTTATCCCTTTTTTTTTTTTTAAGCGGTAGGGGCTCGAACAGAAGAGAGAGAAGAACGAGTTATAAAAGCTTTATTCAGTAGCTTACGAGCAAAGCTAACCCTTATTTTATTTTATTTTTATTTATTTATATATGTATATATTATTATTTTTTTCCAATTCAAACAATATAAAATTTCAAAACCGAACAAACCACCGCTAATTTCAATTTTACAACTTCTTTTATTCTCTGTATTAACAATATAAATTTTACAAGCTTTCAAATTATTTTTAATAGGCTTAAAATCTCAGTTTTCATATTTTATTCCACTCCAAATTATTTAATTCAATAATTTAATTATCCAATAAATCGTGATATTCATAATTCATGTTAAAATTACCCTACTGAATACTTAAAATCAATTAAACAGTCTGATTTCAAGTGCTTGAAAATTACGGGTCGTCACATAACTAGACAAGTGTTTATAACTGTCTAGTATGTGTGTATGTCTGTGTAACTCTGATAATGGTTGTAAACTATGTAATATTTATGTTATTAATATAGTTTATTCGTTCCGCTGTTAGATTCTGATGTGTTGTTTCTTCTTCTCTTCTTTCTATTCTCTTTTCTATCCCTTTCTTTCTGAAAGATAATGCGATTTTCTGTGGTAAGAAAGTCGGGTCGTCACAATTATCCCGGATATTCGACTCAGAGCATGTCAAGGAACCAATCTATTGTATAGCCATCCCTTGCTGCTTCATCCTATGGAAGAAGTCGTCCATCATCTCCTATTGTATAGCCAAGATTCCATCCTGCATCTCCTTCATCAGGCTTTCCGTTTCTTCTCTGGCTACATAGTTGGATTAGTGAGAATTTGAGGATACTTCCTGACAGCCCTAGGCTGTAATTGACTTGCTCTAGTTTTAAATCTAGTGTTAGGCCTCTTCATTTCTCCCCAATCATAGATTCAAGCTTCAAGTTTCTGGATCTACCATGGCTCTCAATGAAAGCACCAAGGATGCTACTCTTTGCTCTTTTTTATTGTAAGAAGTTGAAATCCCTTACACCCTTGACAAAATCTCTATGTAGTAACATTATAGTAGACATAGACCTCAGATTTGCGAAATTACGATTAAAATTATCACGTCTCTTGCTTTATTATGCTGCTTATAGTTAGATCTCTATTTTTAATTCAAACTTGGGGTGATGCGCAATTTTATGGCTCAATAGGTCAAAATTCCAATATTGTTCATATTCAACTTTGTAGTTCAAATACAAAGTCCTTGTTTAATAATAACAATTATTATCAACTGAATTATTCAGGTTTGAGATTTTGACTTTCAGTTGAATTCTGTTAACCATGATACTGACCTTCTATAACTAAGGAGGAAAATCCTCTGTTGAATAGTTTTCAATTCTAATGCTTCCACTTGACCCAATGTAGTGATTGGAATGGAGGTCATTCCATGATTTTGCAATAATCAAAGCAGAGTTTTCATATTGAAGATCAATAATATTCTCAAGTCAATTGAACTGTGTAAGATTGTCACATCGATATTTTCTGTTTGACCTTAATTAGTTATATTAACCAATAGAAAACTATTAAGTGAGTCATTCCATAGTTATAAGATAACCATCAGTGTGTAACCCTTATGGTTCCCTAGCAGTCATGAGCAATTAAATGCCCAATATTTGGGGAGCGTTATGTGCTTTTGTCTCAATGGATGTATTGATATCTAATCTTGATACATCCTGACTATGAATATTTAAATTGATATGTTTATTATATTAAGATAAAATACTCATGATTATAATTATTTGCAATTTTTACCAAAAACACGCTATTTATGGATTTTTTTGTTAAATATACTAAAATTAAATAATTAGTTAATTATAACATATTATAACAAGTATTTAATAGAAAGAAAACACATATTATAACAAAGGAGAATTGATTACAGAGTTAGTAACTTTTTGTAAGTTACAGAATTGCCCCTAGGGCATACCTTTAAGTCTATCAACCCCATTGTCTCAAGACCTATGTCACATAGTCATGTCTCACCTTCTTCAAATAGAGCTTTTCTAAACAAATTATCGTATCGATAAAAAAATTCCAACAAACACTAGCAAAGTTTGTTATTTAAATCAAATATCTTACTTTTTTTCAAAATTCACTTCTGCATCAAACTTTTTCCATTCTTGTAAGATATTTCACTAAAATATTTTCCTAAAATATTTAACAAGACATTTGACAATACAGCCTTTTTCCAAAAATAGAATATTTTCACATATATTCTCAATAAATCCATTTTATATTATTATTTCCATATTGGGTACTTCCTTAATAAAAATCCTTTATTTAGAAAAATGTTTTCCATTCAAGCGGTAGTTATCAAAATAAATATTCTCCATATAATTACAACTAAAATTAGTTTCCGCACAAAAGCTTTCATACTTTAAGGATGTTCTTTTGAAACAAACAATTTTTCCTCAAATAAAATGTTCCTCACTCTTTTCTGAAAAGATATTTCTCAAAAATATTTTCGACTAGTATACTTCAAAATGTTCTCCACAAAAATAACTTCTCAAAAGAATTCTTTTCTCTGTTCCAATATCTTTTGACTAAAATAGATTTTTCCTCAAAATACCTTCAAAATTGATTTTCATCAAGTCGGATATTATATTTTCACCTTTTTAAAAATCAGTAATCACTTTTGGTGCAAAACATACATTTTCCCTTATTAAGTAAAATACCTTAATCAAAATGTATATTTTTAATAAAACTTTTCAAGTCAAAATTTCCTAAAAATAGGTCCACTTATTAAGGTTAGGTCATTATGTCATATGCACTTCGTATAGGTTATAACCAACACTTAGCTTCTCCTATAATTGCTCATCCTACCCTACTCCTATAATATTTATTCCCACATAAAATTCTATAACTAACATCTAAGGATTATGTAATGGTTGGTGTTAAGCCATAAAATTGATCGATACCCAGATTCAAGAAGAAAACACTAGTTCAGATCCAATAAATAGAAAAGGTAGTAAAGAAGATACAGTCTTTATAGTGGTTCAGCTTAATCTCTGGCCTACATCCACTTTAATTTATTTGATTAGTTGTTCTCTCTGGATTACAACTAGTTATATCAGATCTGACCACCATCTAATGGATCTTAGATTTACAATAAAGTTTCTAGAGTGTTCGAGACTCATTAGTACTAAGAATTTGTTGATCTAAGTCCAAGAATAGAAAATATTTATTTTCTAGGTGACTTCAATAGAAGAGAGATTAGAGGTGAAGAAATGATAGCCTCCACGGTTAAAGAATTCGAATCCTATTTTGGTTGCTCTATGGCTTGTATTTTTTGGGGAAGCGGTCATGTTTGGCTAGAAATCCACCTAGGACAGAGTCCAAATATCGAAGTAGTGTGCAAAGTTGTAAGATCTTTGGAGCTAACCTCAAATGTTGATACCGATCTCTCAAGTCGGTGATGACTTCTCCCATTAGACTGAATCACTTCGAACCTTCATGCATCCTTCTTCTTACTTCATTTTAAGTGTCCTATGCGGTTTCCATTGATCGTTAGTCATCAAAAACAAGTTGGTACTCACCTTTCTCCAAAACAGCTTAGTATCAGCTCTTTTGCCTAAGAGGTCAGTAACGACTTTTTTCCTTTGCTTGAAATGACTTGTACTTTCTTGCAGCACTTTTCTAATTCCATATGGAGGTGTCCCAAAGAGGCCGTAAGACCTATAGAGTTAATGAGAGAGGTCGGTACCTACTTGCAAGGTCCATGGTGACCTTTCTTATTAGTGTATTTTTCGTCTAAATTTCTTGAGCTCAATTCTCTATTTGGTAAAAGAGTGCCTCCAAGTTTTCAAGTTGTTTCGTATTCTTTTGAATCTTCTAAATCTAATTGAAATCTGCTTCACTAAAAAGCAAATTAACACTATAGTATGCCTTTCAAATGTAAGATATGCTTCGCTTGAGAACAAATTCCAGTAATTAATCTTCGATAATTGAGCTCACTGGCTACTTCAATCTTGGTGAACCATGCAATTCCTTTAGATTCTCTTATCAATCATGGGTCGTTCAAAACGTCTTATAGGCTAATACTTTAGACACTGCCTAAATGTATCTTACACATCACACCATTCCAATTTCGTTCGAAGTTGTTACATCACATATCTCTTATTACATCACATATCTGATTTCATTCAAACTTATTACATCACATATCCAAAATTGTCCTGTGTTCACCCAGATTTATTGATTTATTCTCATTAGAAGGCATTCAAATCCTTTTATCAAGTTTGTTTCCGTTCTAAGGTTCGATCTCGTTAGATCGGTTTTTATTTAATTTAATGTGCGATCTTTCCAGATCATTTATCGTTTAAGTTAAGAGGACGTTCTCTTCAGATCGTTTAACGTTTAATTTAAAGGAGGTGATCTCTTCGGATTTTTTATCATTTAAGTCAAGGGGAAAATTTCTTTGGATCGTTTAGTGTTCAACTTAAGGGGATGATCTCTTTGGATCTTTGCTGAGTCTACTTGCTCTTCGCAAAGGAACTCAAGGGTCAAGCAAGCTCATCCGCTTAGTCACCGATGTGGGGACTTACTTTTCATACAAGCCCATCCACTTGCTCTCTAGAAAGGGAGATAGCATCTTGCACTCTGGTCCCATCTCCAAACGGGACATAAAGCGATCAATATCAGTACTCACATTCAATAGGATTTTTCAATATTAAAATATTCAAATTAAATCAAGGAAACAAGAAGAAATCCTAAGTGCTAATCCTAGACATCCGACTCAGAGTGTGCCTAGTGACCAGTCTAGTTCTCGTATACATGTAAGAGATTTGAGGTTATTATGGTCCTAAGCATCATTCTAGAGATCTGACTTAGGGCATAACCAGGGACCAATATGGTTTTATGGACTCTAGGCGGTCAGGGGTTATTATTGTACTTATTGCTAAATACAAAAATCAAAATGCAAGAAAAGAAATGAAAAGGCATAGCAAAGGAATTAGATTTGATTCCCATTCATCCCGATCATGGGATTTCGAGTCTCAGACTAGATCCATGGTTGTTCCTTAATACATTCGCTATAGGCGGCGGTCGCTCCAACCATACCATTGTAGTTTAGTTCTTCATGTACTGTTGCAGCTAGTGTCTCCAAACCAGTTCTTTTATCATATCATGAAGGTATTGGAACTCATTCATTTCATGTCCATCTAGCACATGGAGGATGTAGAGCTTTCCATATTTTTTCCTCCCAATCGGTAGGTTCTCTTCTTGCAGGCTTTTAATAGGGGATTTGCCCTCTAGTGTCTGGATATATCATCTCCGAGGTCTCGATCAGGTTAGTGTAGGAATAGAATTTTAGGTCCCTTCTTTGTGGTTTTAGTTCTCCAAATTCATTATCAACTCTTATTTTCCTTTTGTCCTTTTCAATTCTTGCTCAGAACTATCCCATGTCATCTACATCATTAACTTCAGCAAGTCATCTACAGCATTAACTTCAGCACCATCGGCTTCACTCTCAGCTTCACTATATGCATGACGCAAATATATTTCAACTTCATAATAGAATTCCATAAGACCCATAGGTAGATCCCTTTCCTGTGCACATTTGAAATTGGACTTACTCACAATCTAGATACTATCGCCATTAGGATTAATAATGGATCCAACTTGTCTACTGCAAATGCTATATTGAATATGGTCAAATAGCTTCTCAAGGTCTCTTAGGGGCTTTGTTTCACGTTTGTGAGCATTAGTACATTATTTGTTCATGAGACTGAACTATGAATTATCTCAAGAATATGCTCACTAAGCCGGTCCATGTGGTTATTGACCCATTATCAGCTGTCTGAACCACATCGTCGCCAAGTCCGTTAAGATAATGGGAATCACTGCCCTATTACCTCCTCAGAAGAACCCAATGCATCCATATGTCGGATATATCTCATCAGATGAATTGTCCGGTCTGTCTTCCCATCATACATCTCTAGCATTGGAAGCTTGAAATTGGGAGAATTCCTTGCATTCTACATATTAGAAGCGAACGGATTTCTATTCACATCCTCTAGACCATGATCTGAGGGTCCTCTAGTGGGGTAATTCTGGCACATACACTAGCATATATTCCACGAAATGCACATTACCATTCTACCCTGCTCTTCTAGTTTCATTATGTCTTCGTTCTTGTGAGATAGCTCTGGCACATATTCCCCCGGTTATTATGCATTCATAATTTAATTTGCATTTCCATTTCCAACGTTATCCTTTCCCCCAATTCCCGACATTCCAGCACTCACATCAACATTTCCACCAGTGTAGTTTCTTGGTACTAATTTGATTTAGGCTTGTACTGAGTTGTTCTGTTTGTGGGGTCATTGTTTAAGTTTGCTCCCCTCCAATCCCAGATGCTTCTGCATTATCTTCTTGTCCTTGGTTCTAAATTCAACAACTCTATTTATTCCTTATTTTCCCATCCTTTGGAAGAAACTTTCAAGCATTTCCTAGTGTCTAGTTATCACTTCATTCTACATCACCTTCATCATTCTCTCTATCTCTTCTTTGGTCATGTAGCTAGACTGATGAGAATTTGAGGACACCCCTTGGCTATCCCTAGCTCTGGTTGAAATGCATCGATTTTGGATCTAGTATTAGGCCTATTTGTCTTCTTTAGATCTTAGATTCAAGCTTAAAGTTTTGAGATCTAGCTTTATTCTCAGTGAAAGCACCAACATGCTAACCCAACAAAAGGATTAACACCAAGAATCAAGATGAAAACACAGTACAAATTCAATAAAAAGAAAAAGCAGTAAAGAAGACACAGCTTTTATAGTGGTTCAACGTAATCTCCGGCCTAAGTCCACTTTATTCTATTTTATTAGTTGTTCTCTCTGGAAAAACTATCTATATCAAATCTGACCACAATCTAATGGATCATAGATTTACAATGAAGTTTCTAGAGTGTTTGAGAGTCACTATCACTAACTATTTGTTGATCTAAGTCTTAGAACAACAAATAGTTGTTTCGTAGGCGACTCTAATAGAGGATTGATTTGATGTGAGAATTTGGTAGAGTCTCTACAGCCATAGAATTCGGTTCATATTTTGGTTGCTCCATGGCTTGTATTTATAGGGCAGGCAGTCATGTTGGGCTCGAAATCCACCTAGGGCAGAGGCCAAATATCGGCCCAAAGTAGTGTGCAAAGTTGTAGTATCTTCCGAGCTAACCTCAGATGTTGGTACCAACCTCTCAAATCGGTGATGACTTCTCCCTTAGATCGAATCACTTCGAACCTTCCTGCATTCTTCTTTTTACTTCATTTTAAGGTGTTCCAGCCTTTTTGCCTAAGAGGTTGGTCGTGACTTTTATCCTTAGCTAGAAATGACTTACTCTTTTGTAGCACTCTTTTAATTCCATATGGAGGTGTCCCAAAGAAGCCGTAATATCTACAGAGCTAATGAGAGAGGTTGGTACCTACATGAGAGGTTGGTGGTGACCTCTCTCCTTAATGTTTTTTCACCCAAATTTCTGAGCCCAATTCTCTAGTCATTTAAAGTATGCCTCCAAGATTTCAAGTCGTTTCATCCTCATTTGAATTTTCTAAGTCTAGTTGAAATATGCTCTTCTAAAAAGCGGGTTAACAGTTCGTATGCACATAACTCATACACAAAAAATATACAACCGTTAATAAGAACGCAGTCTCTTATTCTTTTTTAACCCAACAAAGAGTATAAATTACCCCACCCTAAAAGGTTAGGTTTACCGAATGCTCGAGGAGTCATTAAACCTAGGCTCCTATAACAAGAATAACCCACCACTATTTTTAATGTCTTAAATCTATTTCAAACACCATGAATATGATTGCAACTTATTTCTGATATTAAAAGCAGTGGATCTTTTGTTTTATAATTTAAATTTTCAATAACTAAGAAAGGAAAAGAGAAACCTCATAGCAGAATCAAACATTAATATAAATGAACATTAGCTCAATAATATAACTATTTCAAAACATTATCACATCAATTTCCATTTCAATGCATCAATTATCATTAACTCATAATTGATATAACTATGGTATAAAAGAATATACCAAATCAGCTATTCATAACATAGCCTAACATCCACACTTTTATTCCCCCTTCCATTCCTACCTGCAACTTCATATCTATATAGATATAGAATAAAAAGGTAATGGGTATCAACTATTTTTGGAGCTATACCAATTTCTATACCCCTAATCTCGAAGGAATGGTGGCTATTGCATAGAAAAATACAGACTACGTACCCCTTTTAGGGATTAAGACTGTAGTTCTATTTCCTGCTCTTCTCCAGCATTTAAATACCTATTAGGTCATAATAGCCATAACATACATGCAATCACTACAACCAACACAACCAATACAATCCAAAATGCTACTTCTAACCAAATGCATTTTCGTCATCATGAAATATTATATGAGATAAATAAATCAACCATTAGTCACATATTACATCCATCCAAAGCATCATATTTATGACCATCGTTTTTCTCTTGAGTATAAATTAATTTTATAATTTTTTACTCTAAAAGCACCTTTATTTATTTCAAAATAACAATATCTTCCAAAATGATAATATGCTTCAAATACTTTGTCATAATCCCATTACTTCAAATCTTTTGAAACATAATAATTTCTTTTATCAAAAAGTAATTTACATCAAATTACTCTTCAAAGCAATAATAATATTATATTAAGTCAAAATAATAATACACATATTAAATTATATTTTCCAAACCCATTTTATTACTATTTGTCTCCAAAATAACAATACTTTATATTAAACTTCAACACTCCTTTTATTACCATTTACTTCAAAACAATAATAATTTACCTTAAAACACTTTTGGGTGCATATTCTTTCTATTGTTGTTGTTATTATTATTACTATTATTTTGAAAATGTATTTTATTTTATTACTCACACCATAACAATAATATTTTCTAATAAAAATAGAAAAATCTATTATATTGTCACTTACTCAAAATATGGAATTTTCACTTTATTAATTACTAATAATAAACTATCTAATATTAGTTTAAAATTCATATTCTATTATTATTTATGAATTTTCCAAGAAATTCATAAACCTATTTTGTAACGACCCGCCATTCATCTCCACAGAAAGACGCATCAATAATAAGAAAGAAAGGGATAGAAAAGAGAAAGAGAAGAAAGAAGAAACAACACATCAGAATCTAATCAGCGGAACAAATAAATTATATTAACAACATAAGTATTACAAAGTATATAACAACTTTCAGAGATACACAGCTTATACATCACATACTAGACAGTTATAAACACTTGTCTAGTTATACAACTCAATACAACTCAGAGAAAACACAGAGATACCAAACACAGCGGAACACTATACATCTACACACCGAAGCCTCCTGCTATATTTCTCCTCCACAATTCGTCAAAGCTAACCTGAATCCCTTGGCTACTCGTAAAAATTTTAGTACCCAAGAGTTTAAGAAAAACAGAAATAAACTCCGGGTCAAACATGGGTCTGGTGTGAGTAACAGGTTAAAGTTGCTTAACTTTTCAAAAACCTTTGAAAAGAAAGGTGTCACGTAAGACTTCCCACACATAAACATGGAAAAGTTTTTACCTTACGCTAACCAAAATATTTGTTAGGAAATCCGGTAATATTATAATAGGTTTAGGGTTTTCAAGTAAATATGAAATAGCCGAAATTGTTACATTATTAAATTCCAACTACTAGCCATAAAAGTGGGTACCGCCCGTCACAGTACGTGGCCTAGATCACCGTACCGAGGAGCCACCCTAACTCCCCTGCAACACAAGGCCGGAACCATTCCTTACTGAAAGTTCCAAACAAGTCAACCCCGCAGTTGGTGCGCAATTCCAATTGCCCGCTAAGCCGAAATAAAAAGGGACCTCTAGACGGGGAAAATCTCGTCCTACTTGGGCATGACCCACTTAGCCTTGCTGCACCTCCCCTGTTTTAGCCATTCCTTGTTGATGAGGCTACGATTACCTTTAGAGAACACATCTCCTAGAATGCTCATCGTCCACCTGACGATGTTCTGAAAGCATTCAATCCATACAAGTTCGTTCCGGATTCGAACGAAACCGAAGGCATTATCTCGTTACATTCGTTTTGGAATTACCCTCAGAGTTAACGACGATAACCCTTGCACTCTAAATCTTCATCTCGAATCTGAAAGTAATACCCTATTAAACTCGTATTTGAATCACCCTCAAAGTTTTAACGACGAATAGTCCTTACACCTCGAGTCTTCGCTCCTCACTTGAGATTCACGACCTATCGTTAATTTGGATCGATGTGGTTTTCGGATATCCAAATCTGGAAACCCGATCACGGTCTCATCGGAATCCAAAGCGTATCTTTTAAGGCCAAGTTGTTTTAGAGTTTAAACAATTCAATACAATTATCTATGTACACGCAGATAGATAATTCACAGATTTACAATAGATAATCAATATTATCATCATAACAGATAATCCATATTATCATTATCAAAAGATAATCCATATCATCATCACAATGCAGCCAATGCATCCATATCACTCAACATTACTTATCTCATATCTGAGATTTCAAACCATTCAAGCCAAACAATATCATCCATCCATCCATACATAAGCAATGATCTATAATCACACCATCTATAATTAATTTAAAATGAATTAGATTAATTACTTCTATCTCTAATTAATTTAAAGTGAATTAAATTAATTACTTACATCAATATAAATCTTGCTTACTTAACCATTAATTAATTATTAATTAATTAATTAATTATTCACCTTAATCAATCACCCTTGATTAATTATTCTTTAATTACATTCTAGTAATTATCCTTTAATTAATTCCACAAATTAATTATTATAAACCAAATACAATAATTAACCCTTAATTACTTCATTAATTAATTAACCATAATTAATTACATTAAACCATAATTATTTACATTAATTAATTACCTTAAATCACTTATCATTATTAATTAATCTTAATTAATAAATTCTTAATTACATCATTAATAATATTAATTAATGATCCTTAATTAAACTTAAATTAATTACTTATTTAAATTAATTACATTAAGTAATTAATCTCAATTTAAACCATAATTATTAATTACCTTTGATTAATCAAATTCTGTAATTAACTACCCTTAATTACTAACCAAATTAATTACTCCTTAATTAATTATCTTTAATTAATCCCTTGATTAATTATAAAGTAATTTAATCCCAATTACTTCCCTTCTTAAATCATTTCCATTAATTACATCCAGTAATTATCATTAATTACTTTACTAAGTAATTATACTTCATAAATTATATTAGGTAATTATTATCAAAACAGCTAGTGTTTAACTAAATTAAACTTAATTAATTAACTTAAACAAATTTCATTTAAACTTAATTAATTACATTAAGTAATTAATTTCTGAATTACTTCCATCAAGTAATTAATCTTAAAACAATTTTACAAATGATTACCATTAATTAATTTAATTAATTATTAAAATTAATCATATTAATTAATTGTTAAATAATCCTTAGTTAATGACTTTCACTAACTATTAATCATTCTTTAATTACTTTTCTTAATTTACTTCTTAATTAATCTCTTATTATAAATTAATCTAAATTATTAATTTATAAATTAAATAAATAAGTCATTCCTTAATTATCTTATTCATTTAATCATTTTAATACCTTAATAATCTCTAAGATAATCAATTTCTTTATTAATGACTTCATTAATATTAAAGTGTATTCAGAACATTACATTTAAAATTTAAATTCAAATTCCATTTTGAATTTAAGATTCAAAATGATTATTCATTTAAACATTAACCAAATTTAAATTCAATTTATAATACTTTAAATAAATGTAAATAACATTTATTACTTACATATGAAACTTATATGAGAAAAGCCTTTAAACTAATTTACTTAATTTTATTTTAAAATTAAGCTTTTTAAATACATTACTATTTAACTTGCAAATTCAAGTTAACAAATCATTTAACTTCCGTTTAAAAACCTTTTATAAAAGAAATTTATCAAAAATCAAGTTTAAATATTTTTTTGAAAATGTTTACTTTTAAAAAACTATTTTAATCTAAACTTGTTTTAAAAACATTCAGAATTTAAAAACTTATTCAAATACCCGGATCTGAATTCAAGAAACTTACATTCACTATTTATTTAGAACATTTGATTTTAAACTTTGATTTAAACTTGTTTTAAACCTTGATTTAAAACCCTTTATTAAAAATCCAAATTTCATTTTAAAACCTTAAGATTCAAAAGTTATTTGAAAACTGAACTTAACCTTTGAATTTCAACCACTGTTTAAATTATGTTTCGGATTTTAAAATAAAATTCAAAATTTTGAAAACTGTCATGTTTTTTTATAAACCTGAAAACCCACTTTAAATATTTTAAAACTTTTAAGATTCAAAGCCACTTGAATTTATACTTCATACTAGATTTAAACTTGTTTAAATCTATCATTACAACTTTTGGATTCATTTAAATTTGGTTTAACATTAATTTACAGACAGGTTTTATAAAACCTGTAATAAAACAAAATCAACCCGAGTCTACCCAATTCCTGCTTTGAGTCAAAACCCTTGTTGCTTCGAGTAAACCCCAACATTTACTCGAGTAAATTCGAGTTTAATTTTTTTGCACAAATTCACCAGAACTTCCAAAATGCACGGTGCACATGCACCGTGACTCTGGCCATCTTCGGCCATCCACCCAAGCTTCAACACATCGGCGATCAACCTCACGTCCCAACACGATCAGTTGAATCATCCCTCCAAAGCTGAACATTGAATTCAAGTTCAAACCACCCAAACCTAGAACAGAAAACAGGTATCAACTCCAAACCTGGAACATGCCTCATCCATGACCTTCCGACCACCTTAGAGCCACCACCACCGGCCACAGCCTCGACTACCTTCCCTCCAGCGATCAACAAAAGACCATGACACTCGATGCTCCATAGAAAACAAACGGAACCAAAAATCTACCACTTAGACAAACTAGGTTTAGAAACTAAAATCCAAACACCACCGCCACCACCGCCACTGATCAGCCACCGGTCATTTTTCCTGGCCTCTCCAGTTACCCATCTGCCATCAGAGAAAAACTCAACCTTCCCAATCACTGGGATCACTGGTGATTCCCGAAAACCCCAAAACAGACAAACTTAAAACTGCTCCTAAATCCCATTGCTAAAAAATATGATTTTAGCTTCAAAAATCCTGTTTTAGGATAAGAATACAGTTTACATTCTTGAATTTATAAATTAAGATGTTTAAATTTTACTTATATTAAGTTTGCTCAGATTTTCTCCTTGATTTCCAGTGATATTTCCAATTTATTTAACTTAAATAAATTTCTAACTAAATTTTTGATGGAACACACAAGTTTCTTTGAAAACTTAAGTTTTTAACAGTGACTAAACTAAGAAGTTTGAATTTAAATCAAAAACCAGAATTTAGATCTGGAAACAGAGATGTCACATACATCATACAGTAGGAATTCAACCATACATATATACAGACATACTTATAAATATACACAATTGCAATATTTTCCACAGCAATAACATGCAACCATAATTTACTTTAAGTTTAAAAGTTACTCACCTGTTAAAAATATGAGCAGAGCCTTCCAGATTTTATTTGAAAAGTCTTAAAACCTTTGAACTTTTTAAAACTGGAAAAAATTGCTTTGCTTTTAGGAACTAAGTTGCTTTGATGAAGACTTGAGTTACTGAAGCTTAAAACTTGATTTTTAGAAAGGAACTACATGCATGCAGCTGCTTGAATTCTAGATTCTAAATGATGCAGGCTTTAGATCTTTTGCATGTTTGCAAAAGTTACAAGTTTTCTTTGAAAGTTTGTTGATAGACTTTGATTTGGAAGTGGATTCCAGGTTTTAAAAATGAAGATGAAATTTTCAAGCTTGTTCTTGTTTCTGATTTTGGTTTCAAAGGAAGTGTTTTTTTTAAGATTTTCTTTGCATTTTAGATTTATAAAAAAATAAGAATAAAAAAAGATTTGTTTATATATAAAATTTGAAATACTTATTAATAAAAATAAAAGAAAAACAAAAATAAATGACACTTGTCTTCATTTTTAACATTTTTCATATTGGTATGTTAATTAGTTAACACATGTCTTTTAAGGTAATTTAGTTATAATGTAATTAAAGTTTTGATGTAAGATTATGCTTAATAAATTAGTTTATAATTATGTATACGTATATTTTGATAATTTTAAAAGAAATAAAACAATTATATTCATAAATAAAAGTTTATACAAATATTTTAAAATCCAAATAAATTTAAATATCTATACTTTGAAGTTCAAAACTCTAATTTTAAATTTTAAATCAAATTCTAAAATTAAATTTAAAACAAAAAACTATTTTTTTATTAAATCCATTTGTTAAAAACATTACATTATTAATATTGAAAATAACAAAATATTTTATTAAAAACAATACCTTATTATTATTGTTTAAAAACAACTCATTATCAAATTAAAATAATTATAAAAGAATTACTTCTTTATTAATAAATTATTTATTTTATCACACTATATTTAAAAAGAAAATCAAAATAAACCTTATTGTTAGTTTATTTAAATTTAATCTCAAAATCAATTTAAACAAATTAAACTTTTATCTTAACAATTTAAAACCATATATTATTTATTAAACAGCTTTTAAAAAGCTTTATATTAAATAAAAACAAATTTCCAATTTTACCAAAGATATATATATATATTTAGAAAACAAGATTTATTTATATATTAATTTAAAATAAGGCTTATCTATTTACAATATATACATATTCTATATACATTATAAATAGAAAACAATTTATTAGCTTTTAAAAGATAAAATTTATCAATTAAATATTTATTTAATTGGATTATTAAATTAATTCCAATCTTATTAACAAAGATTATCAAATCAATTTAAATTTTAATACAGATTATTAAATTGATATTACCAAAAATTCTGGGACATCACACTCCTTCCCCCTTAAAAGAATTTCGTCCCCGAAATTTAAAACAAAGGTAATTTAATAATCTTTTTAAAGATTTTAAATTTTAAAACACAAGCATATATCAATGATATGCTAACAACCATAATAATCAATTCATCCAATCAAACAAATCTAACTATCCAGACAAAAATCTGGATAGAGTCTCTTCGAGTTTCCCAAGTATATATACCGGGATACTTGCTCTACAGAATCCAAACAATCAATACTACTAAGTTATGGAGCTCCTACTCATCTAGATCTACAAAACTAAACTGCAAATCAGACTACAGACAAGCCTAACTCAACAACCAAATCTCTTGAACTGCTGGTTCTACAACCAGAGATAGATCGTACACATACTCCCTCAGAGATACATGAAACTCATCGAATCCCAGTTAACCATACTGGCAATTCAATCCTGCAGACCAACACTTAACCTCACAAGAACACAGAAAAGATCCAAACATCTCAGAGCTAGCTTTCCAGCCTTACCCCATCTTATAGCTCCTTGGATCGAAGGAAACTTATCCAAAATCAAATCTCCAGCTCCGGACTCCATATTCCTCCGCCTCTTATTCACAAAAAGTCTTCGGACGAACCTGGGCTACTAACGTGCTTCCTGATCAGCTCAACCCTTGCTGATTCCTCTAGAAACAAACTGGACCAGAAACAACCTATCAAAATGATCCTCTCATGATCAATCCAAAATTAAAAACAAACTCTACTTACAACCTTCAGAAGAAAAAAAAACTTCTCCTTATCCGAAAAAGACAATCAGAAACACTCCCAAACAGCTTCCGCTGCACAACTCTGATCCAAAGTGGATAAGAATGCTAATGATGAGCACAAGCACAAACTGGACAACACATCCCAGAAATATGGTTCAACAGATCCATAAAGGAAACTCAGAAATTCCTCCGAAACCTGAGTTGCTTCACCAACCTCTATCTCTAGGAACCATCCTTCAACTAAACTAAACCACCGGTTCCACTCCTAGAATCCTAGTCGATAAGAAAAACTCAATCTCCCGATGCAGACAAACCACTGACTTCCCTGAAGACATCCAGAAAATCTCTGACGACCCAAGAGAACACTCAACTATCGCAAGTCACTTTTGCGATCAACCAAGCCTAGTATCCAAAGAAAACTATTCTCTCTTTACCAATCAGAACAGCTTACATGGGTCATGCCAATCCATCAAAGAAAGGATCCACTCCGCTACTTCTGAACTTCACCTCCAAAAAAACTGCTCAGCCGGAAAACTTCCTGCCGACATACAGAACACTCCGAGCCGCACTACTGACATCGATGCCAAAAATTTCCTAATCCAAAGCTCTTCGAGAAACTCGGACTTCAAAGTAAATAGAAACACCATGCTGAACTCAGCCACAACACCGAAGCAGACCTACTTACTTAAACTTGTTCCAAAGAAACATACACAATCCATAATCACTGCATCTCATCATGCAGCTACTTCTTCCTGAGGTATCATGATACCATCACTCACTTTTTCTTAGCCAACAGATCCAACTCTACTCACCAAACTCTGCACTTCAAAGATGGACTCCGAACCTTAACAGGTTTCCTTCAGAGATCGATGAAATCTCTACACTCTGCACAACTCACTTGAGACGGTATTAGGTCTACAGTCTCGACAGATACACTTCCAACCTCAAACATTCAAACTCTAACCAATGGTAGTTGTCTTGTTACACACACCACTACCCCATCTACCTTTATAACTTATATTGGAAAACCCGAACAGGTAACCCAACAGATAGAGAGAAATAGATAAATATATATAAATATATTCAAAATTACAAATACGCTCTCACAAGAAAGAAATCGCTCCAAAGCCTAGGTATTCACTCAACCTAGCGCTCTGATACCACTGTAACGACCCGCCATTCATCTACACAGAATGACGCATCATTAATAAGAAAGAAAGGGATAGGAAAGAGAAAGAAAGAGAAGAAAGAAGAAACAACACATCAGAATCTAATCAGCGGAACGAATAAATTATATTAACAACATAAGTATTACAAAGTATATAACAACTTTCAGAGATACACAACTTATACATCACATACAAGACAGTTGTAAACACTTGTTTAGTTATACAACTCAATACAACTCAGAGAAAACACAGAGATACCAAACACAACGGAACACTATACATCTACACGCCGAAGCCTCCTGCTTCATTTCTCATCCACAATTTGTCAAAGATAACCTGAATCCCTTGGCTACTCGTAAAAATTTGAGTACCCAAGAGTTTAAGAAAAACAGAAATAAACTCCGGGTCAAACATGGGTCTGGAATGAGTAACAGGTTAAAGTTGCTTAACTTTTGAAAAACCTTTGAAAAGAAAGGTGTCACGTAAGACTTCCTACACATAAACATGGAAAAGTTTTTACCTTACGCTAACCAAAACATTTGATAAGAAATATGATGATATTATAATAGGTCTAGGGTTTTCAAGTAAATATGAAGTAGCCGAAATTGTTACATTATTAAATTCCAGCTACTAGCCACAAAAGTGGGTAATACAATCAAAACCGCTGGCACTTATTGGATTTTGGATTCCATACAATGGCAGGGCTACTGGGGTACCGCCCGTCACAGTACGTGGCCTAGATCACCGTATCGAGGAGCCACCCTAACACTCCTGCAACACAAGGCCGGAACCATTCCTTACTGAACAGTTCCGAACAAGACAACCCCGCATTTGGTGCGCAATTCCAACTGCTCACTAAGCCGAAATAAAAAGGGACCTCAAGACAGGGGAAAATTTCGTCCTACTTGGGCATGACCCACTTAGCCTTGCTACACCTCCCCTGTTTTAGCCATTCCTGGTTGATGAGGCTTGAGGCTACGATTACCATTTGAGAACACATCTCTTAGAGTACTCATCGTCCACCTGACGATGTTCTGAAAGCATTCAATCCATACAAGTTCATTCCGCGTTCGAACGAAACCGAAGGCATTATCTCGTTACACTTGTTTTGGAATCACCCTCAGAGTTAACGACGATAACCCTTGCACTTTGAATCTTCATCTCGAATCTGAAAGTATTACCCCGTTAAACTCGTATTGGAATCACCCTCAGAGTTTTAACGACGAATAGTCCTTACACCTTGAGTCTTCACTCCTCACTTGAGATTCACGACCTATCGTTAATTTGGATCGATGTGTTTTCAGATATCCAAATCTGGAAACCCGATCACGGTCTCATCGAAATCCAAAGCGTATCTTTTAAGGCCAAGTTTTTTTAGAGTTTAAACAATTCAATACAATTATCTATATACATGCAGATAGATAATTCACAGATTTACAATAGATAATCAATATTATCATTATAACAGATAATCCATATTATCATTATCAAAAGATAATCCGTATCATCATCACAATGCAGCCAATGCATCCATATCACTCAACATTACTTATCTTATATCTGAGATTTCAATCCATTCAAGGCAAACAATATCATCCATCCGTCCATACATAAACAATGATCTATAATCACACCATCTATAATTAATTGAAAATGAATTAAATTAATTACTTCTATCTCTAATTAATTTAAAGTGAATTAAATTAATTACTTACATCAACATAAATCTAGCTTACTTAACCATTAATTAATTATTAATTAATTAATTAATTATTCACCTTAATTAATCACCATTGATTAATTATTCTTTAATTACATTCTAGTAATTATCCTTTAATTAATTCCACAAATTAATTATTCTAAACCAAATACAGTAATTAACCCTTAATTACTTCATTAATTATTTAACCATAATTAATTACATTAAACCTTAATTATTTACATTAATTAGTTACCTTAAATCACTTATTATTATTAATTAATCTTAATTAATAAATTCTTAATTACATCATTAATTATATTAATTAATGATCCTTAATTAAATTTAAATTAATTAGTTATATAAATTAATTACATTAAGTAATTAATCTCAATTTAAACCATAATTATTAATTACCTTTGATTAATCACATTCTGTAATTAACTACCCTTAATTACTTACCAAATTAATTACTCCTTAATTAATTATCTTTAATTAATCCCTTGATTAATTATAAAGTAATTTAATCCCAGTTACTTCCCTTCTTAAATCATTTCCATTAATTACATCTAGTAATTATCATTAATTACTTCACTAAGTAATTATAATTCATAAATTATATTAGGTAATTATTATCAAAGCTTCCAGTGTTTAACTTAATTAAACTTAATTAATTAACTTAAACAAATTTCATTTAAACTTAATTAAATACATTACGTAATTAATTTCTTAATTACTTCCATCAAGTAATTAATCTTAAAACAATTTTACAAATGATTGCCATTAATTAATTAATTAAATTAATTATTAAAATTAATCATATTAATTAATTGTTAAATAATCCTTAGTTAATGACTTTCATTATCTATTAATCATTCTTTAATTACTTTTCTTAATTTACTTCTTAATCAATCTCTAATTATAAATTAATCTAAATTATTAATTCATAAATTAAATTAATAAGTCATTCCTTAATTATCTTATTCATTTAATCATTTTAATACCTTAATAATCTCTAAGATAATCCATTTATTTATTAATGACTTCATTAATATTAAAGTGTATTCAGAACATTACATTTCAAATTTAAATTCAAATTCGATTTTGAATTTAAGATTCAAAATAATTATTTATTTAAACATTAACCAAATTTAAATTCAATTTATAATCCTTTAAATAAATGTAAATAACATTTATTACTTATATATGAAACTTATATGAGAAAAGCCTTTAAACTAATTTACTTAATTTTATTTAAAAATTAAGCTTTTTAAATACATTACTATTTAACTTGCAAATTCAAGTTAACAAATCATTTAACTTCCATTTAAAAACCTTTATAAAAGAACTTTATCAAAAATCAAGTTTAAATATTGTTTGAAAACAAAATTACTTTTAAAAAACAATTTTAATTTAAACTTTATTTAAAAACATTTAGAATTTAAAAACTTATTCAAATACCCAGATCTGAATTCAAGAAACTTGCATTCACTATTTATTTAAAACATTTTATTTTAAACTTTGATTTAAACTTTTTAAACCTTGATTTAAAACCCTTTCTTAAAAATCCAAATTTCATTTTAAAACCTAACCTAAAGATTCAAAAGTTATTTGAAAACTGAACTTAACCTTTGAATTTCAACCACTGTTTAAATTATGTTTCAGATTTTAAAATAAAATTCAAAATTTAGAAAACTGTCTGGGCTTTTTTTAAAACCTGAAAACCCACTTTAAATATTTTAAAACTTTTAAGATTCAAAGCCATTTGAATCTATACTTCATACTAGATTTAAACTTGTTTAAATCTATCATTACAACTTTTAGATTCATTTAAATTTGGTTTAAATTTAATTTACAGACGGGTTTTATAAAACCTGTAACAAAACAGAATCAACCCGAGTCTACCCAATTCCTGCTTCGAGTCAAAACCCTTGTTGCTTCGAGTAAACCCCTACATTTACTCGAGTAAATTCGAGTTCAATTTTTTTGCACAAATTCACCAGAACTTCCAAAATGCACGGTGCACATGCACTGTGACCCTGGCCATCTCCGGCCATCCACCCAAGCTTCAACACATCGGCGATCAGCCTCACTTCCGAACACGATCGATTGAATCATTCCTCCAAAGCTGAACATTGAATTCAAGTTAAAACCTCCCAAACCTGGAACAGAAAACAGGTATCAACTCCAAACCTTGAACATGCCTCGTCCACGACCTTCCGACCACCTGAGAGCCACCACCACCGTCCACAGTCTCGACTACCTTCCCTCTAGCGATCCCCAAAAGCCCATGACACTCGATGCTCCATAGAAAACAAACAAAGCCAAAAATCTACCACGCAGACAAACTAGGCTTAGAAACTAAAACCCAAACACCACTGCCACCACCGCCACTGACCAGCCATCGGTCATTTATCCTGGCCTCTCCAGTCACCCATGTACCATCAGAGAAAAACTCAACCTTCCCAATCACTGGGATCACCGGTGATTCCCGAAAACCCCAAAACAGACAAACTTAAAACTGCTCCTAAATCCCATTGCTAAAAAATATGATTTTAGCTTCAAAAATCATGTTTTAGGATAAGAATACAGTTTACATTCTTGAATTTATAAATTAAGATGTTTAAATTTTACTTATATTAAGTTTGCTCAGATTTTCTCCTTGATTTCCAGTGATATTTCCAATTTATTTAACTTAAATAAATTTCTAACTAAATTTTTGATGGAACACACAAGTTTCTTTGAAAACTTAAGTTTTTAACAGTGACTAAACTAAGAAGTTTGAATTTAAATCAAAAACCAGAATTTAGATCTGGAAACAGAGATGTCACATACATCATACAGCAGGAATTCAACCATACATCTATACAGACATACTTATAAATATACACAATTGCAATATTTTCCATAGCAATAACATGCAAACATAATTTACTTTAAGTTTAAAAGTTACTCACCTGTTAAAAATATGAGCAGAGCCTTCCAGATTTTATTTGAAAGTCTTAAAACCTTTGAACTTTTTAAAACTGGAAAAAATTGCTTTGCTTTTAGGAACTAAGTTGCTTTGATGAAGACTTGAGTTACTGAAGCTTAAAACTTGATTTTTAAAAAGGAACTACACGCATGCAGCTGCTTGAATTCCAGATTCTAAATGATGCAGGCTTTAGATCTTTTGCATGTTTGCAAAAGTTACAGGTTTTCTTTGAAAGTTTGTTGATAGGCTTTGATTTGGAAGTGGATTACAGGTTTTAAATGTTTCAGGTTTTAAAAATGAAGATGAAATTTTCAAGCTTGTTCTTGTTTCTGATTTTGGTTTCAAAGGAAGTGTTTTTTTCATATTTTCTTTGCATTTTAGATTTAGAAAAAAATAAGAATGAAAGAAGATTTGTTTATATATAAAAACTGAAATACTTATTAATAAAAATAAAAGAAAAACAAAAATAAATGACACTTTTCTTCAATTTTAACATTTGTCATATAGGTATGTTAATTAGTTAACACATGTCTTTTAAGGTAATTTAGTTATAATGTAATTAAAGTTTTAATGTAAGATTATGCTTAATAAATTACTTTATAATTACGTATACATATACCTTGATAGTTTTAAAAGTAATAAAACAATTATATTCATAAATAAAAGTTTATACAAATATTTTAAAATCCAAAACAATTTAAGTATCTATACTTTGAAGTTCAAAACTCTAATTTTAAATTTTAAATCAAATTCTAAAATTCAATTTAAAACAATAAACTATTTTTTTTATTAAATCCATTTGTTAAAAACATTACATTATTAATATTGAAAATAACAAAATATTTTTATTAAAAACAATACCTTATTATTATTGTTTAAAAACAACTCATTATCAAATTAAAATAATTATAAAAAATTATTTCTTTATTAATAAATTATTTATTTTATCACACTATATTTAAAAAGAAAATCAAAATAAACCTTATTGTTAGTTTATTTAAATATAATCTCAAAATCAATTTAAACAAATTAAACTTTTATCTTAACAATTTAAAACCATATATTATTTATTAAACAGCTTTTAAAAAGCTTTATATTATATAAAAACAAATTTTCAATTTTACCAAAGATATATATATTTAGAAAACAAGATTTATTTGTTTATTTATTTAAAACAAGGCTTATCTATTTACAATATATACATATTCTATATACATTATAAATAGAAAACAATTTATTAGCTTTTAAAAGATAAAATTTATCAATTAAATATTATTTAATTGGATTATTAAATTAATTCCAATCTTATTAACAAAGATTATCAAATCAATTTAAATTTTAATATAGATTATTTAATTGATATTGCCAAAAATTCAGGGACATCACATATTTAAATCATTAAACCATTGTTATTCACAAACAATACCTAAAATTTATAAATAACATTTTTTATTATTTATTTATCCAATCTTTACATCATTAATGAATTTCATCCAATTTATCTTAATTAATGAGGTCCAAATTTTGAATCTACAATTGATTACAGTTAAACACCATTAATATAATAATCAATAATAAACAATTTATAAGGCACAACACACCAAAAATATCCATAATATCCAAATAATCTTCGATATAATATAACATGTCGGTGATTATAAATTTTCATCTATAGTTATGTATTTTATAATTTTTAAATTCAGTTAGTTAACATAAATAGTACATACTAATACACTTTCGCAGACAGCCTTAGAGTTCAGCAAATACAACGTAAATTGTCAAAATTGCTCCTGAAAGAAACTGTGCATGAATTAGAGTTTGTATGTGGAAGATATGAAAGTAGGAAGCTTCAAGGTTTAAAATATAATTTAATCAAATACATTGGCTAAAGTGTAAATATTCTCTGCCATCTACAATTCCCTCATAACTCATCTTCACCTACGTTCATCCTTGCGATGCCGCAAGGAGCCCTAGACCTAGATCCAACATCAAAGCCACTGCCCCGCCTTCCCCTTTACTGACCATTGTAACACCCTCTCAACCCTCATTTCGCCACCGCGAACCCATAGCCACAGGCACCTTCAATGAGTAGATCCAGCTAATTCACGTACTTTTAGGACAACCAAACCCCACCGGTAGTCCCCATTTAGCCTCATCTATAGCCCAGTACCCTCCAGTCTCCCCTTTTTATCGTTTCACCATAAGCTGCAAAATCCTAGAATTGACGGCTCTCGATTTTCCAACAACTCCACGCCTTTTATTGAAAATTCTAGCCAGATACAATTGAATCTTAAAAAATGAATTTCACCACTATGTTTATGTCTTCACGTTGTATTAAATGAAATATCATGGACATACTTTCGAGTTGATACGGGATATGTTATATTTTCTATATTGTGATTAGTGAAGATATTTTGAGATAATCTCTATTGGAATGAGATTAGCAAGGATCATGGAGGATTTCGGTATTTGAAGAAAAGGGGAATATAAGTGACGGTTAGGCTTCCGTAGCCTCACTTATATAACCACTTTAGCTATGTTAAGGACCGTGTACCCGATTTGGCCCAAAAAATAATTTCGGAGATTTATGAAAGTATAACATGCTATTTATTGAAATATAGGTTTTCAATATTTCAAAATCCAATGGAACCATCAAAATCCCTAAATAGACAATTCTACAAAAATTTCTTTTCATCGTAAATTTTATTTTAAATAATTGTTTAAATTGATAATTAATGGGTAAAATCTATAGGCCATCACAAAAAATATATAATAAATTTATAAAAGTTGTATCGACATAGAATAGTAGATGTAAATAGGACATTAGTTCTAGTAATGTGAACTCTAATAATGTTGTAAGTTAAAAAAGTACAAATATATAATAACATGGAAGTAATATTATAGATTAACATTTGAATTATGATTGATTACTTGGTTTTTTAGGATATTTACCTATCTACATACAAAATGTATGTGTTATTGGAAAATTTTCTATGATCTTAGAATTGACTTGAATCAATGAAAGAATTTTCATTATGTAAAATAATGAATGTCAGATGAGACCACACCTAAGTCCGATGGAAATTTACTACGAAATGATGATGAAATGGATCAAAAAGAACAAGAGAGATAAAAGATGTAGAGTAGGAAGAAAAATACTAAGGAATCAATAATATCATGGATACATATCGATGCTTCGATCAATATTGTCAGACCGAAAAATGGGCGTAATGTAAGCTCAAAGCCCCATAAATATTACGATAATTAATTTAAAAAAAATTAATAAATAATAACGTCGAAAATAGAAATTTTACAAAAATCAAAATTTGGCTACGAATCTTGCACCATTTGGTTCGTAGCAATTTTCTTTTCAATTTTCATATATAATGTTTTTCAATTGGAGTTCGAATGAAAAAGTTATTAATGTGTGAAGTTTTTAAATTGAAAATAATTACATATGTAATTATGGTAATAAAGTTGACTAATCTTAATTAGTAACGTTAATGGAAACTTAAACATTAAGAAACGTTAACGTTAAATCAAATCTGGGTAAAGTGGAAACAAATTATAGCGATCGGTCAAGCAAGGAATAAAACTGAACAAATCATGACATGCAAATTAAATTATCGTTAAAACAAACAATGATCGACCCAAGATGCACCCAGTCGACTGGTAGTGGTCAACCCAAGGTCAGAAACGGCTGACCATTAACCTGTAAAATTTGTAAATTGGGGCATGCGATTGAATGGCATTGACTAACCGAATTATTTTCCATAGCTACCAAGTTTGTGACGTGCGTCCAAGATGGATCTTAAGTTTTCCTAGGCTAAATCTAACGCTCCAAATCCATCCCTAACCCCTATAAATTAACAACCAAGCTAACCCTAATTTATTTAAAAAACTTAGTGCGTACTAAAAACCTACCATTCTCTTCTCCTCCAAATTATAGAAGTAGTAAAACTATTGTACTATATATATATATAAGTTGAGAAAAACAAAGAATAAGAGAAAAATAGGATTGATTCAAAATGCAGAAACAAAGGTAAATCATGAATCTTAAACTCAAATCCTAATTTTGATTTAATTATTTTCTTATATTTGTAATTCTAATAGTTGTATACCTTTTTTATATTCAAGATTTAAAGTAAGAATAAGTCAAATAAAAAGGGAATGGATCTAAATCTGGAGAATTGGAAAGATAAAGCAAGGTGAGTGGGTAATTACATATTTTTAATAATATTGCATTTATAATCATTGTAGATCTATTTCATTTATGCTTAGATAAATCACGATTTGGATATTTAATTTTATGCATGTAAGGAATTGATATAAATCATGAAAGGTATATTTAATTGTATACGTGTAATGATTTTTGGAAAATATGCCTATATATTACGGAAAACCCTAAACTTGATAAATATTGTATAAGTTTGGATTTGGATAGTTAGGGGTATAAACAATCCCTAGATTTATAAATAACTTGTTAATGAAATCATATTTGGATTCCATATTTGATGAGTTTACATAGAATTTTGAACATAAATTAGAATTTATTATAAATTAAATTGGTATTAAAAAATATTTTAATACATTAGAATGAGTTATGTAACAATGCGAATTTCTATAAATTGTCTAAAAATAAAAATAAAGGTGTATTGGTTGAAATATTGAGGAATGTCAATAAAATGGAAGATATGTACAAAATAAGTGAATTACTATATTTTGTACTATCTATTCTAATAGAAAAATAAAAGATAATTCCTTGTTATTTCACACATAACACAAGTTTTCTTTTAAGCATAGAGAATTATAGTGTTAATAATTTTCTTTAGTAAAAAGTAATTCCAATGTGTTAAGATATAAAAATCCTTAAGTATATCTATAGTAATGTAAGTAGGAATAATAACAACAATCTAAACAGAACATCTAAGGTATGTAATTTAACATGGTGTAGAAAACAAACGGTAAACAAAGAAGATACAATTAAACAAATAAGGAGGTAATAAGTCTAAAGGGCCAATTAAAGAGAGATATTAGTTAAAAAGGAAACAGTAGTTTTTCATCCAATAATATAAAATGAAAGGGAAATAATAAATGAAACTTAAGTCAATAAATTAGAAATAGGTAGCAAATGATAGTAAATGACAAGAATAAATTAAAAGTAAGTTATGTAAGATTTATTTAACATCAATGATTAACAGTAAAGGAAAGTAATAATTAAACGAATGTATATTCAAATATATGTTATAACGAACATGAAATATATGTATGAAAATAACATAGTATATAAGAATGACACAGTCATTAGAATGGGTTGGGATGCAAGATTAGTTGCATTACACAATAGAAGCCTGCCCACCACAAGTGGTTACCAGAAGTTGCGTATACATTATACTGATGTGGGACATATCAAACTGTAAGACCCATGGAGTATATACGCTTGCATATAAGTGAAGGAATACCCTCAGTAGAGTCTGCATCAAGGATTAAGGGAAGTAATTGTCTTGATTTCATTAGGCAATCTAAATAAGATGGTGAGCAGCTCGATGCTATGTGTGACATCTCGATATTTTCAACCATTCACATCCACACATGTCGGAATTGAATTGCTCAAAATATCATATTGTTAATTTATATTTGGTAAAACTTAGCATATACAGTAAATAAATCAATCGCAGAATCACAAACACAGAAAAATATAACAACAAGCAGCGGAAACAAATGAATAGAGTTCATGAAGCTACATATATATAACAGAGTTAAAACGAGATACAATAGAAGTCTCGAATACATAAAAGTGTCAATATAATAGTTAAATACAAGATCAGAATATATCACAGGAGCCAACTGAATAAACTGCAAGCTGAATAGATAGATGGATCTCCAAGCGAAGCTCCAACTCCAAAGGTGAGTCTCAAATGTTGTGACACTCTGTTTGACCCGAGCATAAAGCAAAAAAAAAAAAACATTCGAGTCAGGATTAACATTCTTATATCAATAAATCCAACTCAAGTGAATTATCAACTGAAATACAAGTAACTCGAAGGATGTTTGGGATAACCATCCTCTAAGGATCCATGGAACTATCTACTATGTAATACGATACGCTATTATAGTATGTCTATAGTAAAGTAAAATACTAAAGTAGTGTTAAGGCATTTCCCATATCCCTATTAATACATTTTATATATTACCATAGTCCATACAGTACCGTAATCTCCCTCGTAATGGGCGTCATCAGAGGGCACTCCATAGGTATGGTACAAAATAAACATGTAGTGGCCTCGATACGGCAAGTGACACGGCACAACTAGGCTATGCTAGGGTAGATATACCAATTACACTTCCAGGTTGGTGGTAATGCATAGCCGCAGCTACCGCCCACCTCGATCCACACTCCGAAATCAAAGGTGTGCACCTGTAACAACCCGTATATCTATCGATTTTATATTTAAATATTTTATTTAAATATTTTATCGTTCGTCGGATTTTGGTCCGAAAAGCTACTTTTTGCAAATAGTCGAATTGGGACTCGAGACCACCCCCATTGAGTTCAAAATGACGTTTGCGACCTTTTTGAGTATAAACTTCGATATGTTTGGAGATAGTTGATTTTTGCAACTTTTTCACTTAGGGCTTTGGTTTGGGATGAGCCCAATAACCCCACTTATGTATTCAGTCCCAACCCCTTATCCTCTTCATTCCTTCATAATTTCCTAATACATTCAAGCTTCATCAAAAATGGGGGAAGAGAAAAGGAAATAGCAAATCCTAAGCCCTAGTTTCCATTAGCAAATCCATCTTCTAGCTCCAAACTCAAGAGAACCCATTGGTAAGCATCTCCTTCTTCTTCTCCAACTCATTCTCTCTTTGATTTCAGAAATTTCCTAAACCTAATTTAGGAAATGTTTCTCTTTTAAGCTTAGATTGAAGCTTCTTGAGTTGCTATTGAAGAGGAATTGATCTTAGCTTGTCTTAAAGCTTCTACTTCATTGATTTGGGTTCAAAGGTGAGATTTTTAATCTCACATCTAGGTCTATGATTATCTTTGATTATTAGGTACAAATTCCTAATGTTTATTCTTGTGCATTTGGTTTTGATTTGGATTTGTTTTATGAATATTCCAATTTTTAGTGTTTTGAGTTCAAGTCTTCAAAAATCATAGCTTTGTTGTTTGAACACGTTTTTGGTGATGCATCGAAGAGCCTATAGGGCCGGGTTGCTGAGTGGCATAAATCCCTAGCGCCATTGCTCGTTCGGTCGCGAGTTGAATGGGTTTGCACATCCCATTTGTAGGCTAAGAAACTGTCTTGGCTCCAGTCAGTCGACTGGACTTTGAATCCAGTCGACTGGTTGTAGCCAATTGGCGTACCAAAGGCAGAAAACAGAGACAGGGGTCTTTTTTTCCTGCAGTCAGTCGACTGAACTCATTGAGCCAGTCGACTGACCTGCTCTTAAATGCCTATAATGCCTATTTTGGTCTATTTCTCTTGTGTTTCCAAATTTAATCGATTCGGGTAATTCCCACTTGTTGTATCAATTGTTATTTGACTTTGATGACTTCTATTTTGGGATTTTTGGAAATATCCATTTTGATGGATTTGATATCGATTTATTTGGGATTTATTCACGTCTTCATATGTGAATTTTGATGACCAATTGTTCTACTATCATCTTTGTGATTTGTCACTTTAAAAATATAAAGGTTTCACTACTAGTAGTAAATATCAAAACTCTTTCCTCAAAACGATTTCAACTCTATTTTCAATACCAAATTCGTTTATAAAACCGTTTTCCAATCTATTAGTATATACAAACCTTTACCTCACTCGTATGAGAAATCTAATTAAACGGCTTAGTAAAACAGGTGGTATGAAATGCTTGCGTTTACTTCGTCGATTGATTCTTAGATTTGTTCGATTGAATCTCTTGTGACAATTTCCTAGTGGAGATCTACAATTTGTTCGTAAATATTTAAGTTAAGCTAGTGGTTATGGGACATGAAGCTAAGCTCATATATTTACTAGCTTACTGTAATTGACACTTCTCTTTGATCATGACGATCATTTATGGTTTAGACTAGCAATGTACGATGTCCCTTTGCCTATGTGGAGGACTGTTCCTCATTTTATTGAGCTTCGTCTCATTTCTTGCATGGGTCGTACCTATCTAGGTGCGTCGATGTTTGTTTACACATGGGTCGTACCTTTTTAGGTGCGTCGATGTTTATTTATGCATGGGATGTATCTTTATAGGTGCATCGATGCTTGTTTACTTCGTGGAGCAATCGGCTCATTAAGTCGGGACATGGGGCGTATCTTTCTAGTTGCGTCGATGTTCGTCTATGCATGGGGCATATCTTTCTAGGTGCGTCGATGTTCGACTTTGCATGGGGTGTATCTTTCTAGGTGCATCGGTGTTAGACATTACATGGGGTGTATCTTTCTAGGTGCATCGATGTTTATTTATGCATGGGGCGTACCTTTCTAGGTCTGTCGATGCTAGAGTATGGGGCGTATCTTTCTAGGTGCGTCGATGTTCGACTGTGCATGGGGCGTGTCTTTCTAGGTGCGTCGATGTCCAGTTTGTGGGATTGGCCATCCTTTTATTGTGATTTCTGGATTTCTAATTGATGAATTCTGGAATTTGTGTTTCACCAATTTTCGGGATTTCCATTGATAAGTTTTATCAATACTTGTGTATTGGTGAATTTGTGTGTCATTGACTTTTGTGATAGACATTGATATAATTGTCAATATTTATGGTTTGGTGAACGAAATTAGGAGTATGACATTTCCTTTGATTCTTGTGTAGATTTTGTGATATTGATTAATCTCTTGTTGATTTTCAATTACTTATATATATCATAGCTTGGCACTGTGATTATTATGTGTTTAGTCAAAGCTCTTAGTCTATATCGTTTCATCTGATATTTATAGTTAGACTGATCCGTTTATTATTTTCTTATTAAATAATACTCGGGTCAGACCGAGATGTTACAGGTGCTTCTGCTTGACTTCTCATCCAGGATCATTACTCTGACTTTTGGCTAACTACTTAGATTAGTAGTTTATTTTGTTGTATACACTTGAGATATGGACTTATAGTTGTATTCTTTTGTATAGCACGTGTTGCTATTCTTTTGTATTATTGTGGATCTTTTTGACCACTACTCTGATATACACTTCCATGTGTTAATTATATATTCATATCTTCTTCCGCCTTTGTGATATGAATTATCTGTGACTGATTTATGTTATGTTTATTTTTGTATTTGTTTCCGAAGATATTATAGCCACTGTGTAGTAGCTTTGAGTTTGTGTCGGTATGTCGGATTTCCTCTTCCCAAAGTATTGCATGTTATACTATCTGACATATCGATGCTCGCACAAAGCAATTACACGGATGGTCGCTCCTCAACAGCCTTATTCTCCGTGCTAGTTGACAGCATTACACCGTAGTGTTCTTGGCTAGCGTGGGTATAGAGGTGGGGCGTCACAGCTTGGTATGAGAGCCAAACTTCGGAACAGTATGGAATATTTTAACAAGGATCATCGTCCTAAGTCCATTTTAGGAGTCGTGCTTTAGTATTTAATTCGAGTCTTCGTACCGATTCATCCTATTTTCTTTATGATTCCTTGTTTTATTAATCAAGTTTGATTGAAATTTATTTTGAGAATAACTTTTTCCTTTTCTTTCTTTCTTTCTTAAAGAAGAGAAATGGTTAGACTTGGCCGTCCCAGCACCGGTCAATCTAGTGCTACTCCCCTAGATGGAGTTTTTATGTCTGCCCAGCAGCTTCTAGATCTTGTTAAGAACGCTCAAGCTGCCGGACCCAATCCTGTGCCTACTCATCGTAGATCCGATTTTGCATGCTTATGCAGAGACTATACCGATTTGGGTGGAAGGCCATTCAAGGGATCCAAGAGTGTTATTGAAATTCAAGCTTGGCTCAAATCCTGCGATCGCATCGTTTCTCGCATGAACCTTATTGACCTTCATCGAGTCCAAGTGGCTTCTAGCATGCTCCAAGAAAGAGCGTTAGATTGGTATGAGCTCCTAATTTCTGAAATCGTTGAAGCGGATCTCGCTTGGGAGCAATTTCGGGAAAGATTCGAATCGAAATTTGTGCCGGAGGCTGAAAAAGTAACTTTGGCCCGGTGTTTTATTGACCTTGTTCAAGGTGGATCTTCTGTGACAGACTATGTCTCATCTTTCGAATCTCTTTCCAAATACGGGGTTGAATACATTAACACCCCATTGAAGAAAAATCAGAGATTTGTCTATGGCTTGAATAAGAATCTTAAGAAGCCATTACTCCTGAAACTTGAGGTTTCATTTGATCAGCTTATTGATATCGCTCTTCGTCTTGAAGAGGCCGATAATGAAGGTGATGTTGAAGTTGTGCGTGCCCAACAAAACTTCAACAACAACATGAAGAGGCCTATTAAATTCAAAGCCCACATTCCCAACAAGAAAGGGAGGCAAGAAACCCCGGTAGCAAAAGCACCTACCTCTAGTCGTGGACAATGCTACAATTGTGGTTCCACGAACCACTATGCAAGGGAGTGTCCGAAACCCCTCTTTTGTCGCTATTGCAAGAATCCGGGTCACCATATTACTGCATGTCCCGTACTTCAAAGTAAGAAGGAGGGAGAGCTCAATGCAATGCAAGCCCCTAGAAACTCTTCTCTCGGTCAAGGTATTTTCACTCAGTCCTTTATGGCATTGTTTTATTTCTTGATCTTCTTATTTGAGTTCTTGTTGATACGGGTTTCATCTCATTATTTTTATATCAAAAGAACTTGTCGATTCTTTTTCTTTGAATGTTTTGGGCTTGATGTCTTCGTTGAGAATTGCGAATCCAGATGGAAGATCCGCAACACTCAATTTGCTTTTATTTGATGTCGAAAATTATTTTACGTGATTTTTCTTTCCGAGCCGATATTTTTACTTAGGCTCCGGAATTGATTTGTGCGATAGGATTGGCTTAATCATTAATGAAGCCTATATCCTATTTTCTCGAGTGGACTATTCATCTTTGATATTTTCAATCTGTTAAGCAGACTTCTATTTTTTCCTTTATGATTTTGAATAAAAAAATTGATGGCATCATTTTATTCTTTAAGCTCACATGTTGAGTAGAGCGTTATTTCTCTCAGTTGGGTAGTTGTGAATTTTCCAGAATCTTTGAGTTTGTCTTAGGATTATCACCTAAGAAATCTTTTGTGTGGTGTTAAGGTCTTTCTAGTTCGACCTTGCCACCGATTTTCATTTGGCTACGAGTTGCGGGAGTTCGCATTCCATTTACCGCATTCCGCACTTGTTATGATTCCTATGAATGAATTATTATGTCATTAAGTTTGTCCATCTTGTTTGATCCATATTATAAATCGAGTATTCTACGAATATCTCGATGACTCCATCTTTGTTTTTATTGATTTTGGATGAAAATTGAAATTTAAAATTTTGCAAATCTTTTTCATAAGATTTATTTATAAGTACAATTTGATTTGCTCTTAAACAAGCAAAGAATATTCTTAAAGGTTTTAAAGAAACATGTTTACTATATAGAAGATGATTTTGTGATTGTATTGCCCATTTAGTGTGTTAAGAATTTTGGTCGATGCGCTTGATCAACGTTATCGATAAGAATCTCCTAAACGCTTTGATGAGACAATCAGACACGATATATTGACTTGTAAAAATGTAAATTTTTGTAGAAAGATTATTACATAAAAATAAAAATGTAATTTTGAAAGTTTTAACTTTTCGGGAAAGAAGATTATTTAAAAGAACTCTTTCTTTCGATACTCTTATTCTTGTGATTCCTGAAGGGGAACCAAGACTTTGCTGTTTGTACCGATACTAGTCGTATTGGTTTGGATGCCATTCTCTTGCAAAGGAGAACGTGCTATCACTTGTGCTTCTAAATCATTATAGCTTATCGGGACTAGATATGCCACTCATGATCTAGTGCTCGCGGCTATTGTTTTTACTTTTGGAATTTGGCATCATCACATTTGGATGAGAGATTTGTTCTCTACCTCGATCAGAAATCTTTGGAATATTTATTTTCTCATAAGGAACTTCATGTTGACTCGAGTTCCTAGCATCTTATGATCTTGATATTCTTTTAATCCCGAAAGGGAAATCGTGTTGCCAATGCGCTTTATCGTAAGCAACAAGTGGTTGATTCTTTGATGATGTCTGTATGGAATTATCTTTTAATTAATTTCATCGGACGTTTTGATATACTTCGTTTTATTGAGCTTTATCTCATTCCTTTTATGGACTAGTGTCCGGTGTTCTTTTATGGTGTTCGGTTCATCGGATGTACTGTTATTATACTACATCGATGTTCTATCTTATCTGGATCAATGGATGTACCATTATTATACTACATCGTTGTTCCGGTTTATCGGTTCATTGGGCGTACCGTTTTTGTGCTACGCTGATGTTCCAAATTATTTGAGTTTCTAGTTTCTCGGGCGTACTGCTATTATGCTACGTCGTTGCACCAGCTCAATTTTCTGCTATTCTTGACGTTCTCCACGTCTTTTATCTACGGAAATGCCTTAGGGATTCCGGTTTTTATTCTTGAGCCCGGTGATATTGTGGAAATTGAAGTTTCACCAGGTTTGATTTTTGAGCAACATCCTATTCAATTGTTGCTTCGGAGGTCAAACGCCTTCGGAATAAAGATGTTCTTCTTGTGAGAGTTCAATGGTTCTCTAATCCTAGGGATTCCTCTTGGGAATCTAGAGAATTCATTGAGCGATCCCGTTCAGGCTTACTCTTTCATGCTCTTTATGGTGAACTTCTTATTTCAATTTTCTTTTGTGCTGATATGCTTTTATGGTTGTTACTCTTTATTTTCTTCTTAAGTATTGCGAGGATGCAATTTCTTTAAGGAGGGGAGTCTGTAACAACCCGTATATCTATCGATTTTATATTTAAATATTTTATTTAAATATTTTATCGTTCGTCGGATTTTGGTCTGAAAAGCTACTTTTTGCAAACAGTCGAATTGGGACTCGAGACCACCCCCATTGAGTTCAAAATGACGTTTGCGACCTTTTTGAGTATAAACTTCGATATGTTTGGAGATAGTTGATTTTTGCAACTTTTTCACTTAGGGCTTTGGTTTGGGATGAGCCCAATAACCCCACTTATGTATTCAGTCCCAACCCCTTATCCTCTTCATTCCTTCATAATTTCCTAATACATTCAAGCTTCATCAAAAATGGGGGAAGAGAAAAAGAATTAGGAAATCCTAAGCCCTAGTTTCCATTAGCAAATCCATCTTCTAGCTCCAAACTCAAGAGAACCATTGGTAAGCATCTCCTTCTTCTTCTCCAACTCATTCTCTCTTTGATTTCAGAAATTTCCTAAACCTAATTTAGGAAATGTTTCTCTTTTAAGCTTAGATTGAAGCTTCTTGAGTTGCTATTGAAGAGGAATTGATCTTAGCTTGTCTTAAAGCTTCTACTTCATTGATTTGGGTTCAAAGGTGAGATTTTTAATCTCACATCTAGGTCTATGATTATCTTTGATTATTAGGTACGAATTCCTAATGCTTATTCTTGTGCATTTGGTTTTGATTTGGATTGGTTTTATGAATATTCCAATTTTTAGTGTTTTGAGTTCAAGTCTTCAAAAATCATAGCTTTTTTTTTTGAACACATTTTTAGTGGTGCATCTAAGAGCCTATAGGGCCGGGTTGCTGAGTGGCATAAATCCCTAGCGCCATTGCTCGTTCGGTCTTTAGTTGGATGGGTTTGCACATCCCATTTGTAGGCTAAGAAACTGTCTTGGCTCCAGTCAGTCGACTGGACTTTGAATCCAGTCGACTGGCTGTAGCCAATTGGCGTAACAAAGGTAGAAAACAGAGACAGGGGTCTCTGTTTCCTGCAGTCAGTCGACTGAACTCATTGAGCCAGTCGACTGACCTGCTCTTAAATGCCTATTATGCCTATTTTGGTCTATTTCTCTTGTGTTTCCAAATTTAATCGATTCAGGTTTATTCCCACTTGTTGTATCAATTGTTATTCGACTTTGATGACTTCTATTTTGGGATTTTTGGAAATATCCATTTTGATGGATTTGATATCGATTTCTTTGGGATTTATTCACGTCTTCGTATGTGAATTTTGATGATCAATTGTTCTACTATCATCTTTGTGATTTGTCACTTTAAAAATATAAAGGTTTCAATACTAGTAGTAAATATCAAAACTCTTTCCTCAAAACGATTTCAACTCTATTTTCAATACCAAATTCGTTTATAAAACCATTTTCCAATCTATTAGTGTATACAAACCTTTACCTAACTCGTATGAGAAATCTAATTAAACGGCTTAGTAAAACAGGTGGTATGAAACGCTTGCGTTTAATTCGTCGGTTGATTCTTGGACTTGTTCGATTGAATCTCTTGTGACAATTTCCTAGTGGAGATCTACAATTTGTTCGTAAATATTTAAGTTAAGCTAGTGGTTATGGGACATGAAGCTAAGGTCATATATTTACTAGCTTACTGTAATTGACACTTCTCTTTGATCATGACGATCATTTATGGTTTAGACTAGCAATGTACGATGTCCCTTTGCCTATGTGGAGGACTGTTCCTCATTTTATTGAGCTTCGTCTCATTTCTTGCATGGGTCGTACCTATCTAGGTGCGTCGATGTTTGTTTACACATGGGTCATACCTTTTTAGGTGCGTCGATGTTTATTTATGCATGGGATGTATCTTTATAGGTGCATCGATGCTTGTTTACTTCGTGGAGCAATCGGCTCATTAAGTCGGGACATGGGGCGTATCTTTCTAGTTGCATCGATGTTCGTCTATGCATGGGGCGTATCTTTTTAGGTGCGTCGATGTTCGACTTTGCATGGGGTGTATCTTTCTAGGTGCATCGGTGTTAGACATTACATGGGGTGTATCTTTCTAGATGCATCGATGTTTATTTATGCATGGGGCGTACCTTTCTAGGTCTGTCGATGCTAGAGCATGGGGCGTATCTTTCTAGGTGCGTCGATGTTCGACTGTGCATGGGGCGTGTCTTTCTAGGTGCGTCGATGTCCAGTTTGTGGGATTGGCCATCCTTTTATTGTGATTTCTGGATTTCTAATTGATAAATTCTGGAATTTGTGTTTCACCAATTTTCGGGATTTCCATTGATAAGTTTTATCAATACTTGTGTATTGGTGAATTTGTGTGTCATTGACTTTTGTGATTGACATTGATATAATTGTCAATATTTATGGTTTGGTGAATGAAATTAGGAGTATGACATTTCCTTTGATTCTTGTGTAGATTTTGTGATATTGATTAATCTCTTGTTGATTTTCAATTACTTATATATATCACAGCTTGGCACTGTGATTATTATGTGTTTAGTCAAAGCTCTTATTCTATATCGTTTCATCTGATATTTATAGTTAGACTGATCCGTTTATTATTTTCTTATTAAATAATACTCGGGTCAGACCGAGATGTTACAAGTGCTTCTGCTTGACTTCTCATCCAGGATCATTACTCTGACTTTTGGCTAACTACTTAGATTAGTAGTTTATTTTGTTGTATACACTTGAGATATGGACTCGTAGTTGTATTATTTTGTATAGCACGTGTTGCTATTCTTTTGTATTATTGTGGATCCTTTTGACCACTACTCTGATATACACTTCCATGTGTTAATTATATATTCATATCTTCTTCCGCCTTTGTGATATGAATTATCTGTGACTGATTTATGTTATGTTTATTTCTGTATTTGTTTCCGAAGATATTATAGCCACTGTGTAGTAGCTTTGAGTTGGTGTCGGTATGTCGGATTTCCTCTTGCCAACGTATTGCATGTTATACTATCTGACATATCGATGCTCGCACAAAGCAATTACACGGATGATCGCTCCTCAACAGCTTTATTCTCCGTGCTAGTTGACAGCATTACACCGTAGTGTTCTTGGCTAGCGTGGGTATAGAGGTGGGGCGTCACAGCACCAAATCAATCACAAAGTAATAGAATGGTAATCGAAGAAATGTGTCCGATCGGAGGAGCTACCTCACTTGGCCCGTCAATTGCTCCTGTTTTAGCCATCTTAAGCTAACTCACGGGAGTCAGGTCCACGTATATACCTCAAATAGAATGTCATCAACCACCTACTTCATTCTGGAATCTCCACCGCGTACACGGTTATTAAAGTTGTTTTCGGTATTGGCAAAGAGTATGACAATATCCGATCCAAGTCTCTTTAACAGCCAAACGTTATTATAACACCATGGTCATTTCAAAATATCATACTTCAAAACCAAAATATCATATCCATTTCGAACCATATCAATATGATATCCTTTTTCACTTAAAATAATATTCATTTCTAAATCATAACACTTTCCAAAATTATATTCTTTCGAAATTATAACACTTTGAAATTATAACACTTGGAAAATAAAATACTTTGAAATCCATAACACCTTCCTCTTAAACAGTTTGGATATTAATAATAGTATATATATAAAATAGTTATAAAAATAATAATTAATACTATAAAATAATCTGTATGTAAAATAGTTGTATTAAATAGTTTATATTAAAATAATTAGTATATTAAAAATAGTTTTATATTAAAAATAGTTAGTATATTAAAAATAGTTTTATATTAAGAATAGTTTATAAAGTAAAATATATATATATATATATATATATATGTATATATATATTAAAGTACTTAAGATAGTAAAATAGTTTCCTTAAATTCACAAATTGATTCAAATCATTCGAATTCAAAAAAATTCAATTAAATTCAATCTCATTTCATCAATTTCAATTCAATTCGTTTTCTCAATAACCCTTTCAAATTATATCGATTTCTAATACAGATTTGAACCTCAAAATATACCATTTCAATTTCAATATATTTTAAAGCATTAAATATTCCACATTTTAAAAACTAAGTTTGGTAATTTCATGTATATCTAAATTTAACTTCATTATTATTTAGTTTTTAAATATTCACTTAATCAATCCAATATCATTTAAATAAGCCTTAAATTACAAATAAACTTAATATTTTCTTTAATTTTATTTAAACTTGAAATATTCATTTAATCACTTTAAATCAAAATCTAAATTATTAAACCTTTATAATTCAAAACATAAAATTTTAAAAATCAAAAATTTAAATCTTTATAAAATAACATATATATATATAATATTTAAAATCAATATTTATGTAAAACCATGTATATATATCCTTTTTAGAACTATGGAAATCATTTCAATATATATATATATATATATATATATATATATATATATATATATAGGCCAACGGTATCTGTATATATTTTTCTATCCTATGGTCAAGTGATAAGGATATCTATCATTTCAATCCGTAATTTAAATATATATGGGTATATATCTTTTCAACCCGCAATTCCAAATTCATTTCAATGAAAATCTCTTGGGTTCATCATTTCAACCCATAACCATTTTCTCCTATTCTACAAGATCGTTCGGGTATGTATCATTTCAACCCATAGGGAATTCTATACTAATAGAGAACTTGCAGAGTGAGAACAGATATAAATAATAATATAACAGGAATATGTCATCAATATAAACAACAGACAATGGTGTCAGATGTCACAAGTGAACAGATGCAGATAATGGCATATATTTAACAATGTAAATAACTAACAGCAGCATATTTCAATTGTCGTTTCATTTGAAATCAAATTTAATAAATATAAGAACGTTAATCGTGAGTGATTGCTCACCTTTCGAGGCTAGAGATGAACGAGAACGAGATAAGTTATGAATCCAAGCAACAAATTCCAAAACAAAGCAAGATTGAATGCGAATTCGGCAAGCAAGGCTGATAGTTTGGAATTGACGAAATCAAATAAAAACTGGATTGATGAAGATCAACGGTATAAGTGAACTTATATAAAACTATATATAGTCATATATATAGTCGCACTCCAAATTCAAACACATATTATATTAGATAAATATGTATTTCAAAAATCATTGTTTTAAATTAAAACACATAAAAAAGTCAAACATATATCCAATACATATATATTTTAAAATACGCACACACACACACACATTCTTTAGAATTATACGCTACAAAATATATCAACATCAGCATCTCATATTATTATAACAGACAAGTAAACTAATACAAACCTATACATATATACACACACACTAACATATATATATTTTAAAGAATGAACTATATATATATATAACTGCTCAAGATCATATTGTAAACTTATATAGACTAACACACACACACATGTATTAAAACCTAGACTTAAGTATACATGCCTATAGATATACGAACAAATAGTGTGTGTGTGTGTGTGTGTGTGTGTGTGTAACTTATATTTTCTATTAACAAATAACTTTCATATTCTAGCATATACTACACATATAAATAGCAGATTGTAAAATAACTATTATATGCAGATCTTTATATATGAATTGATATACAAAAATCAACTATTTTTAAGTATCACGTGTAAGTTATAATATATATATATGTATATAATATATATATAATATGCATGCAACATATACCTACAAGCTCCAAAGAGCAGCAACCGAGCATGCAATAGGATAGAATAGACTTTTCTATATAAGATTCACAAAAAGAAAAGCAAAGAAACTGCATGTTTACTATTCTTTACTTTCAGTCAAATATACATATCCATACGCAAATATATATATATGTATACATATACATATATATATATTCATTATTTAATTTAATACTAAAACAATATGTATACTATACGAAATACAAACTATATGTATGCTAGTGAAATCAATAGTTAACATTGGTTTATTATACGCATACTAATATATAAAACAACTTATAGAAATAAAAATAAAAGCAGTGTATAACACCGAATATAATACAAACACACTAATGAAGAGGAGATTGCTAACTATACTCGGTTGGATGGAGGATGCACCGCGCGGAGTAGCCGAGCGAAGGTGAGGCGGAGAACGCTCAGGTGTGGGGCTCAGTGATGTGGATTGATGAGCGAGCCTGAGGTGGTGGTGGCGGTTTCAGCTGGGGAGTCAGGCTAGGCTGCTCGAGAATGGGTTGACTTGGGTGCGGCACAGTGGGTTCAAGCGGATACTTGCGATTAAGGTGGATGTTGTGTGTAGTGATGGGACGTTGGTTGTGGGCTGCATGTGTAGGAGATGCTGGTGAGATGAGGTGGTTGTGGCTGAGGTGTTTGCTGTGTGGTGGGGTTGCGAAAGTCATTGAGGTTTGTTGATGGTGAAGTGGATCGGGTTGTGTGGTTGGAGGTGAGCACTGGTGATGGAGATCATAGACGCAGCGGGGAAGATGAGAAGCTCTTCAAATAAATCCAACAGACAATACAAACTTTGTAATATATTGAAGTATTATTTTATTTTCAAAAATAACGTAGAACAAAAGATGAAGAGAAGGGGATAGGAACTCTAAGGCAAAAAAGAACCGGCAGGTAAGAAAAAACGTGAAGTAGCAGGCTAGTAAAAGGAGACGAACCATACTATATTATTTATTTCAAAAGGGAAGAGCAGAGGACAAATGAACTAGTTAAAAATATTGGAACCGGTAGAAAACAAAAAGTCAAGCACGAGAATTTAGGAAATATAAATCCAACAGCTATTAGTTTGGACAGGTAGGTAGATGAAGGGACAGATGGACGCCGAAACACACAAACGAATATACTGCAGATATCAGCATGATAAGACGATCAAAACGGTATACAGATATTAGTGATACTATCATCCTATTAAAAGACGATAATCGGTACCAAAAATGCTGCTAAAACGCCGAAAATAAGATAAATGGAGCAATAGCAGTCCAAATTTGATGAAATGAAATATGACGTCCCACTCAGAAAATGATTTACAAATTTTATTTATAAAGATATTCAGTTTGAAAAACATTTTATTATCATCTAATATTAACTGATTTGAATTGAAATAAAATGTCACAATAAAATAAACTTTCATATTATCAGATGAAAATTTACCATATGCTATGCTTAACTAGACGTATTCCAAATATCAATTTTTTTTCCAAATTTAATTATTTAAAATTTCACAAAAATTCAGTTAATTGCTTAAATAAAACCATTGAAATTTATGGGTTGTTACACTCTCTCCCACTCAAGAATTTTCCTCCCCGAAAAGGAAGAAATAGGAGAATAGAAATAACCGGAAGAAAAATAGTTTGGAAAACAAAATGAAACAATAAATTTTAAAACCATATAAATTTCAATTTAAATTAATTAATATTCAACAATTGATTTTAAATTCAAGATATTTCATTAGGTTGATTTGTTTTCAGTTTATATTAATATTTGTTACAAAAATTTCTTTCAAAACAAAATTTATTTTTATTTATCTCATTTATTAGATCCATTTGATTTTACTTAAGTAAATTTCACTTATAATTCAATCTTAACTATTTATTTATTCACCATCTTATTATTCAATTATCTTAATTAACAGTTTCTGTAATCATAGATTTAGTGTATAAACACTCTTAAAATTATTAATAAATTTCATTAATATTATTTTAAATTGTATATTATTCAATTACATATTCAACTTCTGAAAAATTTGGGTAAGTTATATTGGCATGAAATTGAGTATTATACAAATAAAACTTTCCCAATTCAATTATTTCAAATTTTAAATATTCAATTTAAGAGTTAAATTTCCAATTTCACTTCAAACCATTTAGATATAAATGTGTATATATACTTTATATATCACATCAAATCTATAATCATATACTTATATATTATAAATCAAATTATACCTAAGAAATTCAAATCAAATTCATTTTTCCAAAACAAAAGTGTAGAAAAGCTACTAATTTGTCTCTCCACTCTGAAACTTAAAAATGAATGTCGGTGATGCGGCCGTCATCACTGGAATTATTTTCCAGCGACAAAAGAAGAGAGTACCGATTAAAAAAATTTCTTAGAAATTCTTTGAAAATGATTTCTATTAGAAAATACCTTAAATAATACATTCTAAAATTTTAAAACCAAAGATTGGAATCACCAAAAATTAAATTCTCAAATTCTAAATTTAAATTCAATTAAATTTCCAAAAAAGTGTCTAAACCATGTTTTATAATTCCATTTAGTCAATGGTTTACAAAAATCGTAAATGAAAATCAAATATTATCATTTTCAACGACCAATTCATTTAACTATTTAATTCCAAAATTTTAAACTTATATATGATATAATATAATCATACAAAATTTTATTTAATTTACCAAAATTTGAAGACAATATTGTGTTAGTTTGCTTTGTTCAAGTGTTTTGGAATTCCTACAATAGCGTTGATCAAACGAATCAATCAAAATCTAAATCAACATTAACTACCCACATAACAAAATATATAAAGCATTTTATTATTAATTGCAAATACACTCCCTCACTCGATGATACAAGAATGGATTCCAAAATAAGGATAGAGATCCAAATTGGAGGAATTCTCATCAAAGAGAATTCTAATTAGAAGATAGGCTCGAAAGGAAGATAAGATAAGCAAATAACAAAAGAGAAAAGATGGATAGACTAATATTAATCGCGTGTGACCTTAACCGGGTCAACCATGACTTTAAGATTAAGATCGATCCAGAATTCGGAGGCAAATCGACATGCGATCACACGAGATAGAATTTGAGCACAGCAAGAGATAACATCATCTGAACCGAGGATGCAAAAATCTTCGGTGAATCGATGCCTGTTGTAAAGGAATTTCATCCGTTTACAAATCATATAGTGGGGCTATGGGATGCTCCAGAATCAAGGAAACAAAAATAGGGAGAGACAAGAATGGATTTCAGAACATGAAATGTTCCAAAATTCAAAAGACACCCGTATCAAAGAGGAAGAGATTCAAGCTCGAACGAAGGTAATTCTGTAATTAAATCTACTCTATATGCTAGGCTTTTCCTAAAACCAAAGCTCTGATACCACATGTAACATCCCAGTATTTCGTGCCATTCGCATCCACACATGTCATAATTGAATCGCTCAAAATATCATATTGTTAATTTATATTTGGCAATACTCAGCATATACAGTAAATTAATCAATCACAAACATAGAGAAATATAACAATAAACAACGGAAACAATTGAATAGTAGTTCATGAAGCTACTATATATATAACAGAGTTAAAACAAGATACAAAAAAAGTCTTGAATACATAGAAGTCTCAATACAATAGTCAAATACAAGATTAAAATATATCATAGGAGTCAACTGAATAACTGCAAGCTAAATAGATAGATGGATCTCCAAGCAAAGCTCCAACTCTAAAGGTGAGTCTCAAATACTGTGACACTCAGTCTGACCCGAGCATAAAGCAATAAGCAAAATGCTCGAGTCAGGATTAACATTCTTATATCAATAAAACAAACTCAAGTGAAATATCAACTGAAATACAAGTAACTCAAAATAACCATCCTCTAAGGATCCATGAAACTATCTACTATGTAGTACGATACACTATTGTAATATGTCTATAGTAAAGTAAACTATTAAAGTAGCGTTAAGGCGTTACCCATATCCCCCTTAACACATTTTATATATTCCCATAGTCTATGCAGTAACGTAATCTCCCTCATACTAGGCATCGTCAGACGGCACTCCACAGGTATAGTACAAAAGAAACTTGTAATGGTCACAATAAGGTAGGTAACAGAGCACAACTAGGCAATGCCAGGGTAGATATACCAATTACACTTCCAGGCCGGTGGTTACGCATAGCCGCAGCTACCGCCCACTACGGTCCACACTCTCAAATCAAAGGCACGCACCAAATCAATCACAAAGTAATAGAATGGCAATCGAAGAAATGTGTCCGATCAGAGGAGCTACCTCACTTGGCCCGTCAATTGCTCCTTTTTTAGCCACCTTAAGCTAACTCACGGGAGTCAGGTCCACATATATACCTCAAATAGAACGTCATCAACCAACTACTTCATTCTGGAATGTCCACCATGTACACGGTTGTCAAAGTGATTTTCGGTATCGGTAGAGAGTATGACAATATCCGATCCCAGTCTCTTTAACAACCAAACGTTATTATAACACTGTGGTCATTTCAAAATATCATACTTCAAAACCAAAATATCATATCTTCAAACCATATCAATACGGTATCCTTTCTCACTTAAAATAATATTCATTTTCAAATCATAACACTTTCTAAAATTATACTCTTTCGAAATTATAACACTTTGAAATTATAACACTTGGAAAATATAATACTTTGAAATCCATAACACCTTCCTCTTAAACAGTTTAGATATTAATAATAGTGTATACATATATATAATAGTTATAAATAAAATAATTAATATAATAAAATAATTTGTATATAAAATAGTTGTAAATTAAATAATTATATTAAAATAATTAGTATATTAAAATAGTTTTATACTAAAAATAGTTAGTATATTAAAAATAGTTTTATATTAAAAATAGTTTATAAAGTAAAATATATATATATATATATATATATATATTAAAATACTTAAGATAGTAAAATAGCTTCCTTAAGTTCACAAATCGATTCAAATCATTCGAATTCAAAAAAATTCAATTAAATTCAATCTCATTTCATCAATTTCAATTCAATTCGGTTTCTCAATAAACCCTTTCAAATTATATCGATTTCAAATACAAATTTGAACCTCAAAATAAACCATTTCAATTTCAATATATTTTAAAGCATTAAATATTCCATATTTTCAATTCTAAATTTGATAATTTCATATATATGAAAATTTAATTTCATTATTATTTAGTTTTGAAATATTCACTTAATAAATCCAATATCATTTAAATAAGCCTTAAATTACAAATAAACTTCTTCAATTTTATTTAAACTTGAAATTCATTTAATCACTTTAAATCAAAATCTAAATTTTTAATCCTTTATAATTCAAAACATAAAATTTTAAAAATATAAAATGTAAACCTTTATAAAATAACATATATATAATATTTAAAATCAATATTTATGTAAAACCATATATATATATATATATATATATATATCCTTTTAAAAACTATGGAAATCATTTCAAAATATATATATATATATACACACCAACGGTATCTGTATATAATTTTCTATCCTACGGTCAAGTGATACGGATATCTATCATTTCAATCCGTAATTTAAATATATATGGCTATATATCTTTTCAACTCGCAATCCCAAATTCAATTCAATGAAAATCGTTTGGGTTTATCATTTTAACCCATAACCATTTTCTCCTATTCAATAAGATCATTTGGGTATGTATCATTTCAACCCAAAGGGAATTCTATACTAACAGGGAACTTGCAGAGTGAGAAAAGATATGATAATGATATAACATGCATATATCATCAATATAAATAACAGATAATAGTGTCAGATGTCACAGGTGAGCGGATATAGATAATGACATTTTTTTAACAATGTAAATAACTAACAGGAGCATATTTCAATTGTCGTTTCAATTGAAATCAAATTTAATAAATATAACAATGTTAATCATGAGTGATTGCTCACCTTTCGAGGCTAGAGATGAATGAGATGAGTTATGAATCCAAGTAACGAATTCTAAAGGAAAGCAAGATTGAACGCGGATTAGGCGAGCAGTGCTGATAGTTTGGAATTAACAACAAATCAAAACCGGATTGATGAAGATCAACGATATAAGTGAACTTATATATAACTATATATAATCATATATATAATCATATTGTAAATTCAATTACATATTATATTAAATAAATATGTATTTTAAAATCATTGTTTTAAATTAAAACCCATAAAAAAATCAAACACATATACAATACATACATACACACACACACTCACACACACACTCTTTAGAATTATACGTTACAAAATATATCAATACCAACATCTCATATTATTGTAACAGACAAGTAAACTTATACAAACCTATACATCCATTGATATATACACCAACATATACATATATTTTAAAGAATGAACTAAATATATATATATATATATATATATAACTGTAGACTAATATATATATATATATATGTTTATTAAAACCCAATCTTAAGTATACCTGCCTATAGATATACGAACAAACATTGTATATATGTATATATAACTTATATTTTATATTAACAAATAATTTTCATATTCTAGCATATACTACACATATAAACAGCATCTTGTAAAATAACTATTATATGCAGATCTTTATATATGAATTGTATATATAAAAATCAACTATTTTTAAGTATCACGTGTAAGTTATAATATATATGTCTCTACTACTAATAAAGAAAATTCGTTGAATTAATTTACTCGGCGTCTTTTTGAAAATTTGAAAATGCCCTTGCTTTCCATTTACAATAATATAAACAGCCGGTGTGCGAAGCATGGGCCAATTCTAGTATATATAGAAAATATACGCATGCAACATATACCTATAACTCCAAAGAGCAGCGATCGAGCATGCAATACGATAGAATAGACTTTTCTTTATAAGATTTACAAAAAGAAAAGCAAAGAAACTACATGTTTACTATTCTTTACTTTCAGTCAAATATACATATCCATAAGCAAATATATATATATATATATATATTCATTATTTAATTTAATACTAAAACAGTATGTATACTATACGAAATACAAACTATATGTACGCTAGTTAAATCAATAGTTAAAACTGGTTTATTATACGCATACTAATATATAAAACAACTTATAAAAAATAAAAATAAAAGCGATGTATAACACTGAATGTAATACATATACACTAATGAAGAGGAGATTGCTCACTATACTCGGTTGGATGGAGGATGCACTGCGCGGAGGAGCCGAGCGGAGGTGAGGCGAAGAACGATCGTGCATGGGGTTCAGTGACATGGATTGATGGGAGAGCCTGAGGTGGTGGTGGCGGTTTCATCCGGGGAGTCGAGCTTGGCTGCTCAAGAATGGGTTGACTTAGGTGCAGCGCTATGGGTTCAAGCGGATGCTTGTGATTGAGATGGATGTTGTGTGTGGTGATGGCGGACGTTGGTTGTGGGCTACCTATGTAAGAGATGCTGGTGAAAGGAGATGGTTGTGGCCGAGGTGTTTGCTGTGTGGTAGGGTTGTGGAAGTCAACGAGGTTGGTTGGTGGTGAAGTGGATCGAGTCGTGTGGTTGGAGGTGAGCACTGGTGATGGAGATCATAGGTGCAGTAGGGTAGATGAGCAGCTCTTCAAATAAAACCAACAGATAATACAAACTTTGTAATATATTGGAGTATTATTTTCTTTTCAAAAAAAACGTAGAACAAAAGATGAAGAGAAGGGGATAGGAACTCCCAGGAAAAAAGAACCAGCGGGTAAGAAGAATGCGAAGTAGCGGCTAGTCAAAGGAGATGAACCATAATATATTATTTATTTCAAAAAGGAAGAGCAGAGGACAAATGAACTAGTTAAAAATATTGGAACCGATAGAAAACAAGAAGTCAAGCACGAGAATTTAGGAAATATAATTGCAAGAGCTATTAGTTTGGACAGATAGGTAGATGAAGGGACAGAAGGAACCCAAAAGATTTTTAAAACAGGTAGTGATACGGTCCAGCGTTTACAGATTTCTCCATCCCTCGAATGCCGAAACACACAAACGAATATACTGTAGAGATCAACACAACAAGACGATCAAAACAGTATACAGAAATCAGTGGTTCGATCATCCTATCAAAAGTCGATAATTGGTACCGAAAATATTGCTAAAACGCCAAAAATAAGATAAATGGAGCAATATCAGTCCAAATTTGACGAAATGAAATATGACGTCCCACTCAAAAGATGATTTAACAAATTTTATATATAAAAATATTCAGTTTTTAAAAACATTTTATTATCATCTAATATTAACCGATTTATATTGAAATAAAATTACACAATAAGATAAACTTCCATATTATCAGATGAAATTTTACCATTTGCTATGCTTAATTAGACGTATTCCAAATAACAATTTTTTTATTTCCAAACTTAATTATTTATAATTTCACAAAAATTCAGTTAATTACTTAAATAAAACAATTAAAATTTATGGGTCGTTACACTATGTCTTCTGGTGTTGGCACCAAATTTGGGGTAGGAACTACATTGGTTGCGTGCATCATCAATCCAGAGTGGTCAAAATAAAAATGTCAGAGATACACCTAACAGACTACGCCTCCTATTATGGTACACCCTTTGGGTAATGCACCACCACAATATTTTGCTAGCTTGTATGTTAGGGCAAGGCTAGTTAACCCATAAAAGAGCTCTTCCAAAAATTATTGGGGTAGTCTGAGGAGCTGAGTCCTCTATAATCGGTGGAGTTAAGTCCACATAAAGAAGAAGACAAGTAGTAAATCCCCAAGATAAGAAAGACCACGTCTAAACTATTGCGATGCCGTATTAGGCACTAAGGACGCACGACGAGATGTGTGACGACCCGCCTTTTATACCACAGAAAGACATATCATCATAAAGAAAGAAATAGATAGAAAAGAGAATAGATAGAAGAAAGAAACAACAATATCAGAATCTCACAGCGGAAACGGAAAAATATAATATATCACATAACTATTACATAGTCATTACACATCAGAGTAACATAGTTACACAACATCATCACATTAGACAGTCATGAAGACCTGTCTATCTATTGCATTCCAAAATACAACAGACAAAAGACTCCAACACAGCGAAAATAGTAATATAGATACGTCAAGACTCCTTTTCCAAGCTTTCCCAAAATTCGTCAAGCAAACCTGATCGCTTGGCTACTAATAAAAATTTGAGTACCCAAGAGTTTCAGAAAACAGAATAAACTCCAGGTCAGACATGGGTCTGGAGTGAGTAAACGGTTAAGTTGCTTAACCTGATAAACCTTTTGAAATAAAAGGTATCTCGTAAGACTCTCCGCAAATAAACACGGACAAGTTTTTCCCTTACGATATCAAAAACATTTGATAGAAAATCTGGTTATATTATAATAGTGTCTAAGGTTTTCAAATAAATATTCACATAGCCGAAATTGTTACATTATTAAATTCCAGCATACATAAGTATACAATCAAGTTCGAGATCATTTATTGGAGATTGGATTCCATACAATGGCAGGGCTACTGGGGTACCGCCTGTCATAGTACGTGGTCTAGATCACTGTACCGAGGATCCACCCTAATCCCTGGCAATACAAGACTGGAGCTGCCTCTTACTGGATATTTCGAATAAGACAACCCCGCGGTTGTAGCCAAACAACCGCCCACACAGTCGAATACAGGGACCTCTAGACAGGGGAAAATCTTATCCTACTTGGGTGCTACCCACATAGCCTTGCGTGCACCTCACCTGTTTTAGCCATTCCTGGTAGATGAGGCTTGAGGGTGTGATTACCTTTTAGAACACTTATCTCGGAACGCTCATCGTCCTTCATTGACGATGGTCTGATAGCTTTCATCCATACAAGTTCGTTCCGAGTTCGAATGAAACCAAATGCACTATTTCGCTACACTCATTTTGGAATCACCCTCGGAGTTAACGACAATAGCCCTTGCACTTTAAATCTTCATCTCGATCTTCACTTGAGATTTCACGACCTATCGTTTAACTTGGATCGATGTGGTTTTGGATAATCAAATCTGATATCTGGTCTCAACGAAATCCAAACATTTCATAAAGGACAAGTTGTTTAAGGTTTAAACAATTTAATTACATTTCAAAACATTAAATTCACACAGCGTTCATCACAGATAAATAACACACATTTACCACAGCCATATCCAAAGTATCACAGAACATCATAGATTATCATACTATAAATATCAATTAATCCAAACATTCTATACAATCAATCATCCATAAGCAAGACTTATTAATTCCATAATTATAATTAATTTAATTAACTCAAATTAAATTAATTACATAAGAATCCATCTTAATTAATCATTAATTAATTACAAACCATTTGAATTAATTAATTATTCTTTAATTACTTTTATAAATCAATTAATTAATCTTTAATTACTGACTAATTATCTTTAATTATTAATTAACTAATCCTTAATCATTAATTAATTAACCCTAATTATTAATTTATTAGCCTTTAATTACAAATTAATTAATCTCTAATTAATTAATTAATCCTTAATTATAAATTAATTAATCTCTAATTAATTAATCTCTAATTAATTAATTAATTTTCTAATTACAAATTAATCAATCTCTAATTAATTTATTTATTTCCCTTAACTATTAATTAATCAATTTCTCTTTAATTACTTTATTAATTTAATTAATCTTTAATCACCAAAAACCTTAATCAACTTTAAGATAAACCATTTATCTTTATTAATTACTTAATTATCATTTACATATAAATTTACAACATTTTATCTTTTAGTTAACTTCTTAATTACATATTTCATTTAAGTTAAAAATAAACTTAAGAGTTTAACTTATTAAATTTAAGCTAAATAAATCATACAACCTTCTTAAATCAAATATTAAAACATTTATTAAATAAAAGAAAATTGATTGAAGAAATAATTTAAATTTGATTTATTTTAAATTTTAAAAACTTGCTTTTATTTAAAATTTAAAACTGCTATAAAACTTTACCCGAGTCTTCCCTAGTACCTAACCCTAGTCCAACCCGCGAAAATCTTCTTCTTCTTCTTTTCTTAAAAAAATTTGTTATATTTAAACTTTTAAAATAGATGATAGCAAAACACTCGCGACGACCACGAAGATAAACCCGGGCCATCACCCTACTTCCCCGAGCTTTCCTCCGAGCTCACTCTTCTTCCCAACCCACTGACAGAAGCGACCCCTCGTGCACGTGCACCGTTGATCGAGGCAACTCCGACCACCGCTGACACCTCTAACATATTAATGTTCACCTACACCTTTGATCCCGACCACAAAATCTTCAACACAAACCCAAAATCAAAAACGAGCCATATCGATCAAATTGGAACATCAGAACATCGACCAAAACCTACTCGACTCGACGTTTTCGATCACCAGCAACCACGAAACCCCATCGATACCAACGCCAACCAATCATGCTTTATTTCCCCCAGGACTGATTATCTTCGATGCTCCAGAGAAGATGCAGCAATCCAATTTCTAGCCTCGGCTAAAAGCTTGACCTAAACCCGATTCCGACTCCTAGCCGCCGCCACGGTGATCGATTAAACCTACGACTATTTTTGTCGTGATCGCTTAACTCCCTGCTACCTTCAACAAGACCTCGACCACCCCGAGCCCTCAAATCACCAGAAATTTCCCAAAACCCAACTTCTGATCAACCCCGAATATCTTACTCGATTCAACACTAAAAATCCTGATTTTCCTTTTAAAAATCTAAGTTTCCAAAGACGATTCAGATTATAAACATGAATGAGAGAATCAAGATGTTTGAGTTTAACGTGTTTTAAAATTTTTACTGTCTTTTCCATTTTCCAGATGATATTCAAACTTATTATACTTAAAAATAATTTTAAATAGTTTATGTTTAAACAAACATAATTTGTTTGAATATCACAGCCTATCAGAGATTACATAAGGAGATTTTTGAATTTTGACTTTTAAACCCTGTAACTTAAAACAGAGATGAATATATATATATATATATATATATATATATATATATATCCAGACATGCACACTTATATCACTTCATATTTATAACATGCAGGTCTAATTTCACTCATGCAAACAATTACCACATCATTATTTCATAAAATCATCACATGCCGCAAGTTAAAACAAGATGTTGTTTTGTTTACTTAACAATTTATGTTGAACGGAGAAGGTTATAAACTGAAATGCTGTGATCCTTTGAAACTTGAAACTGGGAACTTGTTGAAATGATCTTGCCTTGATTTAGTTTGAAGTTGGAAGCTTGCTTTATACTGAGATGATTTTTCTTTAAAACTGAATTGAATTTACTTTAAGATAATTGTTTGCTTTAAATCTTTTTTGGTTTTTATATTTTTGTTACAGGCTTTGGTTTCTTAGTTTTGAATAATGAGGTTAGAAAAGAAATAGAGAAGAGGAGATAAATATATTTATATCCTTGTTTTATGATTTTTAAAAATAAAAGAAAATAAAAAGAAATTGTGACACTTGTTAAAATAGCTTACATTTGTTAAAACTACATGCTAATATCTCTACACTTGTATTATGCATGTGTTTATTACTTTTAGTATGTTTTTATAAATCTTTATATTTAATTTCTATTTAGTTAATACATTTTCTTAATTTATATTTATAAAATCTTTTAAAGAAAATAATATAAAAAATAATTTTATACTAATAAAAATCATAAATATTATTTACAAATCCAATATATTTTAAGAGATTTATCTTTTAATTTCTAATTTCAAATTCAAATTCAATTTAGAAATCTACTTACATATATGTAAATATGTAAACAACACATAATTTATTTGTTTGAAAAATAATAATTATATTTAAAATCTTATATATATATATACATATAAACAATCCATTATTATTTGTTTTAAAAGAATAAATTTTCCAATTTTAAATAATTTATAAAAGAATATTATCATATATTTGTTTGCTTGAAATTTCCGGGATATTACAAGACGTAAATACGAGATGTAGTTCCATATGGATGTGTTATTGCACAGATGATGGATCCTCACGTAGTGCCAGATTACGGATACTAGTGCAGATAGTATCTTAGTCCAAAGGGGGGCTGTGGTATATACACACACAAATATATATATACATATATATGTATGTATGTATGCATGTATATATGTATTATAGTCTATCTTGGGTAGATGGGGCTTATCGTATGTTAATGTGGAGTTGAATAAATTAAGTAAAAATGAAAAAACATAACATGTAATGGAAGACAATTGACATAAACTAGTATTATGCATAAAAAATGTAATTGACAAGCACCATTGTCCAAGTGGTTAATTGATTCGGCTTTGGTGCAAGATGTCACAAGTTCGAAACTTGCTTTCGAACGTTTATTGACATGGGATACGCTATCCCAATGATTTGTTGTATATAAAGTACCATTTCAAAAAAAAAAAAAAAAAAAAAAAATGTAATTCACCAATGACATGAACGTTATTCAGACACCTTCCTCATTAAAACCTATAAAATATCTTTAGAGGGACAGGTGCTAGATGAAGATGAGAATAGTAGAAGGATGGGTTTCCTAGTACGTATTCGGAACTGGCAAGGGCACTAGACATTAGAAGTGTTAACCTTGGTCAGTAATTATATGGTCTAATACTTTATTATTCCGTTGTGAGTTATATTATAGTGCTCTAACATTCATTTATTTGATTATTTGTAGGATACAAAACCAACGATCCATACATTGGTGGACTTAGTTTTTTGATTTGGAAAAAATTCAAGCCCAATGGTTTAAGGGTCGTTACATTGGTAAACGAGCTTTGTTTAGTCTATCTTAAAAAACTAGGAAACGTTGAGTGAACATATTTGTATTTTGCCTATAAATATATATATATTATATGCCAAACCCTACAAATTCCGACTACAGAGTAGTTACAACCATCCATCAAAAGATGGATAAGTTGATTATGAATCGGAACAATGGAAGAAGTTGAAAATGTACACCTACCCGATTACTCCATGGGAAATAGGTTGCATGGAAAGGTGTTGAATTAAGAAGAGCATGGGTGCAGCATATGGAAGGTCCCTAAAGCTGGATAGTTCATGACTGACTAGTTAGGCTCCCAATAGCCTAACGATTGTGGATCCTCATACGATGCTGATTAATGATGTACAGAAGGTCAAGATAAGAAGAAATAAGAATCCATATGTTGTAGCCGGAAGCAATTGTGTTCCTGAAGGAAGGTGTAAAGTAGTCCCTCTAGGATAATAGCCGGATTTTTAGTATTTGAAAGGAGATAAGTTAGCAAGTTGAAGAAAAGTCTGAAAGAAGGGACAAATAGAAATCCACTCTTAATCTGACCCAATAGAAAATATTTTTAAAAGTTAAAACGATTTTAATATAAATATTCAGAAAAATATATATGTAATATATTTGAAATGAATTTCAAGGGAGTTGTTTAAAGGTAGAAAAACACTATTTAAAAAAAATAAGTAAATACTAAACTTTCAAAAAAAATATAAATAGGTATGTAAATAAAATAAATAATTTTAAAAGATAATTTAAATTAGTTGAACTGAAAATAAATGCAAATGATTTTTAAAAATAAGGTTAATTTTTTTGAAAAAATAGTAGAGCTTATGTAGCTTGTTGACTAAGATGAAAAAAAATTAAGTTGGAAAATTCTTTTTAGGGGAGGACAATAGGAAGTGGTACAAGTTTGAAACGGGGTAAAAATAACCGATTAGGGGATTAAAACCCAATAATAAATCAGTAGGAAAATGCATAGCGATGGTTTAATTAGGGAGATATTTAATTGAGAGGAAAGCTATAAAAAGATAAGCAATTTAAATAAGTGTAGTTTAGGTAAAAAAATTGAATTAAGGTTGCAATATAAAATATAAATAAAAACAATATTAGGAAATCGTATAAAATTATATTAGCAATCAGAAATAACTTTAAAAGATTATGTTAAAGATAATGTTGGTAATTTAATTTGAAGCGACATAGGAAATTAAAGGAAAAAAAAAGTAAAATGAACATTTCATTGTCATGTGTATTTATTGCAAGTATCTTTTATAAGTCCCCTTACACGATATTAGAGATTCCACCAAGGGCTGAAAGTGGGGATAATATGAGTGATAAGACAATGATAGAGTGAGAGTAGTTCTTATCTATTGCATTTTTTATTGTTTAAAAAAACTATGAAGAATGTTTAAAAATACTGTAAAATAATTTTTTTTTAAATGGTTCCGTATAACAATTAAATTTTTAAAAGAAAAACTTAATAAATGGTTTGAGTAAAAATCCCAATTTTTAAGAAGTAAAAGTTGAAGAAAAAGGTCTTTCAAAGGGACAAAGCTTTAAAATTTTAATTGTAATTTTAATGTTTAGAAACTAAGTTATTTCTAAATTTACTACAAAATTTCTAAGTTGTACTTCTAAAAAATAAAAGTTTTGGGATCAAATGCTTCAAAAAATTTAAGTTTTAATTCTCAAAGAAAAATTTACGAAGACCAAGCCAAAATTTTAATGTGGAGTAGATAGGGATGACTACCTAGGTAAGGCTATGAAGAAAATAGCGCTGATAACTCATACAGCAGCAATAAGAAATCCCCATAGAGTGTAAGGAACAACGATAAGAACATAGGATTTTGTTAGACATGTGTGGAAGCCATAAGAAGAACCTGCAAAGGAATGATAAATGGTAATAAAGTACACTTCTACGAGTTCTAAGGTATGCTCATAGGAAAGGTCAAGGATAAAGGAAGTAAATACCAAGATTTGGGTTAAAAGAAGATAGTAGTAAAGGGTAATGAGATAGAAAACAACATAGATGATATTGGTAGTCTTAAAGTTAAGGAAGGCAAGATAGAGGGCAGAAAAGTTATTCTACCAAGCCAGTTACCAATGAGTTATTCAAATGGTGCATGGTTTTTATTTCTTACCTACCATATTGTGGGATAATTAACATTTTATTCCGTAATTGGATGTGGTAATGGAAGTAATGGACAGACCTTATTCATCAGAAGCCTTAAAGGAAAGTTAAGGGTTGGAGAATGATGGCACATTAGAAACGTCCATAAGTAGTAGTTGTTATATTTCCCTCCAGCGGTTGTTTTTCTTTTAGTTATGTTGTATTCATTAGTTGTTTCTGTTATGTAAAAGCGTGTAAGATGTTTATGAAATTTTTTCTTTTTATGTGTTTTCTATGTAGACCGCGATACTATTGGGGAAACAATAAAATAAGGAAATTTTAGGAAAGGCGCTTAACTAATACAAAAAAAGAAAATAGTAAAAGGATGGAAGAATAAAATAAATTTTTGGCTAGCAAAGGGCAGGGGAAGTTTATTATGAAGCCACGGCTCAATGTTCTTGTACATTAAAAACTAAAATTTACGGACAAACTTGTGTGCTAGTTGATATTATGAACAAAAGAAATGTTTTGAAACTTAAAATTTACCACAAAAGTAGGCAAACTCCACTATGGACGTTAAGCTATTAACTAAGCCACGGTTTCATGAGATGTGGTATAATTTATTTTAAAAAAATATGTATGCTTTTGAAATATTTGATCAAAATTCTGAGTTTTGGAAAATAAAATACCTTTGTGAAAAGTTCTTCAAAAATTTTATGATTAAAATTTGTGCAAATATTTCAAAGAGTAATTTAAGAATATTTTTTAATGGAAAAAGAACCACATCCTTGACTTGGAGGAATAGTTGACAGGCGAACTAGTATAGCTTTTACTGTGCGGTAGAAGTGAGAGTAAAATAAATACGGCTAGAGACAAGGGAAAAAAGCTGATTTAGCTCTGGGGTCATTTCCTCCATACATTGTCAGTAGGTGAATTAGATTGGTTTTAAAATAATTCTACTTTAAAATTTAAAAGATTTAAAAAATAAAATTCACTTACGTAGACTGTACTTGGAATAAAGTGGAAGAGAATTAAGGGAAAAAGAGAAGGTTTCAAGGTATAATGGAAAAAGAGTACATAAGAGAATGATGAAAATATGGAATTTTCTGTCTAGACCCTTTTTCAACATAAGAATATAGGTTTAGAAAACTATATTTTCAAAATTTGATTTTAGCAATGGTGTACTAGGATTTTGGATGGTAGGAACTGGATGAAAAATTTGTTGAACTATATTTCCATTAGTGGAAGTATGGAAAAATTTAGGTGCAAAAACAAGTTTTTGATTTTCATAATGTGCATAAACATAGAACTACCAGTATATTTAGGTTGTTTGCATCATATTTTAAAAATTGTTCTAAAAAGATACTCTATAGGAGGCATCGATTTAGAATTGCTCGGTATGTGTATCATATATATTATGATACATAATGTAATTATACACGATTAGTGCATGAATTGGCCCCACATTAATTGATTGGTTAGTTTAGAATGGTTGTACATTTAGTTACGCTATTCGGTCCTTGAGGAATTTCGGAGGCAAAATTTTTTTAAGGGTTGAGAATGTAATACCCATAATTTTTACGATAATAAATTTAAAAAGAAATTAAATAATAAACAATAACATTGAAAAAAGAACTTTTATAGACATCATAATTTGGCTACAAAACTTGCACCATTTGGTTCATAGTGATTTTCCAATCAATATCATGTATAAAGTTTTCTAATCGAAGTTCAAAGGGAAAAGTTATTAATGTTTAAAGTTTTTGAATCAAAAATAATTATATATGTGATTATGACAATAAATATTAATTAATATTAATTACTAACGTTAACGGAAACTTAGATGTTAAGAAATGTTAAAGTTTAAGCAAATCTGAGTAAAGTGGAAACAAATTATAACGATCGTTTAAATAGGGATTAAAACTAAAAAAAATCACGAAATGCTAATTAAATAACCATTATAATAAACAATGGTCGAACCAAGATGCACCCAGGTCGACCGGTAGCGATCGACCCAAGGTCATGAACTGTCGACCGTTAACGTGTAAACTGTGACGTGCGATTGAAGGACGTTGATTGTCCCAGTTATGTTTCTTTGCTATTAATTTAGTGATGTGCGTCCAAGATGGATCTCAAGATTTCCTAAACTAAAGTTAACATTCCAAATCAATCCTTAACCCATATAAATTAACAGCTAAACTAACCCTAATTTATTTAGAAAACTTAGTGTGTGCTGAAACTCTTCCATTTTCTCTTCTCCTCCAAATTCTAGAAGTAGTAAAAATATTTTACATATATGTAGGAAAAGTAGAGAATAAGAGAAGAGAAGAATATGATCGATTTAGATCACAGAAACAAAGGTAAATCATGAATCTTAAACTCAAATTAAATTTAATTCAGACCTTTCTCCAGATCTGTAATTCTAATAGGTGGATGCCCGTTTTATATTTTGGATTGAAAATAAGAGCAAATCAGATCTAGATCTGGTGAATTGGAAAGCTAAATTAGGGTAAGTGGGAAATTACATATTTTTTAATAATATTGGACTTATATCATTGTAGATCTATTTCATTTATTCCTAGATATAAATCATGATTTGGATATTTAATTTTGTGTGCATAAGGAACTGATACAAATAACGAATGGTATATTTAACTGTATATTTGTAATGATTATGGAAAATATTCCTATATGTTATGGAAACCCAAAACTTGATAAATATTATATACGTATGGATTTGAAAAGTGTGGAGTATAAATAGTCCCTAGATTTATAAATAACTTGTTAATGAAACCATATTGGGATTCTAGATTTGGTTAATTACATAGATTTTTGAATATAAATTAGAATATATTATAAATTAAATTAGGTTTAGACAATATTTTAATACATTGCAATAAGCTGTGTAACAATGCGAATTATAAATCGTCTAGAATTATAAATAAAAGTATAACGATTGAAATAACAGGGAATGTAAACAAAAAGGAAGAGATGTATAAAATAAGGAAAGCACCATATTTTGTATTGTCTATTCCAATAGAAAAATAAAAGATAATTCCTTGTTATTTCACACATAACACAAGTCCTATATTAAGTAAATTATAGAGAATTATAGTATTAACAATTTCCTTTGGGATAGTTTGCCAACAGGGTTGGCGCAGTTGGTTGATGGTCCGGACTGCGTGATCGAAGGTCACGAGTTCGAGCCCTAAAACTGACAACCCTGTAACAAGTACCTGAAGTATGTGTTTGGCAGGCACATACTTCCCTGGAGTTTACAAGCGAAGCTTGGTTCTCTAGGTAATTAAAAAAAAAAAACAATTTCCTTTGGGAAAATAAAGCAATTCCAACATATTAAGATATTCAATAGCACATATGTTATAGATATTAGGAAGAAATTATGTTCTCGAAGGAAGGTATGAAGTAGTTACTTCATGATAATAGCAGGTCTTTTAGTATTTGAAAGAAGATAAGTCAGCAAGTTGAAGAAAACTCCGAAAGAAAGAAAGAACAAATAGAAATCCACTCTGAATCCGACCCAACAGAAAAGAGTTTTAGAAGTTGAAATGATTTTAATATAAATGTTAGGAAACTATATGTATGTAATATATTTGAAATGATTTTCAATGGAATTATTTGAAGGTAGAAAAATCCTATTTCATGAAATATAAGTAAATCTCCGTAGCTATGCTATTGTGACGTCGTATTAGGCCCTACGGGATGCACGACGAGATGTAAATATAAGATGTAGTTTCGTACGGATGTGATATTGCATAGATGATGGATCCTGACATGGTGCCATATTACAGATTCTAGTGGGGTTAGTAACTTGATCCAAGGGGGGACTATGGTACTTGTGTGTGTGTGTATAGTGTGTATGTAGTTATAGTCTACTTTGGGTAGATGGGCCATATTATACGTGAACGTAGAGTAGAGACGACTAAGTAAAAATGAAAATACATAACATGTAATAGAAGATAATCATCATAAACTACTGTTATGTATAAGATGTGTAATTCACTTGTCACCAACGTTGTTCTGACCCCCTTCTCATTAACACCCACATGATATCTTTAGAGGGACAGGTACTGATGCAAAATGGGTACAGTAGTAGGACAGGTTTCCTAAAACATGCTCAGCACTGACAAGGACACAACATATTGGAAATGCCAACCTTGGTCGATAATTATATGTTCTGTTATACTTTACTATTCCACTGTGAGTTATATCGATAATACTCTGATATTCATTTATTTGATTATTTACTTGATACCAAACTAATGATCTGTACTTTGGTGTACTGGGTTTTCGATTTAACGAAAATTCAAGTCCACTAAGACGCGGATTGTTATAAAAGATCCACTTATATTTGAGCAATGTGGTCCTCCTTTGGTCAAGTTTTCTTATGTTTATGATCAATTAGTCCGCTTTGCAAATAGTAAATTGTCCACGTCCCAAATCACTAAGTCTTAATTCAAATTAACCTAAAAGCCATTTATCTCCAATTTAAGCTATTTTATTTATTTATTTGAGTACCAATGAAAAATAAGGAAGAAGAGAAGTTTAGAATTTGCTCCTTCTAAGTTGGGGGTACTTGCCTATTAATATAAAAATTACACCCTTATGTCTACACATGGCGGCTCCTAAATTTTGATGATCAAGATATTGCTGTCATGGCATATCATTAAAGTGACATTTCGCTCAGTTTGGTCTTTGTTTTCTTTCACTTGACTATAACATCCCTTATTTCGAGACATGAAAGTGAACGTTGATGATACTACAATCATCACTGATATTATTTTCAAGCGAAAAAATGGGTTCAGTGATTTTTTTATAATTTTACACAAATAGAGTAGCTAGATACTTCCATTACATAAAATTTTATGACATAAATGTTGTTACATTTTCATTTGCCTAATTTGTTCCCATATAGCAGTAAATATAATAAACATACATAGTATTGCCATGCCCGACATATGTCAGCATGGACACTTAACCAGTTATACAATCTGGCTTATAATAATGGAAATTTAAAACAACCTTTGTTAGCAAATAAGCCTCTGCTTCATCATTGTGGCTTTTATTCATCTTTTCCTAAGGCAGTCTATCTAAGTCATAAACTTAGTCTACTCGAATTAGTATCTATGAGTTTATGAGAGATAACTAAAAATGGTTCAAACATAAAAGACTAATTTGAGTAAAAATCTACCTTAAAAAATCCAATCATGTAGCGAGACCACGCCACAGAAGCGTAAAACAGGTTTTCCCTCCATCATTAAACATTAACGTATCAAGAAGAGTGAACGTCTTCAAGTAGAAATAGTTATAATCATCATTACATTTATATGCTCCCTCTCTTACTTACTGTATCCATTCTAAGTTCAGTAGTCAAGGTGTCCAGTTTGCCTCTTTTGGCTACAATTACTGTTGAAAAATCATGTTGAGAAAAGACTTTTGGTTGCCATATATAGCTTTACACTACCTAATTATTTCTCATGTTTAAAACAGTCTCCCAGATGCAAATTATACCAAATTTTTTGCCATTAGTTATGTTCATTTATCGTGATAGACATTCGGACGCCGCTTATAGCCTTAAACCGTAATTCACGTCACTTGTCATGAATAGACATTCAAATGCCACTTATGGCCTTATACCAAAGCTCTCATCATTTGTGTTCTCATCATTTGTCATGAATAGACATCTAGATACCACTTATTTCCTTATATAATTTTTTTGTCTTTTCTTATGAATAGACATTCAGATGCTACTTATGACCTTACATAGAAGTTCTCATCTTTAATCAACGTGATGTAGAGCTCAATGGGGACGGTGACATGGTAATTACTAGCTTATGGTGTTGAATAAGGGGAGTTAAATAGGGTAAAGTCACAGTGGTTGAGCATCGGCGAGCGAAGGAGAAGGTGATAAAATTACCTCTTTCTACACATTTTCTATTTTATATTATAATGGTGTTGAATTATTCTAACCTCCATAACTCTTACATACAAACTCTAATTCACGCCCAGTTTCTTCCTTTGGGCTCATGGTGAAATTTCATACGATATAACACTGGGCTTGCTAAGTTTGGAGACTGTTAGAAAAAGTATATTGGTATGAATTATTTAATTTAATTAATTGAAATTTAAATAAAAAACCGTAATTATTGATGAAAAATCATATTCTTGATGTATGTTAAGTTCTATGGATAATTGCTTAATTATTACAATATTTTAAATGTATTGTGTTTTGGTTTGGTAATTATTGTTGACCGTAGTATTTCCAGGTATTTAATTATAATTAATTATTGGTTTTAATTGGAAAGTGATTAATTGAAATGAAATGAATAATAGTGAGAAAATTAAAAAAATAAATGGTAGACAAGGTTATTATAGGTTTTAATAATAACAACGATTTAACAATTTTACTAAACTTAACGAATATGGTTAAATAAGATCATTATTTATGAATTTTTGGGGAAATTCATAAATAATAATAGAAATTATATTTAATTTATATTCGATAAGTTTATCATTTGGAATGAGGTTTTAAATAATATAATTTTAAATGTGATTTGGTGAAGATTATTAAATTTGACTTAAAATATGATATTTTCAGGTATTTGAAAATTAGAGTACAATAAAGAAAAATAAAAGCAAATTATGAATTTTTAAAGAAGTGTTATTATTTTGAGATGCAATAAATAAGTGAAACCCTTGTGATAAACAATTATGGAATGACTTTATACTTAAAAGGATAATGGATGCAAATATATTATTTGGATGGTTATTGAATGTACGATATATTGTCAATTGTTAATTTTCACAAATACTTGATTATTCCATGGCAGCCTCACATAAAGACGTGGATTCGATATTTTACCATTTTCGATACTAGATAATGGGTAGTTAATTATCGTTATTTAATGATAGCAATGTTGTGTTACTATTGTGGTGTGATTAGCATGCACTAGATGATTTATACTTACACCGATGATATATTGCTATAGTTTAAAATTAATAATGTATGTAAGTATATTTACATTGTGATTTTATTATTTTATGGGTTGCGGTTGTCATTGGATAATGTTGGTGTTTGATAACTATGCGCTATTATTGTTATGGTTGCCGCATATGATAATTTGTTGGGATGGATGAGTGGTAATACTATTTTCTGCTTCTACTATTTTCATTGATTGCATAGATTGCGATGGTTGCATTATTGGCATTGAGTGCATTGGTTATGATGGTTTCAATGGTTGCATGGATGCTATGGTTTCAATGTACTAACAAGTATTTGAATGCATGAGAAAAGCAGGAAATAGAACTACGTGGGCTTGATCCCCCAAAAGTGGTAGATATGTAGTCTTTTCCAATGCAATGGCTATCGGGTCTATGGCCATAGTGTATAAGGTAAGGTGTAGTCCAAACAGAGTTGACCTTTTTTTCGTTTACTTTATATACATCTATACAATTGTGAAGTTGGAGGTAGGAGCAGAAGTGGAAATGGAAAGGTGGATGTATGCTATATCGTGGGTAGCTAATTTGGATATTCTTTTATACCATTGTACTATTGAAATGTGAAATTGATGTAATAATATTGTAGAATAATTATATTATTAAGTTGATGTACGTCTATATTGATGCTAGATTCCATTGTGAGATTTTCCTTTTATGTTCATTATTCCACAATTTTAATATTATGTACCCAAGATCTACTATCCTTAATGTTTGGATTTAGTTGTAAGCATGTTTCAAAATTGTTTATAATTGAATTTAGATGTTAAAAATAGTGGGTCATCACATATCGTGCACCTGAAGTTATCGGACCTTTAAAGCTTTTGCAAGATAAAGTTACAGTGTGCCTAAAGCTATCACAATCCACATTGTAAAGCTACCAAAGGTTGAGCTATCGATTGCCAATCTATTGCATGCTAAGCTATCACAAGCTACATTATGAACTATTGAAGGTTTAACATTAGAGCTATGAAATTCTAGTTTTTATGCCATCGAAGGTCAAGACCTTTAGGAAATCGAAGGTCAAGGCTTTTATAAGTTATCGCATGTTAAACGTTGGAGCTATTGGTTGTTGACAAACTAATGCTATCAAAAATTAAGTTTCATAAGCTATTGAATATCAAGATTTAGGGCTACCGCACCTCTAAACATAGCTATTGTTAGTAATGATGGCAAATCCATAATTAATTTAGAAAAGATATTTTTCCTCAATAAACTAATATGTTTCCACCTAATCTGTACACATGTCATTTGTTCAGTGGTCTCTTTTAGCTCGTAACAATATTCTTTGACTAAATGAAATTTTAGCCTCGTTAATTAGTCTTTTCCTCAATTATTTTTCATTAATTAGGGTTATATTCTTTATCAATTAGTTTAAAATAATTCAAAAATAAATGGTAAATTACCCAAAAATTCACCAAAATACCTAACCATCTTTATTTACTTCTAGATAAAAATTTAGAATAAAATATTTACATTTAATATTTTTAAATATTAATTTATACCTGAAAGTAGTGATTTTCTACTTAGAAAATTCGTAGTTAGTTATTGCCTCATCTCCAAAATTACAAAAATTAAAAGCCATCTCTATTTTAATGCCCAAAACATCGTATTAAAAATTTGTGAGATTTTTAGAAGATTAAACCACGTTTCACCCTAAAATATGACAAAATTCCATTCACTAAAATTATTAAACACATACAAAATCAATTTTAATCATTAAAACATGCTTAACAATATATAAAACAACCTAATCATATCAAATCTGTAACGACCCACCTTTTTGGACAGTTTAAACCGACGATCAAATACACATGCCGATTCCAAACCATTCAAAAGGGAAGATGGTTATTGGGGTAAATAAGAAAAGAAAAGAAAGAGAAATAAAGGAAAAGAAACAACACAGAATCTCGCAGCGGAACGATAAAATATAATAGTTAAATAAACAGTTCATGAAGCTGTTTACTATACTTTGACAATTATTTATACAACATTTATCAGAGTTATACATATACAACAGAACAATTAAAATAATGCAGCAGATAGCATGATGCAAGGGTAATAATAGTAATACTATACTAAATCTTCGTCTTCATCCTCCATAATAGATCTTCAAAAAATCTGAAAAACTCAGGACTGACCCGAGCGTAATGAAAAGACAAAACACTCGAGTCAGGACTAAAATATCCTTATGAAAGTTAAATCAATCGTAAATAAATATGAGTGTAACGGCGTCAGAGATATTTACGGGGTTTGACATCTCATATCCAGTGTCAACGTGCGTGCAATAACTCAAGAGATGTTACGGGATTTTCCATCTCTTAAGAATCCGTTAAACTATCTACTATGTAGTAATGTACGCTAAATAGATAATGCCTATCAGTAATATAAAGTATCAAAATAGCGTTAAGGAGTTACCATAATCCCCCTTAACACATTTTTATAATGCCATAGTCTATACAGCACCGTAAGCCCCACCGTAAACTGGTGGTTATCAGAGGGTACCCCATAGGTATAACACAAAACATAACATAGTTGTCGCGAATAGGATAATCAGTATGACAAGGTACATGAGGCGATACCAACTAGGATACTAGTAGTTGCGTGATCCGAACTGATGTTGAGCATAGCCAGCAGCTACTCCAACACTGCAAAACAACACTCCCAAATCAAGGGGTGCACCCAAATCGAATCACAAATGTAATAGATATGGTATCGAAGAAGTGTGTCCGCTAGAGATGGCGAACCTCAATGGCCCAGCGCGGCTCCTGTTTTAGTCATGTCAGGGGTCATCCAATATCGTTCTCTTTCTTCAGTCAACGCGTTCACCAAACCATCCACTTCATTCTGGATCAACACTCCGCGTATAATAGTTATTAAAGTGGTTTTCGGTATCCACAGAGAGTATGTCCATATCCAACCCCGGTCTCTTTAATAATTACGTATTATTACACCGTTGGCTCTTTTACATTTCAAATCGATTCATAATTGATATCAAAATATCATATTCGCTTCAAAAATCAAATCCATTTCAAATATCATCGTATCTATTCAAATGTCAGATTCCGTTTCAAAAATCATTTTTCGTCTCAATATCTTATTTCGATTTAAAAATCAATTCGGATTTCAATTTAGGTTGCAACTTCATTTAACCCAATTTGTATTTAAATTCAAGATTAAATATAAATATTTCACCTTATTGACCAGCTTAAAATTTTAGAAAATAGTTTTAAGGAGTTTAAAAGTAGTTTTAAATATTTAAAATAGTTAAAAAAATACTTAAAATCTTAAAATGGATTTGAAATAGATAAATTAGTTTAAAATAATTTAAATCGGGTTAAGTAGATTTAAAATAGTTTAAAATAGTTTAAGTGTTCAAAATGGTTTATATAACCGAGTAATTTGGAAAACAAAATAAAACAGCTTCAAAACCAAGCCATTTCAATTATAACTTCCCAATTCAAAACAATTTCAATTTCCCTTCTACCGATTCAATTTCGATTTCGATTCAATCAATGTCAACTTTGATTTCAATTTATTCAATTTTATATTCACTTTCAATTAATTCAATTTCAATATATATCAGTTTGGAGCTTGATTTTTCAAAAATATCCATTTATAACACTTAACAAAATTATCCATCAATATTCAAGTTTAAATCCAAATTTCAAATATGATTCAATTCCAAGCTCGATTTCAAAATCTCATTTTTATATCACTTTTACTTAGTAATATTCAAGCTCGAATTAAGGTTAAATCTTTAAACAAATCAATTTTCGAAATTCAATCAAATCCTAATTTTTAAATTCCAAATTCTCAACTTTAATTATCTAACAATTTCTTTTAACCAAAATTTATTTCAACATTACAAACTCAATTTTTCGATAATTTCGATTTCTATAAATTGATTTCTATTTATAACTTTTAAATCAAAACATTTAAATAAATTTCAAATCGACGATTTTAAAAAATTATTAATTTAGCCAATTCGGTGTCCGTATATAATTTTCTATCCTATGGCCAAATATTTATTTATTTCAATTAAATGTCAGGGATGAGTATATATTACTTAAACCAATCACAGTGTCATATGTATGCATAACAGTATATATGCGCAAATAAACATCCAAACATTTAAATATCAACCAATAACATCCATCAAAATACATCATCCAATAGACAATACAATTCATGGCAGTTTTATAGTTATCAATGTCAGGTAATTTAATCGCAATTCAATTTTAATTTCAGTTTAACTGTCAATTTAATTTTTCAACGGTTAATTCAAATGACAAGCTATATGACAATTAAATTTTTATCAAACAACAACAAATAAAATCATAGCACTTCATAATGTCAAATTTAACTAGCATAAAGATATTCAGTACGTTGTGAGCTTTATAAAACACTCACCTTGATTTCAATGCAGTTCCAGCGTTTTATTTGGAATAAAATTAAACGAGCGTTTAATTTTACCCGAAATTTTCAGTAGCTCCAAACGACTCCAATCCAGTTCCATAGCGTATTATTCGGCAATACGAACGCAACGCAACTTGTTTCGTCGAATTCCGACCTCGTATGACAAAGTTACAATATTTTAAACATTCACGAATTTATAATATAATTCAATTTACATTTCTTTTTATTTATTTCACCTAGCAATCACGACCGTCGATCTACTTCTTCTCCCTCCTCTTCTTACGCGTTCTCCCAGGGTACAGAACCCATTCGACCGCAACCAACAACCATTAATCTCGGCCACCACGCTTGTCGATATCACGATCAAGAGCCACCATCACGAAGCTCTCATCCATGAGCACCCTTGCCTTGAACGCCGCAGAGCTCGGACGTTCCATGGCCACGTAAAACGCGAACAACGGCCGGCATTCGAGCCTCCAATTCTCCCTCCTCGCCATGCTAAATACGATCGCCACCGTAGGATCTCTAGAGCTCATCGAGCTCCACGTTTTCCTAGTTAGAACTTCGGCTCGAAAGTTGATGGATCGACCAGAATTTTGGGGAGAAAAGGGAACGTTTTCGGCCATCTATTTTAATAAACGGAGACTACGAATGTTTAACCTAGGGTTTCTGAAGGATGCGCGTATATATAAACGTATATATATTATTTTATTATTATTTATCGACTTTTTCAGACGAACTCCAAACGAAGCACGGTGACCGGTGTTTCTAGGGTTTACCCCGCGTTCCGGACACAATGGAATAGGTTTCGGAAGCTAATTCGATCATCTGTGCGAGTTATGGCAATAAACGTTCGATTTTAAATTAAATCGATTAAACCGATTTCTATGCGTTTTGGCTTGCCCCGGACAAAGGGTAAATTCGATTGACACAAAAATTTAAACCTTACAATAATATCACATTATGCATCCGATGAAACTTGTTTCGTCTAAATCCGAGACTGTTTGAAAAATGACTATTTTAACTCGTCAAATTAATATTAAAACAATTTCGATGCGTTTCGAGCTGCCACGGTCAAACGACAACTCCGATTGCTACGAAAATTGAAATCCGATAATAACAAATTATTACGATCCAATGGAACTAGTTTTGTCCAATTCTGAGACTGTTCGAAAATTGGCAATTTTTGAGTCGATAATTAAATATTAAAATATTCAATTTTCACAAATAAATTTTAAATTCAGTTTTAAAAGTTCTATAACATCACTATAACTCCAATATGATAAAATAAAATTTTACAAATCATTTTTAATCATATTAAAACCGTTATTCAATTATCCAATAAATTCCAATTTTAAAATCTTATTAACTCTATTATAATCCCAATATAACTTACATTCTCTTTGGAAACCAATTTGAATCATATTAAATAAAATTTCAATTATTCACTCTATTTTCACATATTAAATTTCAATATCAAAGTAATCATATCAAATTCGAAATTTAGTTATTCAAACATTTGTAATATTAAAATTTAAACAATTTGATTATTCTTAGATCACTATCTTTTGAAATATTCAAAACGAACTTAAAATTTCACTTTTGAAACAAATTAAGATTATAGAACAACCATTTCCATTATACGGTTATTCAATTCCCATTATTAAATTATTCAATAATTTCCAAATATTTAATTTAAACAATTTCGATTATCCAATAATTCATTATCTTTTGCAATATTGAAATTGAACTTATAAGAATCAACTTTTAAAACCAATTCACAATTTAGAACACTATTTTTATTTTACAGTTATTCAATTATTCAATATTTGATTTTAAATAGATTTTACTTATCAATCAATTACTCTATTATACCCAATGAATTTCAACATTTATTATCCTATTCAACTATTGATTTCAAAGGCATTCACTAAGTAGCATTCATTTTTCATTACTTGGATAATTATTGTTGCAATTCATTCCAGTTATTATCATTCCAAACGAATTACAAATTTTTTTTCTAACATTAAATCATGAAATCTTTCAAATTAGCTATTTTACTGATCGAAAATTTACGGGTCGTTACACTCTCCCCCACTCAAAAATTTTCGTCACCGAAAAGTAAAAAGAAGGGAAAAGGAACTAACTATAGAATTCAACATTAGATATATTTTATTCAAAGTTACCAACTTATAAACAATGAAATTCCATTTATAAAGTCATTACTACACTTCCACTAAGTTACTCCGAACGGCTTTCTAACTTTAAAAGTTAGTTATCAAAAGAAGTTAAAAAAAATTTAAAAAAACTTGAAAAATTTTCTAACACCCGGATTTACAGAAAATTTCGGCAGAGTCTCCTTTGCGCGGCTCGATCGGAAAAAAAATGACAGTATATATATCACAAATATACATCTCATCAAGTGATGAGGCATCCCGCAGGGAAAAAAATGTAAAAGTACGGTATGTAACCGAGATATGTACCTTATATATTGATAGTGAGCATATACGGCTAATATAGCGCGAAAGCGAGCTCCAAATACGAAGCAAGCGCAATCCGCACCTACTAAACACTCAACAAACCATGAGAAACTTGCATATATGAAAATAATATCAATATACATCATATAGCAACATAACATCTACATGTGCCAACATAGCAAATGCAACAAAACAACAAATGCATCCACCAAATCAACTATCATCCAACTATCATCCAACAAATCCATAACCAATCAATATAAATTTACTTCTCATTAATAATTATTGACTTGGTTTTCAATTTTAATCATAGTTGATTCATTAACGTTGGATTTTACTAACCTTCATTCTTAATTCAATTAGTCAACATTCACTAATTTATATTTACATTAGTTCGCTTCCAATTTGAACCAAATTAAATTCTATTTAAATTCATTTAACTTCCAATTTGATTTCAATGATTTATAGCTTTCAATTTCAATAACAATTAATGAATTATATACAATCAACTAACAATCATATAACAACCAAATCATACCCAACATAACCAAATTATTAATTTTACATTCAATTTGGTTTATCTCTTTTAATTCCAATTGATTCTTAGCCACACCAAATTCTTTTGTTTACATTTACTTCATATTCAGTTTCAGTTAATAACCAATTTATTTGCGGAACATAGTCATTCCATAAAAGTCTAACTTCTTATATATGGCTTTCTTAGTTTATAGTTATCTCAAAAGTTACAAATTTATCTTCACATATTTGGCATCTTAAATTTCCAATATTAACTTTAATTAAGTCCGTAAGCCGTACATATATCATCCGTGAGCAATATCAATCTAATCGCTTATTCGATCACACAATTTCACTTCCAAACTAGTATCGTTCACACAACTCTCTAGTGCGGACTCAGATTTGGTTCCTTGATTGGAAACTGTTACTCTCCTTGCATAGCCATATACTATGATAGAGAATTCCAGAATCAAATTAAAAATCCATATTCAGGGTTCGCCATCGAAAATCGAGTGAAAAATCCTAACTTGGATCGATATAAATCATCTTGAAATTTTGTGCTCGAATTTGGATCAAATCGTTATGCGAATAAAATGATATACGTATAATCTCACGTATTACCTTCCAATGGATTTCTACACAATTTATCTATATTAAATTATTTTATTGACTTTCATTTTATTTACAATTAATTATTCACAATCCATTATTTAGTTAATATATCTATTTCTTTACATAGCATACTCTTCAACATTATCTTTTCTTAAACATCATATCAAAGAATTTGTTTACTCAAGTTCATTTTAAACATTCTATATAATTTAATTAAATTCAATTTCATTTTCCAATTGATTCTTAGCTATAAGAAATTCCTTTGTTCACAATTTCAGTTAATAACGAATTCATTTGTGAAACATTTTATTAACCGGTACTTTAGTTTATTAATCATCCTATAAAAGTCTAACCTCTCCTAAATGACTTTTCTTAGTTTATAGTTATCTTAAAGGTTACAAATTCAAAAAAAATTCTATGCAATTTATATTTATTTTCTATAACCAATTTACAAAAGATATTATACAATTCATTTGTCTTCTTTCTTAAGTTCACTTACTTGTTCCATTTATCCATTCATCATTTCATGTTATTATTTAAGTATATAACCTTTTTATCACAACCAAATTTTCATTTATATACATTTTAATTCCTTTTTGAGTTTTCCTTACTTGTATACTTCAATTATTTTCAGGTTCTGTTTATTTGTATAATATCTCATTACATATCCAAAACATTATTTCAACTTCTTAATATTTGCTAAGTCATATTATATGTTATTAGAATGCAAATTCGGTATTATACAAATTTATAGAATTTCATTTTTTCTTGATTAGAATGTACACAAATTTGATTTATTTAAATCCTCTTTACCGTTCAACTTTAAAGTTTTCCCAAACAATAGCTTAGATATCTTAATCCTCTTATTTTATAAATTTTGGTTATTCACATTTCATTCAAATAATTTGAATATTATTAATTAACAGAACTTAGAAATTTAAATGCCCGGTTCTTTCAAATTGTTTGAAATAAACATATAGACTTATATCTTTAATATATCAAATCATACCTTTGGAGTTTAAACCAAAACTCATTTACCCAAATAATTTCGACAAAAAGCAAAGCTTCTTAGAAGTCTCTCCTACTTTGAGACTCGAAAATGAACGTCGATGATGCTGCGCAGTCATCACCGAAATTATTTTCCAGCCACATAAGAGAGGAATACTGAATTCATTCTTTCCTTTAAAATCCTTTCAAAATATTTCCATAAACAATTTCCAACTAATATTACTATATTTTCTTCAAAACTTTGAAAACCATTTTCAAGATCTCCGCGTCTTAAATTCAATATTTTCCAATTTAAATCTATTTTAATTCATATGTCACCTTTATAAACTATTCTTATAGGATTTTACTTTCTTGAAATATTCCACAAGTTGTTTTATCATTGTTTATTTTGTAATAAACCTTATTTATTAAAACACAATATCCAATTAATAATAACAATCAATATTATCGTTTCCAACAACCAAATAAGCTAGATAGATCACAATAATTTTGAAAATAAATTCTTTATATACAAAATATAATTAGGTCAAAATTATTTAATTTACCCAATTTCAAAACAATACTATGTCGAATTGTTTTGTTCGAGTGTTTAGAGATCCCTATCAATGACGTTAATTACTCGTATTGGCCAGGATCCATAAGCCACTCAACAAATCAACCGACACAATATAAAACATTTTATATCACTAATAAATACGCTCTCTCATATATATACACTCAGCGACTCATCATAGGGTATTACTGCCCTATTTATAAAGAGTCAGACCCCACAAAGCTAAGGTTATCGCTAAACCAAAGCTCTGATACCAACTGTAATGACCCGCCTTTTTCGACAGTTTAAACCGACGATCAAATACACATGCCGATTCCAAACCATTCAAAAGGGCAGACGGTTATTGGGGTAAATAAGAAAAGAAAAGAAAGAGAAATAAAGGAAAAGAAACAACACAGAATCTCGCAGCGGAACGATAAAATATAATAGTCAAATAAACAGTTCATGAAGCTGTTTACTATACTTTGACAATTATTTATACAACATTTATCAGAGTTATACATATACAACAGAACAATTAAAATAATGCAGCAGATAGCATGATGCAAGGGTAATAATAGTAATACTATACCAAATCTTCGTCTTCATCCTCCATAATAGATCTTCAAAAAATCTGAAAAACTCAGGACTGACCCGAGCGTAATGAAAAGACAAAACACTCGAGTCAGGTATAAAATATCCTTATGAAAGTTAAATCAATCGTAAATAAATATGAGTGTAACGGCGTCAGAGATGTTTACGGGGTTTGACATCTCATATCCAGTGTCAACGTGCGTGCAATAACTCAAGAGATGTTACGGGATTTTCCATCTCTTAATGATCCGTTAAACTATCTACTATGTAGTAATGTACGCTAAGTAGATAATTCCTATCAGTAATATAAAGTATCAAAATAGCGTTAAGGCGTTACCATAATCCCCCTTAACACATTTTTATAATGCCATAGTCTATACAGCACCGTAAGCCCCACCGTAAACTGGTGGTTATCAGAGGTACCCCATAGGTATAACACAAAACATAACGTTGTTGTCGCGAATAGGATAATCAGTATAACAAGGTACATGAGGCGATACCAACTAGGATACAAGTAGTTGCGTGATCCGGACTAATGTTGAGCATAGCCAGCAGCTACCCCAACACCGCGAAACAACACTCCCTAATCAAGGGGTGCACTCAAATCGAATCACAAATGTAATAGATATGGTATCGAAGAAGTGTGTCCGCTAGAGATGGCGAACCTCAATGGCCCGGCGCGGCTCCTGTTTTAGTCATGTCAGGGGTCATTCAATATCGTTCTCTTTCTTCAGTCAACGCGTTCACCAAACCATAAACATCATTCTGGATCAACACTCCGTGTATAATAGTTATTAAAGTGGTTTTCGGTATCGACAAAGAGTATGTCAATATCCGATCCCGGTCTCTTTAATAACTACGTATTATTACACTGTTGGCTCTTTTACATTTCAAATCGATTCATAATTGATATCAAAATATCATATTCGCTTCAAAAATCAAATCCATTTCAAATATCATCGTATCTATTCAAATGTCAGATTCCGTTTCAAAAATCATTTTTCGTCTCAATATCTTATTTCGATTTCAAAATCAATTCTGATTTCAATTTAGGTTGCAACTTCATTTAACCCAATTCGTATTTAAATTCAAGATTTAAATATAAATATTTCACCTTATCCACCAGCTTAGAATTTTAGAAAATAGTTTTAAGGAGTCTAAAAGTAGTTTTAAATATTTAAAATAGTTAAAAAAATACTTAAAATCTTAAAATGGATTTGAAATAGATAAATTAGTTTAAAATAATTTAAATCGGGTTAAGTAGATTTAAAATAGATTAAAATAGTTTAAGTATTCAAAATGGTTTATATAACCGAGTAATTTGGAAAACAAAATAAAACAGCTTCAAAACCAAACCATTTCAATTATAACTTCCCAATTCAAAACAATTTCAATTCCCCTTCTAACGATTCAATTTCGATTTCGATTCAATCAACGTCAACTTTGATTTCAATTTATTCAATTTTATATTCACTTTCAATTAACTCAATTTCAATTTATATCGGTTTGGAGCTTGATTTTTCAAAAATATCCATTTATAACACTTAACAAAATTATCCATCAATATTCAAGTTTAAATCCAAATTTCAAATATGATTCAATTCCAAGCTCGATTTCAAAATCTCATTTTTATATCACTTTTACTTAGTAATATTCAAGCTCGAATTAAGGTTAAATCTTTAAACAAATCAATTTTCGAAATTCAATCATATCCCAATTTTTAAATTTCAAAGTCTCCACTTTAATTATCTAACAATTTCTTTTAACCAAAATTTATTTCAACATTACAAACTCAATTTTTCCATAAAGTCGATTTTTATAAATTGATTTATATTTATAACTTTTAAATCAAAACATTTAAATAAATTTCAAATCGACGATTTTAAAAAATTATTAATTTAGCCAATTCGGTGTCCGTATATAATTTTCTATCCTATGGCCAAGTAATTATTTATTTCAATTAAATGTCAGGGATGAGTATATATTACTTAAACCAATCACAGTGTCATATGTATGCATAACAGTATATATAAGCAAATAAACATCCAAACATTTAAATATCAACCAATAACATCCATCAAAATACATCATCCAATAGACAATACAATTCATGGCAGTTTCATAGTTATCAATGTCAGGTAATTAAATCGCAATTCAATTTTAATTTCAGTTTAACTGTCAATTTAATTTTTCAACGGTTAATTCAAATGACAAGCTATATGATAATTAAATTTTTATCAAACAACGACAAATAAAATCATAGCACTTCATAATGTCAAATTTAACTAACATAAAGATATTCAGTACGTTGTGAGCGTTATAAAACACTCACCTTGATTTCAATGCAGTTCCAGCGTTTTATTTCGAATAAAATTAAACGAGCGTTTAATTTTACCCGAAATTTTCAGTAGCTCCAAACGACTCCAATCTAGTTCCATAGCGAGTATTCGGCAATACGAGCGCAACGCAACTTGTTTCGTCGAATTCCGACCTCGTATGACAAATTTACAATATTTTAAACATTTACGAATTTATAATACAATTCAATTTACATTTCTTTTTATTTATTTACTTCACCTAGCAATCAGGACCGTCGATCTACTTCTTCTCCATCCTCTTCTTACGCGTCCTCCCAGGGTACAGAACCCATTCGACCGCAAGCAACAACCATTAATCTCGGCCACCACGCTTGTCGATATCACGATCAAGAGCCACCATCACGAAGCTCTCATCCATGAGCACCCTCGCCTTGAACGCCGCAGAGCTCGGTCGTTCCATGGCCACGTAAAACGCGAACAACGGCCGGCGTTCAAGCCTCCAATTCTCCCTCCTCCCCACGTTAAATACGATCGCCACCGTAGGATCTCAAGAGCTCATCGAGCTCCACGTTTTCCTAGTTAGAACTTCGGCTCGAAAGTTGATGGATCGACCATAATTTTGGGGAGAAAAGGGAACGTTTACGGCCATCTATTTTAATAAACGGCGGCTACGAATGTTTAACCTAGGGTTTCTGAAGGATGCGCGTATATATAAACGTATATATATTATTTTATTATTATTTATCGACTTTTTCAGACGAACTCCAAACGAAGCGCGGTGACCGGCGTTTCTAGGGTTTACCCCACGTTCCGGACACAATGGAATAGGTTTTGGAAGCTAATTCGATCATCTATGCGAGTTATGGCAATAAACGTTCGATTTTAAATTAAATCGACTAAACCGATTTCTATGCATTTTGGTTCGCCCCGGACAAACGGTAAATCTGATTGACACGAAAATATAAACCTTACAATAATATCACATTATGGATCCGATGAAAATTGGTTCGTCGAAATCCGAGACTGTTTGAAAAATGACTATTTTAACTCGTCAAATTAATATTAAAACAATTTCGATGCGTTTCGAGCTGCCACGGTCAAACGACAACTCGATTGCTACGAAAATTGAAATCCGATAATAACAAATTATTGTGGATCCAATGGAACTAGTTTCGTCCAATTCTGAGACTATTCCAAAATTGGCTATTTTTCAGTCGATAATTAAATATTAAAATATTCAATTTTCACAAATAAATTTTAAATTCAGTTTTAAAAGTTCTATAACATCACTATAACTCCAATATGATAAAATAAAATTTTACAAATCATTTTTAATCATATTAAACCCGTTATTCAGTTATCCAATAAATTCCAATTTTAAAATCCTATTAACTCTATTATAATCCCAATATAACTTACATTCTCTTTGGAAACCAATTTGAATCATATTAAATCAAATTTCAATTATTCACTCTATTTTCACATATTAAATTTCAATATCAAATTAATCATATCAAATTCGGAATTTAATTATTCAAACATTTGTAATATTAAATTTAAACAATTTGATTATTCTTAAATCACTATCTTTTGAAATATTCAAAACGAACTTAAAATTTAACTTTTGAAACGAATTAAGATTATAGAACAACCATTTCCATTATACGGTTATTCAATTCCCATTATTAAATTATTCGATAATTTCCAAACATTTAATTTAAACAATTTCGATTATCCAATAATTCATTATTTGCAATATTGAAATTGAACTTATAAGAATCAACTTTTAAAACCAATTCACAATTTTGAACACTATTTTTATTTTACAGTTATTCAATAATTCAATATTCGATTTTAAATATATTTTACTTATCAATCAATTACTCTATTATACCCAATGAATTTCAACATTTATTATCCTATTCAACTATTTATTTCAAAGGCATTCACTAATTAGCATTCATTTTTCATTACTTGGATAATTATCGTTGCAATTCATTCCAGTTATTATTATTCCAAACGAATTACAATTTTTTTTCTAACATTAAATCACGAAATTTTTTAAATTAGCTATTTTAATGATCGAAAATTTAAGGGTCGTTACAAAATCCGAACCCAAAGAGGTTTCGACATAATTAGAGAAATTTTTATTCACTAAGTTGTGAAAAAGCTTAGTCTTTATTCTTCTTCTTTCCATAGAAATGATCTTTTATTTTTGGTTTGATTTCCCTCTTCGTCTTCCTTGGAATGGTAGGCCTTGTATTTTCGTTTTTCTTTTGTTTGATTATGTTGATATGTATGGTTTGAAATAAATCGAAGACTTTCTAATAATATAAATTCTCATATGGAAAATTTAATATAATTGCTCAGTTTTGTTTGAATTGTATTTCAAACCCCAGTTATAAAATAGATTAAAATATAAGTTTCAAACGATATCTTAAAAAATTAAAATATCATATTAACTTAGTTAAGAAAAATCTAGTCTCAAAAATTGAAATAATAATAGCACTCTAAATACCTTTTCATTGATATTAGTGTTAATGAATTTTTTGATGCAGTATTTTCGATAAGAAGTTAGTTAGACTATAGGATGTTTTTGTTTAGAATTCATCATTCATTTCATAACTATACATGTTTGCTCTATACATGTAACATCCCGCATTTTCGCACGCATTAAATCGACACACGTGCCAATTCAAACCATACGAAAGTGCGGACTGTTATGGGCTAAATCAGAAAAACAAGAAAGAAATAAAACAAAATAGAATCTCACAGTGGAAGGATAAAATATAATAATCAAATATACAGTTTATAAAGCTGTTTTACAAAATATTCGATTATACTTACAACATTTATCAAAGTTACACATACCAATAACAATGCAGCGGAACAGTATGAGTGTAGTGGAATATAATAAATAATAACAATAAAAATCTCCGTCTTCGTCCTCCAGAGCTAAAGTCTTCGATCCTGAAACGCTCGGACTGACCCGAGCGAATTGAAAAGACAAAACACTCGAGCCAGAACTAAAAGATCTTATGTAAGTTAAATCAACAGAAATAAACATGAGTGTAGTAACTCAAAAGATGCTCGGGATTCACATCTCTTAAGGATCCGTTAAACTATTTACTATGTAGTATATTTCGCTATTATAATAGTATCTAAATGTAAAATAAACTTACTTTTATATAGCGTTAAGGCTTTACATTTTCCACCTTAACACATAAAATGCCAATAATCTATACAGTACCGTAATACCTCCTGATCGGGAGGCTACCAGAGGATATTCCATAGGTACGACACAAATAGAAACTTGTAGAAGGCGTGCTAGGGTAGATGATACGGCACAACTAGGCAATGCCAGGGTAGATATACCAATTACGCATCCGTGCTGGTGGTAACGCGTAGTCGCAGCAACCGCCCACCTCGGACAAACTCCCCCCTAAATCAAAAGTGGCCACCGAATCAATCCAAAGTCAGAGTATAATATCGAAGAGGAGTATCCGATAAAGGGAGCTAACCCCCTTGGCCCGAGAATCGCTCCTGTTTTAGCCACCTTATGCCAACTCACGGGAGTCGGGTCCACGTATTTACCTCAAAGGAAACGCCGCCACCATCCTACTTCATCCTGCAATCTCCACCGCGTACACGGTTGTTAAAGTGGTTTTTGGGGTTGGCAGAGAGTATGACAACTTCCGATCCCGGTCTCTTCAACAACTAATCGTTATTATAACACCGTGGTTTTTTTAAAATAATTTATACTTTAAAACAAGAATATAATATCTCTTTCAAACCATATAAATACGATATCATTTATATTTTTAAATACCTAAATCAATATGACATCATTTTTATTTTATAAATATCCCTTTCCCAAAATCATAATATTTCAAATATATATACCTTGAAACCATAGCTTTGAAACATAATTTTAATACTTAATGGTTCAAATACTATGTTACTTTATAAAATAAACATCTTCTTCAAATTTCACAATAAATTCCCAAATATCAATTTGAACCTCCAAGTAAACCATTTTAATTCCCATATATTTCAAAGCTTAAATATTCTATATTTCAAACTTTATAGTTCATATATTTCAATCATTAAATATTCCACTATTTCAAAATGGATTCTTTGAAAATTTCATATATATCAAATCCAGTTCCTATTATTTAAATTAGAAATATTTACTTACTAAACAAATATTATTCAGGTGAAACCTTTAAACTTCAATAACAGGATATTCTTTTAATTCAAATTAACTTGATAATATTTTTAAATAAATTTGATATTCGTTTAAATGCTCTACTCGAAAATCAAGTTATAAGATTATACCCTTTAAATCTTAATTCGTTTACATTTCAAAACAAATTTTTCGAGGAAAATTCTTAGATACATTAATTCAAATCATATTCACATTTATCTTCAACCTTACTTTTATTTGAGTTATTACAAACTCTATATACAATAGAATTTCAAATATATTCTTAACCATATTATATAAACGAAATCAACTTTATTATTTAGCTTATTTTAAAATTCGAAACAAATTTATACATAGCTAAATTCAAGAATTTTTACTATACATATATCAAAATTTAATATTTGTTAATCCGTATTCATTCCAAAACCATAGAAAGTCATTTCAAAAATAATTTTATATATATACTGCGGTGCCTGTATATAATTTTCTATCCTATGGTCAAGTAATACGGATATTTATCATTTTAATCCGCAATTTAAAAATAAAAAATGCGGTTGTATATCATTTCAAACCGCAATCCTGGATGAAATGAAAATGCATAATAACTTGCAGTTTATAATAATATAAAATACAGTATCCATTCATCCAATATCAACCATCAACCATTTATTAAAATCATCATCCAATTTAAACAATCATATCAGTAAATAACAATTAATTGCTGACAAATTATTTTTCAATAATGAATTAAATATTTGTTTAACTGGAAATTTTAAATGCAATAAATAAATAACAAATTTAACTAGTAGTTTTAAATGCAATAAAGAAATAACAAATTTAACTAGCAGCTTTAACTGCAATAAATAAATAACAACTTTAACTAGCAGTTTAAATGCAATAAATAAATTTAATAACAAGTTAATTAAATAAATGCAAATTTTCTGAGAGAATGATGAAATATATACCAAACCGCTATAAATAAATTTCATATCACATCATAAATGAATTTAACAAACATAAGAAATCTTAGAAGTTGTGAGTGGGTTAAAACACTCACCTTTTTAATTTAAATTGAATTTAAATACAATTTAAACCCAAAATTTGTCGGTCTCCAAATCTATCCAAACCAGCGCCAAGAAGTCCAGAATTTTATTACGATCCTAACAAAAAAAATCGTGTGTAAAACGGAGTTTGTATGAAAGAGTTATATCGATTTAATTGTTTGAAAACAATATTAAATTATAAAACAAAAAAAATTAAACCTTGCCTCTATACTTGCCACGTCACTCAGTCACTTCGTCCCTGATTCATGCAGCATCCATACTAACGCACGAACAGTACCCCATACATCTTCTCACGCATGAACACACTCGATCGGTCATCACTGAAACCCTAGCCGCACGCCAACGAACGTTCGCTTCCATCACGCACGCGCCGCCGACCTTCGACCCCTGCCGAGCCACGCAACCGCCATCTGCCCAAACAGCGCTCAAAACACCCAGCCGCCGCCACAAATGTTAACCCTAATTCGAATTTTACCGTCAATCTACCCGTTGAATCTTCAAACGAATCACGCCGATGAGCTCCTCTCAGTCCCCTCTACAAAACCCAGAAAGGGTTTCTTGATCCGACGAATTTGATTTCGACGTGATGAACGGCCGAGATTTCTTCAATTTTTACCGATCAAACGACAATCAAAAATGAAAAACAAACATCACCATTGAATTACGCTAGTCGAGAGCATCAACATATATTTTTTTGAATTTTTTCTACGGACTTTGAATTTTTGACTTTGATTTTGAATTGTGATTGGATCTAGGGTTTGCATCCATTGAAGAAGAAGAGGAGCTGATGAAATTTTACGCATAGATAAATGAGAATAGGCAGAGGCTAGGGTTTAGTAGGGTATTTATAGATAATGTTGGAATAGACAGATGGATCCGAATTATAAACGTGCTCAACGATAATTGGCCCAAAAAGCCCGTTCTGACTCCGGAACGAGATTGGGTAAACGCATATATCAAAATAGGTGTTTCAAAATATTCTAAACGTGATGGAAAAAGTTTCACGTCCAAATTCCATCGCATGAAGAAGTTATGTTGAAATCAATATTTTCAAATTGATTTCAGTTGATTTCAATTAAATTGATTTCAAGGCGTTTCAAGCCCATACGGTCAAACGACAAGTCCGACCGATACGAAACTTGAATTCCTACAATAACTCACTGTTACGGATCCGATGAAACTTTTTTTTTCGAAATCTGAGTCAGTGGACAAAATGGCAATTTTTATATTAATTAAATTAATTAAAAATTCATTAATTTAACCACTTTTTCAATTTCACTTCCAAAATTTACAAATCTTATCAGTTTTGTTTTCTTAAACAATCTCAGTGATTTAAACCAATTTAGATGTCAATTTAAATGTTGATTCAATCATAAATTTCGGTGTAAATCCCAATTTCATTATATTCATCAATTATAAATTTACCTTTTAATAAATCCATTGAATTCACTATTCATTCTTATTATTCAATTCATTATTCTTAAACGGATAAAATTTTACATTAAATTTTGCAAACTATTACCATAATATTCTTACATTCCATCTAACTTTCTATTAACGTAATAATTTAGTGCTAAATTTCATTTATTTCCATTAATTCAATTATTGAAATTTTTTTTATACTTCAATTAACTTAAATTTTTTACTTTCCATTCTTTAAATTCAGTCAATAATTATCTTATGAGTAAATTTTACATTACTGTAAAATCCAATTCCCTAATATTTTCAGTAATCAACTGAATTTATATCAACGTAGTGATTAATTAAGTTTTATTGAAATGGATTTAGATCTAATGTACTAAATTATATACATAGGTAAACAATTAATAGTTATCACAATAAGTCAAATCTACTCCCATTCATAACCTATTAACAATTGACTAAAATAAATTTTCTTACCTATCATCAATTATGTCAGATTACAATTTTACTGTGTATTATTATAACTTGAATTAAATTTCCAATTTGCTGATTTCAATCAATTAAAACTTTACCATCTGTTTCAATTAATTGGGTATGCATAGATTTAGATATTCAATCAATTTCAGTTTACGGTACAATTATCATGGTTTATATCATATTGCATTAGTATCCCTATTTATCTTAATTTCAAATGATTGGATATTAAATTCCATTTACTACAATAGATCCAACTTGTTATATTTATGAATGAAATTAACATTGGTTACATCCTCTGGAATTAACAATCTTTTATGACAAATCAATTTATCCTAACTGCACAATTTGGTCACTTAACTCCAAGTAAATTCACATTAAATTTTATAAATTATAAATTGAACTTTAACAAATCCGTTACTTGATTTAAAACCCTGCTATTAAATAAATTGACATTTATAGGTGAAGTTAACATTGACTTATATTTCATATCATAAATGCATGCTTTATTTCATACTATTTAGTTATATTTTCCAAGTATGAATATTAATTACTAATTATATTCTTAATTAATTTACTTCCTTGGTTTCATACTTAATACGTTTTAACTTCCAACAAGATTATAAATAACCTACAGGACATTGATATTTTTCCATGAATTCATTAATTAATCCAATAAATACATTTGTTTCCTTATATTCAATTTATTACCATTTAAGTACGTTTATCATCAACAACACTCATTGTAATTACTTATCTACAACTATTTCATTGGTTTACTCAACAGTTACTTTTATTTACTCTTTTTCTATTTTAAAACCAAAGGTAACCATTTTCACAATTCATCATTATATTAATGAATTCCATCCTAGTTAATATTTTTATTAATATTTCACAAATCCAACCTTTCTATTGGTTTCTTATTTTAACCTATAACCAAGTATGACAATTCATATTATTCAATTTATTGCCATATAAATATTATATTGTTAACGTTTCATTACAATTGCTTCATCAAAATTTTACATTCACTCCAATATAAATTTTAAGACTTTATTTCTTTCCAAATTAAATTAAAATTCTTATTAAATTAACTCATTTTAAACCATCGAATTTTACGGGTCGTTACACTCTCCCCCACTTAGAACTTTTCGTCCCCGAAAAGGAAAAGAAGGGAAAAGAAGAATTAAGAAATCAATATGTCTTATTCAAAACATTAACTTTATAAACAATTAAATTTTTCAAAATTAATTAATTTAGATAAAATATATCAATTTATAACCATTAAACTTTTATACTTAAATTATTAAAGTTTGGAAATCATTTTCAAAAATTTCTAAGTCCAAAATTTACGAAAAATTTCGGCAGTGTCTCCTTTGTACGGAGAGGCTCGGGAGAAAATATAATATAAAAATAACAATATGTCACATATACTTTCCAAAATAATATATCCTAACAACGGGAAGAATAATATAATAGCGCTATAAAACCGTAATCCGAAACATACCTATTTGTCGCGCACTTAACGCTTATTTTATGGAACCAAAAGCAGTAGTTATTGCTTCCATAACCTTCATTTCACTTATATAATTCCAGAAAGGTTAACAATTATATAAAATGAAATATTTAAAGTTGTTTCAACCAATAACAACCAAATCAATACAAACGTCAATCTCTTGCAACAAGGCATACAACCATAAAATCAATCATTCATTCATATCAAACAAAACAAATAGTTGTTCGGGTTCACAACTTTATATTGTACAGAATGAAGAATAAACTACTAAGTGTACCCTTCACTCAACAGTCTTAGGTGAAACTAAATAGATTATTCATACATCCAAACAATTTTAAAGTTTCCTTACCCAAACAACCATAAACCAAAACAAACAACCATTTAAACAACCATTTCATTCTTGCTAATTTTTATTCCATACATTTGTTGTTTGATTTCCTTTTTATTTATACAATGATTTATCTTTTTAATTTTCGTTTATTTATAACAAACTTTAATTTCATTTACTCATTCACTGTTTGTTTCGTTTATTTTCACTTATTACTTACAATTATTCATTTCTATTAACTCAGGTCATGCCAGTCCTTTTATTTTATTATAATTATTCATTCATTTATTATTGCATGACCTCATTTATAAAGCAAATTCATTGAATACTTTCATCACCTCAAGCTTTACTTGTAAGATTTCCCATTACATTTTCTTATTCTTTTAATAATTGGTAAGTTATATATATGCCTTTAAGAATGTAATTGAAAGTTATACAAGTTTTTCTTAATTCTTTTAAAATTTATTAAATGTTCAATAATTATATCCTTTATTTCATAGGTTCCAATTTCAAATTTCATTTAATACTATTTATAACCTAGCATTAAATCACTTATTTCCTTTAGAGGCTTCAATTTATTAATTACCTTCGTTCCAATTCACTACAGCAATTGAAACTATTTATTAATGGAAACTTAAGAATTAAATACTGGATTTTATTTCAAATCATTTTAAAATAATAGATAAATATATACTTACAACCTATAAATCCAATTATATTTAAACAAATTAAAAATTCACTTTTGTTTATCAAAATAAATCTGTAGTAAAACTACCACAGTGGCATTCCCCCTTCGAAACTCGAAAATGAATGTCGATGATCCGGCCGCCATCACCGAAATTATTTTCCAGCGACAGAGAGGGAAGTACAAACTTATTTCTTCCAAAATCTTCTTAAACAATTCTTTTAAATATTTATATCAAAATACTTCTAATAATATTATTACTATATTTTCAAAATCATTCAAAAGAAATATTCAAAACCCCGGAATTTACGTTCTAAATTCCCAATTTCCTTTTTATTTTATTTTCAATTTTACTTCGACTATTAATTATAAAGTTATCACCTAACAACCCATATATTGAAAACAAATATATATATATATATATATATCATTTAAAAATTTATTTTATATGTAGAAAATATAATAGGCAAAATTATTTCATTCGCCTACAATAAAACAAATATTATGTTGGTCTGTCTTATTAAGTGTTTAGAAATCCCTATTGATGTCACAGCGTCCCATGCATCAACAAGATTTATAAATATAAAGCGGAACAGATTAACACAATATTAAAACTTTTTTATAACATTAACAAGTACGCTCTCTCATATATACACTTAGCGACTCTCATAGGGTATTATGACCCTATTAATAAAGAGTCAGACCCCACAAAAAGCTAAGGTTTATCGCTAAACCAAATCTCTGATACCATATTGTAACATCCTGCCTTTTCGCACGCTTTAAATCGACACACGTGCCAATTCAAACCATACGAAAGTGCGGATTATTATGGGGTAAATCATAAAAAAAAGAAATAAAAAAAAATAGAATCTCAAACGAAAGGATAAAATATAATGATCAAATATACAGTTTATAAAGTTGTTTTACAAAATATTCGATTATACTTACAACATTTATCAGAGTTACACATACAAATAACAATTCAGCGGAACAGTATGAGTGTAGTGGAATATAATAAATAATAACAATAAAAATCTCCATCTTCGTCCTCCAGAGCTAAAGTCTTCGATCCTGAAGCGCTCGGATGGACCCGAGCGAATTGGAAAGACAAAACACTCGAGTCAGAACTAAAAGATCTTATGTAAGTTAAATCAATAGAAATAAACATGAGTGCAGTAACTCGAAAGATGCTCGGAATTCACATCTCTTAAGGATCGATTAAACTATTTACTATGTAGTATATTTCGCTATTATAATAGTGACTAATTGTAAAATAAACTTACTTTTAAACAGCGTTAAGGCTTTACATTTTCCACCTTAACACGTAAAATGCCAATAGTCTATACAGTACCGTAATACCTCCTGATCAGGAGGCTACCAGAGGATACTCCATAGGTACGACACAAATAGAAACTCATAGAAGGCGCGCTAGGGTAGGTGACATGGCACAACTAGGCAATACCAGGGTAGATATACCAATTACGCATCCGGGCTGGTGGTAACACGTAGCCGCAGCTACCGCCCACCTCGGACAAACTCCCCCCTAAATCAAAAGTGGCCACCGAATCAATCCAAAGTCAGAGTATAATATCGAAGAGGAGTATCTGATAAAGGGCGCTAGCTCCCTTGGCCCGAGAATCGCTCCTGTTTTAGCCACCTTATGCCAACTCATGGGAGTCGGGTCCACGTATTTACCTCAAAGGAAACGCCGCCACCATCCTACTTCATTCTGGAATCTCCACAGCGTACATGGTTGTTAAAGTGGTTTTAGGGTTTGGCAAAGAGTATGACAACTTTCGATCCCGGTCTCTTCAACAACCAATCGTTATTATAACATCGCGGTTTTTGTCAAAATAAATTAAACTTTAAAACCAGAATATAATATCTCTTTCAAACCATATAAATACGACATCATTTATATTTTTAAAAACCCAAATCAATATGATATCATTTTTATTTTATAAATATCCCTTTCCCAAAATTATAATATTTCAAATATATATACCTTGAAACCATAGCTTTGAAACATAATTTTTAATGCTTAATGGTTCAAATACTATATTACTTTATAAAATAAACAGCTTCTTCAAATTTCATAATAAATTCCCGATATCAATTTGAACCTCCAAGTTGACAATTTTAATTCCCATATATTTCAAAGCTTAAATATTCTATATTTCAAACTTTATCGTTCATATATTTCAATCCTTAAATATTCCACTATTTCAAAATGGATTCTTTGAAAATTTAATATATATCAAATCCAATTCCTATTATTTAAATTTGAAATATTTACTTACTAAACAAATATTATTCAGGTAAAACCCTTAAACTTCAATAACAGGATATTCTTTTAATTTAAATTAACTTGATAATATTCTTTAAATAAATTTGATATTCATTTAAATCCTCTACTCAAAAATCAAGTTATAAGATCATACCCTTTAATCTTAATTCGTTTACATTTCAAAACAAATTTTTCGAGGAAAATTCTTAGATACATTAATTCAAATCATATTCACATTTATCTTCAACCTTACTTTTGTTTGAGTTATTATAAACTCTATATACAATAGAATTTCAAATACATTCTTAACCATATTATATAAACGAAATCAACTTCATTATTTAGCTTATTTTAAAATTCGAAACAAATTTATACATAGCTAAATTCAAGAATTATTACTATACATATATCAAAATTTAATATTTGTTAATCCGTATTCATTCCAAAACCATAGAAAATCATTTCAAAAATAATTTTATATATATACCGCGGTGCATGTATATAATTTTCTATCCTATGGTCAAGTGGTACGAATATTTATCATTTCAATTCGCAATTTAAAAATAAAAATGCAGTTATATATCATTTCAAACCGCAATCTCGAATGAAATGAAAATGCATAATAACTTGCAGTTTATAACAATATAAAATACAACATCCATTCATCCAATATCAACAATCAACCATTTATTAAAATCATCATCCAATTTAAACAATCATATCAATAAATAACAATTAATTACTGACGATTTATTTTTCAATAATGAATTAAATAACTGTTTAACTAGAAGTTTTAAATGCAATAAATAAATAACAAATTTAACTAGCAGTTTTAAATGCAATAAATAAATAAAAAATTTAACTAGCAGTTTAAATGTAATAAATAAATTTAATAACGAGTTAATTAAATAAATGCAAAGTTACTGAGAGTGATGAAATATATACCAAACAGCTATAAATAAATTTCAAACCACATCATAAATGAATTTAACAAACATAAGAAATCTTAGAAGTTGTGAGTGGGTTAAAACACTCACCTTTTGAATTTAAATTGAATTTAAATCCAATTTAAACCCAAAATTCGACGGTCTCCAAATCTATCCAAACTAGCACCAAAACGTCTAGAATTTTATTACGATCCTAACAAAAAAATCGTGTGTAAAACGGAGTTTGTATGAAAGAGTTATAGCGATTTAATTGTTTGAAAACAATATTAAATTATAAAACAAAAAAAATTAAACCTTGCCTCTATACTTGCCACGTCACTCTGTCTCTTCATCCCTGATTCGTGCAGCATCCATACTAACGCACGCACAGTACCCCGTACATCTTCTCACGCATGAACACACTCGATCGGTCATCACTGAAACCCTAGCCGCACGCCAACCAACATTCGCTTCCATCACACCGCCGACCTTCGACCCCTGCCGAGCCACGCGACCGCCATCTGCCCAAACAGCGCTCGAAACACCTAGCCGCCACCACAAATGCTAACCCTAATTCGAAATTTGCCATCAATCTAGCCGTTGAACCTTCAAACGAATCACGTCGATGAGCTCCTCTCAGTCCCCTCTACAAAACCCAGAAAGCGTTTCTCGATCCGACGAAGTTGATTTCGACGTGATGAACGGCCGAGACTTCTTCAATTTTTACCGATCAAATGACAATCCAAAATGAAAAACGAACACCACCAATGAATTACACTAGTCAAGAGCTTCAACATATATTTTTTTGAATTTTTTCTAAGGACTTTGAATTTTTGACTTTGATTTTGAATTGTGATTGGATCTTGGGTTTGCATCCATTGAAGAAGAAGAGGAGCTGATGAAATTTTGCACGCAGATAAATGAGAATAGGCGGAGGCTGGGGTTTAGTAAGGTATTTATAGATAAAGTTGGAATAGACAGATGGATCCGAATTATAAATGTGCTCAACGATAACTGACCCTAAAAGCCCGTTCTGACTCCGGAACAAGATTGGGTAAACCCATATATCAAAATAGGTGTTTTAAAATATTTTAAACGCGATGGAAAATGTTTCACATCCAAATTCCATCGCATGAAGAAGATATGTTGAAATCAATATTTTCAAATTGATATCAATTAATTTCAATTAAATTGATTTCAAGGCGTTTAAAGCCCATACGATCAAACGACAAGTCCGATCGATACGAAACTTGAAATCCTATAATAACTCACTGTTACGTATCCGATGAAACTTGTTTCGTCGAAATCCGAGTCAGTGGCCAAAATGGCTATTTTTATATTAATTAAATTAAAAAAATCATTAATTTAATCACTTTTTCAATTTCACTTCCAAAATTTACAAATCTTATCAGTTTTGTTTTCTTAAACAATCTCAGTGATTTAAACCAATTTATATGTCAATTTAAATGTTGATTTAATCATAAATTTCGGTGTAAATCCCAATTTCATTATATTCATCAATTATAAATTTACCTTTTAATAATTCCATTGAGTTCACTATTCATTCTTATTATCCAATTCATTATTCTTAAATGGATAAAATTTTACATTGAATTTGCAAACTATTACCATAATATTCTTAAATTCCATCTAACTTTCTATTAACGTAATAATTTAGTGTTAAATTTCATTTATTGCCATTAATTCAATTATTGAATTTTTTTTATACTTCAATTAACTTAAAAATTTTACTTTCCATTCTTTAAATTCAGTTAATCATTATCCTATGAGTAAATTTTACATTACTGTAAAATCCAATTCCCTAATATTTCCAGTAATCAACTGAATTTATATCAACATAGTGATTAATTATGTTTTATTGAAAGGATTTAGATCTAATTTACTAAATTATATACATAGGTAAACAATTAATAGTTATCACAATAAGTCAAAACTACTCCCATTCATAACCTATTAACAATTGACTGAAATAAAATTTCTTACCTATCATCAATTATGTCAAATTACAATTTTACTGCGTATTATTATAACTTGAATTAAATTTCCAATTTGCTGATTTCAATCAGTTAAAACTTTACCATCTATTTCAATTATTTGGGTATGCACAGATTTAGCTATTCAGTCAATTTCAATTTACGGTACAATTATCATGGTCTATATCATATTGCATTAATATCCCTATTTATCTTAATTTCAAATGATTGGATATTAAATTTCATTTACTACAATAGATCCAACTTGTTATATTATGAATGAAATTAACATTGGTTACATCCTCTGGAATTAACAATCTTTTATGACAAATCAATTTATCCTAACTGCACAGTTTGGTCACTTAACTGCAAGTAAATTCACATTAAATTTTATAAATTATCAATTGAACTTTAACAAATCCGTTACTTGATTTAAAACCCTGCTATTAAATAAATTGACATTTATAGGTGAAGTTAACATTGACTTATATTTCATATCATAAATGCATGCTTTATTTCATACTATTTAGTTATATTTTCCAAGTATGAATATTAATTACTAATTATATTCTTAATTAATTTACTTCCTTGGTTTCATACTTAATACGTTTTCACTTCCAACAATATTATAAATCATCTACAGGACATTGATGTTTTTCCATGAATTCATTAATTAATCCAATAAATGCATTTGTTTCCTTATATTCAATTTATTACCATTTAAGTACGTTTATCATCAACAACACTCATTGTAATTACTTATCTACAACTATTTCATTGGTTTACTCAACGGTTACTTTTATTTACTCCTTTTCTATTTTAAAACCAAAGGTAACCATTTTCACTATTCATCATTATATTAATGAATTCCATCCTAGTTAATATTTTTATTAATATTTCACAAATTCAACCTTTCTATTGGTTTCTTATTTTAACCTATAACCAAGTATGGCAATTTATATTATTTCAATTTATTGCCATATAAATATTATATTGTTAACGTTTAATTACAATTGCTTCATCAAATTTTTACATTCACTCCAATATAAATTTTAAGACTTTATATCTTTCCAAATTAAATTAAAATCTTATTAAATTAACTCATTTTAAGCCATCGAATTTTACGGGTCGTTACAATACCATAATATAATGTTCTTAAGTTACTCTTTTATCTCTTACCTAATTCATACTTGGTATATTTATTTTTCGTATCATGGCATATATATATATAATACATTTATGTGTATATATATTTGTGTGTGTTGATCTAAACTTTTTCTTGAGTTCTGTTTTCAGTTTTAGATATGTCGAAGCTCGGATGGATTTAGTAGATATTACTATCATTGATGGATAGTTAATATTGGAGCATATCTAGGGTTCAACTTAGTGTTTTTGTTTTATTCTATATTATTATCATTTTATTTACATTATGGACTATAAGCATTAGGTTTGGGAGTGTTTTAGTTTATTTTATTATATGAGGGGGTTTCGCAACCTACTGGTTTTGTTGGTAGCATCATTTTTTAAGTGTAGAATAAAATGCATGAGCAGTCTCCTCCTCAAATAGAGGATCGCTCATTTTTCTTAAAAAATAATGAATGTGGGTGAATGTAAAATGGAGAGGTGAATAGGTTAGCAGATTATATAACACATTTTGGCTTAGGCTAAATTCTTTTTTGCCTAATCCTATTCATTAAATTTCCCTAACAAAAAATATTCAAATTCAAGTATTAGAGTTCATTAACTTATACATATTGGCTAAGTTTTATTACCATAATTGTTACCATCCCATTAACTTACTTATATTTAAGTTGTCCTATATTTATTTGTTCAAATCTCCTTTATTAAATCTTTTTAAATAATTCTCTTAATTATTTCTTAACAAGTTATATTAGTATATCTTTCTTATGTTATGGCTCTCGAAAATATGAGATGTTATAGTTTCCCCTCGTAAGAATTTCATCCTCAAAATTCAGACAATGCATCATAATAACCATTATCGTCTACTCAATGTACACATATGTACAACAGCTACACTAGTTCTTTACTAATGTAAATCATAAATTAATAATTATAATGTATTAGTGCCACTACTAACACATAATAATATCATATAACAAAACATACTAGTGATTACTAGTTTATATAATAAAACATACATGTCAAAACAAATTGGGATAGATATTCCTTGTAACAATCGCCCTACACTCCGACACCGAATATACATAAGATAGTGCACCGCTGACATACCCGAACGATGTAGAAAGATCAATAGGGTTTTAAAAAGGAATAAACATCACAGAACCTGTTGCATATCTCACAACGCATGGAATAAAATATAATATGCATTATAGATATAAAACAGGAAAGACGATATTAACTAAGTGATCCAAATAACAGAGTACAGATTCATAGAGTTTTATAACTAATAATAGAGGTTGTACCACAGAAATAAACTCAAATAATTGTCTCATAGCAATGAGCAAGCATTACCAAGGCTCCATAATGTTGCCCAGCAGAATTAGCATAGAAATACATACATACATACATATATATATATATATATATATATATATATAATACAAGATAGCTCCATCCAGCTCATCCTTTGCACACCTACCACGTCACACCTAGACCTGCTCTCTAGTCTACTCATTTATGAGTACCCGAGATAATAAGAAACAAAGCATAAAACCTCGAGTTAGATGGCAGTTTGGTGTGAGTGATAAATGAATCTCAAAATACTATACAATATTATATAGTAAGGAACAAAGGTATATGAATTATACCTAACCCATCCCTGCAACCAAACAGTTTGCACACAATAACATAAGATGATATTCGACGAATACAATAAAGGTACACTGCAAAACAAAGTGTGATGATGGGTGTCCAGGTATCTATATCTCCAATACTTATCTACAATGACATTCCTAGAGTGACAGTCTACGAAAGAAAAATCAAGGCAACTATAACATCCATAAAACAATCATCACTATCGTTCAATGTGGTCTGAATATATAATAACTCGTATGACCTTTCAACTGCCAGGGGCTAATGGAAATCTCAATTTATAGTGTACTCTCGTCAGCCCAGAGTTGATACTAGACCCATTCAATCAGTCCAAGGTACATGGATCCATTCAACAGATCCGAGGTATCCTTTCAACGTACCCATGAGCATCCTCACAATATCTCTACTTTGAGTACATCAGAAAACACTTCAAGTGTCAATGATACCTTAGCACATGTGTGCGAGCCATGTCTTTGCTCCATCCAATTTTCATTATCCTCATGGAACCATTCTACATTCCTCCATTCTCGATAGAACCATTCAACCATTCTATCCACAGGCCACCTTTCTTAGAACCTATCTTTTGTGGGTAACCATTCCCACGACTCCGTTCAACATCGAGCCGCCATCATCAAAACCTAACTCCTTTCATCATCGAGTTTTCATTAAATTCCAAAAACCATCATCATGCCACTATGTCGCAATCAAATCTTAAGTGAATGGACAAACACCTTCTGCACGATTTACAGGGCTTCGGCTTCCCTTATAGGAAGTTTCACATCCATTGGACCCAACAAACAACTCGGTACCAAACCGATCAACTCGACACCGACTCATATACTTAGCCAGTTTTGGCTAATCCCCTTCCTTGCTTCTAGTACTCCATTCCCATGTGCATTAAACCCCGACCCATCCACCAAAACAACTCGGTCCTTTACTCCAAAGCATTCTACATCAAGTTCAAGAAAAAACTCATCATAGTAACCAATACTTAGCCAATCTCTTGCGTCATGCTATGGACTACCTTCACTAGCCATGCTATATCCATCCATCAAGTTGACCAATCCAACCAAGCTACAAAAATGACTCTGTACTGAGTTAAATGACTCGGTACCAAGTTGTGTAGGTAGTCAAATTGGACTTGCAATTTGAGCTTCTGGTTCCCTCTATACTCCAGAGCCTCTCCTCCAAGTTTCATCCAATTCTGACCAACTTTACCCCCGATTTGTCACATTCTCTAACTTATCTTCCTAGACATCTAAAACACTAGAAAATAGCATCAAAGCACAATATACAAGCATAGAATAACATGCATATATTTCCATTCATACAAACAATACATAAGAACGTGATGAATAAGCCAACTCTAATCTAGAACAACACATTACGTGCACATGTAAATATGAATTAAGAGAATTATTAAATCAGTTTTGGAAACCATTTCAAAGATTCACTAATTTAGGTTATAGACATATGATAATATGTAACTAAAGCTAGAAAAGAATTTATGTTCAAAAATCGTGTCAGAAAATGTAGTTTTACCATATAAATATGCATAGTAGATGGAAGTCAAGAACCACTCATAAAATGTCCAAAATACCAATATTTCTCCTTAAATATGAATTGGACATCAAATGAGAATGATTCAAATCACCCAAAATGATAATTTCTAGCTTCTTTATGCTAATCGCACCTTTAATCAATGATTTGACTAAGATTAATAAGGAAAAAGTATGATTTTTAATGAAATAACGGTTAAAGGAGGTTTAGAACTATTTTGGTGAAGATGGAAATGACCTAGATTAGTTCCTACTACCTCCCCTTAGCATAAATTTCGAAGTGGCTTAGTAGGCATAAGCACGGGCTTAATTAATTACCCACTAAAACTGGCCAGCAGTAGTCAAAATTGAAACAACTATAACTTTCAAATGATAAGTCTATTTTTCTATTATGACACTCCATGGAATAGTAAACCATCATCCTGAAGCAATGAATGTGGTTTGAGACCAAATTTGGCCTCTATCAAAAGTTATAGCCCAAATAGTCATATAGAAATTTGATAAAAATCATAGATATGGAAAATGTTCCTAAGAGTCACTTCCCAAAATTTTAGAGTCATACACCTCATATGAATAAAATAAAAATATTTTACGATCCTCCGATACGAAAAACATAGGTTGTTACATTCCTAATCTTATCCTCTATTTCCCAGTTTAGTCATCGACATCATTAATTTGCTAGACATGAACAATTCTAATGTCCTTTTTATTAACTCTTTCATATCATGACCAACCATCCCTTTCGGTCTCTAACGAATGACAAATCTAGCTCTATAGATAAGTCCTCAGCTACCTTTTGTTTTGCTGCTATATTTGGGTCGTGCACACTCTTCCTCAAATGTGATATATGGGAAACATTATTCACACTCACCAAACTATTTCATAACTCAACTCAACTATGATCCTCTCAATCATTAGAAATAAACATATGTATCTTGGGTGCAAATTTCCATGCCTTCCCAAAGCGCATAATACCCCCACATCGGTAAAACTTTCACAAACACTTAATTTCCTACTACGAACTATAGCTCTTTTCTTCCCTTGTCGGCATAATTCTTCTATCTTGACTATGCAAATTGTATTCTCATGCGAATCAATTCTACCTTCTCAATAGCATCCCTTACAGAATTGGATCCTAACACGAGCCTATTACCTATGCCCAACTAACAAATAGGTGACTTACATAGTCTATCATAAAGCACCTCAAACGATGCCATCCCAATACTCGATTAGTAACTGCTACTATAGGAAAACTATACCAAATGCAAATGATCTTTCCAAGGTCCCCCAAAGTCTAAAATCATCCTCAATATATCCTCTAGCATATAGTTCACCCATTTCATTTGACCATTTGCCTATGGATGGTAAGCCGACTTAAGTTAAAGTCTATACCTAATGCGCTATGTAATCACTTTATAACTCGCTTAATGGGTTTATGTCACTAATAATGTTTCTCAGAATCTCATCCAGCCTTAGAACATTCTTAATGTATAGCTTTGCTAAACTAGCTACTGTACTTATCGACTTAACCCGAATAAATTGGGTGTGTTTGGTCAATCCATCGATTGTTACTTAAATGCTATAATTTTCCATACTCGAATTTGGAAACCCATTTATAAAATCAATGGATACCAAGTCCTACTTCCGAATTAGTACTTCCATAGGTTGAAGTACATCACTCAGCTTTTCATGCTCAGCCTTTCTTTGCTGACATATGGAATACCTCTTCACGCATTCTCCAATTTCCCTTTTCATCCCTTCCCAAAAGAATACTCACTTCATGTCATGATACATCTTCATGCCTCATGGACAAATGGTAAATTTAGATCAATGACTTTCTTCCAAGACCGCCTTCTAAAGATATCCTACAATTGAAACACACTCTTCCTTTCTTCCTAGGCCATCCCTTGGATTCTATCTCAAATCTCACAAATCGTTAGCATCTACACCTATCTCCAATCGTCTAATCCTCTCAACTAACAATGAGTCATGTCTTTTCCTCACAGCAATCCTATCCACAAGTGTTGGATGTACTCCAAAATTTGCTAAAACCTCAAATTCTGTCTTTTCTTGCATTCATTCTATAATGCACCCCACAAGATGCTAAATGTTTCTAACGTGTTCTATTCTTTTATCATGGCTAACACTTTGTTCTGCTGCTTCCTAGTTAAAACATTTGCAATCTTGTTTCCCTTTTTTAGCATATATTCTGCAGCAAATACATATGTTACCAAGAATTCTAAGCACCACTATTTCCTTATATTCAACATCTTTGGAGAGAATAAGTACTTAATAAATTATGGACCGTATATAACTTAAACCTTTCTCTTAACATATGATGTTTTCAAATTTTCAACGCAAAGACCACCACTGCCAATAAGTTGCGCGTCTGATATTTAACTTCATATGGTCTCAACTGTCTTGTGCATAAGTTATCACTCACCTTTTTTTGCACTTGTACCGCTCCTAATCCGATTCCACAAGCATCAATATACATTATCAAATCCTAGTTCACTTCAAGTGCGATCAAGATATGAGCATTTATCAATAAGTTATTCAACTTCTGTAATGACTCCTGACGCTGACAACATGAACTTTTCATTCTTTCTAGTCAACTTCATCAAAGGTCTTACTACAAGCAAGAATTCTTAATAAATATGTGGTAATATCTAGCTAATCGCATGATACTTCTTACCTATATGGCCATACCTGGCCACTTCCAGTCATTAATAGTCTCTATCTTTGATGAATCCATTTCCAACCCATCCTTTAACATAACATGGCCAAAAGACTTAACCTTCTATTTCCAAAATTGACATCTGGAAAACTTTGTCTTCAATTTGTTGTCACGATATTTCCAACACCAATCTAAGATGGACCCCTTGGTCTCTCTTATTCTTAAAGTACAATAAAATATCATTAATGAAAACTAGTACAAATCTATCCAACTAATCGAGAAAGATTCGATTCGTAAGATCTACAAAGAAAATAGAGACGCCAGTCAGTCCATATGGCATAACAAACCACTCTTACATAAAGTCGAAAAACTAAATTTTTGCAAATGAAGAAATTTGAGAAATTCAAAATATTCATCGGGTCAAGAATTTTTGTGAACCAAAATTCATGTATAACATCAAAAATGAACATCGGATGAAGGGGATATGGATAATTTACCATAGCACCCATTTCGAGGCAAAAAGGGTCAAGGCCCAAGAGGGTTGTGGGGGATTTTAGGATTTGTGCCTATATAATAGAAGTTTCTAACCCTAATTCAACTCATTCTCCACATCTCTTCATCCTAAAGTCATCGCTTCATCTAACTACGTCCTTTTTCTTCTTCTAATTTTCAAATTCAAAAATCCCCAATCATAATATTAAATCTAATTCCTCCATTGTAAAAATAAGAAAATCAATTAGAAAAGAAGAGACATTCAAACCTAAACATTTCCAAGCTAAATAAAGAAGGAGAGACACCAAATCCAATCAAAACAGAGCAGAAGATTAGGGGATTTATTTAAAATAAGCAAATTGAGGTGAGTGGGCTTATCTAATTAATGATATGATGTAGATAAACTTTTGAATTTCATTTATATAAATGTTTAGATTTAGCTATGATTTTTAAATTGAATCGACGATTTTCAATTAAATATTTAAATGCATTGGATAATTTGGAAAACCATAGAATAGTATTTTATAATAGAAATTCTTGTTAATTAGGGGAAAGAGTGGATTGAATGATGTTCACCTTTACAATCATGTATATTCGATTTTATGTGATAGATGTGAAGTAATCTAGATGAATAAAACTGATAATATGTATATATAACTTTTAAAATCATATAGATTCGATTCAATGTAGTAGATAAGGATTTACTTTGAATAAAATTGAATATTACAAATGAATTACAGGAAAACTTTTATATAGCCAATGGAATAAAATACAAAAAAGTTTAGATACAATAAAAGTTGGACTTTCACATACGTTATTGTTTAAAAGGGATTATAAGAATTTAAAAGCACATGTTAGAAATTGAATGATAAAAAATCAAAACTGGATCAAAATATCAATTTAAAAATGTTAAAAACCCATTTTTAGCAAAACAATCGATGGAGTCCATGGACTAGTCAATGGATTGCTTCGTGTAAAATACTGAGAAAAAATGAATCTAACCTAAGGAAAAACAATTCATTCTCTAGGCTGAACAGTTAACTAATTGCAGTCACAGTCAACTGAATACTTATTGAGTTGACTAATTTGACTTAACGGTTGACTAACAACTATTAAATATAAAAATTGGTTGTAGGAAAACAGTCGACTAATCGACGTTCAATAGTTGAATGAACATCCTAGTAGTCGACCGATTGCCTTTGTTCAGCTGACTATTGTGCTGTGTAAAAGGAAAACATATAATTATGGAACTAGTTGATTAACATGTATATTCAATTGGCTGATAACCTATAGATAGCTCAGGTCGAACCTACACCTAGTGCAGACCAAGTAAGGCCGCTTTATGGTCTTTTTTCCCGCTTCCTTAACTTTCTAGGATTCATATAGCTTTGTGATGCTCAACATGGATGCATTTTTATCACAATTTCTCCCATTGTTACTATAGTTAAGTCACAAACACGTGTTGTAGAAAATGTGACGTGAACGGAGGCATCCTCTTAGTAAGGGTTACACTGTTCGGGTGGATCTACCTATGGAAAAATTCAAATTGTTTATCTACTCTTTTATGCTATGAGTTAAATAATGTAGGACATAAGACATGTTTACCACTAAGGTTGTATACCCGATGTTTTGGTAGGCAGTTTACCATTGAGATTGTATACACGATATGTACCTTAACATTATGATTGTATACTAGTGTATGCAACTTAGGAGGTTTTTATTGAGATTGTTTACTCAATTATAGTTATTCAGTTTGCCATTGAGATTGTTTCTCAATTTATAGTTAGGTGGTTTACTATTGAGATTGTATTCTCGATATATTGTTAGATTAATCAGATTCTAGATGTCTAACTATCGGGTGGAAATCTTTTTGGACCATTATCAAAGTTAGGGTGCATTGTAAATTTGTATGCAATATCATATCAGTTGGTTAGTTTGTAGGTGTAGTATACACGTACAAATAAACACCCTTATTTAGTGTAGATTATGAATGATAATTGACTGCCTATTAATACCATACCATTAGTGATGTTTCTCACTTACCAGAATTTTTTGATCCCTTCTATGTTTTCTTATTTATACACATTATAAAGATGACAAGCAGGTAGGTGGTATGACGAGGATAAAATGCTTGGAGGAGTTAATCATGTGCTATAGAGCTATATTTATTTATTGTTATTCCATATGTTTCTCATTATACTTGTCAGTAAGACATATACTATAATCCTATTTAGAGAACTTTATTTAAATGTTTCTCGAATGGACTAATGTTGTTTAAGACAGTAATGATTATGTTTACTTCAGTAGTTATATTTTATTTACTCTGTTATCATATATAAAAAATTTACTATGTTTACAATTATTTTTATCTTTATATGATATAAACCATCAAAAACCTAATGATCAGTATTTCTTAGCATAATGCAAGTTCAAATGCTTCTTTTAGGATCCGGATCGATGTGTCCGGATGTGCGTGGTGTTATTTCCGCTAAATGGTAACGTCTTCAAATATATCTTCAATGCAAAGATAACAGTTGCCAAATCTAAGTCACAAATACAAGTTGCAGACAACGTGACGTGAATGGAGGCATCCTGTTAGTAAGGGTTACACTTTTCGGGCGGATCTACCTATGGAAAATTCAAATTGTTTATCGACTCTTTTATGCTATGAGTTGAATAATATTGGACATAAGATATGTTCACCACTAAGGTTGTATACCCGATGATTTGGTAGGCAATTTACCATTGAGATTGCATACACGATATGTGCCTTAGCATTATGATTATATACTAGTATATGCAACTTAGGAGATTTTTATTGAGATTGTTTACTCAATGTATAATTACTCAGTTTACCATTGAGATTGTCGCTCAATTTATAATTAGATGGTTTATTATTGAGATTGTATTCTCGATATATTGTTAGATTTATCAGATTCTTGATGTCTAACTGTTGGGTGGAAATCTTTTTGGACCATTATCAAAGTTAGGGTGTATTGTAAATTTGTATGCTATATGATATTAGTTGGTTAGTTTGTAGGTGTAGTATACACATACAAATAAACATCCTTAGTTAGTGTAGATTATGAATGATAATTGACTGCGTATTAATACCGTACCATTAGTGATATTTCTCACTCACCGAACTTTCTCTGACCCCTTCTATGTTTTCCTATTTATACATATTACAAGATGAAAAGCTGGTAGGTGGTATGACGAGGATAAAATGCTTGGAGGTGATAATCATGTGCTATAGAGCTATATTTATTTATTGTTATTCCATACGTATCTCATTATACTTCTTAGTAAGACATATACTATATTCTATTTAGAGAACTTTATTTACATGTTTCTTGAATGGACTGATGTTGTTTAAAATAGTGATGATTATGTTTACTTCAGTAGTTATATTTTATTTACTCCATTGTAAGATATGAAAGTTTGTATGTTTGAAGTTATTTTTTATCTTTATACCATATAAACCATCAAAAACCTAACGATCGGTAATTCTTAGCTTAATGCAAGTTCAAATGCTTCTTTTAGGAATCGGATCAATATGTTTGGATGTGCGGGGTGTTATTTCCCCTAAATGGTAATATTAGTCTTGTGTGGGATATTAAAATTCTTAAGGGCATAAGTTTGTAGATGTGTAAGCCATTACTCTGCCCCTTTAAAGCAACACTGCTCCCAACCCTCAACACGAAGTATCATTATATACAATCATACATTCATTCCCCACAAATATAACTAAAATTTGAGCATTCTTCATCCAAAGCTTCAACTCTTTAAATAACATCTCACACTATTTTGTCCAAACATACTACCAATTTTTTCAAATAAGTCAGTATCATTGGCAATGCTGTACGAGAAAAGTCCTTAACGAATCTCCGATAATAGGCCGCCAGCCCTAGAGAACTTTAGACATCTATAACACTTTCGGGTATCTTTCATCCATTCATGGCTTCAACCTTATAAGAGTTTACAGCCAAGCCACTTTCTGAAACAACATTCCTTATGAACTTAACTTCCCTTCTCTAAAATGACACTTACAATTTTTTGCCATTAACTTGTGTTGCCTCACTGTCTCCAACATAAGATTTAGATGAACCTTATGCTCCTTCTCATCCTTTGAGTACAATAAACACAAACAAATATCCATCTAACTGCTCCCGAATGAATCGATTCATCAAGTCTACAAAGAATACGGGTAAATTAGTAAGTCCAAATGGCATTACTGGATACTCACAAATCTTGTTCTAAAAGCGATTATCGAAACACTTTCCTCTACAACCCTCAGTTGATAAAACCCAGAAGCCAAATCTCACTACAAAAATACCTTAGCTTAATTCAATTAGTCGAACAAATCATCAATTCTAGGTAAAGGGTATTTTTTTTATAGGCAAAATAAAGAATATTATTCTACACATGCAAATTGGATAAGAGTGGCCATACCACTTCAACAAGAATATCACAGTAGTGTGGCAATGACACCACAACCACTATAAACAACACCAAGAAATGAAAATAAATAGCACTGGATCATGACTATATATGTCTCGACTACAACAGGAAAAAAATAGTCTCCTCCAATGAGGAGGATCCACTAACATCAGACGAAGAAACGAGGCCAAAAACTAGTAGATACCTAAAGACAATTCCAGGATCGAGTATCACCATGTTGCTGCAGAAAACAAAGCACTTGTCATATGTGTCGTTAGCTGAAATGCTTCGATTCCATTTCCCTAGGTCATCCTTATCCATAGGTAGACAGTCACCAGTAATAACATATTAAAGACATCTACGCTCCCTATAATCTCCAATGTACTTATAGAATCTACCAAACTTCGAACAAAATCTTATAAGAGTCCTATCATGCCACGAAACTAGTTCTCCAAAATGCCAAGAAATATAGTTATAAGACAGTCCAAACTCGGTGAAAGGGAGGGTCTATGCATAACAGTAGGGGATACAGTGGAGGGAGCAATTAAAAGAGGGTAAGGAGAAGCTATTCAATGGTTGGGACAGTTGCAGATGCATTGGGAACATCCTTGGGTATCCAACTTCTGACTGGTGTCATGTGAAGGGGGTTCTATAAAAGATCGAAATAGGGATCTCAAGAGTATTATGTTTGCAGTAGTTTAAGATGTGCCTGAAGGAGTGACAAGTAGTGCATATATTAGGAGCCCAACTATAGTGAACATCTATGGTTATGATAATGCATTAAGCTTGCCTAACCATAAGCTTCAAAGGAGGAGGTTTATCTGGAGTAGTTTCAATCAATGCCTTCGCGTCGTCAAGTCTCTTCCTAGCAACTGTATTAGTGTCAAAGTATTTAAGCTTTCCAATAAGGCTAGCAAGCCAGTCTAGCCTAATCATTGGTTACAAAATAGAAGGAATATGAGTGAAATGCCCAACAATGATAGAGAGAACTGTTCTCTAGTATTGTCAATGGATGGGTTCAGTGAAGTAATGATAAAGGGATTTTCATGTATGAAGATCGGGTATGCTTTAAGAATGCATCGATGCTCTTCTAAGCTTGAGAATTTGAAGAAAGACATAGAATCATCAGAATGCACTTATAATCAACCTTTAAGCTTCCAACTTGGCGGCATTGAGATCTAACTATTGACTATGGAGGATTCACATTGAGGAAGAAACCCACCAGTTATTCCAACCAGAAATCAATTCCATCCTGTAACACTTCAAAAGGCGGCACCAAAATTCCGTCTATCTTAAGCGTATTTAACATTAGAGTGTATATATACCTACATTCTGAGGCAAGGTTTTTTAATAAAGTTGGCCATTTTTTGTTAACTATAGGTGCTTCCAAATCAGCCGAAGAGTACATATTAATTTCAAGTTGTTTTATATGTCTTTGAGACACATATTTTGGAAGTAAATCACGCGAGTGCATGGCATAAATAGTTTTGGCATTTAGGCGGGAATTTAATCATATATATGGTATCCTTACAATGGGGATTCCAACACAAGAAGCCACAAAATTATAGTTAACCCAAATAGAACATTCAATTTCAATATTGTTCAAAGGACCATCAGTCGAAGTAGTGTGCACAGCAGTATGGCCTTCTTAGCAGAAGGGAACAAAACAAGTGACTTTACAACATGAACAAGCAAGTCATCACTTATAGAGCATGGTTGAGGAAACTCCAAAGTTCAATCAGTGCTATGGAGAAGCAGGTATGGGAGAACATGAAGAGAGGAATCAGAATCAAACGAGTTGGCAAGAGATTGGTGGTAGCACGACTCAGAAGTCGATTGGAATTGGTCTAAACGAGTGCCATAGAGGATCTTAGAAGATGGACCTAGGTTACATGATGTAGTGTAGTGGCGGTTAATCTTTTTCTCTCTAAACATATAAAAGACGAAGGGAATGAATGGAGGGAATAGAGGGAAGTAGCAGGAGGCGATGGGATCAATGAAGGAAGATGAAATTGTGGTGGAAAACAGTAGGTAAAGCGTATTTTTCTTGATCATCCACTCATTTAACTTCTGATAGTCAATGCAAAGTCTTAATGAACCATCGGACTTCTACACAAACATAGCTGAAACTCCCCATGGTGGCTACTTGGCCTTACAAAGCTCTTGCTCTCCAATTCTACCAATTGCTTCTTCAGTTCCTCCACCTCCTTTAGAGGCATTCTACTAAGGGATCAACTGAATGGTTCATCTCCCAGTATCAACTCAACCCATACCTCAATAGGTCTTAAAGGTGGAAATCCTAAAATTAAATCAAATAGATCAAGAAATTTTATTACCTCTTATACTTCACCAATACCTCCTTCCTCTAAAGATAAAACAAACTATACACCTTTGCACCAAGGTTTAGGCTTTTCTAAAACTACAAATACTCTTCCATTTTGATCTAGACAACTCAATGTTATGATCCTTTTAGCATAGTATATTCTTGCACCAAAATGCTCAAACCAATCCATCCCTAAAATAACTCTGAAGCCTATGAAGTCAAATACATAAGGATCATGTAAAAACTTACACCCACCTAACTAAATTTACGAAATTAGTGTATTTAAATCCATGAGTGGCATACCCCCTATAGGATTCGCTACAAGTATGGAATGAAAGTGACCAAATAGGTAACCTCCAATCTAAGTCTCTCAAGCATGTTCTTAGCTATAAATGAATATGTATCACCGGTATTAAATAGTATTCTAACCGAAATACAAAAAATCAATGCCATACCACACAAAACAACAATATTGTCTGTCTCTCTAGCAGATAGTCCTTCCCTCGATCTCTTCGAAGAAATACCCAAGCCCACAACTCTAGACAGTCCTCCTTTTGATGCCCTGTCTTGTTGTAGTTAAAACACTCCTGCTTTCCCTAGGTTTTCGACACCGGATATTCAGATGAATAGTTTTCCTTCAATCCAAAATTAAAATAAGCAACTTCAACAACTACATTCTCTGCATTTCGGCCCTTAGGCGAAGTCTTCTTTCCCTTAGCATAAAGAGTAAACTTCTTCTCTTACATGGCCTTACACCTAGTCTCAGCTCTCCTCTTTTCCTTGTATATCCAATTATACCTTCAAGTCATGTCCATAATGAATTCAAAAGGAGATGCCAAGTGCACCATCACCTTATGATCTAGACCTATTTATAAACCCAATATGAAGATTGAATTTTTCTTTAGTGGGGCATTAATTATCTCTCAGCTATACTTTGCCAAAGAGTTGAATTTCTGGATGTACCCTTCCATCGAATGATTTCCATGCTTCAAATGAACAAATTTCGTAGCAACACATAACATTAAGATTTGGACATGAACCGAGCCTCAAACCTCTCCTTAAACTGGTTCCAGGTGATCTCCACATTGGGGATCTTAACATCCACCCTTTCCCACCAATACTTGGTGCCTTCATTTAATTTCTTTGAAACTGGACTTCTTGTTTGTGCATCATTCAATCCTAAATCTCCAAAGTTACGCTTACAAACTCATAGCCAATTCAACCCTTCAACGCATGTTCCTTCCCCATAAATGTCTTACATCTAAAGTTTCGGCAGTCTTAGTTAAATTTTGTGAAATCCTCCCTCGCTACAGACCTTGGCTTGATAGCCTTAAGCATATTCCCCTGCATTAATTGCACCATAATTAGAGAAATATGGCATTCACATCCATACCAATAGCATTGGCTGGTAGAGTAACATCGGTTTTAATTACTCATGGCATTTCACCTTCGTTTCTCCCATTAGTCTAGATGAATTCGGTTTCTCTTCTTGCACTTGCTCCTCCTATCGTAACTCATCTACTCCTTATTTCGATCATGCTTCTCTATTAAGCAAGTCTTTATTAGAAACAAATGAAAAGGGAGCGAAATAATAATAGAAGAATAGACATATTCACCTATATACTTATTAGAAAAGTACAAATACGTTATATAATAGCGTATACCCTCCTCAAGTGTTTATTTTCTACTATGTACTTAACTATTTCTATCTCTGTTTTACTTAGGAGTCCCCTAATTTAGGCTCTAATACCAAACTGTAACATCCTCCATTCTGAAACCTAAAGATGGAACCCTAGTGTGTTGTATTCACCTTAGTTTAGAGATGGAATGCGTTTAGCTTATCTACAATAGCTTAAGTAAATAAACAACTAAATGAAGTCCATTACACAATATTTTTTACTCATTTTTAAAAAAAATACCCGATCATGCCTACTCAGGGCTACTCAGGGGTAAAATATAAATCATTACATAGTAGCGTCAAAAACCTGACCTATGAGGATGCGGAATCCTTGTATTCTATTAGGCTTAACAAATATTTACATCACATGTTGGAATTTTAAGCTACTAAAAGATAATAACAACATGGCCACTTGCATGTATTCTCTTCAATTTGGTCTCGATAAAGGTCCCGTGCTAATGACTGAAATCTAGAAACCTAAGAACTAACTTACTCAAATGAGTATTCACGACTTTATAGGAAAAACAATAAACACATGGGTCAGACATAAGTCGGTATGAATATCGTGTTCCTTATATATTCCTCCGCTAGTTGAACCACGCTGCTAAAGCATGGAATAGATTTTCCCCACATTAGCTTTGGTTACACAATCAATATAACACTACTATGGTCCTACATCACAATAGAATACATGTTAACATAAACACATAAAACATGTCACAACAAAAACTACACGTAAACAATTTGGGTTCGGAGTCTAGGAATAAAAATAATTACATGTTTTCATTACAGATTTCGGCAATACTACTTTTGAAATTATCATTAATTTCATGCACTATATTTTTTACGTCACAAGGCATAACCCCAAACATCTTGATTATTCTTTACTTAGTCTTAAACCTGAAAGGTACATCCCCTCTCGGTTTCAGTAATTCATTTACTCTTTTTATATTGCAAGGCACATCCCTGAGCAATCTCTTTATGTTTACCCTATAAAGTAGAACCTTAAGCAGCCTCATTATCATTATTTTTATACTGCAAAGTACAATCCATGAGCAGTTTTGATTCATCTTTTGTTTTATACTGCAAACTACATCCCTAAGTAATTTCTATTTTTAAGTTTTGTACTATACATCCCCGAGCATTCTTCTTTTTCTTTTTCTTTATGCCACAAAGCACATCCCTAAGCAGTTTTGGTTCTTTAGGTTTTACACCGCAAGGTACAACCCCAAGTAATCTCTTTTCATTTTCCAAGACACATAAACCTCATAAGGGAGTTACTTTTACTCTCATGAAAGTGTACAAACAATTTGGATGTCCCACGTCCCTTTGAAAGTCGAACGTTGAACAATACCACTTAAAGTAGGTGAATTCGAATGAGCATCCCAATTCGACGTCAATAACCCTTTCAAAATCGTGTTATTTATACGTTTTACTTATTTACTTCTTAGCTATCTTTTTCAAACATCACCTAATTGTTCATTTATTAAGTTTTGACTGTAGCTATTCTTTAAGCTTCATTAGGCTCCTGGCCTACCTTTGGCTATCTTAAGCTTCAGAACTATTTTTGCAATGCCACATACTTTAGAAAACATTAAGCACTACCTTTGGTCCTTTTAAGCCTTGGCTCTCGACATTAGCTTCCCTCCAAAAGTTAACAAGTCTTGGTATTGACTCTCCCTAAAAGTCAATAGGTCTCGGCTATCGGATCACTAACCTTAGTTTTCTCCCAGGGAGGCCTAATTTATTCATTCTCATTGGGAACCCCTTTGGTTACCTCCGTCTATGATCATTGTCATTTGGAATCCTTGTTTGGAACCTTCAGTCACCACCGTTGGCTATACTCTTACTTAGTTCATTTACTTATAACTTCTCTTAAAGCTTCTGAATTTAATTTAGGATTCAGGTGTTATACCCTGACATAGCACCTTCTGATGTATTTCTTCCATCATCATACGTAATAATGTCTACAAAGTAGACTCCCCACGTCAAATCTGAGCATGCCTATGCAAATCTTTCCAGGTGTTGCCTTCTTATTCTTTCATCTTTACTTTAAGTTAGTGGAAACTTCCTTCATTTATTTTTGTGGCATGCTTATAAGATCTTGTCGCCTTATCACTTGGTCATGTAATTTGCATGTAGAACTAGGTCTCGATTGCCTCATTAATTTTTTTTGGCATTCAATTTTACCTTTGGATAATGTTCATTTTTTATCAGGAACATACTTATAAAATTCTAGAAATTCGCAAATAAATTCTTTGCATATTTTACCCATGTTTCTACTTTTTAAACAATTTACCCTTATTTATTTAGTACATAATTCCTTTGGAAATTCATAACTGAATATTTTAACGTTATAAGATTCTCAAATTCAAAAACCATCTTAAAAAAATATGTTCTATTCATCTTGTTAAATTTTCATGGTATTTCAAAATCAGTAGAGTAGGGAATCATAGTTAAACATCCTCTAGTAAAGCAATTTCAACCTAAATTATTCATTAAATCATGGTCTGTCATTTAAAAACATAAATTATATGAAATTTATAGTAAATAATTAAAGCTGTAATCAACATAAATGAAAACTACCTAAAGAGAAATGATATTACTCACCTAATTTGTAGGATTAGATTGATCTTTAATTCCCCTAGGTTTCTTAGCTTCTTCTCTACTCTTCTTCTTTTTCTTCCTTAAGTCATTGTCACCGTTAATGGGTTTTGTTTTGTTTTTGAGATGGAGAGAATGAATGAATGGGGAAAGAGATATGTTTAGACGTATATATGTTAAGATTTTTATTTGGGAAATCCACCCTTTCCCAATTTTTATTAATTTTTTTCCTTAATATAAGATCTCCTACATTCGATCCTTCCTTACCTAATTTTCTTTAAAGGTAGGCATGGTCGGTTAATCGACCCAATCGGTTAAAATTTTCGGTTAACCGTACTTCGTGATCGGTTCGAATAACCGTTTTTCGATTAATATTAGTCTGGCAATACTGACCGAACCAATCAATATCAACCGTGGTTAACCATTGTATTGAGTCGGTTAACCGTTCGATTTAAACGGTTATTCGAACAAATGGTTAACCAAACAAATTTTATCGGTTAACCGTTAACATATAAATGGTTAACTGTAACTCAATTTTGAAGCAGTATATATTTATCAGAACGATAAGATATAATAGCTTATTAGACAAAATAGATTCTCATCATCAGATAATAAATATACATAGATCAACTATTATACATCAAATAAATTTAACATAACAGTTCATAACATGATACGAAGTCCAAAATTCATTTTCCCAGTTCAAATACAACACGGATTATCACTTATCATGTACAAATTACAAAGAGAACTGGCTCAGCAAATAATAGCAGTCAGCAACAAATTACCACCTCCAAAGATAGTGTTTCAAAGTTCAAAATAAATGACATAAGCATATAATATATGTTATTGCTGTAAGAAGCATTTAATAACAATAACACAAACATACAACACACATCATTAGATACATGTGCATCTCCAAATCATAACATGATAAACCGATAGTCCAGCAAACCATTACCAGTTCCTGATTCTCCACGTTACTACGGTGAGAAGTGGAGCAATACTTTTAGTAAGTTAAATTGTTAAAACTCAAAACATGATAAAATGAGGCAATAGATTGTTGATTATTCAATAGGTTCGTATTATTCTCGGTCCAGTTCACCATTGCATGTTGATTGTATAATTTGAAAGTGTTACATATGTTTATCATCTTGTGGGCACGTCTATACAGTGTAATTGTACTTAACTATTAAAGGACTCGCATATCTTCATAATTAACTAACTTTCAAAACTATACAATAGTGTTACAAGGTTTAAAACTATATAAACTATTCACACCTCAAATATATATTCACAAACTACTTACAATACAGTTTTTACTATTATTAAGATGGACTATATAATAATAATAATTCATAATATCATCTTATATTTTTGACTATTATCATAATAATGTCTTCAGCAATAATCGGTAATGGCCTTTGTCTCTGAGAAAAGGATTACACATCGAAATCATTATCTAAAGTAATGTAATATAATATAAGCAGTGATATATATATATATATATCCAATGCTTAATACCTTGAGCTCCAACTAAAGAACTTTAAGAGAATTAATAGCCATTACTTATTGTTACATTAGAAGATATTGTTACAACATGAGCAATCTCTTCTGAGGTGCTAATCATCCTAGCATTTGCTTTTCAAATTGGTGAAAGTAGAATCAACAGCCTTTGTGATTCGTCTCCTTAAATCCATTGCATTCATTCTTGTAGCAACTGACTTGCATCGTTTAGAGAATATTGCTTTTGTAAGAACAATAGCACAAGTTGTACCTATGACACATAGATAAAAGAATTAGTTCGCTTACATAGAAAGAGACTTCATGATGCATTAGATCAATACCATGCAGTTAACAAATGAAATAATTTTCATGAAACTTTTTCTTACTCTATACTACATTTGAAATGTGGTTAACTGCATTGGATACAAGTGGTTTTTAGATGCAATAATTATAGCATCCAAAACCCACTTAAATATAAACATTAAGTAGTAACTGTAACTAAGGCTTTGTATATATCAACACAATATTCATATAGTTCATAAATTTATGAATCCCTCCTATCATAGGTCATAAATTAATATAGTTTTTTGAACTGGGAATATAAAAATTCACAGAATACCCCAAATTTAAGTTATATTAATTATCAAAACCATTGAACAATTAATCATTTTTGAAATGTAAAGCAAAACAGACTGTCCACAGAATAAATAAAGTGTATACAAATACACTTATTACAACCTAAGAATCAATTAATTAAGAAAAATTATACTCACAAGCTTTCTCTTTGCTCATGATGCCATTATTCTCCGCAAAAGCTCAGATGGAGTCGACATTACCGTGAGGCGTTGCAAAGTCAGCGATTGGAATGGTTGAAGATGTTCAGGGCGTTGGCGATTAGTAGATGAAGTTAAGCGGATCTAGGGTTTTCCATTTTTTTTTCTATTTTCTTTCAATTTTATCTGAAGCGATGCTCGAAACTCGAGAGGAGGTGAATAATTTAGGCACGGGATCGGATTAGGCATGGATGTATATTACAAATGGGCTAATAATTGAGTTAGGCTATTTTAAAGAAAAAAGCTTAATTTTTTGGTCGGTTAACAGTTAACCGACCGTTTAAATTTTGTTAACTGTTAACCAAACCGAAAATAATCGGTTGTGGTCGGTTAACCAATGATGTCGGTTAACCGTAATTATCAGTTAAGTCGGTTTGGTTGATATCGGTTAAGTCGGTTCGGTTGATATCGGCTAAGTCGGTTAAATGCCCACCTCTAATTTTCTTTTCTTAATAAATATTTCCTACATTCAATTATTTATCTTTTCGGTTTATAAAAACAACTGAATTTAATTATATCTTAATTACCATTGGTCTATTTGAATATTAATTATATTTAAGTGTCCTACATTTAGTTAACCCAACTTTTCTTAAGTAATTCTTTTAATTAAATTCCATTATTGTCATTTAATAATTCATTTTTGTAAATCTAAATAAGTAAATAATCGTCTCCTAACTATTTACTTAGCTTTCACATACTTCTTATTTAATTCAGTATTTAGTCCTATTAAACATTTGTTATCATGATTAATCCTTTAAATGAATGTTTTTTAATTTATTAAGGCGTTACAAAATGACTTTTCAAGATTTCTATAACCAAGTGCCATTTTACGTTTCCCAATTGGTCCTAGTAGTCTTACTTTATAATGTCGTTCTTTCTATACAAATTAAAAGGAAAAAATTAAGAAAAAATTGTAAATGTACTTATGTTATTAGAATAGTTTATTATATTTATCATACAAAAGCCTCCACAAGATTTTATCATATCTCACACATTCTTCTTGTAGAAATTACGACTTATTTATCATGTAACCACGACCTAGGGGTTGCCCAACAAATTATGTAACGCCCTTCTATTATATTCTAGTCAACCATATTGATGCCCAAATGTAAATCCAATTTCAAAATGCAAAGAACACCGGAGCATCAGGGGTTCCTTTAGCTAAAACAATCCATTTCAGAATTACGTAATTGTAAATCACAGCTAATGGAAAAAACATACAATATGATAAATAAGTAAACAAAGAATCATGAGAGCAATATATATGAGGCATATTATGAATTGAAAATTTGTAATGGTGTAAAAGTGAATCATAGTACATCAGTAATTCTCTATATTCGAGTTACTAATAAACTAAGTATACCACGGATGTTCCTAAACAAATAAGTTAAACATGAATAAGCTAATTTATTGATAGCTAAATAGATAATGGCATACAAGCCACCAAAAGATCTAGAAACTTGCTCACGGTTGTCCTAAACACTTGACTTTAGGCATAGTCACAAGATAACCCAAGAGATATCATTTAAAACTAAGAAAAAATGCAGGTTAGACATAAGCCTCGTGTGAGAGGTTTTTAATCAAATTGTATAGAGGTATGCTACTAGTGGTATGTACTAAAAATAAAGAATAGAAGCGCTATTTTTTCTTCTCTTTTAACTTAGTGGAAGCCATTCCCCTTTCTTAACAGCCATCCATTTCTACTCTCCCAACCCTATCCTTTCCAGCACCCCTTTCATCGACTCATCCACATTCTCCAGCTTAGATGAACTTTTCTCAGCCTTCCTCTTGGCATCTTCCTTCCCTACCGTTGCAGCACTTACTGAACCCTTACTAGATCCGAACAAAATCAGCATAATGGTCTGCCATTTGTGATACCCATAATCCACACTTAGAAACAACCGGATTCCATAAGTATCATGGATGCCGATTCGTTATGGGTAGAATTTAAAAACATAACATAGAGCATATCAATACCATCTATATGATACACTAAATCTCGCAGTGGAAGGAATAAATATACTATCAACGCAAATATATAATAGACTAAAAACATATAATATTATAAAACATAAGATTTAATCATCATAATACAGTGTGCAAATGATACATTAATTCTCATACACGGTATGTCTCAAAATGAGTTTAGTTTATCTGTTAATATCACATAATACCACATAGATATAATCATAGTGATAAAATAGCTATGGCTCTATAGCTCAACTCTAGCGAGTAGAAATTATCATCTTTATATCAACCTACTCAAAAAATAAATAACTAATGTGAAAATAAAGAGAGTGTCAAACGTAATGTATGATGGAAAAGAAATATCACTATTTTTCATGATTACCAACATGTTGCTATATCATGAATAATACAAAATGGTAATATACGAGGTGATGAAACCGTAGCACAACCAGCAACTTCACCTGCATCAACAAGTTAGCATATTTTTAGCTCTATGTAATATGTGATAAGTCTATCATATACTAATCGTCACAGCATTGATCATGACTCAAATATCACATACTAGAGTAGTGGGCCTCGAATCTCTTAGTGAGGCCAAAACCCACTAAAAACGGTCGGTAATATAAGACCAATGCCACAACGCTTCAAATCATCATCCAGCACCTACAATCATAGTAGATATAAACTGGTATACAATGGCCTAGCTGCTATCATTTGTTTAACCAAAAGAATTAGGAAAAGTAACTCAATGCCGATAACATTTTGCACTCTGTTATCTCCTTTGCTATCATGATAGAAACTCTTCCATCTTCAAATCGGTGTCGCTTAACACACACAACTTAAACAACCACACCTTATTCTACAAATAATCTAGAAATATCAAAAAACAAAACTGTAGCTAAGGGATAGGACTTACTATGTATATGAACCATCATATGGAATCATATGTCACAGTACTATAGTTGCCATGTCTCAAAACAATAGGAAGACTCTATGAAACCACTATATGAACCGAATCTTGTATCAAACTATCGTCATAGCCTCTATCTCATCCAAATCCAACCGCTTATTTCCTAAAATGAGGTGTTCCATTCTCGAACTCATCATCTTGCTCCATATCACTTCGAACCTTATGAGCATCGTGCATGTCTCTTCAACGAATCTAGACTCTCGAAACATCAATTTCCAAAACACAAAAATCTATTAAACTCAACAAAGCATTTTAGATGTCTAAATGGGGTATTAAGATGGTTGGCCTCTAATGTTGATGTTTAAACCCAAAACATTTCAAAGTATCAAAATACATGTGAGTATTGTGGGATAAATTTCCTGAATTCCAACTATTTAAGTTTCGACTTAGACGTCTGAATGCCTAATTCATGCAGGTTTGAATCTAAATAGGGAATTTCTCTTAGTGGAAATTCTCATAACCATTTACTTCTCTGCTCACCTTTCTCTATCCGTCTTCGACGTACGGCTCTGTTTCACCAAGATACTTCACATTAACTATGTTTGACATGAATTCACACCCTTTCTATAGCTTATTCAACATTTGGACAAGTGCATCTCTGTACCAATGAACAACTTTGAGGTAATGGGTTGTTTTTATAACCATTAAAATTCAATAAATAAATACATCACTCCAAATCTTTATTCATAAAAAATCCAATTAGCAATGTCATGAATCACCTCTTTTCACTCATCAATTCCCAAGTCAACAATCAAATCAAACACAACAAGAATTCATATCAAGTTATTTAACAAATTTGTTCTACAATCAATTTCATTTCATTAACAAGATCATCATCTCTAAAATTCTAATTTAATTTCATTACTCAAGCCCTAACCAACCTTAGATATTTTAACATGATTTGTAGCATATTTATTGATCTTATATCATAGAAAATAAATCTCACTTGCCTAATATCAAGAAATCCAAACTTCAATGAAACCCACTTTGAAGCTCTCCTTTGATTTCTAAAATCTGACTTCAAACTTGTCCAAAATGTAAACTTGAAGAAATAGATTTATAGCGAATCCTTTAGCTTGAATTTAGATATTTATTTCAAATCTTTAATTAAGGGATGAAGATATTATATTGGTTTCACTCTTGGAACCCTTTCTCTAACTCAAGAGAACGAAGAAGAGGAGGAGGAGGAAAGTAACGAGAAGCTTTTTCTGCTTTCAGAATTAATAAGGCTAGTTCTGACCAAATGAACATTTTGCCACTATCTTCACTTTTCTTCTCATTTTATCAATATAATCCAATTTTAACAACTCTATACCTTTTTTTGGAGGGACTACTTCATTGATTTCTTTTTGGATGATCCTCCTAAACACCCTATTGAGAAGAGACATGATCTAAAGGTTTGGAAATTAAAAGAAAATGTCCATTATGATAACTCCATGTATTTTTTTTCAAGTCCTCTTACCTTTAAGAGTAGAGCCAAATATTGGAAGTTGGTTGGATCATAATTGAATAAAAGTTTTTATCATTACACGGTGGAGCTATTCTATTGACTTGATTGCGAACATGTCCAGTCCATTTCCGTATGGGTCCATTTCTGAAATTTCCTATCTGGCTACCAACCTTTTAAAGGTATAAACTGGTTAGCCAATCAGATTGGTGAGTTGATATGCTTCAATATCTCTACTGAAAGTAGGCACCATCTCAAATATGCCCAAACCCTTATCGGGATAAATTCTTTTAGAGATCTACCTACCCATCTACTCATATATCTCTTTAATGATGGAATGATTAATGCTGATGCTTCATATCAATGGAAACCGCCCATCTACCAATCTTTTGGTCATACTTTCATCATGTGCCCATTATGACTCATCTCTACTGGCCCTTTCACCAAAGAACACTTTCCTAAAGCTGTAACTTGCCATTAGAAAAGAATGGAGCCTACTTTTATGAGTGTGCCCCTAATTGAACCCCCTTTTTTGCATCTGCCTTCCAAGAACCTATTGTTAGCGATGCCCCTCCACCCCTACCCCATACTCCCTCTGCATTAATTTTGGCTACCTTCGCTTCTTACAGCGTAAGCCTCCTTGCCTCCAATTCTCTAATTACTTGCATTAGGAAACGACTTATCATTGCCTTTTAGTCCGATTCTCCTAGCCTAGAATGTTTAGTTTAGGAATTTCTCGATGAACTATCTTACGGGATTTATTTAAGCTAGAGCCAAAAAGATGGACTTGGAACAACCTGGATTTTGGCCTCTACTACTATTCAAGATGGAGAATCTTCTCAAAATGGGTATCAAACAATAAATGTAATGAGAGTGAAATTTACAACATGCTTATGGATAACGAGCTAGTTATGGGCGACGATGGTGAATACAATGCTAAAAATAAAGAGATCCTGAAGACCATGGACATAAAATATATCTTCTTGCGATGCACTTCGAGATTCTTCCCCAAACTCATTTGTGGTTCCTTAATTGCACCAGTCGATTGTGCAATTTGCTTCCATTAGAAATATATCTTGTACTTAAAGCCTATATAATGAATACAGCCAATGGCTTGCGATAATTATTCATGTTATTTATGTATCTTCTTGGTTACTTAGTCAGGCATGTTCGCTCTTATGTTGTATGGGATGTACCAATCCTACTTAGCCAGGCATATTTTCATCTGCATTGTTGGGTGGGCCTAATGGCCATGTACTTTTTATCCTGTTTATTATATCTAGTATGGCAACTGATTCCTTGAATTCACTCTTTCTTTTGGAACTAGATATTTATTTTGGAATTTAGATACTTCTTTTGGAATTTTTAATGAATCCTTCAACTTGTATTTTTGAATTTAGGTATTTATTTTGGAATTCGGGTACATGATATGTAAAGAATCCTTCAACTTGAATTTAGATATTTATTTTGGAACTATAATTAAGAGACGAAGTAATTATATTGATTTTGCCCTTGAAACACATGTTTTCAACTCAAGAGATTACAAAAGAGGAGGAGAAATCTCATTTCTGAATTAAGAAGGCTGGTTCTTTTCAAATGACCGTTTTCCCCTTATCTTCATTTTTCTTCTCATTTTATCCATTTTATCCGATTTTGAAAATTTTGATATGTTTTCCATGTATAAACAACATTACGAACGCAATGGAATATGCCTCAAATCCTTGTTCATTTCATTTTAAAATTTCTTCTTTTAGTCTGCTAGTTCATTAGTTCAATTAAAATGATTTATTTAGTAAGTTATTAAGTGTTAAAATATGGGTTATTATATTACCCCTCTTTTAAAAGAATTCTCTTGCCCCGAAATCATCAAGGGAAGATAATGTATCGCACCTACTTCAATGTACCCACATCACTAAGACTTAGCATCCCAGCACCAAAACTAGCAATTCAAACATGGTAACACAAAGTAAGTTCTATACTTGCATACAATTCTAATCAACCATATGAAAACAAAGTTTACTTAAAGTAAATGGAATCATAGTGGTAAAAAGTTACGGATCCAAAGCATGCATCTTCTTTTTAGCTCCCAAATACTATTTCCAAAGTCTTTTCCACATTAGACACAAACAAGCTTAATAACCTTGTTTTGAAGTCTCTTGCACCACTCTTAATGATCTAAACTAGTCCTCTAAACATAGAAACCTCTGGTCCAACACCCACTTCCACTAATTTACTTTGCTTGGTCAGTACAATTTTTTATATACACACTTGCTTAAGTGTGAAACATAAAACTCATTCTGCACGTCAGACATCTTTTTAGGAAGACTAACTTTATATGCAAACTTTTAGATGTGTTCCACAATAAGAAATATCCTAACGAATGTTGGTGCGATTTTTCCTATATCGCCAAATCTCGCAAATCTTTTTAATGGTGATGTTTTCAAAAATATCATATTGCCAACTTCAAACTCAAGATCAGTTGTCTCTAGTCGGCTCCAGACATTTTTCAAACATGAGATGCCTTCATTCTTTTCCATATGAATTCGACTTTCTCCAAAATCTCATATCATATGCAATTATTTCCTTATCTATCACTTCCTACCAATAAGTAGGCGACTTACAAGGGGTTGCATACAATGCTTCAAATGGTATCATGCCAACATTAGCTTGATAGCTATTGTTATATGAAAACTCAACAAGTGACAAGTGATCTTCCCATGATTCTTCGAAATCAGGAATATAAGCTCCCAAAAAGTCTACAATCATAAGGTTCACTTTCTCGGTCTGGACATTGCTCTAGGGATTGTAGGCCATATTGCCTAATGCATATTGCAAGCTCTCACAAAACTCACTCGTAAAAAATTGATCTCGATCACTCATAATACTAGAGAGTACACCATGCAACCTCCCTATTTCCCATACATACAACATCACCAAAGATGGAACGATTATTTAAACCTTCAATGGAATGAAATGGGCACTTTTCATTAAGCAGTCCAAATGACCCATATGCTCTCATTTCCTCTACGCCTCTGTAGTAAACCATCTATAACATCCATGGAAATATGTTCTCACTTCTAATGCAGAACCTCCAAAGGTAATAATAAATCAACAGGCTTCTTTGTTTATCTTCTTAATAAGTCATACCCTTCTCCAAGAATTATAAAACATGCCTTTTCATATGCTTCTAATAACAAGTACACTTTACATCATCATACATCTTGTTTCCATTAGGATGAATAGCCATTGTAGAGCAATGACACTTTCAAAGTAATTCTTCAATCATATTCTCCACTTTGGGAACACACAGTCTACCATCTCTACAAACCCAACCCTTCGCATCAATAGAATACTAGTCAACATGATTAGATTTTACCTTTTTCCTAGTCCGATCCTAGATCTCTACTATGCTTGTATCAAGCCTTTGGCTACACTGATCTTATTGACAAGTGTGGACTTAGCTTCCAATGTTGCCAATAAACTGAACAGCACATCACAAGGTTAAAAATCAAATTTTGCAATATACTCCAAAGCCTTTCATTCAACATACACATAAACCAATATAATATGCCTTTTACTCATTGCATCAACTATAACATTTCCCTTACTAGAAATAGAGGAAACTCCAAAGTCATAAGACACTAGAAATTCTATCCACCTTTGTTTTCTAAGATTAAAATCTTCTTGGAAGAATAAATATTTTAAAGATTTGTGCTCCGGGAATAGCTTAATCGTCTTGCTTAACAAATAACGCATCTATATCTTCAAAAAAAGACAATGGCTGCCAACTCCAAATCATTAGTTTGAATAATTCTGTTTATGATTCTTGAGTTTCCTACTTGCATATGAAATGATTTTTCCTTCTGGCATAAGAGCCACATCGAGTGTCATACTTACAAGCATCAGAATATATGGCAAATAGTTTAGATTGTTCTGGTATTACAAGAGCCAGAGCACTGGTCAATAATTGCTTCGCCTTAATAAAAGGTACTTCTCTACGTGCAACGTGTAAGAAGACTTGATTCTTATTAGTTAGCCAGGTCAAAGGAGTAGCAGCCTTTGCAAAATTCGAACTTTCAATAATATCCTATATACTAAACAAAAATACGAACTTCAATCGCATTACTCGATACCTTCCACTTTTGGACTATGGTAATCTTGCTTGGATCAAGTGAAATACCATGTTCAGATACAACATAACCTAAGAATCACACTTCTCTAGATCGACATTTTGAGCTTTGATGGAGAGCTTGAACTAGGAGTAGGTTGGACAGCATAAGATTTGACCACTTGCCCTCTCTAGAGAAAAACATTCATTCTTGAAATGTCTTGGTTAATCACAATTGACAATTCTTTCTTAGAGATTGACTCAATAATCCTTAGTAATCTGCCTATTGGTGTACTTTTTTTATCATAGATCAATACACCAAAGTTCTAAATGCAAGCTCTAGAAATATTAAACTAAAAGGGAGACTCGACTGAAGACAAGATGCCTAGGTCGAAAGCAATAAAAACAAAAGTGCCAAATGTAAGAATACGAGGATATTTTGTAATTTGGAAGCTTGTTCCTATCCATTGTTGCTAAGTTTCTTTACCGTGATTGTTAGAACCCAGATTGTACATTTTAAAGATGACAGCTATATCTTTATATAAATTTAGAATATAATATTATACAGATATAAGAAGATCTTGAATCAGAGAATCAAGGAGAAAACAAAGCGGAACATCTACATATCAAAAGCTAAGGAAGTATAGATAGTCAAGTCAAAATGTATGTATTTAGTCTTAACTATACTTGTAAAATCTCCTTCGTAGTTCATATGCAAGCATACACCTGCATATAAATATTTGATCTGAATTATACTTGTAAAATCTCCTTGGTAGTTCATATGTAAGCATATACCTGCATATATATATATATATATATATATATATATATATGTATATATATTCAAAGATCAAAGAGTTAAACAAGTTTAAAATAGGTTGTCTGTATAAAAAACATATTTTATATAGTTTGGTTGATTGAAAATATTTTCAGTCGACTGAGAGCAGTGGATTGAAAATATTTCCAATTGACTGAATTTTTATATTATACTATACAAACTTGTTTCCAAGTTGCTGCGTAAATCAATGTTTATATTTAGTAGATTGACTTTTTATACTTATTCGACTAATTAGCCTATAAACGGCTATTTTTTAAAAGTCACTTTGAATGGTTGCGATCATTCATGAACATCTCTGCGAATAGTAATGGCTATTCTAAACAATTGCTACCCTTCGACGCTACTCTTTGATATCTATAAATAGAGTTCAATATTTATGAATCATATTAACTTTTCTACTTGCTTTCTTAACTTCATTCTCCCTTTTGAGCACTCTTGAACTATATTACATTTAAATCTTATTCTTTACTCAAGAATCACTTGCTATAGTTCCATAATCATGGAGCATGCATCTTGAATCATCAACGTGATTATAGGAATTCTTGTACCATTAGTCAAAGTCTATTTTGAAAGAACACAAGGTTGTCAAGTCAAAAACTCTATTTTATTGCATATTCCTTCGGGCGAAGTGAGGGTATTTGGTCAGTGGAAATTATATGCGGAAGCTTCAGGACTAGACATAGGACAAAAGTTCTGAACTAGTATAAAAATCCTAATGTGTTTGGTTTTATTTACGATGATTTACTATATTCTGCGAATTAGTATTGCTTTATATACTTGAATACATATTTAAACCATATTATACGAGATCCTTGTGCACTTCCATCGAGAATGGTGTGGGAAGTGTAAGTGGAGACCAGTGGATCTTATGGAAATTATACTATGCCAGCTTGAATGTGGTTAGTAAAAAGGTTGGCCTAAGAGAATGATATCAAACTGAAAGAAATTTCTATTCCTTTCATAAACAAAGAAAGAACAAAAGGAAACAAGTAACTTATTCTAGCAACCCAAATAAAAACAGTCCTCATTGAAAACAAAACCGAAAGATCTATTAATCACAATAACTCTGAAGTTATGTGATATAACCGAAAGTTCTAAAGAATTCGATCAAGGCTAGAAAATGAAACTATAGGAAAGGTAGTCTAAATGTCATATTATTGAAGACAATTTAACAAAATACAGTTGGTCCAAAGTACTGAATCTTTTTATCGAAAGAGAAAGTGTGCTTTCATAGTGCATGAGCTTTTGGAAGAAGATAAAATCAAATTTAAGTTTGATCCAAGAACCAAAAAGGCCATACCCATCAAAAACCTTGAAGAAATTTGCATTATCCAAATGACCAAATGAAAACCATTAATATCGGAACTTACCTTCAGCCATAAGTTCGAAAGGAACTGATAGCATTCCTTCAAAATAGTTTTGTAACAACTAGTATTTTACATATTGGAGGATCGTGAAATATTATTTTAAAATCCAAATTAGGTCATATGAGTCTACAACTTTGGAAAATGTTGAGTATTGACATTTTCTATCCTTGGAATTTATAGAATGATTTTGACCTTGAAAAATTGTGAGGCCTATTAGTTTTGATTCCATAACCACTTCCAAATGAAAGGTAGTAAGGTTTCCTTTTCTATAAAGAGGTCATAATAAATTTTTGGATTTACTATTTAGGAGATATGGTTTTTTGAATTTAGAAGGCTTTTGGATAGATTTGTAGGTAATTAGTGAGACTCAAATTAAGCCCAATAGCCCATTTTGGAGTTTGTGCCTAACGGAGCTATAGGATGGTCTACATTTACATTTCACTTCCCAAAAATAGTTATAATCCACCATTAACAGATTTCATAGCATAAACCAACTTAAATGCATAATTAAATTCATCAAATCACGTAATTAGGAAGGTAATCGGTGATATTAAGCATTGGATCTCAGGATTGCTGCATGGGAGTTTGTTTTTTTACTGATTGGGTTGACCTTATATTGGGATTTTTGTATTTGGCGGTCCATAGTAGATAGTAGGAATTGGATAGCATATGACGTTGTGTATAGGATGAGCAGGAGGCTATATTTTCATATACCTATATGGGATAGCACATGGTTTTCTGTAGAGGACAAGCAGGTGGCTATGCTTACATATATTTACTTTTGGACCTACTATTGCTTATATTCTGATGTGCAGCAATATGGAGCTTCGGTAGTGCCTTTTTTATTTAGATATAATATAATATGGAGCAATATGTGCAACAATATTGAGTTTATTATTTGATGTATAAACTCTATAACCTGTGTATATGACTATAATGAACATGTTGCACTCTAATTATATGGTTCATTTAGTTATTTCCTCTTGCTTATTTTATATCTATGTTGAGCATTATATTTTATCCTTGTGCTGCGATATATACAACATGTTTGTTTTCGATAATTTCTACTTTACTAACCTTGACAATAATTCTACATTGATTTGGTATCATCGTAACATAGTATACATGTTATGTTTGGTACCATTGGTGTAGGGCAGTTGTCACATTTGGTATACAAGTGAGGTTGCATAGATAACCTAAGTGATACTAAGATGCATTGGAGATGGAGAGGAATTATCACTCTTACATTGATCAAGAAATATGTAAGAGAGCTTACTTATGATATATTTTGGTTTTAAAGCCATATAGTAGTATATATAAGATAATTCGCATTGCAACATGAGTATCATCGGTGCATCTTTTCTTTTTGAGAGACTGATTAATCTTGTTAAGATTAAGAATGAGCTAGCAACTAAGAAATGATGTGGGGATCTTTGTGTTTGGCATTTGATTCGAGGAAATATTCATATTGGCTGCTCAGAAGTTAGTGTTCTGTAAAATAGTTTGCTAAATTGAAGCATAAAGACATGACTATTTCAAAGTGCGAGGACAAGTTCAACATGCTTTCAAAATACGGTCTACCTTTTATCAATACTTCATCGAAGAAGAGCTAGAAGTTCATTATGGGATTAGACGATTGTCTCGACGAACGATTATTATGTCACATTGATGAATCCTTCTAGAAGTTTGTTGAGAAGGTTCTTCGACATGAGAGTTTGTATCCGAAGTCTAAGTCTAATGTTGTTCCAAAGAAGAGCCAAAGTTGTAGGTGAGCAAGGAGACCAGAGGAAGTGGAAAACAACAAAGGAAGGAGTTTCATAGAAAGAAAGGCAAATGAAAGCCTGTTTACTTGAACTTCAATTAGAGAGGTCATCTTAGTAAAAACTGCAAGAACTAGAAATCTAGAGAGAGGAAATGTTTTATTTATGATAAGGCCGAGCATTTAATGAGGGTCTATCCGAGCCATTAAAGAATAACCAGATCACATCTTCTTATGAGCTTAGTACCATTAAAACTTCGTCGAGTGCTTTATCTACGAAGGAGAAGGGGAAAAGCATTACAATCTAGGGTATGCTTTCTATTAATATTATACCTATTCATGTTTCATTTGATACCGTTGCATCGCATTCTTTTATATATGGTGACCTGACAGACTGATTAGGATTAAGACCTAACTTATTAGACAGACCTCTGGTAGTGACGTACAATATGGATGCTCCTACCAATTTGTGTACATTTTTTCTCATGGTGTTATCCAGCCATGGATATGTGTTCTCTTATGATTTTTTGTGCATGGGTTTGTATCACATTGGGATAACTTGTCGAAGAAGTGCGGGGTCATGGTGACCTCTGAGAGGCTATTGGTGAAGATAGGGACTAACATGGTAGAGTTAGACAACCTACTTGATGATGAGGTGGTTAGCTTTCTATATTTGCTAGAGACCCCGCTTGATGAGTTATCATATTGCCTATAGCTAGGGAGTATCTAGATATATTTGGGGAGACGACTGGATTGCCACCACATTAGGAGATAGTTATGCCTTTAAGGCATACAACACCAAAAGAGTTGATGGAAGTAGTAGTGCAAGTGAACGATCTAGTAAGACAAGGGTTCATTCATAGGAGTATATCCAAGTGGAGGAGCTTATAGTATTCTCTACTAAGGTAGGTGACTCTTTAAGGTTGTGTATTGATTACTGTGAGCTGTAAGGTGACGAAGAAGAACATGTATGCATGCGTGTATTGATGACTTGTTTGATCAACTTCATTATGCGAAGGTGTTTTCTTAGTTGGACTTAGAGATGGAGTTCCACTAGCTAAGAGTGGCGAATGCTTATATGTCTATTATTGCGTTTGATATGCACTCTAGGCTTTGTGAGTGGTTGGTTATGCCATTTGAGCCAACCAATGCCCCAATGTAGTTTGTTGACCTCATGACCATGTCTTTAGGGATTAGTTAAATAAGTCCATGCTTGTATTCATTGATGATATTCTCATCTACTCGTGAATGACAGAGAAACACAAGACACATTTGAGAATTGTGCTTGAGGTGTTTGGAAAGCACTGATTGAAGGTAAAGTTTTTTAAGTGTCACTTCTAGAGGAGAGAAGTGTGGCTTTTGGATCATGTTGTTTTCGGTTAGGGCATTGTAGTAGATCCTACGAAAGTAGCTATAGTCTAGCATTGGGACAAATCCAAGAGTGCTAGAGATGTAAGGAGTTTCCTTGGATTATCGGGTTACTATAGAATGATTCATGAAGGACTTTTCTAAGTTAGCAGTGTAGTTAACAAATTTGACGAAGAAGAATTGAACTTTTTCTTAGGATACAATGTGCGAGCATGCATTCATGTGTCAGAATGAAAGGTTTACAAGTGCACCAATGTCGGCCATTCTAAGTGGGAATGAGGTATTGACAGTATACACATATGCTTGTGGTGCCAAACTAGGCGCAGTATTGATGCAAAGAAGTGAAGTTGTCGCATATACTAGTAAATAGCTGAAATCGCATGAGTGGAAAAACCCAACCCATGATTTGGAGTTAGAAGTGATATTGTTCGCTTAAAAATTTGGGAGCATTATCTATTAAAAGAGAGATTTGAGCTATTCACCAATAATAAATAATTAATATTTCTCTTCTTCCAAAAGGATCTCAACCTTCTATAGCAGCATTAATATAACACATAATAATATAACACATAGTAATATAACCATGTATATAACCAAACTGATTTCTGACAACTACATATGCCCACGAAAATCTTATCTAACTAGATATACATCGTTAATATATATATATTTGGGATTAATCAATATTAAATCATAATATATGATATGATTACTATAATATATAAATAAAATACCAATTGATGATGCATTTGAGTCCACTTGAATCAATGAATTCCCTTCTCTAGTTATGCTTATCCATCAGATAACAAGTCTGGAATCATCGACCTTTTTTACCAAATAGTGCTTTTGCTTAACGTGAATTGATTTGAGATTCTTAGAACCGATATGAGGATTAATTTCGGCCAGCAAACTTGATAATTATGGCAGCCAAAGTTTTTTATATTAAGGGTTTAGAGATCCATATATATAGCCTTGTAAAAGAGAAATATTAGGACAATCTCATTACTTAGTCTATCTAAATCTTAGTCATCCATCTCTAGGTCTAATTCTAAGTTTTACCTACCTCCAATAAGTTTTCAAAACCAAAATTTGCAGCCCTTATGATAGGCTTTAAACCCATTTAAACCCAAGCCAAAATGCTATGCAATTTAATCTAATTTAATCGCTTATCGATATTGTATATCGATTGGTACATTTTATAACTATTATAAATATATAACAATTATTATTTCTCAAACCATATTCAAATTTTTATATAAATATTAATTAATTTAATTTATTTATAACAATTATAAACTAATTAAATCATTCGGCCTTAAGGAAATTCATCATTTCAGTTGTGTAACTCTTGGGTGTAAATTTGGTCAGCAATAAACACCGAACTATTCAAATGTTAACGTTCACGTGTCATCACTTATTCATTTTCAGTAAAATCTTATTTAATTTAATAAACGTTACTCGTTAGTTACATTTATATACACTAATTATCTTCGTCAAAACCGTATCACTTTGGGTTTATGGAATTTGGTAATCGTCAAAATTTCAATATTGTCCATATTCAACTCTATAGTCCACACACAAAATACTTGGTTTAATAATAACAATTATTATTAACCGTAATACTGTGGCCAAAGATTTTGACTTTGGGTTGACATGAGTTGACCATGATACTAACCTCATATAATTGAATGATGAATCCTCTCTTGAATAGTGTCTTCCTTCCAGTACTTTCACTTGACCCAACTATAATAACTTGATGGATGTCATTCCATGATTTGACTATAATCAAAGCAGAGTTTTTCATGTTGAAGATTGATAATATTCTCAAGTCGAAAGAATCATGTAAATTAGTCATATCGATATTTTCTGTTTGACCTTAGTTATATTAACCAACAAAAACTACCAAGTGAGTTGTTCTATAGCTATACAATAACTATCAGTACATAACCTCTAGGTGCTCCCATCAATCATGAGTAATACAATGCCCAACATTTGGAGAGCATTACACACATGGATACATTGATATCCAGCATCGATGCATCTTGACTAGGAATATTTAAAATGATGTGTTACGTAACAATGTGATCCAATACTCATGATTACAACTTGTTGCAATACTATCACAAGCATGTCATCTATGGGTTTTCTATTAAATATATATTTAATTATTTATAACACATTATAACAAATATATAACAAAATGAAGAAACACCTTTATTTCGACAAGAATTGATTTCGGAGTTAATAAATTACAGAATTGCCCCTAGGAAATACCCCTAACACTATCATCTCCACTTGCACTTGGGGCCAATTATGGAATCTCAATCCCATCCTCTCAATCAGTTTCTCGAGAACTGGCCGAGTTAGACCTTTAGTGAATGGATCTGCTATGTTGTCCTTAGTATCTACACTTTGATCACAACATCTTTCTTCTCAACGAATTCTCTAATCAGGTGGAACTTTCGAAGAATGTGTCATGACTTCTTATGTGCTCTTGGTTCCTTTGCGAGTTGTATCACTGCGTTGTTGTCGCAAAACAATGTCATTGGATTTTCGATATTGGAAATCACTCCGAACTTACTCAAAAACTTACGCATCCATATTGCCCCTTTTGTTGCTTCATTATGGGCGATATGCTCGGCCTCCATCGTGGAAATAGCAATTGTTTCTTGCTTGTAACTTTTCCAGCTAACAGTTCTACAACTTAGTGTAAAGACATAATCGGACACTAATTTACTATCATCTATATCACTTTGAAAGCTCGAATCTGTATACCCCTTCATAAGTAGGTCTCCGTTCCAAAAAACGAGGAATAGGTCCTTAATATTTCTTAAATACTTAAGTATACATTTTACGGCCTTCCAATGTTTTCTCCAGGATTAGACTGGTATCGGCTTACATATCCTAATGCATATGCTACATCTGTTCTAGTACACAACATAGCATATATTATGGATCCTACGACTTAAGCATAGGGGATCCTCTTCATACGCTCTTTCTCGTCATCAGTATAAGGAGCGTCCTTTTTAGAAAGGACAATTCCAAATTGCGTTGGAAAAATTCCACGCTTGGAATTCTCCATATTAAACCATTTTAGTATAGTGTCTATGTGCAAGGTTGGGACAATCCCAATAGCCACTTAGACCTATCTCTATAGATCTTTATACTAAGTATACAGGCTCTTCTACCAAATCCTTCTTGGAGAAGTATTTGGAAAGCCAAGCTTTCACTGATTGCAATAATAAAGTGTCATTGCCAATCAATAATAGATCATCAACATAGAGTACTTAGAATACGATAGCATTTCTCTGTTCCTTTTTGTATATGCATGCTTCATCTATGTTTTGATAAAAACGAAACTATTTGATTACTTTACCAAAACACTTATTCCAACTCCTTGAAGCTTGTTTGAGTCCATAAATGGACTTTAACAACTTGCAATCTAGTTAGTACACATATGTATTTGTTTGAGTCCAAACTGTTTGGTTATTACACATACGCCAAGAGCGACATAAAAAGATGCCCCTTGGATGATCTGAGTATATATGGGCAATGAAACAACTTTATCTTTACAACAAAACAAAGTGGAATCAAAATAGAAAAGAAATCTAGATAGCTATCATGCCTCATGCACGTCTTCAGAAGCTTATCTGTCTAACGAGGTACCTGAAAACCTCAACTCTAAAACTACTCAAAATAGATTGAGCGCCCAAGAGTTTAAGGGAAAAACATAAACTTTGAGTCAGACAAAAAGCCTGGTATGAATAATAATCTACCATCTTAAATCATTTAGATATCGAGTGAGACCACGCCGCTTAGCAGAATGGGTTTTCCCTTCACTATCTTATTCACAACTTTGTAAAACCATATACCGTGCTCCTGCATCCACTATGCTTAAAACATAGCAATTCAAAATAATATGATGATATGAGAATAAGTAAATCAATTCTTGATTTCTAATTCCCATTCATTCTAACTATCTGTCTCAGTTATAGTTTCTAAGGTCACTATTAACCTATTAATTTTCATGGGCTGACTAATAACATGTTTAGTGTTTATGGACTCCCCGTCCAGTTTCATAGTTTTCATGGGCTTGCTATTAAACTGTTTAAATTTATGGACTCCCTGTCCTATTTCATAGTTTTCATGGGATCACTAAGACATATTGGCCTTTGCCAATAAATTCATTGTTCCAAGGGTTCTTCCTGAACCTATTAATATCTCTAATAACTTCCCTCTTATCCTAGTTTTCATGGGTTGACTAGGAACCTATTTACTTCTATCAATAACTTAATCCGGATATAGTTTTCATGGGTTCACTACAATCCAATTAGCCTCTGCCGATAACTCTTTCTAATCATTGTTTTCATGAGATCAGTATGAACCCATTGGTAACTTCAATAACTTCCTAAACATAGTTTCATGGACTTACTATGAACTTGTCTATCTGACAACTTTTTTAATCAATGTTTTAGCATCCTATATTTTGGTGTTTCTAACCTCCTAGAAGCAATTCCACTCATTCGGGAGTTAATTAAATTTATATTCACTACTAGGTCAACCTAACTGGTTATTCTGCCCTTTCTCCCCAAAATACAGTTATAGGTCCATTATAATGTGATATATATATATATATATATATATATATTTAAAGAAGCAAACATAATAACATAATAATACCAACACCTATGGGCTTAACATCAATGAAAGCATTTTCACATAAAGCATGGTTAATCCCATTGACCTATTATTTTATCAAGGAAAAGCTTCTTCAAAATTTTATATTTAAAACCATTTCAAAACTCCTTTATCATAACCATGGGTTGCTTAACGGCAAATTTTCTATCGAGTTAGAAAACCGCCGACAAATTTTCAAATTAGATTTAACCGCAGGTTTATGGCGTACTATCGTTGTACACAGCGAGTACGGGTCGATCTATAGGGAATTGTTAGATTTTAAATCTATATTCAATCAAATTAACCCAAATTGAAGATGTGTTTAGCTGAAAATGTAGAAGACTAACAAAATAAAATTGATAAAAATATGAGAGTGTTAAGACAATTTAGAGATAAATTCACTATCTAGATCATATAGTTCAATACACATAAAATTATGATCTCTCTTTTTTGGTCATTAGTGAATTTAAATGATGTGTTTATCATAAGTATGGCTCATTTGTGCTATTAATTAGCTCAAAATAAGCCATCAAACGGTAACATAACCTTTAAACCATTTTAATTCTCATGTAAACGACAACAAAGTTGAAAATGAAAATCTATTTTAAGAATGGCCAATTAACTATTGTTAGAAATATATGCCATCAAATTTTGATTTAAACATTCACTTCTTTGCCATAATCATATGTAGATGACGAGGCAATTTGTGATTCATATGACTAAGCATAGCTTATTTGTTTTAAACAACATAATCCATCAAACTCAATAATAAACACAAAATTACATAAACATCATTTTCCATGAAGCACAAAAGGAGAGCATAACATCAAAATGTTACATCTACATATTAGAGAGCTTCATTACCCCTAAATTGAAGGGTTTAGGCTCTCATATTTGTTATAATACCAACAAATGTAGATAGAAACATGAAACAAGAAGAAAAGAAAAATGCAAACTAATAGAAAAGAGAAAAAATTTGATTGCATAAAATAAAATTTACACTATCAGCATGAAAGAAGAGAGAGCACTTAAGTAAAACAAAACACTAATTAACGTTTCATAAAAAAGGAACATGAAATAAGAATGACTAAGTAGCCATGAAAAGAGAAGGAGAGCCTGTCTTATATTTTTGATTCTAAACTAAAACTAAGTAAGAGGAAGAGACCTAAGAGAGACTAAAGAAGATGAGTGTTACATAAAACATAAGGGGTATTTATACATGCATGAAACCCTAATTCATATTCTTGGAGAGTGCCAAAATTGCCCTTGAGGTAGTGTGCCCACAAATTAATCATTAGCATGTAAATCCCCTACTTAACTGTACATGAAGATTTAATAGCCTTTTAGCATGTGCATTAGCTCCTAATTGAAAATCAAGGTGAGTAGGTGGGGTCCTCCATGTTCATGAGTTTGAATTTTTTTTCACCTTCATTTTCTTTATTTTCTTTTTGTGCATGCATGTCTTCATGAAATCACTTGTAATTTCCATCCCATTTTCCTATAAAATAATATAGAAATTCCCAATTCAGTTTTCTCAAATTAATATATGCACAAAAATGACCATTTTGCCCCTATATGAAGATGAATATGTGACAATTTGAATTTTGGTTTAAACAGGTTAAAATACCCGATATGATCATTTTTTTATTTAATTAGATTAAATATGGTGATAAAAATATACACATTTACATGCACATCATTTACCTTTAAAATGAGATTGGATTATTTTTTTAAAAACTAAGGCTTTCGAAACCTTTAATTCTTTCTTTCAAAACCATTGGAAAACCTCCATTCAAAAGCATTAAATTCTTCTTTCCAAAACTCTAGGCTCTTGCCTTTCGAAACACTTTAAACCTACCTTTTGAAACCATTCGAATGTATTAAAGTGAAACCATTCAATTATATAAGCATAGCTTTGAAACTATATAAAAGTATCCTTTTCGAAACCATTAGGTTTTTCTTTAAAATATCTTTTAGGTCAAGGTGAATATAAGCGAAAGTATCTCTTTTGGAACCATTCTTTTATCATATAAAAGTGGTGGGGAAATACTTGATGGCTTCGGAACCATCCTTTCGAAAGCACAAAACATTTAGGTAAAACACTTAAAGGTTTGCTTCGAAACCCACTTTGGAAGCCATTGCTTTTGAAACCCTTGAATCCTTTCGATAGCTTTTAGGAAGTGGCTCATATTTACAAAACAAAGGCTACCTTTCGAAAGCACTGACATCTTCAATTCCTTCGAAAGGCATAAGGTTGGCATAAGGGTTAAGGCTTGGTCGAAACTACCCCTTTTGAAATTATTAGTTTGGAAACTAAGTAACTCATTTGAAATCTATACTTAAAACAATAAGGCGGCAACCCCTTTCAAAAGAAGTTTAGAAAGACCCCACCGAATGCATCTGTTTCGATCGTTTCGAAAGCATTTATAAAACATGCAAGCGCATTTCTTTAGAAAATAAAAAAGGTTTCTTTAGTAAAACTTACGACACTCGCTAACTTAATTAACCTAACTCTAAGCTCAAAACTCTGCCACAACTCAGCCACTGAGTGCGAATTCTCAAACTATGCCCCGTAGTTTGTACCTAGTCACACGACTAGAAAGTAACACAATTTTAAAAAGAAATTACAAATAAAAACTTAAAAACTAAATAAAACCTATTTAAATAATTGATGCACAATGCTCAAAATTAAATCTGGCCCATTAAATAATTATCATAAAGACGTATTCCTCTTTTCTTTTGTTCATGATGACTACGATCATTCTTTGTTATTCGTTCTAAAGCTAGGGTTCTGTTAATTTGATGCCTCCGCTTGAAATTGTTCGATTGGAGTATGCTTCCGCTTCAATATGCTTCGTCAATCGAAACTCTGGCTTTAATTACTTGCGGTATCTTCAATGTGTCGAGCTCGAATGCTTGGATTAAATTGGTATGTGATTTTTGTTTTTTGATTTTTATTGTGCTCGACTTCGATTCGAGTTTCGTGACTTATTTCAATGCTTGCTTTGGTATTTGCTTGGACTTGAATTTACTTTGCCGATGATGATGATTGGATTTAAATAGGGATGAAAACACTATATATACGTTCGTATAATTCTAATTGAATTCTTCAAACACTTTTCTTGGCTGTTCAATTACGATTGAGTGTTGGTGATGACTTTTGACTTGTTCAATTCATACTTGTTATTCCATGAATTTGAATTTTGCTTCGTTTATTTCTCCTATGACCTGTTCGTCATTTTATCAACCGTGAATCCCATTTCTGGCTTTGACTTTGGCATTAAATTTATGATAAACTGGACATTGACTTATCCATTTCGTTTGAACATTCTCTTTTTTTTCTACCTTGAATTTGTTCGTAACGCAACTGTTTTTTACCATAAACAAGTAGACTGTTTCACTATTATACACATGTAAACTGCTTTGTTGTGTGTTATCTCCATGTATATACATACATATATGTATGTATATATGTATGTGATGGCTCGGCATCAATTCTGGTTGTGTTGCATTTTATGGCGGTCTGGTTGATACTGTTTGGTTGTCATGCCTAGCCTTGCTGTTTGGTTCCTGCTTCTGGACTGACCTTGGTTCGTTTTGCATTTACTTCAAGTCATTTCTAGGTTTCACATTTTCATGTGTGTGTCTTCGCTTGATCACTGTCACTGTGTTTGTGCGAGTTCATGCCTTCACACTTGTATTCTCTAATGTGTGTTCCTTGTTCCACTTGAGTCTGGTTCCACTGGCTTGCTTCGAGTACATATCCAGTGGCTTGTATTTTTCTTGTGCACTAGTAATTGAAACTGGCCCATATTTTCATGTTAGTTTGTAAGTGTGTGTTCATGAGTTTGTTGTTGTGGTCTTGGTTAAGGCTTCACTTGCATGCTCTGACTTATTGTTAAGGCTTCATGTATTCTCTTAACCCTGAGTTCTAATTTTTCATTCTCTGTTGCAAATGTATATAAGTGCATGTGCTCTTGTATTTTTTGACCATGCTCACTTGTCTAAAATTCTTGTTGTTTTGCATTTATATTTGTGTAAGCTTAGAAGTCTGAGCATGTCTGAGCTCTTTGTTTCCTCTGTTTCATGTGTACTTGTTATACTTGAGTCCGTCTGATGATTGATGTCACTGTGTATATATATATATATGTGTGTGTGTGTGTGTGTGTGTGTGTGTACGTATGTATGTATGTATGTATGTATGTATACATGTGTGTTCATGCATGTACATATATATATATATATATATATATATATATATATATATATTTATGCTAGCTTGTTGTATGTGGTTGGTCTGATTGTACTAGTTTGTTGGTCCGAAGCTTTTTTCATTCATGTATATTTGCATGTTGTCATGTTGAATATGAATGCTTGCATATGAACTTGCTTTTCAAGTGTTTTCCATGCACATCAACGTTGGTTATTTGAACTAACCATATGTGCTTCTTTATGCCTTTGTAATTGAGTCAAGTCTGCACTTGCTCTATCCTTTGTACATGTGATCGAGGCGGTTGTCATATTTGTTGGACCTGAGAAAGTTTTTTTTGTTTTGGTCGAGACTTCATGTATACATTGATTAGAGAACCGCCTTGATCATTTCTACATGTCTTTCGTGATTTCTGAACTGAATTTTGTTTGCATTCACCTGAGTTGAATCCAGTTTCAGCTTAGGTTTGACCTTATGCTCACCTGTCCCTGCAGTTTTAACAAGCATTTGTGTACCGGTGTATAGACCTTGTGGCATGTACAGTGATACACTGTGCATGTCACAAGTTATTCATGTAAGATGAATTAAAAGAAATGATGACAAACAACCCAAATAACCGAGGCAAATAATATTTTCAAAACACACACTTTATTGTGCATTGCAAAATATTTTCTTTTTCAATTTCACTGCGTCGGTGTTTATTTTGCAGATAGTTCAGATGTTGGATACAGGCTGGAACAGATTTGAAGATCAAATACGAGTGTTGAGTGAATATATAGTGAGGTTTAATACGTATGAAAAACTGTAAAGTGAAAATGCGTTGTAATCGAAGTTGTATTGCAATTGAAAAAGTATAAATGTAGTGAGAGCTCAAATTTGTACTATTTTAATTTGTAAAATATTTTATTCCAACAAATATTTATTTAATTATGTGACAAAATAAAAGTACGATAACAAATACATTTAAACAATATATATATATATATACGTGTGTGTGTTTATTATCATCAAACAAAAATCATACATTATTCTACAATCTCCCCCTTTTGTTGACAACAAACATATATTAATATTTTGACTTTATTAAATGTACTTGGTCTTGGTGGATTCTATTTGCTCCCCCTATTTGAATACTCCTCCTACAACAAAAACTCCCCTTACACAAATGCGTGTAGTTAAAACTAACAAATTAATTAAAAATAAATTTGATAAAAACACTTTCGAACATTAGTAAGGATATCGCTCAGAAACCAAAATCTTAACCTCTCTCCCCCCTTTCGTTATCATCAAAATAATAATAGTGACTGAAATAGCTACGATTTTGATTAAAATATAAAATCAAATCAAGAGGGAAGTATTAATTTTAGATTCCAATTAATCAAACAAAAATCACAATATTTTATTAATTAGAAACAAACTCCACTTTTGAGAAATAGTAGGATTATTGAAAATTATATATAGTGACGAGAATTTGATATTTTCAATAAAGGAATAATTTATGCATTTTCTCTTTTCAAATATTATACAAAAAATGTGAAGCGCTTACTAACCATGCATAACCGTTAGGACTTCTAAATGAGGTTAGTAGTTACCTCTTTTTAAAAAAATATGTCAATTATTTTCTAACCATGCATAACCGTGAGGGCCTTTAAATGAGATTAGAATATACTTGATATTTATCCCTTTCTTATATGTGTCCCATCCATGCCTAACCGAAATGAATTTTAAATGAGAATGGAATCCCCATATATAGAAACTCAAGTAATTCATCCATGCATAATCGCAAGGACTTTTAGATGAGAGTGAATACTTTAGGATATAATTATTTTATAAAAAAAAATTCCTTATTTTGAAATACCAAATTCTGCCCACTATGTTATGATGTATGGGTTGACAGAAAGATGAAAGTGATAGAAATGATCATGGAATAAGTATTAATCTAAAAATATTATAAAATTTGTTTAATTTTCATGAAATTATAAAATTATACTTCCTCTTGTTATGAAATATATTTTAAGCACTATCCATCACTTTTCATGCATTATAATAATTTTGGTAAGTTCCAAAAGATACGATTAGTCAATGGTTATGCTTCCAAGAGTAAATCTCTTACTGAAATAAACTAGAGTATTTTTACCATGATGAAAACCCAAGTTTCATAACATAAGTGAAAATTAATTTTTTGTATGGGGTTTTTGTGAAAATGACTTCTAGTTGAAAATCAATATAAATAATCAAATAATTGCAACAATGATTTCAACATGAGATGATATCATATACCACTTGCATTTGAGGTATTCATGGTGATGTATAATGGCATATAATAAAAACGTGTACTCCTCAACACTTGAATTGTTTTTATTTTTTTTGAAATTTTCAGCACGTCCATTTATATCAAGCATGTAAAGTAATTTATATTGAGCAAAAACACACATTCAAAAATTTGTCAAGGTAGTTTTGAAAATTAATTAAATTGATTTGATAGACATGAAGAGAGTCAATAATGATTGTTGTTTCAAAGTAGTTGACAATCTTTGTTTCAAAGAGTCACTCAATTAGAAACCTTAATTTGGATGATAAAAGTTTGAAGATTGATTTAGCTCATAAAACAAGAGTTTTAGATGTTCAAAAATGCTACATACCAAAATTGGTTTCAGGTCAATTTGCCAAATCAATCGAAATTATACTTGAAATACCACAACTTGTTTGAGTAAAACAGATATGCTTTCTGAGTTATATATTGAATTTATTGCAGTTTTTCATGACATTCCAAAGTGAATCAATGAAAACAAAAAACAGAAAAGTTGTAGCATTATCGGTTAGCTTCCCAGAACTTCTAATTTCAAAAATCAAAGTTGAGATGTTCAAGATAAGATACAAATACTTTAACAATGTCAATGAAAACATAATTAACAATATATGAACAAAATCGAGTTAAGAGATCATACCTCACTTTCCATCAATGTCGTGATATCCGAAATATGATGATCTCCATCTAATTTTCTAGGCTAAGGAACATTTAAATTTTAGTTTATCAATCACCAAGAACAACTCGAAATCTATCTCCATCAAATTTGTTCCTTAGCCCACTTATGTGTCTAATTTTGGAGATGGCAAGTGGTCTAACTAAGGATGTTGGACCATTATTATTATCTACTGAAATCTTTGGCACCCAATTGGTCTATATAAAACCGTTAGCATCTACAATTGTACCCTTGAGAATCCAATTTTTTTTAAATTTCAAACCGGTCACATTCATACTTTTTGGAATTCATATTTGTTTAAGGTTTTGTGTTTGTATATATTTCGACAATTATTCTTGTCATGTCCAACATTTCCACACTTTACACATTCGGGTATCACACGTTTTCCCTCAATAGTGTTATTAATCGTTTGTTCATATTTTCACACTTTCACAAATCCAAATCCTTTCCATTTATCCATAAAGAGTTGATTTTCTAAGAGCATATTAAATGATTTTTCTCTAGTGAAATTTTTTCGAGTAATCAACTCAAGTTTATTAACTTTGGACTTTAAAAGTTTACTTTTATTTATTAGCTTCGAACAATAACTAATGGTACTATCTCTCTTTTCAAAATTATTCATTTTCAAGCTCTTTAATTTTAGTCTCAATTTCTAGCATTTTAGCTTCAAAGAGTTGGAGTTTTTTAAATTAATTTTTTTTCAAAATCCTTGAATTTTTCAATTACCTTTTCAAACTCGTGATTTAATCGAATAATTTCAGATTTGCTCAAAATCACTTTTCTTTTTCAAGGGTTTTGAAATTTTCGTTGACCTCATTTAATTTATTTTCAAATCGCACATTTAGAACTCTCCAACCTCTTAAAACTATCCAACTCTTTTTGCAAAATATTATTTTTATAATCAACTCAGTTTTGTTTTTCTTTCGAAATAAAATTTCGTTTTCTAACTTTCGAAAGTTTTCATGAAAAACAGGCGAATTCTTTTTCATAGTCCAAACACCTTTTGCAATTAGAATATTTATTTTTCTTAATATTTTTAAGCTCATTTTCCGAATCATTATTTTTCCGACGCAGTTTAGATTGTTCCCTTTTCAACTTATTATTTTTCACCTCAAGAGCTTCATTATTTTCAATTAATTTTCTGTACAAGAGAATTAAATCACTGAATGAAAGATCACTTATCTCATCGGCTATTGAATCTTCATCACTGCTATCTTTTGCAAATCCTGATGCCTTTTGCAAATACTGTCAAGCACATTTCGTTAACTGAGTCGACAGTGGAGAATTTCTCACCGTTGTTGACTTTGCACCATATACCGCATCAAAAGTATTTCAGATTTCCTATGGACTTTCACAATGAGAGATATGGGCTAAATTATGTTGATTAATATGAGAATATAGTATACGCATAGCAAAAGCATTAATCGAGGTATTTTTCTTGTCCACTATATCACACCCATTTTCAATAATATCCCAACAATTAAAATTAGTAGATTTTACACAAAATTCCATTTTCAGTTTCCAATTTAAAAAATATGTTCCATCAAAAATAGGGGAATAATACTGGGCCGACTCCCGCTAGTTTTGCAACTAGGGTTAGACATCTATGCTATTAACCTTTCTCTGATACCACTTGTAGGATCGTTTTCACCCTAGAGGGGAGGGGTGAATAAGGTGCACTAATAATAATAAAAATTAATGCGGAAATAAAAAGAATAACAGAAAGTAATGTAGTAAAAGTTACACACAAATTTACCCTGCTTCGGCAATAACCTACCTACGTGCTGTCTCTAAGGTTTCTACTAGAAATTAAGTAGTCGGATGCTTACAAACACACGTAAAGTTATGACACCCGATAACTTGACTAACCAAACTCTAAGCTCAAAACCCCACCACAACTCAGCCACTGAGTTGCGAATTCTCAAACTACGCCCCATAGTTTGCACCTAATCACATGACTAGAAAGTTACACAATTTTAAAAAGAAATTGAAAATAAAAAAAATAAAAGACTAAAAAAAACCCTATCTAAATAATTGATGCCCAATACTCAAAATTAAAACCGGCCCATTAAATAATTAACATAAAGACGTACTCCTCTTTTCTTTTGTTCGTGATGACTTCGGTCGTTCTTTGTTACTTGTTCAAAAGCTAGGTGTCACGACCCGAAATTCAGCGTTCAAAAATCGACATCAAATACCTCACTTATATTCGAATGCCGGAGATTCGAACGTCAAATTTCAGTTTGGATGGAGGTTATAACAACATTAGATGAATATAAAAAGCAGAAACAAAATAAACTGCCATACATCAATATGCTAGATACAACATCATCACAACATTCATTACAACAACATCACCAACATCAGAGTATTCTTATACATATACAACACAACTTCAAAATAGACCATCACAACAGAACAACAAGTGATTGTATTCCAAGAAAGTCTTCAAAGAAATGAAATGATAGCGAACATTCAACTAAGAACCTTGAGATCCAAAAGTTTTCAAAATACCTCCAAGTTAAAACCTTCAAAAACCAGTAGCCTCCAAACCATAAGACTTCAAAATCCAGCTAGCACCAAAAACACGGAAGATGTGCTACTAGGCTACCTGTGTGAAAATTATGGGCACCCAGAGTTTAGAATGGAAACAATAAACTCTGGGTCAGTCATGGGACTGGTATGAGTAAACAAAACAGTTTCTTTGAATAAAAAAACAGTTTTTTAAAAGAAAACCATTCATGCTTTTGGAACATGAAACTACCATAAGGCCTCCCGGCACACACACAATGCAATCACACACTTGGGGGAGATTTGAGAAAACTCTTTGATATTATTATTAGTGCATAGTGTAGAAAACATTTTCGAAAGTATAATATTAATCTTAGCCAGCATACGTACCATTATAGTATGCCTACTATAGCTACCATATTAGATGGCAGGTTCTACAACTAAAACCGTACTGGGTTCGTATTGGTAATTGGATTTCCAACAAATGGTCAGGCTAAGTAACTTCTTGGGCCACATGGGTACGCCTCTGGAGGGACGTCTCGAGAACCTAACCGGATCTCTGCCAACACAAGACCGGGTTACCTCTATAACTAGGTAACTACTGACACAAGTATGTCATCCCCCGGTCGTAACCAACCTTTATCCAGGGCCCAACAAAAATAATCACAAAGTAATATATATTTGCGATATCCACATAAGTTAAGTATCTCGGTTCCATACCATGATACCGCTTCTATCCAGAAGGAAATGCACATACCCTAAGGGGAGCTACCCCCAATAACCTTGCTGCATCTTTCCTGTTTCGACCATTACCGTGTTGTGAAGTTCGACGAAGACTCGTCCACAAAGCTACGCTTTTCACAAAATCCATGCTTTGATCAACAAATGATCAGCAAATGATCATAAATACACAGCAGCACTTAGCGTGCCACTTACCATATTGGGAGTATATCGCTGATAACCTTCGACTACATAACCTCTGAGCTCGTATGTCTCAGAGAAGGGTGTTAAGCTAAGAGAATAAATCCTCCACCACCAACAGATATGTATTTGAAAGAAATCGGCTTTATATCTCAAAGTGTTGTGTCAGACACACGACCATACAAGTCTGTTCCAGGTTCGAACAGAACCGAAGGCACTTCCGAAGAAGTCCTTGCAATCCGGACATCCACAATCCCGATCGGACTCCCCATCACATATGGAGAACTCTATACCGGAGCAACTTAGTGCAGAGCCATTCGACAGGTTATCCTACCGTTCTCGAAGATGTCAGGTCTTCAACACCGTCTTCAATTGTTATCCATTTCGTCGTATCACATATTCGGAATGGGTTATATGACACAAAGGTCCTCTTCCGGCTAATCCGAATAGTGAGCGTCAATTCTAAAAACATATGAATACGTCATTCACAAAGATTCACAGGTTCGATATGGGTTTCGGATAACCAACTGGAATCCGACTCCCCGTCGCATTGAAATTCAAGTGCCGTTTTACGGGTCAAAAGGGTTTCATATTCACATAGAAAATACAGAATCACAGCTTGGCACAAAGCAATTCATATCACATAGCATCACAATTACAATCAGAGATATCAATCAATACCCATCATACAATAGTTATAAATCATATCCAGCTAAGATGAATCAATCGTGTGATTTAAATTAATTAATCACATAATTAATTTCATTAATCATCTTTAAATCAATGATTAGTTATCCTTAATTAAAATTAATTAAATCTTTAATCATCTTCATTAATTAATCATTCCTCAATTAATTACCCTAACTAATTAATCCTTAATTGTTCATAAATTAAACCTTAATTTCTTTTATTAATTTATTATTTCCTTAATTAATTATCTTAATAAATTAATCATTAAATATTAAGTAATTAATTCAAATAGTTATTTTAATTAAATCATTTATTTCATAAGTAAATGATAAATTACCTATTAAATTCAAAAGATAACCTTCTTATCTTTGTTAACCATTTTGATTTTTCTTGTAAATCTAATTTAAATTCATCATATGAATTGTCTTGAGAGATTAAAATTATTTTGTAAAACATTTCATCTTATCATCATTTTTAATTACATTTTATAACTGATTTTTATAAGTAATGTGACAAAAATTAAATTAAATTACTTAAAAAATCTGAATTACTTAACTTTAATTTGTTTTAAATTCAAATCAAAATTATCCTTTAGAACACGAGTTTTAAAATTTTAAAAGTTTTGAATTTCATTGTTTTTATTTGATTAAACAGCCCTGGTATGCCGACTTCCCTGAGCTCCTTCGAGTCTTCCCCAGAATTTCATCCTACTTGCTTCGAGATTTTCAAAACTCGACCCGAGTGACATTTTTTTTCTCAAAATTTTGTTAAGTATAAAAACCAAACCCGATACAATGCTAATTTAACACGAGCTCACCTTCGAGTTTTCCACCAATTCCCTCGTGCCGTGTTCGAGCTTTTCCCTTGCCTTTCCCAAATTTCACAACTGACACACAACCAAGCACATGCACGTGCACAGCCACCTTCGCCGTCGTTGGTCGATGCTGCGGCCACCAACGAGTTGCCTACCGTCCCCCAAAACGATACGAACACCTGAATTTGGGAAAATTTTGAAAACGCGAATCGAGACCTTCGACCCAGAACCCATCAGAAACGTCATCTGAACATTTGCCTCGTGCCGCCTCCCCAGGCCATTATCGGCCACCAAACTTGGACCCTAGCCTCGTCATCATGTCATGCTTCGATTAGCACCATTGACGTGAAGTCCGATCATCTGTGGAAGGTGCAGCACCGTGGTTTCTAGCATGAACAGAAAAAAGCTTTTAAACCCTAGTTTGCTTTCGAATCAAAGATCTAAGGGTTTATAAGTTAATCTAGTATTTTTTTGATGATTGCAAATGTTAAATCATGCTGCCACAACAATCTCGACGCCCAAAATTCCACAGATCACTAGAATTGCTCAAAAATTCATTTTTAGTTCAACCTCCATTTCCTAGAGGAATGTTCAATGAAAAAACTAAATTTTTGATTCTAAAATCATCACTTTTGAAATAGATTCACATGGTATTATAGAAATTAAAATATATGAAATTCGAATTTCTGGAAATTTTGAATTTTTTGTGGCTGCTCTTCATTGTTTCCAGAAAGAAAATCTTTATAAAATTTGCTTTAGTTTTTTCTGGGATAAAATACAGGTTTAAAACAAAACTTTAACTTGTTTACAACCTTTTTCAAAAGTAAAGAGGAAGAGAAGGATTAAAAATTTGATGTGAGTTACTTGTAAACTTGTAACTCAAATGTAACTGTTTTTTTTTTCTTTTTTTGTTTTTTTTTTACAGTTTCTAGAAAAAAAAACTTCAACCTTGCTTTTATTTAATTACTGAAACCTGGTCAAATTTCATTACTTGTCTGGTTTTGTTATTAAAACATGGTGCAAGCTTAAAGCACAAACTCCAACTTGTTTAATTTTTCAAATGCAACAGGAAAGAGAGGCAGAGGGAAAGGAAAGGGATTTTGACAAGTTTCCACTTTTTTCTGAAACTAAAACCAGAGACTGAAATTTGTATAATCAACATGCAAAAACAAAACATTCATTCATATATTCAAGATGCAAAATAAAGTTTAACTTCCCTACATCATCTAACATCCACACAGCAACCAAAGATTTGAGGAAACAAAAGTTTACTCACTTTTTTTTCCAGAAGTCCTGACAGTTTTCAAACAGAGATGAGCCTGAATTTCTTCTTCTTCTTTTTCTTACTTTAATTCTTTTTAAACTTAGATCTGCAAATTGATGGTTATAGATCAATAATTACTCTTGTTATATTCATGCATTTAATTAATTAGTGACCAAAATTTTTAATTTACTTACAGTAAATTCTTAATAGAACAGAGAACTCTTCTATTTTCAGCAACTAGAAACTAGAAATAGCTTAGGCCCTGAACTTGAATTTTTTTCCTGCAAGTAATTGATTGAATATTATTGAATTAAACTATTTCTTCATTAGAAACTACAACTTCAAGTTCAAACTTTAAAAAGAAAAATTACTTGCCTTTTTAATTTATTTTCAGAAAAAAAAAAAAGACTGCTTGAAACCAGAAACTCCTGCCTTCACAAATCTGCAGTTTTTGTTCTGAATTTATGGTTAAAACTTGATTTAAAAGCCATAATTTTATAAACTATACAGTTGAAACAAACTTACCTGAGTGTATGTAACACACTACTATTTTGAAGCTTGAGGAAATACTCAGATTTTAGTTGAATTGAAGAAGACGGTTTTTTTCTGGAATTTGTGTCTCGATTTCAAATGTTGAGGAGGTTAGGCTTGTTCTTAATGATTTTTTTCTTTTTTTTCCTTTTCCGATGTAAAGATTTGCACAGAATTTTTTTTCTTTTTTTTTATGAATAAAAGAGTAAGAGGAAAAGATAAATGACTTATAAAATTTTATTTCCTTTTCTATAAATTTCTTAAGAAAAAGAAAACGATACAATGACACTTGTTATTTTTTCCTCCCTTGAATTACATTTGTCAACATAGTCATTATTAGTTTAACACTTGTAAAAAAAATTTCTTTATTAACATAATATATTACACTATTTAGATTGTATTTAAACTTACATTTCCTATTAAAAATATGGCTTTATATTAATACACATTATTAAAAGAGAATGTTTTTGAAATTATATACATATTAAATAAATTGCATAGATATACATTTATAAAGCCAAATTATTTTAATTTATTTTAAAATTTAAATTCAAATTAAAAATCAAATTCAATATATAAATTCAAATTTACCCACATATGCACTCATACATATATATTCACATATATGAATCAAAATTTAGATTCAAATGATTTTAAAACTTCAGTATTTCAAATTTTAAACTCAAAAGAAATTTGAAATTTTTATTCATTTAATTTATCACTTATTATTTATTTATTTTGTTACTTTTTAAATTGGATTATAAAAGTTCAACATTTACCGAATTTAAATTGATAAATTTTGGTATGTTACACTAGGGTTTTGTTAATTTGATATCGCCGCTTGAATTTGTTCAATTGGAGCATGCTTTCGCTTCGATATGCTTCATCAGTCGAATCTATGGCTTTGATTACTTGCGATATCTTCAATTATGTCGAGCTCGAATGCTTGGATTAAATTGGTATGTGATTTTCCTTTTCCAATTTCGATTATGCTCGACTTCGATTTGAGTTTCATGATTTATTCCAATGCTTGCTTTGATATTTGCTTGAACACGAATTTATTTTGCGGATGATGATGATTGGGTTTAAATAGGAATGAAAATACTATATTTACATTCATATAATTCTAATTGAATTCTTCAAACACCTTGCTTGGCCGTTCAATTACGATTGAATGTTGGTGATGACTTCTGACTTGTTCAATTCGTACTTGTTATTCCATGAATTTGAATTCTGCTTCGTTTATTTCTCCTATGACCTGTTCATCATTTTATCAACTGTGAGTCCCATTTCTAGCTTTGACTTTAGCATTAAATTTGTGATAAAATGCACTTTGACTTGTCCAATTCGTATGACCATTCTCTGTTTTTGCTGCCTTGACTTTGTTCGAAATGCAACTGTTTTTTACTGTAAACAAGCAGACTGCTTCACTGTTATACACATGTAAAATGATTTTTTGTGTGTTATCTCCGTGTATATACATACATATATGTATATATATGTGTATGTGATGGCTCGACATCAATTTTTGTTGTGTTGCATTTTATGGTGGTCTGGTTGATACTATCTAGTTTTCATTCCTGGCCTTGCTGTTTGGTTCCTGCTTCTCGACTGACCTTGGTTTGTTTTTCATTTTCTTTGATTCATTTCTTGGTTCCATGTTTTCATATGTGTATCTTCACTTGATCACTGTCACCATGCTTCTGTGAGTTCATGCCTTCATACTTGTATTCTCTAGTGTGTGTTCCTTGTTCCACTTGAGTCTGGTTCCACTGGCTTACTTCGAGTACATGTCTAGTTTCTTGTATTTTGCTTGTGCAATAGTAATTGAAACTGGTTCATATTTTCACATTTGTTTGTAAGTGTGTGTTCATGAGTCTGTTCCTGTAGTCTTGGTTGAGGCTTCATGTATTCTCTTAACCTTGAATTCTAATTTTTCGTTCTCTCTTGCATATGTATATAAGTGCATGTGCTCTTGTATTTATTGACCATGCTCACTTGTCTGAATTCTTATTGTTTTATATTTATATTTTTGTAATCTTAGAAGTTTGAGCATGTTTGAAGCTCTTTGTTTCCTCTGTTTCATGTGCATGTATTATACTTGAGTCTTCCTGGTGATTGATGTCACTGTATATATGTATACATGTGTGTTCAGGCATGTATATATGTATGCTAGCTTGTTGTATGTGGTTGGTATGATTGTACTGGTTTGTTGGTCTGAAGCTTTTTGCATTCATGTATATATTCATATTGTCATGTTGAAACTGAATGCTTGCATATGAACTTTCTTTTCAAGTGTTTTCCAGGCACGTCCACATAAGTTGTGAACTGGACATATATGCATCTTTATGCCTTTGCAATTGAGTCAAGTATGCACTTGCTCTATACTTTGTACATGCGATTAAGGCAGTTGTCATATTTGTTGGACCTGAGCATGTTTTTTTGTTTTAGTCGAGACTTCATGTGTACATTGATTAGAGAACTGCCTTGATCCTTTGTACATGTCTTTTGTACTTTATGAACTAAATTTTATTTGCATGCACCTGAGTTGAATCTAGTCTCGGCTTGGGTTTGACCTTGTGCTCACCTGTCTCTGCAGTTCTAACAAGCAAGTGTGTATCGATGTGCACGACCTTGTGGCATGTACAGTGATACACTGTGCATATCACAAGTTATTCATGTAAGATGAATTGAAAGAAATGATGAAGAACAACGCAAATAACTGAGGCAAACAATATTTTCAATACACGCACTTTATTGTGCACTCCAAAATATTTTCTTTTCCAATTTTACCATGTCAGTGTTTATTTTGCAGATAGTTCAGATGTTGGATACAGGATGGAACAGAGTTGAAGATCAAACACGAGTGTTAAGTGAATATTTAGTGAGGTGCAATATGAATGAGAAACTGTAAAGTGAAAATGTGTGGCAATCGAAGTTGTATTGCAAATGAAAATGTATAAATATAGTGAGAGCTTAAATTTGTACTATTTGAATTTGTAAAATATTTTATTCCAACAAATATTTATTTAATTATGTGATAAAATAAAATAGTACAATAACAAATAAATTTGAACGAATATACATACATACATACATATATATATAATGTGTGTGTCTTTATTATCATCAAAAAAATCATACACTATTATCTTCTACAATAAGCCCTTCCATTAAGCAACATAATTAAATCATTTGGCTCTTCCTTTCAAAATAATTTAATTCTCATATTAAATCACTTAGGAAAAATCCCAAAAAATCATAGAAATTCATTTTTAATATTTTATCTAACATATCTAAATTTCAGACCCAAATTCTCAATATAATTTTCAAAATAAATTTCTAGACCCAATTAACCATATTTTCCTTTGAAAATTCAAAAAATTCTCCATAACTTGAAAAATTACGAAAATTAAAACCCAACTACAAAATCATGTTTTACATAACATATAAATTCCTCATGGCATTCTAAATTCAATGTAAATGATTTTACCCTTAAAATCGTGTATAAACCATTTTCAAACAAACTTGTTTGAATATATCATATCATAAAATCCAATCATATCATCAAAAATCATCATAATGGATTTAATCTTAAACCCGAAAATCAAATGATCATATAAAGTAAAATAGAGATGATCTAGACCTTGTTTATGATAAGGACTTTGAGATTAGATCGAGATTAATCTCCTTGCTTTAATTTCTTAGCTTTAGATTTAATTTTCTACTAGTAATGACCGGCTATTCTTCTCTTTTGTTTACGTTTTTTGTGAAAATGAAAATAAATATGAATGGATTGTAAAACCGTTATAAGGGTTATGGTGATAAGGTGCGGCTATTTCCCAATACTCCCTTGTGTAAATTAATTAGCCTATAAGCCATTCTTAAGCTGTTTAAATAATTAAGCACGATCTTTAATTATTTATTCAAATCTTAATTCCCTCATCACTCTATTATTTACATTATTCTATTTAATTTATCTACTTAAATCTCCTGAATAATGTTATTAAAAATTAGAGGTGTTACAACTTTAGACCTCGATGTGAGTAAGTGCTAGAAGTATTGGCAAGTCTAACTACTAGACCTACTTTAACTGAGCGAATTGGTACTAGTTAGAGGCATGACACTAGGGTGGTGGAGATAGATTAGAGAAGAAGTGGAGTCTAAGGAGATGAAGCAATATGGACTTGACCGTGATGGTTGGTTCCATAGGGTTGGGAGATTATTTGTACTTTATGTCAATGGGTTGAGGGATGAGATGCTATGTGAGATTCACTAATCAAGATTGGCCATAAATCCCAAGGATAATAAAATGTGTTGTGATGTAAGGTAGGCATTATATTGGGAAGGGATGAAGATTCAGGGCCTTCATCATAAAGTATGTGAACCGTCAGCTATTAATAGCTAAACATAAGAAACCAAGTGGTTTGCTGCAACCACTTAAAGTTCCTGAGTGGATATAGGAATATCTTTCGATAGATTTCATCAATAGATTTCCTAGGATTAGAGTAGGATGTGATAGCATCAAGGTGATAGTTGACAGACTAATAAAAAGTGCTCGACTCATAACTATAATATCTAATGGAGTGACATCGAAATTGACCGAGTTATATGAAAATCGGATAGTGTGATTCCATGGTGCGTCAAAGAGAGTTGTAAGTGATCAAGGCCCATTGTTTACTAGTGGGTTTTAAAATAGCTTCCAAGAGGCGTTAGAGACAAAGCTGCATCTGAGTACAACATGCCCGCATAAACCGATGGGCAGACCGAGAGAATGAATCCTATATTAGGGGATCTTGCATGCCTGCATAACTGACTATGGAGGCCCATAAGATGATCATTGTATCCTTTTGAATTTGCATACAAGAATATTATCAATCTAGCATTGTTGTTGAACCATTTGAGGAATTATATGGTTGACCGTACAACACACCTTCATGTTTGTGGGAAGCAGAAGAGAAACTAATACTTGGGTCTGATATGATCAAAGAAATTTTGAAGAAGATAGATATCATTTGGCAATGAGTGAAAGATGCCAAGGTTGATAGATAAGCATCACTGATAAGAGGAGACATGATCATGAGTTCTTAGTCGGTGATACGAAGTTTGTCAAGCTCTCTTCGTTAAAAAATATAGCTTGATTCAATACTAAGGGGAAGTTAGCATGATGATTTATTGGATTTTTTGGAAATGTGAGAGGATTGGAAACCTAGCTTATGGGGTTAACTTATCTCAGAATATGACAGGTGTGCACAATGGATTCCATGTTTCTCATTTATGAAAGTTTATGCATGACTCAGCCATAGTATTGCCATTTGATCAGCTAGGTTATATCGATATTAAACCAAAAGCTTTGAGAACTCATAAGCTTATTTGTATCATTGGACGTGGTATAAAGCAACTTTAGAGGAAGACGGTGGAGTTGGTGAAGGTTCAATGGAGTGAAAGCGAAAGCGATTGCATGGGTGAGACTGACTAGAGCATGAGGACTGCTTCTCCAGAGCTCTTTATGGGTTATTATGCATTACCATAGTATTGGGCAAGATGGATCTTAAAGATAATGTAACATTTGAGGGGTGGGGTCAATAATGTTTTTAAACTTATCATAAATTTATATTGTGATTATCAAACATAACAATGCAGAATCAGATTCATAAGCAGTAATATAGTAAATGTAGAAAGTGAAAGCAATAAAAGTAAGGAGAAGACATCGACAATTTTACACTAGATTGGACTCCTAATCTTACATCCAATCCACTACCCAGTACAAAATTTCCAACATAAAAAACTTGCAATTCTAAAGGTGGCACATACATTTTTATAATTTGACTTTAAATCAGGCGGTAATAAACACCCACCATGACTTTCCATGGGTGGCAGGACATACCTAGACCTTTTGTACATTGAATTAGGTAGTAAGAACACCTATCATGATTATTCACCGATGGAAGGACATGCCTATACATTTCAAACTTTCTATTATGGAAGGATGCACCTTTACAATAAGTAGTAGGGTAATATCTACAAGAAACTGAAATTTTCGATCTCAATTTGAATTGGTATTCAATAAAGTTCCTACAGACCTCGAGTATCAATTTATCTTTGATTTCTTTGAGGAATAGGATAAGAACTTAGAGTAAATGATAGAGAAGTTGTATATGGACTCTCTAAATTTCAATAATTTGCAAAATAGGACTTAGAGTCGATTCGCAGAATATAATTGTATATGAATAATAGGACTTATTTACAAAATATAAGAATGTAAAGAGGAAGAGAAAAGGAAGAGAATTGATTGAAAATTTTGTTATCTAAACTCTTTAAATAAATGATGAAGAGAAGTGTCTCTTCATGAAAGATGAATGGAGTGTCCATTTGTTTAAAATCAAAAGTTGTAAGGGCTAGTATGTTGATTACTATTTTGGATATTTCGATATATCCTAGTGTATAATGGTAATCCTTTTATAACAATTGTTTTTTAAATATTTTAACTTATAAAACTTATATTGAATTTTTATAAAAAAGGTTATTAAGAGAAAAATAAAGAATTATCAAATAGAAAATTCAAGGAACTGCTATGAGATCTTTAACAATTAAATCTAAGAAAAGATATACTTTAAAACGGACTAACAGTTCTCTTGTACTCTTCCAGTCTTTGTTCCTTGAGTCTCTTCTGTTCTCCTAGTCTTGCCTTTGAATCCACTTTGTTCCTTTTGATTTGCTTGATTCCTTTTAATCTATTTGTCTTGTACTTGAGTTCTTGTATTAATCTAATTTGATATGTACTACATCTTATCTTAATTTTCTATGTTATATCTTGATAGAATTCCTATATTTCATGTGTTATATCATACGTAAATTGGAAAATCATTGTTACTAATAATAATCTAGTTGTTACGATCAAGTTCCATAACCATGATTCTAACAATCTCCCTATTTTTGATGATACCAATCACCTAAATATTCTTGGATAGAATATAAGAATAATTCAAATCTAACTGCCATATGGTACTGCTTCCCCTATCTTTTATATTATTATATTTTATAACTTTTTCTCTCCTCCTTTGTCATCAATAAAAATCAGATAAAATAATTTGTATAAAATTTAGTTAATATTAATAGGGTGATGGGGGTATCAAATAGTTCTTTTATTTATAGTAAACCTAATTAATGGATTCTATTTATTGTACTTTTAGGCATATGTAAATGGATAGAAATAATTATAGTTAAACAAACAACTATACATAAAAAATTATATTAAATAATTGTATACAAACATTAAGATTGTGCATACATAATTTTGTGAATAAAACAATATATACAAACATAATGAGAAATTACACACTAAACAATTTCTAAATAGATGTTGATATTTAAGATTTCTTTGAAAAATCTTTAATCTTAATATTGTTAGGGCCAATGAAGTGACCGGTTGAGATCACTTCGCATTCTTTAAGGAATTCTTTATTAATATCCATATCTTCTTCTGTTATCTCCCCATATCCAACTTATTCAGAAACATATTCATTCACTCCTTTGAGAACATAAGAGATAAAACAATTTAAAGATGTGAATTTCCTTTCTTGTCCATGTACCATTCGTTTCTGATTCGTTTCTAGATGATTTTGGTACTTTAGAATAGCGTGGAGGGCTTTCTTGAAGTTTTATAGCGTTTTTTCAAGATTTTCATTCATTTTTTCTTCAAAAGATCCCTTTCTTTATTAATTTTATAACGAATTTGATTGAAATGAAAGTGTGAATTTAATGGAGAAGACGACTTCATTTTTTGGTACAAAATAGTGGTTTTATAGGGTTAAAATTCATTTATAACTACTCCCTCTAGTATTTAAATAATTACTTTAAGTTTGAATTAGAAAAAACAGATTTTACCATTGTAAGTCGACATAGTCATTGGTGTATGTTGACATATGGTTCCTTATAACCAGTATGTTGGCATATGGTTTTGTGTATGTTGATGCATATACTATTATATATCTTTTCAATATTATTCCTTAACTTCTATTTTTATATATATAAATATTTATTAAAATTTTATTTTTATTTTATATGTTTCCAAAGAATACAACATGCATAATTTTCATATATTTGATAATTCAAACGCTGCACTAGTTGGAAACAAAGTGAATAAGCAAAAAAAAAGACATAACTTACTTCTTGAAAGAAAATACAAAGCTAAGAAGTTGATGAAGAGTTGATGCCAAGTTTTCTCATAATCTTTTCAAAGAAGTTATCCATCATTTTGGATAGCTTTGAGAACTTCTTGCTTATGGACCATTTGAGCTTTTTTTTATTGTTATAAAGCTTCCTTTGATTTCACTTTAGGTCCAAATTTTGGGCCTAGACTTGCTCTTAATGTTTTCGAGAGAAGTATCATCCTCCTCCTCCTCCTTCTCCTCTTCTTATTCCTCCTCCACCTCCTTCTCATCTTCTTCTTATTTTTCCTCCTCTTCAATTTCCATAGCATTATGTTTCTCATCTTCCATTCTTTCCTCCATAACATCTTTATAGCTAATCTTTTCGCTTTCTTCATAAGAGTTTTATTTGGTATAAGCATATACAAAATGTGTATAAGAGAAAGATTCTTTTTATCAAACATCTTTTCACTATAGGCATTCTTCTTTTGCCATAAAGCACAAAACCATATTTTATGCATCTAAACTTATGTTGCTTGATGTGGTATTAGAATCATCCCAAGTTACTACGAATGCTCGTTTTTTCTCTTTTTTATTGAATATGTATTTGGAGAGTTCTTTGATTTCTTTAATGTTAGGCAGTCCCTTTCCACACGTCTAGTCTTGTCGCATTCGAAATATTTTACTAAACTTCCATAGTTGTTATTGTCCATTCTTTGGAATTTATTCCTTTTATGTTTTTTTGGAAATCATCTGAAATTTCTTCCATAAATGAAAGCTCTTCATAATCATCATCATATTCTTGTTCTTTAGTTGTAGCGTTAAAAGCGAGTGACTTCTTTTCACTTACCTAGCCTTCCTTTCTTCCTTGCAACTAAACTTCATATGACTTTAAATTTCCTATTAGTTGTTCTACTTTCATAGTAGTTATATCATTAGCCTCTTTTGTTGCCACATTTTTGACCACTCACTTGAAAATGAAATTAGAATCATTCAAACTAGGTCATCCTTAGTAAAAAAAATTCCTAATGAAATTAAAGCACATAACATATCTTGAAATCTAGAAGATATGCCAAAATAGGCTCCTTGGGTTTCATCTTATATTGAAACAAATTTATTAACAATGAAATCTTGGTCTGCTTAACCTTATTAACCCCTTCGCATGTTTGTTGTAATGTCCTCTAAATTTCATATGCACTTCTACAAACAGACACTCTGCTGAACTCATTTTTATCCATGGCATAGAATAAAATATTCATAACCTTTGAAATGTTGAGTGGTAGGCATTTTTCTCACTAGATCATTATGTATAATTAGTTTGGGGTTCAGTGTACTATGTTTGTATAATGTTCCATGCATCTAATCCATTGGATTGTAAGTGAATTTTGATCTTACCAGTAAGAATAATTACCACCATTAAAGAGTAGTGATCTAGCAAATATATTGTCCTTCTATAAATGTGTCAAATGGGGAGTTCAGGTTACTAGCCATAAAAACTTTTCAAAAATATTATTATGAAATGTTGAAACCAAGATGCCCTGATACAAATGTAGGTTAGGTTATGATGCGCTACCCTTGTACTGTGCAAAATGGATCTTAAGGTTAATGTAACACTAGAGTAGGGAGCGAATAGTTTTTTTAAACTAGTACCAAATTATATTGTGATTATCAAACTTAACATACAAATTAGATTCGTAAGTGGTAGTAAAATTGATAAAAGTCAAGAGAAGATACCAAGAAATTTACAATGGATCGGATTCTCAATCCTACATCTAGTCCTGTACCCCATACAGAATTTCCACTATAAAAAACTTGCAATCCTATGGGTGGCAAATACACCTTTACAACTTCACTTTGAATTGGGTGGCAAGTAACACCTATCTCGACTTTCCATCGTTTGAAGCACACACCTAGACCTTCTCGACTTGGAACCAAGTAGCAATAACACCTATATTGACTTTCTGTGGGTGGAAGGACACATCTATACAATTATGACTTTTTATGGATGGTAGATGCACCTTTACAACAAGTAGTAGAGCTATAACTATAAGAAATTGAACCTTTCGATCACAATTGTAAGTGATCTTCAACACAAATTCCTATAAACCCCCAGTAGAAAAATATCTCTGATTTCTTTAAGGAAGAGGGTATGAACTAAGATTAAATGGTAGGTAATTTATATGTGGATTGTTTAGCTTTTAGTGGTTGGAAAATCTTCTAATAAATAGAGAGAAAGGGAGTGGATTCGCGAAGTACGAATGTATGTGAATAATAAGACTTATTTCCAGAATATAAAAATGTAAAGAATAAGAGAAAGGAGAGACACTTAACTGAAAATTTCATTTTCCCAAGCCTATAAATAGAAGATGAAGAGAAGCGTCTCTTTATAAAAGGCGAAAGAAAGTGTCTGCTCAATTAAAATTAAAAGTGGCAACCAACGGATAGTGTGTCGACATACTACTTTGGATATGTTGAATATGCTAATGTAAAATGATAAAAAATTTATAATAATTGTTTTTTTAAATCTTTTAACTTCTAAAATCAATATTGAAATTTTATATAAAGGTTGTGGAGAGTAAAATAAAGAGTTTTAAAAAAATTCAAAGAACTACTATGGGACCTATAACAATTAAATCTAAGGGTCGATGTACTTTAAACCGACTAACTAAAGGCTTATATTCTTCTAGTCTGTATTCATTGAATCTCTTGTGTTCTCATAGCCTTTTCTTTCAATATTATTTGTTCCTTTTGATCTTCTTACCGCATGATTCTCTTGATCATCTGGTCTTATACATGAGTATTAGGTTGCTATCAACAAAACCGGTACCTTTGGTTCTAACACTCTTTACTTGGTAAGCCTTTTCGTTTATCACGTTTTTAGTACTCTACATGCAAGGATAGGCGTAGATTTTATTTCTAACCTATGTGTGCTTTTCTGATGTTTGATATGCTTGCCGGTGGTTGTTAAGCATGCAGAATAACAATATTGTCCAACCTTGAGCCTATGTTGGTCGGGCTTTCGGTGGCAAACTTTGTAACTGGGAGAGCGAGGAGTGTAACGATCTGTATTTTACGTTCCTAAAGGTCGTAAAATATTATTTTTAAATCCAAATTGGGTCATATGACTCTAATATTGGTTAATGTTGTGTATAACATTTTTGACCCTTATTATATGGTTTTGACCATGAAAACTTGTAAAGCCCATAATATTTGATAAGAGCTATATTAGGGCATGAAACCACTTTCGAATGAAAGACATTATGGTTTATCTTTCAATATAGCGATCATTATAGCTTTTTCGGACTTACCGTTTAGTAGATATGGTTGTTTGAAGTAAGGCAGCTTTCAGACATATTTATGGGTAATTAGTGAGATCGAGATTAGGCCCAATAGTCCATTTCAGGATTTAAGCATAATGAAACTGATGGGAGAGTCTCCATTCCCTATTTCACTTTGCAGAAATAGTTCTAATCCATCATTAATAAATTTCTTCGCCAAAAGAGACTTATATCCATACTTTAGTTAGCCAACTCAAGTAATTAGGAGAGTAGTTAGTGAGATTAAGCATTAGATCTCGCTAATGATGCATATGAGTTCTTGTCTTTGCTAATTGGGTTGACTTTATCTAGGGATTATTGTATTTGGTGATCTAGCCTAGATAGCATGTATGAGATAGCACATTGTAGAGGACGAATATGAGGCTATGCTTTCACATATCTACTTTTGGGCTTACTATTGCTTGTATTTTTCTATGCAGCACTATGGAGTTTTATCAATGCTTTACTTTATTCAGAGACTATACATTTTGGTTTATTATTTGATGTGTAAACTCAATGGTCTATGGTGAACCTGATGCACTCTGATTATGTGGTTCAATTTAGTTATTACCATCTCCCTTGTTATATATCTGTTTTGATTTTTTATTTATTCTTGCATTATGTGATTTTGATGGGTTTACATTATATGATTTCTACTTTTCCACCCTTGGAAATCATCCTATGCACAATACAAGTCATATTCTCTACATGATGTATACGTCAGTCATCATAAGTTACGATGTGTTTGCATGGTCTTATGACGACATGGTATGAATAAACCCTTTAGTCATATGGCATTGCTTTTCCTCATATAACGTAAAAGAGACGGCACTTGATTTGGTTTGGTATGTCATTACAAGAAGAAGTCGAAAAATTACTTAGAAATAATTTCATAAGGGTGTTCAATACCAGAAATGGATCTCCAATGCGGTATTGGTAAAGAAACTAAATAACAAGTGGGCAGCTTGCATAGACTTTGCTAATCTAAACAGGGCTTTCCTAAAGGATTGCTTTCCTTTGTTAAGCATAGCTCAGTTAGTTGATGCCACCAATGTGAATCAATTACTTTCATTCATGGATGCTTATTCAGGTTATAAATAAATCCTAATGTTTAAACCAGATGGAGAACACACAAGCTTCGTTGCTGCTATTATTTTGCCATAAAGTATTGCCTTTCGTTCTCAAGAACACTAGGGAAACTTACCAAAGACTAGTCAATCCTATGTTTATGAAGCAAATAGGCTGAAACATGGAAATCTATGTTGACAATATACAAGTGAAGTTCAAACTATCGAAAGTCATGTTTTAGACCTAGCCAAGTTATTTGAGGTCTGTCGGATATACAACATAAAATTGAACCTCCAGAAATGTTCTCTTAGAATTAAGTCTGGAAAATACGAAGGATAGAAGTAAATCTTTAGCAAATAAAATAAATTACTAATAAGAAGGCGCCAACAAATTTCAAGAAACTAATGAGTATGATTAGGAAGAACACAACCTTTAATAGGCTTAAAAGCCAATCAACCAAAAACTGCATCATATGCTTCAATATACTCAAGAAGCAAACTACTTTTAAATGGACTGATTTGTTTTTCGAGAATTTGCAAAAATAACTTAGTTAGCCCCCTATTCTATCAAAGAAAATAGATAAAGAAGACCTTTTCCTCTATGTAATTGCTTGAGAACAATTAGTAAGCTCGACGTTGGTCCAAGATGATGATGGTGTCCACCATCTCACTTGTTATGTTAGTAAAAGATTAAGTCCATTTGAGAAGTACTATCTAGACATCGATAAGTTTGCCTATTCGGCCTTACTTCCAAGCTCATCCTATCAAAGTTCTTATAGAACAGCCTTTATGGTTAGTATTCTGCAAACTCAAGATCTCGGGAAGGATAATCAAATTGGCAATTGAGCTTAGCCAATATGACATGTCTTACAACCCTAAACTACTATTAATGGACAAGAATTAGCCGGTCTTATTTCTAAGTGTACATGTTTTGATGTCGAGACCTTAAAAGGTGATGAAGCCGAACAACTTTAGCAGCTACTTTATGATGAGGGAGCCTCGAATGAGCTAGGGTAGGCGTCGGCTATATGCTAGTTAATTAAGAAAACCATCAAATTTAATGCACCAAAAATCTTTATTTTTTAACTACAGACGAAATGGCATATTATGAATCTTTAATTGTTGGATTAAAGATGGTTATTTCCACTAATGTTTCGGATACCATAGTATACATCGACTCTCATCTAATTGTCAACCAAGTTCTCGGCAATTATCAGGTCCGAGACTCGAGACTCTCTCTTTATGAAAAATAAGTAAAGCAAACACTTAATGCTTTCACAAGCTACAATATCAAGAACATCCCCCAAGATCAAAATGCAAGAGGTTATGCCTTGGCTAAATGTGCAAGCTCCTAGAATGTCTAGGAATGCAGATTCATTCTAGCGGAAGTTCTTTGTAGGCCTAGCATACAAGTGCCAATGGAAGTTATAATCATAAATTGAGCCCAAGAGGCCTAAACGAAAACCCTATAGCCGATAGTGGCTGAGGAAAGCATGGTGACTCTATACATTTGATGATTAACTAATAATACTTTTCCACTGTATTTTTTCAAAGGCTGATATATAAAGTATAACACTTCTAACTTTACTATTACAGGGTTACTCCATAGACTGGGCTAAGCAACCATCTATTCCCGACGTGTAACTACTGGTGAAAGAAAAGGACTACTAGAAGAAACGCGTGGTGGCAAATGCGAAAATCCCTCTGGAGGCACTAGCCTGCCCAAAAAGATGCTCCGACAAGGCTTCTATTAGCCTACATTAAATCAAGACACATCAGAATATACAAAGTGATGTGATAAATGTCAATTCTATGCCAAGATTTCAAGAACTCCGCTTTAGCGAATTAACTCCAATAATTATCCTATAACCATTCGACATTTGGGGCATTGACCTTATAAGCCCTCTTCTAACTGCTAAGGGAAGGGTGAGATTTGCATAAGTAGCCATTTTTTACTTCAAAAAGTGGGTTAAAGCTAAACCCCCAATGACCATAACAGCACATCAACTCATCAAATTTGTCCTACAGAACGACGTGGTGTGGTATACAAGATCATAACAGATAACAACATGCTATTCAAAAGCCAATAGTTTACTAGATACTGTCGAGTTAATGGCATTATCAAGGGTTTCTCTTAATTGGCTCATCCGTAGGCCAACGATCCCATAGAAGCAGCTAACAACAAAAATTAGAAGTTACCTAAAGAAAGCTTGAACAAAGATAAAGGCAACGAGGCAAATGAATTACCATTCGTATTATGTTTACTGACCAAGCTCCAAAACTTTAACGGAGCATACCCCTTCTCTTTAATATATGGCTATGATATCATTCTTTCAATAGAACTCATAACAGGGTCTCACAAAGGACTCTACCATAATGCCCAATAGAATGCTGAACTTCGAGATAAGTCGTTAGACTTCTTGTCGGAATATCGCGAAGACGATGTCTTGAGAATGGTAGAATACATTAGATGAATTACTCAATACTATAGTTAACCGGTCTAGACCCAGAAGTTTGAAAGAAAGAAACTTGTCCCCCTAAAGCCATGTCGGATATAAAGGATTTAATATATAGATCTTTTGGCCCAATCTGGGAAGGACCTCTAATCATCCATGATTTCATTTCTCCAGGAACATATTGATAAAAAAAAGTCCAAACAACAATATAATTCCCCGGATCTAGAATGCAAAACACCTAAAGTTGTACCACAACACAAGGATTCTACAGATACAAGTTTTTATATTGGTTAGCAATGGTCAAGTAGTACCATGATATTATAACGATTTCAAATGTATCAAATTTATTATTATTTTTGGATAATTCAAATTACATAGACATGATCAAGTAGTATCATGCAATATAATCGGCTTTAGTCAAATTTGTTAGCCATGGATGACTGTTGTCATGTGATGATAAAGACTTAGATGCATCTCATTTGTTAGCCCTGGCTGAGTTATGTCATGCAATGTTAGCAATGGCCAAGTATTTCCATTGAAGAGTGAACCATGGCCAAGAAGTGTCATGTAATTATAGGCACAAGTATTTTCATATGGTTTTTAATCTATGTTATGATTTTCGGTTCTAGTATCGAAACCCAAAATCATGTTGCTTTTGATCAATGCAATTCTAGTGAAATTGTGATCTCTTTAAACAATGGGTTTGAGCTTTTTGGCCAAAAGCTTTAACTATCAAACAATTTCATCTCTAGCCTCAAATTGAAAATCTTCCAAATGGTTGTATTTTGGCACTACAATCCACATAGTATGTGATGATCTCCGACACAATTGACAATCTAGTAAATTCATAAAACGAGTCTATTATGCAGTAGATAAAAATTACATTTATGGTTAACTCCACACCTGAAGTGGAAAAATTTTATCCTAATATTTCAAAACTGAAACAAGAATTTAAATATGTTGAAGTGATTAACTGAACCTTTGAATGGATTGGGAATGCAACTTCCTTGAAAAAATTTGCCCTTGCATAATGTAACATCTAAAACACATGAGGTCATCCACGTAAAGTGTTACCAGATTCTGAAAAGTAATCCAAGGAGTAACACCGTGTCAAGGCCTGTTTTTCCGTACTCTTTAAGTTGACAATAAACCATACATGTCCAACTGAAATTGCACGAAAAGATGGAACATGAAGGGTAATAAAGACAATAGACAGAACATAATCTCGTACGAATGGAATAATATATAATATTGAACAATATCTTTACAGCGGGAAACGTTTAAAATTCCAAATTCAATTCAAATTCAATTCAAGCTTCAAATTAAACTCAATTAAAACGTAGATTTCAAATATAATTCTAGTTCTAATTCAAATTCCAACCTTAATATCAAATTCAATTTTCAAAATCGATTTCAATTTCACAATTCATCTCAATTTCAATTTCAATTTAAATTTAACTTTCCATTTCAAATCCAGTTTCACTTCTAATTTCAAATTCCTTTTTATTTTCGCTTTAATTTCAATTACAAATAAAAAGAGACTTATTTTTCCAAAGTATATCATATCACCAAATCAGGGTCTTATAAAGGGGATACTTAATCAAAATGATCATAACCAAGTTTGACATTTATCACCAACAAAATTATGGTCCATACACAAACTAATATGATAAATAATCACAACCAAAAACACTTGCAACTATTCAAACATAACAAAAACATATCCAAACATCCATAACAACATTTCAAAGGGGTGTAGACTTGCATGTAATAAGATGATTATTATAACAAAATCAAAATAAGATCTTTTAAAAGCAGTGTGAATTTTCCCACCTTCATTTCCACTCTATCAATCTTTTATGTAAGAGATGCGCCTCTCGAACTAACGTGTTATTTTTCAAACATCTCGAATTTTTTCGTTTTGCTTTCCTTCTCTTTTTTCTTTTCTTTACTTTTTCTTCTTTTCTCTTTTTTGTACAATGGAGGAGCGTGGAATTTCGGCCTTGGGTGTGTGGGAGGATGCAGACTTGGAGATGAAGGGTGTCGGTGTTTAAGTGGGGGTCGTGGGTGTGGGAGGGTGTAGAGGTTGGGTAGGTGGGTGTAGGACTCGAGTTTGGCTTGTGGCCGTGGGTAGGTGGTGTGGAGGGTGGGTACGGCCTTGGTGTGGTGGAGTTTAGCTCGGGTGTGGGTGGAGGTGTGTTTGGCCAAGGTGGATGTGGATTTAGGTGGTGGTGGAGCTTGGTGGAGATGGTGGAAGAGAATGGAGAGGTGAGAAGCCATGAAAATGGAGGAAGAAGGAGGAAATGAAAAGGATGGAGAATGATTTTGTGGTAAGAAAGTGAAGATATGCATGCTTATTTATACATATATTTTCTTGCCAAATGACTACAATGCCCTTCTCTACTTTTTCGACTTTTAAACCATACTTAAACACTTTTTCCAAGATGAGAAAGGATGTACATTAATGAGAAGAGAAGGTTGGATGTGATCTTAATTCCTTAAGTAATGATTTTGCCTCTTTTCCTTAAATTTTAAAACATTTAATTATTCATTTGCTTAATTTTCACACAAGATAAGACTTGTCGATAATGGGAAGAGATAGTTCAGTAATGATGTTATTTAGTATAGATTTATTTATAGGTTTATGTCAAATCATGTTACTTTTTGAATTATTTATTTTATTTAATTTTTCAAAAGTGCTTTTGTTTTATATGTTAAATGTAGCATGTAACATAGTTTGTTAAGTTCATATATATGTTAGGAAACAAATCATCTTGCAACAACTTAACGACATTTCGTTTCGGTTAAAAATGGTGTTTTTGTTGACATATTTTATAGCCAAAATTTGACGTTTTTGTTAAAATACATATTCAAGTGAACCATACTTACAAATGAAATTTTTAATTATTTTCATAAATTAAAACATATCTATTCATATTTTAAAATTATATATAAATAATATCAAAATCTCTATTTTTATAGTGTATGTAAAATTGACAAAATGCGACAAAATTTGGATATTTTTGTAAAATAATTATTAATTTTCTTTTAAATATTTTAATATACTTTTATTATCTTTATTATGTGTTTTTAATATGATTTAACTTTTCAAATAAATATTTAAACCTATTTATTTAAGCCTTTATTTATTTTTAACAAAACTTAACTTTTGCTGATTTGTTCTAAAATCCAAATTTGTACTTTTTAATTATTAACTATAAGAATAAATAATTTCTTCATTATTATTTATTATATATAACATATTTTTTTAACGTTTAAGCCTTTTTAAATTTAAAATAAAAGAAATCTTTTATTTTTGAAGTCGCCAAATTACGGGTCGTTACACACCTTGAGCAGCTTCGATCAGTTCCCCTAAATCTTGTACAACTAGCATGGACTAAATTACATTAAGTTATTGTCATCCTTTCTGTGGCTATAGTTGAAATGTCCCTTATGCTTCAAATCCTCACTAAATGATGAGGTTAGACTTTCAATTTATGTAATATACGATGAGTTCGAATTTCAAAATCCTCACTGTACGATGAAGTTCGATCTTCAAAATTCTCACTAAATAATGATATCAGACTTTTCAATTCCTTATTATATGATGAAGTTATGCTTTCAATATCCTCGCTAAATGAAGAGGTTAGATGTCACGACATGAAATCCAGCATTCAAAAATCGACATCAAATACCCCACTTGTATTCGATTGCCGGAGATTCAAATGTTGAACTCCAGTTCGGTGGAGTGTATAACAACATTAAGTGAATACAAAACAACGGAAATAAAAGATGATTTCATTGATCACAACACAGATACAACATTGATATAACATTTGATTACAACAAATAACCACCATCAGCAGAGTGATATACACGTGATATAATAACAGAGTGATAACACCACAGCGGATCAATAACAACAGGGTCTTCAGAAAGATCCAACATACTTTGACTTCAAGATGGTCTTCCAAAACTTCAAGGACTTTTAGATCCAAAAGGCTTCCAAAGATCTCCAAACTAAAAGCTTCCAAAATCAGATAGCTTCCAAAACCAAAGACTCCAATAAACTTCAAAGAATCCTAGCTCCAAATCTGAACTAGCTCCAAAACATGGATGACCTATTTTCTAGGCTGCCCATGTGGAAAATTATGGGCACCCAGAATTTAGAAAGGGAACAATAAACTCCGGGTCAGTCATTGGACTGGTATGAGTAAACAAAACAGTAATTTGAACAAAAACAATTTAAAAATAAATCCATTCATGCTTTTGAAAAAGGAAACTACCATAAGGCCTCCCGCCACATACACAATGCAAACGCACACTTGGAGGAGATTTCTCCTTATGATAGTCAAACATGCTTGATACGTAAAATCCTTTTGATATTATTATTAGTGCATAGTGCAGAAAACATTTTGAAAGTATAATATTAATTTAGCCAGCATACACATTTCGTAGTATGCCTACTATAGCTACCAATTAAACGGCAGGTCGCCACCATAAGTAAAAGACAGGTAATACAACTAAAACCGTACATGGCTCTATTGTTTTGTTTGGATTTCCAACAAATGGTCAGGCTAAGGAACTTCCTACACCGAGTGGGTACGCCTCTGGAGGGACGCCCCCGAGAACCTAACCGGATCTCTACCAACACAAGGTCGGGTTAACTGTGTACCTAGGTAACTACTGACACGAGTATGCCATCCCCCGGTCGTAATCGACCTTTATCGAGCGTCCTCAACACCAACAACCACAAATCAAATTATCTAGGATCCATAGCAGAATACCACTTATTATCCAAAAGGAAATGCACATAACCTAAAGGACGCGACCCTCATAACCTTGCCACAACTATTCCTGTTTCGACCATTTTTGGGTTGTGAGGTTCGACGAAGTCTCGTCCACAAAGCTACGCATTTCAAAAAAGCCATACTTCGATCAACAAATGATCAAAAGCACTCAGCATGCCACACTACCAATTTGGGAGTATATCACTAATAACCATCAATTACATAACCTTTAGGCTCATACGTCTCAGAGAAGGGTGTTAAGCTAAAAGAATAAATTCTCCGCCGTCAACATAAATGTACTTGAAAGAAATCAGCTTTATATCTCAAAGTGTAATGTCAGACATACAAGCATACAAGTCCATCCTGGGTCTGAATGGAACCGAAGGCACTTCATCCAATAAAGGAAGAAGCCCTTGCAATACGGGAATCCACAATCTCGATCGGACTCCTCATCACAATATGGAGATCTCTATATCGGAGCAACTCAGTGCAGAGAAAATCAACAGTTAATCCTTTCGTTCTCGAAAATACCCAGTCTTCATCACGGTCTTCAAATGCACTCCAATTCGTTGTATCATTAATTCAGAATGGGTTTTATGACACAAAGTCCTCTCTCAGCTAATCCGAATAATGACCGTTTATTTTAAAAACACGTGGATACACAAGTCACAAAGATTCACCATTAAGATTCAATGTGGGTTTCAGATAACCATTTGGAATCTGACTCCCTGTCGCATCGAATTTCAAATGGCGTTTAAAGGCCAACAGTTTTCACATTCATACAGAAATACATATCACATATGTCACTGCTCAGAACAAAATAATTCATATCACAAAGTATCACAATCACATATTAGAGGTATCAACCAATTCAAGGCATTCAATTATAATCAATCATCTATAAGTAAGATGAATTAATCGGGTAATTATAATTAATTATCATATAATCATTTACATTAATCATATGTAATTAATGATTGATTATCCTTAATTAATGATTAATGATCCTTAATTATTTATTAATTAAATCTTAATTATTTATTAATAAATCCTTAATTATTAGTTAATTAAATCTTAATTAATTTTATTAATTAATTCTTAATTATAAATTAATTAACCTTAATTATTAATTTAATTAACCTTTAATATTAAGTAATTAATTAAGTAATTATTCTTTAAGTAATTATATTAACAAATCATTAATTACTTAATTAATTAAAAGATAAACCATTTTGTCTTTATTAATTACTTTATTTATCATTTAAACCTTGTTTAATAAATCTTGTAATTAATGATCATTAACCACTTAAATTAAACCTTTAAGTTAAATTAGGGATTAAAGCACCTCATCCTTTTTAATCAATTACAATATTAATTTTATTTTTTTTAAAATAAAGGTTATATATATTAAAACACATTTAAACTTAGTTAATTTCAAAATAATTTTATTTAAAACCTTTAATTGGTCCCTAAACTTAAACCAATATTTATTTCCCAAAAGAAATGGATTAAGAATTTTGTTTTAAATTTGGGTAAGTTCATACTTTAAAACTTGTATTTTTATTTTGCTTAAAATTGATATTATCACGAAATCTCGAGCCAAAAGTTAATTTCTCGAGTTCATTCCCGAGCATCCATTCTTTTTCTTTTTCTTTGAGCCAAACCCGATTCAACTTCGAGTTCGACTTCGAGCGAATTCCGTCTTTCTAAAGTATCACAACCATTCAAGATATTCAAGATACCCATGCACATAAATATGCACTCCAGCCACCTTCGGTCGATGCTGCGACGACCATCGACACATTGGCGATGATCTCCACTAGCCACCAGACCACCCACCATGAACATCGACGAACTTGAGATTTAGCTTCACGACCAAAACTGGAAGAAAACTCGATCGCCAAAAAATAATTCGCCTCGCCTCCTCAGGCCACTAGAGGCCACGCAACTCCGATTGAAGCTTCATCTACCTCCCTTGTTTGAATCGCCACTGGTGCGATCGACTCCGATGCGACGATGAATCGGCAGCAACTCAAAATACGACCAAGACGAAAAGATGGATTTAAACCCTATATCTTTATCGTGCCATCGCCATAGTGTAATATAAATTCATCGAACATTTTTCTGATGATCTCCGACTTCCCAGCAAGCTACGACTTTGACCTCGAGAACTAATGCCTCACCGATCGCCAAAATTTGGTGAAAATGGCGATTCAGTTCATCTTACGATTCCTTACTCATAAACGAACTAAAAAATCTGGATTCTTTCTTTAGAATTCATGATTTAAGGAAACGAACATGATTATGTAATCAAAACTCATATTTCAATCAACTAAATTTTGACCAAATTTTGATTCTATTGTGTTTTAATGCTTTCCAATAAATCCATTTACTTTTAATACTTAAAAATATTTTCAGAATGGAGATCTTTCCAATCCTAACATGTTTCATTTAGACATCAAAGTCTATAGATGATCAGAGAGTGAGGTTTTTATTTTTCAAACAGGTTTTGAAACCTGTTATACTTAGAACAGAGACATATGTCTGTTCTCAGACATGCACAGTCACATTCATATACATGTATACACAGACTTGTACATATGCAAATAATATTCATCTTCACTTTAGGAATGATTACAAACAATAGTAAAAAATCTAGGTTTAACAAAGGTTTGCTCACCTGTTTGCTTTGAAAACAGAGAAGAAGCCTGGGTTTTAAAACTTGAAGACTGGAAACTTGAATATGGTTTTGATATTTGAATTTATCTTGATCTGCTTTTTTTAATGTTGATCTTTATTTTGATTTGAAACTGATCTTGATTTACTGAGTTGAATCTTTGAATTTGCTTTGATCTTTTAAATTGAACTTCGCTATTTGAAATAATCTCAGGCTTCAGTTTTGAAAAAAGAAATGTTTTTGTTGCTTTGCTTATTTTCCTGGTTTGAGTTTATACAGATTTTTTTTCTTTGAAAATGAATAAAAGAGATGAGAAAGAGGAGAGTAGAGATATTATCTAGTTTTATTTTTTTTATTTTTTATTTTAGAGATAATTGAAATAAATGACGTTTGTTCATTTCTTATATTCATGGCATACATTTGCTAAATCTCTTACTAAACACTTACACTTATTAATTGATATGTGAAACACTTAACACTTGTAAATTTTTGCATGAGAAAATATTCATATATATATATATATATATATATACATATATTTATTATTTTCTTTTGTTTATATATTATGTTTTTATATCTTTGTATTTGTACTTTTCCTTTTATATTTATATATATAACCTTTAAAGAAAATAGTTTGAAACTAAAATATATATTAATAAATAATCACATGTATTATTTTTCAAATTTAAATTATTTTTAAAATATTTAAATTTGAATTTCAAATTCAAATTTCAAATCACAATCTATATATATATATATATCAGCACTTATCTTATTTGTTCTTGAATATTTAAAATTAATTCAAATTAACTCCAAATTTTAATATTAATTATTAAATTAAATTTGATTTAAAAACAGGATCGTTATAAATTCCCCCCTTAAGGAAATTTCGTCCTCCAACTTTGAAAGAGACAGAGAGACAAACAAAGAATATAAGAACACAGAAAAAGATAGAGAAATGCCTTACCAGATTAAGGCGAAATATCCACTCTGCAATTGGGATAGGACTTCTGCATGTTATCCTCTATTTCCCAAGTACAGTCATTTGGATCACCACTCCATTGCATTTTAACCTGTTTCACAACTTTATTCCTCAGCTTCTTTTCATCTCGATCAACTATCTTTAACAGTTCTCTTTTAACTGCCAAATTTGGTGTGATTTCTAAATCCTGTTGAGCGGCCTCTTCAATGATACAGTCTAAATCATGTACATATTTACGAAGATGTGAAACATGAAACATATTGTGTACGCTAGATAACCAATTAGGTAATCAACATGCCAAAGGACAGATCCTCTCTAGTATAGGAAAAGGATCAATATATCGTGGTGTCAGCTTACTAGTCTTTCCACTCCTCAACACTCCACGCATTGGAGAAATTTTTAGGAAAACGAAATCTCCAACCTGGAATTCTAAATCTCTTCTCCTAAGATCAACATAACTCTTCTGATGACTTTGAGTAGTTTTCAGTTTCTTTCTAATAAAATCAACTTTCTCAGTAGCTTCCTTTATCATATCCGGTCCAAGAACGAGTCTATCACCTAACTCGATCCAACATGCAGGTGATCGAAACGGACGACCATATAATGCTTTGAAAGGAGCCATTTCGATACTGGCCTGATAGCTATTATTATATGAGAATTCAACCAGATGCAAATGGTCCTCCCATGAACCGCCAAAGTCAAGAATACAAGCACGCAAAAGGTCTTCTAATATTCGATTAATCCTTTCAGTCTGCCTATCAGAATGCGGGTGGTAAGCAGTACTGAAGTTCAGCTTGGTTCTTAATGCGGCTTGAAATGCCTCCTAAAACCTGCTAGTGAAGATCAGGTCACGATCACTAACTATGCTACTCGGTTTACCATGGAGGCGGACAATTTCTTTCACATACAATTCAGCCAAACTTGCTGTTGTCCGGGTAGATTTTACTGGGACAAAGTCGGCAGTCTTAGTCAGGCGATCCATGATAACCCAAATTGCCTCGTAACCTTTCTTAATTCGTGGCAACTCGTTTATGAAATCCATAGACACTTGATCCCATTTCCACTTAGGCACCTCCATTGGTTGGAGTAAGCTATATCCATTTTGATTGTTTTTCACCAGAAAGTCCTTTTGATATCTCTAATCACTTTTGATTTGTTGACAAGTAGTACAACGACTGACATAAGTAGATATATCCATTTTCATTGTTTTTCACCAGAAAGTCCTTTTGATATCTCGATACATCTTAACAACTCCTGGACGGATACTAAGCTTGGACTTGTGACACTCGTCCAAAACTTCATGTTTTAAATCCGAGATATCTGGGACACGCAACCTGCCTTTCAGTCTTATAATTCCATTATTATCGATTCCAAAACTGGAATCTTCACCTTGACATATTCTTTTATAAATTTCCTAAAGTAAATCATCTTCTTTCTACTTTCTTGCAACTTCTTAATAAGAGTAGGAGTGACAACAAGATATGCAAGAACATCATGTCTTCTACTCAAGGCGCCGGCTACCACGTTGGCTTTTCCAAGCGTATACAGAGTATCCAGGCCATAAGACGCTAGAAATTTTAACCAACGTTGTTGCCGCAAATTCAAATCCTTCACGGGGAAGAGATACTTCAGATATTTATGGTCGGTGAATAATTCAAAATTTTCACCTAAAACAAGAAGAGTTTATTAAGTAAGCTTTTAAATTTTCAGGAAAGCTGAAAGAGATTCTTAACCAGAAGATAGTGACGCCAAATTTTTAAAGCAAAAATAACTGCCAGAAGTTAGAGATCGTGGGTTGGGTAGTTTTTCTCATGTGGACGCAATTGTCTACCTGCGTAGGCAATCACTCTACCATTTTGCATTAGCACAACACCTACACTGTCATCACATGCGTCTGTATAAATAGATAAGCCTTGATTCCCATTAATAATAGCGAGAACGGGAGCAGAAGTCAATCTCCTCTTTAACTCCTGGAACGCTTCATCACATTTCGGAGTCTAATCAAACTTGGAATTTTTCATAGTTAGCTTAGTCAACGGATTGGCAATCTTGGAGAAATCCTGAACAAATTTTTGTTGTATCCTGCTAAACCTAGAAAATTTTTGACTTCTTTTGGAGTAGTGGGTTGCTTCCAGTCTAGGATAGCAGAAATCTTAACCGGGTCTACAGAAATTCCCTCTTCGGTAACAGTATAACTGAGAAATCTAACTTCTTTAACCCAAAAATGGCATTTAGAAAATTTGGCAAATAGAATATTCCTCCTCAATATTTCCAAAACAAATGTCAAATGTTCAACGTGCTCTTCTTCAGTTTTGGAGTAGATTAGAATATCATCGATAAATACAAGAACAAATTTATTCAACACTTCTTGCAAAACTTGAACCATTAAGTCTACGAAATATGCGGGAGCATTGGTTAGTCCGAAAGGCATGACTAACCATTCATAGAATGTGTTTAGACCCTTGAAAGCAGTTAAGTGAATACAGTCTTCAACAATTCTCAATTGATGGAATCCCTGGACTAGAGCCATCTTTGAAAAGAATCGAGAGCCATGCAACTGATCGAACAGATCGTCGATTCAAGGTAGAGGAAATTTGTTTTTAAGAGTTAATTTATTGAGATCGCGGTAGTCCATGCCCAATCACAGAGATCCATCAGACTTGGCCACGAAGACAACAGCTGATCCTAAACTGGAAACACTGGGCTGTATCAATCCTTTCTCTAGTAAATCTCGGGTTTGCTCGAATAGTTCTCTCCTTTCCTTGGGTGCCACCCTACGACTAGCATGAACAATAGGACGACATTAGGAACCAAATTAATTTTGAATTCAATTTCCCTATATGGAGGCAAAGATTTAACTTCTTCGAATACGCCAGGAAATTCCCAGACAATAGGTATAGATTCCAAACTAGGTTCGCGATACCTTAAAGTATACATCAACTTATCTCTCTTAGGACTCAATCCTTACAAGAAATTTCGATAAAATTCCCGAATTTGGTTTTAACCGAAATTGTTCGATTATTACAATTTTATTTAGCTTCATATTTCATTAACCAATTCATTCCGAGTAAGATTTCAAATTCATTGAAATCGAGAACAAAAAGGTTGATCGGAAATTGATGACAAGAGTACAAGATAGCACTTTTCTACAATATAGACAAAGATTCACAGGACCACCAACCGGATTCTTCACGTAAATGGGTTCGTTGGCAAATTCAGGTTCAAGTTTTAATTCGTTTACGGTTTGTTGGGAGATAAAGCTATGTGTGGCTCCCGTGTCAAACAAAACTCTAACAACTCTATCATAAATGAGGAGGTTACGTTCTAAAAGTCCTTTTCCTTTATCCACCATTGAAGTTAAAGGGTTATCTTTTATTTCGTACATTTTCGCTACTTCTGCTTGCTTCTTTTTCGAGCAATCTTTAACTTCGTGACCTGGCTTGTGACAGTAATAGCACTCTTTGGTTCTTTGACTTGTCTTCACAGGTTGATCTTTCTTTACTTGTTCCTTCGGCTTCTTGCAACTATTTGAATAATGACCTTTCTCCGGACAATTGTAACAAGTAATATCCCTTGCCTGGTTCTCCTGATTACTCTTCTTTTCCTTGCCTTGATATGGTTTCTTCCCTTCTAACTTCCTTTTCTTCCAGTTCAGATTGCTTGCGCTTCCTTTCTCCTCCGGAACTTCCGGCTTATCCAGGGTAGCATATCTATAACCCATATCTATCAAGTTAGAAAAAGATTCCTTCACGTGGGCAGTCATCCTCTCATGGAATGTCATGTTCATTCTTCGAATAAATCTTTCATTCTTCTTCAGTGGTGTATTCACCAGCTCCGGACCAAACCGAGATAACTCGTTAAATTTGTTCAAGTACTCTTCAAAAGATAAGCTTCCTTGCTTCAAATATGTAAACTCCTGGTACATCTAGAGATACCAGCGGACAGCATATAACGTTTCTCAAAAACCTCTTTGACGACCCCAAGTGAACTCATCCACCGGCTCATCTACCGTAACAGTCTCCCACCAGGTTTGAGCCTCCTCCTGAAGCTTCCAAGAAGCTATTAATCTCATCTGATCATCTTCTAACTTCAATCCTCTGAAAATTATTTCACATGATCGAATCCAGGCTTGTACTTCAATAATAGACTCCTTTCCTGTGAATGGCTTTCCACCAAGTCTGGAAAACCTTTTAGATAAATCAACCAGATTCGGCTGAGGTTGAGTGGGAATAGCTACTTCCGTTGTTGTAGGGCCTTGACCAGTTGTAGCGGTACTACCCCGTCCCCTACCTTGTCCTCTTCTTCCGCTCATTTTCACTATTTGTAAATAGTAAGAAAACTTGATTTAGACATATGGACAAGATATCTAAGGGATATACTCATTCTAGGGTAACCCTATCTCTAATGAGTCACCTAATGTGTTATACTCCATAGATAAAGTTCTTACTCAACCTTTAGCTCTGATACCACTTGTCATGACCTGAAATCCAGCGTTTAAAAATCGATATCAAATACCCCACTTGTATTCTACTGCCGGAGATTCAAACGTTGAACTCCAGTTCGTTGGAGCTTATAGCAACATTAAGTGAATACAAAACAGCGAAAACGAAAGATGATTTCATTGATCACAACATAGATACAACATTGATATAACATTTGATTATAATAAATAACCACCATCATCAGAGTGATATACACATGATATAATAACAGAGTGATAACACCACGGTGGAACAATAACAACAGGGTCTTCAGAAAGATCCAACATACTTTGACTTCAAGAAGTTCTTCCAAAACTCCAAACACTTTTAGGTCCAAAAGCTTCAAAATATCTCCAATGTGACAGCTTCCAAAACAAAAGAATCCAAATGACTTCAAAGATTCCAAGCTCTAAATCAGAACTAGCTCTAAAACACAGATAACCTGTTTTCTAGGCTGTCCGTGTGGAAAATTATGGGCACCCAAAGTTTAGGAAGGGAACAATAAACTCCCGGTCAGTCATGGGACTGGTATGAGTAAACAAAACAGTTACTTGAACAAAAACAATTTAAAAAGAAATCCGTTCATGCTTTGGAAAATGAAACTACCATAAGGCTTCCCGCCATACACACAATGCAAACACACAACTGGGGGAGAAGTCTCCTTATGATAGTCAAATATGCTTGATACGTAAATTTCTTTTGATATTATTATTAGTGCATAGTGCATAAAAACATTTCGAAAGTATAATATTAATCTTAGCCAGCATACAAATTTCGTAGTATGCCTACTATAGCTACCAATTAAACGGCAGGTCACCACCATAAGTAAAAGGCAAGTAATACAACTAAAACCGTACAGGACTCGTATTGTTTTGTTTGGATTTCCAACAAATGGTCAGGCTAAGAAACTTCCCACACCGAATGGGTACGCCTCTGGAGGGACGGCTCCTAGAACCTGACCGAATCTCCGCCAACACAAGGACAGGTTACCTCCATAACTAGGTAACTATTGACACGAGTATGCCATCCCCCAGTCATAACTGACCTTTATCGAGGGCCCTTAACACCAACAACCACAAAGAAAATTATCTGGGATCCATAACAGAATACCACTTATTATCTAGAAGGAAATGCCCATAACCTAAAGGGCGCGACCCTAATAACCTTGACGCAACTATTCCTGTTTCGACCATTTCTGAGTTGTGAGGTTCGACGAAGTCTCGTCCACAAAGCTACGCTTTTCACAAAAGTCATGCTTCGATCAACAAATGATTAGCAGCACTCAACTTGCCACACTACCAAATTGGGAGTATATCACTAATAACCACCAACTACATAACCTCTGAGCTCGTATGTCTCAAAGAAGGGTGCTAAGCTAAAAGAATAAATTCTCTACCACCAATAGAAATGTATTTGAAAGAAATCAGCTTTATATCTCAAAGTGTAATGCCAGACATACAACCATACAAGTCCATCCTAGGTCTGAATGGAATCGAAGGCACTTCGTCCAATAAAGGAAGAAGCCCTCGCAATCCGAGAATCCACAATCCCGATCGAACTCCCCATCACAATATGGAGATCTCTATACCAGCGCAACTCAGTGCAGAGACAATTGACGGGTAATCCTTTCGTTCTCGAAAATACCCGGTCTTCATCACGGTCTTCAAATGTTCTCCAATTCGTCATATCATTAATTCGAAATGGGCTTTATGATACAAAGTCATCTCCCGGCTAATTCGAATAATGAGCATTTATTTTAAAAACATGTGGATACACAAGTCATAAAGATTCACCATTAAGATTCGATGTGGGTTTCGGATAACCATTTGGAATCCGACTCCCCGTCGCATCGAAATTCAAATGTCATTTCAAGGCCAACAGTTTTCACATTCACACAGAAATACATATCACATATGTCACATCTCAGAACAAAACAATTCATATCACAAAGTATCACAATCACATATCAGAGGTATCAACCAATTCAAGACATTCAATAATAACCAATCATCTATAAGTAAGATGAATTAAACGGGTGATTATAATTAATTTATTACATAACCATTTACATTAATTATCTTTAATTAATGATTAATTATCTTTAATTAATGATTAATCATCCTTAATTATTTATTAATTAAATCTTATTTATTTATTAATAAATCCTTAATTATTTATTAATTAAATCTTAATTACTTTCATCAATTAATTATTCCTTAATTAATTAATTCTTAATTATAAATTAATTAACCTTAATTATTAATTTAATTAACCTTAATTATTAATTTAATTAACCTTTAATGTTAAGTAATTAATTAAGTAATTATTCTTTAAGCAATTATATTAACAAATCATTACTTACTTAATTAAAAGATAAACCATTTTATCTATATTAATTACTTTAATTATCATTTAAACCTTGTTTAATAAATTTTGTAATTAATTATCATTAACCACTTAAATTAAACCTTTAAGTTAAATTAGGGATTAAAACACCTCATCCTTTTTAATCAATTATAATATTAAGTTTATTTTTTTAAAATAAAGGTAACATACATACATACATACATACATATATATATATGAAAACACATTTAAACTTAGTTAATTTCAAAATAATTTTATTTTAAAACCTTTAATGGGTTCCTAAACTTAAACCAATATTTATTTCCCAAAAGAAATGCATTAAGAATTTTTTTTAATTTGACTAAGTTCATACTTTAAAACTTTGTATTTTTATTTTGCTTAAAATTGATATTATCGCGAAATCCCGAGCCAAAAGCTAATTTCCTCGAGTTCATTCCCGAGCAACCCGTTCTTTTTCTTTTTCTTCGAGCCAAACCCGGTTCCACTTTGAGTTCGACTTCGAGTGAACTCTGTCTTCCCAATATATGACAACGATTCCAGATATTCGAGATACCCGTGCATGTGCATATGCACAGGCACTTCAGCCACCTTCGGTCGATGCTGCGACCATCGACACATCGGCGATGATCTCCTCTAGCCACAGACCATCCAGAAACCCTAAACATCGACGAACTTGAGATTTAGCTTCACGACGCAAACTGGAAGAAAACTCGATCACCAAAAACTGATTCGCCTCGTCGCCTCAGACCACTAGAGACCACGCAACTCCGACAGAAGCTTCACCTGCCTCCCTTGTTTCATTCGCCACTGGTGCAATCGACTCTGATACGATGATGAATTGGCAGCAACTCAAAATACGACTACAACGAAAAGATGGATTTAAATCCTAAATCCTTGCCGCGCCATCACCACAATGTAATATAAATTCATCGAACATTTTTTTGATGATCTCCGACTTCCCAGCAAGCTACAACTTCGACCTCGAGAACTAATTGCTCACCGATCGCCAGAATTTGGTGAAATGGCGATTCCGTTCATCTTACGATTCCTTACTCATAAACGAACTAAAAATCTAGATTCTTTCTTCAAAATTCATGATTTAAGGAGATGAACATGATTATGTAATCAAAACTCATACTTCAATCAACTAAATTTTGAACAAATTTTGATTCTACCATGTTTTAATGCTTTCCAGTAAACCCATTTACTTTTAATACTTAAAAATATTTTTAGAATGGAGACTTGCCAATCCTAACATGTTTCATTTAGACATCAAAGTCTACAGATGATCAGAGAGTGAGGTTGTGATTTTTCAAACAGGTTTTGAAACATGTTATACTTAAAATAGAGACATATGTTTGTTCTCAGACATGCACAGTCACATTCATATACATATATACACAGACTTGTACAGATGAAAATAATTTTCAACTTCACTTCGGTCATGATTACAAACAACAGTTAAAAATCTAGATTTAACAAAGGTTACTCACCTGTTTGCTTTGAAAATAGAGAAGAATCCTGGGTTTTAAAACTTGAAGACTGGAAACTTGAATATGGTTTTGATCTTTGATTTTATCTTGATCTGCTTTTTGTTAATGTTGATTTTTTTTTTGATTTGAAACTAATCTTGACTTACAGAGTTGAATCTTTGAATTTGCTTTGATCTTTTGAATTGAACTTTGCTGTTTGAAATAATCTCAGGCTTCAATTTTGAATAAAGAAATGTTTTTGTTGCTTTGCATATTTTCCCGGTTTGAGTTTACACAAATTATTTTTCTTTGAAAATGAATAAAAAAGATGAGAAAGAGGTGAGTATAGATATTATATAGTTTTATTTTCTTTTTATTTATTATTTTAGAAATAATTGAAATAAATGACACTTGTTCATTTCTTATATTACATGGCTTACATTTGTTAAATCTCTTACTAAACACTCACACTTGTTAATTGATATGTTAAATATTTGTAACAACCCTAGATTTTGACTATATATTTAAATTTGACTTTATTTCATTTTGAAATTATTTTAATTTTGTTTTATTGGTGGGATATCATTTCTAAACATTTTTAAATTGATAATATAATTTTTCCAAAATTTACTGTATTTATTTCCTATTTTTAAAGGCTGTTTTCTAATTTTCTGCCATTTTTTTCATTTTAAATTTCTTTATTTTATTTTAAATTTGTTTTATTTGTCAAAATTCATCTCTAAATATTTTTAAAATAATAATATAATTTTTCCAAAAATTACTGTGTTGATTTCCTATTTTTAAGGGCAGTTTTCCCATTTTCTGCTATTTTCTGCATTAAAATTTTATATTTAAATTAAATTTTAAATATTTATTTTGTGAATATATTTGTATTTTATGTTATTATTTATGATTAAAAATACTTTACAAGCTTATATGAATTTTCTAAAAATTATTTCATTTAACTTCAAATTTTGCTAGTCTAGTTCACTGTTTTAACTATTTTCCTTAATTTTACTTTACATAATTAATAAATATTATATATATTTGTATATTTGTTAAAAATTTCGAAATCTTCTCTGATATTATTATTATTTCAGCTACATAAATTTATATAAATAATAAAAGGTAAATTGAAAGGGTTTGTGACCTTTTGTTTCCTATGGCTTTTGATTTTCCCACCTTTTCACATTTTAACTTACTTTTGCCATCAATTAGCCATAACTACTCACATAATTCAGCTTCCTACCTCCATTCTTCATTCACGTACATCTTTTTCCTCCTTCCTGAAAAAAATTTCGGTCTCCTCTTGATTGACAAGTTTGGTAAAATTCTATTTCCTTTTATCTTCTTTTGTTCACTTATGTTGATTTTTCTAGTTTGATTTTGCACTTGCTTCACCTCATGTAGGTTCAGCCATGCCACCTTGCTGGCTAGCCGCCTCCACCACCTGATGACACACCACTAGCACCTCCTCCTCACCAGCCACCCAAGCCATGAACCCCTTTGGTGATGCATATCCGCAAAAGTTTCAAAACACCCTTCATATTGACCTAGCCGAGCACTAGCTTCCATATCCACCACTTCCACCAACCATGGCCGCCCCTACTCCACCACCACCACCTCCAGCACCTCCAGCACCCATGGCGACACCACCACAGTGGACCCCACTCCTCTGTCCGTGACACCTAGGGCCTTGGCCGAGCCCAATTCATGGCCCAAAACCCATGTGTATGCATGATTTTGTGTTCTTGCCTTCACCCACCTTTACACCATCACTCAAACTCATGTTAGGCCGACCTTAGCAACCCAGACCGGACCCTAAATCATTGTCTTAGACCTGTACTCTACCTCTGGCCGAGCCTATGAGATGTCGGAAGCAAGTGCAAAGCATTTCAGCTTTGTTTTATGAAGTTATTTCTAGCATCGTTTATCGTATTTTTTGTCTGAAACCTTATAATTGTTATATTGTTTGTTTGATTTGTATTCAAGGGAATTAATCCTTGGATCCTCCATTTCGTATCTGTATCGTGCTTTTGTGCTTGTGTAGATCCCGTTGTGCAATTCGTCGTTGTTTCATCATCTCAAAACAGTGAGTAAATCTCACCAGACTAATATGTACTTATATAGTGATAAACTGCCATCACCTGAATATGTAAATGCATATCATCCTGTTATAACTGCTATATTATATTCATATGAAGTTCATACCTATATTTACACTTGTTATACCATATGTTATTGTTATTTCATGCTATTCTGTTATTTTCATCAGTTTATCACACTGCAAGTTCCCTGTAGACTAGAATCACTATGGGTTGAAATGATACATACCCGAACGGACTTTAGAATAGGAGAAAATCGTTATGGGCTGAAATGATAGGCCTGAATGATTTTCAATTATTTTCTTTTACTTGGGATTGCGGGTTTGAAATGATCAAACCCAGGTTTTCTTTGTAAATTACGGGTTGAAATGATATATTATCCGTATCACTTTACCTAGGCTAGAAAATGAAATACAGACCCGTTGTTAAAATATGTTTTTCTAAAAAAATTTAAAATATTTTAGAAATGTAGATATTATAATATTTTGATTAGATTTGATTAAAAATGATTTTTTTAAAGCATTATTGATTTTCTGAAAATTTATTAGTGAAATAAATAAAGGGTAAAGTTAGAAATCTGAAATGTAAGTTATTTTGGAAATTATAATTTGGTGATAAATGGAATTTAAATTAAATATGAAAATATGATAAATTTATGATATTTTGAATTAAACGAATTTAAAATGATTTTATAATATATTAATGATTTTTGAATAAAATTAAATGTGAAATGAATGAATATTTATGTTGAAATTTTGAAATAGAACTAAAATTGGAAATTTGTGAATTTGGCTTAAAAGTGAATTTTAAGTTAAGTAAATAAAAATGAAATTAAGTTATATTTGAAAATTTTAAACTTAAATTTTAAGTTAAATTTAATTTAATGAATTTAAAATTTAATGTTGGAATTTAATAAGTGAATTATTATTAAATTTTAATTTTTGAATGGAGATTTAACTTTATAAAATCATGAATGTAAGGGTATCTGAATGACTGTTTTAAAAGTGAAATTATATGATTTTATAAGCTAAAAATGATTTAAATAAAAATATAATTGTTTGTTAAAATATATTGAATACTTGAAGTTAATTAACTGCATTTCTGAAATGCTATTAATTCTAATGTAAGTGATAATACAGCATTTGTAAATGCTGTAGTTGATAATAATGAACCAAATGGCTAAGTTTAATTAAAGGTTATTATAGCATTTTTGTAAATGTTATAATTGTTGAATTTAACTAAGTTTTATTTGAAACTAATGTAACCCTATCACAGCATTTTTTATGTCATCTTTTGTTAAATTGAACTGTTTTGAATGTAACTTTCTGTAGCAATTTCTAAATGTTGCAAAAGTTGAATTTTCATCTGTTTTAATAAATTAAGTGAATAAATGAATTTTGAAAGACTAAAATTTATAAATTTAATAATTTAATTATTAAATATAATAACTTCATTTTATGATTTAAAATGAAGTAATTTGTTTTGAAATATAAACTATTTTGAAATGTGTTTTGTAATGGTATTTAAATTAAATAAAAAATGAATGTGGTTTGGAAGATATTATATTTTTGATATTTTGAAATGGATTTTTGAATGATATTGAATTTTGAAATGATATTTGATTTTGAAGTATAAAATACCATTTTGAAATTTTAACCACGGGATGTATTTAATTTATAGTTTAACTGATTCTTAAAGGATGGGCGATCCCAAGCATCCTTTAAGTTATTGTGCATTTCTACTACAGTTCACTTGAGTTGGTTTACATTATATAAGTATATATTGTCCTGACTCGAGTGTTTTGTGTTTTACTTTATGCTCGGGTCAGCGTGAGTATTCACAGCTTTGGATTCTCTTTCTGGAGCTGGTCTTTGCTGGAGTTTCTGCTTATCTACATTTATATCTACTTTCTGTTTCAGCTGTTTTAGTTTATCTCATGTATTAGTGAACTTCTATGTATTTGGGATTTCCATTATGTTGTTTTCAGACTGTATTATGTATTTAGTTTGAGACTCTGCCGTAGTAGCTTCATGAACTACTATGTATTTTATATTCCGCTGCGAGTTATTCTGATATTTCTGTGTCTATGATTCTGTGATTGTATTGCATTTGCTCCAAATTTATTTACAATGCAATATTTTGAGCAATTCAAGTCCGGCATGTGTGGATGTGAATGGCTGAAAATATCGGGTTGTTACAGTTGGTATCAGAGCTTTGGTTTTAGGCAAACCTTAGCCTGCGGAGCAAAAACTCATTAGAGATAGGGTAGAAATACCCTAGAATGAGTGAAATCAATCTCAGAATCCTTTCTTTGTGAGAGAACGTATTTTCGAAGTATAAAATGATTTCCAAGTGATTTTTAAAGAATTTTCAAAGATTATTTTGGTATAAAATTTTCTTATTTTGGAATCAAGATTTTCTGAACTTCATTACTTCTGTATCCACCTTGTTAGAAATCTCTTGGTTACGATTCTTATCGATTAGGATTCCTTGAACTGTGGAACGCTCCCACTGGTTCTGAAATCCAGTCTTGTCTTCCCTATTTTTACCCTTTTGATTTTGGGCATTCCGTAACCACACTTTGGAATGACCTCTCTAAAGAACGATGATTCCGTAAATCTTTGAATGATTTGTAAATGAGTGAAATTCCTTTATAATTGGCATTGATTCACCGGAGATTTCTGTATCCCCGAATGTCGATGCTATCTATCTCCTGCTCTATCTGGATCCTATATCTGGCGGTCGAATGTTGATTTGCCTCAGATTTCCAAATTGGTTATTTTTTCGAAAGTCACGGTTGACTGGTTATGGTTGCCCGCGATTTTTATAGGCTTATCCATCTTCTGTTCGATAATTAAATTATCTCATCTTCGTTTGAGTTTATCTTCGAACTAGAATTCTATTTGATTAGAGTTCCTCTAATTTTGAATCTTTGTTTTTTTGAAATCCTTCCTCGAATCATCCTTTGGAAATTTGTGTTTGGTTGTATTTTGAAATTGTGCATACATCGAAATTATTAAGGATGGCCATATTTTTATATATAAAAGTGAAATGTTTTCGATAAGGACTATATACCTTTCAAAAATGAAAATTTGAAATTTCGAAAGAATTTGAAATTTTGAAATTTTTTATAAGAACATGATTTATACAAAAAATGATTTATAACTGAAGGGTTCTGAATTTGAATTTCGAGCAATCGAATTCCGGTGTTTTGAAATCGGTTTTAAGATTTTGGAAAATATATAATAATAATATGATTTAAAGATATTTTTTTCAAATAAGAAATGTTTCAAAGGTATTCGAATGAATTTCAATGATTTCTAAGGAATTTCAAAGAAGCTTTTCAAAGTTAATTGAAGTCCAGAACTCACTTATGTCGCTGGAAAATAATTTCGATGATGAATGCATGCATCATCGACATTGATTTTCGAGTTTCTGAGTGGGGGAGAGGCCACTCTAGTAGCTTTGCTATGCGAATGATTTTGTGAACCAATTTTGATTTCAGATTTTGAAATATGGTTTGATATTCGAAAGGTATATGTATGTATGTATGTATGTGTATGTATATATATATATATATATATATATTTGAAATGATTTAAAGTAAGTAGGTGTTCAGTCCTCGAGATTCAGATCTGTTTTGTTATAACCTTATCTATTGGAATTGATTTACTGATTTGTTAGTGATTTCCCACTCTTGGATTTGAAAATATGATTTCTTCAACTATTTTGAAGGTTCGAGCACTTCCAAATCAACTTTAACTTTTCAAAGCTAAGAAATTTTGAAAGGTATAAGGTATTTGATAAAGAATATAAGTTTAGTTTGTATGTTTCAAGTATGAAATAATATGATTTGTATAAGTTGAAACTGTTTTGTTAAGTAAATATATAAGACTATTTTGAATTATACTAATACGAAATTTAGTTTTGAAATGTTTTGGATGAAAAAAAAAATCAGTCTTCAAGTGTTTGAGAAAATTTTGGTTTTAAATGTTTTAACTTAGTAACATCTTTATAAAACTATTTATTTAACAAGTTGGAATAGATACATAAGTTGTACATATGCTGTTTTATTCGCATAATGAATTTGATCCAAGTTTGAGTACACAAGTTCGAGGTGAATTACACCATTTTGTATTAGGATTTCTCATTTGATTCTTGATGGCGAATATTTGATATGGATTTTGGGCTTGATTCTAGAATTCTCTATCAAAGTATATGGCTATGCAAGGAGACTGATGGCTTCTAGTCAAGAAACCATATCGAAGTCCGCATTAGGGAAGTCGAATGGACAATACTAGTTTGAAAGCGAACTTGTGTGATCGAGCAAGCGATCGAATGTAATGTTGCGAAATGATGACATATGTACATCTTATATCCTAATATCATTGGTATACTTGACGCTGAAACTGAAAGTTGTTGGGTTGGATATCTTTGTAATTTAATTGGAATTTTTCTTTTATGAAAAACCACTATCAAATTTAAAACCATTTTTCAAAACTATTTTTCTTTTTCTTAAACTAACTGTTTTATTCTATTTTTCATAAAAACTATTTTATATACAAAACTATTCTTAATTCAAAATCTTTTAGTAAGCAAAGATGTTCAATCCCATATGGCTTTTCATGTAGTGAAATTTATTTTTTTGAAAATTTTGATCCTTATATAAGATAAACTTTATGTAAGTATAAAATGATTTTGAAAACCATTGATTTTGATAAATCAATAATTGAAGCTTGTATTAGTATGAAAGGATATTTGGTTTACCTGTAATTTGAGTTTATTTAAAAATAATGGATTTATGAAATAAATATTTCAACACTAAGTAATAATGAAGTAAAATTTGAGATATATGAAATTATGAAATTTAGTTTTGAAATATGGTATATTTAAGCCTTGAAACATATTTAAGATTTAATAGTTTATTTTGTAAATCAAATCTATATTTGAAATTTGATAATATTTGAAATGGTTTTGTTGGAAAACTAAATTGAAACTGATGGTTTGAATTGAATTAAAATTGGAAATTTTAGATTTTGGTTTAATTGAATAAATTTTTGAAATGTAAAGAATTAAGGGCATGTTTTATGATTTCAAATGTATGATTTCAAAATGTTATGATTTTCAAAGTGAAATGATTTCAAGTATTTGGTTTCGAAAGATTTATAACTTTGGAAGTATTATGATTTTTGAAGTGAATACATGTTTGAAATGGAAATGAATTTATTTGACCTAAATTTTGTTGATTAATCTATTGTTTAAGAAACTTTGAAACCAAATTTATGTAATTTGGAAGAAATGATTTGGTGAAATCATATATTATTTTGAAGCTGAATTGATATTGAAATGGTATGAAATTGAGAACCTTGTTTATTTAAATACTTGATTTGGGAGCTATCGTACTTATATAAAAACGATTTGTATAAGTAAACTGTTGAATTGGAACTGTTGATTTGAAAGGGTACCCAATGTTGAAAAGTGAAATCTTATATAATCGAAATCTATATAAGTGTGATTTGATATACTAGTATTTTGAAAAGTATTTGATTTGAAATGAAATCCTATATAAAATGGACTTTATATAAGTATGATATTTGAAAGTGATTTTGAAAGGTACTATATGATACATATTTTCGAAGTAAAGATATGGAAAGTGCCTTCTGCTTGATATCCGCTTTGTGGCCACACTGTGGATTCATTCTATCGATATTATTCTCTCTTTTTGATTTGGGTTTTTCGGATATGATACTCGAGTGTCCATCGAATTCCATGGCGATCTCCATGGTCTTATGATCGCGACTGCATAGCGCAACTGTCTGGCTGAGCTGGCCTAGGGGTATGGATTGTTTCCTGGGGGATCCAGGTGTAACCATTGTGTATCCTGCACTCTATGTAGGTCGCATTAGTAGCGCAAATGCCTGGCTGAGCTGGCCTGGGGGTACGGATTGTTTCCTGGGGGATCCAGGCGTAACCATTGTGTATCCTACATTCTACTCGTCATCATGGCGTAACGCAGGGCAGAGAAAGCTTACGGATACGGATTGTTTCCAGGGGGATCCAGGCGTAACCATTGTGTATCTGCGATCCATGGTTAGACAACTGTTTCGGTTTGGTTGATTTGTTTGGATTGTACTTTCCATATCTGTTTTTAAAGGTGTTTTCATTATTTTCACTGGGTGTTGAAACAAGTCTACTAAGTACTTGGAGAATTCTAGTTTTGCGCCAGATCAACGCATAGCCAGAGTCTGCAGAAACGAAAGTAAACTTGTTAAGACATCGAGTTATAAAAGTATTTTGATAAAAGTATCTTGATAAAGTATTATATAAAGAATATTTTGATCAGTTATTTTCCCTTCTAAAAATTTAAAATGTTTTAAATATTGTTTACTTTGAACCATCAGATTTGAATCAAATGACTATTCATTATACTAATTTTTTTTTTAAATTGAAATGTATAATGGTTCAAATAATGGTTCATCCTTGTCTTTCAACCTGCTTTACCTCCTAGCTATTTTTTTTCCCTACCTTCTTTCGGGGATGTATTCCAGACTATTGCTCTTTCTAGTTGTTTCTCCGCTTCCTTCCTTTTCGAGGACGAAAAGATTTGAGAAGGGGAGAGTGTAACAATCCTAGATTTTGACTATATATTTAAATTTGACTTTATTTCATTTTGAAATTATTTTAATTTTGTTTTATTGGTGTTATATCATTTCTAAACATTTTTAAATTGATAATATAATTTTTCCAAAATTTACTGTATTTATTTCCTAATTTTAAAGGCTGTTTTCTAATTTTCTGCCATTTTCTTCATTTTAAATTTCTTTATTTTATTTTAAATTTGTTTTATTTGTCAAAATTCATCTCTATATTTTTAAAATAATAATAGAATTTTTCCAAAAATTACTGTGTTGATTTCCTATTTTTAAGTGCAGTTTTCCCATTTTCTGCTATTTTCTGCATTAAAATTTTATATTTAAATTAAATTTTAAATATTTATTTTGTGAATATATTTGTATTTTATTTTATTATTTATGATTAAAAATAATTCACAAGCTTATATGAATTTTTTAAAAATTATTTGATTTAACTTCAAATTTTGCTAGTCTAGTTCACGGTTTTAACTATTTTCCTTAATTTTACTTTACATAATTAATAAATATTATATATATTTGTATATTTGTTAAAAATTTCGAAATATTATCTGATATTATTATTATTTCAGCTACATAAATTTATATAAATAATAAAAGGTAAATTGAAAGAGTTTGTGACCTTTTGTTTCCTATGGCTTTTGATTTTCCCACCTTTTCACATTTTAACTTACTTTTGCCATCAATTAGCCATAACTACTCACATAATTCAGATTCCTACCTCCATTCTTCATTCACGTACATCTTTTTTCTCCTTCCTGAAAAAAATTTCGGCCTCCTCTTGATTGAGAAGTTTGGTAAAATTCTATTTCCTTTTATCTTCTTTTGTTCACTTATGTTGATTTTTCTAGTTTGATTTTGCACTTGCTTCACCTCATGTAGGTTCAACCATGCCACCTTGCTGCCTAGCCGCCTCCACCACCTGATGACACACCACCAGCACCTCCTCCTCACCAGCCACCCAAGCCATGAACCCCCTTGGTGATGCATATCCGCAAAAGTTTCAAAACACCGTTCATATTGACCTAGCCGAGCACTAGCTTCCATATCCACCACTTCCACCAACCATGGCCGCCCCTACTCAACCACCACCACCTCCATCACCTCCAGCACCCACGGCCACACCACCACAGTGGAACCCAATCCTCTGTCCGTGACACCTAGGGCCTTGGCCGAGCCCAATTCATGGCCCAAAACCCATGTGTATGCATGATTTTGTGTTCTTGCCTTCACCCACCTTTACACCATCACTCAAACTCATGTTAGGCCGACCTTAGCAACCCAGACCAGACCCTAAATCATTGTCTTAGACCTGTACTCTACCTCTGGCCGATCCTATGAGATGTCGGAAACAAGTGCAAAGCATTTCAGCTTTGTTTTATGAAGTTATTTCTAGCATCGTTTATCGTATTTTTGGTCTGAAACCTTATAATTGTTATATTGTTTGTTTGATTTGTATTCAAGGGAATTAATTCTTGGCTCCTCCATTTCGTATCTGTATCATGCTTTTGTGCTTGTGTAGATCCCGTTCTGCAATTCGTCGTTGTTTCATCATCTCAAAACAGTGAGTAAATCTCACCAGACTAATATGTACTTATATAGTGATAAACTGCCATCACCTGAATCTGTAAATGCATATCATCCTGTTATAACTGCTATATTATATTCATATGAAGTTCACACCTATATTTACACTTGTTATACCATATGTTACTGTTATTTCATGCTATTCTATTATTTTCATCAGTTTATCACACTGCAAGTTCCCTGTAGACTAGAATCACTATGGGTTGAAATGATACATACCCGAACGGACTGTAGAATAGAAGAAAATCGTTATAGGCTGAAATGATAGGCCTGAATGATTTTCAATTATTTTCTTTTACTTGGGATTGCGGGTTTGAAATAATCAAACCCAGGTTTTCTTTGTAAATTACGGGTTGAAATGATATATTATCCGTATCACTTTACCTAGGCTAGAAAATGAAATACAGACCCGTTGTTAAAATATGTTTTTCTAAAAAAATTTAAAATATTTTAGAAATGTAGATATTATAATATTTTGATTAGATTTGATTAAAAATGATTTTTGTAAAGCATTATCGATTTTCTGAAAATTTATAAGTGAAATAACTAAAGGGTAAAATTAGAAATCTGAAATGTAAGTTATTTTGGAAATTATAATTTGGTGATAAATGGAATTTAAATTAAATATGAAAATATGATAAATTTATGATATTTTGAATTAAACGAATTTAAAATGATTTTATAATATATTAATGATTTTTGAATAAAATTAAATGTGAAATGAATGAATATTTATGTTGAAATTTTGAAATATAACTAAAATTGAAAATTTGTGAATTTGGCTTAAAAGTGAATTTTAAGTTAAGTAAATAAAAATGAAATTAAGTTATATTTGAAAATTTTAAACTTAAATTTTAAGTTAAATTTAATTTAATGAATTTAAAATTTAATGTTGGACTTTAATAAGTGAATTATTATTAAATTTTGATTTTCGAATGGAGATTTAACTTTATAAAATCATGAATATAAGGGTATCTGAATGACTGTTTTAAAAGTGAAATTATATGATTTTATAAGCTAAAAATGATTTAAATAAAAATATAATTGTTTGTGAAATTATATTGAATACTTGAAGTTAATTAACTGCATTTCTGAAATGCTATTAATTCTAATGTAAATGATAATACAGCATTTGTAATTGCTGTAGTTGATAATAATGAACCAAATGGCTAAGTTTAATTAAAGGTTATTATAGCATTTTTGTAAATGTTATAATTGTTGAATTTAACTAAGTTTTATTTGAAACTAATGTAACCCTATCACAGCATTTTTTATGTCATCTTTTGTTAAATTGAACTGTTTTGAATGTAACTTTCTGTAGCAATTTCTAAATGTTGCGAAAGTTGAATTTTCATCTGTTTTAATAAATTAAGTGGATAAATGAATTTTGAAAGACTAAAATTTTGTAAATTTAATAATTTAAATATTAAATATAATAACTTCATTTTATGATTTAAATGAAGTAACTTGTTTTGAAATATAAACTATTTTGAAATGTGTTTTGTAATGGTATTTAAATTAAATAAAAATGAATGTGGTTTGGAAGATATTATATTTTTGATATTTTGAAATGGATTTTTGAATGATATTGAATTTTGAAATGATATTTGATTTTGAAGTATAAAATACCATTTTGAAATTTTAACCATGGGACGTATTTAATTTATAGTTTAACTGATTCTTAAAGGATGGGCGATCCCAAGCATCCTTTAAGTTATTGTGCATTTCTACTACAGTTCACTTGAGTTGGTTTACATTATATAAGTATATATTGTCCTGACTCGAGTGTTTTTTTGTTTTACTTTACGCTCGGGTCAGCCTGAGTATTCACAGCTTTGGATTCTCTTTCTGGAGCTGGTCTTTGCTGGAGTTTCTACTTAATCTACATTTATATCTACTTTCTGTTTCAGCTGTTCTAGTTTATCTCATGTATTAGTGAACTTCTATGTATTTAGGATTTCCATTATGTTGTTTTCAGACTGTATTATGTATTTAGTTTGAGACTCTGGCGTAGTAGCTTCATGAACTACTATGTATTTTATATTCCGCTGCGAGTTATTCTGATATTTCTGTGTCTATGATTCTGTGATTGTATTGCATTTGCTCCAAATTTATTTACAATGCAATATTTTGAGCAATTCAAGTCCGGCATGTGTGGATGTGAATGGCTGAAAATATCGGGTTGTTACAATATTTAACACCTGTAAATTTTTGCATGAGAATATATATATATATATATATATTATTTTCTTTTGTTTATGTATTATCTTTTTATAACTTTGTATTTATACTTTTCCTTTTATATTTATATATACTAGAATTGGCCCGTGCTTCGCACACGGGTTGTTTATATTATTGTAAACGGAAAACAAGGGTATTTTCGGAATTTCAAAAAGACGTCGAGTAAGTTAGTTCAACGAATTTTCTTTATTTGTAGTAGATATATATATATATATATATATATATATATATAACCTTTAAAGAAAATAGTTTGAAACTAAAATATATATTAATAAAAAATCACATGTATTATTTTTGAAATTTAAATTATTTATAAAATATTTAATTTGAATTTGAAATTCAAATTTCAAATCACAATACATACATACATACATACATACATACATATATATATATATATATATATATATATATATATATATATATAAATCAACACTTATCTTATTTGTTCCTGAAAAATTAAAATTAACCCAAATTAACTCCAAATTTTTATGTTAATTACTAAATTAAATTTGATTTAAAAACTGGATTGTTACATTAGACTTTCAAAATTCTAACTAAATGATATAGTTAGATTTTCAAAATCCTAACTCTACGATAAGGTTAGATCAGCTTTCCAAAATCTTGTACAACTAGCATGGACTAAATTACATTAAGCTTCCTATGGCTATAAATGAAATGCCCCTTATGCTTCAAAATCCTCACTAAATGATGAGGTTAGACTTTCAATATACTCACTATGCAATGAGCTTCGAATTTCAAAATCCTCACTGTACGATGAGGTTCAATCTTCAAAATTCTCGCTAAATGATGAGATTAGACTTTTCAAATCCTCACCATATGATGAGGTTCTACATTCGATATCCTCACTAAATGTTGAGGTTAGACTTTCAAAATCCTCAATACATGATGCGGTTAGATTTTCGAAATCTTAACTCTACAATAAGGATAGATTTTCAGTATCATATACAAAACCCTCTCTATATGATGATTTAGATTTTCAAATCCATATAGAAAATCCTTGATATACAATAAGTTTAGACTTCCAAATCCATATAAAAATCCTTGTTATAGAATGAGGCAAGATTTTCAAATCTATATGCAAAATCCTCACTATACTATGGGGTTAAATTTCAAAAAAAATCGGACTGTTTTAAAGTTATGCAAACCTAATATTGACTAAAGAAAGATCGAAATAGCAAAGTACAAAAGTATGATCAAAATTTCCTTATAAAATCTAAAGTTCATTTCTTATTCATTGTATAAAGTAAACTTAAGGGCATGCGATATACCATAATTTTAATTAGTTTTATTCAACCTCTAACTGTATAAGCTGAAATCCAAAAGGAAAATTTCAAAGTGTTTCATCACATATGAATGACGAAAGTTTTAACCCTTTGGCTTCAGCTTGAAAGCTCTATTTTGTATTTAACTTCCCATAAGTATTGAATATCAATTTGAACTTTGTATATTGCTTCGTATAGCACCCTTGGGTATCTTAGTCTAAAGGTTAATCTTCCATATCAAGCTAACCTTAAACCAAATATATGACCAAGCTAACCTTAAACCAGATATATGACCCTTAAGCTGGGCATTAAGCAGAAAGCACAAGTTACAAGACCAACTTCATATCGAAAGACTAAAAGCATTAATGTTTTATACAATCCCGAAGCTACATACTACCTTTATATCATATATACCAAAACTCACTAACAGTTATTACCAAAAGAAACGGCCCCAGATGTCAGAACCGAGAGTATAGGCCAAAAGAACCTAGTCTAGCATACGAGACCGAGGCTATCTCTACTCAAGGCCGAAAACACCTCAATACTAAGCCAAGGTCAATGGCTAAGAAAGCTTCCATCTACATCAAAGTCTCAAATCCCCAAAAGCTGAAACAAGTATGTGGGTCATGGTGCCCAAAGCTGTATATAGAAATTCCAGACCATCAATCTATGTTAAGCAGTTTTATGGCGACGCGTGTTCAAATCTTAGCCTTATAAAGCGGGCCATATCAACAATCCATGAGGAAAACTCTCCACCAATTACAGAGCTTTAAGATGGCTATAAATACAAGGAACAAATCCCCATATATTCAATTCGAGTCCTAAAAGACAAATAGTATATTGCCTTAATCTTTTGGAATCCTTTTAACTTTCCAAACTTAGGTTTTTTGACAAAGATCATTAATGGCAGACATGGCCAACCTGACCTTATAAAGCCATTTTGGGCTCGATTGACAATGCCGAAAGTGCACAGGATCTTGTACCATTACACAAAAATGACCAATTTGAAACAATAATGAAATGTTGCTAAAAATTTTAGAAACGCTTGTCAAGTGTTGTAGATTAGTATGTTGTAGAATTTTGAAACAAATATAGTACGTTTCATTCAGATCAACAAATTGAAACATTTAGTGGATGTTTCAGATTAACAAATTGAAAAACTGCAATGCTTGGTAAGTGTTTCAAGTTTTGGTAAGTATTTCAAGTTGATAATTAACAACACTTACCGAGTGTTTCAAATTAAAATACTGCAACACTTAGCAAGTGTTTCAAGTTGATAATTAACAACACTTGGTGTTTCAAATTGATACACTGCAATAGTTAGCACGTGTTTCATGTTGATAATCAGCAACACTTACCAAGTGTTCCAAACTGATAAACTGGAACCCTTGGTAAGTGTTGCAAGTTAATAATCAGCAACACTTGCTAGGTGTTTCAAATTGACAATCAACAACGCTTATTATATGTTTCAAGTCCGCTTATCGAGTGTTCCAAACTTATAATCTGAAACACCCACTGGATGTTTCAAATTGGTAATTCGCAACTCTGATTAGAACTCCTGAAACTACAGTTCAAAACAAAAGTAAAATTTTCATCTCATAATAAGAATATATATAATCAATATATGACCAATATATAAGTAGCATATAAATAACATAACAATAATATTTCAACAATATTGTACATATATACACATACATTTACGACATCAAACAACAATGAATTATGAAAAAACAAGGCTACACTTTAATCTAGAATCATCAAAAACTAGTTTATCACTTATTCCTATGTGTCATCGCAAACGTGATTACATTATATTGAAGACTGGAATATTAACCTAAAATACTCATCGCACAATTTAGATATTGGGTAATCCTATCTTAATACTTCATATACCGCTACACCACCTATCAATATGCAAAATAAGTTTTCTTTCTGTAAAGTGAAAAGCACGAAAACTGGTGCAAGAATGGAACTGTTCCGGTTACAGTTCTATGTCTAGGGTCTGTAGGAAGACTAATACACATTATCAAACCCAGCTTCTCTCATGGTGTTCTCCAAATCTAGCAAGTAACTCTTCCAGAAATGGTTATGTGCTCTTCATCGAAGTAAACAATGTCGGTGGCCGTTCCTGCACACAAATCTTATTTAGTCCAATAAGCCAATGTAAAACTCGGATAAATATATTATTCCCTAAAGAACTTTTGATTTTGGCTGCAATAAAAATAAATATTTTAATTAGCTTCTGATACACATGTGCTACTAATTATAGAAGATAATTAGGCATACATAGCCTATAGGTACTTACAGAGTTATCAATATAGCAAACATGCCACCAAGATGAAGCAGGTGAGAAGTTTCTTTCACAAAATTCTGTGTTGCTCGTGCAGGACACTCATGGAGCTGCATACATGCATATACATTATATATCTTCATTCAAAAAAAGAAAACGAGATTAAAAAGATGGGAACGTACCACATAAGCAAGATCAAAGGACTTTGCAGGCAAACCTTGTTCTCACTATCGGCATGAATCCATTTTATGGATTAGTCCTTTTAGACCCTTGCTTTTCCTTTTGCCTTGTGCGCAGTTACAGCAAGAAAGTAAAGAGAAAGATCTAATTCCTGTACAAGAAGAAATTGTAATAGTAATTATGAATGGTGACTATAAATAAGCACACACTACCTGTGTTATAACTGAAAACGCTTACAGTGACTGTAGCTGAGGGAAACTTGGCAGCTAAATATCTCGTGCTAACTCCTACAGAACAACCGATATCAAGAATATCCTTTATAGCTGGGTTACTGAATTTAACATGGTGTTCTTCAATTGCTTTAAGCTAGTTACTATATAGTATTTCGTTTGCCTCGGCTATTAAAGTGGACATGTAGAAAATGTAATCTTCTCGTAAAACTTGATAGAGCGATCCAAATCACCAACACGAAGCATCACTTGACATAGAGGCTCAGGTGTGGGCTCCCGTTGAATAAGCTCAAACATGTAACCATCTGGGCCTTCAACAAATGCAATTATAGATGTACCTCCCTTAACAGGACCAGGCTCACGGGTGATGTTCCAACTTTTGCCCTGATGAACGTGGAACTCGTTTTTTGCCCATGATACATCTATCAACAACCAATAGTGTGATAATCAAATCCCTTTTGAAAGAAACTACATTTCTAGTTGAGTTACTGGAATATAGAAGTCCAAAATAAAATATGTTGTAAGGGTTGGAATACAATTGATGAACCATTAATAACGTGTACTACCATCTGTAGATGAAGAATAAGATATATGATGAAACATAGCATTTAATATTTACTCTGATAGTATATGTAGACATAAATACACTGTAGAAAAAATTGTAATATACTATATTATGGCGCATGTACTAATCTAGATGTATTAACTTAGTGAAAAATTTGAATCAAAGTGAAATTTGTGTTACTGTACTGTCCAATACCCATTCCAATTACACCTCTACGAACATCTTCAGCCTCCAAACACTTGCCGGCTCTCCCAAAAAACAACTTCGTCAGAATGAGTCCATTTGAAACACCTACAACAACTTTCTTTAAAACCGAGCAGAAACCTTACAAGGATTGCATTTGTCGTTAAAGTTGAGTGTTTTTATTTGTATGACACCAGTTGAACTTTGGCATTCTAGTTCTCTTTTCCATCTAATATGAGAAAGAATGTTATTTCAAATTTGTTTTTCCATTTTTTTTACAGGGAAAAAAAATTCGCTTTAGTAATCTACATAAATATAGTATCAAACATCAATACGAAAACCAATCTTGCATTATGTTTAACATTCTTTACGGATATATGTTCAGATGTTTGGTTCGAGATAGGCACAATTCAAGGATTATATTAGTGCAGCTTCATTCCAAAAAATTATATAATAGATAATTACATAAATATAAGCGATGTTGTTTATGCTATCAATTATGTTAGTAAACCAATCTTGTATTAAGGTGAATATTCTTTACCAATATATGTTTAGATGTTCGGTTCGACAGGCACAATTCAAGGATTATGTAACGACCTAGAATTGCAGTCGTTTAGTTTTAAATATTTAATGTCTTTTAAATGTTGAACTTGAATTTTTGATTGATTTTGAATATGAAAGAATCAGTGAAATGAGTTAACATTTCAAATATAGTGATGAATGGGATTTAGGTAAATATAATTAAATAGTTGAAAAATTGGATAATTATGGGAATCTGGGTCAGACATGAATAGAAATGATTTCTAAGTTGAATTAAAATTCTATTTGGCTTAGAATTATAATATGGACTTTTGAATGGAAGTAAAAGTCTATAAATTTAAAGTTGGAAATTTATATATTAATTTGACAGTGAAATTTAATATACGAGAATAATGTAAATAATTGAATTTTAGATTAAAGTGAATCAGAATGATTTCTAATACGGATATAAATTCTATTTGAATTATTATAATGAAGTTAGTAAGTTTTAAAAATTGAAATTTTAAAACAATTTCAACGATTTGAAAATCGCTCGATTTAGTCGATGCGTTAAAATAGTTTCCACAGCATAGACTCGGAATTCGACATAACCACGGTTCCATTGGATCCGTAATAGTGTATTATTATCGGATTTTAAAATTTCATACCGTTTGGAGTTACCGTTTGGTCGTACGGGAGAGAAACGCGTTAAAATTAAAATCGAAAATTTAATTATTATTTTTAGTCGATTCAAAAGGCTATCTTCCACATATGATCGAATTAGGCCTCGAATAACGTTCCATTGCGTTCGGAATAAGGGTAAAACATTATAAACACTAGGCGGCATGTGTCGTTTGGAATTCAATTGAAAAGGCATGAAAATTTTGAAATATATTAATAAAATAATGTTGTATACGTATATAAATACGTGCAAAATAGAAACCCTAGCTATTTATGCAGCCGCCGCCTCCTTTGAAACCAATGGCCGAAAAATTTCGTATTTTCCCCCTCGATTCCTCTTGATCTACGCAATATTATCAAAAATTTCCAACATGAAAAACGTAGAGCTCGCTGAGCTCGCCATATCCAACGGTCGAGATCATAAATTTCTTCGTGTGGTGTTCCAGATCTAGCTGCGTTTAGATTGCACTTTTCGAGAATATGAAAGAGCCGAGCTCGATCACCTCTAGGCGTGGGTGGAGCACGGCGGAGCGCGCATCATGATGGTCTTAGATGCGGCTCCGGTCGGGTAAATGGAGGAGCGAAATCCATAATTTTGAGCGGCCGATGGGTTGCGTTGTTCATCAATACATGAAGAAGGTAGAAGGTATTGGTGGGCTTGATTTTGAATTATAGAATGAACGGCCAGATCTGTTGTTTTTATATAAAAAAAGGTTTATTTATATAAACTATAATTAAAAACTTTAAAAGTTCATATCTTTTGCATACGTTGTCAGAATCGGACGAAATTGGCGGCGCTGGAATTGAAGTGACGAGCACTACACTGTGGAGCAGATCTGGAGTCGATCGAATCTCTCGAAAATTTTACGTTAAATCGAACATGCTCAATTTAATTTTAAATTTGAGCATTTGGCAATTTAAAACTCAAGGTGAGTTAATCCACTCAATTTTGTACTGCTAGTGATAAATTTTGAATAGTTAAAATTTATTAAATGGTTGATTGGTTAAATCGATAAATTTTACCAGTTGGATGTGATATTATATATAGTGGTGGTATATATATATATTAGAATGATTGATATTTCTGCATATCTATAGTGGATGAGACCCTATATAATAGCGGATGACCTTATATAATACGATATTCCATCCTGAAGAAAAAGTGGTGTTTATATGTTGTGCCAACATCTATGCATGCAAGGAAATAGGTTAGAGGGACCCAGTCGGATTTCTCAAAAATGTTGAATTTAATTTCATATATAGTGATATATGTTCTGTTGAAATAATCTGTGATAGGTTATTATGTGATTGATGATGCAGCAGGTTTTGACCTAGATTTTGGTATTTTTAAAATACCGGTAATATATGTTTTAAATTGGAAAAGAATTTAAAAGGGGGGTTTTGAAGTAAAATGTTTATAAGAATTTTGGGTTAATTGATTGGATAAAATAAATGGTTTTGAAATGTGTACTTAACTAAAGTTGGAATATTGTGAGTCGGATTTTGGAATAAAAGTATACGAAAAGGGTTTTTAGATAATAAATGTTTAAGTGGTACTGGTTTAAATACAACAGCTTTTTAAATCGAGATTTTTAATACTTTTGAAAGGATAGAAGTGGAATTTGGGAATAAGTATAAATTGGTGATACTGGACTTAAGTAAAATTTCCAGATTTAAGAAGTGGAATTTGAATCGAGAATTTGGGTTGTTTTAAAAGAAAGATTTTTAATTAATAATATGGAAGTTTTAAAAAGTGTTGAGATATTCCAGAAACTAGTTATTTAATTATTTTAAATAGTTTAAAGCACATTTACTTTTTAAATAGTTACTCTAATGATTTTAAAGGGTTTATTATGAAATAAGAACTAGTCAACATTTTTGTATTAAAGGATAAATTATTAAATATTAATATAACTTTGTATAATTAAGAATAATTTTTGCCTAGATTAAACTTGAAATTTATTTTAGAATTACAAGCATTGTTTTAAGACAATTTATGAAATAAAGTTTTCGAAAAGTAATGGTATACACATGTGGCGTAAATTGGAGGCAGTGAGTGCATACAGTTAAGTTTTGGATTTCTCTGAGATAGAGACGTAACCATTAAGCTACGATCCATGATTTGATACCGCAGTGGTACTTTCCACATTATTTTTAAAGGGTTTGAAAATATTTTTAAAAAGGGTATTTTATGAATATACTGAATTCGATAAGATAAGTACAAGCTTTGGATAATGAGATTTAATTTATTTATAATTTAATTTAAATAAGGCTTGGTGTTTTCAGTGAAAATAAAGAATTTGGTTGAATTGATTGTTATATGATAGTTAAATAACCGACTATCAAATCAGACTTAAATGTACTTTGGAAATATCTGTAAGAAGTACGGGATTATATCGTACAGTTACCGTTCGAGGTGCTATGTCGTACGTATAAACTCGTTTCGTTCTTCTAGGATATTTTTAAGGAAATATGTCCACTAACGGTTAGAAGGTGATCTCTAATCTTATTTTCATCTATGTATTTCCTAAAGAACCGGGGTTGAGTTTACTGGAAAATATTGAATGTTGTTTGGAAGAGATCGGGATCAGATTTGTTATCCGAAAACCACTTCGATCCAACGAGTACGTTTTCGGAAGGAAAACAAAAGCATGGAGTCGAAGACGGAGCAATGAAGTGGAAGGGCTAATCGCTACTAATCCTGAGGGTGATTCCAAAATGGATGTAGTAGGAATAGTGCCTTCAGTTCTGTTCAGACCGGGAACGAAGTTGTATGGAGGAGTGCTATTAGGACATTGTCATTGAAGGACAATGAGCATTCTAAGTGGATATTTTTAAAAAGATAATCGTAGCCTCTAGCCTCACCAATTGGGAATGACTGAAAAGCAGGGGAAATGCTGCAAGGCTAAGTGGGTAGCACCCAAGTAGGGTATGTCTATCACCTTTCTAGATAACCTCGGATATTATCACTACGTGTGAAAGAAGCTTGGAAAAGGTGGGAACACCCAGGATGATAGCATATTCGATCTATCCAGGTCAGGGATAGTCTGGTCTTGTGTTGGTAGGGATCGATAGGTTCTATCTCGATACAGTACTTCTCGACATTTACCGTAACAGGTGGTACCCAGTGCCTAGTCATTCACTTGGAATTCATTCTCCAATAAGAGCCGTAGGGTTTGGATTGTACCCAACTATGCTGGAACGTGAGATGCAAGCATTTTTCTACTATTTAAATAAGTATTTGTACTTGGACACTATTATAATATCAGATGATTTTGATATGAAATGCTTTGGTTATCGTAAGGTAAAAACCCATCGTGTATACTTTTAGCGTGGCCTTACAAGCTACCTTTGATTTCAAAGGATTTTAAAACTTTAGTAATTCAAATTGAGTGTGTTTTCTCATGCTGGTTTTCCAGACCGACCCGGTATTATTTTATTATAACGTTCGAGTCAGATGGAGTATTTCAGGTTCAGGTTAGGATGCTATGGAGCAGGAGACGTGCCAGAGATTGAGACGTATTCTCGTACTTGTTTTATTCCGCTGCAGTGTTGCTTGAAATTAGCAGCAGTTGCGAGGACAGGATGTTATAACTATCTAGGCTAGTAATTGTTGATTTCTGTACTCTGATGTGAGATATGTGTATTATAATTTTGATTTACGTAAAGAACGATTGATATTATATATTGTTCTGTCCGCTGTGAGATTCTGTTTTGTTTAGTTTTCTTCTTCTTTTACTTACTTTCTTTTCTCACAATAATCTGTCTTTTCGACACTCGATCGTTTTATATGTTATATGATGAGCGTATTTAAGTTGATTTTCGGGGGTCTTGAAGGGCGGATCGTGACAGATTATATAAGTACAAGGATTTTTTTTCAATTTAGCCCCCTTTTAAAAATTATTATCAAAAATAGCCCACATTTAAAACTAATATCAACTTTAACCCTGTTTTTACCAGTTCAGCGTTGAGCTGGCCAAAACATACTGGCGACTTTTTAGAAGTCGTCCACTGGCGACTTTCCAAAAGTCGCCTATATTCTATAAGAAAAACACTAATGCGTGACTTCTCAAAAGTCGCCTAAAACGGGGTTCTATAACAAGAACAAAATCCTACTTTATTCCTCCTTTAATTTTTCACTTTTCTCTTCATCTCCAAACACCCTAAAACACTCTACCTCGATTTCTTTTAAAACCCGATTAAATTCCATTTAATCCTATTGAAAGAATTCGATTTTTGAAGATCTTCCTCAAGCATAGCAACCATCATAAGCTCGAATCCAATCAAGGTATGTAGTAGAAACACTAAGTTTTTAAATTACTTTGCAAACTTATTTTTTTGTGGTTGATGCAGAATGACTCCTAATTTTATTCCAACCATATGCTATTATGTTGGTGAATTGATTATTGACGATTTAATATGTGGGGAATATCTTAATGGATCTTACAAACCGGCTAAAGTTCAAAGAGGTACTACTTTTAAGCAGTTGAATGAGTTGGTTCACAAAGCAACAAAGGTAAACCAGTAAGAGTACGATATTGATATGGTTAGCAATTGGCCAACAGATTCTGGATCCAAAGCAATATAAATTGTTGAAGACGACAATGTTGAATCAATGTTTGTTGCTGCGAATAAATCTATTGAGTTGTTTGTTGGGAAAAATAATAGATCGGTTGTAGAACAACCAACACCAGCACCCATAACAAATTTTGACGTTGAAGAATATTCTAGAATGGTGGGTAACATGAGTACCGAGGAATGAATTCCGTCACCTAGTATTAGTCATCCGACTCGACACATATCGCAATACGGGAAACAACAAATGTTTTATAGTTATCATCCATTTATGAATTTGCAGTCAAATGTCCAATTTACCTACCTTCATTTGATGCAGGACAACGATCCACGGATGAGTCAGAGGTATCATCTAGCTCTGATTACATACAGATCTGGTATATCGAATTTGATTTAATTATTATACTAAATTTGTATTCATGTGCAGTTTTATTCCAGTTCAGAATTCCACTCAAAGAAGTGCTAGACCATCGAGTAGCCGTACATCTGAACAAGTGCAGCCAACTCCGTCCGAACTTTACTAAGCCAAAAGTAAGTCAAATATTGCAATATGTTGCAAAATCGTTGGCATGTAGAAATAAACTAAAATTGATGTATTTATTTACTGCAGCTTCGCAGCAAACAACACTGCTACGCAGTCATACGTCCAACTACCGAATGAATCAGTGGGTCAAACTATCTACAAGGATGATATGGATGTAGATGATGAAGAAGACGTACAAGCTGAAGATGTTCCTGCACTTGATAGTATGTCTGTTGTGTTAGTACTAGAGGTTGATACAACTTGCATGAAAAATATGCAAGTAAACAATGATCCACTAAACTACGATTTTGGATGTGCAGAACCAGATTGTGTGGACAATGATGAACTAAAAATGGAGATATTGTTGGACGATGATTTGTGCAGTGCATAATTTATGGCTAGGTCGATTGTAGCAAATGTAAACTTCAACTACGAATTATTTTCATCTTCCAGCGTACAAAATGGTTCCAAAGTTGGGATGGTGTTTGAGAGTAAAGCTAAATTTCTACAACAACTGTCAGATTGATCAATCTTATATGCGGTGTCCTTTTAGCCAATAAGGTCGAATAAAGAAAAATGCACTGTCATTTGCAATGTCGATGATCGTTGTCCTTGGAGAATACATGTTATTGATTCAAAAAAGACACAGGCTGGATGGTGGGTTATTCAAAAAATATCCTAATGATCATACATGTGTTAACCGTAAAGTGAAATCAAATCGTAGGCAAGCTACATCATCTTTTATGGTATCAAAGATCATGCCTTTCATGAAATCCGATTTGAACATTACGGTCGGAATGGTGTAGGTTCTAACGGAGTAACAATTATTTATCAAAATTGGCTATCTGAAAGCATGGAGAGCATTGAGCAACGCAATTGAACAAATATACGATGATTGGGCAGAGTCATATTCCACCCAACGACAATACTTCGATGAAATATGCAAAACAAATCCAGGAAGCATAGGACATGTGACTAATGATGAGTACGGATTTTTTATCGTGCATTTTGGTCATTTGGGCCATGTATCGAGGGATTAGTCCATTTTTGACCTTTATTTTGTATAGATGGTACACATCTATATGGTAAATATAAAGATACCTTACTTGTTGCAACCGCTATTAATGCAAATGATAAGGTATATCCCTTGGTATTTGCCATTGTTGATTCTGAATCCACTGATAGTTGGGGTGGGCTTTTTGCGTGCATGTAAAGGTTCATTCACAGCATGAACAATCACGGTATTACTTTCATTTCTGACAGAATGAAAGGAATGCCTACATCGTTAGAGAGCAAATGGCTAGCCCCACATAAACATAGATACTGCGCCAGAAATTTGAAAGATAATTTTGAAGCATCGGGTTTTAGAGACAAACGATTAACCGGTTTATTCTACGCTGTTGCATGTTCCTCTGAGGAGATTGAATATTTAAAGATTCATAAAGAAATTAAAACCACCAATATTAGAGCACACAGATGAATAGAGAGAAGCTTGGATAGAAAGGAGGAAAATTGGGCATTATGTAAAGATGATGGTGGTCGTTTTCATATTATGACCACTAATGCATCAGAAAGTTTTAATGGTGTACTTAGGGGTGCAAGATCTTTGCATATCAGAGCACTTGTTGCACGTACCTTCTATCGACCCGTTGATTACTTTTGTCAAATAAAAGAGTTAGCTAAGAATTCCACACTTCGTGTCACGCCAAAATGGGAAGCAAAAATAGCGGAGAGAGCAAGCGAAGTAAGACGTTGTTGGATTATCTGTTTCGGTCAAATTGAATGGTAAGTAAGATGAATTCAAACTTATAATCGATGGTAACACTTGTTCATGTACATGCAACATCCCATTACTGCAACATCTCCCATGCGTCCATGTGATGGCTGCTTGTTCGTTAGTGGCCAATGGCGCAAGCCGAGCTCATCATGATTTTGCATCATATTGGTATTCCGTTCAGAATTACCTAGCGGCATACTCTGTAGAATTTCATCCCGTACGCGATAAAAGGTATTCATCTCCACACAAAGGTCAAATGGTTCTTCATCCCCTCATAAGGAGAGCTCAAGGAAGGCCTAAGTCTACTAGAATTAAAGGCCCTATGGACAAGATGCAGCCTCCAAGGACTTATAGATGCAGTAAATGTGGTATGAACGATCATAAAAAGAGTCGTTTTAATTCAATTACTTAGTTTTTATATGCGTGTTATTGTTAGTTTGATGTTTGTAAGCCGTATGTTGTTTATGTAAGAACAGTTTGTGTTTTTATTTCATGTGCTATGTTTGTTTGAGAGGATGAATGTAATGTATTGGAATTGGATTACTCCACCGAAAGTAAGTTGAGAAATAATAAATGCTAAGTGATACGTAAACAGATGCAAATGTAAGCTAGTGGTACATAAATTGTCATGATACATATTCAATGATACATAATTCAACTGCATAAAAATGAACATCCAAATTTCTATTTACTTCTTCTCCCACAATCTACGAGGAATCAACTTATTGAATGGTACGCTCTTATTTAATAGTGCGCTGCGATATTGTAGGTTCAACTTCTCCAAATAGGCTTTTTTGTTTGCATCTCAAGGGCATATTCAACTCCCCTCGGACACATTTTCGGATTTTTCCATTTAAAAAAGCTACAACAAACAACATCGTTAGGCCGTAACTTATTATCTTGTATGATTCACAACGGTAAAAGCGACCGCCCGTATTCCTTTCATTTCAACATCCAAGCACTTCTAATTCATCTTCGCAATAACAAAGTACCCGAGGCGGTATCCGGCGTGGACTAGCATTGTTAGGCTTATGACGAGCTAACACATCCACTAATTTTTCATGAAGTGATTGTTGTATTGGTTCACCGCTAACCATGGCCAATGTTGATGTACGGCCACCCCTCGAGGGGGGCAAGTTTTCAACCTACATCTTAGGGACGAAATCAACCTCAACATTTTCTTCACTAACCGGCGCAAAGACTCGTTGTTGTTCAAATTTGTCATACATTTCCATCATCGTCTCGTCGTCAGTCTCTCAATTGTTCATTTTCAACAATCTTTTCATTGAAAATATCAATGTTGGAATCAGCTTTAATTGCAAAAGATTAAACAAATTTAATAGTTTTAATGAAACTTACTTTCCTGTTGTGTCTCCAAATCTCTAAAAGATATTCGGTTTCGTGGGGAAATATTGAAATTGTGGAAGAGACATGTGGCTTAGGTTTTGGATTCTTTCTTTGATATTTGGTAAAGTGAAATATGAGGAAGGTTGAAAGGCAAGGTTTCTGTTTTGAAACCCTGCACACACAACTGTGGCGAGTTTTGAAAAGTCGCCAGTGGGCGACTTTTCAAAAGTCGCCTAAATTGTGTGCAAGGTTTCTGTTTGAAACCCTGCACACATCAATGGCGACTTTTGAAAAGTCGTCCCAGAAGGGTGTGCAGGATCTCAAAACAGAAATGCATCACCATTTTCAACAATACACTAAACTTCACTACAATCAAAATTCAACATTTCAATCAAATTCAATCATTCAACAACTCAAATTACAACATCTACCAATTCAACAATTGAATTTGAAATCCAACATCCTGCAATTCAACATTTGCGTTCCAATTCCGACATCCAACAATTCAACAAAACAAGCAATCCCAATATTTCAACAATTTAGTAAACAAAACAAAACCGGACAAAGCAAATCAACAACTTATACCATCCTTAATACTTCAACCTACGAAGTTCTAGTGGAGTGCGTCTTGGTTTCCTCATAGACAGTGGAATTTCATCCACGAATCCTCTTCTTCACTTGCTTGCGTAGGATCTATAGGCTGTGAAGGGCCAAGAGAAACTTCAAGTTGTGTTTCTTGAGATGTAGAAGCGCCTTTTTGATGTCTCCGTCGTTGATACGTACGAGTAGTAGGAGGAACGCCGTAGGATTCTATGGCATGTTCGATGAGCGCCTATGGTGGAGGTCGAGGAGGCAGTGGAGAAGTTCTTGGTCTTTTTAACTTGTTCCTTACCAAAATAGATCCAAGATGCATTTTACACTGAAGCATTTCCTCTGCGACCTTTTAGTAACCTCTTGTGCAAGCTCGTCTACAATCTCGATCGCACGGTAAATGTCGTCTGCCTGCCATAATAACATAAAGTACAAGGAAAAGTAAATTTTCAAATATTTGAATAAAGATTGTACGTACTACATACCATATTCCTTTAGAGGTGTGCTCTAGGAGTATAGGGATCTGCAACAACGGGAGGCGCTGTAGGTGGCTCAATTGCACGAAGAACATATGATGCATGATGTTCCGGTACCAAGACAGATGTTCTTTGTCGGACAATGTGAACTATCATTCGTGTTGCGTGTGCTTGTAGCGCTCGGTCCATGTCTCAATCGTCATAGCATACTCCCCAACTGCAATATCAATCTTGTAATGCGATGGTGGTTCCGGTAGATGCTGGGCCATACCAAACTGCCTCATCACTTGGCCGGGAAGATGATAAGGGACATCATTCAAGCAAATAAGTGGAACGTAAGCAGTCCACAGCTGAATGAAAGTGGTACATAAGTTTGGCATATCTCCAAGCACACTGCTTATGGGGTCCAAGACATAAAATGATAGTCTAGCACATCGAACTTATCATGGGAGAAGGCAACATGACGCCTCGGTGATGAAACGGTGCTTTTAGGTCCTACCCACCTGTAGAAATATAAAGTTGTAGCTTATCAAATCTGAACCACTATATGTACAATACTACATAATTAATTATACCTAGCACCTTATGGCAATGATAAATCAATCGCCGTCTTCCTCCTCATGGTTATTCTACATATAGGTAGATAAGTCCAACACTAAAGCTGCAAATAATATTAGACACATGATTTCAGTTGGATAAGAGAATATAAAATAACTATCGGCGAAAGTAATAATGGAATACGTGTACTAAACTCACAATACCACCAATGTTTATGCTCTTTTGCAAAGCAAGCCCCGTCCAATCGCAGTACGTATATGCTAGAACTGCTCTTATCCAAGAATACTGGTGACAAACATCAAAGTTTTCTAAAAATGGAAGCCATCTAAGCCATATCCGTGTCTTTGAATGATCGCATATCAACCACGAGCAAGTAATATGCAATATAACTGCTCTAGCTTATTATTGAATCTGAATCTAAACCTCTATGACATCTGCTGGTATGTCATCCGCAAATTAGCATAAACCATCTTGTCTGTATCATTTCGTTTTTCCGCCACTCCTCTGCTGGAGGAGTTAAACCGAGGATCTCTTGGAATAAACTAAGGTAATCAGGTGGATCGGGGTTGGTCAACGGGGCATCATTTATGGGTATGCCAAGTAAACAGCAACATCATCCAACGTGATAGTCATCTCTCCAGGACGTAGGTGAAATGTAGATGTCTATGGCCCCCATCTATCCACTAAAGCGATGATAAGATGACGATTCAATTGGATGTGCCCCACCCTAAAAACTAGTCCAAATTCGCCTTGGTCTATCAACTGTATAATGCCTAGATGAGAAGACGTTACTCTCTTAATTTTAGACGAATGATCTATGGTTCCATCTGCAGTATTGCTCAGTAAAATATCATAAAAATATTATCAACATGTAACATACAATATCATCCAATATTTGCACATTTCAAAAACTAAGAATTTTACCGCAATGAATTCCAAATTATTCGTTTGATGATGTTGTTGCAAATATAGGATAGATCCATCGATAGGTCTCGGTAGCATCTCAGAGTAATCTACACATATACAGTTAATAAGATTTTCAAATTTATTTTCCAACATCAACACTTGGAATTTACGCATTGTTTTTCAACAAATTAACAATGATTTCACACATACTAAGTTATCTCAACAATCAATGATTGCTTACAAATCCTAAAAACCAATATTTTGCAATTTTCTTCAAAACTCTAAATTGAAAGAATTTTGATTTACCCATACCTAGAGGCGCATCCCGCATTGAAGAGCTTGCCATTTTCTAATTTTTTGAACAAAATGCTAAATGTTTTAGGCTTTGGGCGAAATTTCAGATTTGGAAGATTTTTGGGTTTTTGAAGATAGAAGAAAATTAATTAAAAAGTGAAGAAGGAAGAAATGGGGGTTCTGTTTTTATTACAGAACCTTGTATGCATGGCTTTAGAGAAGTCGACCATTGGAGACTTTTCAAAAGTCGCCAAAAGTAGTAGTTTTTCTTATATAATGTAGGCGATTTTTGAGAAGTCCCTAGTAAGAGAATTTTCAAAAGTCCCCTACATGTTTGAAGGCAAACAATTTGTACTGGCGACTTTTGAAAAATCGTCAGCTCAAAGCTGAGCTGCCCAAAAAAGGGCTAAAGTTGATAATAGTTTTAAATGTGGGCTATTTGCAATAATATGTTTTAAAAGGGGGCTAAATTGAAAAAAATCTTATACTTATATAATCCTTGAATTATGCCTATCTCGAACCAAACATCTGAACATATATTGGTAAAGAATGTTCAACTTAATACAAGATTGGTTTTCTAACATAATTGATAGCGTAAACAACATCGCTCATATTTGTGTAATTATATAATTTTTTTGAATGAAGCTGCACTCATATAATCCTTGAATTGTGCTTATCTCGAACCAAACATCTGAACATATATTCGTAAAGAATGTTAAACATAATGCAAGATTGGTTTTCATATTGATGTTTGATGCTATATTTATGTAGATTACTAAAGCGAAATTTTTTCCCCTATAAAAAAATAGAAAAAATAAATTTGAAATAACATTCTTTCTCATATTTGATGGAAAAGAGTACTAGAATGCCAAAGTTCAACTGGTGCCATGTAATTAAAAACTCACAACTTATGACAAATGCAATCTTTGTAGGGTTTATGCTCAGTTTTAAAGAACTTTGTTGTAGGTGTTTCGAATGGACTCATTCTGCTGAAGTTGTTTTTTATGAGAGCCGTGTAAAGAAAATGAATTATTGCTTTTTATTTCTTTTTGTACAACACAGAATTACAATACAATTCTGTACATTACATTGTCTTTATATAGAATTCTTTGGACTTCTAGGCTTTGAGACTTGTACAAATGAAATAAATATATGGGCCAGGCCTGTTTATATTTTCGTAATACTGGTTTTCTTTAACCAAATCTCTCAATACCCCCCCCCCTCAAACCAGTTCGAGGGTTAGGGTTACATTCTTTCGGTAATGGCCGCAGCGAATAAATACTTCTCAAAGAATTCTTCGGTTTTCTTTCTTTGATCTGATAAATTGAGATTTGAAGGTAAAAGTAAATGAATCTGGAATGGTTGCGGCTTCATTTTGACGATCAAACCTCAGATCTCTCAGTAAGGCCGATGGATCTGGAAAGGTTGAGGCTTTGCTTGGACGAGCGGACGTCAGATTTCTCAGTTGCTGGCAAATAATTCAGAGCTCTGTGCTCTGAATTTAGATTTACTTCATCAATATTCAGTTCACTTCTAAATCTGGTAAAGTTGATGTTTGACAAAGCTTTCGTAAAAATGTTAGCCTTTTGATAAGTGGAAGGTATGTGATTAACCCTTAGCTTTCCCTTTATAACTTATTCTCGAATGAAGTACAAGTCTGATTCCATATGCTTCATTCTGGAATGTAAAACTGGATTTTCAGTAAGAGAAATGGTGCTGAGATTGTCACACCAGATAGTTGTTGTAGTATCAGTTTTGATGTGTAGTTCTTTCAACAGTGATTCTACCCACATAATTTCAGCGGTTGCACTTGCAACACTTCTGTACTCTACCTCTGTGCTAGATCTAGATATTGTTAGTTGTTTCTTAACACATCATGATATCGGATTTTTGCCTAAAAAGATACAGTACCCAGTTGTTGACTTTCTGTCATCACTGTCAGTGGCACAGTCAGCATCTGTGTAGCCATTGATGTTGGGTATCTTGCTTGCATGTAGGATAAGTCCCTGATTTATGGTGCCTTTAAGGTATCTCAGTATTCTCTTGACTGTCTTCCAGCGATTATCTAGTGGCTTTTGCATGAATTGACTGACTTTATCGACACTGAATGATATGTCTGGCCTTGTTATTGTTGCGTATTGTAATGCTCCAACAATGCTTCTATATAATTTCTCGTTTTCAATTGGTTCTCCTTTGTTTTTTGAAAAGTGTGAACTGCTAGCCATTGGTGTTGAGAGTGGGTTTGCCTTATCCAATTTTGCTTTTACCAGTATTTCTAAAATATATTTCTTTTGACACAGATGTAACTTGTTATCAGGAGTTCTTCTAACTTCTATGCCAAGGAAGTAATTTAACTCTTCCAAATCTTTAATTGAAATTCTTTGTTCAAGTGTTGAGTGACTCTGTTGATTTCTGTCTCATTATTACGTGTAATTATGAAGTCATCAACATAAATAAGTATATAAGTAACAGTTGAATCAGAGAATTTAATGAAAAGGGAGTTGTCAGATTTTGTTGAAATATAGTTGAGACTGGCTAGAGTCTGTTTCAGCTTGTCAAACCACACTCTTGGTGCTTGCTTGAGTCCATAGATTGCTTTGTTTAGTTTGCACACCACTCTTTCATTTCCTTGTTGTTTGAACCCAGGTGGTTACTCCATGTATACCTCCTCCTGTAATACACCATTTAAGAAAGCATTATTTACATCTAATTGTTTAATGGTCCAATTCCTATACAAGGCTATAATTAGTACAATTCTGATGGTAGATGGTTTCACAACTGGTGAAAAAGTTTTAGTAAAATCAAATCCACTTTGTTGTGAATATCCTTTTGCTACCAATCTAGCCTTGTATTTTAAAATTGTACAATCAGGATTTTTCTTTAATCTATAAGTCCATTTACTGCCCATGACATTTTTATGTTCAGGTAACTGAACAAGATTCCAGGTTTTATTTCTTGTAAGTGCATCATATTCCTCCTTTTTGGCTGTCTTCCACTTGTCATCTTATATTGCTTGATAATAAGTACTGGGTTCCTCATTGAATAATTCTGCATTGTATATTTTTGGTTTAAATATACCACTCTTTGATCTTGTTATCATATGATGACCACTATCTTTATTTGCAGGATCAATCTGTTGAGCTTGATCCCTTATTATGCTTTCCTGATGAGTATTGGATGATTGAGAATCATTCAATACTGAGTGGTGATCTGCATGACTGATATTGTCTTGTTGTGGGGACTGATATGAGCCTTCTGATTCTTCATTCTGATCACGGCTAGAAACATTTCTAGTCATTTGTTGTTGTTGAATAACATTTTTCTCATCCTGAGACATCTGTCTTTCTACAGGTATGATTATCTCAGGTATAGGAAGTATTGAGATTTTTGGATTGTACAATTTTTTTGTAGTATTGTTTTCAGACTTGTAGAAAGGAAATTCATACTCATTAAAAGTTACATGTCTTGATATGTAAATCCTACCTTTGTTGTCAAGACATTTGTAGCTTTTTGATTATTTGCATATCGTAAAAATGTACAAGCGGCAGACCTGTATTCTAACTTATGTGTCTTGTAGGGCCTTAAACAGGAGAAGCACAGGCATCCAAATATCTTTAGACTCTGATAGTCTGGCCTGATGTTTGTCAGTGTTTCAATTGGATTTTTAAGTTGTAAGACTTTGGTTGGCAATCCGTTGATAAGATACACTGCTGTTGAGAAAGCATCAAGCCAGAATTTCAGAGGTACAGATACTTGTACAAGAAGAGTTAGACATGTTTCTACAATGTGCCTGTTCTTCCTCTCAATTAGACCGTTCTTCTCAGAGGTATGTAGACAAGTTGTTCTGTGATTTATTCCTTTTTTTGAAAGAATTCTTTGAGTGGTAGGAACTCCTTGCCACCATCAGTCTGAATAATTTTTATTTGGCAGTTTGTTTGTTTCTCAGCACTTGCTATAAACTGCATTATTGCATTACAAGTTTCAGATTTTGCTTTTAAAAAATAAATCCACACATACGTAGAAAAGGCATCACTAAATGAAATATAGTACTTGTAGCCATAATCAATAGATATTGGGGCTGGTCCCCACAGATCTGTGGCAACAAGTTCTAGTGGCTTAACATATTCGGTATTTGAATCTGGAAATGCAAGTTTGTGACTTTTGCCCATTGGGCAGTAAGTGTAGGTGTAGAATGAAGGAATATTTTCAACATGAACTTTACTATTGTTACTCAAAACATGTCTTACAATTTTCTTACTTAGGTGACCCAGTCTAGCATGCCAGACATCATAGCTATTGCAACTTTCAACAAATTTTGTTTCAGACATGTTACACCAGTTTTTCATACTATCATGTTTTCTTGATTTTGCAATATCAAATTTGTATAATCCCCTATATTCTCTACCCTGCAAAAGAATTTCATCTGTTAGTGTATCTTTTACTAAGCAATACTTTGGATGAAATTCAAAATATACATTATTATCCTTTGAAAATTGTGAGACACTCATCAGATTCTTTCTGATAACTGGTACTCTCAAAAGAATATTAAGATATAATTGTCTAGCACCTATAATACTTGCATTTCCAGTGTGTATTATATGAGTTGCTTTGCCATTACCCATATATAGTAAATGTTTACCTTTGTATTCCTTGTTTCCAAGATTCAAATTATTGAGATCATTTGTAACATGATTTGTTGCTCCTAAATCTAGGTACCAACTGTCATCTTGAATGTCCTCTGCTTTTGCTAAATGACTGGTTGTGTTTTTTGATTGCTCCTTGCATCCTTGTTGAACATTTACCATGTTTGTACTAGAATCATTCTGTCTTGAGTTGCCAGCATTTTGTTGAGATGGTGTATAGTTAGCATCAAATCTAAAGTAGCATCTGTTTGCTTTATGACCATATTTCTCACAGATTTGACACCTTGTCCTGTTGCTGTTGTTTGTGTATCTACCACCTTTTCCTCTTGATCTATAGCTCTGACCACCTCTTTGATTACCGTTGGATTGATTTCTATAGTTGTGGTTTCTTTCTTGATTTCTTCCTCTGTTGTTAGTAACATAATTTGCTGAATATTCAAGATTTGTTAACCTTTTTTGCTCTAATCTCCCTTCATGTGCTAGTAATATGGAGTGTACATATTGTAGTGTTGGTAAACTTTCTGTTGATGATATCACAGCTACAACTGATTCATAATCTTCATCTAATCCACTTAGCAAATATAATATTTTCTCTGTGTCACTTACATTTTACCCTGCAAAGGCTAACTGATCGCAAACAGTTTTGGTTTCGGACAAGTACTCTCTCATAGTCTGATTGCCTTTCTTTAAGTTGTGCAATTGTCTTTTGTACTGCATAATTCTTGCAGCAGATTGAGAACTAAAAACTTGCTCTATTGTATGCCAAATATCATAGGCAGTTTTGCAACCTATTAGTTGTGGTAGAAGACTTGCATGATTGAAGAAAAAACCAAGAACTGACCAAACTATCTTGCCTTTCGTGTATAACATATTCTTGATTATCAATTAACTTCCCTTGTGCATCTGCACTGAATCTTGGTGGTTTAATGATGGTTCCAAGAACATATTCCTGAAGACCATAAGCTTTAATTGCAGTCTCCACTTGAAATATTTCCAGAGTAAATGATTGGTTTCATCAAGTGGGGTAGTTATAATTTGGCTATGTGGTTTGATGATGGTTTTGAGGAGTTCTTGGGTGATATTGGACTGATTTTGGGTTGATTTGGAGATAGAAGTGGGTGAGACAGCACTATTATCATTCCCTTTAGCTATTAATGAAAAAATTATAGCAAGAAGTATTGAAAAGGATCAAGATTAGCAGAAAATGAAGATGCAATCAGAAACTGGCTGGATGATGATCTTTGATAGACAGTTTCTTGGCACGACACTTTAGGTTAGACAAACTGAATCTCTAAATTTCTGATAGTACCGATGCAGCAAAAGTATGATATGTGATGAAATTTTTCTGATATCTTTCTATCTTGGCATGGCACAGCACTAGATGATGAATTTTCTATAAAGAATCATATATAGTTGTTAAACTGTATATAATTTAATCTCAGATGATGAGAATACTCTGATGAGATATGATTTTCAATCAAAAGATGATGATCAGATGATGTTAAGCATACGAGCTCTGATACCATGTAAAGAAAATGAATTATTGCTTTTTATTGTTTTTTGTGCAACACAGAATTACAATACAATTCTGTACATTACATTTTCTTTATATAGATTTCTCTGGACTTTTGGGCTTTGAGACTTGTACAAAAGAAATAAATATATGGGCCAGGCCCGTTTATATTTTCATAATACTGGTTTGCTTTAACCAAATCTCTCAATAAGCCAGCAAGCGTTTGGAGTCTGAAGATGATCGTAGAGGTGTAACTGGAATGGGTGTTAGACAATATAGTAACATAAATTTCACTTTGATTCAAATTTTTCACTAAGTTAATATATCTATATTAGTAAATGTGCTATAATATAGATATTACAATTTTTTCTACAGTGTATTTAGGTCTACATATACCATCAGAGTAAATAGTAAATGCTATGTTTCATCATATGTCTTATTTTTCATCTACAAATGGTAATACTCGCTATTAATGGCTCTTCAATTGTATTCCAACCCTTACAACATGTTTTATTTTGGACTTCTATATTCCAGTAACTCAACTAGAAAAATAGTTTCTTTCATAAGGGATTTGATTATCACACTATTGGTTGTCGATAGATGTATCATGGGCAAAAAACGAGTTGCACGTTCATGAGGGAAAACGGTGGAACATAACCCAGTCTGGTCCTGTTAAGGGAGGTACATCTATAATTGCATTTGTTGAAGACCCAGATGGTTACATGTTTGAGCTTATTCAACGGGAGCCTACAACTGAGCCTCTATGTCAAGTGATGCTTCGTGTTTGGCGCAGGGGATTAACAAATTGTTGTCACCAAATGATGCACAACGAACAAACGATGATGGAACGATACAAAGATGAATCGATGGATTGATAATACCAAAGATAAATGCCCAAATCTGTTGATCTCGCGAGATACCGGATTCTAGCTATCTTTAACACGTTGATCGCGCACGATACCGTGTTAGAAGATTTGCGATTCTTCGACGTTGATCTCGCGCACGAGATTCCGTGAACCGGCTTCAAAATCGTTGATTCGAGCGCACTCGAATAACCGAAGATGGAGAAAGGAGATAACACTCAACTTCTAATTAAAGAGGCACAAAGCACTCAAACAAAAGTTTATTCAAAAATCAACTAACCTACAATGACATCACACACGTATTTATAGAAGATTAAAACTCACACAACACAACACAGCCGACCTAACTTACGGCCGACCTAAGAACAAACGACTTAACCCATACAATACGATCTACGACCTAATAGTTATAACACACGCGACCTACGATTCAACAAACAACACACGACCTATGTACAACACATAAGCGACTTAAGAAAAATTACAACACAGCTCGGCTTTTGGTACTTGAGCGACCTAACATCGGGAACGACCTTGGATGCATGAATGACATAAGGAAGCACGGCAGCGACCTAGGCAAGCTCGCGACCTAAGGAAGCTCGCGACTCAGGAAAATGACTTTGGAAATCTGGAACGATTTAAGGTCTGTAGCGACCTAACCATGGAGATGTTCGCGACTTAAGCTAGTGGAGCGACCTACTGGAGTTGCTCGCGACTTAAGGAAAATCGCTGCAAATTCTTCACGACTTAAAGAAGGTCGCTCGCGACCTAGAGTTTGCTCGCGGCTTAAGGCTTCGTTCGACCTAAGAAGGAGAAGCGACCTAAGCTCGCCGCGACTTAAGGAATCAAATGCGGCATAGGTTGTTAGGTCGTGTAACTCGCTAGAGCGACTCAAAGAACCCGAGCGACCTAAAACCACCGAGCTATCTTCTGAGCAACTAGACGCGTAATCTGCTTTCATTGAGTTAGGTCGTAATTCGTTAGGTCGGAACTCCTGTTGCGCTTCATCATCCTCCCCTGGTTGACAGGAATTCGAACCCGAATTCACACTTTCCTCTTCTTCGACACACTTATCCCCATGATATGGAATCAAGTGTTTGATGTTGAAAACGTCGGCGGTATGGACATGATCTGGCAATCTTAACCGATAAGCATTATCATTAATCTTCTTCAAGATTTCTACTGGACCAATCTTTCGAGCTTTCAATTTGTCGTAAGTTCCAACTGGAAAACGATCTTTCGTCAATACTGCGTAAACAAAATCACCATCTTTAAAGTCCACACTCCTTCGCTTCTTATCTGCCAGTTGCTTATACTTCTCGTTTGACTTAAACAGTCGTTCATGAACAATCTTGTGACACTCCTGCAACTCATTCATGAAATCACAAGCTCGTTTAATAACCCCTTTCTGAGGTGGAACTGTCGACAAATCAAACGGTCCCTTCAAAATTTCTAAATATACTACTTGAAATGGACCGAATCCAGTACTTCGATTAACAGCATGATTATGTGTGAATTCTGCCTGACACAACTTCACATCCCAGCTCTTCAAATTATCCTTCACAAGACATCTCAACAAGTTTCCCAAAGATCTGTTCACCACTTCCGTTTGCCCATCCGTTTGTGGATGATAAGCGCTACTAAAATTCAGCTTAGTCCCAACCATCTTCCACAGACTCAACCAAAAATGACTTAGAAATTGAGTATCACGGTCAGAAACAATGGTCTCAGGTAGCCCATGTAGTCGATAAACCTCTTTAAAGAACAATTGAGCAATACGGACTGCTTCGGCGGTCTTTTTATAGGCTATGAAATGTGCCATCTTCGAAAATCTATCCACCATAACATATATAGAATCGTTCCCTCGTTGAGTTCTTGGCATACCCAAAACAAAGACCATGCTAATATCAACCCATGGTCTAGTAGGCACGGGCAATGGCATATACAATCCTGCATTCGTAGCGGTCCCTTTGGAAACTTGACATATGTGACATCTCTGCACAAATCTTTCGACTTCTTTCCTCATGGAAGGCCAAAAATATGATTGAGAAATCAACTGCAAGGTACGATCTCTTCCCACATGTCCTTCTTCATGCAATTCCTTCACAATCTTCATTCGCAAACTGCACTCTAGTATACACAACTGATTTCCACTGAATAGAAAACCATCTACCAACACATACACATCGGTCCTCCCTTTCTCTACTTCATCTACAATCTTAGAAAATAAGGATCCTCAACAAACAATTCTGGAAATACTTCAAAACCCGTCAATTTAACTCTCATCGTAGTCAACAAATGATTTCTTCTACTCAATGCAGCTGCCACTTGATTTGTAACTCCCGACTTATGCTTTACAACAAATGTAAACTGTTGCAAGTATGCGTCCACGAAGCATGTTTGGCTGCAATTTTATTCTATCCCTGCAAATGTTTCAACGCTTCATGATCAGTATACAACACAAACTCTTTATGAAACAAATAGTGTATCCAATGCTTTATGGCTTGGACAATAGCATAGAACTCCAAGTCATAGATATTGTATCTTGTCTTGTCTCAAGAAAGTTTCTCGCTAAAATAAGCAATTGGATGACCCTTCTGACTTAATACTCCACCAATTCCAACCTTAGATGCATCAGTATCTAGCTCAAAGAGCAACTGAAAATCCGGGTATCTAAGAATCGGTGTTGTAGTCAGGAGTGTCTTAATCTGTTGGAAAGCAGAATCAGCCTCTTCAGTCCACACAAACTTCTTTCCTTTCATACAATCTATCACTGGTGTCATCACGCTACTGAAATGTGGAATAAACCTTCGGTAGAATGATGTTAACCCATGGAAACTTCTCACTTCAGTTACAGTCCTGGGCTGTGGTCAATCTTTGATTGCTTCAACTTTACCTTGAACCACATGGATTCCTTCCTTGGACAACACATGCCCCAAAAACAAAACACTGTGTGTCATGAACATGCACTTCTTTGCTGCCGCGTAAAATTACTCTTGACGAAGTATCATCAATACTTCCCGCAAGTGTTGTAGATGTTCTTCTGTGCTTCCACTATATATCAATATATCATCAAAGTAAACCACCACGAACTTTCCAATAAACGGTCGAAAGATCTGATTCATCACTCGCATAAAAGTACTGGGTGCATTTGAAAAATCAAATGGCATGACCAGCCATTCATATAACCCTTCCCGCGTCTTTAATGCGGTCTTCCATTCATCCCCTGGTCGAATTCGAATCTGATGATACCCACTCTTCAGATCAATCTTTGAAAAGATAGCAGCTCCGCTCAACTGATCTAACAAGTCGTCCAATCTTGGCATCGGAAATATGTACCTCACTATAATCTTATTTAGTGCTCGGCTATCTGTACACATTCTTCAAGTTCCATCCTTCTTTGGCACTAACAATGCTGGTACTGCACAAGGACTTAAACTTTCTTGTACGCGCCCTTGTTCAAGTAACTCCTCCACCTGTCTTCTCAACTCTTCATGCTCCTTTGGACTCATTCTATAATGTGGTCTATGTGGTAATACAGCTCCCGGAACAAGATCAATCTGATGTTGTATGTCTCTCAACGGTGGTAATTCTTTTGGTAATTCTTCAGGAAATACATCTTCAAATTCCTTCAACACTGGTTTAACCTCCTCAGGAATTTCAACCGTTTTACTACTTTCACGTCCAATCAACAGAAATACTTCAGGCCCATCCTCTACTTCTTTGACAAACTCCTTCAAAGATAACAGAGTGTTTAGTTCCTCGATTTCCTCCAACTTGCTTTCACTTTGTTGTCGCTTTTTAAGAACTAAAGTGATTCTAGTGCCATTGAACATGAAACTATAGCAGTTAGTCCTTCCATCGTGTTGCACGGTTCTATCAAACTGCCACGGTCTTCCCAACAACAAATAACATACATCCATATCTACCACGTCACACCAAATTTCATCCTTATACTTCTTTCCAATGGAAAAAGTTATAGAAGCCCTTTGACTAACCTTCACTTCCCCACCTTTCCTCAACCAAGCTAATTTGTAGGGTTTGGGATGCTTCTCTATCTTTAACGCAAACTTCTTTACAGCTTCTGTAGAGATAATGTTATCACAACTTTCTACATCGATAACAAACTTACAAACCCTTCCCAAAATAGTGCACGTTGACTGAAAGATATTACTCCTCAACCAGCTAGTCTCCTCTTCTTGCTTTGGCGTCAAGCAAGATCTCCTCATCATTAAAGAATATCCCTCGTCTTCCACCAATAATTCTTCTTCCTTCTCAACTTGTGGTGAATTGGAAAATTCTCTGCATCTTCATCCTCAATCTCAGCAACCATCGCTCGCTTCTTAGGCTTCGGGCATTCATTGCTCTTATGACCAAACTCGTGACAATTATAACACTTGAAATTGTTGTTGACCTTGGTCTTAGCAACTTTATTGACAACCGGTTTACTAACAGCCTTGGAAACATTAGTATTGCTACTAGCCCCTTTCACTTGATTGATCGAACTTGTAAGCATACCACCTCCTCTTCTACCTTGCTTCACCCAAGCTAGAGCCTTCTGGTGCGCTTCAGCAACAGATCTTGGATCAAACATATTCACCATATCCTGAATTTGCATTCTCAATCCTCCAACAAATCTAGCTGTCAACTGTTCCTCCGTCTCCATGATATAATTTCTAGCAATCAGTTGATAAAACTCATCTGCATAATCATTTACCGACTTCGTCCCTTGTCTCAAATTCAGTAAACGCTGATACGTAAGAGACTGATAATTATAAGGCAAGAAAGTAGCCTTCATCAACTTCTTCATCTTTTCCCATGAAACAATCTTCGACTTTCCCATTCTCTCCCATATAAGTTTAGTTTGTTGCCACCATGCCATAGCTCTTCCCCTCAATCATGTAGCAACCAACTTAACTCTACGATGCTCGGGTATTTCCTTGAAGTCAAAAATTTCTTCAACGTTTGATAACCAATCCAGAAACTCTTCCGCTATCATTCCCCCTTTGAATTCTGGAATCTCTGTTTTCATCCCCGATTCCAATCATCGATCATCTTCTACATTCCGATATTGACTTCGTACTTGGTCTCGATCTCGATAATAAATACTACCTCTATCACCATCATCATCATAATCAATTGTACTTCGATATCTATCCCGTCCATCTACATCTCCATGATCATGCATGGTCCTTCTACCCTATCTTTCAATGTCACGATATGATTCATTTTCAAACCCCCATGGAGTTCTTCTCTCTTTATTTCTATACTCATGGTGTTCTCGTCTCATTGAAACTGATGATTCTCTTCTTTCTCGACAAGATTGTGGTGACACCCTTCTCGCTTCCGAAACCGATGGCGAAACCCTGTTTCCTCCATGGTTCGAGATTGGTGACCTTCTCCTTTAACTTTGATTCATGTCATTCATCAATTTCTCTAACTTTCCAATACCATCATCAAACTCCTCATTGATACGTTGTTCCATTTGCTCAGCTTCTTGTCTTCTATACACATTTTCAACATTTTGAAATTAATTAGCACGTCTCGGAGGCATGGTCTTCAAACAATCTCTTTTCCTTTACTTGCTCCGACTTCTAGCTCTCGGCTTTAAATCGGCTTGAACTAACTTTTACTCGGCCTTGATCAAACTTAGCTCGGATCTAGCTTTGATTAAGCTTTAACTAGCTTTGATAACAAACTAGCGCAGCGGATTAACAAATTGTTGTCACCAAATGATGTACAACGAACAAACAATGATGGAACGATACAAAGATGAATCGATGGATTGATAATACCCAAGATAAATGCCCAAATCCGTTGATCTCGTGAGATACCGGATTCTAGCTATCTTTAACACGTTGATCGCGCACGATACCGTGTTAGAAGATCTACGATTCTTCGATGTTGATCTTGCGTGTGAGATTCCGTGAACCGGCTTCAAATCATTGATTCGAGCGCACTCGAATAACCGAAGATGGATAAAGGAGATAACACTCAACTTTCAATTTTAAAGAGGCACAAAGCACTAAAACAAAAATTTATTCAAAAATCAACTAACTGACAATGACATCACACACGTATTTATACAAGATTATAACTCACACAACACAACACAGCCGACCTAGCTCACGGCCGACCTAAGAACAAATGACTTAACCCATACAATATGATCTACGACCTAACAGTTACAACACATGCGACCTACGATTCAACAAACAACACACGACCTATATACAACACATAAGCGACTTAAGAAAAATTATAACACAGCTCGGCTTCTGTTACTTGAGCGACCTAACATCAGGAATGACCTTGGATGCATGAACGACTTAAGGAAGCACGGCAGCGACCTAGGAAAGCTCGCGACCTAAGTAAGCTCGCGACTCAGGAAAACGTCTTTGGAAATCTGGAAAAATTTAAGGTCTGTAGCGACCTAACCATAGAGATGTTCGCGACTTAAGCTAGTGGAGCGACCTATTGGAGTTGCTCGTGACTTAAGGAAAATCGATGCAAATTCTTCACGACTTAAAGAAGGTCGCCCGCGACCTAGAGTTTGCTCGCGACTCAAGGCTTCGTTCGACCAAAGAAGGAGAAGCGACCTAAGCTTGCCGCGACTTAAGGAATCAAATGCGGCATAGGTTGTTAGGTCGTGTAACTCGCTAGAGCGACTCAAAGAACCCGAGCGACCTAAAACCACCGAGCTATCTTCTGAGCGACTTAACGCATAATCTGCTTTTACTGAGTTAGGTCGTAATTCGTTAGATCGGAACTCCTGTTGCGCTGCATCAGTGTTGGTGATTTGGATCGCTCTATCAAGTTTCATCAGAAGATTACATTTTCTACATATCCACTTTTTCTTCTAAGGTTCATCTTATTTTCTAATGCAAAAACATTGATATGAGATAATCTGTTATTCTACTCCACGGTTCATCTTGCTAATATATAGTAATATTGCTCGTCATTTTGCAAATGATCAAGCTTTACCAGCCTTATAACTGAGACTCAAAGTTACGTCGTTGCATCTTAAGCGACAGTGGCTTCAAAAAAATCTCACTTAGCTTATGCTCTTTGATTTAATCGATGCAGACAAGAAATCATCAGAATTGTTATCCATATCTCAGTTATGTTAAAAAAGGAGAAAAGGGAAAGAAATGGAATAACTCTATAATCATGGTTGCAATTGCAAATGTATGTGAGTTGGTTGGTCACCATTTATCTCTTGTTACGGTAAAGACATGATTATTTTGAGAGGCGTAAATGGAGCTCATATAGTTTGTTAACCTCCACGAGCCCCATGTACCATACAAACACCAATGTCCATCACAATTAATGAATGAAATAATCTTTTCAATTAATACACATGAATGGTAAAGCAGAAAGGCTACTGTTGAAGCATTAGGGAGATCAATAACTGAGAAAACCTTCAAAGAAGCTAAACTAAGAGCTGAGCATGCTATAGTTGAGAGAGCAACTGCAGAAGCACGTGAGCACGCCGTAGAAAAAGCTCTTGCCGATAAAGCAGCTGCTGATGCAAGACTACATGCACGTAGAATTAATAATTCTGTAAGCATTAAAGGAAAATTTTGGATTTACATCTTTAATTATTTCTGAACTGCTTTTGACAATAATATGTATTATGCAGGATGTAGTCAAAGATGTGGGGAATCAAAATGGAAGCTTTTCCAGAAGCTTCACAAACGCGAAGATTCTTCTGTTCTTAGTAATTATTAGATTTAGTACATTTTATCAACTCATTTATTCTTGAGTATCCTAACGTGTTGTGCATCATGAATGCTTAGCATGCCTATTTTGGTACGATTGTAAGTAAAATAGTGCAAATGTACATGGAGGTGATGTTGAATCTCCTCTAAAATGCAAAGCAAAGCTTCAAAGGCATCAAAGAACAGTTGAGAGTGCAGTAAGTTTACATTCTTGTATAGTTTTGATGCAGAGGGAATATGGAAGTTGAAATTGCTGGTTTCATATTGTTAGTCTTTTTTGTTTTCTTTCCTTTATTAGGCTAAAGCTCTTGCAGAGAAGAATATGCGTGACATTCTTGCTCAAAGAGAGCAAGCTGAAAGAAATGTAAGCTTATACAAATTAATGTAGGGATTAAATTTTAATATATTTGCAATTATTTTCTGATCCGTGATCAAACTGTGATTATAGAGATTATCAGAATCATTGGATGCTGAGGTCGGGAGATGGTCAACTGGGAAAGAGGGGAATCTGAAGGCGTTGCTTTCCATGTTACAATATGTATGCATGTTTTATAAAAACAAATCTGCATGATGGATTGTCTGATTTCATGTTTATAACACTAGAAAACTACAATAATTGCAGATACTTGGTCCAGATAGTGGCTGGCAGCCAATTCCTTTAACAGACGTTATAACTGCTATTGCTGTAAAAAAGGCTTATAGAAAAGCTACTCTTTTATGTTCATCCTGATAAGCTGTAGCAAAGTGGCGCCAGCATTCATCAGAAGTACATCTGTGAGAAAGTTTTTGATCTTCTGGAGGTATATTATATCACTTCACAATATTTTGAAGTATATTTGGATTTGTAGAAAGATCGTTTTGTCTCTTTTATTCTGTGGTACCAAGTAATAGTTTTTTGTTGATGCCACCACCTTTACAGCATCAATACAAGCATTTGAGTATGTCATATATGTGATGAGGAGGCTTGGAACACATTCAATTCAGGAGAACGCTAGCAGATCCATTTGTTGTAAATTATTATGTTGGAACAAACACCAATGTTCATGTGCGTCGGTGGTTACTTCCTTTTAATACTTACAGGAACGCAGGCATAAGATAAGGTAAATAACTATTTTTTCGAAGATATTCCTATTGGTGGTTCATGTCCTATATTCTATTTACCCCGGTACTAAAAAATATATTCTGAAGGATTTGAACTTGAAAGATCAACTGATATAATAATAGGCAGTAGCTGAAGCAGAAGCTGTTACATTATAAATTGCTAAGCTACCAATAGCTGATGCTTCTTTAATAGCCAAGGCAACCGAAATATTATGTGGTAACTGGCTTAAAGCAATTGAAGAACACCGTGTTAAATTCAATAACCCAGCTATAAACGATATTCTTGATATCGGTTGCTCCATTGGAATATAAACTTGATTTATTGGTTTCTAGAGAATTCTTGTATTATGTTTAAAGGGGGTGAGAGTTCTAAAATTATGTTTTCTTTGTAACCAAGTAAAAGTGTTTTTAGAATTATATTTTCTTTGTAATCAAGCAAAAGTAATTCTAGAATGATCTATTAGGGACTATAAATAGAGAAGTTGTTCCCTCATTTGTAATCAAGCAATCTAGCAAAGTAAAAATAATATTAAAGCATTATTTGCGAGAACAAGTTTCATCTCTCAAGTCTCCAACCTTTTTTTTAATATATATTTCAACAAAGTGGTATCAGAGCGAGATTTAGGGATGACTTCCAACAATATGTTGCAACCTCAACTTCCACGTTTGATGGGAAAGAATTACAATCAATGAAGCATTCAAATGAAGGTCTTGTATGGCTCTCAAGATCTTTGAGAGATTGTTGAAAATGGATATGAAGAACCGGAGAATCAAGCAACACTTTCAACACAACAATTGAATACTTTCAAAGAGATTCGAAAGAAGGACAAGAAGGCTCTTTATTTTATCTATCAAGCGGTGGATGAAGCAATTTTTGAAAGGATCTCTTCGGCATCAACATCAAAGGAGGCATGGGACATCCTCAGCAAGGCGTACAAAGGTGAAGAAAAGGTAAAGATGGTAAGACTTCAAGCTCTAAGAGGTGAGTTTGATTTACTCGAAATGAAAGAAAGTGAATCGGTGGAGGAATTTTATAATAGAACTATTTCTATTGCTAATCAAATTCGAATCAATGGTGAAGAAATTTCGGATAAAAGAATTATTGAAAAAATTCTTCGAAGTATGACAAGGAAATTTGAGCATGTTATTGTTGCTATTGAAAAATCAAAACATTTGAATACTTTCTCTCTTGAAGAATTGTTGGGCTCACTACAATCTCATGAGCTTTGCATCAAACAATTTGATTCCTTTCCTTCCAAGCAAGTTTTTCAAATTCGAGACACCAACCGTGGTGGATTTAGAGGAAGAGGTGGAAGATCAGCCCGTGGTAGAGGACAAGGAAGATGCCAAGTTCAAAGTGAAAATTCAAGCCCATCTCAAGGAGGAAGAGGAAGAGGTCGTAGAGGATACAGTGGAAGAGGAAGAGATAACTTTTATAATATTTAATGTCATTATTATCATAAATATGGACATATGAAAAAGGATTGTTTTAAAAGAATTAATGATGAAAAAGATAATTCTAATTTTCTACATGAGAATTTGAAGACACAAGATGAAGTATGCTTCTTGCTTGTAATGTTCAAGAAGCTTCTTTTGATGATATATGGTATATTGATAGTGGTTAGTAACCACATGTCCGGAAATAAAAGTTACTTTGTGAATTTTGATGAAAGTGTCCAAAAAGAAGTCAAGACAGGTGATAACAAAAGGCTCATTGTCAAAGGCAGTGGCGATATTTCGATACGGACAAAGCAAGGTACAAATTATATTTCTAATGTTTATTATTTTTCCGATCTTAAATACAATCTTTTGAGTGTTGAGCAACTTTTAAAGAATGGACATAATGTGAATTTCAAAAATGATTTATGTGAGATCAAAGACAAAACTGGTTTTCTTATTGCAAAAGTGAGGATGACACCAACAAAAATGTTTCCATTGAAAATTAAAAATGAAGCATTTCCATGTTTTCTAATATTGTTAATGACAAGTCATGGCTTTGGCATCTTCGTTATAATCACTTGAGTTTTAGCACTCTATCCAAGATTTGCAAAGATCACATAGTGAGAGGCATCCCAAATATTAGCAAACAAGATCAAGTATATGAAAGTTGTGTTTTTGGCAAGCACCATCGAGATCCATTACCAAAAGAAAAGGCATGGCGAGCAAAGAATCCTTTGGAGCTAGTGCATTCGGATTTATGTGGACCTATGCGCACAAACTCTCTTGGAGGAAATCGGTATTTTCTCATTTTTATTGATGACTATAGTCGCAAGATGTGGATTTACTTTCTCAAAGAAAAATCTCAAGTATTTGAAGTATTCAAGAATTTTAAAGACTTGTGGAGAAGCAAAGTGGTTTTTCTATAAAGACACTCTGATCCGATCGTGGTGGAGAATATATGGCAGAAGAATTCGGAAATTTCTTAAAGGATCATGGCATTCATCATCAACTAACGGTCCGCTCAACCTCTCAACAAAATGAGGTGGTCGAAAGAAAGAACCGTATCATCATGGAACTTGTTCGAAGTATGTTGAAGACAAAAGGATTGCCTAAAATATTTTGGGCCGAAGCTGTAGCATGTGCATGCTATGTTCTCAACCGTGCGACAACTAAACGTGTTCAAGGAAAGACTCCATAAGAAGCATGGAGCGGTCACAAGGCATGTGTCTCCCACTTCCGAATTTTTGGAAGCATTTGTTACTCTCATGTGCCGGATGAAAAGAGAGGAAAACTTGATGACAAATCTGAAAAGTGCATCTTTGTTGGCTATAGTGAAAGATCCAAGGCATATAGATTATATAACCCCATCACAAAGAAGACTATTATTAGTCGTGATGTAATTTTCAATGAGGAAGAAGCATGGGAATGGAAAAATGAGAAAAAGAGTACAAGTATCTTGCTTGATAATGATGCATTTGAGCCAATTGAAGAAGAAGGATCGACTCCACCTACTCCACCATCTAATTCTCCTCCAAGCTCATCATCTTCAAGTTCAGAATCAACACCTAGAAGGAAAAGACCTCTTGCGGAGATTTATGGAGAAAGAAGAAGAATTTTAGAAGATTAATTTGTTGATTTTGCTTTATATGCAACTGCGGACCCAGTTGATTTTGAAGAAGCCGCCAAGGAAGACAAATGGAGACAAGCCATGGATCAAGAAATTGATGCAATTGAAAGGAACGAAACATGAGAGTTGGTTGAAGTACCTGAAGGGAAGAAACCTATTGGAGTCAAATGGGGTTACAAGACAAAGTTGAATGCACAAGGTGAAGTTGAAAAACATAAGGCACGATTAGTTGTGAAAGGCTACAAGCAAAAGTATGGTGTTGATTACAAAGAAGTTTTTGCTCCCGTGACACGTCTTGAAACAATTTATTTGATAATTTCATTAGCCGCTCAAAATAAGTGGCAAGTTTATCAAATGGATGTTAAATCTGCTTTCTTGAATGGACTACTACAAGAAGAGGTGTACATTGATCAACCTTCCGGCTATGTGATAAAGGATGAAGAGCATAAAGTCTATCAGTTGAAGAAGGCATTGTATGGCCTTAAGCAAGCCCCTCGTGCATGGTATAGTCGCATAGATGACTATTTTGTGAAAATGGGATTCAAGAGGTGTCCATTTGAGCATACTCTTTACATCAAGGAGAACAAAGATAACATTCTCATCATTGGTTTATATGTGGATGATTTCATTTTTACGGGAAATAGTCTTGATAATATTAAAAAATTTAAGAGAAGTATGATGCAAGAATTTGAGATGACCGACTTGGGTCTACTTCATTACTTTCTTGGTATTGAAGTAAAGCAAGATAATGATGGTATATTTATCTCTCAAGAAAAGTATGCAAAAGATTTGATGAAGAAGTTTAGAATGGAAGAGGCAAAGCTAATTAGCACTCCAGTTGAAGTTGGCTTGAAACTAAGTAAGGATGACAACTCTAAATATGTTGATCCAACATTGTTTAGAAGTCTTGTTGGGAGTTTGATGTATTTGACAGCCACTCGGTCGGACATTACATATGGTGTGAGCTTGATAAGTAGGTTCATGGAGCAACCAAAGAAGACACATTGGGATGCCGAAAAAAGAATTTTGAGATATGTGCGTGGAACACTTGGGGATGGAATTTGTTATCAAAAGATAAATGATCCTAAGGTGCTTGGATATTGTGATATTGATTGGGCCGGAAGTGTTGATGAGAGTAAAAGTACTTCGGGAAATGTTTTCTACTTTGGATCAAGTGCAATCACGTGGATGTCAAAGAAACAACAAGTTGTGGCTCTCTCAACCGCCAAGGCAGAATATATTTCACTATCTTTAGCTAGTTTTCAAGCTTTATGGATTAAATGGGTGATAGAAGAACTTAAGCATACTCCAAAAGAAACTCCACTTATATATTGTGATAGTAGTTCCGCTATAGCACACCGAAAATTCAATTTTTCATGGGAGGAGCAAGCATATATGAATCAAGTATCATTTCATTCGAGACTTGGTTGGGAAAGGAGAAGTAGTTGTCAAGCATTGCAAGATGCAAGATCAAATTGCTGATATTTTAACGAAGCCTTTGAAGTTGGAGATTTTCAAGGAGTTAAAGAAGAAACTTGGTATGCGTAAAAGTTTAGCTCAAAAGGGGGCAAATCAAGATTAAAGGGGGGTGTTGGAATATAAACTTGATTTATTGGTTTCTAGAGAATTCTTGTATTATGTTTAAAGGGGGGTGAGAGTTCTAGAATTATGTTTTCTTTGTAATCAAGTAAAAGTGTTTCTAGAATTATGTTTTCTTTGTAACCAAGTAAAAGTATTTCTAGAATTATGTTTTCTTTGTAATCAAGCAAAAGTAATTCTAGAATGATCTATTAGGGACTATAAATAGAGAAGCTCTCCCCTCATTTGTAATCAAGCAATCTAGAAAAGAAAAAATAATACTAAAGCATTATTTGTGAGAGCAGGTTTCTTCTCTCAAGTCTCCAACCTTTTTTTAAATATATATTTCAACATGCTCTGTAGGAGTTAGCACAAGACATTTAGCTGCCAAGTTTCCCTTAGCTAAAGTCACTATAAGCGTTTTCAGTTATAACACAGGCAGTGTGTGCTTATTTATAGTCACCATTCGTAATTACTATTACAATTTCTTCTTGTGCAGGGATTAGATCTTTCTCCTTACTTTCTTGCTGTAACTGTATACAAGGAAAAGGAAATGTTGAATATTTTTTGAGAAAGAGGAGTTTTTATTTTATTTTATTGTAAATAACTTTTCTTTATTGATGATTTATTTCTTACTTGATGGGTTGACTACAAAATGAGGAGAGAGCTCCTCTATTTATATGACTTGGTAGAACATTCTAGATATAGAATATTCTAGAAACATGACTCATTTGACAACTCTAGAAATTTCTCTTTAACAACTCTAGAAACATAACTTTTATATAATTCTTATTTCTAGAAACTAATATAAAATTCTAGAGCTCTCTCCTTAAATACAAGAAGATCCTAGAAACTTTAATAATAAGAAACTTCTAGAAATTAACAAATCAAGTTTAATATTTCAACACCTCCTTTTAAACTTGATTTGTGACTCTACGCAGTATTTGTAATCTTTTTTTTTCACGTGCTTCGGTAGGAATAGAGATATAATCCAAACTTTCTTCATAGCATTGGCCTTCTTGCCAAACGTTGAGATCTTCAACGCAAGTTCACATATTCTTGTTTTACTTCTTTCTTTTCGTCCTTCTTCACCACAATAGAATCTTCCATAAAATAAGCGTTCTAACATCCGTCTTATTTCAGTAGCATAAATTTTGCATGAGTCATATATTCTACTTTTGCATTCTTTCATAATTTCGCACTTACAGTTTCTGATCAATCCAATTTCTATATATGCTTTCCAAATTTAACTTTCGTCCGTCATTTCTGAAAACATTACTTGAAAATTCGGTTTGTTCAAAATTATATAAGCTTTGCTCACTTTCTTATGATGAAAATAACCACTTTCCACTTTGGCTTCATTCTCCTTTTCCATGTCTTTAGATTCTTGCTCGTACATCAAATTTCCTATATGCTTTTGAATTTTATCTCCTTGATTCAAGCCTTCTTCATTGTCATCTCCTTTACTTTCATACTTTTCATCATCGGTGTCATCTTCGCTTTCTTTATTTTCTTCATCTTCTTCTTTTTCATCATCTACACGTTTCCCTTCTTCTTCCAATTCATCATTCTCTAACTCCTCAAATTCCAATAATTTTTCAACATCTTTCTCATTTGTCACTATTTTTCGTTTTCTCTTTTTCATGAATCGGATTGTCTTCTTCTGTTATTTTTGCATCATTCTTTCCATATACTTCTTTCAATAAATTCAACAATTATTTTGTGGAATCTTCCCCAAGTATATGATCATAAGCTACTTCATCAACGTTCTCACTTATCATAACATGAGAACGATGGTCATTCCATCGTAATTTCGCAATGCTTTCTTGTCAATTTGCGACACGTTCTCCAAATCATTCGACCATTCATAATCATTCTCGACAATCTACGATAATCCTTTGCAGATTAACTCTTCTTTCTTTTCCTCATAAACCAGCAGCAAAGTACCATCTTTTTGGCTTTTTTCTTCAACGTAATTGGTCTTCTCTTCAACTTTATTATGCTTTGAAGCTCTACATTCAGAAGCATAATGTCCAAATTTCTTACAATTATAGCATTTAACACGTGACTTGTCATGCCTTGAATTTCCTCTCCCACGACCTCTTGTTGAGCTTTCTCCTCTTTTATTATTGTTGCTGTTGTTGTTTTCATAGTTGGGCCTCCAACCTCGTCCATATCCATATGCACGACCTCTTCCTCTTTCTTGGCCACCACCCCATCTTTGTTGGCTTCGATTACTTTCTTCCTTTTTTGAATCAATCTGTGTCTTAAGGAATTGCTCCATGGTCTCTTCCTTCTTCCTTTTCTTTTCTTCATAAGCTTGCAATGAGCCTAGAAGTTCCTCTATTTACATGATCTCTAAATTTTTTGTTTATTTAACGATGGCGACAATATATTCGAACTTTGGATATAATGATCCAAGAATCTTCTCCATAATTCTTACATCATCTAACTTCTCACCATTTCTTTTAAGATTATTACTAATCACTAAAACTCTTGAGAAGTAATCAGAAACAAGTTCACCTTCTTTCATATACAAAGTTTCAAACTCTCCTCTTAAAGTTTGAAGACGTACCTTTTTGACTTGATCAGCTCCCTTGTAAGGCATTCGAAGCTTCTCCCATGCTTCTTTGGCCGACTTTGATTCAGAAATTTTTTCAAAGGTGTCATCATCCAATGCTTGATAAATTAGACAAAAAGTCTTTTTGTCCATTGTCCTTAATTTTCTCAAACCATCTTTTTGAATTTGAGATAAACCATCTTCATTCTCATGTTCAGTATAGCCATTTTCAACTATCTCTCACCATCGTGTTCTCCAAGAAGAGCCATCATCCTTAAACCCAAATTATCATAATTGTTCTTGGTAAGCATTGGAACTTGTAGAGGAACGCCATTATTCACCATCTCTATCTTTTAAAAAATCCTCGCTCTGGTACCACTTTGTTGAATATTTTTTAAGAAAGAGGGAGAGAATATAAGAAGGAGGAGTTTTTATATTTTATTATAGAAAACTTTTCTTTATTGATGATTTATTTCTTTGTTGATTGATTGATTACAAAATGAGGGGGGAGCTCCTCTATTTATATGACTCAATATAACATTCTAGATATAGAATATTCTAGAAACATGACTCATTTGATAACTCTATATCTTTCTCTTTAAACAACTCTAGAAATATAACTTTTATATAATTCTTATTTCTAGCAACTAATATAAAATTCTAGAGCTCTCTCCAAATTCTATTAAATACAAGAAGATTCTAGAAACTTTAGTAATAAGAAACTTTTAGAAATTAACAAATCAAGTTTAATATTTCAACAAAGCAAGGGTCTAAAAGGAATAATCCCATAAAATGGATCCATGCCGATAGTGAGAACAAGGTTTGCATGCAAAGTCCTTTGATCTTGTTTCACTTGCTTATGTGGTGCATTCCCTTCTTTTAATCTCGTTTTCTTTTGTTGAATGAAGATATATAATGTATATGTATGTATGTAGCTCCATGAGTGTCCTGCACAAGCAACACAGAATTTAGTGAAAGAAGCTTGTCGCCTGCTTCACCCTAGTGGCATGTTTGCTATACTGATAACTCTGCAAGTACCTATAGGCTATGTATGCCTAATTATCTACTATAATTAGTAGCACATGTGCGTCAGAAGCTAATTAAAATCTTTATTTTTATTGTAGCCAAAATCAAAAGTTCTTTAGGGAATAATATATTTATCCAAGTTTTACATTGGCTTATCGGACTAAGTTAGATTTGTGTGCAGGAACTGCCACCGACACTGTTTACTTTGATGAAGGGTACATAACCATTTATGGATGAGTTACTTGCTAGATTTGGAGAACACCATGAGAGAAGCTGGGTTTGATAATGTGTATTAGCCTTCCTATAGACCCTAGACATGGAACTGTAACCCGAACAGTTCCATTCTAGCACCAGTTTTCGTGCTTTTCACTTTAAAGAAAGAAAACTTATTTTGCATATTGATAGGTGGAGTGGCGGTACATGAAGTATTAAGATAGGATTACCCAATATCTATAGCGTGAGATGAGTATTTTAGGTTAATATTCCAGTCTTCAATATAATGTAATCACGTTTGCGAAGACTCATAGGAATAGGTGATAAACTAGTTTTTGATGATTCTAGATTAAAGTATAGCCTTGTTTTTCATATTCATTGTTATTTGAAGTCGTAAATATATGTATATGTAAAATATTGTTGACATATTATTGGTATGTTATTTATATGCTACTTATATATTGGTTACATATTGTTTATATGTATTCTTATTCTGAGATGAAAATTTTACTATTGTTTTGAACCGTAAATTCAGGACTTCTAATTAGAATTTGCGAATTACCAATTTGAAACATCCAGTGGGTGTTGTAGTTTATAAGTTCAGAGCACTCAATAAATGGACTTGAAACATGTAATACGTGTTGATGATTGTCAATTTGAAATACCTAGCAAGTGTTGCTGATTATCAACTTGCAGCACTTACCAAGGGTTCCAATTTATCAGTTTGGAACACTCGGTAAGTGTCGCTGATTATCAACTTGAAACACACGCTGAGTGTTGCAGTTTACCAATTTGAAACACCAAGTGTTGTTAATTATCAATTTGAAACACTTGCTAAGTGTTGTAGTATTTTAATTTAAAACATTCGGTAAGTGTTGTTAATTATCAACTTGAAACATTTACCGAATGTTGTAATTTTTCAATTTGTTAATCTGAAATGTCCACTAAATGTTTCAATTTGTCGATCTAAATGAAACGTACTATAAATGTTTCAAAAATCTACAATATACTAATTTGCAAAACTTGAAAAGTCTTTCTAAAACTTTTAGCAACATTTCATTATCGTTTCAAATTTGTCATTTTTGTGTAGGGATACAAGATCTTGTGCACTTTCGGCATTGTCAATCGAGTTCAAAATGGTTTGATAAGGCCAGTTTGGCCATATCTGCCATTAATGATCTTTGTCAAAAAACTTAAGTTTGGAAAGTGAAAAGGATTCCAAAAGACCAAAGCGGTGTACTATTGTCTTTTAGGACTCGAATTTTAATATATGGGGGTTTGTGCCTTGTATTAACAGCCATTTTATAGCTCTGCAACCGTTGGAGAGTTTTCTCATGGATTGTTGATATGGCCCGCTTTATAAAGCTAAGATTTGAACATGTGCCGCCATAAAACCGCTTAACATAGATTGATGATATGGAATTTCTATATATAGCTTTGGGTACCATGACCTGCATACTTTGTTTCAGCTTTTGGGGATTGAAACTCTGATGTAGATGGATGCTTTCTTAGCCATTGACCTTGGCTTAGTATTGATGTGTTTTTGGCCTAGAGTAGAGATAGCCTCGTTCTTGTACGCTAGACTAGATTCTTTTGGCCTATACTCTCGGTTATGGCATTTGGGGTCGTTTCTTTAGGTAATAACCGTTAGCGGGTTTCGGTATATATGATATCAAGGTAATATGTAGCCTCGGGATTGTATAAAACATTAATGCTTTTAGTCTTTCGATATGAAGTTGGTCTTGTAACTTGTGCTTTCTGCTAAATGCCCAGCTTAAGGGTCGTATATTTGGTTTAAGGTTAGCCTGGTGACCATTTCTTCCGGCATGAGCGATACCTATTTTCCTAGTTACATTGTAGGCCCGTTTTTTGGGTATTAGTATTATGCTTGGCATCTATCCTTCAGATATTTTCTATACTTGGCATGGGAGATTAACCTTTGAAATAAGATACCCAAGGAGACTATACGAAGCAATATTAAAAGTTCAAATTGAAATTCAATACTTATGGGAAGTTAAATACATAATAAAGCTATCAAGCTAAAGCCAAGGGGTAAAACTTTGGTCATTCATATGTGATGAATACTTTGAAATTTTCCTTCTGGATTTCAGCTTATACAGGTAGAGGTTGAATAAAACTAATTAAAATTATGTATATCACATGCCTCCAAGTTTACTTTGTACAGTGAATAAGAAATGAACTTTAGATTTTTATTAGGAAAGTTTGATCATACTTCTGTACTTTTCTATTTCCATCTTTCTTTAGTCAGTATTAGGTTCACATAACTTTAAAACAGTCCGAATTTTTTGAAATTTAACCTCGTAGTATAGTGGGGCTTTTGCGTATAGATTTGAAAATCTAGCCTCATCCTATTGCAAGGATTTTTATGTGGATTTAGAAATCTAAACTTATTGTATAGCAAGGATTTTCTATATGGATTTGAAAAATCTAAATCATCATATAGAGAGGGTTTTGTATATGATTTTGAAAATCTAACCTTATTGTAGAGTTAGGATTTTGAAAATATAACCGCATCATGTAAAGAGGATTTTGAAAGTCTAACCACATCATTTAATGAGGATGTTGGAATTAGAACCTCATCATATAGTAAGGATTTGAAAAGTCCAATCTCATCATTTAGTGAGAATTTTGAAGATTAAACCTTATCGTATAGTGAGGATTTTAAAATTCGAAGCTCATTGTATAGTGAGTATATTGAAAGTCTAACCTCATCATTTAGTGAGGATTTTGAAGCATAAGGGACATTTCAAATTATAGCCATAAGAAGGATGACACTAGCTTAATGTAATTTAATCCATGCTAGCTGTACAAGATTTAGGGAAGCTCATCTAACCTTATCATAGAGTTAGGATTTTGAAAATCTAACTGTATCATTTAATGAGAGTTTTGAAAGTCTAACCTCATCATTTAGTGAGGACATTGAAAGCAGAACCTCATTATATAATGAGGATTTGAAAAGTCTGATCTCATTTTGAAGATCTAACCTCATCGTACAATGAGGATTTTGAAATTCAAAGCTCATCGTATACTAAGTAAATTGAAATTCTAACCTCACCATTTAGTGGGGAGTTTGAAGCATAACAGACATTTCAACTATAGCCATAGGAAGGATGACAATAAATTAATGTAATTTAGTCTATGCTAGCTGTACAAGATTTAGGGGAACTGATCGAAGCCACTCGGCGTATTACTCCTCGGATTACTTTTCGAAATCCGGTAACACTTTACGTGGATGACCCCATGTGTTTTAGATGTTACTTTAGGCAAGTACGAATTTTCTAGAGGAAGTTGTGTTCCCAATCCTTTCAAAGGTTCATTTAATCTTGCCAACATATTTTAATCCTTGTTTCAATTTTGAAATATTAGGATAAAACAATTCCACTTCAGGTGTGGAGTTAACCATGAATATAAATTTTATCTACTATATAATAGACTCGTCCTATGAATTTACTAGATGGTCAATTCTGTCGGAGCTCATCGGCATATGATGTAGACTGTAGTGCCAAAATACAGCCATTTGGAAGATTTTCAATTTGAGGCTGGAGAAGAAATTGTTTGATAGCTAAAGCTTTCGATCAAAATGCACAAACCCATTGTTTAAAGAGATCACAATTTCACTAGAACTGCACTGATCAAAAGCAACGTTATTTTGGGTTTCAATACTAGAACTGAAAATCGTAACATAGATGAAAACCATATGAAAATACTTGTGCCTATAATTACATGACACTTCTTGGCCATGGTTCACTCTTTAATGGAAATACTTGGCCACTGCATGACATAACTCATTAAGGGCTAACAAATGAGATGCATCTAGGTCTTTATCATCGCATGACACTAGTCATCCATGGCTAATAACTTTGACTAAAGCTGGTTATATTGCATGATACTACTTGATCATGTCTATGTAATTTAATTTATCCAAAAATAATTATAAATTCAATATATTTGAAATCATTATAGTATCATGGTACTAGTTGACCATTGCTAACCAAATAAAAACTCATATATGGAGAATCCTTGTGTTGTAGTACAACTTTAGGTGTTTTGCATTCTAAATCTGGGGAATTATATTGTTGTTTGGACCCTTTTTTTTAGTATGTTCCTGGAGAAATTACATCATGTATGATTAGAGGTCCTTCCCATATTTGGCCAAGAGGTCTATCTATTAGATCCTTTATATTCGACATGGCTTTAGGGGGACAAGTTCCCTTCTTTCAAACTTCTGGGTCTAGACCGGTTAATGATACTATTGAGTAATTCACCGAATGTATTCTACCATTCTCAGGACATCGTTTTCACGATGTTCCGACAAGAAGTCTAATGACTTGTCTTGGAGTTTGGCATTTTATTGGGCATAATGGTAGGGTCTTTCGTGAGACCCTATTTTGAGTTCTATTGAAAGCATGACATCATAGTCATATACTAAAGAGAAAGAGTATGCCCCGTTAAAGTTTTAGGGCTTCGTCAGTAAGCATAATACGAATGGTAATTCATTTGCCTAGTTGCATTTAGCTTTGTTCGAGCTTACTTTAGGTAAGTTCTATTTTTTTTTGTTAGCTCCTTCTATGGGACTGTTGGCGTGCGATGATACAATGAAGAGAAACGCTTGATAATGCCATAATCTTGGCAGTATCTAGTAAACTATTGGCCTTTGAATAACATGTTGTTATCTGTTATGATCTTGTATACAACACCTTGTCATTATGTAGGAAAAGTTTGATGAGTTGATGTGTTGTTATGGCTGCTGCAGGTTTGGCTTTAACCCCCTTTGTGGGTAATCAAGGCTACAATTGCAAATCGTACCCTTCCCTTAGCAGTTGGAAGAGGGCTTACAAGGTCAATGCCCCAAATGTCGAATGGCCATAGGGTCATCATTGGAGTTAATTCATTAAGCAGAGTTCTCGGAATCTTATCATAGAATTGACATTTATCACATCACTTTGTATATTCTGATGTGTCTTGGTTTAATATAGGCCAATAGAAGCCTTGCTTGAGCATCTTTTTGGGCAAGCTTAATGCCTCCAAAGTGATCTTCGCATATGCCGTCACATGCTTCTTTTAGTAGTCTTTTTCTTTCACCAGCAGTTACATGTCGGGAATAGATGGTTTCTTAGCTCTGTCTATAGAGTAACCCATTTGTAATAGTAAAGTTAGAAGTGTTATACTTTATATATCAGCCTTCGAAAAAATCCATTAGAAAAGTATTATTAGTTAAGAATCAAATGTATAGAGTCATCATGCTTACTTCAGCCACTATCGGCTGTAGGGTTTCAGTTTAGGCCTCTTGGGCTCAATTTATGACTAGAACTTCCTCTGGCACTTGTATGCTAGGCTTGCAAAGAACCTCCAACGGAATGAATCTATATTCCTAGACACTCTGAGAGCTTGCACATTTAGCTAAGGCATAACCTCTTGCATTTTGGTCTTGGGGGATGTTCTTGATATTTTATCTTGTGAAAGCATTAAGTGGTTTCTTTGCTTATTTTTCATGAATATGGAGTTTTGGGTCTCGGATCTGATAATTTCCAAGAACTTGGTTAACAATTAGCTGAGATTCGATGTATACTATGGTCTCTAGAACATTACTGGAAATGACCATCTTTGATCCAGCCACTAAAGATTCATACTATGCCATTTTGTTTGTAGTCAAAAAATATAAATTTATGGTGCATTCAATTTTATGGTTTTTTGAATTAACTAGCATATAGCCGACTCCTGCCCTAGCTCATTGGAGGCTCCATCAACATAAAGTAGACGCTAAATTTGTTCGGCTTCATCATTTTTAAGGTCAAGACATCAAAGCATGTACATTTAGAAATTATATCAGTTAATTATTGTTCGTTAATAGTAGTTCTAGGAATGTAAGACATGTCATATTGGCTAAGCTCGATTGGCAATTTTGTTATCTTTCCCAAGATCATAGTTTGCAGAATACTAACCATAAAGGTTGATCTATAAGAACTTTGATGGGATGAGCCTCGAAGTAAGGCCGAATAGGCGAACTTTTCGATGTCTGGATAGGGCTTCTCAAATGGACTCATTACTAACATAATAAGTGAGACGATGGACACCGTCACCATCACGGACCAACATCGAGCTTATTACTTGTTCTTAAGCAACTACATAGAGGAAAAGATCTTCTTTATCTATTGGATTTGATAGAATAGGGGGCTACCTAAAATATATTTTCAAATTCTCAAAAAACAAATCAATCCATTTAAAAGTAGCATGCTTCTTGAGTATATTGAAGAAATATAATGCATTTTTCAATTGATTGGCTTTTGAGCCTGTTAAAGATTGTGTTCTTCCCTGTGTAGTTAATGCCCCGTTATTACCCTACTACAACCCCGCTATATCTCATAGCGGATTTCTACCGCTACGATTTTTCCATATATCCCCAAAATATAGCCTTTCCGCTTTAATCCCCGCTATTTCCGCTATATCCCGTTATTTCCGTTATATTCCGCTATTCCCGCTATATCTTTTTTAATAAAATGAATTGAAAAATTGCATTTATACATTATAAAATTATGAAATTAATTTATTGGATTTAATTTTTAATATATTTTCAGAAATGAAAATACTCTAATATTCTACCAAATTCAATTAAGTTATATAATATTTTTTCATTTATTTAAAGTATATTCGCACATGTTTTTATTTAAAATTATTTACGTATTATTTATAATTCAATTGAATGATAATTTTTCATTTAATTACCATTTATATATTTGTAAAAACATTAAGTATGAGTTTTATATGCTATTTTAGAGCCATTTGCTATATTCGCTATATCCTCGTTGTATCCCCGCTATGACTTTTTGCATCTCCACCGCTTTGAATCTACCGAGCACATTAACTGCACAGGTTCTTCCCATTCATACTCATTAGTTCCTTGAAATTTGTTGGCGCTTTCTTGTTAGTAATTAATTTTATTTGCTGAAGATTTACTTCTATCCTTCGTATGCTTACAATGATACCTAAGAATTTTCCAAACTTAATTCTAAGAGAACATTTCTAGAGGTTCAATTTTATGTTGTATTTCCGATGGACCTCAAATAACTTGGCTAGGTCTAAAACATGGCTTTCGATAGTTCGGACTTCACTGGTATATTGTCGACATTGATTTCCATTATTCAGCCTATTTGCTTCATAAACATAGGATCCACTAGTCTTTGGTAAGTTTCCCTAGTGTTCTAGAGAATGAAGGGCAATACGTTATAGCAGAATAACAGTAGTAACGAAGCTTGTGTGTTCTTCATCTAGTTTAAAAATTAAGGTTTGGTTATAACCTGAATAAGCATTCACGAATGAAAGTAATTGATTCCCCTTGGTGGCGTCAACTAACTGATCTATTCTTAATAAAGAAAACTAATCATTTAGGAAAGCCTTGTTTAAATCAGCAAAGTCTATGCAAGCTCCTCATTGCTATTCAGTTTCTTTACCAATACCGGATTGGAGATCCACTTCTGGTATTGAACACCCTTATGAAATTAATTCTAAGTAATTTTTTGACTTCTTTTTGTAATGACATACCAAACCATATCAAGTGGCTGTCTCTTTTACCTTAAAGGAGGATACTTGGGATCAATATTTAAGCAATACTATATGACTAAAGGGTTAATTATTACCATGTCATCGTAAGACCACGCAAACACATCGAAACTTGTGATGACTGACCTACACATCATGTAATGTAGGACGATTGTCAAGGGTGGAAAAGTAGAAATCATATAAGGCAAACCCATCAAATAACGCACATTGCAAGAATAAATATAAAAATCAAAACAGATATATAATCAGGTTAACTATAATAACTAAAATGAACCATATAATCGGAGTGCAACGGGTTCACCATAGTCATATACATAGATCATAGAGTTTACATATCAAATAATAAACTAAAATATACAGTCTCTAAATAAAGTAAAGCACTGATAAAGCTCCCTAGTGCCGCATAGCAAAATATAAGCAATAGTAAGCCCAAAAGTAGATATGTGAAAGCATAGCCTCATAATCGTCCTCTACAATGTGCTATCTCATACCTGTTATCTAGGCTAGATCACCAAATATAATAATCCCTAGATAAAGTCAACCCAATTAACAAAGGCAAGAACTTCTATGCATCAATCCCAAGATCTAATGCTTAATCTCACTAATCACTCTCCTAATTACTTGATTTGGCTAATTAAAGTATGGATATAAGTTGCTTTTAACGAAGAAATTTATTAATGATGGATTAAAGCTATTTCTAGGAAGTGAAATAGGGAATGTAGACTCTTCCATTAGTTTCATTAGGCTAAATCCTAAAATGGACTACTAGGCCTAATCTAGATCACACTAGTTACCCACTAATATATCTGAAAACTGTCTTACTTCAAACAGCCATATTTACTAAACAGTAAGTCCGAAAAGCTATGATGATCATTCTATGAAAAGATAAACCATAATGTCTTTCATTCGAAAGTGTTTTCACCCCCTAATTTAGCTCTTATCAAATATATAGGCCTTACAAGTTTTCATGGTCAAACCATCTAATAAAAATTTTAAGGGCCAAAAAGGTTAACATACAACATTATCCAAAATTAGATTCATACGACCCAATTTAGATTTAAAAATAATATTTTACGACCTATAGGTATGTAAAATATGGATCCTTACACTCCTTCCTCCCCTGGTTACAAATTTTTCCATCAAAAGCCCAATCAACATGAGGACAAGATTGGACAATATTGTTATTCTACATGCCTAACAACCACAAGCAAGCATATCAAACATCAAACATGCACACATAAGCAAGAAATAAAATCTATGTCTATCCTTACATGTAGAGTACTAAACTACTCTATATAATAATATTGAAAGTGAAAGTAAATGTGATAAATAAAAAGCCTTACCAAGTAAAGAGTGTAAAACCAAAGGAACTGGTTTTGATGGTAGCGACCAAATAAATATCAGTGTTGATGATTTTCCAAGTTTATATATGATATTGTATGGGAAATACTTGAATTCTACCAAGATATATTGTAGGATAATCAAAAGAAGATGCACTATACATATCAAGTCAGATCCAAACAAGAACTTATGTATAAGACCAGGTGATCAAGAGGAATCATGCAGATTCTGAAGATCAAAAGGAACAAATAATATTAAAAGGCAAGGCTATTAGAACACAAAAGATTCAAGGAATACAGACTAGAAGAATATAAAACTTCAGTTAGTCAGTTTAAAGTATATCGACCCTTAGATTTAATTGTTAAAGATCCCATAGCAGTTCTTTGAATTTTTTTAAAAACTCTTTATTTTACTCTCCATAACCTTTATATAAAATTTCAATATTGGTTTTAGAAGTTAAAGGATTTAAAAAAAAAATTATTATAAATTTTTTATTATTTCACACTAACATATGCCAACATATCCAAAGTAGTATGTCGACACACTATCCGTTGGTTGCCACTTTTAATTTTAATTGGACGGACACTTTCTTTCACCTTTTGTAAAGAGATGCTTCTCTTCATCTTCTACTATAGGCTTGGGACAATGAAAGTTTCAATTAAGTCTCTCTCCTTTCTATTTTTCTTTACATTTTTATATTTTGGAAATAAGTCTTATTATTCACATACACTCGTACTTCGCGAATCCACTCCCTTTCTCTCTATTTCTTCAAATATTTGCAAACCATTAAAAGCTAAATAATCCACATACAAATTACTTATCATTTACTCTCATTTTTTACCCTATTCCTCAAAGAAATCAAAGATATTTTTCTAATGGAGGTTTATTGGAATTTATATTGAAGATCACTTAAAATTGTGATTGAATGGTTCAATTTCTTATAGATATTACTCTGCTACTTGGTGTAAAAGTGCATCCGACCATCCGCAAAAAGTCAGAATTGTATAGGCGTGTCCTGCCACCCATAGAAAGTCAATGTAGGTGTTATTGCTATATGGTTCCAAACCAGGAAGGTCTAGGTGTGTGCTTCAAACGATGGAATGTCGGGATAGGTATTGCTTGCCACCTGATTCAAAGTGAATTTTTAAAGGTGTATTTGCCACCCATGAATTGCATGTTTTCAGTGCAAATTTTGTATGGGGTACAGGACTAGAGTTAGGATTGGGAATCTAATCTAGCATAAATTTCCTGGTATCTTCTCTCGACTTTTATTGCTTTTATTTATTGCATTTAATGTATTACTACATACAAATCTAATTTGCATTATTAATTTTGATAATCACAATATAATTTGGTATTAGTTTAAAAAAACTATTCGCTCCCCCTCTAGTATTACATTAGCCTTAAGATCCATTTTGCACGGTACTTGGGTAGCGCATCATAACCTACATTTTGTATCAGTGCATCTTGGTTTTAACATTTCATAATCGTATTTCTGAAAATTTTATATGGCTAGTAACATGAAATCCTCAATCGACACATTTATAGAAGGACGATATATTGCTAGATCACCATTCTTTAATGGTGGTAATTATTCTTACTGGTCATGTAAGATCAAAATTCATTTACAACCTAATGGTTAGATGTATGGAACATTATACAAACCGAGTACACTGAACCCCAAACTAATTATGCACAATGATCTGGTGAGCAAAAGGCAAAACACTCAACATTTCAAAGGCAATGAATATTTTATTCTATGCCATGGATAAAAATGAGTTCAATAGAATGTTTGTTTGTAGAAGTGCATATGAAATTTAGAGGACATTACAATAAACACACGAAGGGGCTAGTAAGGTTAAGCAGATCAAGAATTCATTGTTAACCAATTTGTTTTAGTATAAGATGAAACCCAACGATTCTATTTCTAGCGTATGTTCTAGATTTTAAGGTATGTATGTGCTTTAATTTCTTAGGCAAAATTTTACTAAGTAAGACCAAGTTTGAATGATTCTGAATTCATTTTCAAGTGATGTGGTCTAAAAACTTTAGCAACAGAAGAGGCTAACTATATAATTACTATGAAAGTAGAACTAATAGGAAATTTAATGTCATATGAATTTTAGTTGCAAGGAAGATAGGAAGGCTAAGTAAACGAAAAGAAGTCACTCGCTTTCAACGCTATAATCGAAGAATAATAATACGATGATGATTATGAAGAGTTATCCTTTACGGAAGAAATTTCAAATGATTTCTAAAAACCAAAAAGGAACAAATTCCAAAGAATGGACAACAACAACTTTCAAATGATATCTATTAATACACTCAAATTCATTCTAGAGTACTACTTGCCCTATCTCTAATGTGTAATACCCACTAAAGCTTAAGGTATATCGCCATCCTAACCTCTGATACCACATGTGACGACCCACCCTTAATGACGCTCGAAAATCGACTTAAATACACTCATTATATAACATGCCAAATGATCAAGTGCCGAAAAGACAGATTGTTAAGGGAAAAGAAAGGAGGTAGAAGAAGAAGAAGCTAAAAAAACAGAATCTCACAGTGGACAGAACAACATATAATACAATAGCTCTTTACACAAATCAGAACTGTAATATACATATTAAATCAGAGTACATACATTAATAATTACCACCCTAGATAGTTGTAACAACATACCCTCACAATTGCTGGCAATTTTAAAGAAAACACTACATCGTAAATAAAATAGTATAAGTAATACGTCTCGGCCTCCAGCTCCCCTCTTGCACCATAGCATCCAAACCTGACGTTGAATACTCGGTCTGACTCGAGCATTATAACAAAATAGCACCCGAGTCAGTCTGGAAAACTTACTTGAGAAATCACACCCAAATTGAATTATTAATGTTTCAAAATCATTTGAAAATCAAAGGTATCTCGTAAGACTACGCCACCAATAAACATGCTGGGTTTTTACCTTACGATAACCAAAACAATTTATATCAAAATCTTCTGATATTATAATAATGTCTAAGTATAAATACTTATTCAAATAGCTAAAATGCTAGCATCTCACGTTCCAGCATAGTTGGGCACAATCAAAACCGTACCGCGTTTATTGTAGAATGTATTCCATCTGAATGACTAGGCACTAAGGTACCACCTGTCATGGTACCTGTCTAGAAACACCGTACCGAGGACCACTCTCGATCCCTTGCAACACAAGACCGGACTATTCCTAACCTGAATAGACCGAATATACTATCACCCCGGTTGTTCCCACCCATTCCGAGCTCCTTTCACGTGTGGTGATAATATCCGAGGTTATCTAGAAAGGCGATAGTCATACCTTACTTGGGTGCGATCCACTTAGCCTTCCTACATCCCCTCTGATTTTTAGCCATTCTCAGTTAATGAGGCTAGAGGATACAATTACCTTTTTAGAAAGATTCTCTTAGAATGCTTATTGTCCTCCCAGGACAATAACTGATAAGATTCATCCATACAAGTCCGTTCCCGATCCGAACGAAAACAAATGCACTATTCCTACTACATCTATTTTGGAATCACCCTAAGCATTAGTAGCAATTAGCACTTGCAGTTTGCTGCTCCATCTTCGACTCCAAGCTCATGTCTTCTTTTCGAAAAAGTACTCGCTGGATCAAAGTGGTTTTCGGATCACAAATCTGATCCTGGTCTCTTCAAAACTACGTTCACTATTTTCGGTAAACACAATCCTGCTTCTCTAGAAAATTAACAGACGAAAATAGGATCAGAGATCGCCTCCTAACCGTTGGTGGACGGATTTCCTTATAAACGTCCTAGAAGAATGAAACAAGTTTACACGTACAGTATATCACCTCGAATGGTAACTGTACCATATAATTCACGTACTTCTTCTAGATATTTCCAAAGTTATATTTGGGTCCAGATTTGATAGTTGATTATTTAACTATCAAATAAAACAATCAATTCAACCAAATACTTCAAATTCACCGAAAACACCAAGTCTTTATTTATATTAAATTTCAAATAAATGAAATCTCTTTATCGAAAACTATATTCTTATCTTATCAAAATCAGTATATTCACAAAGTATCCTTTCAAAAATATTTGATTTTAAAATAGTAAGGAAAGTACCACTACGGTATCAAACCATGGATCAGCTCAATGGTTACATCTCTATCCCGGAGAAATTCAATACTTAGCTGCAGGCACTCATTGCATCTGATCTATGCCACGTAAGTATAACATTGCTTTACAAAATCCTTATTTAAAATTATCTTAAAAAAATGCTTATAAGTTTCTAAAATAAATTTCAAGTTTTAATCTAGGAAAGTATACAAAAATAAAAAGTTGTTAACCAAATCATATTAATATCTAAAAACTATCTTTCAAAACAAAATGCTGACTATTTCTAAAATAATAAATCTTTAAGAATCATCGTAAGATTACTAATAAATAATTAAATAAGCTTCAAAAAATTTAAATTAATTAAATAACTAATTTCTATAATATTTTAACGCTTTTAAAATTACTAAATTAATTAATAAAAATCCACTTTTAAAAACAAGACTAATTTTTCGATTTCCAATTCCACCCGGTAAAATTTGGAAATCCTATTTGAATTCCAGTATAAATTAATTTTATACTTGTTCAAAAATTCACTTCTATTCTTCCAATCCATTAAAATTCTTGATTTTAAACCCGTTGCACTTAAACAAGTACCATTTAAACATTTATTATTTAAAAATCCTTTTCGTATACTTTTGTTCCAAAATGCCAATTTACAATATTGCAATTTTGTAAAGTACCAATCCCAAACCTTTCATTTCACCAAATCAATTAAACCAAAATTCTTTATAAACAATTTACTTCAAAAATCCTTTTTTAATTATTTCCAATTTAAAACATATATTTTTGATTTTTTTTTAAAAGTACCGAAATCTAGGTCAAAACCTGCCATAGCATCAAATCAATTCAAATCGCACAACAATCTGTCACAGATTATTCCAACAGAGCATATATCACTATATATGAAATTAAATTCAACATGTTTTACGAATCCAGTTGGATCCCTCCAACCTATTTCCCTGCAACCACAGATGTTAGCACACATAAAAATACCAATTCCACTTCGAGGTGGCATATCGTGGTATATAGGATCATCCACTATTATGCGGGGCACATAGGGCCTCCTCCGCTATATAAACGTGGGAATATCAGTCACTCCAATATATATACTATCATATATAATATCACATTCAACTGATAAAATGCATCCATTTAATCAATCAATCATTAATTAGTTTTTAACTATTATAAAATTAATGCTGGTGGTCTAAAATTGAGTGAGGTTAACCCAACTTGTGTTTTATTTCGCCAAACCCTCAAATTTTAAATTAAATGGAACACGTTCGATTTAACCTAAAATTTTTGCTAGCTCCGATCACCTCCAAATCTGCACCACATCATAGTGCTCGTCGCCGTGGTTTCGACGCTGCTTGTTTCATCTAATTTTGGCCTCGTATGCATGAGATATGAGATTTTAAAGATTGCATAGAAATTTATATAAATACATTACAAAATTCTTTTTTTATTAACCAAACAAGATCGGGCCTTTCATCCTGAAACTTGAAATCAAGGCCGTCCCTTCCGTATCTCCTTCTTCGTTCAAGAATCATGAAACTGAACCCACTTTGTCCCCTACGGTTGATCATCTCTCCTTCCATACTCAACTATTGGACGATCCACTACCACCACTTGAAAGCCCATTACGAGCTCCATCGTCATCGAGTGACCGGTTGAGCTCGGCTATGGCCATGCTTGGAAAATCACGAATGAAACGGCTGCCTTCCTGGTCGATTTTTGGCCATCTCGTCGAGCTACGCGATCGTCCACCGTATGGATGTGAAACCTACGTCGTGCTCCTCGATTTACTAGTTGAAATTTTTTGCTATTACGCGATGGATTAAGAGAAATTTTAGGTGGAAAGCTTCGGCCGTTAAAACATGTTGGTGGTACGTATAGGATATGTCAGGGTTTCACTGTGCTAATAGTATTTATACGAGTATACGTTTATTTTTTAATATTATATTCAAAAATTACAAGCTTTTTCAAACGAACTCCAAACGAGACATGTCACCTAGCATTTATATTGTTTTACCTTTATTCCGAACATAATGGAATATGTTTTGGGGCATAATTCGATCGCATGGGGAAGATAGCTTTTTGAATCAAATTAAAATATTAAATTTTCGATATTTATTCCAACGTGTTTCTATTTCGTACGACCAGACGGTAACTTTGAACACTACGAAATTTGAAATCCGATAATAATAAACTATTATGGATCCAATGGAACTGATTTCATCAAATTCCGAGACTGTGCCCCGGAAGGCTATTTTAACTCGTCGATTGAATCGAACGATTTTTAGAACCGTCGAAATCATTTAAAATTTCAATTTTAAAAACTTCTATCCCCGTTATAAATCACGTCGAATTTATATTCATACTAGAAATCATTCTGATTCATTTTAAATCAATCAAATTTACATTATTTCTATATATTAATCTTACTATTAAATTAATATATAAATTCCAATTTTAACTTATCGACTTTTGATTTAATTCTAAAGTCCAATATTATAATTCTAATCCAAATAGAATTTAAATAAATTTTAGAAATCATTTTCATATACATTTGTTTCTAGATTCCCATCTTATCCCTATTTTTAATTACTAATTTATATTTAACCAAATCCCATTTATTACTATATTTGGAATTTTAAACCTATCTCAGAAATTCTTCCATATTCAGAATCAATTAATAATTCAAATTCAACATTTAAAAAAAACTAAATGTTCAAATATAATGACTAAAAATTCTGGGTCGTTACAAATTAGGTCTTAATCCTAACCGGTCTATCAGGTCACTATATACAAAAGAATGTGACGCAACGGTATCAAATGAAACATGAATAGGTATAATATTAATAGAAAGCATACCCTAGATTGTAATTCTTTTCCCCCTTTCCTTTGCAGATAGAGCACTCGACGAAGTTTGAATGGTACGAAGCCCATAAGCATATGTGACCTAGTTACACTTCAATGGCTCGGGATAGACCCTCTTTAAATGCTCGACCTTATCATCACTAAAACATTTCCTCTCTTTAGACTTCTATTTCTTGCAATTTTTACTAAGATGTCCTCTCTAATTAAAGTTAAGGACGGGCTTCCATTTGCCTTTCTTTCTCTGAAACTGCTTCTTTCTTTGTTGTTGTTCCACTTTCTCTTGTCTCCTCGCTCACCTATAACTTTGGCTCTTCTTTGGAACAACATCAGACTTGGACTTCGGATGCAAACTCTCATTTTGAAGAGCCTTCTCAACAAGCTTCTCAATCGATTCATCAATGTGACATAATAATCTTTCCTCGAGATAATCGTCTAATCTTAATGAACTTCTCGTTCTTCTTCAATGAAGTATTGATAAAGGATAGATCGTATTTCGACAGCATGTTGAACTTGTCCCTACACCCTGAAACAGTCACGTCTTCATGCTTCAACTTAACAAGCTTTTTACACAACACTAACTTCTAAGCATCCAATATGAGTTTTTCCTCGAATTAAACTCTAAACTAATGCCAAGTGAACTAATCCTCAAGAGTAGTGATATTCACAGCATTCTACCATTCCATGGCCTGACCTTAAAGGTGCTTAGAGGCTAGCTTCCTCTTCATTACATCTTCCAACTCTTAGGTCCTTGGAGACGCGCTAATAGGTTTCAACCAATCCTGCACCCCCGCAGCTGATTCTGTTCCAAGAAACAGTTTGCCACCAAGACTAGAGTAGTCTTTATTTAGCTTAGTGAAGAGGGTTTTGGGCACCTACACTAGAGCACCAACACTAACAACAACTGAAGCACCCACCTAGGAATTCTACAACATGTTCCCCGTCATTTGATTTAACATAGTCTGCATATCAGGATTAGCCGCCCCCAAGCCTACCCAATCCTCAAGTCCAAACACAAAGATCCCCACAACATTTCTTAGTTGCTAGCTCATTCCTAATCTTACTAAGATTAATCAGTCCCTCAAAAAGAAAAGCTACATCAATGATACTCATGTGTGTAATTCGAATTATACTATATATACTACTATATAATTTTAAAACCAAAATATACCACAAGTAAGCTCTCTCACATATTGCTCGATCAATGTTAGAGTAATAATTCCTCTCCATCTCTGATGAATCTTAGTATCACTCGGGTTAACTATGAAATCTCACTTGTATACCAAATGTGACGACTGTCCTACACCAATGGTATTGAACATAACATGTATACTATGTTACGATGATACCAAATCAATGTAGAATGATTGTCAACGGTAGTAAAGTAGAAATCATCGAAAGCAAACATGTTGTATATATAGTAGAACAAGGATAAAATATAATGATCAACATTGATATAAAATAAGCAAGAGGTAATAACTAAATGAACCACATAATTAGGGTGCAACAGGTCCATTATAGTCATATACACAGATCACATAGTTTATACATCAACTAATAACTCAGTATTGCTGCACATATTGCTTCATATTATATTGTCTCTAAATAGAAAAGCACTACTGAAGCTCCATATTACTGCACATCGAAATATAAGAAATAGTAAGCCTAAAAGTAAATATATGTAAGCATAGCCACCTGCTCGTCCTCTACACAACACCATGTGATATCCCATATAGGTATATGAAAATATAGCCTCTTGCACATCCTATACACAACGCCATATGCTATCCCATTCCTGCTATCTAGTATGGACCACCAAATACAAAAATCCCGATATAAAGTCAACCCAATCAGCAAAAAAAGAACTCCCATGTAGCAATCTCGAGATCCAATGCTTAATCTCATGGAGTACCTTCGTAATTAAGTGATTTGATGAATTTAAGTATGCACTTAAGTTTCTTTATGCTATGAAATCTATTAATGGTAGATTATAACTATTTTTGGGAAGTGAAATGTGAATGTAGACCATCCTAACAGCTCCGTTAGGCACAAAATCCAAAATGGGCTATTGGGCTTAATTCGAGTCTCATTAATTACCAACAAATCTATCCAAAAGCCTTCTAACTTCAAAAAACCATATCTCCTGAAAAGTAAATCCAAAAATTTATTATGACCTCTCTATAGAAAAAGAAACCGTACTATCTTTCATTTGGAAGTGGTTATGGAATCAAAAGTTATAGGCCTTACAATTTTTCAAGGTCAAAATCATTTTATAAATTCCAAGGGTATAAAATGTCAATATTCAATATTTTCCAAATTTATAGACTCATATGACCCATTTGGATTTAAGAATAATATTTCACGATCCTCTAATATGTAATATACTAGTTGTTACAAAACTACTTTGAAGGAATGCTATCAGTTCCTTTCGAACTTATGGCTGAAGGTAAATTCTGATCTTAATAGTTTTCATTTGGTCTTTTGGACTAATGCACATTTCTTCAAGGTTTTTAATAGAACTGATCTAACATAAGTTCGATGTTATCTTCTTCCAAAACCTCATGCACTGTGAAAGCACACTTTCTCTTTCGATAAAAAGATTTAGTACGTTGGATCTGCTGTATTTTGTTAAATTGTCTTCGATAATATGGCATTTAGACTACCTTTCCTATAGTTGCATTTTCAAGCCTTGATCGAATTCTTTAGAACTTTCGGTTATATCACATAACTTCAGAGTTATTATGATTAATATATCTTTCGATTTTGTTCTCATTGAGGACTGTTTTTTGTATGGGTTGATAGACTAAGTTACTTGTTTCCCTCTGTTCTTTCCTTGTTTATGAAAGGAATAGAAATTTCTTTCATTTGATATCATTCTCATAGGACAAATTTTTTTTATTGACCATATTCAAACTGGCATAGTAGAGTTGCCATAAGATCCACTGGTATCCACATACACTTTCTTCACCATTCTCGACGGAGAATTTTTGCAATAAGTGTTTCGTTGAAATATATCCATCAATGACATCAAGGGACGGCCTTCTAAAGAAGATGTTACACACTGAGAGTACATTCATTTAACAGACATTGTTTCAAATATTTTAGAGCATTAACCAGAGCAAACTTTGGCCATAAAATTGTTCCCCGAGAGGCATGGCCCTTTATCATTGAAATCGTAGATAGGTGTTTGGCTTGGTTTAGGTACACTTTTAAGTAAGCCCGTTTTATGAAATGCATTGTTGAAAATAGTGGTTACGGAAACTCCAGTATCCACTATAATTTTATAAACTTTCGAAAGACTGGTCTGAACACTAATCATGGGGGGATTATTGTATGGGTGAAAACCATCCTGCTTATCAAGATCTGCGAAGGTGAATCTTGGCTCAAGCTTCCTCATCTTCTCAGAAACACCTACTTCAAACACTGTTTCTTTGAGACCTCGAGCCTTATTGATAGATCTTTTCCAATTAGTGTTGCTTGACTTGGCCATATGTGGACCTCCCAAGATTACATTAACAAAATTATGCGGTATTGGCAATGATCTCGGGGCACTGATTGCTATGCATTTTTGAGTTCAATCAAGGGTATGCCCCTGCATACTCTCGATTCTTAAAGACTCGCTAAGTTTTCTTGCTCTCATGAGCTTGTTGTTAAAGGTATTAAGGAATCAACATTCTTTTATATGGTGGTCATTTTACCCATGATAGGAATAATATATGCCCCCTTTGTTGGGTTCAACTTGGTCTTTATTTTTCACTGTCGGATACTTTATTCTATCCTAGGTTAGGGTATAAAATGGGAACATGAGTGAGTTAATGGGTGAGTCTCCACAATTGGAACTCTCATCACGATATCTTTGCCAGGATGAAATATCAACTTTTGTCTATCCATTCACGGCTATTTCCTAAAGCTCTCTTTGATTCCTTAATTCCAATTTCTCCTAAGCTTTGTAAAAGAACTCATTTAGAGATGTGCACTCTTATATTATCAAGTTATTGCAGATTGGGGATTCATTATAACCCTAAAGTGGTAGCTATCGACTTTGACCCTTAAGATATATGTTTTACTTTAGCAACGATATCATTAAATCTTATGCAATAATCCTTATGGAATTCTCCTTTCCCTTTTCGGATGTCAGCTAATACTCACCTCAATTCTAATGTCTCTTTAAGGAAAGAATTACATCATATATTCCATTATCAGTTGCTCTCATGAATGTATCAAATTTGGAGTGTAGTGCTGAAACCATTTTTGTGCCGGCCTGGTGAAAATTGCTGGTGAGAATCTACACTTAAAGTCATTCGAGCCCCAAATGGCATGCATCTGAATCTCGCACAAAGCGGTATGAACTTTTGGATCTACAGATCCTTCAAAGGATAACTTTGATGGCATCAGCAATAGGGCTCTCATGATTTCACTAGAGAATGGTTAAATTTTCTTAATCTTTGGTCCCATGTAAGGACTAGTTCTTTCTTCCTAAAGCTTTTGTTCTTTTTAGTCAATTTCAACAATAATCTTTCTGTGTTTAGTCACCGCCAAGACTTGAGCTTTCATTATGACCTACATAGCAGCTTTGGCCTTCAAGCCGAACCCTAATACAACCATCGAGGTTTATCCTATTAGCACTCGAATTTATGTATTTCTCCAATTTGCTTTTGAGCCAAGTGTCCTTGTCTATTCAAGAGGATTCTTTCCGAACCTTAATATAAGTGGTTTTAAGGAGTTCAATTCCCTCTTCTTCACTGGTCATTAGTAGCTTTCCAAGGTTTGGCTACATTTTGATATTGACTTTCGTCAGTAATGAGATTAGCAGCAGTTTTGTCAATAGTCCTAATGGTCTTTCTTATTGGGACTTGGTATTCATCCAAGCACTTTATCGTTTTTCCATGAAAGCCATCATCATTTGGAAAAAACACACTTTAGCAGTAATTGGAGAAACTGATCCGTCGATAGTAGAAAGATTTTCGGTTTCAAGGATATCTTCCTCAACCAGCAGAGAGTGAGGGTTTTTCCTTTATATAGACTTAGACTTCAATTTTAGGCTGCAGGGTTGTTTGGGAGTAAGTGAAACGGCTAATGAGAAGGACCAAAGGCTGGGGCCCTCTTCTAGTGTAGAAAATGTTGGTGTGAATTTTGATTATAGATTAACACCTTGAATTTTTAGAGGCAAGCTCCGAAAATTGTAGATTAGAAGAGAGATTCAATCGAATTCAAGATGCCTCGGTTTAATGCAAAAAAAAAACGAAAGTACCTAAAGTAAGAACATAGCGATTTACAATGGCTTGACAACTTGCCCCTTCGTTCATTATTACTAAGTTTCTTTGTTGCTTTGTCAATTGAGCCCAAAATGGATTTACAAGTCAATTTTGCAATGATCGTTACTAAAGATCTTTGTCAAAATAGTTAAGTTTGGAAAGTTAAAATGATTACAAATGACTAAGGAAGTATACTATAAGTCACTGAAGGGTTGAATCTGGATCCCGATGTATGTGTGATTGTTTGATTTCAAATGACCCAGTCGAAGCCTAATTGTTACTTTACCTTTCGACTAAGTTATTTTATTTCCGATGTATGTGTGATTGTAAAGGCGAACTATTTAAATGCCTTAGTACGTACTCTAATCTACCAAGGGGGCATCTTCATATGTCACTCTTGGCATATATTTTTTATTATATGTTATCTGAACGTGGTCTACGACTGCGATTATGTAATCCATTTGAATTATTTTAAAATGGAATGTGGATTTTATTTGTTGTTTAAAATTCTTCCATATCCTTGTGTTTCTATATATCAATATATCTAATACCACCGTATTTGGTCACCAAGAATTAATAACTATGGATGACTGCAACATCCATAACCGTTAGGTTTGGACCTCCAAGTAGGGGGATGTTATAAGTTGGTATTAGAGCATAGGTTTATGAAACTTTAAAAGATTTTTCAAACATAATCCCATGAATCAAATAATATGATTGGGGTTTGGGTTAATGCTATAATAACCCACTTGTATTATATATATATAGTTATATATAAGAACTTATACCCTGCTCTCTTAGACCGTTTTTATGTATCTTACTAAGGCTCGTATGCAAATTTACGAGAAACGAGATATTGAAGCAAGAAATGGAAGAGGAAATCTCGATGGAGGAAGCACGATGACTAATAGATATGCTCGACCCACTACTAGGTGAAATCTAGGTCGACCGGCTAATGCTAGTAACCAGACTGCTAAAGCCAACACGGGTGCTGGAAATTCACTAGTAGATATGGAGGCGATGTATCAGTTATTAGCTGGTTTGACGCAAGCTTGTGCTGCCGCTGCTAGAGTTGCTGGAAATGGAGGAAGAGCAAATCCAGTGGCTCCAGTTGGGAATATTGCTTTGCTGAATAGAGATTACACTAGTTTGGGTGGAAAACCATTTTTAGGAACAGAGAATGCCGTAGAAGTTCAGAATTGGTTGTTGCATTGTGAGCGTATATTTACTATGCTGTGTGAATGATGGACAAAAGAGGAGGTTGGCCTCTAGATAGTTGCAGGGCGAGCATTGCATTGGTGGAACAATGTCACTGTAGGAGTTCTGAAGGAACAGTTAACTTGGAATGTTTTTTAAGAGAGACTTGAGTTATAAACTGATCATAAGTCTTTATATTCTCTCAGAGGGAGTTGAATATGAGACAGCAGAGATGGCTGGAGTTTTTGGCTGCTTATGATTTTGGTATAGAATATACACCAAGAAAATGTAATAAGGTAGTAGATGCCTTTAGCAGGAAACATCAAAGTGTGGAATTAATGATGCGGGCGGAATGAATAGAATTAGAAGCTTTAGTCAGTTGTGATGTGTAGTTAAGATTGATTGTTGGTTCTAGCTAAAGTACCGCTAGGTTGTCTTGTTTAGAAGTTCGACCAGTATTGATTGAGAGAATCACTTCTAAACAGAAGGAGGATCTAGTATTAGCTGATAGGATCAGAAGACTTGAGGTTGGAACTGAAACTGAGGATTTAAAGGGTTTTAGCCTTGACCAGAGAGGGGGCTAAGAAAGAAGGGATGGTTTTGTGTTCTGAATGTGGAGGACATAAGAAAAGAAGTTCTTGGAGAATGTCATCGATCCAAGTTTATGATTCATTCTGGAGGAATCAAGATGTATCAGGATACGAAGAGGAGCTTCTATTGATAAGGCATGAAGAGGGATGATGGCTTGTGGGTTAGACAATGTGAAAACTATCAACAAGTGAAATATGAACATCAAAAACCAAGTGGATTACTATAGCCTTTAGAGATTCCAGTTTGAAAATGGGATTCGATATCCATGGATTTAATTGAAAAGTTGCCAAGGTCAAATAGAGGCATTGAAAGTATATAGGTTATAGTAGATAGATTGATCAAGAGTGCTCATTTCATTTCAGTTTAGTCAACCAGAATGGCACATGTTTTAGCAAAGTTGTTCCTGAAAAACGTAGTTAGACTGCATGGAGTTCCTAGCAGTATAGTCACTGACAGAGATGCATTGTTCACTAGTGAATTCTGGAATAGTCTGTAGGAAGTGATAGGTACCAAGCTTAATATAAATACATCATATCACCTTCAGACAGATGGGCACACAGAGAGAGTCAACAAATTACTTGAGGATTTATTGAGAGCTTGTGTATTGTATTTCGGTGGATCCTGGGAAGATCACCTACATTTGGTTGATTTTTTTTCTATAATAATAGTTATCAGACTAGTATAGGAATGGCACCATTTGAAGCTTTGTATGGGAGACCACTTTTAAATCACTAGCATGTTGGTTGGAGAATGGAGACAGATTGGTCATAGGTCCATATCTAGTAAGAGAGGTGTCAAGAAGATTGAGTTAATCCGAGGAAGGATGATGGAAGCTCAGTCAGGACAAAAGAGATACATAGATAAGTGGTGTAAGGACCTAGAATTCTCAGTTAGAGATAAGATTTACATTAAGGTATCACCTATGAAGGGTGTGGTACGATTTGGAAAGTCAGGAAAGTTAGCCCTAAGGTATGTAGGTCCATTCTAGATTATAGAGAGGATTGGAAAGCTTGAATACAGAATAGAGTTGCTAAGCAGTTTAGCATGTGTCCATAATGTATTTCATGTATCTCATCTTCGCAAGTATGTGCATGATCTAGAAACTACTATTCCTCCGACGGGGTTGGATGATTTGGTAGTGGATCCTAATTTGACTTTTGTTTGACAACCAGTTCGGGTTGTGGCTAGAGATGAGAAATGACTATAAGGAACAAGACAGTCAGGTTGGAGAAAGTTCAGTGGAGCAGCAACAAGAAGGACTGTACTTAGGAGACAGAGGAGAGGATTAGAGATACTTATCCTGATCTTCTTTAAGGGTATGTCTATGTTAGATTTATATAGACAGTAGCTAGTCAGTTAGACTAGTATGGTTGTTAGGTGTTGCCACAGATGGTTGCTATTTTTAGTATTTAGTCCTTACTGAATTTCGAGGACGAAATTCTTTAAGGGGGAGCCTGTAACATCCATGATTTTTGATAATCTTATTCAAAATATTTAATTAGATAAATTAAATAGAATAATGATGATAAGGAGATTGAGATTGATTAAATAACATAATAGGGTCATGCTTATTAACAAAGTAATTGGGTTTTAAACTGGTTTAAAGGTTAATTAAACAACATATGCGCATATTAGTAAATTAGCCAATTAATTATACGCGGCTATTACTTCTCCTCTATGTCCATTAGCGTTTCATTTTTCTCACGGTCACAAAAAAAATCTAAAACCTAAATCAAAGCCGACCATTACCAAAGCGAAAAAGAGGATATTTAATCTAAAGCCAAAGATCAAGCTTGGAAGGATTAATCAACAACAAATCTCAATTCTTTTGTCAAATCTTAATTCTTAGGTGAATAATAATTCTTACTATCTCTTTATGGATTTTATAATCATGTGATTTTAGATTGAATAATTATTTTGTTTTCATGACATATTGGATTATGATATGCTTGAATTTATGGATTGTTTGATTTAAACCCTCAAATTATATGAAATCTGTACGGTTTTAGGGTCAAAAACGTGTGTTATGGATTTTAAAATGCCAAGAAATTTTTTTATGTTAAGGAAAACATAAATTTGGAGATAGGAATTAATTTTCAGCATTTTCCAAGCTATGGAAATTTTATTATGAATTTTTAATGGAAAATATGAAAAGATTTGGTTAAATATTTATTTTCTGAATTTCAGGAAGAAATTAGGCCTAAAATTTTAATATGTTTGATTACATGATTAGTTTGAATTTCTGTGATTTTTGGGGATTTTTCCCAGTCGATTTATTTGGGGAAATATATTATTTTAAAGGAAGGGCTTTTATGGAAATGTAGGTTTTAGGTTGTGGAAAGGTTTTTAACGTTTAAACCTTTAATTTAGGATCTGAATAAATGCAGCCATTTCAGATGTAAAGAAATTAAAAAGCTTTATGGCAGCCAATCAGTGTTTTACAACTAGGCCAATTGTTAAAAAGAAATTACTTAAAGTTGCAATGATTCAGCTTTTAAATCGAAAAAAAGTGTTTCACCTATAATAGCAGGTACCTTCCAACCCCTTTGATTACGCCCCATCGTGGTCGAAATCGTCATAGTCGAAACCTTCATAATTGGAACCAGTCCACATGGTATCTCCTGGAAGATAAGTAGTGGATTGGAAGATGGGCGTATGCCTTGGTGTCGAGAGGTAAGTTTCCGATGGGGTTGAAACCCTGTTTGTTTTCATAAGGTAAATGTCTGCCTTGTTTTATTTCAAAGCTTTGACTTAGACGAAAGGTTGTTTTCAAAAGGGTGTATGTTTAACTTTCAAAGAAGGTTGCCATTTTTTACTAAAGGTATTTTCTTTCAAAGGAGTTCTTCTTCAAATAAAAGCTTTCGAAAGGGGTTGGTTTCGACCCAGTCGAAGCCTAGTTGTTACTCTATCTTTCGACCTTGATGTTCAGTAATGCTTTCGAAGAATTGCCCTTGTTTTTTTTTACCTTAACCAAGATTTTTCTTAACTGCTTTTGAAAGGGTTAGGGTTTCGAAGGAGATGGATTGAAATGTGGTTTCGACCCAGACCTTCGTAGTTTTGATTTTTAAGTCATTAGCTTTTGAACTAGATGGCTCCGACACCATCAATCTTTCCCCAAACTAGTTTTTGTTGGTTTTGAAGGAGATACTTTCGTATACAACTATCTTGACCCAAATGATGTTTTAGAAATAAAACCCAATGCTTTCGAAAAGGTATTTCGTTTGTTTAGAAACCTATATTTAAAGAACGTTCGCTTATTATCATCGAAAGGTCTTATTGGTTTCAAAAGGTGTATATATTTTTAGAGTATTGGAAAGGGGTTTTCTATGCTTTCGAAGGAGGTCATCCAGGGATTTCGAAAGTGATATTTTAAGGTTCCAAAACTAATAACCCATTCTCATTTTTTAGAAAAGACCATGGTATAAATAAAAAGATTTTGGAAATAATATTCACATTGTTATTAACCCATAACTGAATTTTAAGGAAGGGGTAGAATGACCAGTTAGGTTGACCCAATAGTGAATATAACTTAAGAAATGTTAAATTTTTAATTTTTAAATATTGACAGGGGCCAATAGTTTTAGAGTAAGCCCATGAAAACTGTGTGATATTGACAGGGGCTAATATGTCCATAGACAACCCATGAAAACTACAATTTGATATAGGTAGGGGCCAGTAGGTTTTAGATAGCCCACGAAAACTATATCCGGATTAAGATATTGACAGTCAGCCAATAGATTCCCAGTTAGCCCATGAAAACTAGGATAAGAAATAAGATATTGGAGTTACCAATAGGTTCTTGGTGATCCCATGAAAACTAAGTAATTGGACTAATAGTCCTTAACATTTTAATAGGTTAATAGCAAAACTAGAAACTATAATTGAGATAGATTGTCAGTCTCAATGGGGATGGGTAATCCAGAATTGATTTAATTGCTTTGCATATCATCATAATGTTTTGAAATGCAATGTCTTAACCATTGTGGATGTAGATGCACAGTATATGGTTTTATATGTGTTTTAGGATATTAGTGAGGGGAAAACTCATCCGCCAAGCGGCGTGGTCTCATAGATATCAAAATGTAGGGGTGTCGATTTCCTACGTGACTCAAAACCCGCATAGAAATTAGCAGGTTAACATGACCCGTTTAAGTTGGCGGGTCGTTTTCGGGTCAACCCAAATTTGACCCGTTTATAAACAGGTGGGTTTCGGGTTGACCCGCTAACCCGAAATTGACCTGTTAACAACCCATTTATACTTATATTGGTCGACCCGATCATTTACGACCCAACCCGTTTGTACCTTATACGGGTTATACGGGTTGACCCGACACGTTTACAATCCGTTCCGACCCGTTTACGACCCAATTATACCTTATACAGGTTGACCCGACCCGTTTACGATCCGTTTATGACCCGTTTACACCTTATACGGGTTGACCGGACCCATTTACGACCCGACCTGACCCCTTTATAATCGAGTTACACGGGTCAGGTCGGGCTAACCCGTTTACAAACAGTTGGGTTCGGGTTGATCTTTTTCTGACCCGTTTAATAAATGGGTTGACCCAACCAATTTAAAATCAACTCGAACCCGACTTGACCCGACCCAAACCCGATCCGACTCAACCCAATGACAGCCCTATCGAAATGGTTTGAGATGGTAGATTATTATTCATATGAGGCTTTTTATCTGACTCGAAGTTTTTATTTTCACCATAAACTCTCGGGTGCTCAATTAATTTTGAGTAGGTTGAGAGTTAAAGGTTTTCAGTTTTTTCTCTTAGACGAATAAAGTTTCCGAAGGCGTGCAGTGGGCAGATAGTTATTTAAAGTTATTTTATTTCCGTTGTATGTGTGATTCTAAAGGAAATTCTTTTAATGTCTTAGTACGTACTCTGATCTACCAAGGGGGCATCTTCATATGTCGCTCTTGGCATATTTTGTTATTATATGTTATCTAAACATGGTCTGCGATTATGATTATGCAATCAATTTGAATTGTTTTGAAATGAAATGTGTATTTTGTTTGCTATTTAAAATTGTTCCATGCCCCGTGTATCAGTGTATCTAATATTGCCATATTTGGTCGCTAAATGTTAATAACTTTTTTTTTTTGAAAAAGCTTAACCGCCTCATTAAAAACCTGAACCTATATCCAGCGTGAATATAGGACAGGAAAAAAGAGTGCGGCGCTTGATTAACAACTCATTAACAAAGCAATAGTTATAATACAATGTACATAACCACCTCAAATACAACCAAAAAGAGACCAAACAGTATCTACATATGGCGTCATCACTGCTTTCACCACACCCACTCAATACATTACTCAAAATAAAAAAGACAAAGAAAGAACAACACTACACTGCTACTTCAATAAACGGCCACTGACGATTCAATCTCCCATCAAATTTATTCCCCATCGATCCAGAATCCTCTTACATCTATTTGAGATTTCTTTTTTCTTCTTCAGTTTTTTGTTCCCCAACAATTTCAAGTCCAATTCAATTAGATTCCATCGATACTATCTCGCCATTTTTCGATTATCATGTAGCCTACAGTTACGCTCTTGCCAGATGTGGTAAATGATAGTTGACATACTCGCATACGCCAATCCAGCAGTCTGGTCCTTTGCAGAATAGTACAAAAGGAGGAGTTGAATTCCTTCTTCTATAGTCATCAAGCTCGGTTGAGGTAATTTCAATTTGTTACAACATGTTTTCCATAAATATGCCGAGTAAGAGCATGCAAAAAATAAGTGGGAATTGTTTTCAGGATATTGGTTGCATAGTAAACAGTTAGTATCTGTGTTATATCCCCATTCCAGTAATTTATCTCTGGTCGGCAGCCGATTTAAAATTGCTTTATAAGCAGTTAATGTCATTCTAGGATTATTGCATTTATTCCAGATAATTTTGCCCCATTCTTCAGTAGGATAGTGAATTCTAGCCGCATCCCATGCAGATTTGAAGCTGAACCCTTTAATATCCCTACTCCATTTCTAGTAATCCTCATTTGCCGAGTTATCTATTTTGATATTCAAAATATGATTGTGCAATTGTCTAGTAAAAGGAACTAATTCCAATTTAAAATTACCATCATGTATAATAGATGACACTGTATCATTAGCATGTCCATAGAGCTGTAAGCTATCCCATCCAAGAATTGATACCATGCTTTCACTATTAATCCAAGGGTCATGCCATAACAATGTGTTACTTCCATTGACAATGATTCTGGTAATATTATTGCATGCAAATTGTCTATGTTTGAGAATAGATTTCCAAGTACAAGAGGAGTTATTGTCTATATTCATCGTCCAGAAGTGTTTATTATTGCGGTATCTTTTGTACATCCAGCGAGCCCATAAATTTTTTGAATTTATAAGTTGCCAAAGAAGCTTAAGACTAGCTGCTTTTTTGATATCTATAAAATTCCTCAATCCAATACCTCCTTCTGATTTAGGACGACATAGTGTATTCCAAGCAATTTTGTGACTTCTTCCATTCCAAATAAAATTAGCACATATTTTATTAAGTTTTCCAATAGTAGCCAAAGGCAGTTGGTATACCATCATCCAATACATAATCATAGGGGTGATAACTGAATGAATCAATTATATCCTTCCAGCCGTGGATAATAATTTGCAATCCCATCTATTTAATCTTTTGTTAATATTATCAAATAAGGCTCCACAGTCAGAGAAATGAAGATAGTTATGAGATAGAGGCATACTTAAATATTTAACAGGAAGCTTACTTTCTTGCATTTTCAGAGTATTCATGATTTCTTGCTTATTTACTGTGCCTTTGCTGAAGTACAGCTTTGATTTATTATTGTTAACATTTAGCCCCGCAAAATTTTTAAGATTCATTAAGCACTTTCTAATTACCTTGGCACTTTTCATAGAAGCCCGAATGAAAATCATCAAGTCATCAGCATATAGAAGGTGTGTAATTGCTGGTTCTATATTAAAAGGAGGAGAAATGTCCTTTACTTTTTATGCTTTCAACATCGAAATCGAGAAATATTCCATAGCCACACAAAACAGATAGGGAGATAAAGGATCTCCTTGTCTAATACCCCTATTGCTGGTAATAAAACCTTTAGGATAACCGTTAATCATAATAGAGAATGTAGGAGAATTTATGCAATTATAAATTAATTTTACCAATTTTTCAGGGAAACCCATCTTTTTAAGCATATGACATATAAATTTTCTGTTGACCATATCATATGCTTTATGTAAATCTAATTTCAGACATAACTTACCAGCTCCTTTTCGATTAAATAATCTAACTTGTTCATGCGCAAGTGAATGTTTTCAGAAATTACTCTTCCCGGAATAAACGCAGATTGAGCTTCAGAAATTAAATAACTAAGAAAAGGTTTAATTCTGTTGCAGATAACTTTGGCAATAATTTTGTAAATTACATTGCAGCACGATATTGGCCTATAATCAGCAAGAGACGATGGGTTGTTAATTTTTGGCACAAGGGTAATAAATGTATGGTTAATACCTTTATCTAGTTTGCCTGTGGAGAATACCTGATTTAACATATTAGTTAAACTACATTTTAACTCTTTCCAGTGAATTTTGTAAAATTTTGCAGAGAATCCATCGGGCCCTGGACTGCTATTATCAGACATGGAATTTATTGCAGTGTATACTTCCTCAAAGCTTATACAAACAGATAAGTGTTTTGGGCCAAATGTTAATAACTTAGATGACTATGCAGCTGTAGCCGTTAGTTTTGGGCCTTCAAGTAGGGGGATGTTACAAGATTTCTAGAAAATTTGATAATAATACAGAAGAATAATATATAAATAATTCTATTAATAAATTTCATTTATTTAGTGATTATATTTTAAAGGGTATATACTCTAAAACTTAATCTTACATATTCCAAAATTGAACATAATACCAATATGCATATTTTTTATTTTTTAAGTGCCTACTGATCGTGCAATAAGCATAAAGAAGGAGAAATGGATACTAAATAACAAATGTTTAGAGCATATGAAAGTAAATCCATATATACTAAGTTGTATTATATAGAAAGGTGGCGGAACCGTGAACTATAGAGATAATTCAAAAGATATGTTGTTGGCAATAACAACACCGGTAACTCTAATACTCCTCTTATTTCTAATATTTTTCTTATTTATTAAGTTAGTTATGTGATAAAGGTTTTAAGATTAGGTTTGAAAAAGGGAGTTGTTTTATTTTGGATCATGGTTCCAAAACTATTTTTGAAGGTATAAGGAATACATACGTACATACATATATCCAATGCTGAATTAAATAATCTTTGTGATGCCTACCAGTTCTAAAAAATTTATAAGAAATCATTTAAATCTAAGGATATGAGTCGCATACACAAATCATTCATGATTAAGAAATGTAGTTATCATTTATGTTTTAGTCGGATTTTTTTATGTTCTTATGTTATTTTTATATCATTGTGCTTTATGTAATGCCTAAGTGTTATAAATAAATTATTTATATTTGTTTGTAATTAGTCTTGACTTTGATATCTTTATGTTTGCTAACATAAATTGATATATAACACTATGCACAAACTCTATACATTATTATCTCTTAGCAATTACTTTTGTCCATTTTTGTTGATGACAAGGGGGTGAAAAAGTAAAAAATATACTAGGCAAAAAATTAAGGAGAGTGCTTCAAGTCAGAGTGAGTCAAAAATAGAAATATGGTATTTTATCTTTCAAAGATTGATATGGTTATATGAAATTGTTAATATCCTAAGAATTGATTTTGATGATAACAACCATATAACTATTACTACTAACTTTCTCCATGCTATGCAGAATTTTCAGATACATCTTTGAGATAATATACAAAGATAAACATGATGCTAAGTGAATGGAAGCAAACAAATAAGTGAATAAATAGGACCCAAGACAAATGAAACATAAGCACTTCAGAGGCAAAGATACAAGAAGTGGTTGCTAAGTCTATCGAGTCTTAATTTTTTGTTAAAGACTTCATTGCAATGCCTTTTGAAATTCTTCATTCATTTAACTATGTTTCATCTTCAAAAATCATCACATAATCATACGTTATGAGGTTCAAAGTGTGGAAATCTTTATATGTATTTTAGAAAATGAAAGTAAAAAAATACGCTGGATTTGTCGACATACCTTTGGGACTATGTCGACATAGTGGCATTTATTTTATTTTCGAAAATTCAAATGAAAGGATTTTGTCCCCAACTCTTCACCATCGGACACATCTAATTCAAATGAAAGGTGTCTTAGAAAACAAAATTTCACATCTAATTTTCTCTTACTCTTGTATTTCTATACCTTTGTCTGAAAAACTCCTTAAAATACTTTCACTCTCTTTACAAATCCACTTGCATTCGCTCAAATTCTTCGGGGATTTGCAAATCATAAAAGATCAGAGGGTTTGTACATGAATTATCAATCATTTTATCATGGGCCTCATCTTATTTCTCACTAATTTCAAATATATATTGATATTGGAGGTCTATAGGATGATTGCACATAAACCATAAGATTATATATTGAATATACAATTACTTCTCTGCTTTAGTACAGCTAAAAAAAGGTGTTCTTGGCACCTAAGGAAATCAAAGAGGAAAGGTGGTACTTACAGTCCATGGAATTGTAAGATAGTAAATGTGTTCTTACTACCCATGAAAAGCAACAAAATGATAGTGGAATTCTATACAGGGAGTACATGACTAAATGTAGGATTAGAACTCGAACCAGTATAAAAATCCTTTTCTTTTACTTTTTACTTTTATTTTACTTTGGATTACTGTTTGATTATCTCCATGTGCTTATTATTTTCCTACTTGTTTAGATGGATATTTTATAGATTTCCTTATTAAATTTTAGATAGTTGATTCACATTATTCACCCACCCCCTCAACGTATTATTAGCATAAGATTTCCATTTAATTTTTTTTTGTATTTCATAACTCACAATATCAAACCTTGAAGCTGTAGCTTAGGGATACAAACTTACTCCTTATAAGAAATAGCATATGGAGTCGTATATCATAAAACCGTAGTCGTCACATTCTCAAACTACCAAAAGACACTATGAAACCACCATATGAATCAATAAGTGCTTTGCTCAAGCTTAAGTATTGCTTATGTGATCAAAAAAAGAAACCACCATACAAATCAAATTGCATCTCGAATCATCGCCATAGTCCCTATCTTATTCGACATCAACTTTATGTTTCTTGAGAAAAGGCGTAGTACCCAAACACATCGTCCAGCTCCATGGTCATTTAGACCATATAAGCATCACGTACGTCCCCAAAGTGGCCTAAACTCCTAGAAAATCAATTTCCACAACGTAAAACTCTATTATCCTTTACACAACATTTCAAACGTCTAAATAGGTTATTCATATGTCTGATCTCTATTTCGGATGATTGATTCCAAATTTCAAACATCTGAAAAGGTAAAAAAAATACAAGTGAATATTGCGGGACAAATTTATGAATTCCCAATGTCCAAATTTTAAGTTCAAACATTTGAACACTTGATTCATGCAGGTTTGAACCTAGATGGGCAATTTTCTTTGGTGGAAATTCTTCCCATCTTTTCCTTATTCACCTTTCTTTTTCCCATCTTCCACATATAGCTCTGTGTTATCGATAAACTTCACATTAATGTCTTTTAAAATGAATTTGCATCCTTGTTATACATCGTTCAACATTAAGATGAGGCCATCTTTGCACTCGATGAACGACTTAGAAGAAATGAACCATTTTCATAATCGTTCAAGTTCAACTACTCGATATATCATTCCAACTTTACATTCATTCAATAAAACTAGATACCAATGCCATGGATCGTCCCTTTATCATTCAATCAATTCAAATACAAATAATCAGTCCAACAATCAAACTAAACAAAATAACAATTCATATCAAGTTATTTAACACATTTGTTCTATAGTGAAATTCATTTAAAACACCCACTAAGAAGATTCTCAAATATAAAATCCAAATTCTACTTCATTACTTAAGCCCTAACCAACATTTGGTATTTTAACAGGACTTCTAGCTATTTAATGATCATATATCATAAAAAATAACAATAACTCACCCAATGTTAAGCAATCTAGATATCAATGAATGATGGTTTGATGTTCTCCTTTGATTTTTGAAATCTGGCTCTAAACTTGTCCAAAATGTAAACTTGAAGAGATAGATTTATAGAGTACCTTTCAACTTGAATTTAATTATTTATTTTGGAATTTTTAATAAAAATATGGGAAGTTTTGTTGATTTTACTTTTGAAACCCTTGTTCTTACTCAAGAGAACGAAGAAGAAGAAAGTAATGAGAAGCTTTTCTAATTTCAAAATTAATAAGGTTAGTTTCGACCAATTGACTATTTTGCCCATACCTTCTCTTTTCTTCTCATTTTATAAACTTATACGATTTTAATAAGCTCCATATGTTTTCCATATATAAACGACATTACAAACACAATAGAATATGTCTCGAGTCCTAATTCATTCATCTTTAAAATTTTCTTCTTTTAGGCCATTAGTTTGTTTAATTTGACTAAAATGATTTATTTAGCTAACTACGTTGCACGAAAATATGAAATGTTACAAACTCCCCTAATACTTTCCCTCACTCACAACATGCTTTTCTAGCTAATCAGATCTTAGAGTCTAATCCTATGGTCTTGTAATTTCCAGATTATACGATTGAACAAGTCAACCAAACCCTAGATTGTTATAGGCTCTAGACTTATCTTTTCAACGTTATGCCTAAAAATGCAAGAAAGTACGGCTCGAAGCATTTTGATGTTCAATATATCGAAATATGTTTCCTCCACCTAATGATGTTGTGGAAGAAGGCATAACTTAATGAAAGAATTATCTCGTAGGATTCTTACTAGGCGAAATCTACCTTACAAGGTAGTGCTAACTCACCTCAAAAGGATTTGGAAGCTAAATGGTAATCTCAGTATAAAGTTTAATAATATTGTTGCTTATTCTATAAGAAGAATGATAGGCTTATAGTGATCGAAGAAAATCCTTTGTCTAAAAGCAAAAAAATATTTTTTTTTATAACAACAGCGAATCTTTTATTTGCCTAGAAAGCATGAATAAAAAGTGTTGCTATATGGTTACACTTTTACAAGATCCTACTCATAACATGTACCCTTTAGAAATCAATTAGCTAGCATGTTATCTTGGTCATCTAATGTGCCATGATGAAAAGTTTAATAACTAACTCCAGAGAAAATGCATTCTCAAACATTGGTGAGGAAATAGATAATTCCTCTTGTGTTCTATTGTATAATGGATGATCTCAAATATGTATCATATGTAAAATATTTAGGCATATCACTTCATAGACCATGAGGCAAAGTAGGAAAAATCCGACCTACATGGAAGGTATTATTTTCCTTCTATATTGCGTAAGTCTTACCTAGTTCAAGCCTAACCTGTGAAGAAACCATATTAAAAAGAATTAAACAAATCATAATAGAAGAACAAGTCATGTTAGGCCCAACTTCAACAAGCCCAACCGTTCTAAATCATTATGCAAAAAAAGATAGCTTTATATTAAATGGATAACGCAAAAGAAGCCCAAGCCATTCTACAATTATGAAAAAAAAAAAGAACAACCTCATGAAAAGCAATCACCTCAAGCAAATCTTCTGAAATCCCATACTAAAATTCCAAACAAAGAAACTTCTAGCAAATTTTTTGAATTTCGTTCATACTACTTTGTCTGAAACCTTGAATGAGTCTTTACAAGAAAATTCGCTAATACATCCAAATCCCTAGCTTCAAATAGCTTTACCATTCTAAATACTATAATTTAGGATGATGACATACAAACTTTGTCAATTAACTCCATCTCTAATTCCAAAGCTAATCACGTTCCTTACTACTCACAGTCATCCACTTAGAAACCAATTTCAAAACTCTCTCTTTTCCCACCATCAAACACCAAACAAACCTCCATAATAGTGCCTTCACCTTCTAAAGCAAATGGTGACATGAAATCTAAAAGATTTGATCAATCTAAACCATTCTCAAACCTTAGTTTCATCTTTTTCCTCAAACACAAAAAGCAACATACATATCCCAATTAACCTGCACACTCCCTTCAACATCACTAACATGTTCACCTCCTCACATAATCTCTATCGGCACCCAACCTTGCTCAATGATGACCTACCCTGATCAAAATCATTTTATTCATATCCACCCCCCTTCTCCTAATAATCCTTATGCCCATCTCCATTTTCCCTTTCACCTTACTACGCTTCTTTCTTTATCTCAAAACCGCAGACTATCTGAAATAAAACTGTAATAATAAAGCCATATGATCCTCGTAAGTCTAATTCTTGTAAACCATCACCTTCATGTGTCAAAACAAATGGAAAAAAAAGAATAAAAAGAAGACGAATAAAAGCAAAACACCTCTATAATATTCATTTGAAGATAACATGGATAATGGAGAAAATAATCTCTAAATTAAATTATACCTCAATCATCTCAGATTAAGGAAAAACTTCAAACAATCTTGAATTCAGGGAAAAGAAAAAATCAACCAGGCTCAAATCCGATAACTACTCAAAATTATAATGCTAGACAACGTAGCCTACTGGAATGTTGATGGAGCACATAAAGCTACAAATCTTAATGATATTGATGACCACTATAAATTATAATGCTGGACCACACAGCCTACTCTAATGTGAGGGGAGCACATAAAGCTACAGATATTACTAAAATGAAACATCTTATAAGTGAAAGAAACATTAGTCTAATAGGCATAAGTAAAGAAAAATTCGGTCAAGATCTTATTATGAAGGAACATTGATTCATTCTTAACCAAACAATTGGAACTATGCTCCATATGATAAACTGTAGATAATTTGGAATCATGTCACATTTCCTGTTACATCCATTCAAATCCGCTGACATATATGCACCTAAATGCAATACATTTGCATACTAACTTTTCCTGTAGCATCATAGTTAGAATAAGATGAAAACCGAGTGAACTAACACATATATCTATCCAAATCAACTCTCACAAATCATCTCAGCCACTCAAGTTCATCAACGGCCAGGATCTGCTTTTCTTTTATTTTCGGATCATGGGCCTGCAGCCCAATATTGTATATAAATACCAAAAGCTTTGTATTGCAGATTGTATTGAGACATTATCATTTTCATTTTCAATAAAACCAATAGCATCTTTTTATCAAAATTATAATATGGTATCAGAGCAGATGAATGCCTAACGGCAAAAAGAATTGTATTACAATTATCTCCTCAGAAAATTATCATCATCGGAGATTGTAACGTTTTTCTCGATCAAGCATCTGTTCCCTCATCTCTGCCTCGCCTGAAGTCTCAAAAGAGCCAGGCTGCAGACAAGAACTTTCAGTTCGTGTGAACATCATCAAGTTGAATCATATCACAGTGTGAAATTTATCAAGAATCAGTTCTTGATAAACAACACAGTTTCTGATCCTCTGGCAAAACACAAATACTGATTCTTGGATACAAACTGCTCGCATCTATTCTGCCAACAACCGAAATCATGGCTGGAGATGAAGAAAACTCTGCAACCACCTCACCAACCACCAGAAACATGAGCAACAGTCAATATCTGCAAATTATCAAACCAAAAGGACACTTAGCAGTGCAATTGGATGAAGACAACTATCTGTTATGGAAATATCAAATCGAAACAGCCATCAGAGGTTATGGACTAGATGAATACATCAATGGTATGATAGCTATCCTACCAATAATGATCAAAGATGATAAAGACAATATAGTAACCAACGCAGAATATTCAAATTATCTACAACAAGACAGCCTTCTTGCTTCATGGATAATGTCATCAGTAAACATAAGCATTTTATCTCAAATTGTTGGATGTAAATCATCAAGTGACATATGGGAAGCCATAGAAAGAATCTTCAATTCTCAAACTGGTGCAAGGATCATGCACTATAGAAAGCAATTTCAAAATTTGAAGAAAGAAAATATGACAATGCAAGAATATCTCACCAAAGCAAAGAACTACTGCGATAAACTTGCCTCTGCAGGTCACAAGATTTCTGAATCTGAACAAGTTTTAACCATTTTAAATGGCCTAGATGAAAACTATGAATCTTTAGTCACTGTCCTATCTTCCCAATAGACTTTACCAGATATACAATATGTCCACTCTACCCTTCTATCTCAAGAAGGAAGAATTTAACAAAGGAAGTCCAGTAACACAGACTATTCTGTAAACTACACTACCAATTTCAGGGGAAGGGGACAGGGCAGAACTCAAACAAATCAAAGAAATGGTCAAAACTTCAGAGGCAGAGGAAGAGGAAGATGGTCAGGCAACAACAGAATCAAATGTCAAATATGTGAAAAACCAGGACACATTGCCTCAAAATGTTATTTCAGATTTGATCAAAACTTTGTCATATCTCAACAACAAAATAATACTGAAAGAAATCACAATTCCAATGTCAATCTTACTCAAACAGAAGCAAGAAATCAAGCCAATCATTCAAAAGATGAGCCAGACAAACAAATCAAGAATGATGATACACTGTATGAAGACTGGTATCCAGATTCTGGAGCAACCAATCATGTCACAAGCAATTTGGAAAATCTTAATTTTGGAAACAAAGAATACAAAGGTACGCAATCTATTTATGTTGGCAATGGTAACTCACTGAAAATCACACACACTGGTAAAGCCAAAATTAATAGCATAAGAGAATTACACTTGAACAATCTTCTCAGAGTTCCTCAAATCAAAAAGAATTTAATAAGTGTTTCTCAGTTTGCTAATGACAATCAAGTATACTTTGAATTTTATCCAAATTTTTGTCTAGTCAAAGATTTGATAAATAAAAATGTTCTTCTGCAGGGTAAAATGCAAAATGGGTTATATAAATTCTGTCTAGGTCAAGAAAATCATTCAAGGCAAAAGGACAAATGGTGTAATCATTCAAAGATTGATGATACAAGCAGTTTTAATAAAATCTTTGATACTTGGCACTGTAAACTGGGTCATCCCAGTACTGCAATTGTTAAAAATATTTTAAAAAACAACAATATCAAATATGAGAATGTATCTCTGTCACATATATGTCATGCTTGTCAACTTGGAAAGAGTCACAAACTGCCTTTTAGTAAATCATTAACAAAGCATAGCAAACCTCTAGAAATGGTTGCAGTTGATTTATGGGGACCTGCACCCATCAACTCTGATTATGGAATGAATTACTACATTTCCTTTGTAGACTCCTTCTCCAGATATACCTGGATTCTATTACTTAAGTCAAAGTCTGACACAAAGGATGCAGTAATTCATTTTATAAGATAAGCTGAAAATCTCACAAATCAAAAACTTAAAACTATACAAACAGATGGTGGGTCTGAATTTAAAACTTTGAAAGAATTTTTCTCTGAAAAAGGTATAAACCATAGGATTACCTGCCCACATACATCTGAACAAAATGGCATTGTTGAAAGAAAACACAGACACATTGTCGATACTGGTCTAACACTGCTTGCACATGCATAAATGCCTCTAAAATTTTGGCCAGATGCATTTACAACTGCTGTGTTTCTTATAAACAGAATGCCTACAAAAGTTTTGGGGAACAAAACACCATTAGAAGTACTGTATAATACAAAACCAGATTATTCATTCCTCAAAACTTTTGGATGCTTATGTTATCCATACACCAGACCATATAATCAACATAAGTTAAGTTTTAGATCATTACCCTGTACTTTCCTTGGATATGCCACTAATCAAAAGGGATATAAATGTCTTACAAGTGAAGGAAAAATAATTATATCAAGACATGTTGCATTTAATGAATGCATTTTTCCCTTCACTAGTAAAGACACAAAAACTACCCAGAAAATTTATAGTGCCAAGAAATTCTTACCACCCATACCTATGTGGAAAGAAGAAAAATCACAAGATGCTGAGAATGCATCACCAAGTTCTCAACACACAGTACCCACTGAAGGGTCAGGTCAAGCTGATGATACAGACTCAGTCAACAATGAGCCTGAAAGTTGTGAGTCTGAAAATCAAGACATCAGTCCTCTTGCAGACAGCAACACTGCACCTGCACAAGAAGGACATCCTATGATTAGAAGATCAAAATATGGGATATTCAAACCAAAAGTTTACACAGCCAGCACAAATAACAAAGAACCAATCAACTATGATGAAGCAGCTAAAAGCAACAAATGGAGAGAAGCCATGAATGAAGAATACAGTGCACTTATCAGAAACAAAACATGGAGCTTAGTTCCAGCACCAACAAAAAAAATATCATAGGCAGCAAGTGGACATACAAACTAAAATTATCACCAGATGATGAAAAAGTCAAATACAAAGCCAGACTTGTAGCTAAAGGATACTCTCAACAATATGGATTTGACTTTTCTGAAACCTTCTCACCAGTAGTCAAACCAGCCACAATCAGAATCATCTTAACTATAGCTCTATACTATGGATGGGATATAAGACAACTTGATGTAAACAATGCCTTCCTAAATGGAGAATTACAAGAAGAAGTCTATATGCAGCAACCTCAAGGCTACATTCAAAATGACAAAAGAGATTTTGTCTGCAAACTTCATAAAGCAATATACAGCCTCAAGCAAGCACCACGAGTATGGTATGAAAAAATAAAAGCCACTTTAATTTCTATGGGATATCAGGTATGCAAGTCTTACAACTCTATTTACATAAAGACAAATGAAAAATTTATCACTTACATACTTGTATATGTTGATGACTTTATAGTTACAGGCAGTAATAAAGAAGAAATAAAATATGTCATTAACATGTTAGACAAAACTTTTTCCATCAAGGATTTAGGCAAGCTACATTACTTTCTAGGCATAGAAGTCATCACTACTCCTGACAAGGGACTTATCTTAAGTCAGCAAAAATATATTCATGAGATACTAAGCAGAACTAAAATGCATGAAGCAAAGTCAATGCCAACACCAATGACAAGTAATTTACACTTATCTAAATACAAAGGAGATCAGATTGACAACATAAAGCAATATAGAAGTGTAGTAGGTGCTCTAAAATATGTAACTGTAACTAGACCTGATATCTCGTTTGCTGTTAATAAAGTTTGTCAATTTATACAGAATCCTTTAGATACACACTGGAAGGCAGTAAAGCGAATACTCAGATATCTCAAAGGAACAGCAAATCAAGGAATCAAGCTAATCAAGAGCAGAAACTTATCTATTCAGGGATATGCCGATGCAGACTGGGCCTCAGATTGTGATGATCGAAGATCTACAACTGGACACTGTTTGGGCAGAAATCCCGTTTCATGGTGTGCCAAGAAGCAACCGACCATCTCGCGCTCCAGTACAGAATCAGAGTACAGAAGCGTTGCTTCAGCCACCGTCGAAGTGATGTGGACAGAAGCCCTAATTAAAGAGCTAGGGATTGATCTCTTACACATAACTACAATCTGGTGCGACAACTTGAGCACAGTAGCTCTCTCTGCAAATCCTATTCTTCATGCTAGAACGAAGCATATAGAAATCGATCTTTACTTCGTCAGAGATCAAATAGCTAAAGGGAAGCTCGAAGTCAACCATCTTCCATCCTCAAGCCAGATAGCCGACATACTTACGAAAGCCTTATCTCGCAAATACTTTGAGTAATTAAAAAGAAAATTTTGCATTAGAGACATTTCAGAGGAACAAAAACAGGAAGGGGAGAAGAAAACCCTAGCCGCAATTGAGAAGGGGAGTTAGAATAAGATGAAAACCGAGTGAACTAACACATATATCTATCCAAATCAACTCTCACAAATCATCTCAGCCACTCAAGTTCATCAACGGCCAGGATCTCCTTTTCTTTTATTTTCGGATCATGGGCCTGCAGCCCAATATTGTATATAAATACCAAAAGCTTTGTATTGCAGATTGTATTGAGACATTATCATTTTCATTTTCAATAAAACCAATAGCATCTTTTTATCAAAATTATAATAATCATATTCCCTTATTTTGATAACAATATACACTCAAGGCAATAGTTCCTTAATATCATGCACACCCTTTACCAAATGGCAATTCCTTGACTATGTTTTGGTGACTTTAACTGCATGCAACATGCATTTAATAGGTTGGGTGGAAACCCCATAAGATAATGTTATTAGCCCAATCAATCAAGCTATCAATCTACCAAACCTCATCGTTGTAGATTACTGTTGTTCCTTTTATTTTGATGTAATAAAAATAGATCAGGAGTCAAAACCTCCATTAAACTTGGTCCTACTACAACTACGCTTCCTTGTCCAAATGGCCAACGCGACACACCATCATTCTCCCCATTCTGTCATATCATAGCCACATACTCATTCTTGAGGATTGGCTTCCAATAGTAAACTGTTATATTTCAATTTTTTAATGAAATGACTGACAATATTGCTTTTCTGGATATAGTAAAATAGATTTGGAGCAAAAGAACTTATGGAACCCAATGTACATCTTGCAAACAGGGCCAAAAAATATTAAGGTTGACACCAAATGTAGGCCTCATCAACATAAGGCCCTAGTAGCAAAATATCTACAGAACATTGAAGCGAGCGTCATAACATCTAGAACGAGAGCCAAAGCAATCACAACGATTCTTCTCTTTAAACCTAGGAGCGCAAAGTAATAGATCTGCTTACCTCTTTCCTGAAGCTACAAATGAAATGCTTAATCAAAGGTTTAAGCTTTAATGGAACATTTATGGTACATACATTGACAACTGTTTGAAAATAAAACAAGCTAAGAAAAGTCTATTACATTACCGATCATCTTGGGCAAATCCATTCAACCCTAACAGATATATCCAAAGCTACTAAAAATACTTATTTTCCTACTTGCCAATCTATCTCCTCATCATCCAATTTTTCATCTTTTATCAAATCTTAACATCCCCTTATTATATATTGAAGAAGCCAATTCTCCGATAACTCAACTAACAACTGAAGAAATTCAAAAAACAATATTTTCAATGAATTCCTATAGCTTTCTTGGCCCTGATAGTTCATTGATTCAATGCACATTTTTTTATATATTTGCTTGGATATTATTACTAGTGATCTCATAAATGGTCATTCAAACTTCATCCTCTCTTACAGACTCCTAAGATGCAATAATTCAACTAGTTTTATTCTTGTTCCTAGGACTGACCATCTTATATATGTATTTGACTTGAAACCCATCGGTTATTGCAATGTGGACTGAAAATGCATATCAAAGATTATATCTCTAGGCTTAAAATGGTGCTACTTGGTTTAATCTATTACAATCCGATCCTTCCTCTAAGACATAATGTTAATCAGCTTTTTTAACCAAGCATAGTTCAATTGGAATTAGAAGGTCAAAATAAAGATGAAACGAATCGTGAACTTGGAAACATACTTGGAAGGGCAAGAAGATAACATTCAATAAGTTTCAAGCAGAATTGTGCAAAGTGGACCTCTCGGTACCGAGTGGAATTTGTTCCACTTTAAACCTCTCAAATCATTTGTACTTCAAGTAACTACCTCAAGCAATCGTAATGGAGTACTTTTCTTAGAGAGTAGATGAGAAACTCTTAGAAATGATGAGAAGAAAGCAAAGAAAAAAGGATAAGACAAGCAGTATCATGGAAGTTATCAAGAGACAACTCAATTGTCAAGGAAAAGTGTTTGTAACATAGTAAATCAGAGATAGAAAGGCAAAATAAGTGAGGAGGGAAGATGCTCACCAATAGAAAGAAGCCAGTACCGAGAGGAAACTATTGTTATTCGAGCCAACTTTGGGTCCAAGCACCTTTGGACTTGCATCTAGGCCATGGATTTCATGGGCCTATGACTATACTAGCTAATTCTCCTATATATACCAACCCTGTAGTAACCAACAGAGGAATTTTGGCACTTCTCCTTCTTTATCGTATATTTCCCTTTATCATTTTCCACAAGGAATATACTTTTTGCAGTTCTAGGCTTAAGACCTTGTCAATCTTTTGTACTAGTGACTTATAATTCTCTCTAATCCTATCAAACTCTCTCTCTCCCAAATTAATAATTAATAAAGATAACAATGGACGTAGACCGGAGATTGCTAAACCACTATAAAAATTCTTATACGTTCTTTAATTTTCTTACAGCGTTTGATAGATCTCAACTTTTCTACAAGTTTAGGTGTTGTGCCATTTTTTGCGTCAATATTTTGGTTCTTTCACTGAGAACTCTAGATCAGGATTAGATCTAGCTTGCTATTTTGGATTTTGAGAGATCCAGTGGTTAGATTCAAAAGATTAGCTTTGGAGAATTCGAAAACTCGCTGATAGAAATCAATGGCATCTAAAAGGGGAAGATCATTTGAAATAGTGGTTGGTGGAGATGAAGAGAATGCCCACCAAGCAAGAAACCAGTAGACAGTACCAGGCTCATTTGCTTAGCATAAAGTCATTATACGGGTGAACTTGATAAGATGTTGCAGAAGTTGAAATAGAAGTTGGCAGACAGTGATCGAAAAGATGGATGCGAGTATGGCACTATTGTTCCAACAACCACAGAGGACCAACAGGAATATCAAAAAAAATTCACCTGCTAGAGTCGAAGAAGAGAATTCACCTATTTCTGATCAGAATAGGAGAGATGGAAAGTAGAGATAGATGGAAAAGGTTGCTGGAGTAGCGGAGGAGCTTGCTGGAGGAAACCTAAACATTCCCTTTAAGAAGAAACAACTCGGCACCAAGAGGAATCGTCTTGGTAATGAGAGGTCTTCTAGACATAATGGGCGACAAGATGCTGAAGCATTGGACTTATCTGATTCAAAGGAGAATCTGCAGCTTAATGGTGATGATTATGAGTTAGACATTGAAACTGGAGTTCGAAAAACTGCAGAAGAACCGAAGGAACGTCAACAGAAAGCCAAAGGGGTGGTACACCCAGAGGCTGGAGAGCTTAGACATTAGTCAGCAAACTGAGAGCATTTGCAGAGCAAAACACTTAGTGCAGTCCTGACAATCATCTATCGAAATACCATGCTAATAAGGAATACATAATGAATGTGGTTAAACGATTGGTAAAGGAAAGTAAAGGTAGAAAAAATGAGGATTGGATTTCTGCGCCAAGCAGAACTCCATTCACAGAAAACATTCTGAGAGAGGAGTATCCTAAGAAGTTCCTAACGATGCCACTGTATAATGGAACTATTGATCCTAGACAATATTTACGCAAGTATGAATGCATATGGATGGTGCCAAGGCGAAAGATGTTGTTCGTTGTAGATGTTTTCCTATTTTCGTGGAAGGTGTTGCATTGATGTGGTTACTAGGCTTACGCTGAGATCTATATCAACCTTTGATGAGTCGACCAGAAAGTTCCTGACTCCATGCTACATGACCTAAGGATGTGATATCCATGTCAATTCTATCTCAAGGGCCTAAGGAGTCACTGAAAGGATTATTAAATAGGTTTAATGTTGAGTAATCCAAAGGAAGATCCGGTATTCATGGCATTGGTTTCGGGGCATACACCAAGACATAATTTTTGGTAGATGGCTGAAGATAAAGCAACCTATGACCATGGAGGAGTTCCAATGGATGGCTAATCAGTTTCTGTGGTTAGAGGAGGCAAGTCTAGATTTAGGGAAAACTGATGACAGACAATTAAAGGAAGCTATTCAAAGCAATGTGACAACTAAACAAGCTACAGAAAGCTCTTACAACATGGTAGTTAATATTGGAAACTATGGTAAGTAGAAGAAAACGAATCAAGGTCCTGGCGGAAGGTACAATGAAAATAATAAGCATATAAAGAATATGAAACCAGAAGATTATATGCCCTTGAATGACATAATGGAAAACATATACCATGCCATTTAAGGGACCAAATGATATAGAAAGCTGCTCAGAAAGTAAGAGACCGAGCAAGAAATGTGCCCAAGAAATTTCTATCGTTTTTATGAAACTCAAAGACAAAAAATGAACAAGTGTCGACGTTTGAGGGATGTCGTTGAATGATAAGGAAAAAAACTCTAGTAGTACGTTAAAGAGCCACATTAGGGTGGTCAAACCGTGAGACCCCAGGGGTTGCCTACCCAAGAGGTCTAGTCTGGATGAAGCAGAGAATGGCCCAAGCGAAATGATGGAAGGCTGGTTATCAATACCATAACTAGAGGATATCATCCAGTAGAGAATAGATGGAGGGAAATGGAGCATTACACGAGCTCGCTAAAGCACGTACACAAGAGGATTGATACGCCGTAGAAGGTGGAGCTCGGGCCAAGCAGCAAAAACTTATAATGGATGATGTTCTGTTCATAAATAGAGATGCTGATGGAGTCGAAGCGCCAACCTTTGACCCCATGGTGATAATGGTAGGTATTGGACTGGTGTATAGTACACCTGGTCTTGATAGATACTGAATTTTCGTAAACATACTGTTCCGAAGAACATTCGATCAAATAAAGATAAACATGAAGGAGGTTAAAGATTATAAAACCTAAATCCAAGGGTTTACTGGCAAAGCCAAACAATCAATTGGGATAATTGATCTACCTGTGGAGTTAGAAGAAGAAAATCGTAGATAGTCAAGATTCAAAAATTTGATATTATGGATGAATACGCGGCATACAATGTCTTTTTGGGCAGACCAACCCTTGTTGATCTCAGAATAGCTCTGGCTCCTTGGTGTCTAATGATGAAGTTCCCTACTAAGAATGGAGTTGGATCTGTAAGAGGAGACCAAAGTGCAGGAAGGAAATGCTATGTCATGGAGCCACATACCAAAGATTGGTAAGTTTTGCATTTAAGATCAAATCGGACGAATAATTGAAGTATATGTGGATGATATGCTTCTTAATTTATGAGTAGCATGGAACCATCTAGATGATCTTTTGGAAATGTTTGAGGTATTACAGAAGTATGGAATGAAGTTGAATCCGTTAAAATATTCTCTTAGAGTAGCATCGGGAAAGTTTTTGGGATATATTGTCAATGCATGGGGCGTCAAGACTAATTCAAAGCATATTAATGACTTAAGGAATGAAAATGCCCCAACTACGAAACTACAAAGCTTGAATGAGAAGATCGCTGCCTTTAGTTGGTTCATCTCAAAGGCGATAGACCAATGCATACCCTTTTTTATGCTCTCAAGAAAGATAAGAAAAACTTTGAGTGGAATCGAGATTGTAAAAATGACTTTGAAGAGTTGCTGAGGCATATGGAGACACCACTAGCATTATCCAAACCTTTGGATAGGGAGGATTTATGCATTTATTTAGCGGTGTTTGCTTACGCACAAAGTGCGGCACTGGTACGAGAGGAGGCGAGAATCCAAATCCCGATTTACTGTATCAGCAAGCAGTATACTGGAGCTGGAAAAACTACCCGAAGCTAGAAAAACTTGCTTATTGCTTGCTGATTTGGTATAGAAAGTTGCATCTATATTTCCAGACTTGTCTAATTAAAATGCTAACAGATCGGCCACTGAAGCAGGTGGTATACCGATCCGAGACTTCAGGGAGGCTACTAAAGTAGAACCTAAGTAGAACTAATATGACAGTACCTACCATCCGAGGAAAGCGGTAAACGGACAGGTAAACGCGGATTTCATCACTGAGTTTACCACATGAGATGGTGAAGAAGGGGGCGATGCAGGCAAAGATTCCAATTGGAAGTTATTTGTGGATAGAGCTTCGAACGAACATAGTTCACGCATAGGAGTATGCTCGAAACCCAAAAGGACAGTCAATCTCCTATGCACTAACGCCGGAGTTTCCCACGGCAAATAAAGAGACTGAATATGAAGTGCTGATAGTAGAGCTGAGGATAGCAAAGGAACTGGGGATAAAGACGCTCCACATATTCGGTGATTCTTAGCTGATGGTTTGTCAAGTTAGAAAGGAATATCAGGCTAAGGCTGCAAAACTTATTGGAACTGTTGGATAGTGTAGAGCATTACATTATCACGCATATCCCCAAGGAGGAGAATACAGAAGAGGATTCATTGGATAAACTGGCTAGTTCTGGAGAAGCACAAATGACGAGACTAGTTACATTGAAGGTTTTGACTTCTCCAAGTATCGATCAAATGGATGTCGATTGGATTTTGGAGACTGTGGGGGAAGAGGGGTCATGGATGACTACGATCAAAGAATATTTACTTGAGGGGACTCTCCTGAGAGACATACATGAATGAAAAAACTCCTTTGAAAAGCATCGTGATTCATGATGTAAGGAGTATTGTGCAGAAAAGGATTCTCAACCCCCTGCTTCAATGTGTAACTAAGGATAAGGCTAGGAAGATCCTCATGGAAATCCATGAGGGAAACTGTGTTGATCACACCAAGAAGAAGACTCTGGCTAAAAAAGCACTTCGCTATGGACATTTGCAATTTGGGGAGCTGATCTCATTAGAGTGCTATCGATAGTAAATGGAGGAGTTAATATGCAATAGTCGTAGTGGATTACTTCATAAATTGGATCAAAGAGAAATCTCTTGCCACAATTACAACGAAAAAGTGAACAACTTTGTGATGAAGAACATTATTTGCGGGTTCGAAGTACCTCAAAAGATCATAAGGGATAACAAAACTCAATTCGAAAGTACCGAGTTCAAGGATTTCTGCAATTGGTACAAGATCGAAAAGAACTTCTCAATAGTAGCACATCTGCAGGAGAACGGACAAGCAGAGGTAGTGAATAAAATCATCATGTCCACCTTGAATAAATGATTAACTAGAAACAAAGGCATTTGGGTCGATGAGCTTTCACTGGCATTATGGGCTTATAGGATGATCCATAAGTTTGCAAATGGACATACACTGTTCGCTCTGGCATACGGATCAGAAGCTATGATCCCAATAAAATTGGAATTCCCTTCTAATTGTAGAAGGCATTACGATCCTAAAGAAAACGAGGAACTCTTGCTTGAGTCCCTCGATTTGCTTGATGAGAAAAATAAAGAAGCAGAATTAAGGGTAGCTGCGCACTAGAGAAGAGTAGCACGACATTTCAATGCCAAGATCCAAAACTGCACCTTTGAGGTAGGGGATCTCATTTTGAAACAAGTTTCCTCGGTATATGGGCACTCGGTCAGAACTGGGAAGGACCTTATGCAATATATCGGTAGCTCGAAATTGGAAGATTCAAGTTTGCAACTATTGATCGAATTCTAGTCCCACACGCATGGAATAATGACTTGCCATGGTGTTACTACACCTAGCTTCTTTTAGTTTGTTTTTGCAAATAAGCCACCCAAAGAATTTAGGGTAATGTAATAAGGCAGGACTTGCAATTTATATCAGCACGAATTTTCTTCTCGAACCAATAGAGCTGTGTTCTTGCAAACATAATTCTTGAAAAAGGGCATACTTCTTAGGATCAGATCATGGTCGGGGAGCATCATACTAGAAAACTCATTTAGGGTTCGATCGAATAATTCGGCCTTCAGAATTTGCTATTGCTCGACGATTGGCAAAGACGAGAAAGTTTGGCAATTGACTTAGGGGTCGATCGGATAATTCGACCCAGGCCATCAGGAATCTAGCATTGCCTAGAGAGAGGCGATGTCGGGAAGGTGAAACTCTAGCTTTTAGGAATCTGGTGCTGCCTGGAGATGGGCAACGTCATGAAGGTGGAACTCTAGCCCTTAGGAATCTGGCATTGGCTGAAGATAGGCAACGTCAGGAAGGTGAAGCTCTAGCCTTTAGGAATCTGGCATTGCCCAGAGATTGGCAAAGTTAGGAAGGTAAAACTTCAAGCTTCAGGCATTTGGCGTTGCCTAGAGATTGGAAAAGTTGGGAAGGTAAACCCCAGCCTTTAGGAATTTGGTGATGCCCGATGATTGTCAGTGTCAAGAAGGAACAGTCATCTAGGGAGCAATTGGATAATTCAACCCGACCTTAAGGAATTCCGCATTGCCAGAGAAAGGGCAACGTCAAGAAGGAATAAACAATCAAGGGTCGATTGGAAAATTCGACTGCGACCTTCAAGAATTTGTTATTTCTTGGAGTTTGGCAACATCAAGAAGGTAAAACCATGTGGAAGTTAATTAGATAATTCAACCCTAATGTGCAAGTATACGTCGCTGCCCTGAAGTAGGCAGCATCAAGAGGGAATGCTCGAAGTCAAGCAATTACGCTACCAGTTCTCGAAGATAGGGACTGGTGTACGAGCTAGGTTTCCACGGCAACACTAGCAGCCTAGCAGTACACCCTTAATCGAGGATAAGCGAGGATAGTTGTTAGAAATTTAGGATAGATATTTTCAAACTTTTTTCGGTCCAGGATTAGGATTGGGAAAGTGCAATTGGACTGGGGGCAATTGGATAATTTTCCCCATGATGTTTAAACTCCTAATAGTGCCCAGAGTCTGGCACTTTGAAAAAACAAGTACCATGAACGGGATTAAGTTTGCAGCAAAGATATATAAACAGGAAAAAATATATTATAGTTGATGCTTCCCAATAAAAGGGAACAACATGAAACTTGCACTATTTATGGTAGAAACGGTTGAAGGAAAACTTGACCTATTCAAAATAGGAATCACCATAAAGTTGGTCCAATCATGCTTATGTTTTGTCAAAATGGAATGCTTGGAAAGATAAATAGAGCTAAATAATGGGATATAACCATAGCAATTGCAACAATTTTATTTATGTGCATAGAGTTGCAGTAAACAAACTCATTGCACAAAAGCAGACATATATAATATTTGAAAATTGTAGTACAAGAAGTTATATACACTAACAGTTATAAAATAGGTACAACATATAAAGGTGTGGGGAAGTAAATAGAACAATGGTTACAAGATAAAAAGCAATCTTTTAATTGCTTCATATTTTATATACAAGATAAGGCAGGGGCCACTCCCACACAAACACAGACTATTTGCCATCAAAAGAAAGCCAAAACATATAGACTATACAACAAAAAGAAAACCAACAAGCCCACAAGCTTCAAGATCCCTTACTTTCTCTTTCCTCTCGTTCCGTCCTTACCACAGAAACGTCAAGACGCGTCTTCTGCTTTTGCTCGTCTTTGATAACCTTTTCTTTAGGGGCCTCCATTGGACTTGAAAGTCTTGCCTCCAATAGTGGAAAGAGGCTCATTGGTCTTCCTGACAGAAGTCTATGAGAATTCAATCGTGAACTTTAGCGGCCTTAGCTTGATTATGGGAAGCTTAGCAGTGGGCTCGTAGGATCAGAGGCAATAACCTTAGTGGTGCCCTGCTTAGGTTTCACCTTGATTTTATCGATGTTAGCCTTCAACCTCTTCGATATGGAAGCATGATCTATTGGGTCCACAACACTAGTGATTGTAGTGTCTTCTTCCTGAGATTTTGAAATGTCCTCCAACAGTCCCAAAGCCCTAATCATTTAAGAATCGGGACTGGGACTAGAACCAGAAGGCATGATTGTCCTAAAGTGATGGAAGTCGACATAGTAAAGATAAATGTAGATACCAAACCTTGAGTAGGTAGTGGTGGAGATGAAGATGCAGTTGACCTACAAGTTGACAAATAGAATAATAAAGGTTAGCGAGGGATTCATATGAGAACTAAAGCTACTCGAAGACCGATGGAACAAGTGATATACCTAAGCTTAGACTTTGTTCCATAGAAGATTTGATGAATTATCGCTCTTCGATCAGTGCTCTTTTGTTTGGCCTACAAATAAGGGGATGCAGGACTCGGTGAAAGTCGTCACTACGGAGGTCGAAATGATGTGAGTGGTTTTAGAGTTATCCCCCACAGATGCAAGAATCTCCATCGCAGGCTCCTTGGATTTTAGGATGAATGATTCATGTTGACCTAAAAAATTCGGGCCAACGGAAGCCTCGATGATGACAGCAACAGCGGTAGCATCTTCCTAAGCTAGCAAGGCCTTTCCATCTGCAAGTTTTTTGATATCTTCGGCATCGATGTACTTGGCAATCAATTCTTCTTTAGAACGGTTATCCCCAGACACCACAAATCGATGAAGCACCTCTTCCCATGAATTTGCAAGAGTCTTGGGATAAGCACTCCCTCGACTTCAAATTTTTGTGTAGAATGACACTAGAGTAGAAGTGTTGGAGGTTGAAATTTAGCTCATCTCTCTCCCTGACCTTTACCTCATGAAGTTCCATGACATCTTGCTGAGTAATGGCAAGCTCGATATCAGTAGTAAGCTTTTCGATCTCTAAGAATTGCAAGACATCAACAAACCTTTTACTTTCTTCATGGAGCTTTTGGAGTTCGGCTGTATGTTCATTGATAGTTTGGTCCCTGGCCTTAGTGATTTCATCCATTTTGGTGAGAGCCAGGTTCCTTTCAATCAATTGCCTTTTCAACTTGATGCCCTCTTCATGAGCAACTTTCAACTCATTCCACATCGCAATCTCAACACGGTTGTGTTCCTTCTTCATTTTCCTTTATTAAGCTATTCATGCTAGCCTTTGATTTGAGAGCCGCGTCTTTCTCTCCAGTTACCTTCTCCAAGCTTTCTTCCTGATTCTTAATGATCCTTTCAAATGCTTCCTTCTCAGAATCAAAGGAGTGAATGTTGGTATAGTTGATCTCATTGACTCTGAGGAGGGCATAAAACAATCACTCCCACTTGTATCCCCAGTCGATATGTTTTTGAACGCTCTTGGCATCTTGATTTGCTTCCTTAGGACATCTTCAATGTCTTGATCAAACATCATGCCATGCACGAAAAGGTCGGAAAATGCAACCTGCAGGCATGGTGGAGTAGTGAGAAGAGAAACCAGGGTTACGGAAATCCCTTTGGTAGGGAGGAGCAACAACAGTCAGGAATTGGGAAGTAGAAACTTGTTGCCTAGAAGAAGTTTGAGCTGCAGTGCATTATGGAATAACACCAGAAGAAGAGCCACAACGGTCATACGATTCCCTCGGTTCCTTGGATAGGTCGCGTGACATCCGCTCTTCAGCCTTTGTTTTCCTTTTCTCCCTCTGTTTCTCACTTTTAGCCATTCAAGTGTCCTCTACTTCTCGCACTTTCCTTCTTAGCCTTTCTTCATCAATTCCATAGCAACTCCGGTGGCTAGAGCAAGGCGAATGAGGGTCGGAAGTTTGTTCTCCAAACTCACCAGTATCATGAAAGATTCCTATACCTATCCCTACCCATGAAACTTAAAACGAGAAGAGAAATAGAATAAGTGTTGGAATTTTGAAATGCAAGTAAATGCAGGGATGTGTGTTCATAGTCCTAGTGAAGTGTGTGATGCCGATGACCTCCAATGTACTCTGCAGACCATGTTGGCAAGGAATTAGAGATGAAGTCTCACCATCTTTGTTCAAAATTCCTCTAGGGAAGAAGCTGAAGTTGGGGAACCTTCTACGAGAAGATTGGTAATTAAAATATCAAAATCTCTTAAACTAGCAAATACGTCAACAAGAATGCGACTTAGAGGAGTTATTTTGCCCGAAAATAATGTGGTCGCTTCTATGGCTTTCTCAGAAGTTTCAATAATAATGTGCTCTGGATGGGGCGAGGTAAGAAGTTCAGGGCACTCATTTTGGTGTCTCGCCGAATGATTCACCTTCTTATGCGCTAGTTGTAATCTCTATTGCTATCATCAATATCTTCTTCTTCATTATCACCTTCCACTTCTACTATTGGTTCCTTCCCTTATGTCCTTTCCTTAACCTCACTCTCTTCGGGGATTTTCTACATCCTGGCTTCTATGATCCCTCCTCTTGGGACATTGCCTACAATTAGCTCCCGAGACCCCCTTCTAGTAGGGTCTTCGGCATGCACCATGCTCAATGGACCTTTAACTTCCCCTCAAAGATTCTTGCTAGAGCTGCCAGTGGGGACAAGAGATCGGGCATGCACTTTAAAGCCGATGGATGGAGGAAATTCAACAATGATATATCATTTTGAGAGCAGCAGGCCAATTCTAGGATTTTCATTCATGTGCAATCATGTGCAGTTAAAGCGTTCGACATATTCAATGCGGCGGAGGTGCAAAAAGTCATGGCGGGGATACGACGAGAATGTAGCAGGATATAGCGGATGAATCTAAAATAGCATATAAAGCTCGTACTTAATGTTTTTAAAAATATATAAATGGTAATTAAATGAAAAATTAACGTTCAATTGAATTATAATTAATACATAAATAATTTTAAATAAAAACATGTGCGAATATATTGTAAATAAACGTAAAACTGTTATATAACATAATTGAATTTAGTAGAATATTAGAGTATTTTCATTTTTGAAAATATTCTAAAAATTCAATTAAATAAATTAATTTCATGATTTTTATAATGTATACATGTCATTTTTCAATTCATTTCTTTTAAAGAAGATATAGCGGAAATAGTGAAATATAGTGGAGATAATGGGATATAGCGGAAATAGCGGGGCTTAAAGCGGAAATGCTATATTTGGGCTATATGGAAAAATCGAAGAAGTAGAAATCCGATATGAGATATAGAAGGGTTATAGCGGGGCAATAGTGGGGCATTGACTGCATAGGTGTAGTCATGTGGTACTGGAAGCTGACCTCCCTTAGACCATTATCATGTTAGTGTGCTCATCGTGAGCAGCTTGAGCCGAAATTCCTATAAAGAACAAAGCAATAAGTTAAGCGCTTAAATTAGAAGAATTAAAGCATGGAAGGACAGAAGGAAAGGAAGTTACTTCCGATAGCCAAAACCTATTGAAGCCATACGGGATTAAAACGAAAAAGTACTCTTTTTTGAAATACGAGTGTTTGTTATAGAGATCTTCTATGACTTTGCACCTACACCGGGATTTGATAATCATAGGTGATGGTGAGTCATGCTTTTGCTTGAATTCCAAAAGATAAGTGAGCAGCTAGAAAGTTGAGGGACCTTTGGAATCGATTTATGAAGCTTACGAATAGGGAGCTCAGGAGAGCATACCCATCTAGGTGGATTTAGGACGGAGCCAACACAAGCTCTGGAAGAAACATACATAGAAATGGATTGAATGGCGAGACAGACCACTTAAGAACATGTATTTGTTACACGCTATGTATCCCCACGGAAGAAGGTGTGACTGTTTTTCCTGCATTGGAAGAAGTACATCGCCTTTAGGAACCCCGTGTTGGCGGCATATATTTTGAAGTATCTTAGGAGTAAGAATCATGGGCATTTATTCCGGTGGGTCATCCAAGAACCTTAGACCAATATATTCATTTAAAGGGGGAGGTTGATTTTGCAGTAGGTCCACTGGTACAACTACGCCTTGTAACTCAATAGTGATTGAATGCCCCAGCCTAATAGGTATAGATGGTGAAGCCTGAGTTGTAGAGGATTTTGCTTTGAGAGGAGTAGAAGCACCATCACTGGACCTTAAGCATGGTGATCGACAAGTCATTCTAATTAAGAAAATTTGGCATTCAACACCGTCAGGCTTGTTTTATTTTGAGTGATAAACCCATCTAATAGATGCTCAAAATCCAAAGGATGTTGACGTGTGTTGACCAATCGAAATCTGAATATTGATCGAGGCAAGTGAAAGTGTTAATCTATATTGTGTGAGTGATGTGTCTCGCGCAAGAAAAAATGACCATCCTATGTGGATAACCTGCTCATCTTAGAAAAACGAGCCACGTTGCAAGATGGAACTGTGCATTGGATCTTACCCATTATCAATGGATAGTCAATGACTGAACTGATGTACGGAGCAACGTGGAAGCTTTCTCTTGTAGGAACATTGGAAGTGGGGTGCCATGAAGTTATTCATGGAATAGAAACACCAGGAAATGAAATTGTTCAAATGATGGAACTCATCCAACACGACCGTCCTTGAGAAGAGATACATCCTATAGGCATTCAAATGGTGACATGAAATCGGCTAAGTCTCGACTAAAGTTAACGAAGTAAGTATGGATTTGGAGACCCGAGCAGCTTCGAACAACTCCCATCAGGAGCAATCGAAATCATCGCCACCAGCACCATCGGCGGGTCAAGCAAGCATCGCCAACATTGGAGACAAACTAAGATCTAAAAATAAAAGAGTTGGCATTAAGCACTTGCAAAGGAATCTGACCTTGAGTGCTTGGGAAGGAATGGCGGCAGATGATGGTCAACGGTGATCATAGATGAATGGTGGTGGCTATCTGAAGTCGAAGGCAAGTGTTTCAAGGCAGAGAGATGATCAATGGAGAATTAAATCAGGAGAGTTAAAAGCACTCGTTGGAAAGGTCACAAAGTATCGGCCTCCTACCCGTTTTGGTATCCGAGCATGGTTTATCCTTGAGCAATAAAACAAGTTTAATATTACTGATAAGTCTGACTAAGGTAGCCAAGAAGAGCACAAAGCCTAATTAGGTTAGAGAAAAGCTAATATAAGACTTTTACTCAAAAAGGAAAAAATCAAGCCCATGAGCAAAACATAGTTAGCTGCTTATTTTAAATATGTTAATTAGCTTTTAACGTTTTAATTTGTTTTAAATATTGAGGAACGAGTAATTAATTTATGAAGTAAAGAAGGTGATGTTTTCAGAATAGATTTTCAACGCTCAGTTAAACGCTTGCAATATTTAAATTTAGAATACTCCTTCAAAGAACGAAATATTGTCAGTCTAGACAAATATAAGTTTCCTTGTTACTTTGAACAACAATTTTGTCATCAGTTGCACGGTAATAATACTCAAATAAATAGTGTTGTAGACTTATTAATCAGTCAAGCAAGTAATCTCGAAACCCATAATAACACAATAATTAGGGCAATAAATAACTTAACAGAAGCTACTAAAGAGAAAAACAAAATTTTAAGGCAGATTAGTTCGAACCTAGATTTTCTTAAAGATAAAAACAATACTATTCAAAACCAGTTTATTCATATTAAAAAGAATATACCTACTAGAGAAGAATTAACCCAACTTAAATTCCCGCTAGAAACTAATAAACCTAAATATCTAGAAACAGAATCAAAACGAATATTAGAAGACTTACAAAAACAAACAATCAAGTTTGATCATAAAATTAAGAAAGTAGAACAAGTAATCGAAGAAATAAAAAAGGTAGTAGCAAGTTAATGAATAAAGAACTGATAGAAGCAAAAAAGAAAGCGGGCAAATTTAAAGCAGAAAATAACTTACGACCAGTTCACGATCAAGGCTTTTCTAAGTATTCCGGACATAGTCAATCAGATGAATAATATCAACATATATTTAATATTTTAATAAGCTTAAATCTTCAGTTAATTGAAAAAGTTAATCAACTAACAGAAAAGGTAAATAGTCTATCAGTGGGAAAGGATTGTCAGCATTTAAAAATTAAAAAAAAAGTCGGAACAACTTTGCAAATTTTGGAAACCAGGATAATGAATTTACAACCCGAACCAGGATCCAGTAGAGCCTTAACAAGACATAATTCTACTGCTATGACTAGAGATGAGATATCAAATATCATGTCGTTATTTAATAAAAGAAAAGACAAACAAATAATACAACTTGATGAAGAAATAGATGTGGATAAAAATCTAGAAATATATAATAACCATCAACTAGATGTACTAAATCCAAAAGTTTTATATCAAACAGGAGTGATGAACTTAAACGCTACTTTAATACAAAGCACTCGTGAAGAAGAACTTAGAGTAGTAGATAACAGTGAAATGATCAATATAATTTCCCTAGAAACAATAGAAAAGTTAAAAAGTACAGGAAAAAGATTTTTCCATTTAGGTCTAATTGTAATAGGAATAAAAGCACTAACTAGAAAAGGCTTAGGAACAAAGTTGTTAACATTAATCCTAGGGCATTAATATCAGGAATGGAAGTAGATTTAAGCAATAAATCTTCTCTTATATATTGTGTACCAGACATTATTAAAAGTATAGATAATTTAGGAAATATAAAAATGGGATTACAAGCAAAAGGATTTGAAGGATATATTGGAAAAAAATTTATTATCAGTATAGGATTACTAGGGAAAACGTCAAATAGATCAGGTATGAAATTTAAGCTAAATTTATCAGGAATAGTACAAAACATAGCAAGTAAAGGTATTCAAATGATAGAACCTAGAAGAATTAATCCAGAAGATTTAGCAGGACTCGATTGGTCCCTAAAAGATTTTGTCACCAATGATTATCACTATTAGTTCCAGAATCGCATATCATATATACAAATCAATATAACGAACCAAGTATTAGATTTAATAATTATAAAACAAAACAATCTGAAATAGAACAACAAAGTGATGAAAAGACAGAATATAATAACTTAAATTAGGAGGAAGGACCAATTTACGATGAATATGATAGTGACATAGAATTAAAATATGATGAACTAGAAGACGTAATCGGATACTTACCTATAGACGAAGAGATAATACAACAAATAGATGAAATCCAAATCGAAGACGGCTTTATTAAAGAAATTGAAAATTTAGAAACAGGATTTAAAACTGAGACAAAAATATCCTTAGTAGAAATAATGAATAAAAAATTAACAGTCGAAAATGTAAGAGAAGAAATTGATAATATGATCATACATTATATGATGAATCTCCAAATGAATTATCAAACAGCATTCAACACATTAAGTGAATATTATAACTTAGCATTAGTAGATAATATAAGTACAGGAAAAATTCCTTTAAGTGACATATACACTCAAAAAAATGAAACAAATTATCAAGATCCAATGATTACAGAAGCCTCATCAAGTAAACGGCCAAGAAGTGAATTTACAAGACCAGGAGTAGGATATGATGAAAAAACATTTGAAAGAGAACCATGGAATCCTCCTAGTATTAGTTGTACAGAAGGAAATACCAAAATAGGAAAATGAAGTAGGAAATCATATACAAAAATTTATAGTTCTAATATGTTACTATTAGAAAATCAAAGCCCTTAATTATGGCCAGATGAAATATTAATCTAGGAACAAAATGTCATACACCACTGGGAAGTTAATAAACGAGGAGATATAGATATGTTTGTAGTACTAGAAACTACTTTAGGCCCAATAGCCTTAGGGATATATCAGAGTTTTAAAGCAGTAAATCCTGATAAAATAGACAAAAATCGTTAGGAGACAATCCATAAAATTTTACATCAATGATCCGAACGATAATAACTGGTATGGATCCAGCTAAAGGAAATACCACATTGCAAGATACAGCTATAAGAAATCTAGAACAATTAAGTATTAGTGATTTTAAATACATTAAAGAATTTAGCCAAGATTTTGCAACAATGATAGCGCAAACAGGTAAAGCTTTTGATGACGAATTGTGTGATAGATACTTTACAAAATCACCAGGAGATTTAGGGCGGAATATACATAAAGAATGGAAAGATAGTCATGGAACAGAACAAGGGTTAGGTATAGGAATTAGAATTAGTTTTGTTTTTCAAAAATTAGAAGAATTATGTAAAGAAGCCACTATGCAAGAACATATTAAAAGGCAAGCATGGGCATTTTGTAAAACAGCAATATATACACCTCAAGCCTATGGATACAAAAAGAGAAAAAAGTTTTTAAGAAAATCGGTAAAATATGACAAGCGTAAACAAAGTAGATATGTTAAAAAACAAAGACCATGTAGTAAGAAATGTACTTTTTATATATGTGGCGACCCGAATCATTTAGCTAATAAATGTCCTAATCGTGCAAATAATCAGTATAGAGCCAATCTAGTCGACGAATTAGGAGAATACGATCTACAAAGTGTAAATGACAATTCCAATAACAAATCTATTTATAGTATAGTTTTTGAAGAAGATAATGATTATCCTAATCCTATAACTTATACCTTAATGAATCAAGAAAACTGTTCACATGAATGGATGCAAAATAAAGGAAGTGATCACATACCCTACTACAACTACCCAACAATTAATAAGCGATTTCAATGTAATGAAAGTTATAAGGAAATATGTTTTTTATGCGCCAAACAAATCTTTAACATAGAATTAACCAAAAAAGAAATAGAAAACCGAAAAACAGCTTCTTACAAGAAAGAGTAGACAAGCATGAAGTTCAAATAAGGTTACTCCAGTATGAATTACATGAAATATAATGAGAATTTGCAACCTTAAACAAGAAAGGAAAGATGCAGGAAAAGAAGTAATAACTGAGGTAAATGAAGAAAACTTCCAACAAACAACAGAAATAATTCAAGTAAAAGAATTCTCTACAACTTTGCTAACCTTAGAATGTAAACTATGGTTTGATCACCAAAATTTTATAACCACAACAGCTATAATTGACACTGGAAGTACAAAGAGCCTAGTAGCTCATAAACTAATTCCTAAAGAATTCCAAGTACCCTCAACATATAAGCTATTCTCTAAAACAGCCGAACAACGCATTATGCAATTAAAATATAAATTACCTGATCATACACAAATCCAATTTAAAGACTTTTCTGGTAATTACAGTAGTAAATATGATTTAGGACAAACAAATATTACACCACCTGAAATTAATAGTTCCGAATTTTTATTGGGTATTTCATATTAAATCTTAATGGCAGAATTTTCATTAGTAAAAATAGAATTACCTTTAATAAAAATACATACACCTTACCTACCAACTTTTACCAAACCAAATCAGAGTTGCTGCAGAAGCGTGGTGGTACCCCTGAGTTAGATTTTTTTCAAACACCTATTTTTTTTGTTACTGGACGAAAAACTAGAAGCGTTTAGTCTTTTAGCACAAGATAAAGCAAAAACATTAGAAAAAGGGCCAGACATTTTTGACTCAATTAATTACCCCTTAATTCAAAAATTAGAAAAAATAGGCCTTATAGGCAATGACATTACCAAAAGAAAATTACAGAACATAGCGAAAATAAAAATAAAAATCCAGATATAACAATAAGAATGGCAAATATAAAATATTCAACCGCAGACGTTGCAGAATTCAAACTCCAAATACCAGAAATGTTGAAAAGAACTTAATCAGAAAATCGAAAAGTCCCCACAGATTAGCTGCTTTTGTTGTTAGAAATCATGCTGAAGTTAGTAGAGGAAAACCCCAAATAGTATAGAATTACAAAAAACTTAATGATAATACAGAAGACGATGTCTACAATATCCCAAATAAAGACACATTAATAAATCTAATTCAAAATAAGAAGATCTTTAGCAAATTTAATTTAAAATCGGGATACAACCAGCTGCAGGTAGAAGAAACCTTTAAACCATGGACTGCATTTACATGTTCAAAAGGACATTTCCAATGGAATGTTCTAAGCTTCGGATTAAAAACAGATCCAGCAGTTTTCCAAAGATTTATGGATAGTATAGTTAAAAAATATGACTATTGTCTAGTTTATATTGACGACATCCTAATAGCCTGTAATACAATCCAAGAACACGAATCTCATTTAAAGTTAATCCTTGATGAAATATTAAAAAATTGAATAGTTATTTCAAAAAAGAAAATGGAACTGTTTAAAAGAAAATTTTCTTTTTTAGGACTAGAAATTGGAAATGGTAAAATAGAACTACAACAACATATTTCTCAAAAAAATTTAGAGCTTCCAGACAAATTAGATAGTGTAAAAAGATTCAAGCATTTCTAGGACTCGTAAATTGTGCCAGAAAATTTATCCCAAATCTTGCCAAACTAGTCGGACCGTTATACGGTAAAATATCTAAAAATGGAGAAAGACGATTTAATAATGAAGACATTAAGTTAATAAAAACAATCAAAGAAGAAGTCAAACGAATTAGGCCATTAGAACAGCCATTAACCACAGACTATATTATAATCGAATGCGATAGATGCAAGGAAGGATGGGGAGCCATACTTATTTGTAAACCAAATAAATTTGCAGATAAATCACAAGAAAAAATAGCGTCATATAGTGCTATGTTTAGCAAACTTGGGAAAAACTGGACTAGTATAGATTTTGAAATACAAGCCCTTATTAACGTATTAGACAAATTTAAGATACATTAACTAAAGAATTTACTGTCAAAACAGATTGCGAAGCCATTGTCAATTTTATCAATAATGAAAACTTAAAAAAGATAAATAAAACTAGACGGTTAAATTTGCATAATTTAATCCAAGGATGTGGTTATAAAATAGTTTTTGAACATATAAAAGGCAAAGACAACCATTTAGCAGATTTACTTTCCAGGCAATTAGCCAAATGTTTTTTGCATTATTTCCAGGTAGCTGTGATGAATGTAGAAGTAAAAACAGAAAGTAAGGAGGCTAACACCTCTCCAGCTATTCAAAAGACAGAAAAGGAGGTTAAAACCCCTACAGTACCAAGTAGTTCACAGACAAATACAGCACTAGCAAATACTTTCAAAATTCCAACAATGACCTTTGGTCAGTATAACATAGCTATTTTTCAAGATAATGACCCAAGAAACTTTAGGCTTATGGTTAGAATCATAGACAAATCGCTAGAGTGCCTGTTAGATCATTTATGGAATCTAAAAAATGTAGATACAGACCGTAAACACAAAATGATTTTGACAAATTGTTTTGCAAACTATTTTTCAAAAATACAACATAAACCACTATCAAAAAACTTTTCCTGCTATGTAGTCTTTGAAGGACTATATGTTGGAATTTTTAAACACTTTAGTCAGGTCCAGAATTCAGTTCAAAATTATCCTAACCCAAGATTTAGGGGATTTTATTCTTTGAGAGAAGAATAGAAGCAGCCAGACAACAGCTGGGTCTCAACTTCTACATCGATCCACGATGTCAGCAATCATATTCCCAAATTACAACTTTAGTGCCACAATCTCTAGAACATATAATGAATGACCAGGCAGCGTAGATTTATGCCTTGCAAACCCAGTTAAATCAAAGTCAACAGCAGTTGTTTCTACTCCAAGATAAGATAACAGAGTTAGAGAACTGTAAAAGAGGATTGGCCTACATGCAACAAACGAATCAGCATTATGAAACCAGGATCTTTGCCTTAGCTAAAGAAGTAAAGCAATTAAAATAGAAAACCAACATTCCTGGTACAACTCTATCATATCAACAGCTCCAATCTATGCTTAAACTTAAACCCAGAAAGGCACTAAAACCACTATAAGACAAATGTCCTGATTCAGAAATCAAGATTAATGAATTAGTAGCACAAGGATGGGAAAATCAAATACAAAATTTGCAGGAGAAACTAAAAGAATGGGCAGAAAATTCACCAGGAGGATGCAAAATTATACAAGATTGTAGATCCAATATGCTTAGAGCACGAATAGACTTCGACTTAACTCCAGTAGACTTTGTCACTATAATCACATTGTTTGACCATGGTATGCTCTCACGACTCAAACTAAACATAGATTGTAAAACAGAGTACTTAGACAAGTTTGGATGGAAGCTAAGCTTAATTCTCCATAGTATGCTCTCATTTGGAAATCCATTCACATTATGTATTAATTCCACGTGCCCAAAATTCTTGTTCGACAGCAAAAATGCTAAACGACCAGCTAAACATAGGATTTCTATTTTTGTTAACAAAAATTAGCAGCCCTATGCAGTTGCACAAGGAGCACAGATATATGAACGAAAGCCAATTTGGTTTCAAAGCCATAGACCATGGGAGTTTCACCAAAGAGAGGAATTATTATCACCACCACCCCATTGGCGTGAACTTTATTTCTATGCAGAAACCACTACAAAGCAGATATGGGGCTCTACAAGGTTCAAATACTTACTACCATTCTATCCTATAGACAGCTTTGATCCACACAGGCATGTAATTAGGTTTGCGGAAGATAGTGATCTAGAAGCTATGGAAGATATGAGTGACATCATGGATGACGAATCAGATGATTTGTCAGTACCTTCTACTTATAGAGCCGCATAAAGCTATAGAAGTCTCTACATAAAGTCCGACACATGCATACCACCAAAAGAAAATGCCAGCACTAAAATAGCTTTAACACCTGTTGGGCCAGCTTTATATTTTTCTACCAGCTTTGTACTTTATTATGGATTAAGTGTCCTGTAAAATTTCGTATGTGTAAGTAATTAAATAACCGGAACTACCGGCTAATAGCCTATATAAGGCAATTATGTAACTCAGTTGTAATCATCGAAACTTGGTTAAATACAATCTATAAGCTCTCTGTAATCAATGGCAGCTTAAACACTTTCTGTTCATCTTCTTTACTTCCTCTAAATTAAAAACTTGTTCCTCCAACAAAAAAAAGAATCTAAGTGCTTCCGCATCCACCGTGCGTCTTCAGTACTACTCCGCTCCGCCGCATAGAAGCCAAGGCTTTCTCAATTCTATTCAGACAAGGAAAACACCAGGTACGGATCTCCTTGACTTGGTATATTTCTTGATTTCTATAGTACGAATAATAATATTTTATCTAGCTGGGTATGCTTTTGGTCTATTTGTAAATATGTTTGAAGAACTATTAATGCTGTACGACCAACAAAAATTCTAAATAATAATATTATTAATTTATCTAGCTGGGTATGCTTTTGGTCTATTTGTAGATATGTTTGAAGAACTATTAATGTTGTACGACCAACAAAAATCCTAAAAAAAAGAGTAACCGAGCTAAAAAAGTATCGGCCTCCTACCCGTTTTGGTGCTAGAGCATGGTTTATCCTTGAGCAGTAAAACAAGTTTTATATTACTGATAAGTCTGACTCAGGTAGCCAAGAAGAGTGTAAAGCCTAATTAGGTTAGATAAAAGCTAATATAAGACTTTTACTTAAAAAGGAAAAAATCAAGCCCATGAGCAAAACATAGTTAGCTGCTTATTTTAAATATGTTAATTAGCTTTTAACGTTTTAATTTGTTTTAAATATTGAGGAACGAGCAATTAATTTATGAAGTAAAGAAGGTAATGTTTTCAAAATAGATTTTCAACACTCAGTTAAACGCTTGCAATATTTAAATTTAGAATACCCCTTCAAAGAACGAAATATTGTCAGTCTAGACAAATATAAGTTTCCCTTTGAACAATAATTTAGTCATCAGTTGCACGGTAATAATACTCAAATAAATAGTGTTGTAGACTTTTTGATCAGTCACGCAACTAATCTCAAAACCCATATAACACAATAACTAGGGCAATAAATAGCTTAACAGAAGCTACTAAAGTGAAAAACAAAATTTTAAGGCAGATTAGTTCGAACCTAGATTTTCTTAAAGATCAAAACAATACTATTCAAAACCAGTTTATTCATATTAAAAAGAATATACCTACCAAAGAAGAATTAACCCAACTTAAATTCCTGCTAGAAACTAATAAACCTAAATATCTAGAAACAGAATCAAAACGAATATTAGAAGACTTACAAAAACAAACAATCAAGTTTGATCATAAAATTAAGAAAGTAGAACAAGTAATCGAAGAAATAAAAAAGGTAGTAGCAAGTTAATGTATAAAGAACTGATAGAAGCAAAAAAGAAAGCGGAAAAATTTAAAACAGAAAATAACTTACGACCAGTTCCCGATCAAGGCTTTTCCAAGTATTCCGGACATAGTCAATCAGATCAAGAATATCAACATTTATTTAATATTTTAATAAGCTTAAATCTTCAGTTAATTGAAAAGGTTAATCAATTAATAGAAAAGGTAAATAGTCTATCAGTGGGAAAGGATTGTCAGCATTTACAAATAATAACAAAAAAGCCAGAACAACTTTACAAATTTTGGAAACCAAGACAATGAATTTACAACCGGAATCAGGATCCAATAGAGCCTTAACAAGACGAAATTCTACTATGACTAGAGATGAGACATCAAATATCATGTCGTTATTTAATAAAAGAAAAGACAAACAAATAATACAACTTGATGAAGAAATAGATGTGGATAACAATCTAGAAATATATAATAACCATCAACTAGATATACTAAATCCAAAAGTTTTATATCAAACAGGAGTGATGAACTTAAACGCTACTTTAATACGAAGCACTCGTGAAGAAGAACTTAGAATAGTAGATAATAGTGAAATGATAAATATAATTTCCCCAGAAACAATAGAAAAGTTAAAAAATACAGGAAAAAGATTTTTCCATTTAGGTCTAATTGTAATAGGAATAAAAGCACTAACTAGAAAAGGCTTAGGAACAAAGCTGTTAACATTAATCCTAGATAAATCGTGGACTTTCGATATCGAAAAGGCACTAATATCAGGAATGGAAGTAGATTTAACCAACAATACCGCTCTTATATATTGTGTACCAGACACTATTAAAAGTATAGATAATTTAAGAAATCTAAAAATGGGGTTTCAAGTGAAAGGATTTGAAGGATACATTGGAAAAAAAATTATTATCTGTATAGGATTACTAGGAAAAGCGTCAAATAGATCAGGTATGAAATTTAAGCTAAATTTAACAGGAATAGCTCAAAACATAGCAAGTAATGGTACTTAGATGATAGAACCTAGAAGAATTAATCCAGATGATTCAGCAGGACTCGACTGGCCCTTAAAAGATTTTTTTCACCAATGATAAAACACTATTAGTTCCAAAATCGCATATTATATATACAAATCAATATAACGAACCAAGTATTAGATTTAATAATTATAAACAAAACAATCTGAAATAGAACAAAATAGTGATGAAGAGACAGAATATAATAACTTAAATTGGGAGGAAGGACAAATTTACGATGAATATGATAGTGACGTAGAATTAGAATATGATGAACTAGAAGACGTAATCGGATAATTACTAATAGACGAAGAGATAATACAACAAATATATGAAATCCAAATCGAAGACGACTTTATTAAAGAAATTGAAAATTTAGATACAGGATTTAAAACTGAGAAAAAAATATCCTTAGTAGAAATAATGCATAAAAAATTAACAGTCGAAAATGTAAGAGAAGAAATTGATAATATGATCATACATTATATGATGAATCTCCAAATGAATTACCAAACAGCATTCAACACATTAAGTGAATATTATAACTTAGCATTAGTAGATAATATAAGTACAGGAAAAATTCCTTTAAGTGACATATACACTCAAAAAAATGAAACAAATTATCAAGATCCAATGATTACAGAAGCCTCATCAAGTAAACGGCCAAGAAGTGAATTTACAAGACCAGGAGTAGGATATGATGAAAAAACATTTGAAAGAGAACCATGGAATCCTCCTGGTATTAGTTATACATAAGGAAATAGCAAAATAGGAAAAGGAAGTAGGAAATCATATAGAAAAATTTATAGTTCTAATATGTTACTATTAGAAAATTAACGCCCTCAATTATGGCCAGATGAAATATTAATCTGATAAAAAAATGTCATACGCTACTGGGAAGTTAATAAACGAGGAGATATGGATATGTTTGCAGTACTAGATACTACTTTAGGCCCATTGGCCTAACGGATATATCAGAGTTTTAAAGTAGTAAATCCAGATGAAGTAGTTAGACAAAAATCGTTAGGGGAGAATCCATATAATTTTACATCAACAATCCGAACGATAATAATTGGTATGCATCCAGCTAAAAGAAATACAACATTACAAGATACAGCCTTAAAAAATCTAGAACAATTAAGTATTAGTGATCTTAAATACATTAGATAATTTAGACTAGATATTGGAACGATGATTGCGCAAACAGGTAAAGCTTTTGATGACGAATTATGTGATAGATACTTTACAAAATTACTAGGAGATTTAGGGTGGGATATACATAAAGAATGGAAAGAGAGTCATGGAACAGAACAAGGTTTAGGTATAGGAATTAGAATTAGTTTTGTTTTTCGGAAATTAGAAGAATTATGTAAAGAAGCCACTATGCAAGAACAGATTAAAAGGCAAGCACGGGTAATTTGTAAAACAGCAATATATACACCTCAAGCCTATGGATACAAAAAGAGATTTTTTTTTAAAGAAAATTGGTAAAATATGACAAGCATAAACAATGTAGATATTTTAAAAAAAGAAGACCATATAATAAGAAATGTACCTACTATATATGTGGCGACCCGAATCATTTGGCTAATAAATGTCATAATCGTGCAAATAATCAGTATAGAGCCAATCTAGTCGACGAATTAGGAGAATACGATCTACAAAGTGTAAATGATAATTCCGATAACGAATCTATTTATAGTATAGTTTCTGAAGAAAATAATGATCATCCTAATCCTATAACTTATACCTTATTGAATCAAGAAAACTATTCACATGAATGGATACAAAATAAAGAAAGTGATCACATACGCGGCTACAACTGCAATAGATACCCAACAATTAATAAGCGATTTCAATGTAATGAATGTTATAAGGAAATATGTTTTTTATGCGCCAAAGAAATCTTTAACATAGAATTAACCAAAAAAGAAATAGAAACACCGAAAAACAGCTTCTTACGAGAAAGTGTAGACAAGCATGAAGTTCAAATAAGGTTACTCCAGTATGAATTACATGAAATAAAATGAGAATTAGCAACCTTAAAACAAGAAAGGAAAGATGCAGGAAAAGAAGTAATAACTGAGGTAAATGAAGAAAACTTCCAACAAACAATAGAAATAATTCAAGTAAAAGAATTCTCTACAACTTTGCTAACCCTAGAATGTAAACTATGGTTTGATCACCAAAATTTTATAACCACAATAGCTATAATTGACACTGGTAGTACAAAGAGCCTAGTAGCTCATAAACTAATTCCTAAAGAATTCCAAGTACCTTTAACATATAAGATATTCTCTAAAACTGCCGAACAACGCATTATGCAATTAAAATATAAATTACCTGATCATACACAAATCCAATTTAAAGACTTTTCTAGTAATTATAGTAGTAAATATGATTTAGGACAAATAAATATTATAGCATCTGAAATTAATAGTTCCGAATTTTTATTGGGTCTAAATTTTATATTAAATCTTAATGGCAGTTTTTCCATTAGTAAAAACAACATTACCTTTAATAAAAATACATACACCTTACCTGCCAACTTTTACCAAACCAAATCAGAGTTGCTGCAGAAGCGTGGTGGTACCCCTAAGTTAGATTTTTTCAAACACCAAATTTTTTTGTTACCAGACGAAAAACTAGAAGCGTTTAGTCTTTTAGCACAAGATAAAGCAAAAACATTAGAAAAAGGGCCAGACATTTTTGACTCAATTAATTAACCTTTAATTCAAAAATTAGAAAAAATAGGCCTTATAGACGATGACATTACCAAAAGCAAAATACAGTACATATCCAAAATAAAAATAAAAAACCCAGACATAACAATAAGAACGGCAAATATAGAATATTCACCTACAGACGTTGCAGAATTCAAACCCCAAATACAAGAAATGTTGAAATAGAACTTAATCAGAAAATCGGAAGGTCCCCACAGATTAGCTGCTTTTATTGTTAGAAATCATGCTGAAGTTAGTAGAGGAAAACCCCGAATAGTATATAATTACAAAAGACTTAATGATAATACAGAAGATGATGGCTACAATATCCCAAATAAAGTCACATTAATAAATCTAATTCAAAATAAGAAGATCTTTAGCAAATTTGATTAAAAATCAGGATACGACCAGCTGCAGTTGGAAGAAACCTTTAAACCATGGACTGCATTTACATGTTCAGAAAAACATTTCGAATGGAAGGTTCTGAGCTTCGGATTAAAAACAGCCCCAGCAGTTTTCCAAAGATTTATGGATAGTATATATAAAAAAATACGACTTTTGTCTAGTTTATATTGACGACATCCTAATAGCCAATAATACAATCCAAGAACATGAATCTCATTTAAAGTTAATCCTTAATGAAATATTAAAAAATAGAATAGTTATTTCAAAAAAGAAAATGGAATTATTTAGAAAAAAAATCTTTTTTAGGACTAGAAATTGGAAATGGTAAAATAGAACTACAACCACATATTTCTCAAAAAAATTTAGAGTTTCCAGACAAACTAGATAGTGTGAAAAAGATTCAAGCATTTCTAGGACTCGTAAATTATGCCAGAAAATTTATCCCAAATCTTGCCAAACTAGTAGGACCATTATACGGTAAAATATCTAAAAATGGAGAAAGACGATTTAATAATGAAGACATTAAGTTAATAAAAACAATCAAAGAAGAAGTCAAACGAATTGGGCCATTAGAACTCCCATTAACCACAGACTATATTATAATCGAGTGTGATGGATGCAAGGAAGGATGGGGAGCCATCCTTATCTGTAAACCAAATAAATTTGCAGATAAATCACAAGAAAAAATAGCGTCATATGCTAGTGGTACGTTTAGCAAACTTGGGCAAAATTAGACTAGTATAGATTTTGAAATACAAGCCCTTATAAACGCATTAGACAAATTTAAGATACACTTAACTAAAGAATTTACTGTCAGAACAGATTGTGAAGCCATTGTCAAATTTTTCAATAATGAAAACTTCAAAAGATAAATAAAACTAGTTGGTTAAATTTGCAGAATTTAATCCAAATATGTGGTTATAAAATAGTTTTTGAACATATAAAAGGCAAAGACAACCATTTAGCAGATTTACTTTCCAGGCAATTAGCCAAATATTTTTTGCATTATTTCCTGGTAGCTATGATGAATGCAGAAGTAAAAACAGAAATTAAGGAAGCTAACACCTCTCCAACTATTCAAAAGACAGAAAAGGAGGTTAAAACCCCTACAGTACCAAGTAGTTCACAGACAAATACAACACCAGCAAATACTTTCAAAATTCCAACAATGACCTTTGGTCAGTATAACATAGCTATTTTTCAAGATAATGACCCAAGAAAATTTAGGCCTATGGTCAGAATCACAGACAAATCGCAACAGTGCCCGTTAGATCATTTATGGAATCTAAAAACAGTAGATACAGACCGCAAACACAAAATGATTTTGGCAAATTGTTTTGCAAACTATTTTTCAAAAATACAACATAAACCACTATCAAAATACTTTTCCTGCTATGTAGTCTTTAAAGGACTATATGTTTGAATTTTTAAACACTTTAGTCAGGTCCAGAATTCAGTTCAAAATTATCCTAACCCAAGATTTAGGGGATTTTATTCTTTGAGCGAAGCCATAGAAGCAGCCAGACAACAACTGGGTCTCAACTTCTACATCGATCCACAATGTCAGCAATCATATTCTCAAATTACAACTTTAATGCCACAATCTCCAGAACATATAATGAATGACCAGGCAGTGCAGATTTATGCCTTGCAAACCCAGTTAAATCAGAGTCAACAGCAGTCGTTCCTACTCCAAGACAAGATAATAGAGTTAGAGAACTGTAAAAGAGAATTGGCCAACATACAACAAACGAATCAACATTATGAAACTAGGATCCTTGCCTTAGCTAAAGAAGTAAAGCAATTAAAATAGGAAACCATCATTCCTAGTACAACTCTATCATATCAACAGCTCCAAGCGATGCTTAAACTTAAACCCAGAAAGGCACTAAAACCACTGTACGACAAATGTCCTGATTTAGGAATCAAGATTAATGAATTAGTAGTCCAAGGATGGGAAAATCAAATGCAGAATTTGGAGGAGAAACTAAAAGAATGGGTAGAAAATTCACCAGGAGGATGCGAAATTGTATAAGATTGTAGATCCTATATGCTTAGAGCACGAATAGACTTCGACTTAACTCCAGTAGACTTTGACACTGTAATCACATTGTTTGACCATGGTATGCTCTCACGACTCAAACTAAACATAGATTGTAAAGCATAGTACTTAGACAAGTTTGGATGGAAGCTAAGCTTAATTCTCCATAATATGCTCTCATTCGGAAATCCAATCACATTATGTATTAATTCCACATGCCCAAAATTCTTGTTCCACAGCAAAAATACTGAATGACCAGCTAAACACAGGATTTCTATTTTTGTTAACAAAAATTCACAACCCTATGCAGTTGCACAGGAGCACAGATATATGAACGAAAGCCAATTTGGTTTCAAAGCCATAGACCATGGTAGTTTCACCAAAGAGAGGAATTATTATCACCACCACCCCATTGGCGTGAACTTTATTTCTATGCAGAAACCACTACAAAGAAGATATGGGGCTCTACAGTGTTCAAATACTTACTACCATTCTATCCTATAGACAACTTTGATCCATACAGGAATGAAATTAGGTTTGTTGAAGATAGTGATCTAGAAGCTATGGAAGATATGAGCGACATCATGGATGACGAATCTGATGACTTGTCAGTACCTTCTACTCATAGATCCTCATAAAGCATTAGAAGTCTATACATAAAGTCCAGCCATGCATACCACAAAAAGAAAACGTCAGCACTAAAATAGCTTTAACACCTGTCGGGCTAGCTTCAATTTTTCTGCCAGATTTGTACTTTATTATAGATTAGTTGTCCTATAAAATTTGGTATGTTTAAGTAATCAAACAACCGGAACTACTGGCCAATAGCCTATATAACGCAATTATGTAACTCGGTTGTAATCATTGAAACTTGGTTAAATAAAATCTGTAAGCTCTCTGTAATCAATGGCAGCTTAAACACTTTATGTTCATCTTCTTTACTTCCTTTAAATTAAAAACTTGTTCCTCCAACAAAAAAAAAAAAGAGAGTAACCGAGATCAAAAAGTATCGGCCTCCTACCCGTTTTGGTATCAGAGCATGGTTTATCCTTGAACAGTAAAACAAGTTTAATATTACTGATAAGTCTGACTCAGGTAGCCAAGAAGAGCGTAAAGCCTAATTAGGCTAGATAAAAGAAAATATAAGACTTTTACTCAAAAAGGAAAAAATCATGCCCATAAGCAAAACAAAGTTAGCTGCTTATTTTAAATATGTTAATTAACTTTTAACGTTTTAATTTGTTTTAAATATTGAGGAACGAGTAATTAATTTATGAAGTAAAGAAGGTGATGTTTTTAGAATAGATTTTCAACACTCAGTTAAACGCTTGCAATATTTAAATTTAGAATACTCCTTCAAAGAACGAAATATTGTCAGTCTAGACAAATATAAGTTTCCTTGTTACTTTGAACAACAATTTTGTCATCAGTTGCACGGTAATAATACTCAAATAAATAGTGTTGTAGACTTTTTAATCAGTCAAGCAAGTAATCTCGAAACCCATAATAACACAATAACTAGGGCAATAAATAACTTAACAGAAGCTACTAAAGAGAAAAACAAAATTTTAAGGAAGATTAGTTCCAACCTATATTTTCTTAAAGATCAAAACAATACTATTCAAAACCAGTTTAGTCATATTAAAAATAATATACCTACTAATGAAGAATTAAGCCAACTTAAATTTCCTGCTAGAAACTAATAAACCTAAATATCTAGAAACAGAATCAAAACGAATATTAGAAGACTTACAAAAACAAACAATCAAGTTTGATCATAAAATTAAGAAAGTAGAACAAGTAATCGAAGAAATAAAAAAGGTAGTAGCAAGTTAATGAATAAAGAACTGATAGAAGCAAAAAAGAAAGTGGACGAATTTAAAGCAGAAAATAACTTACGAACAGTTCCCGATCAAGGCTTTTTTAAGTATTCCGGACATAGACAATTAGATCAAGAATATCAATATTTATTTAATATTTTAATAAGCTTAAATCTTCAGTTAATTGAAAAAGTTAATCAATTAACATAAAAGGTAAATAGTCTATCAGTGGGAAAGGATTGTTAGCATTTACAAATAATAACAAAAAAGCCAGAGCAACTTTACAAATTTTGGAAACCAAGACAATGAATTTACAACTGGAATCAGGATCTAGTAGAGCCTTAACAAGACGTAGTTCTACTACTATGACTAGAGATGAGATATCAAATATCATGTCGTTATTTAATAAAAGAAAAGACAAACAAATAATACAACTTGATGAAGAAATAGATGTGGATAAAAATCTAGAAATATATAATAACCATCAACTAGATGTACTAAATCCAAAAGTTTTATATCAAACAGGAGTGATGAACTTAAACGCTACTTTAATACGAAGCACTCGTGAAGAAGAACTTAGAATAGTAGATAACAGTGAAATGATCAATATAATTTCCTCAGAAACAATAGAAAAGTTAAAAAATACAGGAAAAAGATTTTTCCATTTAGGTCTAATTGTAATAGGAATAAAAGCACTAACTAGAAAAGGCTGGAACAAAGCTGTTAACATTAATCCTAGATAAATCGTGGACTTCCGATATCGGAAAGGCATTAATAACAGGAATGGAAGTAGATTTAACCAATAATTCCGCTCTTACATATTGTGTACCAGACATTATTAAAATTATAGATAAGTGAGGAAATCTGAAAATGTGATTTCAAGCGAAAGGATTTGAAGGATATATTGGAAAAAAAATTATTATCAGTATAGGATTACTAGGAAAAGCGTCAAATAGATCAGGTATGAAATTTAAGCTAAATTTATCACGAATAGTACAAAACATAGCAAGTAAAGGTATTCAGATGATAGAACCTAGAAGAATTAATCCAGAAGATTTAGCAGGACTCGAATGGTCCCTAAAAGATTTTGTCACCAATGATAAAACACTATTAGTTCCAGAATCGCATATCATATATACAAATCAATATAACGAACCAAGTATTAGATTTAATAATTATAAAACAAAACAATCTGAAATAGAACAACAAAGTGATGAAAAGACAGAATATAATAACTTAAATTGGGAGGAAGGACCAATTTACGATGAATATGATAGTGACATAGAATTAGAATATGATGGACTAGAAGACGTAATCGGATACTTACCAATAGACGAAGAGATAATACAACAAATAGATGAAATCCAAATTGAAGACGACTTTATTAAAGAAATTGAAAATTTAGAAACAGAATTTAAAACTGAGACAAAAATATCCTTAGTAGAAATAATGAATAAAATATTAACAGTTGAAAATGTAAGCGAAGAAATTAATAATATGATCATACAATGTATGATGAATCCCCAAATGAATTATCAAACAGCATTCAACACATTAAGTGAATATTATAACTTAGCATTAGTAGATGATATAAGTACAGGAAAAATTCCTTTAAGTGACATATACACTCAAAAAATGAAACTAATTATCAAGATTCAATGATTGCAAAAGCCTCATCAAGTAAACGGCCAAGAAGTGAATTTACAAGACCAAGAGTAGGATATAATGAAAAAAAATTTGAAAGAGAACCATGGAATCCTCCTAGTATTAGTTACACGGAAGGAAATAGAAAAATAGGAAAAGGAAGTAGGAAATCATATACAAAAATTTATAGGTCTGATATGTTACTATTAGAAAATCACAGCCCTCAATTATGGCCAGATGAAATATTAATATGGGAACAAAATGTCATACACTACTGGGAATGTAACGACCCTAACTCGACCTTCGAAAATCGGCACCGAATACGACACTCATATTCAAATGCCGCAGATCCAAACGTCGACCCTGTTCGCCGGAGCTTATAACACATTAAGTACAACACAGTGGAAGAAAATGAAATAATACATTTGATATACAACATTTGATACGATATCTAGATACAATGATGATACAACAGAATGATACAATAGATATCAATACTATCAGAGATACAAGAAATAGCAGTGAAAAGAATAATGTCTTCAATGCCAAACTCCAAAAAAACTCCATCTTCAATCCAAAGCTAGCTCGAACCATCATCAAGTTGCACAAAGATAAGCAAGTTCAGCTGTGAATGCTGAAGTGTGGCAAATGCGATCCACAAATCCAAAAGGCTTCGAAGGCAATCGAATCAATTCCTACTATTTGACTATCTGAAAAACCCAATTCTAGACTGCTCATGTGGAAAATAGTGGGCACCCAGAGTTTAGGAAAGGAACAATGAACTCCAGGTCAGTCGTGGTACTGGTGTGAACAAACAAAAACAGATTTTATCTTTAAAACAAACAAACATTCAAATTTTGAAATCCGCAATGCTTCTGGAAAATGAAACTACCATAAGGCCTCTCGCCATACACACCATGCAAACGCAGAATTGGGGGAGATTTCTCCTTATGATAGTCAAATATGCTTGATACGCAGAAAAATTCTTTGATATTATTACTATAAGTGTAAAGTGTGGAAAATCCATTTCGAAAGTATAATATTAATCCTAGCCAGCATACACATTTCAAACTATGCCTACTATAGCTACCATCCAAACAGTGGGGCGCCATCATAAGTAGATGGCGGTAATCCAACTAAAACCGTACAAGGCGCGTACTGGATGAATGGATTTACAACAAATGGTCAGGCTAAGGAACTTCCTATTGCCACATGGGAACGCCTCTGGAGGGGCGCCCCAAGAACCTACCCGGCTCTCTGCTAACACAAGGCCGGCTACCCCCTTCCCGGGGAATAAAACCTAAGATATGTCACCCCAGGTCCTTTGGAACCTTTAACCGAGGATCCTCTACACCAACAACATCACACAGTTATAAATATACTACAGTGCCCACATTAGTAAGTATCTGGGTTCCATACCATGATACCACCCTTTTCCAGAAGGAATGGTCATAACCTAGGGGAGCTACCCCTGAAACCTTGCCGCATCTTTCCTGTTTCGACTATTACCGGGTGTTGAGGCTAGATGACGTCTCGTCTACAAAGCTATGCTTTATACGAAAGCCATGCTTTGATCACAAATGATCAACAAATGATCATCAATATACAGCAGCACTTAGCATGCCACGCTACCAAATTGGAAGTATGTCGCTGACAACCTTCAACTACATAACCTCTGAGCTCGTACGTCTCAGCGAAGGGTGTTAAGCTAAGAGAATTAATTCTCCGCCACCAACAGATATGTATTTTTAAAGCAATCGGCTTTATATCTCAAAGTGTAGTGTCAGACACATGACCATACAAGTCTGTTCTGGGTTTGAACAGATCCGAAGGCACTTTCGAAGAAGCTCTTGCAAATCCGGGTATTCACAATCCCGATCGAACTTCCCATCACTTAGGAAATCTCTATATCGACGCGACTCAGTGCAGAGATAATCGACAGGTTATCCTTTCGTTCTTGAACCCGGTCTTCAAATGCTATCCATAACGACGTATTATTATTCAGAATGGGTTATATGACACAAAGGTCCTCTCCCGGCTAAATCGAATAATGAGCGCAATATTTAAAAACATATGGATATGGGATTTTCGGTAAAGTCACAACTTAATATCCAAAACTCTTCGTTAAATGGTTTAAAACAAATTACCATTTCAAATCTTTTAAAATAAAAAGATTCATTTCACAAAGTTCACCAATTTTCCACAAAGGTTCATTTACGGCTTTTCAACAATTCATTTCAAATTGGATTAACTTATTCAATCTTTAAGTTAAAGATTTAATTCATAACTTTCCAAACCATTTCCAATTCAAATCCTTTATATGAAAGATATACCATTTAAAACTCTCTTCGATTTCAAAACAAGGTTTAATAATCTCTCACATAAGTTAAAGTTGATTACATTTACATAAGTTAAAGCCATTCGAGTATAAAACTTGGATTTTAAATTTAAATCCCAAAACAATATTTTTAAATGGTTAAAAACCCATACAACACCTTTATAACTTATATAATCTTCTTAAACCATAATTTCCAAATCATAGAATTCAATTTCAAATATTGAATTCAAATTTTAAATCAAATTATTTGAGTTTCAAGACCTTATTAAGTTATTCAAAATAACTTTTATTTTTGAAATCCCTTTTCAAAAGCTTTCAATTCCAATTCCAAAACTATTTTGAATTTAAGAATTCAATCTTTAAATTTGTTTAAAAATATGTGACTTAGTCGATTTCCTTGTGCAATCCATATTTGTGTGTGTACGGTGTAGTCCAGAGGTTTTACACAATAGTGCAACATCATCAATCATCACAGATTCAATTATATCAATATCGATATGCGGTATAATCCATAACGCTTACCTTCATTCATAGATAAAGTAAATTTATCAATCACAAAGATTTACCATTACGATTCGATGTGGGTTTCGGATAACCAGTTGGAATCCGACTCCCTGTCGCATCGAAATTTAAATGTCGTTTTACGGCCAAGGGGTATTTACACAGAAAACATATCACAGATATCACAGATCAATACACAGCAACTCACATCACAAAATATCACAAAGCAGCATATATGAGGAATATCAACCATCCAAACATTCATAAGTGAGATTTATTAATCAACTGATTAACTTAAATCGGGTTAATTACTTATGGATAATTTACAAATCCTGGTTAGTTAATATTAATTAATTACAAATTAATTTGATTAATTACTCTTTAACCATTTATTAATTAACCTTTACTTAATTAACTATTCTCAAATTTATTAGCTTAATTAATTGATCACATAATTAATTATTCTTTAAATTAATTAATCTCGGATTATTTACCTTAATTAATTAATCACATTGATTAATATTTTTTAAATTAATTAATCTTTAAACACTTGATTAATTACTCTGTAATCATTTATTATTCATCCTTTATTACCTTAATTAATTAGCCTTTAATTAATTAATTATTCTCAAATTATTTACTTTAATTAACTAATCATATTAATTAATTATCCTTTAATTAATCACTTGATTATAAATTAATTTTAGATCTTGATAAATTAAAAGATAAAAACAATTTATATTTAAAGTTTCAAACCTTTGAAAACTGGTTTTGAAAATAATCTTCACGACTAGCTTACCATAAATTATTTTAGGACCCAAAGGTTAAATAGAAAATAAAAATCAATTTAACTATTTAGTTTCATTATTTAATCTTATTTAAATAATTTAAGGATTAAAAAAAATAGGTATAAAATAAAATACCTTAATCTTTATTAAGTTAAGATAAACTATATTTTTAATCCTTAAACTAATTTTAACCTAACATTCATTATATTAAAAAGGAACAATAAACTCCAGGTTAGTCGTGAGACTGGTGTGAGCAAACAAAAATAGATTTTATCTTTAAAACAAACAAACATTCAAATTTTGAAATCCGCAACGCTTTTGGAAAATGAAACTACCATAAGGCCTCCCGCCACACACACCATGCAAACGCAGAATTGGAGGAGATTTCTCCTTATGATAGTCAAATATGCTTGATACGCAGAAAAATTCTTTGATATTATTACTATAAGTGCAAAGTGTGGAAAATCCATTTCGAAAGTATAATATTAATCCTAGCCAGCATAGACATTCCGAACTATGCCTACCATAGCTACCATCCAAACAGTGGGGCGCCACCATAAGTAGATGGTAGGTAATACCACTAAAACCATACAAGGCGCATATTGGATGAATGGATTTCCAACAAATGGTCAGGCTAAGAAACTTCCTATTGCCACATCGGAACGCCTCTGGAGGGACGCCCTGAGAACCTACCCGGCTCTCTGCTAACACAAGGCCGGCTACCCCCTTCCCGGGGAATAAAACCAAAGATATGCCACCCCCGGTCCTTTGGGACCTTTAACCGAGGATCCTCTACACCAACAGCATCACACAGTAATAAATATACTACAGTGCCCACATGAGTAAGTATCTGGGCTCCATACCATGATACCAGCCTTTTCCAGAAGGAATGGTCATACCCTAGGGGAGCTACCCCTGAAACCTTGCCGCATCTTTCCTATTTCGACCATTACCGGGTTATGAGGCTCGATGAGGTCTCATCCACAAAGCTATGCTTTATACGAAAGCCATGCTTTGATCACAAATGATCAACAAATGATCATCAATATACAGCAGCACTTAGCATGCCACACTACCAAATTGGGAGTATATCACTAATAACCTTCAACTACATAACCTCTGAGCTCGTACGTCTCAGAGAAGGGTGTTAAGCTAAGAGAATAAATTATCCGCCACCAACAGATATGTAGTTGAATGAAATCAGCTTTATATCTCAAAGTATAGTGTCAAACACATGACCATACAAGTCTGTTCCGGGTTCGAACAGAACCGAAGGCACTTCCGAAGAAGCCCTTGCAAATCCGGGTATTCACAATCCCGATTGGACTTCCCCTCATTTAGGAAATCTCTATACCGGCACGACTCAGTGCAGAGACAATCGACGGGTTATCCTTTCGTTCTCGAAAATACCCGGTCTTCACCATCGGTCTTCAAATGCTATCCATAACGACATATCATTATTCGGAATGGGTTATATGACACAAAGGTCCTCTCCCGGCTAAACCTAATAATGAGCGCAATAATTAAAGACATATGGATATGGGATATTCGGTTAAGTCACAACTTAATATCCAAAAATCTTCGATAAATGGTTTAAAACAAATTACCATTTCAAATCTTTTAAAATAAAAAGATTCATTTTACAAAGTTCACCAATTTTCCACAAAGGTTCATTTACGGCTTTTCAAAACAATTTCATTTCAAATTGGATTAACTTATTCAATCTTTAAGTTAAAGGTTTAAGTCATAACTTTCCAAACCATTTCCAATTCAAATCCTTTATATGAAAGATATATCATTTAAAACTCTCTTCGATTTCAAAACAAGGTTTAATAATCTCTCACATAAGTTAAAGCTAATTACATTTACATAAGTTAAAGCCATTCGAGTATAAAACTTGGGTTTTAAATTTAAATCCCAAAACAATATTTTTTAAATGGTCAAAAACCCATCTAACACCTTTATAACTTATATAATCTTCTTAAACCATAATTTCCAAATCATATAATTCAATTTCAAATATTGAATTCAAATTTTAAATCAAATTATTTAAGTTTCAAGACCTTATTAAGTTATTCAAAATAACTTTTATTTTGAAATCCCTTTTCAAAAGCTTTCAATTCCAATTCCAAAACTATTTTGAATTCAAGAATTCAATCTTTAAAATTGTTTAAAAATATGTGACTTAGCCGATTTCCTTGTGTAATCCATATTTGTGTGTGTACGGTGTAATCCGGGGGTTTTACACAATAGTGCAACATCATCAATCATCACAGACTCAATTATATCAATATCGATAAGCGGTATAATCCATAACGTTTACCTTCATTCACAGATAAAGTAAATTTATCAATCACAAAGATTTACCATTACGATTCGATGTGGGTTTCGGATAACCAATTGGAATCCGACTCCCTGTCGCATCGAAATTTAAATGTCGTTTTACGGCCAAGGGATATTTACACAGAAAACATATCACGAATATCACAGATCAATACACAGCAACTCACATCACAAAATATCACAAAGCATCACATATGTGGAATATCAACCATCCAAACATCCAATAGAATCCAAACATTCATAAATGAGTGTGACGACCCGGAATTTTCGAGCATTTAAAATCGGAATACTTAATTGATTTTAAATATTCAATAGAGTAATTTTAACTTGAATTACGAATATCACAATTTATTTGATAATTGAATTATTAAATTAAATAAGTGAATTTGGGTAAATTGTTGAATCTGGAGTTTTAAGCCTATTAAAAATAATTTGGAGGCTTATAAAATTTATATTGATAATACTGAAGATAATAAAAGTGTTAAAATCTAATTTGTAACGACCCAGAATTTTAAACAATTTAATTTGGAAATATTTAATTAATTTTAAATATTTGAATGATGGTTTGACTTGAATTTCAAATTATCAGAATGAATATGGCGATTTAATTATAGAATTTAATCTATTGAGAGTTGAATAAAAATTTGAATCTTCAATTTTAAGCCAATTAAAAATATTTCAAAGGCTTGTAAAATTCATATTGATAATACTGAAGGTAATAGAAGCTTCAGAATTGAAATTGAAAGTGAATCATTCAGTTTTGAAATTTAATCGTTTGAATCGATGTTTAAAATAGCCTTCCGAGGCACAGTCTCGGAATTCGACGAAACCAGTTCCATTGGGTCCGTAATATTGAATTATTACCGGATTTCAAATTTCGTATTTTTCAGAGTTGATATGTGATCACACGACGCGTAAACGCATTGGAATTTAATCGAATTCAATTTGAATTTTAATTTTTAAAATTAGTCAAACATCACGTTATATCCCTAAAATTATGCCTAAAATCGTGCCTAATATCACGATGAAGATCGTGCAGAACATACTGCATTCGATTTCAAATACCCCTCCCTCTCTCAGAAATCAAAATCACAGAAACGAAATCAAAATCAATGGCCGAAAGGAACGCGCATCCCCCAAAAATTCGAAAACCCAAATTCTATCTTCCTCCTCTCCGGTTCAAAATCCACGGCCCTCAAATTATTTCAAACGAAAAAAAAATGTTCGAAATCTAATTCGAACTCGAGCGCGTGGGAATTAAGCGCGATGCATTGGCGTTCCAGTTTGAGTGAGAGGATGAAGCCAATAGTTTTGGGAAGTAGGGGTGCTCGTGCGATAAGGAGGCGGCGCTCTGTGGGTCGCGACTAGGGGTAGCTGCAGTTCGCGGGGTCGATCGAGTGCCGCGAGGGGAGGAGCTCGCGTGAGCATTTGGAGGCCGGCGACTGCGTTTGCGTCGCGATGGATTTTGGGTTGAACAGTGGAGGTTCGTGCTCGCGATGGATGTTAGGGTGAGCTCGGCATCAGGATTTTGGGCATGGAGACGTTGACCTAGGGTTTTGGGGCGTCGCGTGATTCGATTGGCAACGGCGGCGACCTGGGGATAGCGGCGAGTCGATCGATGGCGTGCTCAGATGGGATGGCGGCGACGGCAGGGCAATTAGGTAATGCTATTAATTTTATTTCGAATTTAATGAAAAATAAATGTGTAATCAGTATTTAAATTATTCACAGTAAGGTTTTAAAAAAAATAAAAATAAAAAAAATGAAGTACTGTTTAATATAAGTATAAAACTTTGAAAAAAAAATAGTGATTTTAAGAGCCGAGCAGTTTATATAAATTTAGATTTCCATTTTAAATATATATATGTACGTGTGAATATGTGCAGTGAATATTTTTACAGTAAAGAAAATTTGTTAAAATTTAATTTTTGTTTAAAACTAAATTATTAGTTGAATAAAAAAATTTAGTTTCAAATGGAAAATATTTTGTAAAAGAAAATTTGTTAGAGATTTAATTTATTAAATAAAATGATTTATCAAAAGAAATATTATTCATTTATGGAGAAAATGGGTTAAGAATAATTTATTAAGGTGTTTAATTAACTTAGTTAATTCTTTTGGTTACTAAAGAAAATTTATTGAAAAGGGAATTTAGTTTCAAATTTAAATTTTGAGTTAAACAAATTTATTAAAAGAAATCGATTTAAAGATATTAATTTAAAGTAAAAGAATTAGTAGAAATAAATTTTAAAGGAAATTTAATTTTTAAATTTTTAGTTAAATAAATTTGTTAAAGAAAATTAGTTTAAAATTAATCCTTTGATATCATTAATTAAAAGTGTATCGTTGGTTAAAATTAAATAGTTTAGTTAACTTAGGGAATTATTTTGATTGCTAAATATTTTTAAGGAGAAAATTGGTTTAAAATTTAATCATTGGAAAATTAAATTTATTAAAGAAGAAACTGGTTTAAATAAAACCATCAGTTAATTTAACTATTAAAATGAAATCACCGATGAATCAAATAAATTATCAAATGAAAATTTATTATTCGATCTGTTCGAATATTAATAAATTGTGTAAATATTTATACAAGGTATAAATCAAGAAAATCGAGTCAAGATGGGAAATGGATTGCAAAATAAAAGCAAAGGTGAGAACTTCTCACTCTAAAGGATTTATTTAAATTTTAAATAGTTAGATTTAAAATTGTTAGTTGTGCGGATTGAATGCTTGAATGCTGATTGTTATATATATATATATATATATATATATATATATATATATATATATTGGATGTGAATAGACCCTATACGCCGTTAGTAAGCGGAGGTTATTTATTACACACATATACCGCGATATTCCACCTCGAAGTGGAATTGGTATTATATTAGTATATAGCAATATATATATATATATATATATATATATATATATTGGCATATGTATATATTGCAGTTGATTGATTTCCCGCATTGTATAGCGGATGAGACCCTATTGCGCCGTTAGTAAGCGGATAATATTTTTATAAAATCGCATATACCGCGATATTCCACCTCGAAGTGGAATTGGTATTGTGCTAATGTCTATGGATGCAGGGAAACAGGTTGGAGGGATCCAACTGGATTCCTCAGAAATATTTATTTGATTTTAGATATTGTGATATTTGATTGTTTATCATATCGATATATGATGTTTGAAAGTCGTGATTGACTATTTGATGTGTTGCATCATCGGATCCAATTTTTGAAATTTAAAAACAACGATTTTAATTTCTAAAATGATTTTTTGAAAGCATACGTTTATAAAAATATTTTTGGAATTGATTCATCTTAAATAAATAAACGTTATAATTTTAATGTTATAAAAATTATATTTTTGAGAAATACAGTTAAAAATTGATTTTTGAAGATATGAGATTTATGATTTTATAAAATAGCTTAAATTGGGATTTTTGAATTTATTAAAAAAATAGGATTTATGAAATTTGATTTTTTTTTATAAATCAAAAATGGTGAAATTATAAAGGAGTTTAAAGACGTTTTAAGATAGTAATATAAATTGATTTATATTAAAAAGGTTTATAAATTGATATTTATAAATTAAAAATATTGGAATTATAATACGAGCTTTTATAAGTATTAGAATAAATTGTAAATGAATTTCATAAATAGAAATGGAATTATAGAATTATAACGCTGAAGTTATAAATGGAATTTTATAAGCAGTAGGTTTATAAAATTTATAAAGTTATTAAAAGAATGGATTTTGGATAAATAAATGAATCTTATAAGTTATAAGATTTATAAATCTGGGATGTTTAAAGAAACAATTTTGTAAACAAATAAATTATAAGTGTTTGACTTATAAAATGAATTTTTAGTATATCATTGAGATATAAATTGAGATAGGTTAATAAAGGCATTTGTAAAAGGAAGTTGATATAAAATAAATAGAAATAGAATTTATAAACGTTGTTTTATAAATTCGCAAACTACTTATTTTGATAAGTAAATTGTTGTAATTTATTAATGGAGTTATATTCACATTTTAGACAGTGAATAATCCTGTAAAATAAAATGAATAGAAATGATGAAATTGGTTAACAAGTATATTCACGTTTTTGAATAGTGAATAATATGTTAAAGAAATTGTTTTGGATGTGATGTTTTAAATAGAATCAAAACGATCTAAAGATGTTTTAAAATATATTAACTATCGAAACCATAGATTTCAACATTCATTGTTGAAATAGACGTTTTCGAGAAATGGAAGGAAATAGTAGATTATAACACTGTTGTTATAATAGATGATTTCCGAAAGGAAATGTTTTGTATAGTATTGGGATATATATATATCTATTTTAATTTCGAATCCCTATACTAGTGATTTTGGGTTGTCGTAACGATGTTTTACGCAACATTCGTTTTGGCCCAAATAAATATGGTTAAGTGAATGATTTCCTTAAAGAATGAAATATATACTTAATTTCGATTAAAGTATATTGAATATTTTCCAAGTGTAGAAAATAAAAGACTTGTGAATTACTTATAAACAAATAAGTATGGAAATGCTTTTCCAATATTAAGTGAATATTTGGAATTAATCTTTTTGAAGATAAATTGAAAATGAATATTAGAAATCGAATGGAAATCGTATATTCATGAATATTTTTGGAAATATAAATTCAATATGGAATTTATAAATGGAATTTGGAAAATGAGTTTAAAAATAAATATTGATTTATTTTTGAAGAATGGAAAATATATATATCTTGTAAAGATATTTTTGGAAAATAAATAATTTGGAAAATTATTTGGAATCTGGTGATGTTGGCATATCTATTGATAGTCCAATAACCGACTATCAATATTTACCTTTAAATAGGTATTTGTTGTGATTTGCTTGAATTTGAATGCCACACTTATTTTTTTTAAAATAAGCGCTCACTATTCGGGTTAACCGGGAAAGGACCTTGGGGTCGTATAACCCATTCCGAATATGTGATACGTCGTTATGAATTGCATTCGAAGACCGGTGTTGAAGACCGGATATTTTCGAAAACGAAAGGGTTTCTTGTTGATTGTCTCTGCACTGGCTGATCCCCGGTATTGAGATCTCCATATGTGATGGGAAATTTGGACGTGATTAGAGATTATCCGGATTGCAAGGACTTCTTTGTAAGTGCCTTCGGTTCTGTTCGAGCCCGGAACAGACTTGTATGGATAGTATGTCTGACATTACAAATTGAGATATAAAGCTGATTTCTTTCAAATATATTTCTGTTGGTGGCGGAGAATTTATTCTCTTAGCTTAACACCCTTCTCTGAGACGTACGAGCTCAGAGGTTATATAGTTGAAGGTTATCAGCAATATATTCCCAATTTGGTAATGTGACATACTAAGTGTTGCTGTGAAATGATCATTGTGTTGATTATTTGTGATAGGATCATTTATTTGATCGTCTATCCTGGTGATCATTTCTATGATCATTTGTTGACCCAAAGCATGGCTTTTGTATAAAGTATGTTTTTGTGGACGAAACTTCGTCGAGCCTCACACCCCGGGAATGGTCAAAACAGGAAAGATGCAGCAAGGTTATGAGGGGTAGCGCCCTTTAGGATATGTGCATTTCCTTCTGGAAAAGGGTGGTATCATGGTATGGAGCCCAGATACTTACTCATGTTGAAAACACTTTATGATTGTGTGAATTGATTGCGAGCGCTCGGTTAAAGGTCCCAAAGGACCGGGGGATGGCATATTCGGTCAGTTGTTACTCAGTTAGGGGTAACCCGGCCTTGTGTTGGTAGAGATCCGGTTTGGTTCTCGGGGACGTCCATCCAGAGGCGTTCTCATGTGGCAATGGGAAGTTCCTTGGCCTGACCATTCGTTGGAAATCCAAAGAAACAATACGAGACTTGTACGGTTTTAGTTGTAGAACCTGCCATCTAATATGGTAGCTATAGTAAGCATACTATAATGGTACCTATGCTGGCTAAGATTTATATTCTACTTTCGAAATGTTTTCTACACTATGCACTAGTAATAATATCAAATGTTTTCTTTTAATGCGTATCAAGCATCTTTGACTAACATAAGAAGAAATCTCCCCCAAGTCTGCCTTTGCATTGTGTGTGTGGCGGGAGGTCTTATGGTAGTCTCATTTTTAAAAGCATTGCGAATTGATTTTAAAAATATTCCTCTATTTTGATTTTAAAGATAAATAAACTGTTTTGAGTTCCCACACCAGTCACATGACTGACTCGGAGTTTATTGTTTTCCTTCCTAAACTCTGGGTGCCCACCAATTTCTACACGGGCAGTCAAGAGTTAGGTTTATCAGGATATTCTGGAATTCAGGAGTTGCAGGAGGCAAGCTGGATGGCATAGCGTATTACTAGTATAGTACTTCTTTTCCGCTGCATTGTTGTTGTTTGATGTTGTACACTCTGATGATATGATGTAATGTAATGTAATGTAATAACTGATATAGTTCTTTGTTTAAAGATTATTCATTTATCTATTATATGTTGTTCCGCTGCGAATTGTGAGATTCTGATATTGTTCTGTTGTTTTCAATTCCGTTCTATTTTCTATCTTCTTTTCTCTCTATCTTCTATCTTTTTCCTCTTCTTCTACCTCTTTTCTTTTTCTTAAAACCCTCAGTGTTCGGTTTTCCGGCATCCGACTGATCGGCATTCGATACAGTGGACGTATTGATGTCGAATTTCGAGAGTCGAAGAATCGGGTCCTGACAATGTGGTATCGGAGCTTATGGTTAAGCGACAACCATGGTTCTGTTGGGTATTACTCATTAGAGATAGAGTCGGCAGTACTATAGAATGAGTTTGAGTGTAATAATAGATATGAGCGCGTATTTGTTAGTGAATATAAAATTGTTTTGAATCGGGTGAATAAGATAATTTTGCCCAAAACTATTTTTGATAGAGAAAAGAAATGATTTTCTATGAATTATTATAGTATATGGTTGCATGATTGTTAGGAAGTAATAATATTAAATTATTATCATTAGTATATGGAATTAAATAAGGAAATGAATTCATATGCAATTGGGATTCGTAAAATAAATTGAATTGGTATTAAAATAAAATAAAATGGATTGAATTCAAGTAAACTAACTTGATAAATTATTAATTCATGGACTAATGAATTGGTTAAATTAAAGTTTAGATTGTGAGCTAAATTTGAAGATAAATTTGAATTTCTATATAAATTTCAGTAGGTAAAAGAAATAAATTTAAAATGAATAAGTGAATGTACTATGTGAAATGAATTAGTGAATGAAACTAATTTAAAGTTGTAATATGAATTAGTAAATGAAAGTTAATCGTTAGAAATCAATATTTAGAAATTGTGAATTGAATTCGAATGGAATTTAAATTATGAATTGAATTCAAATAGAATTGAAATTGTGAATTGAATTGAAATTGTAAATTGAATGAAATGAATATGTAACTTCAATAGTGAAGTAAAAATGTATAAGAAGCATAATAGGAAATTTTGTAATGGAATTGGCAAAATGGTTCGAATGTTGGAATTGGATATTATGAATAGCAGGATATACAGGTATTATAAAGGGATTGGATTTTGATTTTTGAAGATAAAAAATTAAATTGCTCGACAAAAATGTACGTATTTCAATTTCAGTACGAGATTTGATGACTTTCTTCTCTAGCCACTTGGCTTTTCTCTTTTCTTTTTGATTCTGAGGGGCCGTGGTGCCATTTTGTAGTCGTACCGAGCTAGCCGAGCAAAGGAGACGCTAGCGAAATTTTTCGAAAATTTAGGGTGTTAGAAAATTTTAAGAAAATTTTGAAAGTTTAAAATTTGAATTTGAATTTAAATTTGAATTGTTAGGAAAACAATATTGTTTAGAACTTATGATTGGAATTGGAAAGCTAGTTGAAATGATAATGGATCTCTAGTAAAAAGATTTAGGTTAGAAAGTTGATAAAACTATTTGGATTGTGAAAAATGATAAGACGGGATAAGGGCATTCTTCTTAACTTGTAATTTCGGGACGAAATTCTTTTAAGGGGGGAAGATTGTAACGACCCAGAATTTTAAACAATTTAATTTGGAAATATTTAATTAATTTTAAATATTTGAATGATGGTTTGACTTGAATTTCAAATTATCAGAATGAATATGGCGATTTAATTATAGAATTTAATCTATTGAGAGTTGAATAAAAATTTGAATCTTCAATTTTAAGCCAACTAAAAATATTTCAAAGGCTTGTAAAATTCATATTGATAATACTGAAGGTAATAGAAGCTTCAGAATTGAAATTGAAAGTGAATCGTTCAGTTTTGAAATTTAATCGTTTGAATCGATGTTTAAAATAGCCTTCCGAGGCACAGTCTCGGAATTCGACGAAACCAGTTCCATTGGGTCCGTAATATTGAATTATTACCGGATTTCAAATTTCGTATTTTTCAGAGTTGATATGTGATCACACGACGCGTAAACGCATTGGAATTTAATCGAATTCAATTTGAATTTTAATTTTTAAAATTAGTCAAACATCACGTTATATCCCTAAAATTATGCCTAAAATCGTGCCTAATATCACGATGAAGATCATGCAGAACATACTGCATTCGATTTCAAATACCCCTCCCTCTCTCAGAAATCAAAATCACAGAAACGAAATCAAAATCAATGGCCGAAAGGAACGCGCATCCCCCAAAAAATCAAAAACCCAAATTCTATCTTCCTCCTCTCCGGTTCAAAATCCACGACCCCCCAAATTTTTTCAAACGAAAAAAAAAACGTTCGAAATCTAATTCGAACTCTAGCGCGTGGGAATTAAGCGCGATGCATTCGCGTTCCGGTTTGAGCGAGAGGATGAAGCCAATAGTTTTGGGAAGTAGGGGTGCTCGTGCGATAAGGAGGCGGCGCTCTGTGGGTTGCGACTAGGGGTAGCTGCAGTTCGCGGGGTCGATTGAGTGCCGCGAGGGGAGGCGCTCGCGTGAGCATTTGGAGGCCGGCGACTGCGTTTGCGTCGCGATGGATTTTGGGTTGAACAGTGGAGGTTCGTGCTCGCGATGGCTGTTAGGGTGAGCTCGGCATCAGGATTTTGGGCATGGAGGCGTTGACCTAGGGTTTTGGGGCGTCGCGTGATTCGATTGGCAACGGCGGCGACCTGGGGATAGCGGCGAGTCGATCGATGGCGTGCTCAGATGGGATGGCGGCGACGGCAGGGCAATTAGGTAATGCTATTAATTTTATTTCGAATTTAATGAAAAATAAATGTGTAATCAGTATTATATTATTCACAGTAAGGTTTAAAAAAAATGAAGTACTGTTTAATATAAGTATAAAACTTTGAAAAAAAATAGTGATTTTAAGAGCCGAGCAGTTTATATAAATTTAGATTTCCATTTTAAATATATATATGTACGTGTGAATATGTGCAGTGAATATTTTTACAGTAAAGAAAATTTGTTAAAATTTAATTTTTGTTTAAAACTAAATTATTAGTTGAATAAAAAAATTTAGTTTCAAATGGAAAATATTTTGTAAAAGAAAATTTGTTAGAGATTTAATTTATTAAATAAAATGATTTATCAAAAGAAATATTATTCATTTATGGAGAAAATGGGTTAAGAATAATTTATTAAGGTGTTTAATTAACTTAGTTAATTCTTTTGGTTACTAAAGAAAATTTATTGAAAAGGGAATTTAGTTCTAAATTTAAATTTTGAGTTAAACAAATTTATTAAAAGAAATCGATTTAAAGATATTAATTTAAAGTAAAAGAATTAGTAGAAATAAATTTTAAAGGAAATTTAATTTTTAAATTTTTAGTTAAATAAATTTGTTAAAGAAAATTAGTTTAAAATTAATCCTTTGATATCATTAATTAAAAGTGTATCGTTGGTTAAAATTAAATTGTTTAGTTAACTTAGGGAATTATTTTGATTGCTAAATATTTTTAAGGAGAAAATTGGTTTAAAATTTAATCATTAATAAATTAAATTTATTAAAGAAGAAACTGGTTTAAATAAAACCATCAGTTAATTTAACTATTAAAATGAAATCACCGATGAATCAAATAAATTATCAAATGAAAATTTATTATTCGATCTGTTCGAATATTGATAAATTGTGTAAATATTTATACAAGGTATAAATCAAGAAAATCGAGTCAAGATGGGAAATGGATTGCAAAATAAAAGCAAAGGTGAGAACTTCTCACTCTAAAGGATTTATTTAAATTTTAAATTGTTAGATTTAAAATTGTTAGTTGTGTGGATTGAATGCTTGAATGATGATTGTTATATATATATATATATATATATATATATATATATATATATTGGATGTGAATAGACCCTATACGCCGTTAGTAAGCGGAGGTTATTTATTACACACATATACCGCGATATTCCACCTCGAAGTGGAATTGGTATTATATTAGTATATAGCAATATATATATATATATATATATATATATATATATATATATATATTGGCATATGTATATATTGCAGTTGATTGATTTCCCGCATTGTATAGCGGATGAGACCCTATTGCGCCGTTAGTAAGCGGATAATAATTTTATAAAATCCCATATACCGCGATATTCCACCTCGAAGTGGAATTGGTATTGTGCTAATGTCTGTGGATGTAGGAAAACGGGTTGGAGGGATCCAACTGGATTCCTCACAAATATTTATTTGATTTAAATATTGTGATATTTGATTGTTTATCATATCGATATATGATGTTTGAAAGTCGTGATTGACTATTTGATGTGTTGCATCATCGGATCCAATTTTTGAAATTTAAAAACAACGATGTTAATTTCTAAAATGATTTTTTTGAAAGTATACGTTTATAAAAAATATTTTTGGAATTGATTCATCTTAAATAAATAAACGTTATAATTTTAATGTTATAAAAATTATATTTTTGAGAAATACAGTTAAAAGTTGATTTTTGAAGATATGAGATTTATGATTTTATAAAATAGCTTAAATTGGGATTTTTGAATTTATTAAAAAAATAGGATTTATGAAATTTGATTTTTTTTTTTTATAAATCAAAAATGGTGAAATTATAAAGGAGTTTAAAGACGTTTTAAGATAGTAATATAAATTGATTTATATTAAAAAGGTTTATAAATTGATATTTATAAATTAAAAATATTGGAATTATAAAACGAGCTTTTATAAGTATTAGAATAAATTGTAAATGAATTTCATAAATAGAAATGGAATTATAGAATTATAACGCTGAAGTTATAAATGGAATTTTATAAGCAGTAGGTTTATAAAATTTATAAAGTTATTAAAAGAATGGATTTTTGATAAATAAATGAATCTTATAAGTTATAAGATTTATAAATCTGGGAAGTTTAAAGAAACAATTTTGTAAACAAATAAATTATAAGTGTTTGACTTATAAAATGAATTTTTAGTATATCATTCAGATATAAATTGAGATAGGTTAATAAAGGAATTTGTAAAAGGAAGTTGATATAAAATAAATAGAAATAGAATTTATAAACGTTGTTTTATAAATTCGCAAACTACTTATTTTGATAAGTAAATTGTTGTAATTTATTAATGGAGTTATATTCACGTTTTAGACAGTGAATAATCCTGTAAAATAAAATGAATAGAAATGATGAAATTGGTTAACAAGTATATTCACGTTTTTGAATAGTGAATAATATGTTAAAGAAATTGTTTTGGATGTGATGTTTTAAATAGAATTAAAACGATCTAAAGATGTTTTAAAATATATTAACTATCGAAACCATAGATTTCAACATTCATTGTTGAAATAGACGTTTTCGAGAAATGGAAGGAAATAGTATATTATAACACTGTTGTTATAATAGATGATTTCCGAAAGGAAATGTTTTGTATAGTATTGGGATATATATATCTATTTTAATTTCGAATCCCTATACTAGTGATTTTGGGTTGTCGTAACGATGTTTTACGCAACATTCGTTTTGGCCCAAATAAATATGGTTAAGTGAATGATTTCCTTAAAGAATGAAATATATACTTAATTTCGATTAAAGTATATTGAATATTTTCCAAGTGTAGAAAATAAAAGACTTGTGAATTACTTATAAACAAATAAGTATGGAAATGCTTTTCCAATATTAAGTGAATATTTGGAATTTATCTTTTTGAAGATAAATTGAAAATGAATATTAGAAATCGAATGGAAATCGTATATTCATGAATATTTTTGGAAATATAAATTCAATATGGAATTTATAAATGGAATTTGGAAAATGAGTTTAAAAATAAATATTGATTTATTTTTGAAGAATGGAAAATATATATATCTTGTAAAGATATTTTTGGAAAATAAATAATTTGGAAAATTATTTGGAATCTGGTGATGTTGGCATATCTATTGATAGTCCAATAACCGACTATCAATATTTACCTTTAAATAGGTATTTGTTGTGATTTGCTTGAATTTGAATGCCACACTTATTTTTTTTAAAATAAGCGCTCACTATTCGGGTTAACCGGGAAAGGACCTTGGGGTCGTATAACCCATTCCGAATATGTGATTCGTCGTTATGAATTGCATTCTAAGACCGGTGTTGAAGACCGGATATTTTCGAAAATGAAAGGGTTTCTTGTTGATTGTCTCTGCACTGGCTGATCCCCGGTATTGAGATCTCCATATGTGATGGGAAATTCGGACGTGATTAGAGATTATCCGGATTGCAAGGACTTCTTTGTAAGTGCCTTCGGTTCTGTTCGAGCCCAGAACAGACTTGTATGGATAGTATGTCTAACATTACAAATTGAGATATAAAGCTGATTTCTTTCAAATATATTTCTGTTGGTGGCGGAGAATTTATTCTCTTAGCTTAACACCCTTCTCTGAGACGTACGAGCTCAGAGGTTATATAGTTGAAGGTTATCAGCAATATATTCCCAATTTGGTAATGTGACATACTAAGTGTTGCTGTGAAATGATCATTGCGTTGATTATTTGTGATAGGATCATTTATTTGATCGTCTATCCTGGTGATCATTTCTATTATCATTTGTTGACCCAAAGCATGGCTTTTGTATAAAGTATGTTTTTGTGGACGAAACTTCGTCGAGCCTCACACCCCGGGAATGGTCAAAACAGGAAAGATGCAGCAAGGTTATGAGGGGTAGCGCCCTTTAGGATATGTGCATTTCCTTCTGGAAAAGGGTGGTATCATGGTATGGAGCCCAGATACTTACTCATGTTGAAAACACTTTATGATTGTGTGAATTGATTGCGAGCGCTCGGTTAAAGGTCCCAAAGGACCGAGGGATGGCATATTCGGTCAGTTGTTACTCAGTTAGGGGTAACCCGGCCTTGTGTTGGTAGATATCCGGTTTGGTTCTCGGGGATGTCCATCCAGAGGCGTTCTCATGTGGCAATGGGAAGTTCCTTGGCCTGACCATTCGTTGGAAATCCAAAGAAACAATACGAGACTTGTACGGTTTTAGTTGTAGAACCTGCCATCTAATATGGTAGCTATAGTAAGCATACTATAATGGTACCTATGCTGGCTAAGATTTATATTCTACTTTCGAAATGTTTTCTACACTATGCACTAGTAATAATATCAAATGTTTTCTTTTAATGCGTATCAAGCATCTTTGACTAACATAAGAAGAAATCTCCCCCAAGTCTGCGTTTGCATTGTGTGTGTGGCGGGAGGTCTTATGGTAGTCTCATTTTTAAAAGCATTGCGAATTGATTTTAAAAATATTCCTCTATTTTGATTTTAAAGATAAATAAACTGTTTTGAGTTCCCACACCAGTCACATGACTGACTCGGAGTTTATTGTTTTCCTTCCTAAACTCTGGGTGCCCACCAATTTCTACACGGGCAGTCAAGAGTTAGGTTTATCAGGATATTCTGGAATTTAGGAGTTGCAGGAGGCAAGCTGGATGGCATAGCGTATTACTAGTATAGTACTTCTTTTCCGCTGCATTGTTGTTGTTTGATGTTGTACACTCTGATGATATGATGTAATGTAATGTAATGTAATAACTGATATAGTTCTTTGTTTAAAGATTATTCATTTATCTATTATATGTTGTTCCGCTGCGAATTGTGAGATTCTGATATTGTTCTGTTGTTTTCAGTTCCGTTCTATTTTCTATCTTCTTTTCTCTCTATCTTCTATCTTTTTCCTCTTCTTCTACCTCTTTTCTTTTTCTTAAAACCCTCAGTGTTCGGTTTTCCGGCATCCGACTGATCGGCATTCGATACAGTGGACGTATTGATGTCGAATTTCGGGAGTCGAAGAATCGGGTCCTGACATAATTTAACAATGATTTGTTCAGTTTTGAAATTTCATCGTTTAAATTAAATTTTAAAATAGCCTTCCGAGGCACAGTCTCGGAATTCAACGAAACCAGTTCCATTGGGTCCGTAATATTGAATTATTATTGGATTTCAAATTTCGTAGCTTTTGGAATTGTTGTGTGAGCGTACAATATATAAACGAGCTGAAAATTTAATTGATAATAATCTAATGAAATTTAATTTAATTGGTCAAGCTTCTTGTATACGCCATCTCATATTCGTTTTAACACGCTACTCTTATCTTCCATCGCACACTTCTCGTTCCTTCTAAAATTTGCTTATTCCTTCCTCGTTTATTCAATTCAATTACAGTCATTATCAAACAAAAAAAAAATATTAATGGCCGATGCTTCGAATCATTCGAGTATGGTCGAAACCCTTTTTTTTCTCTAAACCCCAAATCGAAACCCTCGGAAAGAAAAAAAAAGGGCCGCTTCCTCTGTTTAAATCTAATTCGAGATCTACCTAAAAACACGAATTCGTTCATATAAGATGTAACGACCCGCTATTATGGACTATTCGCATCCGCACATGTCGGACTTGAATAACTCAAAATACAGAATTGTTAATTTAAATTTGGCAAAACTGAACATATACAGTAAATAAATAATCACAAAATCACAGACACAGAGTAATAATATGCAGCGGAAGCAAAAAATAGTAGTTCATGAAACTATTATATATATATCAGAGTTAAATAAGTTACAACAGAAGTTTCAAATACAATAGTCAAATACAAGAATCAGAATACATCACTGGAATCAACTGAATATCTAAAAGCTGGATAGATAGCCAGATCTCCAAGCGAAGCTCCAACTCTAAAGGTGAGTCTTGAAAACTGAACCACTAAGTCTGACCCGAGCCTAAAGCAAAACACAAAACACTCGAGTCAGGATTAATATTCTTATATCAATAAATCCAACTCAAGTGAAATAAAAATTGAAATACAAGTAACTCAAAGGACGTTGGAATAACCATCCCCTAAGGATCCATTAAACTATCTACTATGTAGTAATATACGCTAAATAGATATGTCTATTAGTAATATAAGTATCAAAATAGTGTTAAGGCGTTACCATTATCCCCCTTAACATATTTTATATAAGCGTTATAGTCTATACAACACTGTAAACTCCACCGCAAACTAGTGGAATATCAGGGAGTAATCCATAGGTATAACACAAAATAAATTCGTAGTGGTCGCGTATATAGGGATACACGTATGATAAGGCACATGAAGCAATACCCAAGGTAGTGAAACTACCGTTTGCCTGATCCGGACTAGTGAGAACGCATCGCCGCAACGATCGCAACACCGCGATACAACACTCCCAAAATTACGAGGGTGCACCAATCAATAACAAGTAATGAGTAGTTTACGAAGAAGTGTGTTCGCTCGAGGTGGCTAACCCCATTTGGCCTGGCACGGCTCCTGTTTTAGTCATTTCCAATTTGACACAAGTGTCAAGGCTATCCATTATCGTTCTCTTTCCTCAGTCATCACGTACATCATTCTAACCACTTCATTCTGGATCACACTTCGCGTATAGTTATTAAAGTGGTTTTCGGTTTAGACAGAGAGTATGTCCATAACCGATTCCGGTTTCTTTAATAACTTTCGTGATTATTACACCGATTGGTCGTTTAATAATTTCAAAACCAAATCAAATACAATTTCAATTAGAATATGTAGACCAACATTCCATTTGTCTTTCTATATAAATTTCCATAATTTACGTTTCAAAACTTCCAAAATACCATTTCAAAATCTTATAATTCAATTTCAACCTTTAATTAAAACAATTCAAATATTTATTCAAGTTCGTATATAAGTTTCATTCCGAAATCATTTAAATCCATTTTATTAACATTCAAATCAAATTAAATTCATTTATCGATTGCATTCAATATTCGTTAAGTTAATTTATCATTCAAAACGATTTCTGTTAAATTTCCAATTCATTAAATTAATTACTTAAATTCAACTTCATTATATCAAAACTTACAAGTTGGATTTAAATTAAATTCGATAAATCAAATTCTTTACATTACAAGTCCTACATTTATTCCAATAAAACGCATTTTATTTCTTGTTAAAGAAATTCAATTTCATTTATTTATTTACTTAGTTACAAATTTCAAAACTCAAATAAATAAGAAACTAAATTTCACATATTCAAGAAGTTCAATTTTACCTATTAACTTACTTAAATTTTCCAAAGCTTAATTAACAAAGGAAACCCAATTTCATTTATTAACGAAGTTCCAATTCACTTATTCAAAAGTTCAATTTCTCTTATCAAATAATCCAAATTTTTACTTAAATATCGAATAATTCAATCTTATTCAATTATTAAATAATTTCAAAACTCAATTATTAAATAATTTCAAACTAAGTATTAATAATTTCAAAACTTAATTATTAATAATTTCAAATTTTATTATTAAATAATTAACTTGAACACGTTCTTTCATCAATTACTACGTTAATATTTTGTTTCAGATATCAAATATTAACATTTTCTTTATTAAAATTTCAAACCCCAATTTCATTTCAAAACCTTAATGTTTATTCAAATAAAATCTTTATTTTATGTTTTAAATCAAATTATTGACCAATCGGGTTTTATTTAATTTTCTATTCTAAGTCAAGTTCATTTGGGTATATATCATTTCAACCTGATTCCATTTCAATTCAAAAATCAAAGCATAGCAAAGGGAACTTGCAGTGTGATAACAGGGATGGTGTCAAAGTAAATAAACAAGTAATAGAACAATCAATAACAATCCAATAATTAATTCAAAAAATTCCGAAATAATCGTATTAATTTACATTTGTTGTTAATGCAAATCAACGTAATTATTTCTAGAATCTACACTATCATTTCATGTAGATTAAAGATTATTACACTTATTATTCTATGCAATTCTACACTTGACATCAATTATTCAATTTCATACTTCATCAATTAATACAACACGAATTCAAATGGTTCAAGGGTAATTAACCGTTTTCTACGTGTCAAATAATTAAACATTTAAGGGGTCATATTATACAAATTTAACTAATCAAATTCAACATGTATGTCAATTCAAATTTTTAACTATGCTACGTCAAATTCAATTGCATAATATTTATCACTTTATACATTACAATTTAACATCTAATATAAACAACAAACAATCAATCAATTATCAATCAAACTGGAAGATTATCGCATGATTAACAGATAATGGTGTCAGATGTCACAGGTGAACTGATACAGGTAATCACATATATATAACAGTGCAAATAACTAACAGTCGCATATTTCAATTGTCGTTTCAATTGAAATCAAATTTAATAAATAAAAGAACATTAATCGTGAGTGATTGCTCACCTTTCGGGGCTAGAGAATACAGAAGATGACATGGATATGCACACTGATCCGGATGCTGGAGTTGAATTACGGATCTAAGCAAAAATCAGCACTTATTCGTTGAAGAGAGAAGACAAGACGAATAATCGCTGATAATAAAGGAATGGACGAAATCAAATCAGAACTGGATCGATCGATGATGATAGTTATATATATAACTATATATAACTATATATAACTATAGAAATCAAATTGCAAATTCAAGCATATCTTTCACATTAAATCTATATACAAACTTGTACACTGCTATGCTTATACCCAAAAGCAAAAACACTGCATATATTTAAATCTGACCGTAACCCATTATATGCAGACACAATATAAGGTTACAGCTAAATGTATACAATAGAACTACAAAAACCAAGATGTACCTAGGCGTTATATAATAATGCAAATGCAAACAACTTCCTAACTACATATCTGTGGACTATAAATAGACAAAACCATATAACAACCTGAAAATAACATATATAATGCTTTTCGTACGATAATATACTTGTGAACGGCAAACCAATAACATATTTGAAAGGAAAAAATAATGTATGTATGGCCTAATAAATACAAACATATATAGTGTAAGTATACATATAATATTATAACTCTAAGAATAAGCAGATGCAGATACGTAATATAAACTAACTGTCTTTATTCATTATAACATACAACCTAGCAGTTAATACATAATAGAAGAAAACAGTGTATACAACAGACGCGTTTGTTAAACTCGTATGCCTAAACTTACATATTAAAATCATTTACGAGTATTATTTCAAGACAGGATAAAGAAAAATGAAAAATACAGTTCCATTGACATTGTTGCCACTGCATGAAGCGGCGTCCAACCCACTTTTGCTTCTAACCGTACAAATTCAACTCATATTCTTATACAACTATATATCTTCACATGTACCTTAAACAGTAATATATTTTAAAACAGAACAGATAACACATATTGTCTTTCATAAACACAGTAACGTATATATATGTATTAGAACCTAAAAACTAGCATACACAACTCAATATCTAACAACATATATATATATATATATATATATACCGTACAATATATATATATATATAATACACGCTATCACTGTGTTAAAAAATGTCCCCAAGATAAAATAATATACGCAAGCTACAAACGTAGACAAATACATATACTGTCCTATATTATATGTTACCCAACATATATTAAAATCATTTTAAAAACTAACATATTAAAATCATTTTTTTTACAAACTTACATATCATATATTATAACAGTAGCTATATATTTAAAACAATCTAGGAAACACCTATATCAAGTGACTACAATTTGCATATGTACACACTATAAAGATGGATCTGCACCATATATACCCAACATATATATATTATGATATATACGTTACCTGCCTATAACCAAAAGAAAAGCAAACGAAGAGAGGGTGAGCTCGACGGTAAAAGAAGTGTGCGGTGCTTGGAAATATAAGAGGAGGCTGGTGATCTCAGTTTCCAAAGAGGAGCACGCGGAGAGCAGCTGCGGCCAAGGTGGCTGTTGCTCTAGCTGTGGTCGGCGAGAGTGGAGGAGAAGAGGAAGGGCAGAGGTCGTAGGAGCGGAGGGGAAGAGAAGGATGATGCTGGCTTGATGCCGTGCGTGGTGGAGGGTGGTTCATCGGTTTGGAGATGGCGGTGCAAAGGGACGCGAGCAAGGGCTAATACATGGGAAGTTGGTGCGATGAGATGGTCAAAACGGTATAAAGATATCAGTGGTATGATTGAATTATAAAAATACGAATTTTATACTATTGGAAAATGCAAGAAAAACGTATAAAAATAAGATCGACGGAGCTAAAGATGTCTGAATTTGAAAAAACGAAAAATGGTGTTTGCTCAGAAGATGGTTTAGAATTTTTCTATGTAAAAATATTTAGGTTTCGAAAATGTTTTATTTTCAATGCTTTTTAACTGCTTAAATTGAAGTAAATTTACGCACGAAATAAACTTCTATATTTTTGGACGAAAATTTTCTAGTTTCTATGTTTAACTGGATGCATTTCAAATATCAAATTTTTATTTCAAAATTTTATCGTTTAAAATTCCACAAAATTTCAATTTATAACATTATTAAAACCGGTTAAATCTACGGGTTGTTACATAAGAAAAATTAAACCCTCCTCATTCAATTGAAATCATCGCGTGTTTCCTCCATGAGTCGATCGAGAGGGTCGAGCAACAGGGGCGGTGTGAAGTCGCGGTCGATGCTAGGAAGGGGTTGCGGCTGCAAGACACTTCGAGGCGGAAAGGGGGAGGGCGCGCGATAAATCGAGTCGCGTTCTAATTCGCTCGGCAATTCGAGCGATGGCACTGTCGAAGTCCAAGGGGAGGTGCTGGCGACGAGATGGTGTCGACTAAGGTTAGGGTTTCGATCTGTAATGGAAGGGGTCGCGATCGAAGCTTGACGGCGATGGTAGCGTCGTGGTCGGCTTGGGGTTTCCGCGAGGTTGTGCTCGACCTGTAGTTGTAGTCGCGTACGAGGTACGATTCTTTTTGTTTTTTTATTATTTTAAGCTTGAATAACTTATAATTGCATGCTAGATTTTGAAAATATATAAAGTCAGAAAAAAAGGAATTACAGTAAAGAGGGATATTTATCTGTTTAACGGTTTCTCAAATGTTAAGATAATCTTAATTTAGATTAAGTTATTAGTAAGTTAAATTTATTAAATAATAATTAATTCAAAAGTTAATAAATCATGGGTTGATTTTACAAAGTCTTCTTATACTTGGTTAATTTAATTTGAAATTGTATTTTAAAATTAATAGAAAATGAATTTATATAAAATAAGGTGGTTGGGTTAAACTTATATAAATTGGAAAAATAAAAGTATATAGGAGTTTAGACATTGAAGTAGCTATATAAAGTTAGTCTAAAATTTAATTTTTAGATAAATTAAATTTTAATTTAGATAAATTAAAGTTTAATTTAGATAAATAAATGGAAATTTATTTCTGATTTATTTGGAATATTAATAAATCGTAAATTGGTTTGTACAAGGTTAGAAATTGCGGAAACAAGACGAGTTTGAGGTGAATGACAATCTTAGGCCAAAGGTGAGTTAATCTCACTCAGCTGAACTTTTAAAATTTAAATTTAAATGATTAAATTTAAATAATTGTTTGAATTATTGAATTGATTGATATGCTATAGTATGGTATATTTTGAAAATGGGCATTTTATATTGTGCTAATGTCTATGGATGCAGGGAAAACAGGTTAGAGGGATCCAACTGGACCCCTCAACATATATTTAAATTATTTAATACCCTCTTTTGTGATTATTTGATATTCTATGATGAATTATATTGGAATGTTGAATGCTATGGTTTGATTGGATATAATTGGTTATAATGGATTACCAAAAATATATAAATTGAATGTTGGAAAGAATATAAAATAAGTGAATTTGCAAGTCAAATAATTATAGAAAATTTGAATGAATTTAAGAATGAATTGGAAAAGAAATAAAGTGACTTTAAGTTCTAACAAATAAATCTTGAGTATAGAAAGGAACTTTGAATAAACAAAAAGTTAATGAATTTTAAACTTTAATGTTATTATTTAAAAGAACAAAACATTTATTTAAAATTTAAGATTTAAATTTTTGAAAGGAATAAAGAAGAAACTGGGAAAAGCTGAAATTTGTACATTTCAGTTAAATGATTTAAAATCAAACGGGAAATAATAATAATAAAAATAAAATTCATAATTAACGAATTTTGAAATGAACTGAGAAAGTAAAGAAGTTTTTTTTTCAAATGGAATAAATTGGGAATCAATTTGGAAAATTGATTTAAGTGATTGAGATTGGAAATTCTCCCAGAATAACCATGTCTGTTTTTAAAGTAAATTTTTAAATATAAGTTAAAAGATTTTAAAGTTGTTTTAAAAAGCAAGTTATGGAAAATTCATTTTTTAGAATATTCAAATTATAAAGTAAGTATTTTCTTTAATCTATTATGGTAGTAATTATTTAAAGAGTGACTTAGTATTTTGTTTTTAAAAGTGAAAATCTAGTTTTATATTTTATTAAGTAACCTTATTTTCAAATATTCATGTAGTATGTATTTTTAATAAATTATTGAAGTAGTTTGAAAATAAATGTTTTAAAATATATTTCAAAGTAAGTGTTTTAAATTATTTTAAAAATCTAGTTTTGTGCTTGGTGATTTCAGTGGAGATAGAAAATATTTGGGAAAGTTCATTCTGAAAAGAAAGATGATTTGAAACTGTTTTCGAAAGAGTTGAAAATTGAAATATATCTTGTGAAGATATTTTGAGGTTCATAAATAATTTGGAAAATTATTTATTGGTTGATGGTTGTTTCTGAATATTAATTGATAGTTAAACAACCTACTATCAATATTGGCCAAATGCGCTGATCGTTTCGAAGAGACCGGGATCGAGATTTATTTCTCGAAAACCACTTCGATCCAGTTTGTACGTTTTCGTGGAAAACGAATTTGGATGCGAAGATGGAGCAGAGAAGTGCAAGGGCTAGTCGCTACTAATCCTAAGGATATTTCCAAAATGGATGTACTAGGAATAGTGCCTTCGGTTCCGTTCGAACCTGGGACGGACTTGTATGGGTGAATGCTTTCGGAACATCGTCAGGTGGACGATAGGCATTCTAAGAGATATGTTCTAAAAAAGGTAACGCTTAGCCTCAAGCCTCATCAAATGGGAATGACTGAAAATCAGGGGTTATGCAGCAAGGCTAGGTGGGTAGCACCCAAGCAGGGTGAGGACATCCCTGCCTAGATGTCCCTTTTATTTCGGCTTAGTGGGCGGTTGCTGATCCCAACCGCGGGGTGATCTCACTCGGAATTATCCAGTAAGGGGTAGTCCCGGTCTTGTGTTGCAGGGGAGCGGGCGTACTCCTCGGTACTGTGATCTAGGCCACGTAGTGTGACAGGTGGTACCCCAGTGCCTAGTCATTAGTTGAAAATCCATTCTCCCTACGAGCCTTGTACGAGTTTTGTTTGTATTACCCACTCTGTGGCTAGTAGCTGGAATTTAATCATGTAACAATTTCGGCTATTTTATAAGTATCTGTACATAGACCCTATTATAATATCAGAGGATTTCTATAAAAAGTGTTTTAGCTATCGTAAAGTAAAAACCCGACATGTTTATTTGTGGCGTGCTCTTATGAGATGCTTTTGTTTTCAAAGGATTTTTGAAACTTTAATAATCAATTGAGTGTGATTTCTCACGCTGGTACTCCAGACTGACTCGGGTATTATTTAACTGTAATGCTCGGGTCAGACCGAGTATTATAGGATACAGGATATGATGTTGTGGAGCTCAGGAGACGAGATGGATGACGATACATACTCCCGTACTTGTTTATATATATGCCGCTGTATTGAGTTGATGTGTATCCATTTGTATGTTGTTGTTGAACTGTGATTGATGTACTCTGATGATGTAAGATATAAACATAGATATTTGATTTTGAGTAAAGATCATTTATTATCCTATTATATTTTATTCCGCTGTGATGGTTAGATTCTGTTCTTGATTTCTATTTTCTTCTTCTACCTCTTCTTCTTTAACCCAAATGGTTCGTATTTCTGTACAACTTGAGTTGATTTAGGTAGAATAGTGTTGACTCAAGGGGTACGGATTTGCGAGTCATTACACTTGGTATCGGAGCTTAGGTTGGCGACAACCTAGGCTTTGGTGGGGAAATTACTCATTGAACAGAGTAAATAGTACTCTATAATGGGTTGAGTGTATTAATAGATATGAGAGCGTACTTGTTAGTGAATATAAAATTGTTTTTATACTGTGTTGACTTATCGGTTGAGTGTTTATGAATTCTGGTCGGTACGGGAAGTACAACCATATCATAGGGGTTTCTAAACTCTTAAACGAGATAAACCGACATAGTATTGTTTTTAAAAGTGGATAAATGAAATAATTTTACCCGAAATTATATTTTGATATAAAAGGAATAATTTTTTGAAATTATTATCTATATATTTGGCTGATTGGTTGTGAATACTATAATTAAATAAGAATATAAAATTTAATCTAAAATTTGAAATGGTTATAACCAAATAAATTCCATGAGTATAAATTATACAAAAGAGAATAACTAATTTAAACTAAACCAGAATTTAAATCCCGGAAGTTTTGGAAAGGATTTTAAATATAATGAAAATAAAGGATTGGAAATTTAAAATCCTGAGAAAGTTTGAAATGTTTGCTAAGATGTTTGAAGGTAATAATGGAATATTGTATTGGAAAGTATTTTTGAATGGAAATTATTTTGAAATGAATGTGGGGAAATAAGGAAGCACTGAACTCACTTCAGTCGCTGGAAAATAATCCTGATGATGTTGGCCACATCATTAGAATTCATTTTCGAGTTTCTAAAGTGATGGATTGCTACCATGTGAGTGATTATGATATTTGTTGGACTTGTTTGAGAAACAAGTGGTTTTAGAAGTTTCAAAAAGGAAATTGCTTTGGTGAAAACAGATTGTTTTAAAAAAATCCGGAAGTTTGATTTGATATACCAAGTAGGTATGAGTATATTATTATTTGAAGATGGTTTTGAAATAAAAACCGGGCAATTGAATTCTGGAAAATTCTATTTAAATAATGTGAAGGCTAAAGTGGATCAACTATTGAACTTATTAAGTGAAGTTGATATTAATAAGGAAAAAAAATGAAAATTTTAGTCTTGGAATTAAATTTTGACTTGAGTATATGGAAGTAAATAGAAAATTTGAATTTAACTTGGGGTAAGTTAAATAAATTGAACCAAGAATTAAATTGATTTGAATTAAATTTAAATGTAAAATGACTTTGTATTTGTGGGTCATGGTGTAATGAATTATACCCACAAGCTATTAAGTATTATACTAATAATCTAAAATTGTGGATTTAAAATTTGCAAAGAATTAAATTGGAAGAAAATTTGTATTCTTAAAAATTCAGTGAAATATATATATGTATGTATGTATGTATATAATTTGAAATTGATGATTATAAGATGTAAATGAATTAAACTGAGCAATATAAACTTTGAAGTAAATAATTTGGTGAACTCATAAATAAAAAAACGGAATTATGATCACAAGTGGGAAATAGTTGGATGGTATGGTGAATTCATACCTAATCTCAAATGAAATGTGAATTAAAATAAGATAATGAAAATATAAAATATAAAGGATGTGGATGAATTTAAGTCAGTAAATAAATTTTGAACTTGTATATGGAGAATTAAAATTAGATTGAATTGAATTTAACTTAAATTAAATGAAAAAGAAGCTTGAAGGTGAATTTAGCGTAAACTAAATTAGATGGAAAATTGTACCCGCAAGGATGAAATTTTGGGTGGTTTGTTGAGGAAATTTTGGAAAGAAAAAAAAAACCCAGTTCTGGTATAGAATTTAGTTTTGGCAATAAAAAGTTGAGATTGAAAGAAAATATAATTTAGTTGAAATGACATTGAATAATTCTCACTCAACTAAACCCAAGAAATTGTTGAAACTAAATGTAGCGTAAGCTAAATTAAATGAAAATAATGTTGGAATAAATAAAATTTGGGAAGCTTGTAAATAAAATTTTGAAAGGTAAAATGAAACCCAGTTCTTGTTTAGAATAATTGAAATGACATATTATTAATAGATTCAAAATGAATTGGGAAAGTGAGTTAAAATCTAATATGGATTAAGTCAGTAAACAAATTTAATTAAAGTTAAATCAAGTAAAGTATATGTTAACCTGGTCGTGTTAAATATACAAGTGAATTATAAAAGGTGTTTATAAAGTGAATTGATTTTCAACTTTACTTTACTTGCTTGAATTAGTAAACGATCAAGTAACTAGTTGGATTACAATTTGTAAATGGATGGGAATTAAGAATCAAATTTAAAAGAAATTGATATATAAGAAATGGGAATAATTGTAAAATTGAAATCGAACTTACTTAGGCATATTGGAAATTGATTTGTAGTAAGCTTCATACGAGGACTTAAAATAAAACTTGATTAGATAATAAATTGTAATGCAAGTGAGAGAATTTTAATTACTATTTGTGATGTAATATGAATGTAGGAGTTATAATTAATCCAAAATAGAATGATTAATATAAACTTAAGTTGGATAATGGATTTGAAAAGAGAGAATCGGGATTTGATTTAAAACTTGTAATGAAGTAGAGTTTGTTTGGTTTGTGGATAATTCCAATGAAATAATATTGGTATAGTTCAGTTAGAATAAAAATTTCACTGGTTATAAGCTTAAGAAAAGGTTATTTGTTTGAATAACCACAACTTGCATAGAAATTAGTGGTTTGTTGTATACGGAAGTGTGTGAATCAAGAAGTAAATGGAATTGGTTTTTGAATAAATTGAAATGGATTGAAATCCAATTCAGAGGGTTGTATGTAAATGCAAGTTGATCATAAAAGAAAGGTAAATGAATTAAATTAAGATAGTTAAAGCATATGTCACTCTTATTGAAGTGAATATGAATTGAAAATAACAAACTTGCATGCAATCATTTGTGTGAAATAAAATGGAATAGAATTAAGTATAAATTGAGTTGAAATCAATTTAAATTGGTTATAAAACATAAGTACTTGTTTATTCACATAGATCTCTTCAAATTGCAAAGAATAAATTATCATTTGATGTAAATGGAAGTAATTAAAATGCTATGAATTGATAGGAGTAAAATAAATTGATTTTGAGACCAATTGAATTAAATATGAGTTCAGTTTGCTTAAAAATAAATTAAATGTAAGCGATTGAGTTTTAAACCATTCAAATTGAGGAAGTTGTATACGAATGGATTGAAAACCATTCAAATTGAATGAAAGTGGATTATAAATTAATTAAAAGATGAATTAGTATGAAAACTAAATAAATTGCTTACGGAAAGTGTTTGGTGTACATTTCTTTTAGAATTCATGTGTTTAACTATTGCAAATAAGTGAAATGTAGTTAAACTTCATATATATGGCACTTACATGTTTAAATTGAGTAAGTACAGGTACCTGGAAGCCGTATGGCTGGATTTGGTTGCGCTAAATGCTAAAATTATAAGCCGCTTGCTTAAAAATGCTAAATAAGGTACGCCTACGCAATAAAAATAGGAAATATGAACTGTTTTTGGTTTTTCAGACCGTGTGGGTCGATGTATATATATTTATATCTTTTGTCAAATTGCAAAAGCTCCTCCGTACAAAGAAGACTCTGCCAAAATTTTCCGAAAATTTTGGGAGTTAGAAATTTTTTGAAATTTTTGGAAAATTTTGTTAACAACAAAACGATTTCAAACTGGGAATTGAAATAAATTAATAAATGAGACTAATTTAAAATAATGACATGAATTAGTTATAATAGAAAATAAAATTTCAAATATTCAGAATTGAAGATAAATTGAATTCATATGGAAATGGAAAAATCAATTTGAATAGAAACAGATATAAAATAAAGTGATAAGATGAAAATAAATATAAGAAACACATAAAATGCTTATACTAATTTAAGTAAGCAATGATAAATTCTTAATTGGAAATTGAATATTATAAATATAATCTTAGTCAATATTTGAATGAATAAATATTGACAAATTGTAAGAAAGTCGATAAAATGTTTTCGGAATGTTGTGAATGGATATTAGTGCTAAGCAAATATTATAAAAGGAAATGGAAAATTGATTATGATTTCAGAAGATAAATTTGAATTGCTCGACAAAAAGGTATGTGTTTAAATTTCTGTGAAATTTAATTGGGTTTTTGGATCTAGCCACTTGGCCTTTTGTTTTCTTTTTGGATTTGGAAGGCCGTAGGGCCATTTTGTAGTTGTACCGAGCTAGCCGCGCAAAGGAGACGCTGATAAAAAAAAATCTGAAATTTAGGGAGTTAGAAAAATTTTGAGAAAATTTTGATAATTCAAAATTTGGTTTAAATTGAAATTTGAATAATTGAGAAAATAGTATTGGTTGCAAATTATGGGAGAGTTTGGGAAGTTAGTAAGAAAGGTAATGGGTCTTTTATTAAAAAGATAGTTGGTAGGATATTGAATTGTTGGTTTTGGAAAAATAATAACGGGTATTGGACCGTTCTTCTTAAACAAGTAATTTCGGGGACGAAATTCTTTTAAGGGGGAGGAATGTGACGATTCGGAATTTTCGAGCATTTAAAATCGGAATATTTAATTGATTTTAAATATTCAATAAAGTAATTTTAACTTGAATTACGAATATCACAATTTATTTGATAATTGAATTATTAAATTAAATAAGTGAAGTTGGGTAAATTGTTGAATCTGGAGTTTTAAGCCTATTAAAAATAACTTGGAGGCTTATAAAATTTATATTAATAATACTGAAGATAATAAAAGTGTTAAAATCTAATTTAACAATGATTTGTTCAGCTTTGAAATTTCATCGTTTAAATTGAATTTTAAAATAGCCTTCCGAGGCACAGTCTCGGAATTCAACGAAACCAGTTCCATTGGGTCTGTAATATTGAATTACTATCGGATTTCAAATTTCTTAGCTTTTGGAGTTGTTGTGTGAGCGTACAATATATAAACGCGTTGAAAATTGATAATTATCTAATGAAATTTAATTTAATTGGTCAAGCTTCTTGTATACGCCATCTCATATTCATTTTAACACGCTACTCTTATCTTCCATCGCACACTTCTCGTTCCTTCTAAAATTTGCTAATTCCTTCCTCGTTTATTCAATTCAATTCCAGTCACTATCAAACGAAAAAATATATTAATGGTCGATGCTTCGAATCGTTCGAGTATGGACGAAACCCTTTTTTTTCTTTTCTAAACCCCAAATCGAAACCCTCAGAAAGAAAAAAAAGGGCCGCTTCCTCTGTTTAAATCTAATTCGAGATCTACCTAAAAACACGAATTCATTCGTATAAGAAAAATTAAACCCTCCTCGTTCAATTGAAATCATCGCGTGTTTCCTCCATGAGTCAATCGAGAGGATCGATGTGACGACCCCTAAACTCGATGCTCGATAAACGACATCAAATTCGCATCGTCGGAGCTTATAACAACATCAGATAAATATAAAACAGCAGAACAAAATGAATATCATACATGCATCACACATACAACATCAACGTAATATCCATACTACATCAGAGTATATAATACATACACCACAACTCCAAATACAACATCATGATAATACAACTGTGATAATATATCCAAAAGTCCTCAAATGAAAGAGGTGATAACGAACTTCCAAAAGCTAAATACCTGAAATCTCCAAAAGCTCCTAAGATATCTCCAAAGCAAAAGCTCCGAAATACGGAAAATCTGCTACTAGGCTGCCCGAGTAAAAATTATGGGCACCCAGAGTTTAGGAAAGAAAACAATAAACTCTAGGTCAGTCATGGGACTGGTATGAGTAAACAAAAACAATCGCTTTCAAAGAAACTAGATTTATAAAAGAATTTTGGTATGCTTTTTAAAAAAAATGGAACTACCATAAGACCTCCCACCACACACACAATGCAAACGCAGAATTGGAGGAGATTTCTTCTTATGATAGTCAAATATGCTTGGTACGGAGAAATTTCTTTGATATTATTACTAGTGCATAGTGTAGAAAGCATTTTCGAAAATAGAATATTAATCTTAGCCAGCATAGACATTCCGAACTATGCCTACTATAGCTACCATCTAAACAGTGGTGACCACCATAAGTAAATGGCAGGTTCTACAACTAAAACCGTACAAGTTTTCGTATTGGGAATTTGATTTCCAACAATGGTCAGGCTAAGGAACTTCCTGGGCCACATGGGTACGTCTCTGGAGGGACGACCCGAGAACCTAACCAGATCTCTACCAACACAAGGCTGGGTTACCCCTAACTGTGTAACTACTGACACGAGTATGCCATCCCCCGATTGTAACCAACCTTTATCCGGGGCCCCAGCAACAAATCACAAAGTAATATATATATATATATATATATATATATATATATATATATATATATGCGATAACAACATCAGTTAAGTATCTGGGCTTCATACCATGATACCACTTCTATCCAGAAGGAAATGCACATACCCTAAGGGGTGCTACCCCCAATAACCTTGCCGCATCTTTCCTGTTTCGACCATTCCAGGGTGTGAGGTTCGACGAAGTCTCGTCCACAAAGCTACGCTTCTCACAAAGCCATGCTTTGATCAACAAATGATCAGCAACACTCAGCATGCCACATTACCAAATTGGGAATATATTGCTGATAACCTTCAACTACATAACCTCTGAGCTCGTACGTCTCAGAGAAGGGTGTTAAGCTAAAAGAATAAATTCTCCGCCACCAACAGAAATGTATTTGAAAGAAATTGGCTTTATATCTCAAATGTAATGTCAGACATACAATCCATACAAGTCTGTTATGGGTTTGAACAGAACCGAAGGCACTTCCAAAGAAGTCCTTGCAATCCGGGTATTCACAATCCCGATCGGACTTCCCATCACTTAGGGAATCTCTATACCGGAGCAACTCAGTGTGGAGACAATCGATAGGTCATCCTATCGTTCTCGCAAATGCCCGGTCTTCAACACCGGTCTTCAAATGCTATCCATAACATCGTATCACATATTCGGAATGGGTTATACGACACAAAGGTCCTTTCCCGGCTAATTCGAATATTGAGTGTCAAATTTTAAAACATGTGGATGTTATTCACAAAAATTCACAGGTTCGATGTGGGTTTCGGATAACAAACTGAAATCTGATTCCCTGTCGCATCGAAGTTTAAATGCCGTTTTACGGGAAACAGGGTTTTCACATCAATACAGAACAAACCACGATCACAGTGCAGTACATGGTAATTACATCACACAGTATCATAAATAGAACATAAATATCAATATAGTGCACAGCAATAGTTACGTATTTTCCAATTGGTTTAAATAAATTTATCACCAAATTATTTTAAATCAATGATAAGAATTTGAATAAATAATTTAAACCTTGATTAACTCGTTTTATTGTTTCAAAATTAGTTATTTAAATTAACCGCTAAATTTGATTTGTCGATTTTTAATTTATCCAGATAACTAATTCTTAATTTATAAATTGATTTGAACACTTAATGGTTTATTAATCAATTTAATTATAAATTGTATGTCATTCTTAATTTTTAAAATCATTTATTAATACAAATTAATTACCTTAATTATCATTTGAAAATCTGCTTTACACTTTAGAAATCAATTTATTGTTACATTGAAAATTTTAATGTAAATTAATTTCAGTTCTTATTTTAAATTAAATTACTTAATTTAATTATTAATTAAGGTTTTATAAGCATTGATACTTATATACTTACATAGTAAATAACTTAAACAAATTTTCACTTAACATTACTCAACATGGTTCAATTTAACAGTTTTGAACTTTACAAATTTAGGCTTAACCCACCTTTAAAACACACCCGAGTAAACTATGCAAATGACTTGAGCCAAACTCGAGTGTTTCCAGAAATCTCCCACGTCCCTTCCCTTTCTTCCCCATTCCCTGTTTCTTCTTCTTTCTTTATTTTTTTTCTTTTTTTAAAACTCAAGTGTAACTGCTGAAAACAATTCACTCGAACTCGTGTCATTCTCGAGTCACTTAACCCATACGCTCGAGAATCCTTCGAGTTGAAAACAACCCACGAAGTCGCTGCACACCCGCGCCACCGTGCACGTGCACATCATCGCGGCGCCACTCCGGTGGCCATTGCGATCACCAGCAAGTCGAGAGATCCATGTAAACACGAAATCAAAACCCAATTCAAGGCCATTGTTCCAAATCAAGGTTTGGCATTTAAATCGAAAAATCTGCAGTTAACATCCCCCGCCAAAACGTCTCGCCGCCGCACCTCAGACCAGCAGTGACGCCATAACCTCGGCCACGTCACGTCAACACCCTAAACTCCCTTCCCCCATCGTCGCGTGCAACTCGATCACTCCTAGGTGATGAAATCATCCCGTGTTCTACCCATTGTAAAACTCAGGGTTGAACCCTAACTTCAACTCGTTCGAACAATTCTGGTGTTTGAAAATTAATTCAACAATTTTCCCAACATCTTAGATGTTCGAGGATGCTTTAGTACAAATTTCAAAATTTACTTATGATCCGATTATCAGGAATTTAGAAAAATACAAATTGATCAAAATTTCAAACTACTCTTGAAACACTTCATTAAAAATCTTCATTATTGTTTTAAAAATCATAGATTTTAGTATAGATTCAGATTATAATCTTGAATTAATATTTTTCAACAATTAATTTTTATCAAATTTAGTTGAACACCTGTAAACAATATTACAGCGATGATAACTTATAAACATGGTTTATATCAGCTTCTAAAATCTTAACTTAAGTTTAAAACATCTTGTTTAAATGAAAACTTAAGGCTAAACAATGATTTTGAAGAAAATACATTTTTTTGAGTTTAAAAAAATGTTCAACTCTGTAATCCATAACAGAGACATACAGGTTATTCAATATTACACAGGGCAAAACATATATATACACAAACTATATTCACAGATATATCTACATATAAGCAACTATTTTATACTTTAAAACATTTAAGAAAATAAGTTACTCACTTTGTAATATGGATGAACAGAGACTAAATTTGTTTTGCAGCTACAGTTTGATCCTTCTCCTCTTTTTCTTTTTTCAGTAATTTTTTTTCAACTTTGAAATATAAAGTGATGTCTTCTTTTCTTTTATTTATTTTTATTTTTTTGTTTACTATCTTGGTTTTCTGATCTTTGTTAATATTTGTTGAACGAATGAAGCGGAGGCAATATTCTAGTATATAAAGAAGAGGTGCAAATCAATATAATACTGAGCATCTTTCTTTTATATAATTATTTTATACAAGCTTTGTACTTTATAACTATTTGCACACTTTTATCAGAGAATTTTTTTTCTTCTTTCTTACTATTTCGAATTGACTTGTTCATGGGCTGAGTTGTAATGCATTTAATGAAAGCATGTTCTGTTTTAATTTGATTTTTATAAGTACATTTTTATATTTTTTTTTGTTGACTAAACCAACTTAATTTCAGCTGAGAGGATTTTTACTTTGAGCTAGAGGTGATGGCATTTAATGCCCATGCTTCCTTCCTTGTCTACATGCATATTAAATTAAGCTTTGTATGTACTCATTTGCTTTGTTTATAGGCTGAGATGATATTGCATTGTACATGTAGGTATAATACTATTGTTAATATTGACTAAACCCATGCTGAAGAGTAACAGCATTAAATGCAAGCATTAAATGAACGTATGTCGCTTTGTGAATTTATAGCATGTTGTGTTCATGCTTTATCTTTTGATAAAAGCTGTTTTGTTTTGCTTTCCAGTAAGTACTATTTTCTTATTTTATTTTATTTTCTATTAAGATACTTACTTTCTTATTTAATTTGCAGGCTCTTGTTTTATTCTTTTTGCAAGTATTATTTTATTTTGTTTTGCTAAATCATTTGTATGTATATAGTTTATGGATGAAGAGTAAATACCTTCTTGCTTACTTTGTTTCCTATTCTTTATTTGTTTACGGCAAACTTATTTTATTTTTGTAAGACTAAATCTTGTTTTGTTTGGTTAACTTGTTTCTTATTTTACTTTTGTTAAAAGAAAATTTGTTTTAGCTATTAACATTTAATAACTATGTGCTTTTATCACAATATTTGTTTTAGTTCTATTAAAAGTTTTTAATTATAACATTAAATTTGTTCATATTTTATTTTATTGTTGTAAACAATTTCTTGTTGATAAGTGTTGTTTTCTTTAATTATTATTTTTATTATTTATTTAAAATAAACTATCAATTATTTATTTAATTCCTTATTACTTCGTAATATCAATCTTAACAATATTTTATTTTTCTTAAAATTTCACAATTTAAATTTTAAAGGTTCAAAAAAAATTACTAAATTTAATTTAACAAAATTCCAGGATGTTACAATATCCTCTCCTTAAGAAAATTTCATCCTCGAAATTGAAAGAGAGAGAAAAGCAAACAAAGAATATACGAATTTAGAAAAATAACGAAATGGCTTACAATTTAAGCCGAGATGTCTATTCTGCAATTGGGATATGATTTCTTCATATTATCTTCAGTCTCCCAAGTACAGTCCTTTGGATCGCCACTCCATTGAACCTTAACCAATTTCACAACTTTGTTCCTCAATCGCTTCTCATCACGATCAACAATTTTTATCGGTTCTCTTTTAACTGCCAAGTTAGGAGTGATTTCAAGATCCTGCTGAGCAGCTTCTTCAATAATATCATCTGGATTGTGCAAATACTTCCGAAGATTAGAAATGTGGAACACGTCATGCACGCTAGACAACCAGCTGGGTAGCTGCACTCGATATGCTTGAGGACCGATCCTTTCCAGGATAGGAAAAGGAACAATATAATGCATTGCTAACTTTCCAGTTTTCCCGAATCTCAATACACCCCGCATCGGAGATACTTTCAAAAATACAGAATCTCCAACTTGAAATTCCAAATATCTTCTTCGAAGGTCATAATAGCTCTTCTGACGGCTTTGGGCAGTTAATAATTTCTTTTGAATAAAATCAACCTTCTCCGTGGCTTCTTTAATCATGTCTGGTCCAAGGACGAGTCTGTCACCTGATTCGATCCAGCATGTAGGTGATCGACACGGACGACCATATAAAGCTTCGAAAGGAGCCATTTCTATACTGGCCTGATAGCTGTTATTATATGAGAATTCAACCAGATGCAAATGGTCCTCCCAAGAACCGCCAAAATCGAGAATACAAGTACGCAAAAGATCTTCTAGAATTTGGTTAACCCTTTCAGTCTGCCCATCAGATTGTGGGTGATAAGCGGTACTGAAATTTAATTTCGTTCCCAAAGCGTCTTGGAATGCCTCCCAAAATCTACTAGTGAAGATCGGGTCAACATCACTCACTATACTGCTGGGAATACCATGGAGACGAACAATTTTCTTTATATATATACCTGCCAAGCTTGCTGCGGTCCGAGTGGATTTCATTGGAATAAAGTGAGTAGTATTGGTTAGACGGTCCACTATAACCCAAATTGCTTCATTTCCCTTCTTGGTTCGTGGCAATCCGTCGATGAAATCCATCGATACTTGATCCCATTTCCATTTCGGTACTTCTAAAGGCTAAAGTAAACCGGCCACTTTCTTTTGATCGCTCTTGATTCGCTGACAAGTAGCACAGTGACTTACATAAATCGATATGTCTCTTTTCATCGTCTTCCACCAGAAAGTTCTTTTAATATCTCTATACATTTTATTAACTCCTGGATGGATGCTGAGTTTTGATTTGGGGCATTCGTCCAAAACTTCACGTTTCAGATCAGGGAAGTCTGGAACACAAATCCTGCATTTTAATCTTATTACCCCGTTATTATCCATCTCAAAACTAGTGTCTTCTCCTTGGCAAATTCTTTTATAAATTCCCCGAAGAAACTCATCTTCATATTGCTTGCTCGAAATCTTCTTAAGAAGGGTAGGAGTGATAACTAGATGAGCAAGAATAGCGTGTTTCCTACTTAAGGCGTCTGCCACTACATTGGCCTTTCCCGGCGTATACAGAATATCTAGGTCATAAGATGCCAGAAATTCCAACCAATGTTGCTGTCGCAAATTCAGATCTTTCTGGGTGAAGAGATATTTCAAGGATTTATGGTCGGTGAATAATTCCAAATTTTCACCTAAAACAAAGAGAGTTTATTAAGTATATCTCTTTTGTTAATTTCATAAATTGTTAAGAAAGCCGAAAAGATTCTTACCCAGAAGATAGTTTCGCCAGATTTTTAAAGCGAAAACAACAGCCAAAAGCTCCAAATCATGTGTTGGGTAGTTTTTCTCGTGCGGACATAATTGTCTACTCGCGTAGGCAACTACCACTACTACAAAACAGACCATTTGCATCGGTTGTTTACCCCCCTTTTGCATCAGTTCAACAACCGATGCATATGCAACCGATGCAACAGGCTTAACACTTTTGCATCAGTTCTGAAACCGATGCAAAAGGGTCCTTTTTGCATCGGTTGTTACTAACAACTGATGCAAAATATCATGGTTGGTTGCTTGAACACAGACCCCATGTTGCATCGGTTGTAATGAAAACCGATGCAACCAATCCCTCTATTGCATCGGTTTTTTATAACAACCAATGCAAGCTAATCCCTCTATTGCATCAGCTATTTATACCTGATGCAAAAAAGTCATTCTCAGAAACCATCATTACAGTACTCAAATAGGCTATATATATATTATTGATTATAACAAACAATTATTGCATGCAATATTACTATCATTCAAAATTAAATTTGATGGGAAATACATAATCAGATTTAATAATTCTACAAAAGAATGAAAAACATAAATAAATTCTAAAGAAAAATAAAATTAGAGGCATGAAATGGAAAAGTTACAACTGATATACTTGTCTAGAATCAATCAACCAAATATGACTGAACTGTATGAAGGTAGTATCAATGTTGGCCAAGGAATTAGCAAGCATTGTAAATGAGGGTATTCCACAAGCTGTTTCTTGTATTGCTGTCTATAAATGAACGAACATATGGCTCCCTTCCAAGATAATCTCTTATAATTTCATTTGGGTCTTTAGCTCCTCCTAGTGCCAGCACCTGCATATGTATAGTTTAGCTGTTAGCCACTCCCAAAGAACTGAATGAAGAAGAAAACTGCCAATACATTACAAATCAAAATGTAAATATAAAAATTTGGACATTTTAATATTCCACACTAAACGAATTTTACATTTGAATATTCCACACTAAACGAATTTTAAATATAAAAATACGCACTAAAGAAACATAGTTCGGTGGAAGTGAGCCGCAAAATTCAATGGAAGGTACACACATTCATCCCTTTCCACGTTAACCAATCAAAAGAATAATATCAAATAGAATATTGGAATTCCATCTACAACAACATAACTTAAGCTCTCCAATCATTTATACAGTATATGTATTGTCAACTAACAGTAACTTTAACTACGTATTGCTAGTGTTTGAATATGTTAGTAAGATTTGGACCAGATGTACCTCTACAAATGTTAAGACACAGCTGCAGAACCCTATCGAAATAATTGCATGCGTGCCTACATATATTTATACATGTTAATCAAAAAGATAAACATTAGTGGAACATGGATATGAACCTAGCAAATACAGAGTCCACACATGGAAATTTTTAAAGCATTGGTTCATATTCACTGAATTTCCCTGGACAACAAAATTGGGAGATCGAAATACAAAGCAACACCTGCAAACCACATGCTCCTCTTTAGTTCTTATCGAAATTCTTCAAGATAACAGCTACTCATCTGCTTAGCTGGCTATTTTTTTAACATGTATTTTTTCATGATGTTTGTACAGGCGTACACGATATTTGTGTAGCACAGATCATTGAAGAGTGAGACATTCCGTATTCAAATACTTAAATGCTTGTTATTATTTATCATTAATTTGGAATCGGTTGTTATTGTTTTAATTTGTCCTTGAAAATAAAAATGGCACCCAATTAATAATTGTTGCTTTTGGAAAATAAAATATAAAAAGGCACACCGCATTATAATTTTCTTATAATTTAACAATTGAACTAGTATATTTTCACGTACCAGAGTTACTAGCAAAGGATGGACAAATGACAATGTGCAAAGCTTGCGTCTTAAAACTTAAAATTGAACTGACCATTGCACGTAATATGATATATAATCGACATGAAAAGATATAAGGATTTAATAATGCTACGTATACCTAAAGGTCTGAATACAATGTCATTTCAAAACAAAGTTAGTTTTATCAATTTCAAAAGGTTAATAAGAAAGTGACCTCGGAGTACTTCTTCCATCCAAGAAAAAAAAAATTGACACTGTTGTCTCTGCGTCTGTGAACTGAATTAATGCCTGCATAACATTGTACATAAATATTTAGTCATTTTAGATCTTTCCATAATCAATTTAATTCTGTACAACCAAAAAAACTGAATAACCTAAAACCCTACAACCATTTCGAAAGCAGAAATTTTGTGAACAAATCCAAATGAGCCAACCCCCTTCCACAATCTCCTCATTTCCATAGCATATACAACGAGGCAAAAAGAAGCAGCAGGGTATTAAAAGAGACATATAAAATCATTAAGAAAAGGAGGCACGGCCAACAAATCAAATAGCATAGCAAACGCACTAAAATAAAGCAACGGAAAAATATGAATACGTGACCAACTCAAGGCAATAAGATGAGGAACGTACGTAACCAATTTCTAGGCTACAGGTAGCAACTGATAATGTGTGACAAAAACTCAAAGCACTGGACAAAAATATAAAGTGTGCATGACCTTGTTTCATGCAGTAGGTCTAGTGACGCATGAAATAAAACGAAAATGAATTCATACATAGGCAAAAGGCAGCCAACCACACAATACATGTCTGGGACTTACTAATTATTAAAGTAATTGAAAGATTCTCCAGTGACAGGGCAACAAATACATAACAATGTCAAAGTATTAGGAAAACTGAAGAACGTGCCAAGGGAAATCAAGATAACAAAACAACACTATTTATAAAGAAAGATTTGCACTTAGGTACATGCAAATATGGTCAATTGTGCATAGAAAGGGAAGTACAAACTATGGAAACAAAGTAAAGGTAGCAAGCAGTGGGGATGCAACATAGTTAATTGATCTGTAACATAGTTAATGAGTTTCAATATTTCCTCAAATTCAGTATTTCATCTGGAAAGCAATTTAAAAGTTGGAGAAAAAGAACTTCGAGATATTAAGTTGCGACCGATTATCAGCTAATAAGCTGATGGTATAGTTGGTTGAATTAATTGCCACGCATTACTGCACCAAACATTTTTCTTCTTCTTATACACGAGGAAAGTGTGAGATGCACAAAAACTGACAGTCACTAAGAAATTAATTCCCTGTGCTAAACTAATGCAAGTAAAATTGATATCTGATTGTAATTTTATATTCTTTTACTAGATGATGGTAACGATCTCGTGTTTGATATTATTATTCCATATGTAAGCATATATTGTTCTTATTATACTCATATATATTAGAGTAAGATGCTACAACTTGATATTCTTTTTATTATATATAAATCGTATATTATAGTAGAATATAACAATCCACCCTGATTGCATATACGTTAACCATAACAGTTGCCGTCCTCATGTTGAATCATTGGAACCGTGAAAGTAAACAAATTATTCTACACTAGTAAGGTATGCTATTCGGGAAATGACAGGTAATGAATCCTCATCAAATAGGCAAGCACTATGCATTTTTAATTTAATCATATTTTGGCCAGTGCAAACAATCCAGGCCTTGGATAAATATAATCATTCTAATACACGGATAATTAATCAATATTACTAAAATCAATAAACGTAAGAAGGAATATACCATAAAACCATTTACAAAATTTGTATAACTGATTAATGATTTTATGGTCAAGCAGGAATTCAGGTTTTGCAATTAGCATACTTGGTAGCCCTGATAACTTGTACTATAAACGGTTTTATGGAGTCAGGAAGCGCTGATCAAAAATAAAAAAGGACGAGGGATGATGCATAAAAAGGAAATCAAATCCACGTGCACGATTCTTCTCAGGTACCAACACTTGTGTGCCCAGCGTCCAAAATAAGGCAAGCCCTATACATCGTATGTCATCCTAGAAGTTCAAACCACTTTAGTTTGTACCGTTTCAATTCTAAAACGTAAGGTAATATCTAATTACCTTGTTACAGTTTGATAGCTTCAATTATTTAGATTTGGATGATGATTTGACGACCGCACTTCTAATGCTTATTTTTAATAGAAAAATTAAGTTGTCCTAGTGTGTTTATTCTCCGGATAAATTCATTTGGTCTTTGACAGTGCTAGCATTTTTACTAAGTTATTTGTTGCACCAGTAGATGGAAAGGGATGTATTAGTGCTAAAAAAATTATAAAAGAAGGTGATTGACTATATCAGAGTTAAGACAGGGGACATCCACTTGTGGAAATGCCTATATAAATCAAACTTTACAATCTCAAACTGGAACATTGGGATCAGGAAGCACTGAATAGGATTGCAAACATAATTAGAATGCCTACTTGAACAGACACCATAACTGCATCAAGGAAATGAACAAATTATTCTAGGATTCTAGTAAGTGTTAATATTAAAATAAATTACCCGAAACTGTTAATATGAAGACTAATAGGGGAGATAACTGCACTATCAAAATTGACTATGAATTTAAACCTTATATATGTGAGCATCGTCAATGTTTTGGTCACTAAACTGTGAAATACAGTAAAAACAGACCAAATAGGCAACATACGCAACAAGGTTTGAAATCACAATCAAATACTACTACAACTAAACCAAAATTATTCCCCAATAGTCAACAAAAACAACAACCCCCCTCCCAATCAAATTCCTCTACAACTTCCAACCCAGTAAACTCAAAAGAGATAAATGAAAACAGCCTAGAGCCACATACTACAACCTCTACTGCACAATGGCAACAAGTAGGCAAACAAAGTGTGTCAAAGTAGAGTAACCCAGAAAGATCTAATGAAATAGGGAATTCAAGCACCAGAAAACTGCAAAATAATGAAGAGCAATATAAGAATGACAATGTTAAACAAAAATACGGGAAAGTTTTACTACTAATAATAAGTTCCAAATATTTAGCTCATCCAAGGAAGAGGACAATACTGATCAGCCTACTCAATCTGAATATGAGGAATTCTGCCATGCACAAGAAGAATTTGTTAATGAGACTAACTTTATTGACAATATAGCACAAAATTTAGTAAAGCAAGGGAAGGACCAAGTTCCAGAACCAAAAGAACGTTGTTTTGTGTTCCTTCAAATGAATGAAGATGCTGTATAGGGGGTGGATTGACCATTAAAAGAGCTTTTATTCACCATTGTGTTCCTTCAAATAACCGATTACAAAATTAAAATAAAAAATATCTCTGTCCAACTGTCTTTAAATTAATTCATAAAAACATCTATGTTAGAAGGCTTACTCGAGTATGAACCATCAAGGCGGTTTACTGCTCATGAAGCTCTATGGCATCCTTTCTTCATAAAGAGACGTCGCTCAAGGTCTTAAAGTGGAAATTTTGCTTCTAACTTGATGATATTGACAATTGATTTTTTAAGCCTGCTTTGCAAAATGAAGAACGGATTAAGCCATGCCGTCGAAGATGAAGTATTTATTGCTACATTCTCAAATAACTGATTTTTTTGAGGATTTCGATTTGGGAGGAACTGCTAATTTGATTTGCTAATTTGATTTCAATTGAACGGAAATAAAAGATGCTTTTGTTTTCTTCCTAACGGGTTACAGTGAGTAGTGGAGGGATAAATGAAAGCTAAGCGGGAAATGAAAAGCCAAGGGGAGGGAAAATGAAAGTTGGAGTAGCAAACCAATGGAAAATGAATGCAAACTAATGTAGTTGCATCGGTTGAATTTAAAACCGATGCTACAAAAACTATTTGCACGTACCAATTGCATCGGTTGTTGGTGACAACTGATGCAAATTTGATTTTTTATTACCTATTGCTTTTCACGTACCAATTGCATCGGTTATTAAGATAGAACTGATGCAAATAGTTCTATTCGCATCAGTTTTTACTTCAACTGATGCAAATGAGGCGAAGCAATATGCACTTTTTGTACTAGTGTACTTTCCCATTCTGCATTAATACTGCACCTACCCCATCACCACACGCAGCAGTATAGACAGATAAGCCTTGGTTCCTGTTAATGATAGCGAGAACAGGAGCAGTAGTCAATCTCTTTTTCAGTTCCTGGAAAGCTTCATCACATTTTGGAGTCCAAACAAATTTAGCATTCTTCATTGTTAGCTTAGTTAATGGGCTAGCCAACTTAGGAAAATCCTATACAAACTTTCTATAATATCCCGCTAAACCCAAAAAACTTCGAACTTCTCTAGGAGTAGTGGGTTGCTTCCAGTCCATAATTGCAGAAATCTTGCTTGGATCAACAGAAATTCCTTCTTTATTAACAATGTGACCGAGAAATCTGACTTCATTGACCCAAAAGTGACATTTGGAAAATTTTGCATATAGGATATTTCTCCTCAAAATCTCTAAAACGATTCTAAGATGCTCGGCATGCTCCTCTTCAGTCTTGGAATAGATCAAAATATCATCAATGAATACGCACAAATTTATTCAATACTTCCCGGAACACACGAGTCATAAGATCTACAAAGTATGCTGGAGCATTGGTTAGCCCAAAAGGCATGACTAACCATTCGTAGAACATATCAGGACCCCTAAAGGCAGTTAAACGAACACAATCCTCAGCTATTCGCAGCTGATGGAACCCTTGGGCAAGATCCATCTTTGAAAAGAAACGAGCGCCATGAATTTGATCGAATAGATCGTCAATTCTTGGTAGAGGGAATTTGTTCTTAAGAGTTTGTTTATTGAGATCGCGGTAATCTACACACAATCTCAAAGATCCGTCCGATTTAGCCACGAACACAACAGCTGAACCCCATTCGGAAACACTAGAGCAAATCAATCCTTTCTTTACCAAATCTCGAGTTTGATCAACTAATTCTATTTTTTCCCTAGGTGCCATTCTGCGACTTGCGTGAACAACAGGACGGGCGTTAGGTACTAAGTTAATTCGGAATTCTATTTCTCTGCGTGGAGGTAAGGATTTTACTTCTTCAAATACGTCAACAAATTCCCGAACAACAGGTATAGACTACAAACTGGGGTTAGGATATCCCAAAGTATACATCAATCTATCTCTCTTTGGACTCGGATCCTCACAAGAGATTTCAAATTTCCAAAGTTTTTTTTGACTAAAACTGTCCGACTATTACAATCCAATTTAGCTTCGTATCTCGATAACCAGTCCATCCCGAGTAAAATTTCAAATTCATTAAATTCGAGGATATAAAGGTTGATAGGAAATTGATAGCAAGTATATGAAATAGGAGCTCTCTTACAATATAAACAAAGATTTGCGGGACCTCCAACCGGATTTTTCACGCAAACAGGATCGTCGACAAATTTAGTTTTAAGTTCTAATTCATTTACGGTTTATTGAGAGATAAAGCTATGTGAAGCTCCTGTATCAAATAAAACTCTAACAGTTCTATCATAAATAGTAAGGTTACCTTCCAAAACACCTTTTCCTTTATCTGCTTTCGAAGAGGAAGGGTCTTTCTTTATCGTATAAACATTTGCCACCTGTGTTTGCTTCATTACCGGGCAATCTTTAACGAAATGTCCAGGCTTGTGGCAATTATAGCATTCTTTAGCTCTTTGATCATTCCTTGCACGTTGTTCCTTCTTAACTTGCTTCTTCGGTTTTGTGCAGCTGTTTGAATAATGGCCCTTCTCCAAGCAATTATAACAAGTGACATTTTCTGCAGCGCTTCCTTGAATGCTCTTCTTTTTCTCGTTGCCCTGCCATGGTTTCCTGCCTCCAAATTTCCGCTTCTTCCAATTTTGATTGCCCGAATTTCCTTTCTCTACCGGGGCTTCTTGCATATCAAGTATAGCATATCTGTACCCCATATCAACTAAATCTGAAAAAGATTCCTTAACGTGGCCCGTCATTCTTTCGTGGAATTTCTTATTCATTTCGCGAATGAATCTTTCCTTCATCTTTAAAGGCGTATTCACCAATTCGGGACCAAAACGAGACAATTCATTAAATCTGTTCAGATACTCCTTGAATGATAAACTTCCCTGCTTCAGGTCCATAAATTCCTGGTAAATTCGAGAAATTCCATCTGATGGAAGATATCGCTTCTCAAACACTTCTTTGAATTTTTCCCAAGAAAACTCGTCTTCTGGCTTATCTACCGTGATTGTCTCCCACCAGGCTGAGGCTTCATCTTGAAGTTACAAAGAAGCTATGAGTCGCTTCTGATCGTCTTCCAATTTTAGCCCTCTAAAGATTTTCTCACATGATCTTATCCAGGCTTGAGCTTCAACAATCGTCTCCTTGCCGGTAAACGGCTTACCACCAAGCCTTGAGAAATTCTTATATAAGTCAGCCAGATTCGGCTGTTGCTGAACTGCTGCTATTGCTGTTGGGTGATCTTGATCAGGTGTTGTGGCACTTCCTTGACCCCTAACTCTTCCCCTTCCTCCGCTCATTCTTACTATCTGTAATTAGTAAGAAAATTGATTTAAATACACGAACGAAATATCTTAAGGAATATCAGTAGTAAAAAGAATAGACTAATAAAATTTGAAGTTCCAGTCTTGGTTATACTCATTCTAGGGTATACTTCACCCTATCTCTAATGAGCCATCTAATGTGTTATACTCCATAGCTAAGTTCTTACTCAACCAACAGCTTTGATACCCCTTGTGACGACCCCTAAACTCGATGTCTGATAAACGACATCAAATTCGCATCGCCGGAGCTTATAAAAACAGCAGATAAATATAAAACAGCGGAACAAAATGAATATCATACATGCATCACAGATACAACATCAACATAATATCCATACAACATCAGAGTATATAATACATACACCACAACTCCAAATACAACATCATGATAATACAACTGTGATCATATATCCAAAAGTCCTCAAATGAAAGAGGTGATAACGAACTTCCAAAAGCTAAACACCTGAAATCTCCAAAAGCTCCTAAGATATTTCCAAAGCAAAAGCTCCAAAATACGGAAAACCTGCTACTAGGCTGCTCGAGTAAAAATTATAGGCACCCAGAGTTTAGGAAAGAAAACAATAAACTCCAGGTCAGTCATGCGACTGGTATGAGTAAACAAAAACAATCGCTTTCAAAGAAACTAGATTTATAAAAAAAAATCGGTATGCTTTTAAAAAAAAGTGGAACTACCATAAGACCTCCCACCACACACACAATGCAAATGAAGAATTGGAGGAGATTTCTTCTTATGATAGTCAAATATGCTTGGTACGGAGAAATTTCTTTGATATTATTACTAGTGCATAGTGTAGAAAGCATTTTCTAAAATAGAATATTAATCTTAGCCAGCATAGACATTCCGAACTATGCCTACTATAGCTACCATCTAAACAATGGTGACTACCATAAGTAAATGGCAGGTTCTACAACTAAAACCGTACAGGGTTTCATATTGGGAATTGGATTTCCAACAATGGTAAGAAAAAGGAACTTCCTGGGCCACGTGGGTACGCCTTTGGAGGGACGACCCGAGAACCTAACCGGATCTCTGCCAACACAAGGCCGGGTTACCCCTAACTGGGCAACTACTGACACGAGTATGCCATCCCCCGGTTGTAACCAACCTTTATCTGGGGCCCCAGCAAAAAATCACAAAGTAATATATATATATATATATATATATATATATATATCTGCAATTTCAACATAAGTTAAGTATCTGGGCTCCATACCATGATACCATTTCTATTCAGAAGGAAATGCACATACCCTAAGGGGTGCTACCCCCAATAACCTTGCTGCATCTTTCCTGTTTCGACCATTCCGGGGTGTGAGGTTCGACGAAGTATCGTCCACAAAGCTACGCTTCTCACAAAGCCATGCTTTGATCAACAAATGATCAGCAACACTCAACATGCCACATTACCAAATTGGGAATATATTGCTGATAACCTTCAACTACATAACCTCTGAGCTCGTACGTCTCAGAGAAGGGTGTTAAGTTAAAAGAATAAATTCTCCGCCACCAACAGAAATGTATTTGAAAGAAATCAGCTTTATATCTCAAATGTAATGTCAGACATACGATCCATACAAGTCTGATCCGGGTTTGAACAAAACCGAAGGCACTTCCAAAGAAGTCCTTGCAATCCGGGTATTCACAATCCCCATCGGACTTCCCATCACTTAGGGAATCTCTATACCATAGCAACTCAGTGCAGAGACAATCGATAGGTCATCCTATCATTCTCGCAAATACCCGGTCTTCAACACCGGTCTTCAAATGCTATCCATAACGTCGTATCACATATTCGGAATGGGTTATACGACACAAAGTCCTTTCCCAGCTAATTCGAATATTGAGTGTCAAATTTTAAAACATGTGGATGTTATTCACAAAAATTCACAGGTTCGATGTGGGTTTCGGATAACAAACTGAAATCCAATTCCCTGTCGCATCGAAGTTTAAATGCCGTTTTACGGGCAATAGGGTTTTCACATCAATACAGAACAAACCACGATCACAGTGCAGTACAAGGAAATTACATCACACAGTATCATAAATAGAACATAAATATCAATATAGTGCACAGCAATAGTTACGTATTTTCCAATTGGTTTAAATAAATTTATCACAAAATTATTTTAAGTCAATGATAATAATTTGAATAAAGAATTTAAACCTTGATTAACTCATTTTATTGTTTCAAAATTAGTTATTTAAATTAATCACTAAATTTGATTTGTCGATTTTTAATTTATTAACTAATTCTTAATTTACAAATTAATTTGAACACTCAATGGTTTATTAATCAATTTAATTATAAATTGTATGTCATTCTTAATTTTTAAAATCATTTATTAATACAAATTAATTACCTTAATTAACATTTGAAAATCTGCTTTACACTTTAGAAATCAATTTATTGTTACGTTGAAAATTTTAATGTAAATTAATTTCAATTCTTATTTTAAATTAAATTACTTAATTTAATTATTAATTAAGGTTTTATAAGCATTGATATTTATATACTTACATAGTAAATAACTTAAACAAATTTTCACTTAACATTACTCAACATGGTTCAATTTAATAGTTTTGAACTTTACAAGTTTGGGCATAACCCACCTTTAAAACACACCTGAGTAAACTATGCAAATGACTCGAGCCAAACTCGAGTGTTTCCAGAAATCTCCCGCGTCCCTTCCCATTCTTCCCCATTCCCTGTTTCTTCTTCTTCCTTTATTTTTTTTTCTTTTTTTAAAACTCAAGTGTAACTGCTGAAAAAAATTCGCTCGAACTCGCGTCATTCTCGAGTCACTTAACCCATACGCTCGAGAATCCTTCGAGTTGAAAACAACCCACGAAGTCGCTGCACACCCACGCCACCGTGCACGTGCACATCATCGCGGCACCACTCCGGTGACCATCGCGATCGCCAGCAAGTCGAGAGATCCATGAAAACACGAAATCAAAACCCAATTCGAAGCCATCGTTCCCAAATCAAGGTTTGGCATTTAAATCGAAAAATCTGCAGCTAACATCCCCCACCAAAACGTCTCGCCGCCGCACCTCATACCATCAGCAATGCCGTAACCTCGACCACGTCACGTCAACACCCTAAACTCCCTTCCCCTATCGTTGCGTGCAACTCGATCATTCCTAGGTGATGAAATCATCCCGCGTTCTGCCCATTGCAAAACTCAGGGTTAAACCCTAACTTCAACTCGTTCGAACAATTCTGGTGTTTGAAAATTAATTCAACAATTTTCCCAACATCTTAGATGTTCAAGGATGCTTTAGTACAAATTTCAAAATTTACTTATGATCCGATTATCAGGAATTTAGAAAAATGCAAATTGATCAAAATTTCAAACTACTCTTGAAACACTTCATTAAAAATCTTCATTATTGTTTTAAAAATCATAGATTTTAGTATAGATTCATATTATAATCTTGAATTAATATTTTTCAACAATTAATTTTTATCAAATTTAGTTGAACACCTATAAACAATATTACAGTGATGATAACTTGTAAACATGGTTTATATCAGCTTCTAAAATCTTAACTTAAGTTTAAAACATCTTGTTTAAATGAAAACTTAAGGCTAACAATGATTTTGAAGAAAATAAATTTTTTTGAGTTTAAAAAAATGTTCAACTCTGTAATCCATAACAGAAACATACAGGCTATTCAATATTACACAGGCAAAACATATATATACACAAACTATATTCACAGATATATCTACATATAAGCAACTATTTTATACTTTAAAAAATTTAAGAAAATAAGTTTCTCACTTTGTAATATGGATGAACAGAGACTAAATTTGTTTTGCAGCTACAGTTTGATCCTTCTCCTCTTTTTCTTTCTTCAGTAATTTGTTTTCAACTTTGAAATATAAAGTGACGTCTTCTTTTTTTTTGTTTACTATCTTGGTTTTCTGATCTTTGTTAATAGTTGTTGAATGAATGAAGTGGAGGCAATATTCTAGTATATAAAGAAGAGGTGCAGATCAGTATAATGCTGAGCATCTTTCTTTTGTATAGTTATTTTATACAAGCTTTGTACTTTATAACTATTTGCACACTTTTATCAGAGATTTTTTTTCCTTCTTTCTTACTATTTCGAATTGACTTGTTCATGTGCTGAGTTGTAATGCATTTAATGAAAGCATGTTCTGTTTTAATTAGATTTTTATAGGTACATTTTTATATTTTTGTTTGTTGACTAAACCAACTTAATTTCGGTTGAGAGGATTTTTACTTTGAGCTAGAGGTGATGGCATTTAATGCCCATGCTTCCCTCCTTGTCTACATGCATATTAAATTAAGCTTTGTATGTACTCATTTGCTTTGTTTATAGGCTGAGATGATATTGCATTGTACAGGTAGGTATAATCCTGTTGTTAATAGTGACTAAACCCATACTGAAGAGTAACAGCATTGAATGCAAGCATTAAATGAAAGTATGTTGCTTTGTGAATTTATAGCATGTTGTGTTCATGCTTTATCTTTTGATAAAAGCTGTTTTGTTTTGCTTTCCAGTAAGTACTATTTTATTATTTTATTTTATTTTCTATTAAGATACTCACTTTCTTATTTAATTTGCAGGCTCTTGTTTTATTCTTTTTGCAAGTATTATTTTATTTTGTTTTGCTAAATCATTTGAATGTATATAGTTTATAGCTGAAGAGTAAATACCTTCTTGCTTACTTTGTTTCCTATTCTTTATTTGTCTACGGCAAACTTATTTTATTTTTGTAAGACTAAATCTTGTTTTGTTTGGTTAACTTGTTTCTTATTTTACATTGTTAAAAGAAAAGTTGTTTTAGCTATTAACATTTAATAACCATGTGCTTTTATCACAATATTTGTTTCAGTTCTATTAAAAGTTTTTAACTATAACATTAAATTTGTTCATATTTTATTTTATTGTTGTAAACAATTTCTTATTGATAAGTGTTGTTTTCTTTAATTATTATTTTTATTATTTATTTAAACTAAACTATTAATTATTTATTTAATTCCTTATTACTTCGTAATATCAATCTTAACAATATTTTATTTTTCTTAAAATTTCACAATTTAAATTTTAAAAGTTCAAAAAAAATTACTAAATTTAATTTTACAAAATTCCGGGATGTTACAGTCGAACAACAGGGGCGTTGTGAAGTCGCGATCGATGTTGGGAAGGGGTTGCGGCTGCAAGACACTTCGAGGCGACAAGGGGGAGGGCGTGCGATAAATTAAGTCGCGTTCTAATTCGCTCGGCAATTCGAGCGATGGCACTGTCGAAGTCCAAGGGGAGGTGTTGGCGACGAGATGGTGTCAACTAAGGTTAGGGATTCAATCTGTAATGGAAGGGGTCGCGACCGAAGCTTGACGGCGATGGCAGCGTCGTGTTCGGCTTGGGGTTGTCACGAGGTCGTGGTCGACCTGTAGTTGTAGTCGCGTACGAGGTACGATTCTTTTTGTTTTTTTTTTATTATTTTAAGCTTGAATAACTTATAATTACATGCTAGATTTTGAAAATATATAAAGTCAGAAGAAAAAAGGAAATACAGTAAAGAGGGATATTTATCTGTTTAACGGTTTCTCAAATGTTAAGCTAATCTTAATTTAGATTAAGTTATTAGTAAGTTAAATTTGTTAAATAATAATTAATTCAAAAGTTAATAAATTATGGGTTGATTTTACATAGTCTTCTTATACTTGGTCAATTTAATTTGAAACTGTATTTTAAAATTAATAGAAAATGAATTTATATAAAATAAGGTGGTTGGGTTAAACTTATATAAATTGGAAGAAAAAAAAAGTATATAGGAGTTTAGACATTGAAGTAGCTATATAAAGTTAGTCTAAAATTTAATTTTTAGATAAATTAAATTTTAATTTAGATAAATTAAATTTTAGTTTAATTTAGATAAATAAATTGAAATTTATTTCTGATTTATTTGGAATATTAATAAATCATAAATTGGTTTGTACAAGGTTAGAAATTGCGGAAACAAGACGAGTTTGAGGTGAATGGCAATCTTAGGGAAAAGGTGAGTTAATCTCACTCAGCTGAACTTTTAAAATTTAAATTTAAATGACTAAATTTAAATAATTGTTTGAATGATTGAATTGATTGATATGCTATAGTATGGTATATTTTGGAAATGGGCATTTTATATTGTGCTAATGTTTATGGATGCAGGGAAAAGAGGTTGGAGGGATCCAACTGGACCCCTCAACATTTATTTAAATTATTTACTATCCTATGTTGTGATTATTTGATATTCTATGATGAATTATATTGGAATGTTGAATGCTATGGTTTGATTGGATATAATTGGGTATAATGAATTACCAAAAATATATAAATTGAATTTTGAAAAGAATATAAAATAAGTGAATTTGTAAGTAAAATAATTATAGAAAATTTGAATGAATTTAAGATTGAAATGGAAAAGAAATAAAGTGACTTTAAGTTCTAACAAATAAATCTTGAGTATAGAAAGAAATTTGAATAAACAGAAAGTTAATGAATTTTAAACTTCAATGTTATTATTTAAAAGAACAAAACATTTATTTAAAATTTAAGATTTAAATTTTTGAAAGGAATAAAGAAGAAATTGGGAAAAAGCTGAAATTTGTATATTTCAGTTAAATGATTTAAAATCAAACGGGAAATAATAATAATAAAAATAAAATTCATAATTAACGAATTTTGAAATGAACTGAGAAAGTAAAGAAGTTTTTTTTTTCAAATGGAATAAATTGGGAATCAATTTGGAAAATTGATTTAAGTGATTGAGATTGGAAATTCTACCAGAATAACCATGTACGTTTTTAGAGTAAATTTTTAAATATAAGTTAAAAGATTTTAAAGTTGTTTTAAAAACAAGTTTTGGAAAATTCATTTTTTAGAATATTCAAATTATAAAGTAAGTGTTTTTTTTAATCTATTATGGTAGTAATTATTTAAAGAGTGACTTGGTATTTTGTTTTTAAAAGTGAAAATCTAGTTCTATATTTTATTAAGTAACCTTATTTTCAAATATTCATATAGTATGTATTTTTAATAAATTATTGAGGTAGTTTTTAAAATAAATGTTTTAAAATATATTTCAAAGTAAGTTGTTTTAAATTATTTTAAAAATCTAGTTTTGTGCTTGGTGATTTCAGTGGAGAAAGAAAATATTTGGGAAAGTTTATTCTGAAAAGAAAGATGATTTGAAGCTGTTTTCAAAAGAGTTGAAAATAGAAATATATCTTGTGAAGATATTTTGAGGTTAATAAATAATTTGAGAAATTATTTATTGGTTGATGGTTGTTTGTGAATATTAATTGATAGTTAAACAACCGACTATCAATATTAGCCAAATGCGCTGATCGTTTCGAAGAGACCGGGATCGAGATTTATTTCTCGAAAACCACTTCGATCCGGTTTTTACGTTTTTGTGGAAAACGAATTTGGATGCGAAAATGGAGCAGAGAAGTGTAAGGGCTAGTCGCTACTAATCCTGAGGATATTTCCAAAATGGATGTAGTAGGAATAGTGCCTTCGGTTCCGTTCGAACCCGGGACGGACTTGTATGGGTGAATGCTTTCGGAACATCGTCAGGTGGACGATGGGCATTCTAAGGGATATGTTCTAAAAAAGGTAACGCTTAGCCTCAAGCCTCATCAAATGAGAATTACTGAAAATCAGGGGTTATGGAGCAAGGCTAGGTGGGTAGCACCCAAGCAGGGTGAGGTCATCCCTGCCTCGATGTCCATTTTATTTCGGCTTAGTGGGCGGTTGCTGATCCCAACCGCGGGGTGATCTCACTCGGGATTATCCAGTAAGGGGTAGTCCCGGTCTTGTGTTGCAGGGGAGTGGGCGTACTCCTCGGTACTGTGATCTTGGCCACGTACTGTGACAGGTGGTACCCCAGTGCCTAGTCATTAGTTGGAAATCCATTCTCCCTGCGAGCCTTGTACGAGTTTTGTTTGTATTACCCACTCTGTGGCTAGTAGCTGGAATTTAATCATGCAACAATTTTGGCTATTTTATAAGTATTTGTATATAGACCCTATTATAATATCAGAGGATTTCTATAAAAAGTGTTTTAGCTATCGTAAGGTAAAAATCTGACATGTTTATTTGTGGCGTGGTCTTAGGAGATGCTTTTGTTTTCAAAGGATTTTTGAAACTTTAACAATCAATTGAGTGTGATTTTCTCATGCTAGTACTCCAGACTGACTCGGGTGTTATTTAAATGTAATGCTCGGATCAGACCGAGTATTATAGGATACAGGATATGATGCTGTGGAGCTCAGGAGACGAGCTGGATGACGATACGTACTACCATACTTGTTTATATATATATATATATATGTGTGTGTATGTATATATATGCCGCTGTATTGAGTTGTTGTGTATCCATTTGTATGTTGTTGTTGTTGAACTGTGATTGACGTACTCTGATGATGTAATATATAAAAAGAGATATTTGATTTTGAGTAAAGATCATTTATTATCCTGTTATATTTTATTCCGCTGCGTTGGTTAGATTCTGTTGTTGGTTTCTATTTTCTTCTTCTACCTCTTCTTCTTTCACCCAAATGGTTCGTATTTCTGTACAACTTGAGTTGATTTAGGTAGAATAGTGTTGACTCAAAGGGTACGGATTTGTGGGTCGTTACAGTGAGATTTATTAATCAACTGATTAACTTAAATCAGGTTAATTACTTATGGATAATTCACAAATCCTGGTTAGTTAATATTAATTAATTACAAATTAATTTGATTAATTACTCTTTAACCATTTATCAATTAACCTTTACTTAATTAACTATTCTCAAATTTATTACCTTAATTAATTAATCACATAATTAATTATTCTTTAAATTAATTAATCTCAGATTATTTACCTTAATTAATTAATCACATTGATTGATATTATTATTTTTAAAATTAATTAATCTTTAAACACTTGATTAATTACTCTCTAATCATTTATTATTCATCCTTTATTACCTTAATTAATTAGCCTTTAATTAATTAATTATTCTTGAATTATTTACTTTAATTAACTAATCATATTAGTTAATTATCCTTTAATTAATCACTTGATTATAAATTAATTTTAGATCTTGATAAATTAAAAGATAAAAACAATTTATCTTTAAAGTTTCCAACCTTTGAAAACTGGTTTTGAAAATAATCTTCGAGACTAGTTTACCGTAAATTATTTTAAGACCCAAAGGTTAAATAGAAAATAAAAATCAATCTAAATATTTAGTTTCATTATTTAAACATATTTAAATAACTTAAGGATTGAAAAAAATAGGTATAAAATAAAATACCTTAATCTTTATTAAGTTAAGATAAAATTTATTTTTAATCTTTAAACTAATTCTAACCTAACATTCATTATATTAAAAAGGATTAATCAAGACAATGCTAAAAACTTAATTTGACATTGAAAACCTATTACACGCGAACCACTCAACGACGACTCGGGCCAAACCTTCTTCTTCCCGAGGCACGCTTCGAGACAGCTCATCTTCTTCCCTATTTTTTTTCTTTTAACTTGTTTAAGATTTTAACATCGGTGATAGTTTAAACACTCACGAACTCGAAGTGGAACCCGAGTCAGTTCCTTCTTTCCCGAGCTTAAACCCGAGAAAAACTTCATCGTTCCAAAAATAGATTTCTGATACCAGAGATAACATGCGCACATGCACAGCTAAAATTCGGTATTCCGGGCACCACCACCAAATCCGATGAATCGACGTTGACCCACTCCTACAACCCAGATCACCCAAGACTTGGATCGAGCACGAGATCATAATCCAACCCACCTGAACCCACTAAGACCAAAGCAGATTGCCAAATATCACTGCGACTTGCCGATGCCGACCATCTGGAGCTTGGCCACCTCGCCACGGCCTCAACGAAAACCCGAGCACCGTTTCCCTCCTGAAAGATTGCCTCACGTGCTCCAACGCTAACGAATTTTCCCCCAAAACTTCATTGACTAAACTAGGTTATCAAACCCTAGTTCTACCACATACCGCAACCACGGTGAACCAGAAAAACATTGATCATTTTTCCCTTGATCGCCTAACCTTCACCTTCCTCCAGCACGAACCCCGACATTCCTCTCATCGTTGATCGACGGCAGTTGACAATAATATAAATTTTGTTCAACTCGAGATACCCAATGAATTACCCCCCCCCCCCTAAAAATCAAGATATATATATATTAAAATTCATGATTTTCCATCCTGATCACCATTATTAAATCAAATCTTAAAATTGAACCAATAAAGTCTTGACCAATTTTTAGTTTTGCTATCCTTTTAAAAATTTTGAGATACATATCCATTTTATATTTCTGGGATTATTTTGGTGGTGATGTTATATGATTTCAAACATCTTCCATTTACAAATCATAAGCTGATTTGAATTCAAGAATGAGGTATTGGATTATAAAGGAAAATCAAAACCCTGGTAATACAATAGAACTTATAACTGTATACTTATAGGCATTACACAGCATGCAACACTTATTACACCACATGCATTCATCTAATCCAAACATTTCAGGTCAACATCATGGTTTACATATTAAAAGAAAGTCCAGATTTAAACTGTTTTTAAAATTTTATTTACTCACTAGAAAGGATTTGAACAGAGAACTCTTTTGTTTGAAGACTGCAAAACTGCTAACTTGATCTCTTGAAATTATTTTTAAAACTTAAAAACTTGATTATGCCATCATATTTCATTTAAAGATCTTCACCAAAATCTATTCTTATGTTGAAATATAAATTTTGACATGAAATTCTGGTGTTTGAGGAACAACAGAGAATGCACGGAAACATATATCCAACTGTTTATACACACATGCACAGACAATGCAAGCATATTTCAGCAACTCAACAAACATTTTTAAATGCAAATCCAAACATTTAAACCATAAAAGTAAATTCAAGTGGGGTCTTCTCACCTTGGTTAAGCAGAGGCGAAGATTTGTGCCTGGAAATGATTTTGTTTGGAAAGCTGGAACTGCAAGCTTTTTTTTGATTCCAGGTTGCAACTGACCTTGAATTGATTCCCAGATGAATTACTTGCTTAAATCTCTCAACAAAGAAAAAAAAATTCTGACTCAAAATTCTTCTGAAAGTATTTACTTATATTTTTGTATTTTTTTTCCTTTTTGAAATAGGGAATACCCTGGACTGCAAACTTGAAAACTTGATTACTAATCTGCTAATTTGATTTTCTTTTCTCTGGACTTTGCTTCTTTAGATTCCCAGATTTAACTGCTGTAAATGATCTTCAGGTTGGAACTTTATCTTGTTTTTCAATTCTGCGGTTTTCCTTTTCTTTGATCTACATTCTGTTTTGCTTAAGGATATTTGAATTCTTGGTTCAGGCTTTTGAAACTTGATTGTATTTAGAAATTGATACTTGTTTTAGGTTGCAATTTGTTTCAGATTTTGATTTGATCTCTGATCTGAAGATTCTAGCTTGACCAGATTTTGTTTTCAAGGTTTTGAGATTTGAGGAGGATTTAAAAATTTGAATTGGGAAGGTGAAAAGTTTTCTGAATTTTTTTAATTTGATTGTTTTATTAAGTAATGATGCCTTCATGCCATTTGTAAAGAGATATCATAAGCTTTAGATTTTGTTAATTATCTTACTCTATCTCCCATGTGAATCTTTATTTACATTTGTGAACTTTTACAAGACAAGAAAATTTTATAAACTTTATTATTATATTATATACACTTTATAAATAAATGTATATCTTCTTCATTGGTGTGTGTGTGTGTGTGTGTGTGTGTGTGTGTGTATATATGTACAATGCTAAAAGAATTTAACTACTATAAACATTACATATATTATATCTTAACAATTTTCAAATGCTACTTATTTTTAAAACACTTATTTTAAATTTAAATTTCAATTTTAAACTTGAAATACAAACATTTGTGTCCATTTGTTATATTCACACATATCCTAAATAATTTAAATTAATCCCAATATGTATTCAATTTTTACTCATGTTTGTAATATACATATATATAAGATTTTAAATTTAAATGCCTTTTTAAAACATTCATTATTTTAAAAAATTGAACTCAAAATAAAACTGGAATTTTATTCATATCAAATTTTCACTTATTTAATTGTTTGAGATTTTTTTTCTCAGTTTATTCTAAACTTAAATTTCAAAAGTTTAAAATATATTACTAAATTATATTAACAAATTTTAGGATGTTACTTTTTATTTATATATTTATATTTAAATATATTCAATCAAATTTGTGTTTAGATCATTAGTTAGATTTATATTTACAAATTTTATTTTCTTATATATATTAACTATGTTTATTTATGTTCTGTACATGTAAAAATTTCAAATCTTGTACTTATTACTTTTATATACTTATATACAACTATATTTATTTTTCAAAATGTTATAATTGAATTCTAATCCAAAATACTATTTTATAACACATAATACTATTTTATAACACATATTTTTAATTTATTCTGAAATCTTCATATTTATTCCAAAATAAATCCAATTTGTTTTGATGTATTCATTTTTACTATTTTCACATCAACAATATTCATTGTCTATATATTTATTAAATTTCAAATTTTAATTTCCCAATTATAATTCATTTGTATAACTAAATGAACATATATCTTATTAAATTTGATGAATTCGGTTTTATTTTTATATTTCAAATGCAATAAATCCTAAATAAATTCACAATTAAATCCAAAATTAAATTTGATTATCAATTTTTCCAAAATTAAATCCTAAATATTAAATCAATTATCAATTTATTTTTAGCTAAAATCCAGGAATGTTACAGGGAAGTTAATAAACGAGGAGATATGGATATGTTTGCAGTATTAGAAACTACTTTAGGCCCAATGGCCTTAGGGATATATCAGAGTTTTAAAGCAGTAAATCCAGATGAAATAGTTAGACAAAAACCGTTAGGAGACAATCCATATAATTTTACATCAATGATCTGAACGATAATACTTGTTATGGATCCAGCTAAAGGAAATACCACATTGCAAGATACAGCTATAAGAAATCTAGAACAATTAAGTATTAGTGATTTTAAATACATTAAAGAATTTATCCAAGATTTTGCAATAATGATAGCGCAAATAGGTAAAGCTTTTGATGACGAATTATGTGATAGATACTTTACAAAATTACCAGGAGATTTAGGGCAGAATATACATAAAGAATGGAAAGATAGTCATGGAACAGAACAAGGGTTAGGTATATGAATTAGAATTAGAATTAGTTTTGTTTTCCGAAAATTAGAAGAATTATGTAAATAAGCCACTATGCAAGAACATATTAAAAGGCAAGCATGGGCATTTTGTAAAATAGCAATATATACACCTCAAGCCTATGGATACAAAAAGAGAAAAAAGTTTTTAAGAAAATCGGTAAAATATGACAAGTGTAAAAAAAGTAGATATGTTAAAAAACGAAGACCATATAATAAGAAATGTAGCTGCTATATATTTGGCGACCCGAATCATTTAGCTAATGAATGTTCTAATCGTGCAAATAATCAGTATAGAGCCAATCTAGTCGACGAATTAGGAGAATACGATCTACAAAGTGTAAATGATAATTCTGATAACGAATCTATTTATAGTATAGTTTCTGAAGAAGATAATGATCATCCTAATCCTATAACTTATACCTTAATGAATCAAGAAAACTGTTCACATGAATGGATACAAAATAAAGGAAGTGATCACACACCCTGCTACAACTGCAATAGATACCCAGCAATTAATAAGCGATTTTAATGTAATGAAGGTCATAAGGAAATATGTTTTTTATGCGCCAAACAAATTTTAACATAGAATTAACCAAAAAAGAAATAGAAACACCAAAAAACAGCTTCTTACAAGAAAGAGTAGACAAGCATGAAGTTCAAATAAGGTTACTCCAGTATGAATTACATGAAATAAAACGAGAATTAGCAACCTTAAAACAAGAAAGGAAAGATACATGAAAAGAAGTAATAACTGAGGTAAATGAAGAAAACTTCCAAAAAACAACCAAAATAATTCATGTAAAAGAATTCTCTACAACTTTGCTAACCTTAGAATGTAAACTATGGTTTGATCACCAAAATTTATAACCACGACATCTATAATTGACACTGGTAGTACAAAGAGCCTAGTAGCTCATAAACTAATTCCTAAAGAATTCCAAGTACCTTTAATATATAAGCTATTCTTTAAAACAGCCGAACAACGCATTATGCAATTAAAATATAAATTACCTAATCATACACAAATCCAATTTAAAGACTTTTCTGGTAATTACGGTAGTAAATATGATTTAGGATAAACAAATATTACACCACCCGAAATTAATAGTTCCAAATTTTTATTGGGTCTAAATTTCATATTAAATCTTAATGGGAGTATTTCCATTAGTCAAACCAGCATTACCTTTAATGAAAATACATACACCTTACCTACCAACTTTTACCAAACCAAATCAGAGTTGCTGCAGAAGCGTGGTGGTACCCCTGAGTTAGATTTTTTCAAACACCAAATTTTTTTGTTACCAGATGAAAAACTAGAAGCGTTTAGTCTTTTTGCACAAGATAATGCAAAATCATTAGAAAAGGGCCAGACATTTTTGACTCAATTAATTACCCCTTAATTCAAAAATTAGAAAAAATAGGCCTTATAGGCGATGACATTACCAAAAGCAAAATACAGTACATAGCGAAAATAAAAATAAAAAACCCAAACATAACAATAAGAATGGCAAATATAGAATATTCACCTGCAGACGTTGCAGAATTCAAACACCAAATACAAGAAATGTTGAAACAGAACTTAATCGGAAAATCGGAAAGCCCCCATAGATCAATTGCTTTTATTGTTAGAAATCATGCTGAAGTTAGTAGAGGAAAACCTCGAATAGTATATAATTACAAAAGACATAATGATAATACAGAAGATGATGGCTACAATATCCCAAATAAAGACACATTAATAAATCTAATTCAAAATAAGAAGATCTTTAGCAAATTTGATTTAAAATCAGGATACAACCAGCTGCAGTTAGAAGAAACCTTTAAATCATGGACTGCATTTACTTGTTCGGAAGGACATTTCGAATGGAATGTTCTGAGCTTCGGATTAAAAACAGACCCAGCAGTTTTCCAAAGATTTATGCATAGTATATTTAAAAAATATGACTTTTGTCTAGTTTATATTGACGACATCCTAATAGCCAGTAATACAATCCAAGAACATGAATCTCATTTAAAGTTAATCCTTGATGAAATATTAAAAAAAAGAATAGTTATTTCAAAAAAGAAATTGGAATTATTTAAAAGAAAATTTTCTTTTTTAGGACTAGAAATTGGAAATGGAAAAATAGAACTACAACCGCATATTTCTCAAAAAAATTTAGAGTTTCCAAACAAACTAGATAGTGTAAAAAAGATTCTAGAATTTCTATGACTCTTAAATTATGCCAGAAAATTTATCCCAAAACTTGCCAAACTAGTAGGACCATTATACGGTAAAATATCTAAAAATGGAGAAAGACGATTTAATAATGAAGACATTAAGTTAATAAAAACAATCAAAGAAGAAGTCAAACGAATTAGGCCATTAGAACTCCCATTAATAACAGACTATATTACAATCGAATGCGATGGATGCAAGGAAGGATGCGGAGCCATCCTTATTTGTAAACCAAATAAATTTGCAGATAAATCACAAGAAAAAATAGCGGCATATGCTAGTGGTACGTTTAGCAAACTTGGGCAAAACTGGACTAGTATAGATTTTGAAATACAAGCCATTATTAACGCATTAGACAAATTTAATATACACTTAACTAATGAATTTACCGTCGGAACAGATTTGGAAGCCATTGTCAAATTTATCAATAATGAAAACTTCAAAAAGATAAATAAAACTAGATGGTTAAATTTGCAGAATTTAATCCAAGGATGTGGTTATAAAATAGTTTTTGAACATATAAAAGGCAAAGACAACCATTTAGCAGATTTTCTTTCCAGGCAATTAGCTAAATGTTTTTTGCATTATTTCCAGGTAGCTATGATGAATGCAGAAGTAAAAACAGAAATTAAGGAGGCTAACACCTCTCCAGCTATTCAAAAGACAGAAAAGGAGGTTAAAACCCCTACAGTACCAAGTAGTTCACAGACAACTACAACACCAACAAATACTTTCAAAATTCCAACAATGAACTTTGGTCAGTATGACATAGCTATTTTTCAAGATAATGACCCAACAAAATTTAGGCCTATGGTCAGAATCACGGACAAATCGCAACAGTACCTGTTAGATCATTTGTGGAATCTAAAAACAGTAGATACAGACCATAAACATAAAATGATTTTGGCAAATTGTTTTGCAAACTATTTTTCAAAAATACAACAGAAACCACTATCAAAAAACTTTTCCTACTATGTGGTCTTTGAAGGACTATATGTTGGAACTTTTAAACACTTTAGTCAGGTCCAGAATTCAGTTCAAAATTATCCTAACCCAAGATTTAGGTGATTTTATTCTTTGAGCGAAGCCATAGAAGCAGCCAGACAACAACTGGGTCTCAACTTCTACATCGATCCACAATGTCAGCAATCATATTCCCAAATTACAACTTTAATGCCACAATCTCCAGAACATATAATGAATGACCAGGCAGCGCAGATTTATGCCTTGCAAACCCAGTTAAATCAGAGTCAACAGCAGTCGTTCCTACTCCAAGACAAGATAACAGAGTTAGAGAACTGTAAAAGAGAATTAGCCTATATACAACAAACGAATCAGCATTATGAAACCAGGATCTTTGCCTTAGCTAAAGAAGTAAAGCAATTAAAACAGGAAAACATCATTGCTAGTACAACTCTATCATATCAACAGCTCCAAGCTATGCTTAAACTTAAACCCAGAAAGGCACTAAAACCTCTATACGACAAATGTCCTGATTTAGAAATCAAGATTAATGAATTAGTAGCACAAGGATGGGGAAATCAAATGCAGAATTTGCAGGAGAAACTAAAAGAATGGGCAGAAAATTCACCAGGAGGATGCAAAATTGTATAAGATTGTTGATCCAATATGCTTAGAGCACGAATAGACTTCGACTTAACTCTAGTAGACTTTGACACTGTAATCACATTGTTTGACCATGGTATGCTCTCCCGACTCAAACTAAACATAGATTGTAAAGCATAGTACTTAGACAAGTTTGGATGGAAGCTAAGCTTAATTCTCCATAGTATGCTCTCATTCGGAAATCCAGTCACATTATGTATTAATTCCATACGCCCAAAATTCTTGTTCGACAACAAAAATACTGAATGACCAGCTAAACACATGATTTCTATTTTTGTTAACAAAAATTCGCATCCCTATGCAGTTGCACATGGAGCACAGATATATGAACGAAAGCCAATTTGGTTTCAAAGCCATAGACCATGAGAGTTTCACCAAAGAGAGGAATTATTATCACCACCACCCTATTGACGTGAACTTTATTTCTATGCAGAAACCACTACAAAGCAAATATGGGGCTCTACAGGGTTCAAATACTTAATACCATTCGATCCTATAGACAGCTTTGATCCACATATGCATGTAATTAGGTTTGCGGAAGATAGTGATCTAGAAACTATGGAAGATATGAGCGACATCATGGATGACGAATCTGATGACTTGTTAGTACCTTCTACTCATAGAGTCGCATAAAGTATTAGAAGTCTCTACATAAAGTCCAGCACATGCATACCACCAAAAGAAAATGCCATAAAATAACTTTAACACCTGTCGGGCCAGCTTTATATTTTTATGCCAGCTTTGTACTTTATTATAGATTAGGTGTCCAGTAAAATTTGGTACGTGTAAGTAATCAAATAACCGGAACTACCGGCTAATAGCCTATATAAGGCAATTATGTAACTCAGTTGTAACCATTGAAACTTGGTTAAATAAAATCTATAAGCTCTCTGCAATCAGTGGCATCTTAAACACTTTATGTTCATCTTCTTTACTTCCTCTAAATCAAAAACTTGTTCCTCCAACAAAAAAAAAAGAATCTAAGTGCTTCCGCATCCACCGCGCGTCTTCAGTACTACTCCGCTCCGCCGCATAGAAGCCAAGGCTTTCATTCAGACAAGGAAAACACCAGGTATGTATCTCCTTGACTTGGTATATTTCTTGATTTCTGTAGTATGAAAAATAATATTTTATCTAGCTGGGTATGCTTTTGGTCTATTTGTAAATATGTTTGAAGAACTGTTAATGCGGTACGACCAAAAAAATCCTAAAAAAGAATATGTTTGAAGAATTATTAATGTTGTACGATCGACAAAAATACTAAAAGAAAAAATTATGAGAAACCTCTCGATACTGAGAGAAACCTCTTTGTTGCTTATTTAAGCACTCGGGGTAAATGAAAGCAATCAGTACTGAGAGAAACCTCTCGGTACTGATAGAAAATTTTAAGCCAAAAATTTGTGAAATGCATGGTGAAGGAAAGAGCATACTTGATTAAGGCATGAAACGATATCCGAAGCATATATTTTTCCCTTGGCACGAAGAATGGAATTTTGGCTATCCAAAGCAGTTAAAGGAGTATCTACAGAGTAAAGGCAATGCTTCAAAGCAATCCCTGAACGATCGACCGAAACCAAGAAATACCAAGTCAGAACTTGTCTTGATCCAAAGCATGCTTTCTTCTCAAACAAAAGCATACCTTGGTGAGCAAGTGTTAACCAGATTTTTAACTAAGCATATTTCAACTGGAATTAGAAGGTCAGAATGAAGACGAAGCGAATCACAAACTTGAAAACACGGTCGGAAAGGCAAGAAGATGACATTCAACAAGTTTCAAGTAGAATGGTGCAAAGTGGACCTCTCAGTTCGAGAGGAATTTGTTCCACTTCAAACTTATCAAACCCTTTGTATTACAAGTACCACCTTAACAAATTGTCATTGAGTACGTTTCTCAAAGAATAGACGAGCAACTCTAAGGAACGTTGAGAAGAAAGCAAAGAAAGCAGGATAAGGCAAGTAGTATCAAGGAAGTTATCAAGAGACAACATAATTGTCGAGGAAAATTATTTGTAACTAGCAAATCAGAGATAGGAAGGCAAAACATGTAAGGAGAAAAGATGCTCACCAATAGAAAGCAGTCGGTATCGAGAGGTTTCCTCTCGGTGCCAGGAGGAATCTATTGTTATTCAGGCCAACTTTGGGTCTCCGGCACCTTTGGACCTACATTTGGACCATGGATTTCATGGGATTACGACTCTACTGGCTAATTCCCCTATAAATATCAATCCTAAAGCAACTAAAAGAGGACTTTTGGCGCTTCTCCTTCTTCGTCATCTATTTCCCTTCACCATTGTCACTAAGGCAAATATTCTTTGTAGTTCTAGGTTTAAGAACTTGTCAATCCTGTATACTTATGACTTATAATTCTCTCTAATCCTCTCAAACTCTCTCTCAAATCAATAACTAATAAAGATAACAGTGGACGTAGGTGAGAGATTGCCAAACCACTATAAAATTCTTGCATGTTCTTTAATTTTTTTTATAGCATTTGTTAGATCTTAACTTTTCTACATATTTTTGGGTGTTGTGTCAACACATGACCAGAAGTAATAATATATTGTTGTCTTTTGAGTTGAAAAGAGGATATGGTACAAATAATACATCTCTTAGATGGATGCTCAAATTTGACATACAAAAGGCGTTTAATTCCTTGACGTTTCTTTTCGCTTATAAGAATGAATAAATAGGCAAGGTGATCATATTTCTGCCTATTTATTCATTCTTATTGCATAGATCATATGAGAAAACCTCTGGAGTACAATGAGCTACATTCAAAATGTACATGCTCTCAAATCACTACCTTGGTGTTTGTAGATGACCTGATTCCTTTTCCAAACCCTTAATCCAGTTCCAATGATGCGGTATTTCTCGTATTCCATGACTTTCATTCCATAGCTGTGACCATTTATTAGTCCAAAATATATATCTCACACGCAAAAATCCTAATCATGGTCAATGATGCCTTAAATCACTTTTTAGAGAAAATTGATCAATGTTCAAAGAAGCTTATTCCTTTAGCTAACAATGGTAGCCTATACGTCCTACCGTCCATTTGGATGGACTTTAATAAGCTTCCTTTTGGATTTTTAAAAGCCAAAATCTATTTATTTTGGTTTTCAAAAAGCAAAAAAGTATAGCAAACCCAGTAGTGGCTTGTTCACTTTAAAAAATCCACTGAACAAACCACTGTGCAACTAGGTATAGCTTGTTAACTTCAAAAAACTAGCCACGATTACTTTCCATGGCTGATGAACTAGATTAGATAAATAGTTATTGAAACGACAAAAAATTGTTAAACAGCAATATCTTTGTTGTTTTAATGCATATACCATTTTAATGCAGAACAATCCTTTGTCGTTTTAATGTAGAATAATCTCTTTGCCTTTTTAGTGCATATGCGATAGAATGACAAAGTGATTGTCATTTTAATGTATATTAATTTGTTTGTTTAATATTTTAATGAATTATTATTTATTTAAAAGTAGTATTTTGGCTAGTTCAAATGCTTATGTCTAGATTGTTTTATTCGGTTTTTGTAGTGAAGTAAAGAAAATAGCGGTTGGGAATGACCTTAAATCTCTTTAAATGGAACCAAGTTGCTGCCTCCAAGCACATTAATATGCTCTTAAATAATAAACCAAATATTTATGTCCAATTGACAGAGAAACGACATTTCAATAATATGCAATTTTGGACTTGTGATATTCCAAACAATATGAGTTGGGTATAGAGAATTATTCTCAAGAATAAAAATATCCTACTCCCTCGTGTCCAATACTCAATATTCCCAAACAATCCTGACCTTTTATAGCAGTCCTTGTGAGCTACTCCAGGTCTAATACTATCAAAAGTCCTTTATAATTTATGTACAATGACTGGCATATTGGTCTTCCAAAAGCTTCCAACTATATTCATGATGGCCAAATTTTCTAACCTTATTCTAGCTTCTACCACAATAATGCAGCTTTGGAATATTTTAAGGCATATGAAGTCACTTCCAAACCTACCCATATTTAGTGGACATCAAACAAAAATGAACGCTCTATATTTAAGGTGTATAAGTATATATTTGCAAATCATTAAACACCTACCAATCCTTGGTATAAATACAAATGGAAGAAGTGAGGGAAACCAAAGGAGAACATACAACATTGGAAGTCCTACCTAACGTAGTCCATACTAAAAGAAACCTACAACTTTGAGGCTTTTTAGGTAACTCGAGCTATTGCCTTTGCCACACTACAAAGGAAGATGTCAGACATCTTTTCTTTAAATGCTCCTCTGTACACTCAATATAATGGGGTTCCTCGTTCATTATAGCTTGCACAATCCAACACGAAATTGATCCTAAGAATGGTTTTATATCTTCAAAGCTATCAGTCGGAGAACAAGAAACTCACAAAGACTTAATACCATTATCAAATGCTTTTTTATTGCTCTAGAGTGAACATAATAAAAGAACATTTAAAGGCATGTATACTTCCTCTACTACCCAATTGAAGAGGATATCAACCTTTCCTTCTGCTCAGTTAAAAGAGAGAACTAGATTATTACGGGTACTTGTTAAGATCGCAAAATTATGAATATCTTTTGTGCCTATCTTTGGTATTGGGTTGTGTACTTATACATAAATGTTTTAATTTCCTACTTTTGCGGTCATGGGCCTTACTACAGTTTGCTATAGGTGTTTTAATATATCTGGTAGGGGTTTTGTTTAAACCCCATTTACTTTAAGAAAGAAAAAAGAGTGTAAAAGCTAACAAAGTATAGGCATTTTGTTAATAATTTCTAATAGGGAAGATTTGTAAAGCACTCTTTTAAGATCCAAAATACACAACTGCCCAACCTTATTTTCAAATTTCAGAATATACGCGAAGAACTCTACAAGAAATATGCAAATATTTGAAATTTCCACACTTCAAATATTTGCAGATAAATATGCATTTGTAGAATTCTCTACAACTATTGCAATTATTTGAAAAAATTTAAATAATTATTTTTTTGATTGTAGAAACATGCTATTGTTTTTTAGATTTAATTTCCACCAAAAAAAGATTTTTTTTTTTTTACTGAAATTAAAATTAAGGGTTTAATTTAAAATACGTTTCGGGAAGAGTTTCAAATATCAATTCTGAAAGTAAGGGGTGGAATCAAATTTCCGCTTGTTAATATCTTAACATGCTTCTTCTCCCAGTGAAAAGGAGCTAGCACAATAATATATTGGCAATGACTTAATAAAATCCTAAGGATCTAATAGGCTACTAGTATAGGGTGTTCAAGGTGTAACGTATTAACTCAAACCCAATAATAATACCCCAAAGATATTCTAAACCCAACTATCACTTATGTATAACTAACAAACAAAGGGAATCTTCCACTACAAACAATAAAAGACTTAAAAAGCGCTAATTACTGCATTAATTTTACATGCAAGAAATCCATGGTTCAAATGCACAATCCCAATGCGGATTTCCCCAAAGAACCTTAATCAGGAACAATATAGCCCAATACAATGGAGACCCAATACCCCATAAAGTGTGCACCTTAAGACGGGGAACCTAGTGTCCCTTGACCATTGGCCCAATTCTTTGCCCATGTCTAGGTGCCTGATATGACTTTCCAAACCATCAGAAAATCCAACTGGAATAGCTACACCAGCTCGATCGAGAGTCACCATCCTCCCTTATCTCTAGCAAGCCATTATTTCATTTGCAATAAGTCAGAACCACAGACTAAGACACTGCCCACTTGACATAAGTCTGATACTGAAAAGGAACCCAAATAACTTCTCAACAACAAGTTACTTCGGTGACTACTCCTCTTAACATGCATGGAACCGGACAACCTTTAAAGTTTTGATCGTTGGATGGCTATCGCAGAACATGTGACAAAAGCAACAGTTGAGGCATGCTCTCTAACAAAAGCAACTATTGCAGAAACCTCTTTTGATTAAAGAAATGACAAACGACACTGCTTTCCACAACTTCGTGCAACACCACACCAATAATTTTCCAAAATTGCACATCTGAGTCATCTATCTTTCATTGACAATCAAAACAATATTTGGGGGCACAAATCTTTGTTTTGGATTGTTTAAATCATATCGACGGTAACCACATCAGAGCTGTCCAAACTACAATATAAGCATCTATTAAGGGCCTTTGCCTAGATGGCCCAAAGTATGTAATTTTCCTTCCTCCCTCTCCTTTTACAGATTAAAAAAACAACAAGATTCAAACTGAAAATATAGAGAAATTGCTATATTAATCAAGAGTCGAGGAAAAAAGAGAGGGGATTCATAATGGATGTCGATCACATCAATCTACCACTATAAAACGGTTCCCTATTTATTCACATTAATGTCATGCAAAGTGCTTTAGATCCCATCAAATCTAACCGCTCCGAGGTTGATTGAATTTTCAGCCAACGTTTTGTGCCAAAAGGAGGGCCCTCCAAAATTTCATCTTTTTCCTCAAACTCCAACCATGGTCAATGTAGCAGGAAGCTCATAACCAAAAGACCTTAATGACTATTCGAATGCTTGAACTAGCACAAGCACCGTCAAATAACTTCTGGAACACTCTTGTCCTCTGTGTTATTGAAATGGATAGGTGACGAGAGACATGCCTAAGTTAAGGCACCACATGGACACCCAAACCCAGTTTGGTCCACCTCGCACATGACAAGATTGAGATGCTCACTAACCAAGTTAAGGAACCATAAGAATACGGGGCTCCATACCCCTGCATAGGTCAGGATTGAGATGCTCAAGCCTAGTTTGGTCCACCTTGTACATGACAAGATGGAACACGTCTTCGTTGAAGTGCCATATATTGGAGACCTCTCGACTTGTCATTCCCTTGCTCCAACCCAATCATCCACCTTCACTCGACTAAGGTAGCAGACAGGCACCGCGACCTACGTTTTAAGCGATTAAGAGGGGAATGACAAGGAAGCCCATGATAGGAGAAGTCCAAGAACTTGATCTTGAAAATATTACATAGATATCATTCCTTACCTAGAGCAGTGCATGACCATTAGGAAATGCATAGATCACACATCCCTGCCAAAGAAGCACATTGGCTACTAGAGAACGCCCATCATGATCCCCTACAAGAGAAACAAATGGTCCTATGAGAGTAGAATCTAACTTCATAAGGAGCTTATGAAGCTAAGAAGAGGGATACTACATGTCCACAAGAGCAATAGAACAGAGGATGCTCTTTTCAATACCGAGGATAATGATTATTCTCAGAGGAAATACAATAAGCGCACATTCCTCGAGGATATGCAATGCCCAACATGGAAAATTTTGATGGAAGATTGGATCCCTCCGACCATCTATCCACTTTCAATGCCAATACGAGTATTAGTCGCATCAACGACCTAGCTAAATGCACCCTGTTCCTTGCTAAATTTATCGATGCTGCTTCTTGATAATTTTGAACATGTTTCTGGGAACCATAAGATGTTGAGAATAAATGTCTACTAAATTCAGGGATCGATATGTTGCCTCCAGGATCCAACCTATGATGGCCTGCGAATTAGCCAAGACTAAGCTAGCTAAAGAGAGACACTATGCTCATGCATAGCTCGATTCAAAAAGGAGGTGTCTCGCACTAAAGGGATCAATGAAACCAACATGCTCATTGCCCTCTACTCAAGATAAACATAAATATGTGAAGAGAAATACAACAAAGGTCCAGTATAACTCTGACCGAGTTTGATCAGACGATAAATAGGGCTATGTGGATGGAAGTGGCCCATTAGATCAAGGATGAGGTTGAAAAAAAAAAAGAAAATTCAAACAACAGCAGTGATGGCAGAAGAATGGTCGGTAGGAATGCGATAGAAAGTGCTCACGACATGGTTCGGAATACAAGCCAAAGTACAATGCATATACTCCCTTGACAGAGATATAGAGGAACATATTCCGTGCAATAGGTGTTAGGGTCTGTATTATATTTGATTCGACCGTAGACAAGAACATATGGCAAACATCAGATATTGTGATTTCCATCAACTCAATGGTCACTCTAGAAATGAATGTCGAAACATTAAGGAAGATATAGGGAAGATGATTAGGGACAAAGATATTCAGATTAAGTGAGGTGAAAGTCAACTAAAGAACAAATAAGTAACACAACCCCATGAACCCATCCTATGTTGACAATGAAAGTCGTATGTGGTGGTCACCACATGCCTGGCAGCAGTCGAAGAGCTCAAGTGAGGTAGTGTAAGTAACTCCTCATCGATGAAAGCATATATTTTTCGGAGCTTCGGCCACGCAAGATACTCAGGGCAGGGCTAGAGGAAGTATATATCGTATTTACAACGGTCAAGAAGAGAGGGTCAGGTAACCAAATTATGACCCAATCGTAATATCAATATAAGTAGCCAATGCCACTATACACCTACTTTCGATTGATGGTGGTAGTTTTATGAACGTCGTGTTTGAAAGAGTTAAGGGACAATTATGTGATTTATTATATATCTTAACACTTGTATAACAACCTTGTTAAAAATAAAGTATGATTTTGGTTTTGTTTTCTATTGTATGAATTGTTATATTATGATCTAAGTAATGATCAAAATACATTATATACACACACACACACATATATATTGAAAATGAGTACATTTATTAGTTAACCAAATATTCATACAGTACATGCCTATATACAATACAGTAAAAATTACTTATACACTACACTTTTAAAAAAAAAAACCATTATCCTCTGCAAAATACCAATCTAGCCTATTAGCTGTAAAAATAATTATGTGAATATCAAGTCGCTGTCAATCGTAGTTGATTCCATGTATGGTATAAGGATAGTCAAATGCAGAGTCTACTTCAACTAGTAAGTGTGCATAATTAAGTCTAATTTCCTTCACGGTATTATTATCCATACGTATGGGCTTGCCTATAGTACTTGTTATTCGACTTATTGCATCCTTGTTCCAAAATTCCAAGTTAAGATTAAGAATTTTAACCTAAATAGGAATAGTTGTAAAATAATCCCTGGTCAATTGCATTCCTGGTCTCCACATTTTGAGTATTACAATTTTTGAATTAAAAGTAAATGGACTTGATTCGGTAATTCTGTTGAAATCTTCTTCTCTTGCAAAACTTACAATAATGAAACAACCTGGCTTGTACTTAATATCAACAGGATCCATTGGAGCACAAAATTTGGCTACGTATATAGAAAATTGATCGTAAGTAGGTCGACTTTCAATTATGTACGCCACCATATAATTCCTCCATTTACATGCAAAAATTTCTTTATTAGTTTCTTGAATTTTGAAAATGTGTTTCCCATTATCAATATGTGGTTCAACGAAGTGAAAACTGAAGTCCGTAGAATCCTTTTCCTGCCCTCCAAAGCCTCTTATTGTGTTGGTCTAAATTCTACTTTAAGGCTCAAACAATCAGTGTTCTGTGGCTGGTAATTGTTGTTTAGGATCTGGTAGCTTTGGTGGAATCTCTTCTTCTGTAACCATTCCCGCTGCAGGTACCCTGTCCGCCATATGTGTGTGTGTGCGCGCGTGCACATACATACATACATACATATATATCCTTATGAAAGGTATTTAATCGATTATAGTTGAGAATCTATTCGTAACCATGAGTTTTGAATCGAACATTAAAATACCTATCCTTAAATTATTTATATTTAAGATGTAACAAGAAAATGATATTGATACATCTGTTTAGAGTAATATATGTAATGCTCTTCATATGATGGACGGTAAATTATTCATGACCATTGGAGACCACAAGGGATAACATCTTCTTGTTGTTTGGAAAAATCGCATAACGAATTAGTGAGAGTCCTCTATATGTTAAAACAGCGAATTCAAAATAGAAGATATCGTGTAAAAAAAAGCAATAATCTTCAGACTTGAGAATTCTGTTGATCTTACATATCTAAACTGTACTTTAATTATGTTCGGTCATACAACATTACGATCATGATATAACCATAGTAGGATACACATTGAACTACCTGATGTGAAACACTACTTAAGAGAGAATTCATCTCCTTCGTTGTAGAATGTTAGTACCACTGCCATTGGTAGTCAACTAAGTGTTAAAATCTCTGGCCAGAGAAAAATCGATTCATCGATAAATGTTATCAAATTGAACCAAGGGATTTAAAGTGGCACTATGCATGTAACTATGGAAAATATTTGATAAAACTCTAGATGTAATAGTGATATAGTGATGACGAAAAGAAAACATGCAAAAAATATTGTTACTTAGGGTGTAGCTTAATAAATATTAGGAATTGGATTTCGCCTAACTTATCTGTAAGTAACTTAGTATATACCTGATATTATACTTTATCTAAAGTCCATACATGCTTTAATATTGAAACTGTTTAAATATTACTCAGGACTGAGTTAACACCATGAAGTCGAGATAAAAATGTTGTTAGAATTTTTTTAATTCAACTTGTCTAAATTAATTTATAATTGTTATAAATAAAAAATAATGAAAATATCATATTAAATTTTTATGGCTTTAATTATTTACTTAAGGCGCTAGGATTAATTAAAACAATATATAATTGTTATATTAATTTAATCAAATATATATATATATATATATGCTTAAATAAATATTTAATTAACGTATTATGTTAATGAAGGAACCGAGTCGGTCAATAGCGAGTGAAATAGGTAGATTTTAGAAAAAACCTACTTGGGTCATAGTGGATCTATGAAGCCTAATGGGTTATACTAGATCCAATCTATTAACTAAATAAAAACGCACTTTATTCAAACTTATATTACAATTATCAATTAATCATATTAATTAATTCAATTAAACGTTTAGTTGGATGTATCATATATACATTCAATGATATAACAGCATAGCATAATGAAATATAAACGTGTGTATAACCTACACACACATACATGGATTATGGGATTCATATCTATTGTATATACATTTAAATGACTAAATAGCATATGAATATCGGGAATATAAATGCCTAAATAAGTATATGTTTGAACATGCTATAATATATATATTATTTGAATACAGATATATATAGTACAATATATATAATATAATATAGATATATATACATATAAATACATATATGTGATATTTATGTTGTCACTTATATATAAAAACAAATCTAAATAACAGAATTATGTATTTTCATGAATACTTGGTGGAAAAGTAGAGATGGAAAAAAATTTCTCAATAGATCTAAATTTAATCAAATCAAGATTAAAAGGAAATTAAATTAATGATATATAGATTTCTCCTTTTTGCAAACACTAATCAATAATTGGTACAATATCTATATGGAAAGAATTCTACGCTTAGTCACAACCAATATGTTGGTTGTAAGAATCGCAGATGTGAAAACATACATTCAACATGAAAATAAGACTATTATAAACTATTGTCACAATTAATATATTGCTTCAGTAACATGATTAATTTTTATTTTTTTAAACAGTGCATATATACATATACATACATATGAATATTGTAATTTAAGGTTTAAATTTCAAACACATATAAAGGACTAAATAATAAGATACTGAATATTTTAATTGAAAAATATTAGCTTATCTAAAAGATTCAACGTGATATTGATTTATAATTTTGGATGGCATAAAAACAAAGCACATGAATATGTACATAAATAATTTAATCAATTTATAAATTAAGTCCATTTTAAATATGTGTGCGTATTGCCACATATACCCAGACGGGCACTGTTTTCTTTTACGATCTGCATCGCGACATTGTTTTCACAAAACAATAGCATGAGATTCTCAACATTTGAAATCACCCCTAGCTCAGTTATAAATTTGTGCTTGTATAGTTATACTACTTGTATTATGGCGCTATTCAACGCAATGTACTTAGCCTTTCGGTTGAATCAGCCGCTGCTGCTCGTTTGGAACATTTCCAACTCAGAACTCCTTAGTTAAGATTGAATATGAAATTAGATTGACATAACATATTCTGTATCACTTATGAAATTCAAATCTAAATACTCCTTTATAAGAAGTTTGTTATTTCGTTAAATAACACTCCAGTCTTTCTTAAATACACATGAATACTCTTAGCAATCTTAATTTGAATTTGATACTTACTCGGTGTACCAATTACATAAGCAAATTATGATATGGTAGACAGTATAACATATATGATAATTCGTATTGTCGATGTATATGCAATCCATTTTATATATTCCACATTAATCATTTTAGTATGGTGTCTACGTATATTGTTTGAGACAATTCCAAGATCCTTACTTGTGGTTTTAGAAATATCTGAGTTATTTATATTCTTTCTTACAAACACATGTTTCCTCTGCATTTTGACAGATAATCAAACTATCTGATTTTTCCATAAAAATATTTACTCAATTCTGATGCTTGTCGAATGATATTGCTTATCGGTTCTTAGATCTTATCCAACACTTGTAAAATCTGCTATCGCTCCTACTGACATCGTCACAATTTGGCTATCGTATAAAAATAGTCTAGTCTTAATCATTATTCCGAAATTCTGTTTCAACAATGATGTAACAAAATTCATAGTCATATTAGACGATAAATTTATGAGTAAAATCCATTAGATTAATTTAAATGCGTTTCGACCTCATACTCGGACAAAAATCATACACCACACAATAATTACGTCCAAATAATATTTAAATGCTGTGGTACATTTTGTATGATACATGACTCTGCTCTAGCGTTTGGTAATTAGTTAACCATGGTAATTCAAGTTCCAAAAGGAGTAGCCACGATAAACCATTCTTCATATTTTTCTTGAAACTGTGATAATCTATTCTTGATGCTTGCATACATTTCAAAATAAATAGAGATACGGGTATACAATACGAATTAAATTTGTAGCATATTGCAAGCCAAAGTGTTGCTCACCAACGCATGATCTGCATTGCCGTATTTGATATTAGACAATACATACACATCAGATCATACAAAGAAAAATTAACAAGAGACTATTTTTCTATGAAAAATTAGAACAAATAGTATAACGAAAGGAGAATATGCTCGACGTTCATTATGCACAAATATATTTATATGTTACCGGCTACCCCTCATTTTCTTAAATAGTTCTTTGAAGTAAAAGTGAACTTATTTAATTTCAGAATCAAACTTTATTTTTGTCAATATCATGACCAGCCACATACCATCAAACTTTTACAGTATATTTTATACGTCTACTTTGCCTGAACATGACTACATGAGTACCAGCATTTCACTTCCTACAAGTAAGAATATAAAACTAAAGTTTAGGTACTGACAATAATATAATAATCAGATTAAAAATTATGCGGATCTGAGATCCAAGCAGTTCAAAGATAGTCTGTTATTTTGAAAGCCAACATTCAGTCAATGAGGCATCAGCATCTTTTGAAGGATTAACTCCAATATAACCAGCATATTTTGGAAACATAAAAAAAAATGGCTTAAAAATAAGTAAGATACCATACGCATTAATTCCACGAATTTGTAACTGTAATAATAACATAAATACACTTTCTGTTATCTTATTCTCGAGTTCAAATCTCATTTCCATTTTTATGAGTGGCCACGATTTCTTAAGACAAATAAAGACACAGGTAACAATAAACATAAAATCGAACCTGTTCCCTTTTTTCACATTTCATATATTGTAAGCAGAAGCAATTTAGTGAAGGACAAAAAGATCTGATGGTACAGTTTTGTATATCATGCCCCTGCTGGAAAATAAAAAATTAACAATAAAATGAAAAGGAAGGGGCATAAAGACTTTCCGAGAATAAAAATTGCATAAATGAAGTTGTAGATAAGCAAGTCCACACAATATTTTTCTTATTGAGTTTTGTTTTGTTATACAAATGGACAAAAGTGTGTGCAACAGATGCGCTGTGCACGACTGCATACTCAATAATAACATTGTGGAACAATACATTTTCTTCTTCTTTTGCTGAGGTGAAAAGTCAATATTGTTAGATATGGACTTCAGCACCATGTCTGGTGAATGAAGTGTACATAAACAACGTTCAAAAACAGTTTTAGTCAAAAAATTATTACAATCAACATACATAATGTTGAAATTGTACTCTTAATCATTTACTTCTATTGATTGATGTCCCATTGTATTAGCAGGCTTATTGTTGCAGATGCAAACTCACTGTTTTGATTTGTAAACTGAAAGAGGCCAATTAATCTACCTAGTTCATTTTCAGTGTCATTTTCACACTGAAACCACTCTTTTATTACGGTCAGTTTCAATTATATTCCTCCTTTATTGCACTGAATCCCATTTCTGTGTCATTTTCACACTGAAACCACTCTTTTATTACGGTCAGTTTCAATTATATTCCTCCTTTATTGCACTGAATCCCATTTCTTTCAAATTCTTGTACATATCGATAAATATTCAAAACTTTGATATATTTTTCTCATAAACATATAGCAGACAGGCCATCGCTGTCGTACTGTATCGATTTTCAACCTCCATCCACAAATAAAAATACAATTTGACAAACACAACCCCAAACAAGTAGGAATTTACCTTCGTCACCCTTCTTCGTCCCTACTTCGCGATGGACTCCTCCAAAATCCAGAATTGCAAAAGCGCTCCATCATCTCCTTCTCCATCTCCTCCACCTCTGGAGACGTCGACGTCGCCGGAATCCCCCAATCCTCAGCTTTCGGCCTCGAAGCGTCGTTGTCCTTTGTGGGGCCCACCTCCTCCTTCAAATAATTTCGTCGTCGCCGCCGCCGTCGATTTCTGAACGATTTCCGGAAGATGGCGGCGGGAAGCTTGACGACGGCGTAGATGAGGAGAGAGAGGAGGGTGCAAGGGCAGCAGCAGCAGATGGCGAGACATTCGGCGGAAGTTCCACCGACGATCTCCCCGATTCTACGACGAGATCGAGATGGAGCTGGCGGTGGCATGTACAGTTAGAAGACACTCAAAATCGCAGGTCTTAGGCGTTTTGAAAATGTTTTAATTTGACTTGTAATTTGTCGGGAATGCAGGGAATCGATTGTTGAGGATATTATATACCAAAAAATTCGGGGAGAAGTCGGGAAACGAATCGGCGGTTTTTGTTTGCGAAATCGAATGGAATAGAAAGAGAAAACGGCAGGGGAAATGAAATTGTTTGTAAAGGAGCGATGACACTGGAACTGTCGCTGTTGAGAACCAATAGTTATTTACGTACTCAATATTTTAGCTCGATTGCTGAGCTTTAAAAAATAACACATGAACTGCGACTTCGGGTTTGCAGAGTTGAGTGCATTGACCAAACGTTTGGCTAGTATTTTGTTAGAACCAAAACAATCGATCGAACTTCTTTATTTTGGTTGATTCAGTTTGATTGAAAAATTAAACCAAATTTGAATTCGTTTTATAGAATAATTTTACTTTTATTATTGGTTTAGCTAACCAAATTTTTACCGTATTATCCAATTTTACGGTATTATAACATATTTATCGATAGTTTTGTGATAGGAAAACCGAGTTTTCTGTGCAAAATAGGTCAATTTTCCCTACAAACGATTAAACACAAAAAATATTTAATAAGAAGTCTCAGAGCATAATTTTTTTTATCGAGTAAATTGAACATTTGAATAATAACATACAGGATTTTCTTTTACATGATACTTTAGTTCGGTAAAATCGGTTACCAATCAAATTAATCAAAATTAATTTGGTTCGTGGAACAATCCATCCCTTCGACCTCGAATCTAACGCCCGAACCGATGTAAACTACCCAACAATCGAAAGGACGAGTCGTTGGAGTGAGGTTACACATGCACAATTACTGTCAAAGGTAAATATCAAATACATTTCTAACTAATGTTATCTAATATCTACTTTTAGAGAGTCACGATAGAAGAAAATAAAATGTAATACCTAAACAAATATTATAGTCACATTACCATAACATATATATAATGTTAGATACATATGTCTAAATAAATACAGATATAACCTAAACCACATACATAGCCAAATCTAGGTACGACACTTATTTATATGGGTTGCGGAATAATGGATTTTGAGGCTAATTTGGGGTGAGTTGTGTGTTTCTAACTTGTGTAAATCTTTTTAAAATTCTTTCAAGATTAACATCAAATCATATTAACAACACAGATTTATACTAACGATTAGTCACACATGAAATCACAGATAAATATAAAAGTAATAAAGAAAAGTAAGAGAGAAGACACTAGGAATTTTATACTAGTTCAGATTAACCAATCCTACATCCAGTTCCGTACAATTGCTTGTATAGAGTTCTTTTCAATCGCCAACTTTAAACTAGGTAAAAGGCAAAGCAAAATTCAATCTCAATTTTAAGGCTACGAGACACACCCTCCTGTATACAAGTCGGAGGCAAACTCTTTTGATTTGACCGGACAACAAGATCGTCCACTTGATTTACCTGGCTACTAAGCACACACTTGATTTGAACGGGCTACAAGCACACCCACACAAATAAGAGAAGAGTTGATGTTTTTCCGGAGACAAATAGTTGAACTTTGGATACAATGGATCATATAGCCACTCTAATAGATCTTTGATCCTTGAAATATGAGAGATGCTTGCAAAACATTAAGTAACAGTGAATCGGTACAATGAAGTATGAATTTATTCTATATGATTTTAGAGAGTATAAAATCTATTTTACAAGAAAACTTTCAAGAGAGTAAGGAGTGAGAAGAAAGTGAGTTATTAATTGATTTAAAATTCATTCGCATTTCCCTTTATATATGAACATAAGTATCTATTTATGAAGGGTTGTGTCCAAAAGACACTTCCATTCAAAATTTAAAATGACATATGAAAATATGTATGTTGAAACGTAGTTTTTTTTATAAATATTTTTGAACCCATACAAAAACTTCTAAAAAATATTTTAAAATATATTTTTGAAATTAAAATAATATATTATTGTTTAAAATATCAAAAGATTAGAAATTGGAGATAAAGATTTGAAATTGTTATCAAGGACTTTAATAATATATTTTAATGACTCTAAACACCAAATTATAATCTTAAGCTCTTCATATCTTTGTCTTTGAACTCGTGGGTCTTCAAATCTTTATCTTGAGTCTTTATACTGTTACAGTCTTCAGTTAAGCACCTGTGTAATATTATGCACTGTATACTATTTAAATTAGCAAAACATTAGTATCGCTATTTGTTTGGTTATTGTTATCAAAATATATTTTATATGGTTGTTGTCATCAAAATCAATAATTAAGGTATTAACAATTTACACCACAGATACAATATACAAATGAATCTCCATCCCTAGTACCAGCACATCTCTAAACTTCATCAACATATATATATATACACACATATATATATACATACATACATACATATATATATATATATATATAAAGGAAAAATAGGAGTCGGTCGGACATATATTTAAATTTGTGGTTCTATTTTAGTAGCTAGGCTATGGGCCTATCTCCTATACTCAATGTATTTATTACTTGTTGTAATAAAAAGTGGACGGTCCACTTTAAAAACCGGTGGCCTTGCCAAAAAAGAAAAAGAAAAAATAGGAGTCGGTCGGACATAAGTCTGATGGATGAGTTATACTGTACTCTACATAAACCACAAAAATAACATTACAACATTATATAAGTATATCGCTCGGCCACCACACGTCCTGTCACCACGTCTTACCTAACTCTTATACATCCAGTTACATTGCATCATGCATATGCGGACTCACTTCCTTGGACTCGCCTCACACACTACAAGCTCACCAATTGTTCGGAGTCATGTTAATCACATACAGGCCCCACGTCATGGACTTGCCTCATGCCATGTGTGGTCTCATGTTGTCTTCGTGCTATCTAATTGGCTTCACGTCCTGAACTAGCCTCATGCCCTATGTGATCTCTTGTTGTCCTCGTGCTACCTAATTGGATTCACGCCCTAGACTAGCCTCTTGTCCTACTAGTCTCTTAACATCCACCTCCTCCCACTGGCCTATCGTAGCACTACATGGGAGCAACGTCATACCCGACCACCTACTTATGCCACAAGACTGTATTCGTACCCCTATACATATCCTAGGATGTCTACCTGATAGAGTTAGGGATATGCTGTAATGACCTGTGAATTTCGATAATTAAAAATTGTTAATTTAATAAGATTTTGGTAATTAAATCTGGAATAAATAAAAATTTTGAAATTTGTTAACTTTATATGATTGTGCAATTAATACTGAAAGAAATAAAATTAGGAATCATATTTATGAGAGAATGCAAGGTAAACAATGCTAATTAAAGTTAATAATTAATGGATTGAATGAAATGCCAATTAATGAAAATATGTTATACTTGACTATAAATGCAACATAAGCGAATAAATGAAATATTGGATTTACCAAGGAAATAATAGATCGTTAATGGAAATTAGATGAAATTAGTATTATAAAATAAATGGTAACATTGATTTGTAAGTAATAAAAGCTTATTAATGTGACTAAAGGTTAACGTAAAGATTATTGTATGTTACCTATTTATGTAGCTTGTTAATTTAAATTGAAAATCAGTTACAATAATTATAATTTAATATTACGTTAATGTTAATTAAGGTAATATTTGAAAATAATGTTAATATTATCCATAATAGGACAATTTGTTGAATTTAAAAGAATGGAAATGAAGACTTATCAATTTAATGGGATTTGAACTACAATAATTGGATTTAATTGCAAATAAATGAAATTAAATATCTAAATATTACGCTAATTGAAATAAAGATGGAATGTGAGAATACTAATGTAATAAATCTTGAACCAATGTTGATTTCATCCATTTGATGATGATAGATTAAATAATAGGATGAAAGGTCAAATTAAATGGATTTTTGGAATATAAATTTTTGAATTTAATGAAATTGAAATTGAACACTGAAATTGAGGAATTAATCACTTTTAAATTGACATCTAAATTTGTTAAATTAGTGAGAATGATTTAGAAATATAAAAATGATAAGAATTGTCAATTTTAGAATTGAAATTGAAAATTTGATTTAATTAATCAATTATTAATTTATTTAATTAATAGGAAGCCATTTTTGGCCCTTGACTCGGATTTCGACGAAACTAGTTTCATCGAATCCGTAACGGTGAATTATTGTAGGATTTCAAGTTTTATAGCGATCGGACTTGCCGTTTGATCGTACGGGCTCAAAACGCCTTGAAATCAATTGAAATCAATTTGAAATAACTTGGTTTTAGCATAACTTCTTCATACAATGGAATTTGGACCTGAAACCTATTACATTTATTTTAAAAAAAAAAATAAACATCTATTTTGATATATGGGTTGACCCAATTTCGTTTCGGAGTCAGAACGGCCTTTTCGGGCCATTTTATCGTTCAGCGCGTATGTCAGTCGTGTCCATCCATTCTGATTTCAGCTTTGCATGCATATACCTTGTTATAAACCCTAGCATATTTCTTATTCCTCATTTCTGTATGTACAATTCAGCTGTCTCTCCTCCTTAATGGCAGACAAACAAATTCTCACTTCCAAAATAAATTGCAATTCAAAATCAAATCAAAATTTCAGACTCTTCAAACTATATCGAATTATATATGGATTTGAATCTCCTAACGAGCACAAGTCAAATCCACTGTTCGTTTCTAGATCTGGTTTTTTGTGTAGCCATAATTATCTCGTATATTCTCGGTCGTCCGTTGCATCGTGATCAACTGTGATGGATCGTCAAATCAACGATGCCGTTGTGTAGAGGGGACCGAGGGGAGTCGATCTGAGGTGATTGTTTGGAGTTTCAACGGTAGATCGTCGTGAAAAATTATTCTAGGGTTCACACAATTGGTGGCGGCTGCAAATTTTTCGCGACCACGGGGTGACGTGACTCAGCTGCGTGGCTCAGCAGGGGTCAAAGGTCGGCGGCGAACTCTAGGCAGCGGCGTCGAGGCCCATGGCGGTGCGTGCACGGGGACAGACGTGATCGAATTAGGCGGCTGTAGTTTGTTGCGTGCGTGACTTAGGGTTTCAGGAGGACGGAGTTACGTGAGGACGTGTGTGCGCTGTTGTGGATGTAGGTGACGCGTGTTTCTCTTTTATTTATTTTAATTTAGATTTCGATCGTTCTAACTTTAATAATTTTCACATACGAGGTCTGTTTCACACGCGGTTTTCTCCGCTAGGTTCGTATTGGAATTCCGGATATTTTGGCACTGGTTTGAATGGATTCAGAAACTGTTCAAATTTTGGGTTTAAATAGGATTTAAATTCAAAAGGTGAGTGTTTTAACCCACTCACAGCTTCTACAATTTCTTATGTGTGTTTCTGATGTGATTAGAAATTTATTTATGGTTGTTTGGTACATTTTTATCATCATTCCAGTTAAATTGAAATTTATTGAATTAAATTGTTATTTAATTTATTATTGCATATAAACTGTTAGTTAAATTGTTATTTAATTTATTATTGAATATAAACTGCCAGTAAATACCTGTTATTTATTATCTGTTCTATATTGATGTTATTATTTGAATTGGATGATGATTATGATAAATGGTTGATGAATGATATTGGATGAATGGATGCTATATTTACATTGTTATAAACTACAAGTTTTTATGCATTTTTATTTCATTCGGGGTTGCGGTTCGAAATGATATATAACTGTATTTTTATTTTAAATTACGGATTGAAATGATAAATATCCCTATCACTTAACCATGGGGTAGAAAATTATATACAGACACCGTGGTCTATATATAAAATATTTTGTAAATGATTTCTATGGTTTTGGAAAGAAATATATGGTTTGATGAATATTGATCTTTTTTATATTATATAAATATTATTTTATATATAGTTAAATGCTTGAATTTAGGCTATGTATAAGTTTGTTAAATAAAAATTTAAGTTTAATAATAGAGTTTGATTTTTTACTAAAATAAATGTGAGTAAGTATTTAATTTTATTTCAATATAGAGTGCATAATGATTTAAATAAATTAAGGATGGGAGATAAATTGGAGATTTATTTGAAATTAAATTTGTTTAAGAATTAAACTCTAAAGGGTTGACATGAAATTTATTAAATTGGAAATTTTAAAAGGTATAATTATTATAACTTGATTTTGGGGTCAAGGTGAATTAAATGAGTATTTCAAATATAACTAAATATAAGGAAATATTTAGTTATTTATAATTTGATTTTTTTAAAGGATAATGGATTTATTTTGCAAATATTTCAAAACTAAATAATAGAACGGTGAATTATTGAATTGTAACTATCAACCTTAGTTTTGAAATTATTTAATACTCTAAAGTTTGAAATATATTGCAATTGAGATGGTTTATTGAAACTGAAAGTGAGTTGAAACTTATGAATTGAGATTTAATTTAAAGGGAATAAAATTGTGAAGTCGAGGAAATTATTTTACTTGATAAAGTGGTTTTAAATTCGAACTATTTTATTTTATATATTGTTTGAATATCCAAACCATTTAAGTTTTGGAAGTTATGGTTTAGAAGCTATGAAATTCGAAGTATTATGTTTTGAAGGGTTATATTTCAAGCGTTTGGTTTCGAAATATTATTATTATTTTGAAAGTGCTATGATTTTATAAAGGATATATTTGAAATAAAATGCTATTATATTGATGTGGATTTTAATAAAGCGATGTCATATTGATGGGTTTTTGAAACGGAAATGATAACGTATTTATATGGTTTTGAAATGGATATTATATTCCGGTTTTAAAAGTATAAACAATTTTGAAAAGACCGCGGTGTTATAATAACGTTTGGTTGTTAAAGAGACTGGGGTCGGAAGTTGTCACACTTTCTGCCAACTCTGAAAACCACTTTAACAACCATGTATGCAGTGGAAATTCCAGAATGAAGTAGGATGGTGGCGGCATTCCTTTGAGGTATATACACGGACCCGACTCCCATGAGTTGGCATAAGGTGGCTAAAACAGGAGCGATTGACGGGCTAATGAGGTAGCACCTCTGATCGAACATATCCCTTCGATATTATACTTTTACTTTTGGATTGATTCGGTGGCTACTTTTGATTTTTTTTAATTTAGGGGTGTCGTTCGAGGTGGGCGGTAGCTGTGCGCTATGCGTTACCACCGACTCGGAAGTGTAATTGGTATATCTACCCTAGCATTGCCTAGTTGTGCCGTTTCACCTACCCTAACGCGCCTTTTACGATTTTGGGTTTCTCCCGTAGCCCGTGGAGTATTTAGGATAGTCTTCTGATCTGGAGATGCGCTGATACTGGATGGACAACTAGGACAATTGTTGTGTTAATGGGAATATTGGGTCACTCCTTAACGCTATTTAAAAGTAAGTTTATTTTACTGTAGACATTATTATAATAGCGAAATATTACTACATAGTAAATAGTTTAACGGATCCTTAGGAGATGTGAATCCCAAGCATCTCTTAAGTTACTGCACTCACTTAGACACTGAATAGGAGATGTCAAATCCTGTAAACGTCTCTGACGCCGTTCCACTCATATTTTACCGTTGATTTAACTTACATAAGATCTTTTAGTTCTGACTTGAGTGTTTGTCTTTTCAATTCACTCGGGTCAGTCTGAGCATTTTAGGATATGAAGACTTTATTTCTGGAGGACGAAGATGAATATTTTATCCAAGATTTTTTTCTTCTATTATCTATTATATTATTCACTACATCATGTACTCTGCTGCATTTTATTATTCTCTGGTATGTGTAACTCTAATATGTATTGTATAAGTATAATCAAATGTTTTGTAAACAACTTCATGAATTGTTTATTTGATTATTATATTTTATCGTTCCGCTGCAAGATTCTATTTTGTTTTTCTTTCTCTGCTTTTTTTATTTACCCCATAACAGTCCGCCTTTCTGTATGGTTTAAGTCTAACGTGTGTGGTTTATCGTCGATTTAAATCGTACAAAAAGGCGGGATGTTACATCTGGTATCAGAGCTTTGGTTTAGCGATAAACCTTAGCTTTGTGGGGTCTTACTCTTTATTAATAGGGTAGTAATACCCTATGATGAGTCGCTGAATGTATATATATGAGAAAGCGTATTTGTTAGTGTTATAAAAAGGGTTTAATATTGTGTTAATTTGTTCCGTTTTGTATTTATAAATTCTAGTTGGTGCATAGGACGCTATGACATCAATAGGGATTTCTAAACACTTAATAGGACAAACCGACACAATATTTTTTTCGAGTATAGGTGAATGAAATAATTTTGCCTATTATATTTTCTATATATATAAAATAATTTTTTTATAAATGATATATATATTTGGTTGCAATATATTGGTTGTTAGGTAATGAAATTTATAAATAATAGTTGAAATGAGATTGAAAATAAAATAAATAAAAATTGGGAATTTAGAAATTAAGTTCCGGGGTTTTGAAACTTTCTTTCGAATGATTTTGGAATACAATAATGATATAATTTAGAAGTATTTTCTGATATAAATATTTCAATATGATTTGAAAGAATTGCTTTAAAGAAATTTTGGAGGAAATAAGTTCTACACTCCCCTCTCTGTCACTGGAAAATAATTTCGGTGATGAATGCACTCATCATCGACATTCATTTTCGAGTTTCAAAGTGGGAAGACCACTGTAGTAGTTTTACTGCAGATTTATTTTGGATAAATGAATATAAATTTCAAATTGTTTTAAAGATAACTGGATATATAAATTGTAAGTATATACCTTTATCTGTTATTTTTAAAATGATTTGAAACTTAACCCGGTATTTAGTTGTTAAGTTTCCGTTAATAAATAGTTTCAATTATTGTAGTGAAATGGGTTGTAATTAATTAATAATTGGAACCTCTAATTAAAACAAGAGATTAAATGCTAGGTTATAAATGAAATTTGCAGAAGTTGAAATTAGTAACCTATAAACAAATGATATGGTTATTGAACATTAAATTTATTAAAAGAAATGAGAAAAACTTGTATAACTTTTAATTACATCCTTAAATGCATATATGTAACTTACCAAATGTTAAAAGTTGTAATGTTTAATAAAAAAATGTAATGGAAATTGTACAAGTAAACTTATGAATAAAAGTGTTCAATGAATTTCTTTTGTAGATAAGAATTTGATGTTGTAATTGTTATAAACCTAAGTAAAATTGAAAGGCTACTAATTAAATAAATGGAAAGGAAAGTATTATAAATAAATGAATAAACAAAATTAAGTTATAAATGAATGAAATAAATGAAATCGAGAAATGAATGAATGTAATGCAATGAAAAGAAAATTTATATGGTATGAATAAATAAAAATGAAATTTTGTAAGTATAAGTGCAAATAAGTGAAATAAACACTAAATTAATGGATGGAAACGAAAATTTGCAAGAAATAAATGTAAATTAAAAAGATAAATCATTATATGAAAGAAACGAAATCAAACAACAAACACTATGAAATGAAATTAATAAGAATGAACTTATTTATTGCTTTTTGTTGTTTGTTTTGGTTTATTGTTGTTTGGGCAAGGTACTTTAAATTTGTGGATGTATGAATAATCTATTTAGTTTCATCTAAGACTGTTGAGTAAATGGTGCACTTAATAGTTTACTCTCCATTCTATACGATTTAAAGTTTTTGAACCCAAACAACTGTTTGTTTTGTTTGCTATGGATATGTAGGTAGTTGATTTTATTGACTTCATATGATGGTCGTATGTTGTGATTGCAAGTGATTGTTATGTTTGACATTGTTTTGTTTGATTAGTGGATGAAACAAAATTAATATTTTGTTTTATATAATTATTAACCCCTTTGGATTATATAAGTGAAATACAGGTTACGGAAGCAATTGCTACTGCTTTTGGTTTCATAAAATAAGCGTAAATTGCCCGACAAATAGGTACGATTTCGGACTACGGTTTATAGCGTTATTATATTGTTTTTCCCGTGTTGGGATATATATTATTTTAGAAAATATATGTTGTATATTGTTATATTTGATATTATATTTTCTCCCGAGCCTCTCCGTACAAAGGAGACTCTACCGAAATTTTTCGTAAATTTTGGACTTAGAAAATTTTTGAAAAATATTTTCCAAACTTTATTAATTTGAGTATAAAAAGATTAAGTGGTTATAAATTGGTATATTTTATTTAAATTAATTAATTTTGTAAATTTACTTGTTTATAAAGTTAGTTTTTAAAAAAAGATATATTGTTTACTTAATTCCTTCTTTCCCTCCTTTTTCCTTTTCGAGGATGAAAAGTTTTGAGTGGGGGAGAGTGTAACGATCCGCGAATTTCGATAACTAAAAATTGTTAATTTAATAAGATTTTAGTAATTAAATCTGGAATGAATAAAAAATTTAAAATTTGTTAATTTAATATGATTGTGCAATTAATACTGAAAGAAATAAAATTGGGAATCATATTTATGAAATAATAACGAGAATGCAAGGTAAACAATGCTAATTAAAGTTAATAATTAATGGATTGAATGAAATGCCAATTAATGAAAATATGTTATATACTTGACTATAAATGGAACATAAGCGAATGAATGAAATATTTGATTTAGTAAGAAAATAATATATAGTTAATGGAAATTAGAGGAAATTATAATTATGAAAATAAATGGTAAGATTGATTTGTAAGTAATAAAAGCTTATTAATGTGACTAAAGGTTAACGTAACGATTATTGTATGTGACCTATTTATGTAGCTTGTTAATTTAAATTGGAAATCAGTTACAATAATTATAATTTAATATTACGTTAATGTTAATTAAGGTAATATTTGAAAATAATGTTAATATTATCCATAATAGGACAATTTGTTGAATTTAAAAGAATCGAAATGAAGACTTATCAATTTAATGGGATTTGAACTACAGTAATTGGATTTAATTGCAAATAAATGAAATTAAATATCTAAATATTACGCTAATTGAAATAAAGATGGAATGTGAGAATATTAATGTAATAAATCTTGAACCAATGTTGATTTCATCCATTTGATGATGATAGATTAAATAATAGGATGAAAGGTCAAATTAAATGGATTTTTGGAATTTATATATTTGATTTGTGAATTTAATGAAATTGAAAGTAAACACTGAAATCAAGGAACTAATTAATTTTAAATTGACATCTAAATTTGTTGAATTAGTGTGAATGGTTTAGAAATATAAAAATGATTATAATTGTCAATTTTAGAACTGAAATTGAAAATTTGATTTAATTAATCAATTGTTAATTTAATTAATAGGAAAATAGCCATTTTTGCCATTGACTCGGATTTCGGCGAAACTAGTTTCATCGGATCCGTAACAGTGAATTATTGTAGGATTTCAAGTTTCGTAGCGATCGGACTTGCCGTTTGAACATATGGGTTCGAAATGCCTTGAAATCAATTTGAAATAACTTGATTTTAGCATAACTTCTTCATACGATGGAATTTGGACCTGAAACCTATTCCATTGATTTTAAAATATTTTTAAATGTCTATTTTGATATATGAGTTGACCCAATTTCGTTACAGAGTCAGAAGGTGCTTTTCAGACCATTTTATCGTTCAGCGCGTATGTCAATCGTGTCCATCCATTCTGATTTCAGCTTTGCATATATATACCTTGTTATAAACCCTATCCTATTTCTTATTTCTTATTTCTTATTTCTGTATGTATAATTCGGCTATCTCTACTCCTCAATGGCAGACAAATAAATTCTCACTTCCAAATCCAATTGCAATTCGAAATCAAATCAAAATTTCAAACTCTTCAAACTATATCGAATTATATATGGATTTGAAGCTCTTGACGAGCACAAGTCAAATCCACTGTTCGTTTCTAGATTAGGGTTTCTGTGTGGCCAGAATTGCCTCGTATATTCTCGACCGTCCTTTGCATCGTGATCAACTGCGCCGGATCATCAAATCAACGATGACGTTGTGTAGAGGGGACCGAGGGGAGTCGATCTAAGGTGATTGTTTGGAATTTCAACTGCTAGATCGTCATGAAAAATTGCTCTAGGGTTCACGCAATTGGTGGCGGCTGCAAATTTTTTGCGACCAGGGGGTAACGCGACTCAGCCACGTGGCTCGGCAAAGGTCGAAGGTCGGCGGTGGAATCCAAGTAGCGGCGTCGTGGCCCACGGCGGTGCGTGCGTGGGGAGAGGCGTGATCGAATTGGCGGTTGTAGTTTGTTACGTGTGTGACTTAGGGTTTCAGGAGGATGGAGTTACGTGGGGACGTGTGCGTGCTGTTGTGGATGTAGGTGACGTGTGTTTCTCTTTTATTTATTTTAATTTAGATTTCGATCGTTCTAACTTTAATACTTTCCACATACTATGTCCATTTCGGGCGCGGTTTTCTCCGCTTGGTTCGTATTGGAATTCTGGACATTTTAGCGCTGGTTTGGATGGGTTCTGAGACTGTTCAAATTTTGAGTTTAAATTCGATTTAAATTCAATTTAAATTCAAAAGGTGAGTGTTCTAACCCACTTACAACTGCTAAAATTTCTTATGTGTGTTAAATTAATTTCTGATGCGATTAGAAATCTATTTGTGGCTGTTTGGTACATTTTTATCATCATTCTAGTTAAACTGAAATTTATTGAATTAAACTATTATTTAATTTATTATTGCATATAAACTTTCAGTTAAAGTGTTATTTAATTTATTATTGAAGATAAACTGCCAGTAAATACCTGTTATTTATTATATGTTCTATATTGTTGTTATTATTTGAATTGGATGATGATTGTGATAAATGGTTGATGATTGATATTGGATGAATGGATATTGTATTTATATTGTTATAAAATGCAAGTTGTTATGCATTTTTATTTCATTCGGGATTTCCGTTTGAAATGATATATAACCGTATTTTATTTTAAATTACGGATTGAAATGATAAATATTCGTATCACTTGACCATAGGGTAGAAAATTATATACAGACACCATGGTCTATATATAAAATATTTTGAAAATGATTTCTGTGGTTTTGGAAAGAAATATATGGTTTAATGAATATTGATTTTTTTTATACGAGTAAGTATTTAAATTATTTAAATTTTATTTTAATATAGAGTGTATAATGATTTAAATAAATTAAGGATGTGAGATAAATTGGAGATTTATTTGAAATTAAATTTATTTAAGAATTAAACTCTAAAGAGTTGATGTGAAATTTATTAAATTGGAAATTTTAAAAGGTATAATTATTACAACTTGATTTTGGGGTCAAGGTGAATTAAACGAGTATTTCAAGTATAGCTAAATTGAAGGAAATATTTAGTCACCTGTAATTTGATTTTTTTAAGGATAATATTTTGCAAATATTTCAAAACTAAATAATAGAACATTGAATTGTTGAATCGTAACTATCAACCTTAGTTTTGAAATTATTTAATACTAAAAGTTTGAAATATATTGAAATTGAAATGGTTTATTGAAACTGAAAGTGAATTGAAAGTTATGAATTGAGATTTAACTTAAAGTGAATAAAATTGTGAAGTCGAGGAAATCATTTTACTTTATAAAGTGATTTTAAATTCAAACTATTTTATTTTATATATTGTTTAAATATCCAAACCACTTAAGTTTTGAAATTTATGGTTAGAGGCTTTGAAATTCGAAGTATTATGTTTTGAAAGGTTATATTTCAAGCGTTTGGTTTCAAAATATTATTATTTTGAAAGTGCTATGATTTTAGAAAGGATATATTCGAAATAAAATGATATTATACTGATTTGGGTTTTAATAAAACGATATCATATTGATCGGTTTTTGAAACGAAAATCGTATTTATATGGTTTTGAAATGAATATTGTATTCTGGTTTTAAATGTATAAACTATTTTTAAAAGACCGCGGTGATATAATAACGTTCGCTTGTTAAAGAGACCGGGATTGGAAGTTGTCATACTCTCTGCCAACTCTGAAAACCACTTTAACAACAGTGTACGTGGTGAAGATTCCAGAATGAAGTAGGATGGTGGTGGCATTCCTTTGAGGTATATACGCGGACCCGACTCCCGCAAGTTGGCATAAATGGCTAAAACAGGAGCGATTGATAGGCTAATGAGGTAGCACCTTTGATCGGACATATCTCTTCGATATTATACTTTGACTTTTGGATTGATTCAGTTGCCACTTTTGATTTTTTTGATTTGGGGGTGTGGTTCGAGGTGGGCGGTAGCTGTGCGCTATGCGTTACCACCGGCCTGCAAGCGTAATTGGTATATCTAACCAGGCATTGTTTAGTTGTGCTGTGTCACCTACCCTAGCGCGTCTTGTACGATTTTGGATTTCTCCCGTAACCCATGGAGTATTTAGGGTAGTCTCCCGATCTGGAGATGCGCTGATACTGGATGGACTGCAGGGACTATTATTGTGTTAAGGGGAATATTGGGTCACTCCTTAACGCTATTTAAAAGTAAGTTTATTTTACTGTAGACATTATTATAATAGCGAAATATTACTACATAGTAAATAGTTTAACGGATCCTTAGGAGATGTGAATCCCGAGCATCTCTTAAGTTACTGCACTCATGTTAGACACTGGATAGGAGATGTCAAAACCCGTAAACAACTCTGATTCCGTCCCACTCATATTTTACCGTTGATTTAATTTACATAAGATCTTTTAGTTCCGACTCTAGTGTTTTGTCTTTTCAATTCGCTCGGGTCAGTCTGAGCATTTCAGGATATGAAGACTTTATTCTAGAGGACGAAGACAAAGATTTTGTCGAAGATTTTTTTCTATTATCTATTATATTATTCACTGCATCATGTACTTCATTGCATTTTATTATTCTCTGGTATGTGTAACTCTGATATGTATTGTATAAGTATAATCAAATGTTTTGTAAACAGTTTCATGAACTTTTTATTTGATTATTATATTTTATCGTTCTGCTGCAAGATTCTATTTTGTTTTTCTTCCTCTGGTTTTTCTTATTTACCCCATAACAATCCGCCATTCTGTATGGTTTAAGTCTGACGTGTGTGGTTTATCGCCTATTTAAATCGTACAAAAAGGCGGGATGTTACATATGCCCTAAGTGCAATTTTGTAATTGTTACATATGTCTAACTTCATAGAAAATCTTATTCGAAATATAAAGGTGTTTTCTTTTTATATATGCTCAATATAATGTGTAATATTAATTAATTAAAAGTATATCTAGTAGAAAATCCATAAATGGTATGTTTTATGATAGTAGTTACAATGTGTTATAATCATGAATTAGTTATCATAATAAACGAAACATGTCGCTTTGAATATTCCTAGTCAAGATATGTTGAGACTATATATCAATATATCCGTTGAAACTAAAGTACGTAACGATTTTCGAATGTTGCGCAATGTGTTACTTATGGCCATTGGAGGCACCAAAGGGTTCTGTACCGATTGTTATTATAACACCCTGAAAAATGAACCTTAAATAAATGAAGTAAATTAAATTAAATGTAATAAGGTAGGAAATGAAAATTTTATGAAGATTATAATTTGACTACGAAAGTTATACCGTTGCGTTCATGGTGAAATTCTGATTAATTTCGATATATAATATGCTGAAAACGGAGCTCGAACTAAAAAGTTATGAGCGTTTGAAGTTTTCAGACTTAAAGTAATTTGAATAAGATTCAAATAAGTAATTAATTCCCTGGTTTGAAATTTAAAATTAATTGTGCGATTAGGATTAGAGGTTAAGAACATTAAAAATTAGCAAATATTTTAGAATTTAATTAGGGTATGAAATCAATAAATAATCAGGCAACGATAAAATAAAATAAATACCTTCCCAAAATAAGGGAAGCAGCCGACCCAGCACTACAAAGGGTCAAACTAGGGGTCGACCGCTTGAAGCATGGGGTTCGACCGCTTATTTGTTGTGAAGCATATTTTGATGAGTTGTACGTTCCAGATTTATCCGTTTTTATTCTATTTTCATTCAACGGTTCAGGTGTGTTTCCAACCACTATAAATTAGATCCTGACCATTCACTTTTATCTATAAATATTTGGGGAACAATAACGAAATTTTGCTATTGTTATCTCTCCAAATTAGATTCATAAACTCCGTAGAGAATTCAAGTAAGAATCCAATCTATTTTCTATTTATTTCTTCTTCCGCCAACCTTTTCTTATTCTATTCTCCTCCAACTATTCTGAATCTACTAAATATATATACCTCTTCCTATTGTGCATGTGTATATCGAAAAAGAGAGATTCTGGAAGAGATTGTGAGGCATGCAAATCCAAGGAAGACAAAGCTAAGGCTATTCTATGAGTGGAACCTTAGTATTTCTTTTTAGCAATTATTTAGTGTATTTCTTTTTGGATTTGAATATGTCTTAAGGATTTTGGGATTTCAAAAATATGATAGATAAAATCCCCCAAAATTCCGTTTTATTTCCATATATCAATTCTATATTGTGATTCCCAATTATTTACATTAATTTAATGGAGTTTATTTCGTTTATGCAATTTTTGATGATTTCATAGTCTATTCCACTTCTCCTTCTTCTTTAGATCAAATTATGATCCTCTAATAAAAGAGGGGTGTAGATTACAAACTATGTTTATAGTTTACGCCATTTATTCTTCTCTATTTCTTTATAAAAGAGGAGTTGAATAGAATATGGGGTTTAGGTTGTAATTTTTATTATTTAAGATATTTCATTGAATTGATGTAATAAATTGAGTTTCTATTTTATTACAAGTCTGTTATTGCAGTTTTGGTTATGAATATTTATTCCCATTTTGGATATTAGAATCCACGAAATATTGGAAATTTGAAGAAAAATGACTTATAATAATATTTGGTTAAGGAATTGACATTTAACGCTAGTTTAAAGTGTAAAATCCATTCGTTTAGAACTTATTTGGCATGAATATTTATTTATCTCTATTTACGTAATTAACATATAATTATTGCGTAGACGATGTAGCTAATTAGATATTTATTTACATTTATTTCCCCCATCAAGAAGGTATTTGATTGTTAGGTGAAAATAAAAGAAAACTCTTATATAGCCTAATTACTATTTTAAGGCATAATAAGCAAGATTCCTTATAAGGCCTTATTTATGAAATGGAGAGATGAGAGTGTGTGTGTGTCTAGAGAGTAATTGATTTGTAGCTAAGTTATAGGGACGTAAAGTCAATGGAGTTACATGACGAAAGTATGCCCTTCACTTTGAGGCAACCAGCAGTTGTGTACACTTTTATTGGTGTGAGATATCCTTACAATTTGAATAACGCAAGGTTGGTTTCAAATTCCGTAGGGGAAACCTACCCAGCTAATCTGGCTACCAGTTTTAATGAATAACGGATTAATATCAGAAGTCATTATGAGTATGGTCCATAAGACAAAGGGCCTGCTTCAGGGTCTTGAAGTATTAAGTGGTTGGACCCGCTTCTTTTCCCTATATGAAGTATTAAATGACCAAGGGGACACGTTAAGTGGTATCTCAACAGGGGTCCTCTTTAAGAGATAGATCTTTAATGTTGGGGTTTGCCTTAATTAAGGTCTTAAATTACCAAAGTCTGCCTACTTTCCACTTGGAAGTATTAAGTGATCTATGAGATTCCATATGATGTCAGCTAGATAGTACCATTGAGGAGCACGTTTTTGGAAATTGGTCTTAAACGATAGGGTCTGCCTTAATAAGGTCTTAAATGACCAGAGTCTGCCTATTTTCCACTTGGAAGTATTAAATGGCTTGGGTACCATCTCTCGCATTATTAGCTATTTATGACATATGATTTGGATATGAAATTTTAGAAACCTGCTTCTAGAATGGAAGGTATTAAGTGGTTGGACCCACCTACTCTCCTTATAAAGAGGTATTAAATGGTTTTAATGGTTTTATGTTCGTAGAGATATTCTTATTTGGAAATATACTGCCTAAGTACTGAAAATGTAAGACTCGAGGTTTTTATTCATCGGACACTTGTTGTTCTAACTCCCTCCTCATTACAACGCGGGTTAAGGATGGAGTTATGGTGATGGCGATGCCTAGAGATGGAGAAGCTTGGCTTATGGCAGTATTTGTTATTATCACTTGTTTTTATGTGTACCCATGTATTTAGACAATTGTTCTAACAGATATTATGTTACGGTTTTTATGGAATTTCGTATTGTGACAATTTTATGGAAAAAAGTGGGTACATTTTGTTATTATATTCTGTTCCATCCTCTATGATTTCTGAGAGTTCAGTTATGGCTATATACTGTTATTTTCTTAGTTATACCAATAACTAATCTTAGAATGGATTTAAGTTTCGATGGGCCTTTTCTGGGTCAAAATTTAGGCCTGCTCTAGGATGGGTTGTTACATTTATTGGATGAATATGGAATGACTCACTCGATATTTTATTGTTGGTTAATGTATAATCAAGGCCAAACAAAAAATATGGATGTGACAATATTACACAATTCCCTCGACTTGAGAATCTCTTGACCTTCAATGTGGAAACTCCGCTTTGATTGTAGCTAAATCATGGCATGGCAACTATCGAACGACTATATTTAGGTCAAATGAAAGCATTAGCAGTGAGACACTATTCAATAGAAAATTCGTCTCCTGGGTTATATAAGGTTAGTATCACAGTTAACTAAAGTCAACTTAAAGTCAAAATCTCTGGCCAGAGCAGTTTAGTTAATAATAACAGTTATTATTAAACCAACCAAGGACTTTGTGTTTGGACTATAAAGTTGAATATGGATGATATTGGTATTTTGACCATTACCAAATTCCACAAGTCCTAATGTGATATAGTATCGACGAAGAAAATTAGTGTAAACAATTGTCATTACCGGGTAACGCTTAAATAAAGCAAATTGGATTTTACTGAAGCTATGTATGTGATAAATTTGGCTATAATGTCATACCACCTGCTAAGTGACGTGTGAACGTTATTATTCGAATTGTTCGATGTTAATCATTGACTGAATTTACACCTAAGAGTCACGCAACCGAAAGGTGGAATACTACTATTTCCACCTAATTTAATTAATTGTAATTGTTATTTCCACTTGAAACCTACCCATGTAGTAGGGTATCCAAAAAAGTAGTGTATAAGGTTGGGGTTGGGTAATCAAGTACCCTACAGTACCTGACTACTGGCCTGACCCGGAAGGATGAGGTAAGCCCAAAGATTATCCCCAATATAAAGGCCTAAATTGATTTGGGCCTTGTGCTAATTTTCAAAATTATTTTTAAATTAAAATAATAATTGAAATTTAATACTATTTTAAGTTTAAAAGTTAAATTTAAAATAAGTAATAATTTTATAAATGTTATAAAATTATTTTCAAAATTATTTTGAAAATAAAATAATATTTTATAAATTATTAATAATTAATAACATTTAACGAATAAATAAAAGTTAATTAATTAAATTAAATTACATACATACATATATATGTATTAATATATGTAACATTATCTTAAAATGTTAAGTCAATATATATATATATAATTTTCAAAATTAATTATATTAATAAAATTATTTTTATTAAATAAATTAATTAAATGTTAATCAATAAGTAATAACATACATATATATATATATATATATATATATCTGTATCTGTATATAACTATAAATGTTAAAGTATGCATACTCAATATAAAATGTTAAATTTAATAAATAAAATTAGTTAAATGTTAATTAATTATATCAATTAAATAAGATTTAATTAATAATAGTAATACACTACTATACATATTATATAAGTTAATTAAATTATAAAAGTTATATAATAATTAAAACTTATATAATATAAATGTATAATGAAAAGTGGAATAATAAGAAACCCTGAACAGGTATAATGAATAAATATATATGTATAGTACGTGTTAGAACCGGTCAGTTGAAAGCGGATGGAATTGGTAGATTTAGAAAAAAACCTATCTTAGGTATATTGGGGATATGAAATCTAAATGGGTTATGCTAGATGCAATCTAGTTTTAAATAATATCATTTTTTTACTTAATTAGTTGTTTATGTTTGTTAATTAAACATGTTAACGTTTCAAATAAATGTTTTATTAGGAATGCATCAATATATATTCAAACATATAACGACGTAAATAAGCTGATATAAACATGTGTATAAATAAAAGTACACACACATTTAGATATTGGGATTTATATCTATTATGTGTGTGTGTGTGTGTGTGTGTGTCTATATATATACATATACATGTTACATTCTTATACGCATATCGAAAATAAATGCCTAAGTATGTACATAAGTTTGAGTATACTGCAATATATGTATATGGTTTGTATACACATATTCGCAGTACCATATATATATATATATATATATATATATATATATATATATAGCTTAGACATACATATACATATATGTAATCTTTGTTACCACCTATATTTTATATTTACATATATAAAAAGTTATGAAAATAATTCACATAAAGAATCAAGTAATGTAAGAGTAAATTAAAAGAGTGAAGACGAAAAGGTATTAATGTTCAAATCTAAGTTAATAAGGAAATAAGTGTAATTCTAATTTACTTTTCTTTTATAATCACTAATTAAACAATTAGTTTAATACCATATGGAATTTCAAACTTAAGTGCAGAAAACATCCAAACCATTTAAAAAAAGGAAGTTTATGTTATATCAAGATTTGAAAAGACATATAATCAATATAAAAAAATTAAAAGTTTTGCAATTTAATTTATTGACCCTAATGATGTAAGTGGATCTGAAACATAACTTTATATTTAGATACATACGATATGTAATAAAGTGAAAATTAATTTTGAAACATGAAACTAAATTAATCTAAAACAAATCATCCAAGTAAAATTTAGTTTAATATTGGTTTACAATTTCAAGGTATGAAGAAGACTTAATCACTTTATACACACACTTGTGATATACACACACATAATTTCATGGTCAAATCTACTAAAATTTGATCCATGATTAAAAGGAATAAGTTTAACAATAAGAACAATTTATTAAAACGAAGAAGATTTACAACAACACACAATTGATTAACAAACAAGAGGATTTGTTTTAGATCTCAAACGAAATAAAACATAAAAAAATTGGTTAGACAAATCATTAACCAATTATTTAAAAAAAATTCAACAAACTAATTCCACAACAATTAGTTATTTCAGATCCATTTAAATCATTAACATTCAAAACCATACACAAATAGAACTCGCAATCAGTCATAATATATAGAATAATTTTAAAATTGATTTTAAAAAGTGGCTACAACTAATATATATACACACACATATACCTACATACATACATACACACACACATACATACATACATACATACATACACACACACACATACATACATACATACATATATTTATATATATACACAAACACCCCCACATATATAGCCGTACTATGCAAAAGTATTACAAAGTAATACTCTCAGATAATACCGAGAATGATACGGGGTACACACTTGAATATTCCTTTAGGCTAACACTGGTGCGTATTTAAACGTTGAATATAACTTACCACCAAACATACATGGTATCGGCATAAAGTAATAAACACATGTGCCTTCAGGATATAACAATACACAATATGCAGTATATATCGGAGATCATAGAGTCAATTACAGCAATAATATAAATATATATATAATATAAAATATACAACACATATCCAATATACATCACATTGATATACACACGAGAGATTGTGCTATACACGGTAATAATCTACATTACCAAACATTTAATCTTCTATCTGCCAAGAAAACACAAGCTGGTCTCACCGTCCCTGAACCTGAAATGTCTTTGACTAATCCGAGTACTATATAAATAACGTATGGGCCAGACTATATCTGAATCAAATAGTCAATATACATATGGAACTCGATATATATTGGATATAATAATATTATTATAACACCATCGGAAAAATTCAAAACAAAAATTATAACATCAATATATTTATAATAATTTATGCAAGAAATAGAATAATATATTTAACATGTTCCAAAGTGTCATTTACGTAAATACCAAAAAACCATGCAGTAAGATGTCATCACCCACAAAAACTCATCAAATCATAAATCACTAAAGAACATTAATTGGGTGAATCATACATATCTGAAAATAATAATAATAATCTTGTAACCTTCAGTATATGAGATATCATAAAAAAAATATCTCTCAATCTCAAATAATAAAATACCATCGTCAAATAATGTAAAATAAACTGTCTGATTGTAAAATATAGGACACCTATCCATCAGTCGGATATAATAAAAGATATGAGAATTCACTAACTTTGGACACCTACCCAAATATAATCTCATCTCCTCATATATAAATAAATCAGAATAAACTGTGATAGGGAATGACTGTACGACAGACACAAAGTCCCAAGTATAGTTATATATGCATCAGTATGTAGGTCACCTAACCCTAGGTCGCCTAACCCAATCTATACTTAAGTGAGGCGTATCAGAAGTGTGTGCTAATCTACCACTCTATTAGAACCAGAAGGGAGATTGATGGTCATCTGCCCACTCTAGGAACCCAGGTCACCTAATTGGATCTACTCCTATGGTATTTGGTTACCTCGACATACATCGTGACACATCCACCAATGGCTCGTCAAAGTGTAGCCTTGGTTGTCCCTACTTTGCCATAATAGGTAACAGACTAGTGACCTATGCGATATAAAAGAGGCTATAGGGCACCTACCCTATGGGTTACATAACCCAAATCTCATAATATTGGGCACCTACCTAATGGGTTACCTAACCCTAATCATGCGATGCACATCAAATAAAATATCCAACAACAATGTCGCGGATCTGGGCTGCGACCCCAAGATCAGGCCGCTAGGGTGGATTCTAGCCATATGATTCTCTCCCATGCTAATAAAAGGAGTATATCATACTGTTGGCACACACTATCAATAAATATAAGGGCACCTACCATTCTCGCACCTAAGAGTATCACCTCATGTAAATATATCTCATCTAACTATTTCCGTCATGTAAGTGCCATCTACATATAATGAATAATTAAATAAATATCACAACTGCATCCCGTACCACTGCCTGGTACTTAAACGTTTATTTATTGCTTATAAACTGCACACAATCTCCTAATATTTTATACAACAAGTCCAAAGAGTAAGTAGAGAAATATTACCGAATGCCCCATCCCAAACAGTATTATAACTCTGTTTCTTCAGATTCCTCGCTACACAGAATCAAATATCACAAAATCAAACAACAGAATGCCATCACTCTATCATATCAAATCACCAATTAAATTTATAGCAGCGGTGAGTCGCTCACAATACTGAAATCTGAATAAGAAAATGAGAAATTGGAAGATGTAGAAATCATACATGGAATCCCAAATTTTTGATTCAAAAATGAAATAACAATAAAGTTGAATAAAATATTTCTTTTAATAATTAAATCAAATTTTAAAATACATATATAAAACATTCAAGATCACTTTATACTCAAAATCATTGAAACTTAATATTTTAAATTACTTAATAGTATTTAGATGTCATTTTTCTAAAATCATTTAAATTCTCCAACACATTTTAAAACATATAAATATTTCTTTTCCAAAGGCATAATCCACTAAAGCATCATTATAGAACTCTATCAAAATAATTTTGATAATCATTGTAATAAAATCGCTTGAAATAATATCATTGTTTTCATATTATATTTTATAAAATCGCAATATATTATATTTTCCTTTAAAAAAATTCAAATTTTATAACATGTTATAATATTGATTATAGAAAGAATTTTATATAATAAAAAAGAAAACTATAATTATAATTAAAATGATATTTGTAAATATAAAATAGCTATTTTGAAGTAAATTTAATAAATTAAGTATGAAATACATTTAATAAAAATTTAAAATCCCCAATTAATTTATAAAACATTTCAAACATCTTTTTTAAAATAGAACGTAAATAAATATAATATATATAGTATGGAGTAAAATTGCTTGAAAAATATTTATCAACCCATCGGCACTAGGAGTTTATCGAGTGACTTAAGTCGGGTTTCGTTGAACTTCGACCATTCATAAGGTCATACATCAATATATAAATAAATATTTATTTCAATTCACAAACGGATGGAGCTCTGTTTGTACATTTACTCTTCCATCTAACATAATCAACCGACATTAACCAAACAATAATCAGTCTTAAAAAATCCAATTTAACATAGCATTTCAAATAATAAAAGGGATGATATATATTAAGCAGAGATTGCTAGATATAGATGACCTGAGTTATGAAAACTCATCGAAATACCAAACTCTTTCAACTACCTAGCATCATAGCATCCCATTTTATCGCTGTTGCAAAGCCTCCATCATCGCCAACTAGCTATAGCCAACGGCCTGCCTCCACCGTGCCTCAAAATTTGCTTTATCACCACTGACAAGAACCCATGCAATAGCTTCCCCTATCGAACTACCCTGCCAATCACTATATCGCGACTCTCCTTCACGAATTCCCATCTCGAATCCCCATTTCATGGCTCTGTTTCACAGCAACCGGCCACTATTTTGTGTTACGAAAGGTGCCACCTGGCCCTACCCTGGCCACCAAACACCACATCACTACCTTTTTCTCAAATAACTACCACATCAATGTCCCTTCTACACAAATGCATGTGTCTCCCAAACCCTTATCAACCCAGTCGTGGTCACGTAAGGTGTCGTAATAAATTGCCACTTCTTAAGCAGCGCTTCCCTAGTTGAGCGAACCTACGTTTCATTTTTTAAGTGAACCTATTTATCTAATTTTGGGTATTCTTGAGTTGGGACAAACAAAAGGGAACGGGTTCAAATTAGAGGAGGGAGATTCTGGCTTACTCTAGAAGTAAAAAAAAAGGATGGTACAGTTTACTTTGAAGCAGGCTTTTTTTACTATGGTCTTAATTGATTTGGGTCATTCGACTACAATTCAATTTAATTTTACTTAATTTCCTTTACCTTTATTTAAAAATATATATATCAATCTAGTTTACATTAATTTACATCTCATTTTACAAATTATATTTCACTCTATAAAATATTATATCGACAACTGCAAAAATTTATTCAATTCAATAAATTATTCTAAAAGAATCTATTAATTTACTTCAATTTGTTACAAAAAAATATTTTATCAAATAAAATTTTAATAACTAAAAATTTATTTTCAAAATACCAGTTATCACAAATCAATTTCAAATACGTTATTTTAATTTAATTTTAATTTAATTTTAATTACTATTATAGTGTAGAAAGTAGGGTTGTTACAATATATGTGAAAACTTTATTATAAACATCATAAATGAATTATAAACTTACCTGATAAACGTTGCCCTTCGTCACATCTTGATTTGTGGCTTCTCCTCGAATTTCAAATAAATCAGTATCCCATCCTGCAAGAGAAGGATGAATGCCTTTCTTTAACTTAATTTGATGTCAAGTTTGTTTTTAGTTTATTTTTGTGGAAGAACTTTCATCCATGTATGATGGGGAGGAGAAAGAAAAGTTATTTTATGTTAAAGGAATCAAACGAGAAGATTTTGTTTTAGTAGAATTAAAGAAACCTTTCCTATTCTTCTTATCGAAACTTTCCTTCTTTAATTCCTTTTAAATTTCGATCAATTCAACTAGTTGATTCCATCATCTCAGCGTAATATGGCTGGTCCTAGCACATTCTTAATATGCAAATTTTCCAAAGAAATTTTTTCATGTATTTATTTTATTATTTAATCATTGTTTAAAATTATACCGATATCGCATATCGATATATGCAAATATAAATTTTATACATGCATTTAAATAATTACATATAACATTCAAAACATCAAATAAATTAATAGTAATTAAAAATTCATAAATATTAATTAATCTAATCTATTTATAAAGTTGTAAAATTTAATTAAAACATGTGGTTTTTGGAGAAATTACAAATGTGATTGTGCGACTCAGAGGTGTGAATTCGATCAATGATTAATATTGAACAGTTCAAATATTAATTTTGATATGTCATCTTAGATTATGGTGTGATAGTTTTGCCAAATTCATCGCTTACAGATCTGTTCAGTAAAATCAAATTTCACAAACACTTAAGCAGTACCTTTTTGTAACGATAATTTACAGCAATTTTCTTCGTCAAAGCCATATCACATTAGGACATATAAAATTTGGTTTGGTCATAATTCCAACATCATTCACATTCAACTCTGTAATTCCAAACACAAAATTCTTGGTTCAATAATGTTAATTATTATAATAGTACTACTTTGGTCAAAGACTTTGACTCTATGTTGACTTAAAGTTGACCCCATGATACTAACCCCATATAACAGAGGAGACAAATTCTCCCTTGAATAGTGTTTCACTTGAAATGCTTCCCCTCGACCCAGCTATAGTCATTCGATGGACGTCATGCCATGATTTAAATCACAGCAGAGTTTTCACATTGAAGCTCGATGATATTCTCAAGTCAAGGGAATTGTGTAGCATCGTCACTTTGAAATTGTTTGTTTGACCTTAGTTATTTTAACCAATAGAGAAATCTCATGTGAGTCATCCTATAGTTATCCAAAACTATCAATATGTAACTCCCCGGTTCCTCTAATGACCATGATAAATACATTGCCCAACATTTTGAGAGCGTTACATACTCTAGTCCCAATGAATGAATCGATATCCTTTCTCGGAACATCTTGACTGGGATTGTGATAACATTCTCATGATTACAAAACTTTGTCATTACCATCACATAACATATCATTTAAGGATTTTCCAACTATATACTTTAAACTAATTACTTAATTATTTATATCACTATATAATAAGTATATGATAGAAAGGAAAACACCTTTTATTTTGAATTAGATTAGTTATCGAGTTAGATATATATAACAAATTACATAATTTCTCATAGGACATACGCCTAACTCCATCACTATGTAAACCATGATATCAAATGCATCGACACTTGAATCACGAGGGTATTTCATAAGAAGTACATTATTCCACAAGTCGATATCACTCAATTAAATATATTAAAGATTACAAATCTTTAATACTAAAAGTTGCCATCTAGCATTTATATATTAATAAATTACTTGCATAATATCTGGTTATTGAGCTAGCTCAAGCCAGAGATGTTATATGTACCATTATTAAGATTATAGACTAAACGAGGTAAGATAGCTATATGTATTTATTGAGCAAACTCAAGTTACATGTACTATGCTTAGGCCATCGTCAAATGGTAGGTACGAGTGTACAATCTTTTTCGATTTGTTGAGCAAACTCCCGATCAAAATGAAATTTGGACAAGTATAATGCCCTACCATGTGACCACACTAACAAAAGATATTATAAAGTAATACCATCTGCTAGTGTAAAGAATAGGACTGAATGGGAGCTAACATCCATGAATTTTACTTTAAGTGAGCATCGATACGTCGATTAATATGTTATACATTACTTTACTCAAATGGAATCGACAGGCTCAAAACAAAACTATGGCGGCCGTAATAAAATCCAAAATGACATATGATAAATACAAATCACAGATCAAATACAACAGAATATAAGTAGATACAAGTCTAAACAGGCACAAATAGATACATTATGTAGACAACGTAATACAATAGTACTACATCCCAAATATACGAATATGTACATAAAAGGAGTCTATTTCGACATAAGATACATCATAACATCAATATATACATAATGATGAAAAAGTAAACATCCAGCTAACTGATAGGAAGTCCGCTCTAAAAGCATCAAGCTGAAGGACCTGAAACATCTTGCTCTGACCCGAGTATTATAAAATAATAAACGGGCCAGTCTAGACTAAAATAAATGGGTTAGCAAGATGAATGATAGATAAAATGAACAATATCTCAGGTATAGTCATCAAGTCATGTAATGAAAAATATCAAGCATACTTCAAAACCTCAAGAATGAAATCACCAAATATCAAAACTCATGATAGTTCTACAAGCAAAATCCCCAATACTGTTTGGCGATAACACAAATAACATCGAATCCATAAATCTGATAAATGGGGAAAAGGCGCCAAACTCCAAGGTTGGTAAATAAATTCACCTACATGCATGTAACTCTAAGATAGACATATATGTCTATAAACTCGAAGATGGTATCATTCCCATAATAACTCCAAGACAGGCGAGTGCCTATAAAAATTCCAATATAGGTGCTAGACCTATAAACTCCAACATAGGAACAAGTCCTGTAAACTACATGATAGGTACAAGACCTATAAAAAAATCCAAGATAGGTACAAGACCTATAGAACTCCAAGTGCGATTCATAAGCTCGTCGAGATATGTGTTATGTACTTTCATATAACACCCGAATATGTAACGACCATATGTCCCATACCACGTGAGTTTACTCAAATGTTTACTATACGATGGTAAACTCCACTTGTGTGTAGCAATTGTTCAGTCGAACAAGTCTAAGAATTAACTGCTAAAACAAACGTGAGCATTTTATACCATTCATTTTATTTAACTATTTAAATCAATTCCTCATCTGATCGATGTCGTGCAATTTTATAAAAGATTTCACTTTAAAATCATTCTTGTAAAATATTGGTTTGTAAGCTAGAATATATACAAGTACACTTTTTAAACCACTGCTCCAAATTATATTTGACAATCGTTGTTAATGAGAATAAGTAATATATATATATATATAACCCTTTATATAGAATGGGGCGATCGGGGAACACAAGAATATAGCCTGGGAGTCAATTCTAGGCTACGACCGGTGCACTGATTGGGTAGACCGGTCCACTAGTTGCCTCGCCTGGCCTGAATTCCAAGTGGCTCTGGTGGCTCCTCGATGATCCGATTTCGCCCATTTCTCCTTTATTGGTACCTTGCAGGTCTGGGGTACTGAATTGGAAATCATGTAAGCATATAAACATGTACAATTAGACGAAAATCATGATTATATAAGGTAGGTTTTTAGCAAACAAAGAATCAATTCAAAGTGACAAGAGATTCAACACCCTATTAAGATCACATACAGTATAGATTCAAGCAATTTCATATATCAGCAATACGCACCCATTTTAGACTAGAAATTGTGAGATAAACTCACTTAAACAAGTCTGAAATGGAAGATTATAACTTGGATACTCCTGTGCCTTTCAATTTTAACTTCGACCTAGGCTCGACTCAAAGCTTGAGAGGAATAATTAAAATAAAAAACTAAAACTGAAATTAATCAATAAATAGATGTACCAATTAGTGGAAGAGATTACCTTCTCTTAATTTGTACTAGAATTAATCAAAAGCTTTGTGATTTCTAGCTTTGATTTGGGGATTAGGGTTTTGAAACTTAAGAGAATTTTTGTTTTCTAGTTTATGGGAGTGAAATGAGAACTCGTACGTACAAGTTTCTCATTTCTTATTTTTCTTATTTGGGCTAAATGGGTTAAGGTATGGATCCAATAGCAAAGGGTTGCTAATTTTCTAAAAGAAAAGTGCTAATAATTCATTTGGTTTTATCACTTCATAAATACCAACGTGTACTAAACAATGTTCTATTTTATCAACATTGATTTCTTTAATTTTCCCAAAATAAATAACCATGTTAAAATTCTCATCTCTATTAATATTGAAACATCTTATAAAAATTAAATTCGACATTTTTTAAAATAAATATTATTCTCAATAGTTTTAATAAATTAACTTATTATTGAAAAATGTCATTATTGACCTTTTATTTAAATTTACAACATTTATTGTGTTAATTTTTTAGAAATAAAAGATATTTGTCATAAATCTCCTATTAAAGTAAATAAGCAAATAACCGTTGGAAAAATCATATTCAAATAATAAAATTATTTCCATATAATTTGTTTACTCATTTTCTCTAAGATTGTTCTTATATTATTAGATATAAGAATTATATTACATAAAAGGACATTTTATTAATTTATCAATTTATTTCATTCCAAATCCATTTTAAATTTGGAAATACAGTTATTATAAATTTCCTAAATTTTATTTAATTAATGAGTTATAATTAACTAAATCATATTTAATTTTTTTATTTCAGGTAATCTCGACCAGGGTTGTTACCACTCCCCCTTATAAAAATTACGTCCCTGCAATTTTCCTTAAGGAAAAATAGATAACAATTCAAAAGATGCATCTATCAAAAGAAAATAAAAGCATGGATACAAAATAATGTAAAGCATGAGTCTCACCACTAATGAGCATAAGAAAGTAACTCAAGATGCATTCTCTCGATGCAACAATATGGATAGGCCTCTGCTCGTAAGTAAGGTCGGGTAAGACTCAAGCTCCTCAAAGATCCTTAGCTCAAGAATAGAAACAGAATTGCGAAGATATTTCCAAAGCTGTGGAACATGGAATACATCATGAATACCAAAGAATTGGGCTGGAAGAGACAACCGATAAGCAATAGAGCCAATACACTCAGTGATCGGGCATGGTCCAATATATCTTGAAGCCTACTTCCCGAAATGACTAAAACTCATCGCTCCCTTCAATGGAGATATACAAATTAAGAACCGATCCCCAATAGAGAATTCCAATGCTTTCCTCCTATTATCTACATAGGATTTTGCCTACTCTATGCCTCTTTCATTCACTTTCGAATGAGATTGATCTTCTCTGAAGCTTCACGAATAGAGTCAGACCTAAGATTAATTACTCCTCAGACTCGAGCCAACAAGAAAGTAATCGACCCGTCCTCCTATAAAGAGCCTCGAAAGGAGCCATGGCGATACTTGAGTGGATGTTGTATTTGTAAGAAAACCCGATAGGATAGATATGATTTTCCCAACTTCTACTGAAGTCGAGAAAACAAGTACGAAGTAGGTCTTCCAAGGTCTTATTAACTCGCTCAGTCTGTCCATACATCTTCGGATGATAAGTAGTGTTGAAATTAAGCTTCGAACCTAATTCTCTCTGGAGACTCTTCAAGAATCTGCTTGTAAACAAGGGATCCAGGTTATAAACGATCGCACTATGGATGCCATGAAGTCTCACGATCTCCTTAACATAGATTTTAGCTAGCTAAGAGGTGGTCTGATTGGTTGATAGGAATAAAGTGGGTTGATTTAGTCAAATATTCAACAATCACCCATAAGCTATCATGGTAGGCTCTTGAACGAGGAAGACCGTCAATGAAATCAATAGAAACCTAAAAAGGAAAAGAAAGAAAAAGATTATGATCATTAGTAGATCGACTCATAAGAGGATTCAAATATGAACTTATGAAACTAAGCTCATAATACATGGTCCCATTACTACACCAGGACTTCCAATGGTTGCAAAAGACCACCGAAAAGCTGATGCTCAGCTTTATCAAGCTTAAAGTCTAGCAACCCTTTACATACTCCGCCAAAACTTCCTTCATCCCATCCCAGTAGTAGAGATGCCTCATATCAGCATACATTTTACTGCTACTGGGATGAGTAGTATGCTTGAAGCAATAGAACTCTTCTAGAATACCTTTCTAAGACCACTGACATCAGGCACCAAAAGCCTACCTCCCCTATGAATACAACCACGAGAAAATCCCTCAACTCATCGCCTCGAAAATCACCACCACACTACTGAAAAAGATAAGATAGATCGGGATCATGCTTCTAGGCTTTCGCCATCCAATCTAAAAGACCAGGACAAGCATCTAGGCTAAACATAATATGGAAGAACTAGAATTTGGAATTCACCCTCTAATCTCACAAGAAGATAGAACCTTAAGATCTTTCCACTCGGCTAACATCAAAGAAATGACTATCTGCAGCTTGCGACCAAGAGCATCTGCTACTCGATTCCCCTTCCTGGAGTATACTGAATATCAGTATCGTAGGAAGTGAGGAATTCGAGCCATCTATATTGTCGCATATTAATCTCCTTCTGAGTGAATAAGTACTTTAACGACCTATGGTTGGTATTAAGAAAAAATCTCTCACCCAATAAATAATGATGCCAAATCTTTACAGCAAAGACAACAGCTATGAGTTCTAAACCATGCATTGCATATCTCATCTCATTCCGCTTCAACTGCCTGAAAGTAAAAGCCACAATTGCATAAGAATGGAACCTAAACCAAATCTACTAGCATCTGTGTAGACTATAAGGTCTTGGTTCCCTTCTGAAACCATAAGAACATGAGGGTGGGAAAGGAGTTCCTTTAACTTTTGGAAAGAAGCTTCACACTTATCTAACCAAACATACTTAACTCCTTTCTTAGTCAAAGAAGTAAGAGGTAAGACGACCTTGAAATGATCCTTTATGAATCGACGATAACAGACCGCTAATCCATGAAAGCTACTAATCTCTGATACATTCTCAAGCCTTTTCCAATTCTGAATAGCTTCAATCTTCGATGGATCAATAGAAATACCTTCTTTTGAAACTACATGCCCCAAGAACTTTACTTACCTCTGTTAGAAATGACACTTAGAAAATTTTGCTTTCGACCGATTTCTTCTAAGTGTCTCCAATACAATCCTAAGATGCTCCTCATGCTCTTCCTTGGATTTATAATAAACAATAATATCATCAATGAATATGAGAACAAATTGATCGAGAAATTCCTAGAAAACTCAATTCACGAGATCAATGAAATAAGCAGGAGCGTTCGTTAACCCGAAGGGCATAATGAGCCATTCATTAGATCCGTAATGGGTACGAAATGAAGTTAGAGGAATTCTATCCTCTACCACTTGAAGCTGATGAAAATCGATTGCTAAGTCTAACTGGTAAAAGACAATAGCTCCGCAAAGCTGATCAAATGAAATCATCGATCTTAAGAGGGGGATACTTGTTCTTAATGTGAGCTTACTAAGCTTGCAATAGTCTATGCAAAGCCTAAGAGTACGATTAGCCCTCTTCATAAACATAATAGAAGCTCCCTAAGGAAAAGAACTAGATTGGATAAACTGCTTCCCTTCCAATTCCGACAACTGCTTCCTCAACTCTTCTTTCTCCTTGGTGGACATCCTAAAAGGTGGACGACAAACTGGTTGAGCTCCAAGGTTGAGATCAATTCGGAACACAATAGCTCGCTTGGGAGGCAAACCCGAAATGGGTTCAAAGATATTAGGATAACTACAAACAACAGGGATTCGAGAGATATCATCCTCTTTACGAGACTTAAGAGAAAATAAGGATGCAACCGAAATCAGAATCGTCACCATAAAGAATAATAGAAATCTGCTCAACAGATTTTGGGTGCCGAAAATGGATAGTTTTTTCGAGACATAGGATATAGGCTTCATAATGGTTAAGCCAATCCATTCCCAATATCGTTCCAAAGCTAAGATAGTGCATGACATGAAGATCGGCACAAAAAAATGGTCGTATAAGATAAGCTCAGCATCTCTACAAAGCATACTGAGGGTTACGGACCCACCGATAAGGTTTGCAATTCTCAATGAAGTCATTAAGCACACAACATCTAAAAATAGAGTATCTACAAGTTCCTTCAAAATGAATGAGTGAGATGCACACATATAGAAAAGAACTTGAATAAGAAGACTCTGAAAAACAATAACACCTTTAAGAATAGAATGAGATATACTTCAACACTAAGAAGGTCCACCAGAAGCTTGCACGACACTAAGCTTCCCAGAATTGAGTCCTTTAGCTTCTCATGGACAAGATGCCACAAGATGATCTTCCTTCTTGCAATACTGATAAGCCGGAGTTTTCGGACAATCCTTAATGAAATGTTCCTTAGAATCACAATTGAAGCATTTTCCTCATGATGGTTGTGTTGTCATAGAACTTGAACCTTGCTTCTTAATCTGCTTATTAGGATGGAAAGGCTTGGACTTGTTGAATGATTGCTTCTTCTTCGGATAAAAGCTCTTCTTCTCCTTTACATCTTCCCCACTACTATCCTTCTCAACCTCATCAAGCCTAAGAGCCAAATCAACCAACTTCTCGATGGAAACCTTCATTTGCAGCAACAACACCTTCCTAAGGTGTTTCTTCAACCTATACACAAATTTATGATTCTTATTTAGCGGTGTACTTATGTGCTTGACCCTGTATTTGGATAATGCTTTGAAGGTCAATACATACTCTGCTACCGAAGACTTCCCTTGCTTCAACTCAATAAACCTTTTAGCCAACGAGTCCTTCTCGGATTAAGGAATGAATTTTAGCTCAAAACATTCCTTAAACTACTCCGAAGATAAAGTAGACTCATCCACCTCTGCTATAAAAAGATCATACCAATCTAGAGCTCGCTCTTAGAGCTGAGTAGACACTACCTGAAACCTTAACTAATCAAAAAGACCATGCGAGAAAATATCCGCTCACATGTCCTAAGTCATGCCTACACCTCAGTCACACTCTCAGAAATCTAAACGGATTGCCACCAAGATGCGTAAAGTCATTGCACATACGTGCAAAACCTGACTTGCAAAAAGATGAATCCAAAGGAGATCCAGAAGCTAGAGTATTCCAAATGAGTTTCATGATTTTCTTAGCGGACATAAACACTCCATCCCGAGGAGGGCCATTGGATTGCCCACCGACATAACGAGTAGATGGTCTAATGCTAGCCATCTAAGATTCTTTAAGGAATAAGATAAAGGATTATTCAAAAGTTATAGTACAATAGGAATTTATGGATAGGTATTAAGGAACATGCTACATTGAAATCCTAAGGGATGATTCCTATAACTTGGCTAATCCAAGATTCATGTCTGTAATATCATATTTTATTATGTACTCATCTCTGATACCATACTGCGATGCCCCACCCAGAGACCCATATTTACAAAGGATATTACAGAGTAATAGCATCTTCTAATGCAAAGAATAGGGCTGGATATGAACGATTTATCCTTGAATTTTACTTTAAGCAGGCATTGATACATTGCTTAATATGTTATACATTTATTTACTCAAGTGGAATTGACGTATATAATTCAGGGTTAAAACAAAAATACGGTGGCTATAATAAAATACGAAATGACATATGGTAAATACAAATCATAGAATCACAGAATCACATATCAAACATAGCGGAATACAAAAAGATACTAGTCGGAACAGACAAAAATCGATTCATGATGTAGACTGCATAATACAATAGTATTGTATCGAAAATATATGAATATGTACATAAAAGGAGTCTAGATCGACATAGGATACATCATAACATCAATATATACATAGGGCGACAAAGTAAACATCTAGCTAACTGATAGGAAGTCCGCTCCAATAGCATCAAGCTAAAGGACCTGAAACATCTCGGTTTGACCCGAGTATTATAAAATAATAAACGGATTATTCTAGGCTAAAATAAATGAGTTAGCAAGATGAATGATAGGTAAAATGAACTACATCTCAAATATAGTCACCAAGTCTGTATCGATAAATATCAAGCATATTTCAAAACTTCAAGAATGAAATCGCCAAATATCCAAACTCAAGATAGCTTCTACAACCAAAGTCTCCAAAACTATTTGGTGATAACATAAATAATATTGAATCAAGAAATAACTAATAGAAATTCAAAAATCTCATAAAAGGGGAAAAAGGTGCCAAACTTCAAGGTTGGTGAATAAATTCACCTACATGCATGTAACTCCAAGATAGAGGTATATGTTTAAAAGCTCTAAGATGGGTATAATTCTCATAATAACTCAAAGATAAGAAAGAGCCTATAAAACTCCAAGGTAGGTGTGAGACCTATAAACTCAAAGATAGAAACAAGTCTTTATAAACTACTTGATAGGTACAAGACTTATACAAACTCTAAGATAGGTACAAGACCTATAGAACTCCAAGGGTGAGTCATAAAATCGTCGACATAAGTGTTATGTACTTTCATATAGCAACTGAATAGGTAACGACCATGGACACCATACGGGTTTACTTAAACATTTACTATATGATAGTAAACTCCACTTATGCGTAATAAGGGTTTGGTCGAACAAGTCCAGGACTTAACCGGTAAAATAAACGTGAGCGTTACATAGCATTCATTTTATTTAACTATTTAAATCAATTCTCCGATCGATGTCGTGCAATGTCATAATAGATTTCACTTGAAAATCATTCTTGTAAAATATTGGTTTATAGGCTATATATGTACACATATATATAAGTACACATATATATAAGTAAACATTTTAAATAATTGCTCCAATCATCTTTAACAATCATTGTTAATGAGAATAAACAATATATATATATATATATATCTAAAATCCTTTATATAGGATTTATATTTATAATTAAAAATATTTCAATAAAATGGTTGGATTTAGAAATCAACCTTTTATAAATCCAGGTTGAAAATGTAAATCAAAAAGTTGTATATTGCTCCCACGACCCATAAAGCAATTCTATGGTATAAAAACACCAAAATGGATTCCTCAATTCACAAATCAAAATCTGAAAATGGAAATGAAATTGATATGAAATGCAACATCAAAAATCAAGTAAAGAACATCAGGAGATCAACTGGACAAATGACAAAAAATTGGGTCAACATTCTGGCACCCACCGTGGGGCCCAATCTCACAGCCGAAAGGTTGAAAGCCTCACACCAGCGACCTCGTACCGCATTAGCTAACATTTTAGCTTTAGTCACAAAATTCTCCTAGACCTCTCTCTCTCCAAAAAAGAAAAAGGAAGTCTGGTCAGAAGGGAGAGGAATTTAGATTCCAGTTCTATAGTCCCGTATTCTCTAGAGAGAAGCGGCCATGGTCTCATGTTCCTCTAAGATGTGGTCCCACTCCACATCCTTCGGCCATCCTACATCCTCACGATGCACTCCATAGACCTCCAGGTACTGCATTGGTCGATAGAGCGCCCCCACTCTCCTTACTTCTCCTTTTTAGTACCAACAGGCGACCCGAGGGTGATGCCTCTCGACCTGAAGGATGGGACATGGAGTCCGAAGTTGATGAATATTTTCTCATGACCACCAGCAGCGCCTTGAATTCCAACTCTTGGCCTTATCCCAAGACCATTGTAATAGATTTGATAAGGGAAACCTCAAAAAATCCCCTGGGTTTGCAAACATCTCCTCCTTGATCCCACGCGGCACTCCCCAAGAGCGGCATGGCGACTAGCAGCTTCTTCGCTCCCTCTGACGGGCTGCTACGACCTCCCTCTAAAGCTAGCCTACATCCCATACGCAATCCAAAACATTCTGGAGTCTGCGACCATACATCGCACTTCATTCAGAGCTAGAGTCCTGAAGTAGAGTCACCTTTTCCGCCATTTCATTGATGCAACTCGAGTAGCGTAAACTTTCTTGTTCCTCTACTCAACGACCTTCTTTGGACTCGAAGGCTCCCGCCACTGCCTAAAAGAGTCTATGAAAGCAAGCCATGGCACATCCGAGGTATCACAAGGACCGCCCGAGATTATGGAATGCATTCAATCATGCTCATACTATTCACGCGTAACAATAAGCGGGCCATAGCGCTCCAGTTCGACATGGGTTTGATATAGGCTCAAGATCGTATCTTCATTCAATCGGTGGTGCATCCCCATCGCAAAACCTTGAGGTGGCCACATGCTTCAACTCATGCTAGGAAGCTCCGAACGGGTGAGGCGCCCGCAACGCGCATTCCGACTGCTACCCAATGTTCGCTTGGAGCCGACATGATATGGATCCCCCAGATAAATCCTCTTCCAGCACCCTACAGCTATCTCCCTCTACGGCCATCCTCCTTCATCTCTCTAAATGTCGCAGCACTAGGACACCCAAACCCACCTAGAGTAAATAGAGACTTTAACGGACAGCATTATTCCCTCCCGTCGAAACGAGTAATGCCCCAACCTCTCTGGGCTGGGCAAGGGATGTCCTTTTGATGTCCGCACTCAATCAATAGTTAGCAAGAAGGAGAACACACCAGCTAGTCACTCAATCTACATGACCATGGCTCGGGGGAATCCTGTCTTGGAAATCTAGCAAACTGCAAAGAAAACCCCCGGAGTCTGCCCTCTAATTCTCAGCTGCTCAGTTCATCAACAAGCCATGGTCATTCTTCCTCATCATCCTAGGATCTAGTAAGAAGCAGCCAGTGTCGCCTCCAGCGACCATCTCCCAATTACGGTTGAATAGCACCGGCTTTTGTAGGAGCTCTCATCAAAGCATCTTTTAGGGACGACCCTTCTAGCGGGTCTTTCCTCGGATCCAGATCAGCATGTAGCATTCAAATCTGCCCTTGCAAGAAATTCTAAAATTCGAGGGCAAAATGTTACCCAAAATTTTTGTGTAAACAAAAAATTCCTAGAGAAGCTTCCAAATTCGATCCATCCATCGGATCCTCGCTTAGTCAGCTGGTAAACCCTGTCTACGAGTGACCGGTTCGTTGTCTTCAACGGCCAATCATGCATACTTTGCATCCAAAGACACCGAAGATGGAAGCTCAGCACTCAATCGTGACCACTTCCTTCACGATCTCGGAAGAATAGCAAACCCTAAAGCAGGTCTTCCCGATTTAGCATGTCGCCCTGCTGCATCCTATCCATAAGTTCCTATATGCGGCTCCTCTAGTGTTGTTCCCACTACTAGAGGACCGGCTCCTTAGACGTCTCCTCCTTTACCACGCGGAATGACCGAACGACGCCCTTAGACGACCCATCTTCCTCAATAAGGCACCGAGCAATCCTAACATTCTGACGATCCTCTAAAGCCAATCAACCAATCTCTTATAGAAGCATAAGCCCAAGGTTGCTCCCCGGGCCTTCCTATGCATCCTTTTCCTTAGAAGCCAGAGCTGCCCCTGGCCTCTTCGACACCCGCTCGATCCTGTCCTTCATTACAATCCATGCGCCAAGTACCACACCTTCTGTGCAACACCATTCCTAAGCAAACTTCCTCCCTCTCTAAGGCTTGGGTCCACCCTGAGCACGATCTTAGTATCAGAAGTAGCTCCGCTCTCACGTGACCATCCATTGACTTTGTGATCCACACAACTGCAACCGTGCCCTGTATGTCCACCCTCCGCCGGGTGCCTAGGTCATTTAGAGCTAACACTGGATTGACTATCTCATGTGGCCCAACTAATCCTACACAGGGACACACTAGACTACGGTGGACCGACCGCATTACGTCCTTAGCAATCCTAAACCTATCAGCTAGATCTGTGCGCTTAATCCAAAACAGCTTATCGCGAGGTACCCTAACCATTCCCAGTCCAATTACTCCGAAGTACATGCCATTAGAGAAAAGCATCGTTCCTCTGCCAATAGTACTCGACACACAGCCCTTTCCACTCCCATACCTTTCTACTAGCTAATCAGAATGCCTGCATGCCTGCCTAGTAAAGCTTGCCGCCTTTCCTAGGTCTGTCATAGACCCTTCTTTCCAGCTGATAAGTAATCAGGGCCTTGGGCTTGAATCTGCTTTCCAACTGGCTCCCATCCTACGTCCCCTCCAATCCATGGCCCAGAGCCTCTCCTGCACTGTTATTCTATAATCTCGACTATCCATTCACAATACCTGATGCTTTACCATATGGCAAAGGGATGGTAGAACGATTTTTCCAACACCTCTACCCCACCAACTCTCTCCTCCACCGAAGTCTCTCTAATGGCAGCTTTGCTTGACTTCCATTAGAGAGAGCCTCTATTAAGCTCGACCATTTAACCCACCATGCTCTACCGCCTCCAACAGCAAGCTTATCACTCTGGCTAGTGTCACCTCCTTTTAGCGCCTACCTTATGACCACTACCAGCAACCCCTCCTTCAAGAACTCTTTCGCCTCTAAGACTCCTCCTCAAGGGACGACCCTCCCAGTGAGTCTTCCCTCAGGTCTCCTTCCCTCGTGGCCCTTAAACTAGGATATTATACTATTGTAATGTTTAATCTAGTCTACTTTATTAGTCTCTTGTAACAGTCTATAAATTGTAAGAGGTTGATTTAGTAAAGGAACGTCACAGTGGAAATAGGCCGCACTGGGTTGAACTACTATATATCATTGTGCATTTACTTTCTATACTTAGTTCTTCCCAGGATCATTCTTTGTCATCTCCTACCATGGTCAAGTCTCCCTGTCTGCTCCAACCAGCCACACTCTCTACCATGGGCAAGCGTCTTCGTCCGCTCCTGCCCATCTCGATCCACATTCCCTTCAATAAATGGCCCAACAGTAAAGGGCCCATCTGGCTGCCATCTACCTAGGGGTGGTCGGCATGCAATCAACCTTGTATCTCAAACGCGTTCGTGCCCTCCACCAACGACGTCCATCCCTCTAGTGTTGACTCGTCCTAAAAGTGAGCCTAGCGTCGATATGGCGGTATCCTCGCTGACGCGATCGCATTTCGAGGTTCGACCGTGTTTTCCGTTCTCGTGACAGAAAATTAGGTCAACAACAGATACTTTTCCTGGGTCTATGGCTAATCCATCCATTGATACTATGTGCCTAAGGAAGCAAACTTCATTTCTTCAAAGGTGACATTTAGAGAATTTAGCTTTCAATTGATTTCTCCTCAGAACATCCATCAGTTTCCTCGAATTAACCACATGTCTACCTCACTATTAGGAATATTATCCATAAAGATCACAATCGACCTATTCAGTTGCTCCTATATACTCTACTCGTCAAAAGCATAAAATAAGCTGGAGCACTTGTCAGCCTAAACATCATGACCAACCACTTAGGTGTATGGAAAGCGGTCTTCTGGATACTATCTTGAACCCCTCTGACCTGGTGAAACCCAATAGTTAGGTTAGGCTAAGAGAAAACCCTTGCCCCACTAATAGATTGAAGAGGTCGTCAATGTGAGGTAATGGATATTGGTTTTTCTTCGTCAACTAATTCAATTCTCGGTACTCGATACATAACCTGAGAGAACCGTCTACCTTAATAGCAAAATGATAGGCATTCCCCATTCCAAGATACTTCTCTAAATAAAACTTTTCTGCAACAATTTTGAATCTTGCTTATCCAATTCTCTTCTCTCCTTCAGAGCCATATGCCCAAGAGGCATCTCAACCAGCCTTGTGTCTTTCTCGAGATCAAATGGAATTTGATTTCCCTTTGGGTGGGAGACCAAAAACTTCTTTGAATACATCATGATATTCTCTCACTATGGGAAATAAGATAGCTCTTTCTATGACAGGCTGGGTGAATACAGGTATGTCTCCATAACAGAAATATCAAGCTCACAATACATAATCCAATCAAGTCCATCGTCCTTCCTCAATCGAACTACCCTCCTATCAAAATCCAATGCTACACTATAGCAAGACATCCAATCCATTTTGAAAATCAACCCACATCCCGAAAAGTTTAATACGTATGCGTTATAAAGGAACTCCACACCGGATGACCAATTTTAGATTATGAGATAAAATTGATAAATGGGTCGATCTCCAATAGGGTCCAATACCATAATGGATTCATGCACGACGTCGGGTATAAGGGCTAAATTATCAACTAATGCACTTCTTATCAATGAATGAGGTGCACCAGTGTCAAATATAGTATGAACAGGAGAATCAGATAAATCAACACACCTTGCATCACAATCTTCTTTCCCTTCTCTAGAGCTAATGGTGGTGATTTACTAATGGTTGAGATGGGATCCGAAGCATATTCCTTCACAATCTGACCTTCAATTTTCAAAGTTGGGCAGTCCCTTTTCATGCGTTCAAATTGATAACAATTATAACACTTTACTTTCTTTTGAGCTTGGGCTACCTTACAATCTTTTACTATATGTCCCACTTAGGTGATATTATAACATTTACCCTTTGAAAGATTTATCCTACAATTCCTGGCCATGTGTCCAACTTCCTAACGTCGATTATAAGTAATCGCTTGTTTCTTGCATGCTCTCCTCATGGTCCATTTCCTTTACATTTTCCCTATTCTTGTCCCTTTCCTTCCTTAGAATTATCCTTAGTCAAAGTTCCATTCATAGAATTCAGTAATGTCGCCTCTTCCAATCCCTCAAATGTCGGTCTATACTGTATCTAACTGAATGTAAGTTCCTTCAAAAGTGAATTCAAACCCTTTGCAAACTGTAACGCCTTATTTTCTGGGATATTCGCTAATTCAAGTACAAATTGAGCTAACTCATTGAACTTGTTTACAAACTTTCGAACTGTCACTTCTCCCTGCTTTAAATGAATAAACTTCTCTAGCAATAAATTCTTCTTGTTGCCAGAAAGAAACTTCGTCTCGAATCTTGACTTGAACATCCTCTAAATAATGGTATACTCATCCACTTCAACGATTACCACTTCCCATGAACATGATGCCTTGACTTTCATATGCCAGGTAGTTAACTATCTCTTAGTAGCATCACGAAGTCTTAACAGGTTGAAAATTTTTTCACGATCATTTAGTCATGCTCGAGTCACCAAGTATGATTTAGTCCCGAGAAAAGGCTTCCCTCCAAGGCTAGAGCAATCCTTACACAGCTTACGAAGTTAGTAATAGGTGATGCTGGGACTGGAATCACACCTTGGTTATCAGCGATATTGGTGGTTGTAGGTTCACCGGGGTTGGCACAAGCTTGGCGCCGAAAGGTAACATCTAGACCATATTGGGATATCGACTCTAGGAAAATCTAGTATATTCACTCGGGTGCTAGTCCCTGGTTGGTTTCTATCCCATCGACGTTGGATGCTTTGGAATCTTTTCCAGTTTCGACTGAATTACACATTTCAGCTATCTATAATATTGGAACTAGGCCAAACCATAGGAAAATTATAGGGTAAATTTCAAAAAAATTACTCTTTGGATCTACTCGGCCAATGAAGTCTAAAGAGATTTTAGGTTCACTCTAAAAGGTATTTTAAATGAATTTTTTTACCTTTTTCTTTAGTTTGAAAGAGTTTGATTAGTTTGAAAGAATTTGAATCTGTTATAAATTTAAATGAATGAGTGTATCAAATACACTCACATATGTAGATATTCTTATTAAAATTAATTTGAGAATGAAACCTTTTTTCCTTCTCTAATACTTGTGCAATCAATTAAGGGAATAAATAACATTAATTAGAAAGAGAAACCTTTTATTTCTCTCTCTGATAAGATTGATGATTTGTTAATGTCATTGGTGATCAATTTAAACATGGCATGTGAGTATATCTAAATATATTCAAATGTATAATTTATAAGTGAAACATATGAGAAGTGTGCATAGATGATGTTTCCTTTATATTTGCCTTCATTGTCCATAGTATTATTTAAAATACATATGTATGTGTGTGTGTATATATGTCTGTGTGTGTATTTGTGTGTGTGAGTACATATGTATATAAATGTCTAAACTAAAAATGGCACAAACACCCAAAAGACTAAGTAGAGAATAAAAGTGAAGAAATTAAATGAAAATGAGCAAGAAAGAACACACAACAATTCATAGTGGTTCGGCAAATCAAGGCGTACGTCCACTTAATAAATTTATTGCTTGTATTCTGACTTGGAGGCAAAAGTTCTTACGGGTTGGTACAATTCTGACAGTGATTACAAGAAATTGGAGTAAGAAGAGTAAGAGCAAAAATATCCTGAAAATGAGCCCCACACTCCTATTTATAGAGGTAAGAAGCTAAAATCTCTCCTAGAAGACCTCCACCATGTTTTCCGTGCCTTAGATTGTTTCTCCGCAAAAGTAGGACGCCCGCTTATCAACTTGTATGGGTCGGTACTGATCCAAGGGCTTGGATCAGTACCTTATCAGTAAGTTGGCTAATTTGGTCATCTTGAACTTTTGCTTCGGCTCTCCTATAGTTTACTTCGTGATTCCATGGTTGTTTGCACCAATATTAGCATGTTAATGGATCTGTGGAAGAATAGATTTTCTGATTCAAAAGTTCATGAAGACTAATAAAGAGTTCCATTGAGTTTACAAAACACCACTTGGAATAGGCTTCTAGCATCAAATAGAGTGTGTATGCAGAAATGGGCCTCATTAGAGGAGAAATCTTGGATTAGTACCAACCTAGGATGTTGGATCGGTACCAACCCACAACATAGGTGAGATTTTCCCCCTCTTACCTTGGGTTAATTAGGTGTTCATCCTATGGCTCTATTTGTGTTTGGTATCTAAACCCTTGGGATATCTTTCTAGGGTTTCTGCCTTGATAACCTCGAATTCAACTCGTCCAGTCTGTCCAAATATTGCCTAGTCAAAAAGATGAATGGCACTTGCTCCCTAAAGTACGTCTCTTTTCAAACTAATGCATGCTGAATCAGGACAAGTCGAAATTGCTGCGAAGGACCCTACTCTATGTTTCGAATGGTATAATTCCTGTTATCAAATATCTCATAATCTGCTGGAGGGATACACCACTTGTAATAAATACATACGTTTGGCCGGCTGCATCCCACCGTTCAATCAGTTCATCTGCCGAGTTCTAAATTTCATGCAATTGGCTTCAACACAACTACATCTGAACAGCTATCCCTCCCTTCTTAGCACATACACCATCTTTACTGAATGCTTACACTTAGTAGTCAATGATGAGGAGATTATATATATATATGTGTGTCTATATATATATATATGTATATAGCTTCAAGAGCCGAAGAGAAAGTTTGTCTTTAACCTTCCTCGAACCGACTAAGGGTTGTAGAGTAGTCTCCGACACATGAAACAAGTTGAGTTATTTCAAAAATGAGTGGTTCTATATTCATTGTCCACCTAAGTTCGCACAAAGATGGTCATCCAAGAGTAAGTTCTATCCCATATGCTTTACATAAACTTGCCTTATAATATGTAGACTTACCCCATTTATTTATTTATTTAGACAATTTAACGAGACCCAATATCACGACACTTTCAGTTGTCATTAAGGCTCTTATGGCACATCTGCAGAAGATAGAGATATCAGAATTCTCCTTTTAGATGAAAATAATCTCACCCATTATCTATTAGAAGTGAGCCACAGCACTGGTCGAGTCCAAGTAGCTGCTAGTGGCCACGACGATGATGACGATAATGACAATACTCTCCTGAAGGAGGCTAGGTTAATCTAGATGTGCCCCCAGTCCCAAATCTAGGGGCTATGGTTGAAGAGAATGTCGAAGCAAGGGAAGAAAATGCCAAGAAAGGAGAAATTGTAGGGGGAAATGATGAGGCTAGCCATGATGACATTATGTGGGCCTTAAGTCTTTGGTCGTTCAACCCAAGGATGACTGACACCCTATCCCGAAGAAGAGGCTGGTTGCCACATAGCCAGTTACAACAATGGAGAAAACTCCCTGTCTTCCGACAATAGGCACATTTGTTGGCTTAGGGCCGATTCCTACCGAGTCTGGCTCCATCGATGTTGGTAACATTAGTCTCGAGGGCATCAATTCCCCTATTCACTTTGATAAGGACATCATCCCTACCAGTGTGGGAGAGCCTATAAGCAAAGCTCCTGCACACGGTTCATCGAGGGGACACGAGGACACTCATGCACATGTGCACTTCACGTCACTGCACAACACTTGGCTTGCATCCTTATTCCTTGAATCTAACTCTCCCCTGTTTCTCTTATAGGATCCACGAAGAAGAAGAAACCCATATATCAATCTCTTGAGAAAAATGCATTCTGATCATATAGGCATCGCCCAAGCTTATATCATCAAGGCATTAGTCGTGATTTTAATTTCGAACACCAGTCTAGCCGAAATTAAGGCAGCCGAGATTGGAGAACACATGAGAAAGATTATCCATCACATAATTCTACCTCCAAACATTGCTCCAGACCCAGATCTCCTCTTCCGAGAGGCTCGGACAGGCTTCCTGATCGATATGATGACATGCCACCAAGCGACACTGCTTATACACTACCTCCACCTACTAATTTCGTACAACATTTGGCACCATCTCATTGTAGTCGATCTTCAAATCGCAGGCACCAGAAGAGCTGTTCTGAGAATTCCCATCTAGACCCGGCAAGGAAACTGCTAAAATTCCAATTATCACTACGGATCAGGAACTTGCGGCCAGCGCCCGAATAGCCGAATTAAAAGAGAAATTTCCAAATATTTGCTTCAATAGGGTCATGTCCATGCCCAACCTAAAGAGAATTCCACCTAATGTCCAAGACATGAACAATGCTTGTGTTATTAATGTTCATAACTAGTACAACGAATGATCGCAAGTGGCTGAGAAGATATCCAATGTATCAAGGGAAAGGCAGCTTGAAATCGAGAACCAAAAACTTCATCGTGGCCGATAACAAAAGAATCATTGCTCATTTTGATGCCGAGGTCAAGAGCCTAAGGAAGTTTCAAGCCGAAGCTGAGAAGAATGTCGAGGTTGCCATTGGGGAACTCAAAGAACAGTGAACTAGGCATCGAGATGAGATGGAAAAAGCATCTATCGAAAACATTATTTAGTGTTGGAGAGAGATGCCGGGAGCAGGAGTGTGGCTGAACTGGAAACTAAGCTCGAATGTGAAACGAAAGAAAAGGACAAGGCCCTCCAACAAAGTCAAGGCTACTACGAAGAGCTTCTCACTGTTCAGGATGAAAGAAACAAGGTAGTTGAGCATGCCAAAGATGGAGATGTGCCTATAAGAAGAGAGGTTGAGGCCGTAGAGCAACGGGCGATGGCAAAATTTGAACTTCTGCTTAACAGGTAGAATGCTAACATGCTCAAATTCCACAACTTAGGGTGGTTCAGCAATGATTATCCTAAAATCTTGGCTTGGGCCTGGGATTAAGTCATTGCTAATGAGAAAGAATACCTAAAGAGTAGTGAGGTGAACCTGACCCAGCTTGAGAAAGAGGTCTTGGTAGGAGACGAGCCTGAGGTGCTGAAAGAGGACCAACTTAATCTCCATCTGGAGCTAGCTGCGATAGTGCGGAAAATTTAGGTGAAGGCTCCATATCATTGCCTTAAGATGTTGCCGTTGTGGACACCCTTGGGCCCGAAACTACTCCTAATCCATCCACTGTTCTTGGCTACGATCTAGAGAATCCCCAAATGCATAAGTCTGCTATCTTTTCTCCCATCCTAGAGGGAAATTCCGATGCCACTCCAGTCCATATAGAACCCAAACGAAAGAAGGTAACTCATTGTTTTCCCTTGTATTTCAAAGGGCTAACATGTTTTCGATCGACGTTACTAATCTATCTTTCTATATCTCTCAAATTTCAGGTCAGCCTTAAATCGTCTCGCTTCCTGATAAGGACTCTCTACTGAGATAACCAATGCCTACAATAGAATCAGTAACCATTAAAACTTCAACAACGTTCCCAACCATCCGGATTAAAGAGACTCCTAGACTTAATGAGCTAATAATTGATGCTTTACTAGATGAGGGGACTGGTGGAACTTAGGGTGCTCGGATTGATGATGATGTCGTGATTATTGGAGTTTCTAAGCCCCTGTTGGGTCGCACCAAGAGTAACCTCAGGCAGGAATGTCTTTGAGACATAGAAATCAAGCTAGAGAAGATAATGAACATCCCCCTTCCATTATCCATAACCCTACCTGGCTAAACCACCTTCGCTCCGGTCTACATTCTTCCGACTATGAGCACTTAGTGCACACCTGTGGGATCTTGGCTAAGCACTCCAGACTCCCTTCCTCCGCCTTGGAGAACTCATAGTGAATCTAACATCCTAATACTTAGCTCTCCTCCGATGGGAAAAGGAAGAGGAGGAAGAGGAGGTAAGAGGAAGGGTGAAAGCCCAAGTTATATGCCTCCTGGCACTATGAAGAGGAAGCATAAGTCAAAGAAGTAGTTGTCGGTTTGCTTGGTGTAGATAGACCCACTTTTAGTCTGCAATAATAGTTGTATTCTTTTTTGGTTTTTTGTCCAGCTTTATGTGGGTTCCACCCCCACTTTTGCCTTCGGTTTTAGGCGTTAATAAAACTTATACTTGGCTTTCCAAGTTCCATTTTGAATGTTAATAACAAAGACGTTTTGTTTTGTCAAATCTTTGGGTGATTTCGCCGTAGTTGTTTTAGTAATGCACTTTCCATTCAATGTACTTATGATCCATTCCTCTTAGTGATTATTATCGGACTAAATCCTTAGCTCATTTTGTAATTTATTGGCTTTTTGTTGTTCTCATGAATGTAAAGTAATTGTTGAAGTGTTAAACTTTGGGCATTAGTTAGGGTTAACCTCTTAGAATAGCAGTCCAGATATCATTTTCTAGGATAACAAATTCCAATTACCCCAAACTTTGAGCGCTAGTTTGAATTAACTACTTAACGATGTAGTTCGTTCATCCTTGTCCAGGATATATATTTCCAATCGTGCCTTGCTCCGGGCATTGATTCAAAGTTCATAAGTAAGATTCCACCTTACATCGGGCATGGACCTTTCGTTTTGCCTACTTTGGGCAAAATGTTAAGGGTTGGATGGTCTTATTAAGTCCATTTTGGTTTATACTTATGTCCTAATCCAAGGATAAAAGTTGAGCGAGTGAACAGTCATATCATCTTCGCTTTGATTTATATTCCTGCCCCCACATTAAGGGTGAGAGTTAGTGAATGAACAGTCATGTCACGTTCATTTTATATTTATACTCATGCCCCTACATCAATGGCAAGAGTTAGTGTGCATATGGTCATGTCACATCTATTTTAGGTTTATACTCCTGTACCACATCAATGGCAAGAGTTAGCTGATGGAAGGTCTGGTCACATTTATTTAGCTTATACCCATGTCCCTAATCCAAGGACAAGAGTTGGCTGGTATCGATCTTCGAATACCAAGAAGAACTTCAAGGGTCTGATTATGAACCATAGAAGTTTGGTTGGCACCTTTCTTTGGGTACCTGCATAACTGCATTATTCACATGCAGATTCATTTGAGTCGGTCTTTTCATTTCCTACTCTGAGAATACGAGTGATCGTGTAATATTCGATGCCACTAAGCAGCTCAAGGACCCAGTTTAGGTAAGGAGCTAGCCTCGTCCCATTCACCTGAAACTCTTTTCGAACCTGACACACTGCGAGATGGGAATCATAAAAAATATGAATTTTTTTATCCCTAGTCCTTTTGTGATCTTGAGTCCTGCAATCAAGGCCTCATAATCTACTTCATAGTTTGTTGCAGGAAAGTCGAGTTTCAAGGTATTGTAGATCAGGTGTTCTTTGAGAGTGATGAGTGCAACTCCAGCACTAGAACACCGTTCATTAGATGCTTTATTTGTGTACATCATCCATCCAGTTTCCTTATCACCCCTGCACTCTGGAGTATCGTCTCGTGCAGTGTACTCGGCTATGAAATCCACCAAAGCTTGATCCTGGATTGCTCTACGAGGGTGATAAGTTATGTTATATTGGTTTAATTCATTGTTCCATTTCAACATCCTTCCAAAAGTCTCAGGTCATTGAATGACCTTGTTGCAAAGGCTGGTCGATTAGAACCTTGATCGGATAAGCCTGAAAGTACGGACAGAGCTTCCATGAAGTAATCAATAGGCAGTAAGAAAGCTTTCCCAGCTTTAGATAATTTCTCTCTACTCTTGTCAACTGCTTAATGATGTAGTAGAATGATCATTCGATGTGGGATTCCTTACATATGAGTGCAGCGCTATGAGCATGCCCGACACTGGTTGATATATATAAATAAGCCTTCACCATCCAATGACTTTGAAAGGATGGGAGGGTCTCTCTAAGTGATTCTCTAGAGCCCGGAATGCATCTTTACACTCCTTGTTCCATTTGAAATTCCTTTTCCCTTCTTAATTACGTCAAAGAAAGGGATACATTTATCAATGGCTCTGGAGATGAATCAACTCAGGACAACGATATTCCCATTTAAACTTTGGACATCTTTAATCTTCTCATGAGATTTGACGTTCCTCAATACCCGAATCTTCTCCGGATTGGCTTCAATCCCATGGGAGTTGACAGTGAATCCAAAGAATTCCCTGATGCAATGCCAAAAGAGCACTTCAAAGGGTTGAGTTTCATCCCATTTCGAAGAACACTAAACATCTCAGCTAAATCATCCACATGGTTTCTTAATCGTCGTGACTTCACGAGCATATTGACCACATTGATCTCCATCAAACGTCTAATCTGGTCTTTAAACATTTGGTTCACTAGCCTTTGGTAAGTTGCTCTAGCATTCATTAGTCCAAAGGGCATGTTGAGATAATAATACATTCCTACGTCGGTTATAAAGTTGGTGTGCTCCGGGTCTGGGATGTGCATTGTGATCTGGTTGTATCCAGAGTATGCTTCCATGAACAAGAGTAGCTCATGTCCAGCTGTTGAGTCCACTAACTGATCTATTCTAGGAAGAGGAAAGCTATCCTTCGAGCATGCCTTATTCGAGTCAGAATAGTCAATGCATGTCCTCCACTTACTATTCACCTTCCTTACCAAGACCAGATTAGACACCCACTCCGGGTATAAAGCATCATAGATAAAGTCGTTTTTCTTAAGATTATCCACTTCATCTTTGAGTGCAGTAGCTCTCCGGACCCAAGCTGCGGTGTTTTTGTTTCACAGGAATGTACTTGGTATTTATATTTAATGCATGGCTCGCTATCTATGGTAGGATCCCACACATATCCAAGCTTGTCAAGGCAAACTCATCTAGGTTTGCCCAAAGAAAACCAACCAACTGCTTCATCACTCTCATGCCGAGCTGCGATCCAACCTTTAAGACCCGTTTCAGGTCATCATGGCTGACCATAACAACTATTGTCAACTCAAAGGGAGATGCCCTTCCACCTTCTGACTCTTTTCGTCGATCCATGAACCCGTGGAACCAAGTGGACTGCCCGTACCGAGGCTCAGGCTGTATTTGCTATGTGTCCAAAGCCTTAATGTATAGGGTTCCATCTACATTCTTCCTTTTTATCGCCTTGCCTCCTTTAGCTCGGCGAAATAACATTCGTGGTCAGTTACCTGATCTCCCTGAAGAGTCTCTACTCCATTCTCTGTAGAAACTTATTGTTAAGCGCCAAGGAGCAATAACCGCTCCGTATTCAGCCAGGGCCAGACCAAAAATGCATTGTAAGTTGAGTAAATAAGTAACATCAAAAAAGGCACAACCCACACTCGCTTGCGATCGCCCTCCCCAAGTACCATCAGTAATTCTACATATCCAATTAGCTCGGTAGCAATCCCGTTGAACCCCTATATTCGAGATTTACAAGGTTTCAAATCCTTCACCTTCAAGGGTATTTGATCATATAATTTTTTGAATAGAATGTTGACTACACTCTCACATTCAACCAGCACCTTCCATACCATCGCAGGACCAATCGTGGAAATTGTAACCAACAGGTCAATCGTCGAGGATTCCACCTCATCAGCATCCCTGTTTTGACAAAACAATGTCATCTATCAAGGTTCTTAATTGTTTTACCGAAGTTCCATCCCCAAGCGCCAAACAACTCTCATACCAGTATGCCTCAAAGCACCAGCATACCTGTCCATCTCATTCACACTCTTGTCGGCTCAATGCGGTTCATCAATGGTTGTTTTTATCACCAAATGTTTCTCAAGTCCCCTATGCTCCTCACCGCTAGGACCAGCTTACCCCCGTTAGGTTGTCGATCCAAAGGGATTAGAATTTCCTTGCCTACCATTCTACGAAGCTTTCACAAACTGTTGCAATTTTTTCTTTTGAATGAGCTCCTCAATCATATCATGCAAGTGCATGTGTTTGTTGTAATTACGACCATGCATCTCATAATCTTGGAAAAATTGCTAAATCTCTTCTTCTCAGTCAACTCCCTTAGAGCAGACTTCCTATACTGCGCAGTGTCTTGAGTTGCTAGATACATATTGCCTATTGAGTTGTTCAGTTCGTATAGCTATTGTAATTAAGAGTCTTAGTATGATTCATGTTATCCGGCTTTCACTTCTTAGCCCCATCACTATTCTGCTTTCGACTATCATTCTTATTGCCAACATTCACATTGACATTTCTAGAACTTCCTCCAGATTGCTATCCAGCAACACTGCTCTACACAACTCCAATTGAACTCCAAACCTTAGTTTGTCATGGAAGTTTGCATGCTTCTTCTAAGCATAAGTACTCATTAGCCTTTCTGTAGAAAACATCATCGATGGGGGTTTCCTTTCCAATCATTCCCCTAAATCTGTATCAGGATAAATCCCACTGATTAGCGCCATCAACACTATGTCATCCTTGGATCTGTAACTTTTGTCGTGGCTGTGTGGAATTGATTCAAGATATCCTTTAGTGACTCTCCATCAAATAGGAAGAAATTTGATAGAGACATCACATGTTTTGAACGTGAAGTATGTAAGCAAAATTTCTTTAAAAACATTTGTGACAACTCAGCGAAAGACTATATAGAACTCGATTGAAGTCAAGTGAACCACATCGTAGCTACTCCTTCTAGGAAAATTGAAAATCAGTGGCATTTTACGATATCGGTAGCTCTGGCGGAATCCATATGCCACTCATATCTCTTCAAATGCTACCTAGGATCCAATTGTTCCTTCGTACAATGGCATAGTCACTACTGCAAACCTTTAGGAATATCTCTTGCATATAATGTTCTTAGTAAACGGATTTCGACTAGGAGAGGTACCCACTCATTATTGGTAACTGATTTTCACTTACAAGTTTCCTGACCATATCTTCTAGGTACTCTGGGTCCATAGATTCAATTGAAGGCGATAATCGGGATCTACCCAAAGTGTTCAGCCCGATGAACGCTTTCGGTTCTGTTCTTAGTACCTAGGTTCCCCAGCCTTCGGGGGATCTATTTGTCAAGTAGTCCACTCGTTTTGATTTCCATGAGTTGTGTCATCAGCAGCAGCATGATTATCCAGATTTTGATCATCAGCGGTATGTCCAAAAGTCAAATTCACGCCACCTTCCAGATGACGATCTTTGGGCCCACCATCGGTTGGGTCAATACCGACCATGCTCTTAGGTCGGTGCCGTTCCATAAACTTATGCCCTGAGTTTGTCTTCCTCCTTAGTAAGACATTCCAACAACATTTCGAGTCTTCTTCTACTTCATATTTCTCCGTCTCTGCTCGAATGATGAGGAACTTTCTGATTCTGAACTAGAATCTCTCCCACTCCTCCTACAGCTGTTCTGAGTTATTCATTCAACAACCTTAAATCTGCTGCATCTGTTGGTTCATATAATTATGACTTGCTAGAATCTATCATCTATATGCTTCATCATCTGATCCATCTCCATTTTGGTCATGACTTCAATTGGATTCTGGATCTCAAGTTGCTCCAGTTGAGTAGCATCATCCACATACCGAGCATTCTGGTTCTCCACTTCAATAATAGCTTTGGAATTGGTAGAACGATCTTTTCTTAATGGTGCAATTGCAAATAGCTTCTCTTAGATTATTGAAAATCTAAATAGAAGAAAAGCAGGATTGGAAAATTAGGTCTATCTCATGGAATAAATTAAATAGTAGATAATGGATCCAAGTAGCCGAGTTCAATTTCTCAAGGAAAGCACCAAAATGTTTGAACCAAAAATGGCGCAAACACCCAAAAGACCAAGTAGAGAACAAAAAGTTGAAAAAGAGTCAGAAACACATGATAATTTATAGTGGTTTGGAAAATCAAGACGTACATCCACTTAATTATTTTATTGCTTATATTCTTACTTGGAGGCATAAGTTCTTACTGGTCGGTACAACTCCGACAGAGATTACGAGAAATTAGACTGAGAAAATAAAGTAAGAAGAGCAAGAGCCAAAAGATCCTAAAAAAAGAGCCATACCCTCCTATTTATAGAAGTATGAAGCTAAAATCTTATCCAAAAGATCTCTACCTTCTTTTCCACGCCTTAGTCAGTTTCTCCACAAAAGTAGAATACCACCTCATCAACTTTTTTGGGTTGATTTTGATCCAAGTACTTGGATCGGTACCGATCCGTAAGATGGCCAATCTAGTCATCTTGAACTCTTTGTTTCAACTCGTCTTGTGGTTAGCTTCATGATTCCATAGTTGTTTGCATCAATATTAGCTTGTTTCTGAGTCGAAAAGGTGGATCTGTTGAAAAATGGAGTTGCTGATTCAAGAGTTCATAAAAAACAATAGAGAGTTGCATTGAATTAACAAAACAACACTTGGAATAGGATTCTAGCATCAAGTAGAGTGTGTAGGCAGAAGATAGGCCACATTAGAGGAACAATCTTGGATTGGTATCGACCCAGGATGTTGGATGGTACCAACCCACCAGTTAGGTGGGATTTTTCCCCTCTTGCCTTGGGTTGGTTTAGTGTTCATCTTATGGCTTTGTTTGTGTTTGGTCTCTGGACTCTTTGGCTATCTCTTTGGGCTTTCTACCTTGATGACCCCGAGATTGACTCGTCCAGTATGTCCCAATATTGCCTGGTCAAAAAGTTGGATAACATATATATATATATATATATATATATATATATAAAGCTTATTTATATTTATATGTATACGTATGTAATAGAGCTTATATATATGTATATGTATATGATGGAGCTTATATATACACACACACATATATATACATACATACATATATAAATGTTTTTAAATTAAGTTTCACTATTTTATAAATTTGAAACTAAAAACAACAATTTTGGTTCTAGTTTTAAGGTTAGAAAGGGCTTAAAATTAAAATTATGAATTTGAGTAAAAGTCAACTTTATAATTCTTAAGTTAAATTAATACACACACACATGCAAATTATTGTAGGTAATATTTTAAACTTAAAACAACATATGTATGATAAATTTATAATTTGATATATACTTTAAATTAAAGTTGTAAATTGAAATCTAATTTCAATTTAAAAAAAATCCAAGGATTTGTGACATTTTGCACAAAATTCCAGTTATTTATAAAGTCTTTCTTTAAGTTTCAGACAGAAGTGTGCAATAACCAAAAGATTGTATTTGAGATAACAAACACAAAACATATATATACAGACCTTAATAAACTACATAGGTTTTCTATTTGAATCGGTAGTAAAATTATGTTATTAATTAGAACTTATATTTCCATCAATTTTTTTTTTAAAATAGCAAATATAGAATAATAAAAAACAATTAAGGAAAATAAGGCATATATGTATATGTTGCAAAGGTTTGTGATCTAAACTATATAGACATATGAACAATTAATCATATGTGAAATCTTATGATGTGGATCCAATGATGATAGGATGAATAGGTAAGTGATCAAAGTACAGCTTAAAATGGATCCAAATCAAAATAACATGGTGAACATATATAATTAATTAAGATGCATCAAAAGGGGATCTAATCTATGTAACTAAGTAAACAAATATTCAAATGAGATGAAATATGTGATAGATCCAAATCATATGAACAAGGTGAATGTTGAGTAAATGTAATTAGAGTTATTAACCTAAAGTGTTGCCAGGAGAATGCACCTTGAATGAAGAAATCTTCTTAGAACTCCAATATCCACACTCAATCCACGCAAGAGATGGATGAACCACTTGTGTTTTATTTTATTTGACATTATTTTCATTGATTTTGAATTTGTTTATGGTTTGGATGTGACATCAATTTTCGGCCACGACATGAAGGAGGAGAGAAGAAAAATGATCTATAAAAGGAATGAATTAATGAAAGAAGGAAAATAATTTGATTTTAATGGAATCACTTGAAACTTTCCAATTTCTTTCTAAAAAGCTTCTCTCTTTATTTCTCATCAATTCTCAATCAAATTTAAACCACCCTCCATGCCAGCGATTGTTTTTGCCATTTTATGGCAAAATATTTTAAAACCCATTAAGTAATTATCTTTTATTTAAAACCTTTTAAAATTGCACAGATATGGCATATCAATGTGTGCAATTAAATTTATTATAAATGCTTTCAAATAATTACAAACAACTCCCAAACATCAAGTAAATTAAATAATAATTACTATTTCTTAAATATTAATTAATTAAATTAATTTAAAACATTTTATAAATTAATTAAATCAAGTGGTTTTATAGAGAATTCATTATTAAAGTTGTGTGACTTAAAGGTGTAAAATCAGTCAACGATTAAACTCGAAAAATTCAAATATTAATGTTCACATGCCACGTTAGCTAATGGTGTGACATTTTAGTTGAATTTATTGCTTACACATCTTAAGTAAAATCCAATTCTACATGTTATAAGCGGTACCTGATAGTGATGATTATTTACGTTAATTCTCTTCATCAAAACTGTATCACTTCGTACTTATTAGTAATGGTCAAAATTCCAATAACGTTCATATTCAGATATGTAGTACAAACAAGAAGTCTTTGGTTCAATAATAATAATTGTTATCAACCGAACTACTCTGGTTAGAGACTTTTGACTTTGAGTTGACTTCAGTTGATCATGATACTAATCCCATATAATTTAGAAGATGAATCCTCTCTTGAATTGTGTTTCACTTCCAACACCTCCACTCGACCCAACTATAGTCGTTCAATGGACGTCGTGCCATGATTTAACTATAATCAAAGCGGAGCTTTCATACTGAAGATCAATAGTATTCAAAAGTTAACATAACATTCGAAGAGCATAATATACTAGTCTCAACGGATGCATTGATGTCCAATCTTGATACGTCTTAACTAAGAGTATTTAAAATGATGTGATTATCATACTTTGACATAATACTCATGGTTACAACTGTTGATAATTGCTATCAGAAACACATAATTTATGGATTTTCTGACATATATATTTAAATTAACTAATTGTTTATTTATAACATTTTGTAACAAGAATATAATAAAAAGGAAACACCTACTTCGAATTTATATATCTAGTAGAAAATATAAATTGTAACATTCTCCATTTTGAGGTCTGAAACTACATGTTATGGATGCTGCGGTTATCCATAGTTATTAATTTTCGATGACAAAATACGGTTATGCTAAACATTTTGATAATACTAGAAACACATGAATATGGAAATTCAACACAATTTTTAAAATAAATTTACCGCTTTCGTTCCACAATAAGATTTCAGTTTCATTACATAATCCCAATTCTGGGTATCCTATATTCTGGTCTACCTGACCTCTTGGATGCAGTTCTACTCAATCAGAAGTCAATTTAGTTTGTATTCACTAATGGTTCGACCTTTCTAATTATTCCGCCCTTAATACCCTGAAATACAATTATGGGTCAACATTGAAGTGAATATGATAACAATGGCATTTATAATGACTGATCAAATGCATGCGGTAATATAAACATCCATAATTTAATTCTATGTATTCATTTTCTTAATGAAATATGGTTAGTACCCTTAACTCCAAAATTAACAAGGAAATCATCGTTTTATATTCTCAAAGTTTAATGCCATTTTATAAAGCCCTTTATATATTGTCATATATATTACTGAAAATGATATAAGGTTTGTCACTTTTAAAACCTTTTAATTTGATCAACATCGACATCATCTTTTGTCGACATCGCTACTTAAGGCTCCCTGCCTCTATTTAAAAGACTTTAAAACAAAAACCTATGGCATTATGCGGCTCATCGACAATGATGACGTCGTCCTTCAGGAACATAAACTATCCACCTACTTTCGTGCTTGCATCGACATCATCTACTTTGACAACATGATAATGCGGCAACTCAATAAGGCCGCAACTCGATAATGCAACATCACGCACTTCTTCAATAATGACGACATCGATTCTCAACAATGTCGACACCATCTACTACAGTGAAGAGGCAGCTTTGCTTTGGCTTTAAAATAACGCGTATAGTCCATGTCAATGTTATTGTCTAGCGGCGACATAGTCTTTTTTCATCTACAGAAGGGTGGCGACACAACTGATGCGGCACTATTAGAAGTGCGATGACATGAATCATGTCGAAGCTATTAAGTACTAATAAGCTCGAAGACCCTTCTCCCCTAAACTTCAAAAATATAAGCGCGATGAAGACATATGTGACACAGATAAGAGTGGCATGACCTCGTCGACACCATATAGCCGCCGCTACCTCTAAACTTTAACAAGCTTGAAACCACTCCACACTATTGAAATAGTGCCATGTGCTTTCCTCTTGACAACGTCAAAGGCATAATAAGCACGACACCAATATAAAGGGAAGTGGTATCATCGTAATTATCACTACAATTGAATTTTTTGCCTAATAAAACATATTCTTTTCAACAAATCTCTTTATATGTTAAAATATGATTGGTTGCTACAAATTTTTCAACTTAACTTCAGCTACACTACTGCACATTATCTCCCAAAGAGAAAAATATATGTTTAAACGTTAGTTTATGTAATTACTTAATTAAACATTTTAACACTAATCTTTCTTATTTAATCCATATCTCTTCAAATATATTTGATAATATTCTCAAAAATTCAGATAAATTCCAAAATGGTATTCTTTTCATCATATAAGATTTTCGGGCCGAAAAATCTTATTTAATGACTCAATTAAATTAAACCCGAATTAACATGTTTTCCACCTTTAGGAATTCGTAAAATATTCGTTAGGCTTAAAAAAATTATGAAAATAATAAACCATCTCCAAATTCTTCTTTTAAACATCATACCCAAAAATTAGCTTTTGGAGGAATATATCTTCGATTTAAGTCTTGAAACTCAAATAATCGTGTTCATAAATATTCTTATAACCTTTCACTTATCAAAACGAGAAAAACAAACATGGCATATCATCAAATCATCAATACATATTCAGCATCATATTCAACCCAAATCTAGATAATAAAAGACAATAAACATGAGATGGTTTGAACTATTATTCACCTTGTTTGGATAATGGATTTTGAGACTTGATTATTAATTAATCTTCCTAGCTTTCCTTCTTGAATCTCTACTTGATTTTTGTGATTTATATTTTAGTTAATGGTCGGCCTTTGTTTGCGATTTCTTTTGATTGTTTTGTTTTTATGAAAACATGAATGAAAAAGAATAAGGGATAAGGGTTATGAAGTCTTATTTATTCCTATATTACCCTTTCCCTATTCAACTATATGCTTAAGTTATAAAACAATCTTACATATTTATTTGGTTATGGCTCAACCTTAATTATATTCAAATCTCAATTCCCCTATCAGTCTAATCGTCACATTATTCTATTTAATTTATCTAGTTCAATCTCCAAAACAATGTTAATCGATATTAGGGGTTGTAACAGACTCCCCTCCTTAAAGAATTTCGTCCTCAAAATTATGTTAGGACTAAATACTAAGCATATTAACCATGAAAACATCTGTAACATTACCTAATAACAATACTAGCCTATCTAACTAGCAAACAGTCTATATATATCAAATATAGAAGATACCCTCATAACATATCAGGATAAGTATCTCTAATCATATCCTCTGTCTCTTTAGAGCAACCTTTGTCATTGTCGCTCCACTGAACTTTCATCAATTTGACTGTCTTGTTTCATAATCTCTTCTCATCTCTCACTACAATTCAAACTGGTTGCCTAACAAAAGTTAGATCCAGTTCTACTACTAAATCTTCCAATGCAGTCAGAGTGATATTAGTCTCTGGATCGTGCATATACTTACGAAGATGAGAAACATGAAATACATTATGGACATCTGCCTAATTGCTCAGTAACTCTACTCATATGCGAGCTTTTCGATCCTCTCAATAACTGGGAATGGTCGAACATATCTTGGTGCTAACTTTCCTGTCTTACTGAATTTCACCATACCATTGATCGGTGATACCTTAATGAGTCTCCAATTAAGAACCCTAGATCTTTAAGCCTTCAGTCCGCGTAACTTTTCTATCTAGACTGAGCTTCTCTCATCCTATCTCGTATTAACTCAATTTTCTTTGTTGCTTCTCTCATTAGATTTTGATCTAAGACTAAACTTTCTCCAGTTTAAAACTAAAATGCTAGGGACTTGCATGGCATTTCATATAAAGTTTCGAAAGGTGTCATTCATGTACTAGTATGATAGCTATTATCTTAGGAAAACTTAACCAAATGAAGGTGGTCTTCCCATGATCCAACAAAATCTAGTACGCAAGCTCTCAACAAATCTTCGAATACCTTATTGACTCTCTCTGTCTACCCATATGTTTGAGGGTGATAAGCGGTACTCATGTTAAACTTAGTACCTAACACTTCCTGTAGATTCTTTCAAAACTCACTAGTAAACAATGTATCTATGTCATTGACTGTAATACTAGGAATCCCGTGCAGTCTAATTATGTTCTTCATAAATAACTTAGCCAAAACTGGTGTCGTCCTGGTTGACTTAACGGGAATGAAATAGGCGCTCTTGGTTCATCTGTCCACTATGATCCATATACTCTCATTTTCTCAACTGGATCTTGGTAACCCATTAATAAAGTCCATGGATATCGATCCCATTTCCAAATTGGTATATCTAAAGGCTGAAGCAACCTACTCAGCTTCTAATGTTCGGCTTTACTTACTGGCAATTTGAACATTGCTATACCCATAAGCTAACATCCCTCTTCATACCTTCCTAGAAGAAACTTCTCTTCATATCCTAATACATCTTGGTTCCTCTAGGATGAATCATAAACCTCGATCGATGACACTCCTTAATAACTTCTTTCCTTTGGTTTCTAACATTTAGAACACATAACCGTCCTTTCTTTATTAACCATCCCTTCTGGTCAAGACTAAAATCTTTTAGGTCATCAATCTTAGTTCTAATCTCTAGCCTTCTAATCTTCTCAGCCAATAATGGATAATCTTTCTGCTTAGAAGCAATCCTTTTGATCAATACCGGTCAAACTTTTTAATAGGATAACATAGAAGTACTCTGACTATAACTAGCAGTTGATCTTAGCTGCACACTACACGTAGTCAATGCCATAAGGCCCTTCCATTTTGCCAACATAGCAAACACCATATTTTGATGTTTTCTGCTAAGAGCATCCACTACCTTATTTCCTTTTCGCGGTGTATACTCTATACCAAAATCATATGCTGTTAAAAACTCCAGTCATTTTTGCTATCTCATATTCAACTCCTTCTGAGAGATTAAATAACTTAAAGACTTATGATCTATGAGCAACACAAATCTTTTTCCCAAAAGATAATGTCTCCGTACTTTCAATGCGAAGATCACCGTTGCCAACTCTAAATCATGAGTCGAATGTCTTACTTCATGCGGTCTGAGCTATCGTGAAGCGTAGGTAATTACTTTACCTTTTTGTATCAACATAGCTCTTAATCTAGTCCCACCTGCATTTGTATACACTACTAACCCTTTATTACCGTCTGGCACAACTAACATGGGTGCATTGGTCAATAAATACTTTAACTTAAGGAATGCTTCCTTGCATCTATCGGACCAAACAAACTTAATGTCCTTTTTGGTTAGCTTAGTCAGGGTTATTTGCAAAAAATCCTTAATGAATTTTTGATAATATCCAGCCAATTCAAGAAAACTTTATATCTCGGTTACTATCTCAGGTCTGTTCCAACTATTAACCACTTCAACCTTAGATGGATCGACTGATAACCTTTCTCCTGTGACTACATGGCTAAGAAACTTTACTTCTTTCTTCCAGAAATGACACTTTGAAAACTTCGCTTTAAAATGATGTTGTCTCGATGTCTAACACTATTTTAAGTTGAACCTCATGTTTTTTTTCATACTTAGAATATATAAAAATATCGTCTATGAACACTAATACGAACCTATTCAAGTGCTCTTGGAAAATCCGGTTAATCAAACCTACAAAGAAAGCCGATGCATTAGTTAGTTCGATTGGCATCACTAACCACTTGTACGACCATATCTTGTTCGAAACGCCATCAATGGAATATTTTCCTTTGCCACTCTTAGCTGATGGAAACCTGTCGCTAAATCCAATTGGGAAAACACTCTGGCTTCACTCAACTCATCGAATAAATCATCAATTCTCAACAAAGGATACCTATTCTTAATCGTCTTCTCGTTCGACTTACGATAGTCGATACACAACCTTAACGCTCTATCCGGTTTCTTCATGAACACCATAGCCGCTCCCCAAGACTAACTGCTTGATCTGATAAAATTAGTTCCTTCTAATCTACCAACTGCACCTTTAACTCCTTCATCTCCGTAGGTGTCATCCTGCTAGGCGGTTTACTCACAGGTTCTGCTCTAGGTATAAGACCAATTTGAAACTCTATAGCTCGCTTCGATGCTAGTCCTGTAACTGCTTCAAAAACATCCGTAAACTCTCTTATACTAGAACCCGATTCAAATCTTCTTCTACTTCCATAGCACCTAACAAGGCATAAACATTCAAATTCGAATTCTCCACTGAGTATATGATCCGGTAATGACTATTAGGTTGTCATAATGATATTTCCCTATCCTGGCAAAATATCATAGCATCATATCTATCTAACCAATCCATACCCAATAAGATCCCAAGCCCATGAAATCAAAGACTTAAAATTGCATGAAAACTTATGACTTGACAAATCTAGTTCTAACTGGTCATATCTCACTCCTAGAGTAGCATATCCTCCTATCGGATTCACAACCCTTAAGGAAGTAACAAGGTATGATGGTTCTAAGCATAAATTATCTACCAAACACTGAGATATAAATGAATACAGTGCATCGGTATCAAATAGTATCCAAACTAATATACTATAGATCAAAAGCATACCTTCCATCACATATTTTCTCTTCACAGTCGATGCTGGTCTAGAGGATGATGGTTCCAAAACAAAAAGTTTTCCCTTATCCGCTCTGACTGGTTTTGGACACTGATTCTTGTAGTTTCCCAATTGGTTACATTTAAAGCATTTTAATACTTTCTTATCAGCAACTTTCTTCCCTTTTCCAAATCGGCACTCATGATCAAAATGTCCCTTTTTATCACACTTGTAGCAAACCAGATCAGCCTTCCCTTTCTTAGCTGCTCTTCCTTTCTGAGTACTCTTCTTCTTAAAGAACTTTATTTTATTATTTTGGGATTCCTAAGTCTCTATTGACTTCTCCTTCCTGAAGGTAGAAAGCATTTCTTCGATTCTAATCGCCATCTTCACTACCACATTTGATGGATCTCAGAGATGTGGCATGGCTGCCCTAGCAATTTTCGGCCTTACCCATGGATAAACTTCTTGTTCATTTTAATGACAGTGTCTACAGTAGTATACCCATACAGCTCATCAAATTTTGTAGAATATTCCAAATTAATTCTCCCTTTGCTCCAAATCCATAAATTTACAAAGCAAAACAGACTTTAGCTACCTCAAAAAAAATCTCTCCTCGAATCTCTTTTGGGAATTTTCCTAAGTTAACTCTTCCACTAGCGCACCCACAATAACTCCATTCCACTAGAACTATGTTGCACCTTGCAATTGTCTCAAAGCCAATCTTTTTTTATACTCATCGTCCAAACCAAGGTCGGCAAAATTTCTCTCACAATGCAAAAGCTAATTTTCCACTTATGCAGCATCTTCAGTCCTCAGAAAAGGCTTCCCACCCAAACTAGTAAAATTTCGACTCAACCTGGCAAAGTTATTGCCCACTGGCGCTAGGTGATTTGCTCCTCCCGCATTCATAGCATATCCTCTACCTACTCCTGCAGCCGCTCTAGCTTGCATCAAGTTAACGAAGAACTCATACATCATCCCTATATCTACTGGTGGGGTTCCAGCACCTATGTTGGCATTTTCATTTGGCTTAGCATTGGCTATCGACCCTAGATTCTCCTGGTATTGGGTACAGCATTTTTTGTTAGTTGGGTTGCTTCCTCCACCTAGAACCACTCTTCAGTTTCCTGCTTCCATACCTTACTTTCTCGTAAATCTGCATACGAGCCTTAGTAAGATACAAAATAACGGTCTAAGAGAGAGGGGAATACATGCCTATATATAGCAAAATACAAGTACTTTGTTATTGTGTTATCGCATACCCCAGTATTGTTTTCTGATTTATTTGGGTTATGTTTTAAACCACTTTTAAGTTTAAAATTCTTTTAAGTTTCACATAAACCTAGGCTCTCATATTAAACTATAACATCCCTAATATTAAGGTCCGAAATTAAGTGCGATAGATGCTGTAATCATTCCTAGTTATTAATTTACGATGACAAAACGTGGCTATGTTAATCATTTTGATAATAACAGAAATATATGAATATGAAAATTCAACACAATTTTAGATAAATTTTCTCGTCTCATTTCAAAATAAGATTTCAATTTCATTACATAATCCTAATTCGCAAACTATGCTTGGAGAAAATGTAATAATTACAACATATTCCAAGAGTGACATATGAAGATGCCCTGTTGGATGATCATAGTCAAATATCTGGCATTTAATACAACTTTCCACTATAACACAAAAGCAGAATCAATACACAGTGGAAAATAGATATATAGCTCCTACTAGTTAGGTTGCCTCATGCACGTCTCCGGAAGCTTATTCATCTAAAGAGAACCTGAAACCCCATACTCACGATCTACAAAAATGAGCACCAGAGAGTTTAAGGGGAAAGAAAAAACTTTAGGTCAGACAAAAAGTCTGGTGTGAATAATAACCTACCATCTCAGACCAACTAGATATCTAGTGAGACCATGCCGCTAAGCGGAACGGGTTTTTCCCTCATTAGTTTCTTAACCATAATACAACAACCATATACTCGGCATCTGCATCCCAAATGGTTAAAAAATAACATAATATGATAATATTCAAAACTACAATATGCCCTGGATTTCCCATCCTAATTTGTCCGACTATCTGTCTCAGTTTATAGGTTTACTATTAACCTATTGGTTTTTATGGGTTGACTAACAACCTGTTCCAATCTTACGCACTATATGTCCAATTTCATAGTTTTCATGAAATTGCTAACAACTTATTGGTTTCTACCAATAACTTTATCCAATCATAGTTTTCATTGAGTCACTATGAACATATTGGTTTCTACTAATAACATCTTTCACATCATAGTTTTCATGGCTAACAATGAACCTATTGATCTCTATCAATAATATATTGCGGACATAGTTTAATGAGATCACTAAGAACTTACTGGCCCTGAAAATAATATTTCTCATAACATAGTTTTCACAGGCTAACTAAGAACCTGTCTAACTTAATAATCTTTTAATCGGTTTTGAGCATGCTATATTCTAGTCTACTTGACCTCTTGGATGCAGTACTACTCGCTCAAGAGTCAATTCAGTTTATACTCATTAATGGGTCAATCTACCCGATTATTCTACCCTTAATACCCCAAAATACAGTTATAGGTCAACAACGAAGTGAATATAATAACAACTGCATTTATAATGATTGATCAAATCACATGATAATATAAACATCCATAGTTTAATTCCTTGCAATCATTTTTTTAATGAAATATGGTTAATACCCTTAAGCCCAAAATTAACAAGGAAATCATTGTTTTATATTCTTAAAGTTTAATGTCATTTTATGAAACAATTTTTACATTGTCATGTGCATGATTGAAAACGTATAATGTTTGTCACTATTAAAACATTTTAATTTATCAATATCGACATCATCTCATGTCGAAGTCACTACTTAAGGCTCCCTGTCACTATTTACAAGCCTTTAAAAGAAACATGTGGCATTATGCACCTCGTCGACAATGACCATGTGGATCTCCAAGAAAATAAGCTATCCGCCTACTTCTTGATTGCATCGACATCATCGACTTCGGCAACGTGATAATGGGTCAACTTGATAAGGCAGCAACTCGATAATACGGTATCATGCACTTCTTCAATAATGACAGCATGGATTCTTAACAATGTCGACACCATCTACTTCGATGATGAGGCGGCTTTGCTTTGGCTTTAAAACAACGCTTATAGTCCATGTCGACATTATTGTTTAATGGCGACATGTTCTCTCAGAATCTATAGAAGAGCGGTGACACAACTAATGTGGCACCATGAGTAGTGTGACGACACGAGTCATGTCGAAGCTATCAAGTATTGATAATCTTGAAGAAACTTCACACCTATACTTTAAAAGTGTAGGCACGACGAAGACGCACGCGACATGAATAAGTGTGGCATGACCTCATCGACACCATAGAGCTGTAGCTACCTCTTAACTTCGACGAGCTTGAAACCACTCGGCCCTGTTAAAGTAGTGCTCTATGCTTTCCTCCCGATGATATCGAAGGGATGGTAAGTGCGACATCAATATAAAGGGAGGTGGCATTATTCGTAGTTATCATTACAACTGATTTTTTTGCCTAATAAAGCATGTTCTTTTCAACAAATCTTTTTTATATGTCAGAATACGATTGGTTATTAAAAACTTATCAACTTAATTTCAGCTATGTTGCCACACATTATCTCCCAAAGGCAAAAATATATGTTTAAATGTTAATTTACATAATTAACAATTTAATACTAATCTTTATTATTTAATCCATATATCTTCAAATATATTTGAGAAAAATCTCAAAAATTCACATAAATCTCAAAATGGTATTCTTCCCATCATATAAATTTTTCGAGCTGAAAAATCATAATTTAATGACTTATTTAAATTAATCCTGAATTAATATGTTTTCCACCTTTAAAAATTCGTAAGATATTCCTTAGGCTTTGGAAAATTATGAAAATAAAAACCCATCTCTAAATTCATCTTTTAAACATCATACTCAAAAATCATAGTATTTGGAGAAATATATCTTCGATTTCAATCTTAAAACCGAAATAATCATGTTCATAAATATTCTTATAACTTATCACTTATCAAATATGGCTAAAAAACACATGGCATATCAGTACATACTCGGCATCAAATTCAACCCGAATCTAGATAATCGCAAGATAATAAACATGAGATGGTTTGAGCTATTATTCACCTTGTTTGGATAATGGATTTTGATACATGATTCTTGTTTAATCTTCCTAACTTTCCTTCCTGAATCTCTAGTTTATTTTGGTGATTTAGATAGTAGTTAATAGCTGGCCTTTTCTTGCAATTTATTTTGTTTTCTTTTTGAAAACGTAAATGAGAAGGAATAAGGGATTAGGGGTTATGAAGTCTTATTTATTCCTATATTACCCTTTTCCTATTCAACTGTATGCTTAAGTTATAAAACAATCTTGTGTATTTATTTGGATAAGGCTCGACCTTAATTATGTTCAAATCTCAATTCCCTTATTAATCGAATCATCACATTATTCTATTTAATTTATCTAAATAAATCTCCTGAATAACATTGATCAAAATTAGATGTTGTTACACGTATATGCTTTTTTAATAAGCTCCTAATTCTTATCCTAGTTCATAACCTATTCTCTGATACCAAATGCAACAATCCACCCCTTTCGATCCCCAATCCGACGCTCGAACCGATGTCGACAATTCAAGAACTGAAAGGACAAGTTGTTAGAGTGAGATAATATGTATATGCAATCACCGACAAAGATAAATATCAGATACAGTTCTAATAGATATTATCTAATAACTACTTTTAAAGTTTCATAGCGGAAGAAAATAAACTATAATATGTAAACAAATAAGGCATGTCACCACAACGTGTCTATAATGTTAGATACATATCTCCCAATAAATACATATACAACTCAAAATATGCACATAGTCAAATCCAGGTACAATACTTATTTACACCATAGATACAATATACAAATGAATCTCCTTCCCTTATACCATCTCATCTCTAAACTCCATCTACCTGGATATATTACACACATGTATAAAGGAAAAATAAGAGTCGATAGAACATAATTCCGATGAATGCATCATACTCTACTCTACATATATTATAAAAGTAATACTATAACATGATATGAGTCCATCGCTCAGCCAACACAAGTCTTGTCATCATGCCTTTCCAAACTTCATATACATTTAGTTATATCTCTTTGTTTCTAGGCGAACTCACTTCCCTGGACACACCTTACACGCTATAGGATCACCTATTATCCATCATCATGTCAATCGCATATAGGACTTATGCCCTGGACTAGCGTCTTTCCCTATAGGGACGCCTATTATCCTCATGCTACTTAATTGGATTGACCCTTTGGATTAGCCTCATGCCTTATAAAGTCTCCTGTTGTCCTCGTGCGACTTAATTTGATCCACCTTGTGGACTAGCCTCATGCCTTACAGGGTTGCTTGGCATCCATCCCCTCCCACTGGTCCACCGTAGCACTACAAGGGAGACATCATACCTACCCCACCTACTTAAGTCATGGAACTTTATTCATACCCTTATACATATCCTATCCCAAATCCACCTGCACCCTAGTCTCTTTCACATTCACATCCATCGCCGCATCATATTTTCATACCATAACAATATACATAGTCACTTTTGATAGCAACTAATCATCCCACACATTCATTCACTTCATAGCACCATCATTCGTCTTGTCACTAGCCTTAGACCACCTTTTATAACACAAGGAAAACAAGAGATGATCGTTTGTTATTTATCAATTTAGCCCCTTTTAGGTTCATGTTCGACCTATGCCTAAAATCGACCACCAATGCACCGGTCCAAACCACTGATGGACTGGTGTCCATATTTTTTTTTACAGTTTTATGGTTTTAGAAAATTAGTGATTTCATCATCATTTCCACCTTCGGCCACCTCCATTTCACCTTCGGTCGTCTGAGAATGTTCCTAGATCCTAGGCCTTCGTTTCTAGGTCCAATTTAATCATTTATTTCATCAAATTCAACTTATAATCATTAAATTACTATAATCTAATTTAACCTCGTTTCTAATTACTGTTATCAGCCAAATCTCATCCAAATTCCCTTTAAATCCAAAATTAAGTGTTTGTAAGTGTTAGACTACACTAATATAACATATCATTATTAAAGTGTCATAATTGCATTATATGAAGATAAGAGGATGAACCACTCACCTAAATGCCTATTTATACCCAAATCCTCGTTGTGTGGTTGTTCTGTCTCCTTACTTCAAATTTGTACCTCTTAATCACTGTTGCTATGTAACCTCGTTTGATATTCCAACAACGCTTCTTATCTCATTCAATTCAGTGGAGTTTTGATAAGTTATTAAGTTTTAATGTTAGGTTGGATGAAAGTAAGAAGGATGAAGAACATTGGGTAGAGTAGTTTTCGCAATTGAATGTATATGAATCTATTTTTAAACAAAGGGAGGGAAAAATATAATTGTCTGCATAGTTCAAATTCTAAAACCCCAAATCTCAACGCTCTTTTGACCCGATACTGTTTCTTTCACGGTTCTCCTACACTAACTCTAAATAAAGCAAACCAAGATACCTCACAAATCATAAAAATGATACGGTTGCAATGACGTTGGTTTTTCATCAAATTCCAAAGTTGGAAAAATGATCATTTTGGCCTTCTGTATTTTAAATTAATTTAATTAATTCATTAAGTTCAACTATTTTCACATTTTTATATCGTTAATATTTAATTAAAATATTTACAAATTCCTAAGGCATTACAGTTCAATTTTCAATTTTTTTAATTTCAATGCAATTTGACTATTTCTAACCTTAAAATCCACCAAACCAACCAAAAGCTCACCTATACTTTGTGGTTTTACAAATATTGGAGATCATAAACAAGACTGTGAACCAAAATGATGGAGTGGCTAATAATGACCATCTTTTGAGTCCATAAACCTCAATTTAATCCCTAACAACTTAAAATATACAAGTTTAGTAAAGTGCATCATCCACTTGCTTTGTTCGCACTAACAAATCAAACTTGCTTAATTTTCCCAATTCATCACTGAAAGAATACATTCCACCACCCGGATAAGGAATAATAGTCACAGTACGTCCTTATTAAACATCCAAGATCACCCTTCCATGACATTTTAATATCAAACCATCTATCTGCACCTCCATTAATTATGTCCAAACAACGTGGTATAGGATCTCGCTGATACCTTTCTACTTTGGTCACCAATAGTTGCTCCTTCAATTTATTCCCAACACCACTCACAAATGAAGATCTAGTTAGTTCCTATAACCACCATCCACAAATTCTTATTAATTAGACGTTATCACCATAATTGAAATGAAATAACTTTATTCATCATTGGACGCGTTATAGTAGCCTAATCTAAGAAGCATTCACAATCCATGACGACTCCCACGATCAATCTAAACTATCCATGTTAGCACCATATTAGCTCGGTAACATCATCTTTCTTCCGTATGTGGTTTTTTAACATTAGAGAAGGAAATTTTGGACTTTCTGGCACTTGTATTTGTAACATTCTGTATTTTTAACACTTAGCAATTAAGATAACAAATTAGTTTAATTGAATTAAACAACTTAATCGAAAAAATAACTTAAAAAGTTATTTAAGACAACCGAATTAAGATTTGAGACCTATTCCATTGCATTCATAATGTCGTTTTACATACAAAACATTTAAAAAAATTAAATTATATAATGGATAAAATGAGACGAAAAGAGGAGCTATAGCAAAATTGAAATTAGGTCATATTTAGATCTTTATAATTTTTGAAATGAATCTCTTTCTACATTCTTTTTTTTGCTTTTCCTCTTATCAAAAAATAAATTATATTTCATTAATTTATTTTCTTCATAAATTTATTCTTAGTATTAAATTACAAACAAAATTCTAAATTCAAGGTAGAAGATTCTTTACAAATCTAGATACTGAAATTGGCAACTTAGTGAAGAGTAGGTCTGGATTACTCAGTTGAAAACTTTAAGAGTTGATTTGGAAACTTAATGTTAGGATTTCTTTGTATTTAGTGAGTCGGATTCATTCTCTGTACTTTATGATCATCATTAATGTTATAAATTCTTGTTAATAGGTAATTGTTGGTTAGAGCCTGATGAAAGAATTCAAGTTAAAGTTTTAGAGATGAGAATCATGTTGAATGAGAACTTATAAATTTTTGATCATAAAATGAATATATAATAACACTTAAGGATGAATGTAATATATTGATATGTTGGTTTGGATTGTATTGACCTTTGCTTGATTTTGGAATGATTTTATGAGTATGGAATTGGTTAGGACATTAGAGAATGACATTATTGGTTAAATGTAGGAGCCGGAATGGGAGTTAAGTAGTTAAACTAGTATGTTTGTTGAATGGAATTCACCACCTTAAAGTTTTTCATCGAGTATAGAAGGAAACAATACTTGTTCGAATGACGGACAATTTATAACTAGGGCATGAATGTGGGAGATGAGACGTAGTTGGAAAGTGTCTGAGTGACACAGAGAAACATATTGGAAAGAAAAGAGAGAAGGAAATGAGAGAAGGAGAGGACAACGTAATGAATTTTCACTAAGAGAAATTCTTCTATCAAGTTTCATGTCCAGATCAAATAAGGTGTTCAGATGTCTTCAATTTCACTCAGACGTCAAAAATGCTGAAACCGATTTTCTAATGATATTATAGGGCATTTTGGAAGCATTCAAGCGTTTAGATATTTGTACCAAATGCCAAAATATAAACCCGGACGTCTGAATCCCTAGTTCAAACTTTTTGTTGGATGTTGAATTAAGCAGCTAGGCCTACTTTTGTGGTTTTTGGATTTCGACATTTCCAAGATTTTTTTAGCACTGGCAGATGCTTGGAAGGTCCAATCTAACTAAGGAGCAATAAGATGAGTTTAAAAGTATTATGTCAAATCTTTAAAATTGTGAGGTTGATGCTTAGTGATATAGAGACTACGACGATGGTTCATGATGCGATCTGATTCGTATATTGTAACACCCCTAATTTTAAATAACATTATACAAGAGATTTAACTAGATAAGTTAAATAGAATAATGTAAAGATTAGAGTGATAATGGGACTGAGATTTGGAAATTTATTAGAGGCCATGCTTAAATATATACAAATTCAAAAGAATAATTTCGTGGACATGATTTTATAAGTTAACTAATAAGAGAATAAGGCAAGGGCATTATGGTAAATAGCTATCCACCATAACCCTTAACCCCTAAACCCTTATTCCCATTTTCATTCCATACGTTTATAATTAAAAAACATAAGAAAAGGGGAGCTTAAGCCGACCATAACTTAGAGGGAAAAAAGAGGATAAAATCAATTAATAGCTTAGGAATCAAGTAAGGAGAATTAAGCAATATCAAATCTCAAGTTCCTTGTCCAAAACAAGGTGAATATAATCAAAACCATCTCATTTTTTTAAATAGTATTTGATTTTGGGTTTTAAGTTTAAAACCTTTATGATGATTTTAATGATGATATGCCTGGATTACATGATATATTTGATTAAAACAAGTATGTACAATAAATGTTTTATTCGATTTTAAGGCTAAAATTGTACATATTGGATTTTGCATGCCATGAGGTATAATATGCTATGAAAAATATTATTTAGGAGATGGGTTTGAATATTCATAATTATCCAAGATATGTATAATTTATTATGAATTTTTGAAAAAAGAAGTAATTAATTGGGTTTTAAAATTTATTTCGGCCGTTATATGAAGAATTTTGGATCAAAAACTTATATATGTTAGCTAACATATTAAAAGTGAGTTATGATGATTTTTAGGGATTTTCTTAAGTAATTTACTATGTAAATTAAATTAATTAAGTCGGAGGAGTTAAATGTCTTAATTGTTTTACTAAAGGGAAGGGCTTCTTTGCTAATTATTTTTAATTAATTCTGAATGAATTCGGTAGTCATTTAGAAAAGATTTCTATAATATTTATGGCAACCAATTATATTTTTACAAATATAAAAGTTAGTTGTAAAGCATTTACTTAAAAAGGCAACAAACAATTTTGTAAAGATTTATTGTTCCGCCACTTCCAGTACCAACCTTTCGACCCCATACCTCCACCCCTAACTAACTCGATACCAACACACATGGTATCATGCTTTAGTACTAGCGAATTATTTAACGGTAGAATTTCTATTGAGTTATAAAACCGTCGATAAATTTCAAATTAAAATAACCGTAAGCGCACGACATACAATTTTAGCATGTGGCGAGTACGGGTCGATCCGTAGGGAATTGTTTTTGATTCTAAAAATCAATTCAACCAAATTAGAATAAAGTGAGAGGAAATTGTAAACTACGAAAAAACTAGAATTAAAATGAGCTTTAAAAACTATGAGATTAGAGAATAATTTAGAGGCAAATCCACTCTCTTATTTTTGTAAATTAACAAACAAATAATTACTGGTCTCTAGTTATGATATTATGTGAAATAATTGTTGCATTTATCATAAGTATCGTTTATTTATGTTATTAATTAACATACCTTAAACCACCAAACTATAATACAACAAATAAACCACTAATGAAATCTCATGAAAATGAAGGCAAAGTAAAAGCTATTTTAAGTATGATCTATTTACTATCGTGATTACAAATATAGATCATCAAATTTTGTTTTTACTTTCATTTCAAAATCAAAAATCAATTAGCAAATGATGATGTAAATTGTGTTAACGTTGAATAAGAATGGATCATTTGCAAAAGCAACATAAGCTATCAAACCCACTTGTATAAATTTACATCAAAATTCACTTTAATGAAGCACAAACAAAAGAGATCATAAATCATAAAAGTATTGAAATTACATAGATTAGAGAGCCTCATTACCCCTAAATTGAAGGGGTTTAGTTACTCATTTGTGTTATCAAATCAACATTTGTAAATTTCAACATTAAAAAGCAAAGAAATGAAAACTTAGCAAATGAAGAAAGAGAGATTAACTACTAACTACTTGCATAAATATTAAAGCTACACTACTTACATGAATGTAAATCTAAGCTATAAATATTAAAAGAAAGAGAGCATAGAAAAAAACATTAACATAAAAGCATAGAAAAGCATATAGAAAAGAAAAGAGAAAGAGGCTTCGAAGCCATTTTTATTTCATGAAATATTGACATTACAACTTGCTTTCTTAATTTCCAAACTAATGTGAAAGAGTAGAAGATATTTACACATGTACATAAGAGGGTACTTATACATGCATAAAGCCCTAATTTAATTTTTAGGGTGCTTCCTAAAATGCCCTTTAGGAAGTGTGACCATCAAGTAACCATTAGCCACTAATTAATCCATCATTAAAAATGCATGAAACTTTAACCTCCACTTAGTTGTCCATTAGTTTCTAAATGTAGATTTTGGTAAGTGGGCGGGGTCTTCCATGATCATGTACTTGAATTATTTCCTCTTCATTCCTATGGATTCCCTTGTGCATGCAAATTTCTTCATGAATCCCTCTTCCATATACATCAAAATTTCCTATAAAAATCATAAAAAAATTCAAGTAAAAATTCTAAAATTGACACAAGCAAAAAAATGACTTTTTTGCTTTTGAAAGAAGATGAATATACGATGATTTCAAAATAAGTGAAGTTTGGTTTTAAACATGTTAAAATGCCCAAATATGATATTTATTTAAATAAAAGTAGATAAAATATGGATGTAAATATATGCACATTTACGTGCACATCAAAATACCCCCACACTTATCTTTTTATTCATCATTGAATAAAGGAAAACTAAGATAAATCCATTTTTGTAGGAAACATGATTGCATTGAGCGTATGCAACAAGTTGTTAAACCTCTAGGTGTCTTATGTAGGACGAGTGTTGTCTCGTAAGGGTTTTCAGTGGATACTACCCACAAAATCCAAATGCAAAGTGAAAATATTAACAAAATGCAAGATTTATTTACATTGGGATGAATGCAATTTTTTGAAAATATTTACAAATGAAGGATTTACTTTCAAATTGGCACGAATAAGTTAAATATAAGTTTTGGTCATTATCAAGAAATTTAAGTCCCTTTACTTGTCAAAATTTCCAACAAAAATTAAGTTGTTATAACAGATAGACAATAGTTAGGCTAGTTGTTTTGGTCGATAACACAACGTAATTATGAAATGGATCCTTAGTTGATTATCAAAGTTTGTCAAAGTGGTAATTTCATTTCTTTTCAATAACAAGTTAAATAAAAAAGGTCAAAATAGTGCTTGGATTTCAATTGCTTATTCTCTTTTATTTGAAACTTTTTTTTGATATATACATATGCCTAACTCAAGTAAACTGAGGCCGGATATATTACCCGTGCACTGCCTTGCGGACTGATGTGAGGGGAATACAGAGCGTGGCATGTGAACGTACAAGTATGAACACTTATCGACTGTAGGCGTTATTAAAAAGAATTCTTATACACACATACACCTAACTCAGTTAAACTAAGGCCAGATATACCGATCATGCACTACCTTTCGAGCTTAGTGAGAAGGGTACAGAGCATGGCGAGTGAACACACGAGTGTGAACACATGACTCTAGGTGTTAAAAATATGCATACATATATAGAAATGTTTTTTCACTTATAAATTTTTTTGTGTTTTTTTAGAAAGAGAGAGTTTTGCAAAATCATCTTAGAACCATTTAACTTAGAAGATAAAAATGTTATATCCTTTACTTTAAATTTACCACTTTTTTAAACAAAGATTTTCGGTTAGAACGTACTTCATAATTAACACATATGAACCTTCCCATATACTGGTTAAACCATTGTTATTTGTAATCAAACTTCATTTTTATTTTTGTTATGACAAATAAATTTTCAAAATTTTCAATTTATTAACCAAAACTTATACTTATCCCATAATGTTTCTTTAAAAATAAATCAAAATGCTAAAAGGAAAATGTTTTTGAGATTTAGAAATTTGAATTTTTTTTAGATAAAAGGAAAAAATGCCATGAAACTTAAGAAATGAAAATGAGACTCCCACCATACTTAATTTTGACTGTGTCCCCACAGTCAATGCACGATATAATGAGTGTAACGGGGAAAAATATATACGTATTTACAAAAGAGGGTTAACATTCTTACTAGATGTAGCTTGGCTTATGAAGAATCATGAGCTCCTCCTCTTGGTTACTGGAAAATTCAAAGAAAGGTTTCAAACAATGGCCATGGACTTTGTAAATCAATCCATCCTTGGGTTTTCTATTTCTACGGCACCATGTGAAAAACAGTTCATACCACAAATGGCCCGGTCGATCTTGATATAAGTTTCCCAAGGAATAAATGAAGTCTTAAGTCGTATAAAAGAAATTTCTGGTTAGGCAAGTTTTCTATTTCTAGTTTTCATACGCGTCATTCCTATGTTCTTCTAGTTCGTTGAGTTGTAGTTTTCGATTTTCTCCAGCTTTCTCAAGATCATAGTTTAAGTTCTTTGTTGCCCACAACGCTTTGAGTTTGATTTCAACGGGTAAATGGCAAGCTTTACCTTAAATTAAACGAAATGGAAACATCCTAAGGTTAGTTTTAAAAGCAGTACGGTAAGCCCAAAGCGCATCGGTCAATTAGTGAGACCAATCTTTTATATTTTTGTTGACAGTTTACTCCAAGATTTGTTTTATTTGATGATTTGTAACTTCAACTTGCCCACAAGTTTGAGGATGATATGGAGTGGATAACTTATGCATTATTGAGTATTTTTTTAATAAAGTTTTAAAAGAACAGTTGCAAAAATAGGTTACGTTATCACTGATTATTGTACAAGGTGTGCCGAACCTCTAAATGATGTTTTCTTTGACAAATTTCACAACAATTCTATGGTTGTTGGTTTTACAAGGAACGGCTTTGACCCATTTTGAGACGTAATTAACAGCGAGAAGGATATATATGTTTTCAAAAGAATTGAAAAAAGTTTCCGTAAAGTTGATACCCCAAACATCAAAGATTTTGATCCTAAGAATGGGGTTTAGAGGCATTATATTTCATCAAGAAATTCGTCCAAGCATTTGTTATCGATCGCATGTTTTGCAAAATTCGAATGAGTCATTGAAAAGATAAAGCCAATAAATACCACACTGAAGCACCTTTTCTGCAGTTTTTTAAGGACCAAAATGTCCACCGCACGCTTGGTCATGGCAAAATGAAAGAACAATCCCGATCTCATTATCCGGAATGCAACGTCGGATGATTTGGTCGGGACAATATTTGTACAAGTATGGATCGTCCCAATAGAAATATTTCACTTGGGACATGAATTTGTATTTATCCCGTTTGGACCAAGATGAGGAAGTTTCTTTAGCGACTAAGTAGTTCACTATATCAACGTACCATGGGTCGATAGAAATTGAAAGGAGCTGTTCATCGGGGAAGTTTTCATTGGTTGGCAAAGAAGATGATGTGCTCGAAAGATGAGACAAGTGATCAGCAATGACGTTATCGGATCCCTTTTTGTCTTTAATTGTAAGGTCAAATTCTTGAAATAAAGGATCCAACGAATCAAACGGGATTCAGCATCCTTTTTAGCGAAGATAGATGAAGCGCAGAGTGGTCCATGTACATAGTAATGCGTGAACCTATCAAGTAAGGTCGAAACTTTTTGAGCGCAAAAACGACAGCTAGAAGCTCTTTTTTGATTGTTGTGTAGTAGATTTGAACATCGTTCAAAGTCATATTCGCGTAGTAAATGACATGAAGGATTTTTCTGATGCATTATCTTAAGACAGTACCAACTGCAAAGTTAGAAGCGTCACACATTATTTCAAAAGGAAGATCCTAATTGGATGCGCAAATGATTGGAGCAGAAATGAGTTTGTTTTTTGAGACGTTCAAAAAAAGAGATACACTCAGAGTTGAAATCAAATGGAACGTCTTTTCCGAGAAGAGTCGTCAAAGGACGAGCGATTTTGCTAAAGTCTTTGATAAAGCATCGGTAAAAGCCAGCGTGTTCTATAAATGGTCGAATGTCCTTAATAGATTTGGGAACGGGTAGGTTTGCAATTACGTTGACTTTCACTTTGTCTACCTCAATGATTTTATTTGGGATGATATGTCCAAGGATTATGCCTTGTTTGACCATAAAATGGCATTTTTTCCAATTCAAAGTCAGGTGTTTTTATTTACATCGATTTAGAACCAACTCGAGATGATGTAAACATTTGGAAAAAGAACCACCAAAGATAGAGAAATCGTCCATAAAAACTTCTACAATGCGTTCAATCATTTTGGAAAAAATGCCAACCATGCATCGTTGGAAAGTAGCATGAGCGTTATAAAGTCCGACTGGCATACATCGATAAGCAAAGGTATCGAATGGACATGTGAAATTCGTTTTCTCTTGATCTTCGGAAGCGATTGGAATTTGGCTATAGCCAGAATAACCATCGAGGAAGTAGTAGAGTTCATGGCAGCTAAACATTCAAGCATTTGATTGATGAAAGGAAGAGGGAAGGGATCCTTACGTGTTGCAGCATTTAGTTTTCGATAGTCAGTGCAAACACACCAACATATTTGAGTACAAGTTGGAATAAGTTCGTTTGAATCATTCTTGACAACATTTAGCCTAGGCTTTTTTGGTACAACGTGAATTGGGTTAAACCATACACTATCAGAGATTGGGTAAATGATTCTGTTGTTTAGAATTTTAAGAATTTCATCATGCACCGCATTTTTCATTTTGGATTAAGCCTTCGTTGCACGTCACAAACAGGTTTGGCATCGTCGATTAAATGGATGCGATGCTGAACAATAACAGGGCTATTTTCTTTTGTACCAGAGATTTTCTTTTATACCAGAGATCGACCATCCAATTGCTTCTCTGTTTTTTAATAGAATGGAGAGTAACGAGGTTTCTTGATCAAGAGAGAGAGCTGCGGAAATTATGACGGACAATGTTTCATTATCACCTAAGTATGCGTACCTAAAGGTGATCGGGAAGTGGTTTGAGGTCCATCTTCGGGAGTTGCCCGATTAAAGAATTGGGTTGAGATTTGGAATCATCTGGAAGCGATTAAAAAAAAGAGTGTATTCAATCTCGTTGGGAATTTCATGAAACAATTTTTCGTACTCAACCTCGCATTCATTGTCAAGATCATGTGTCTCATTTTCAAAGTTCTCGTGAATGGCACTAACTTCCAACGTTTGGTCACGAGTTTCATTCGATTAGCTTTCCAGATTGAAAATGTTGAGATCTAAAGTCATGTTTCAAAAAGAGATTTTCATCGATCCATTATGACAATTGATTAAGGCATTTGAGGTGACTAAAAATGGTCGGCCTAAAATCAATGGAATTTGACTCATGGGATTTTTCATGAGTTGTATTTCGAGAACGATAAAATCAACGGGGAATATGAATTTCCTTACTCGAATGAGCATGTCTTTGATTTCTCCCGTGGGATTCTTAATGGAACGATCGACGAAATAAAGTGTGACCTTTTTCGGTTTGAGCTCACCAAAGCCTAAGTGTTATTACACGGAATATGGAATCAAATTGACACTCGCACCTAACTCTATCAAACATTTGTTAATTGTCTTATCTCCTATTGTACAAAAAATCGTAGGGTCGCTAGGACCTTTGTATTTGACGAGCATGGATTGGAACAAGGTTTTACTCAAACTGGTGGCTATGAAGACTTTTTTGGGCACTTGACTGTGTCGCTTTTGGGTACACAATTCGGTTAGAAATTTCGCATATGTGGGGACTTGCTGAACGATGTTAAGTAGAAGGATGTTTCACTTGTTTAAAAATTTCCAAGATATTTTCCATTTGGTCTGACTAATTCTTTGGTCGAAGACTATATGGAAATGGAACACGATACTCGGTAGGCAAGTCTACTCGAGTAGAAGAAGAAGAATTTTGATTGGAATTCGATTCAACGTTTGGCTCCACATTCAGTTCAGATTCGTCCATTGTTTTAGAAGTGTCGATAGAGGTTTCCGGTAAATCGTTTGGATTAACGACTTGATTATCGATTTGTTTCCCGGAACTTAGAGTTGTGATAGCATTCATTGAGGTGACATTGCTATCTTGAACAACATAGGCTTGATTTGAATTTGTGTTTTGATTTCTAGGATTTGGAATAGGCTGACTTGGAAATGTTTCTCGTTCACGTTCACTTACAGACGTGGCTAGTTGACTCATTTGCATTTTAAGTTTTTCAATTGATTGGTTTGTGTTTTGCTTATATGAGATCAATAAATTTTGCAAATTGTTGTTTGATTAAAAGCTTTGAGTAGTTGCTTTCTCCAATGTTTCAAGAGTTTTCTCAAGTGAACTTAAATGTTTATCATCTTGGAGAGGATGAGCAGAATTTGGTTGAAAAATTGATTGTTGTGGTTGATTATGAGACGGACCCGCAAAGTTTTGTTGAAAATAGTTGGGCCAAAAGGGAGGATTCAAAGCATTATTCGGAAATGCTTGAAAATTGGGATGAATCGTATTCGTGTTGGGATTGTTTTGGTTCCAAGCAAAACTCAAGTGATTTCTCCAACCAAGGTTGTACGTTGGAGAAAATGGGTCATTTTTGGCTTTGTTGAAAACATTGATTTGTTCGACAGAATTAGGACATTGACTGGCTATATGATTAGGATTGTTGTATTTATAACACATCGGTTGGGAAGCTTGGTTCATTTGATTCGATGAGAAAACGTTATCGATTTTTTTAATCATTGCGTCGATCTTACCTTCCAAAGCAAAGGAAGATCCTATCGAGTGTGCACTCGATCGTGAGTAAATTGATTTTTCATTTGAACATACCCATTGCGAGGACTTTTGGCGAGGTTTTCAAGGAATTTCCAAGCATCGTCGTGATGTTAGGCAAGAAAGTTGCCTTAGCACATTGATTCGAGCTTGGTTCGTGAGCTGTTTTGGAGTCCATCGTATAAGGTTTGGCAAATCGTCCATTTTTCGAACTTATGGTGTGGACATTTTATTAAAAGCTCTTTGAATCTTTCAAAATATTTTTCGAATGGTTCTCCCTTAAATTGATGAAAAAATACAATTTCATTTCGGATTCTACTCGTTTTTTCCAAGGGGTATAACTTTTTTAAGAAAACTTCTACAAATTCTTTACAAGTTTTAATCGGGTTTGATGGTAAGCTACATAACCATTTTTCAACGTAATCCATAAGAGCGAATGAAATTAGTCGAAGTTTGACTTCGTCATTGGAAAACTATTGGAGTTTCATGGTTGCGCAAACTTGTTCGAATTTAGTCAAGAAAAAGTATGGGCCATCGTGTTCAAAATTGCCAAATTTCGAAAGCGTGGCAATATGATTCGAATGAATTTCGAAATGGTTACCCATAGGGGCGGGTAATGTGACGCAAGATGGAATAGAAACTCTATCGAGAAAAATTCTATCCATAAGAGTTCGAGGGGCATTCTCGTATGCCATTTCGTAAGGATCGTCTGTTCGAGTTAAACGATTAGTTGTTGAGTCATGAATCCAATGATTTTTTGTTGTGTTACGAGTCCAAGTATTCATGCACAAGTGAAAGTTGAGAAGAGAAAGAAATTAGAATCAAGTTTAGAGGATGAACGAAGAATTAAAAAACGAAGTGAAAAATTAGTTTATGTTTATGTTTTTTTTAAGGAAGAAAAATATTTACCAAGTGAAATTTATTTTCAAAAGAGAAGTTTGATTTTTGTTTTGTTTTGGCTTTTCAATTTTTTTTATATATTTTTGTATGTTTTTAAAATTTTCAAACTTTCAAATATTTACCAAAAGGATTTTTTGTATTTAGAAAATGAAAATTTGATTTTTGTTTTTGAATTTTCAAATTTTTTTTGAAAACATTTATATCTTTTTTGTTGATTAAAATTTTTCAATGGAAAGTAAAAAGGATTTTTTTTTATTTTTGGTTAAAAACTAAGTTAAGTAAAATTTACAATATTTTTTTGGATATTGGATTTTGGATTTTTTTGTTTTTTTAATATGCATGATCTAATGCAACTAAATGAATGCAAAGGACTTAATTACAGTTTTCTATCCTAAGTAGCTCCTAATCCAAAATTGTATAATCACAGTTTGTCTTAAATCAATAAAAATATTTCTCAGCCAGGTAACGGGCAGGGGTTATCATTGCACCATGAATCACCGTAGCAATTGAGCCGAAAGTTTAAGTACTTTCAGAGCAACAATCAGTATAATATTAATGAATCTGTAACAACCCGTAATTTCGCTACTACAAAAATGAGAGATTTCATTTAAAAGGTCAAAAACTTAAATAAACAAGTTATATAATAGATAATAATAGAGAAATTATTTATTCTTATAGTTGATAATTTAAAAAGTATAAATTTGGATTTTAGAACAAATTAACAAAAGTTATGTTTGGTTAAAAATAAATAAATGCTTAAATAAATGGGTTTAAATATTTATTTAAAAAGATAACTCTTATTGAAAATATCTAATAAAGATAATAAAAGTATATTAAAATATTTATAAGTATGTTAATAATCATTTTACAGAAAATAACCAAATTTTGTCGCATTTTGTTAGTTTTACGTACATTGTAAAATTTAAGGTTTGATATTATTTTAATATGATTTTAAAATAAAAAAAGACATGTTTTAATTTATATAAAGAAGTAAAAATTTCATTTTTAATTTTGGTTCACATAAATAAATAGTTTAACTACAATGTCAAAACGCGACCATGAAATATTTTGTCAAAAAACAACGTTTTGTCAATTTAAAGTTGTCGCAACGTCGTCGCACCTATATTTTCTTATATAGGAACATATATTCAAATAGTATAAGTATTAATTAATTTACTGATCAAGTTTACTTTTACTAAACATTCTTAAAAAATTCTAGAATATAACTAACAAAAAGTAAGCACAAAAAGACAAAAAAGTACAAAAGTCAAAGAGTAAAACATCAAATCAAAGAAACATAATTACTACTTTCTTTACTTAATATCTAAGTGAAAGTGACATAAAGTAATGATTTGAAATGCAATGTTAAGTGTTCAAAAAAACAAGATTACTTTATAAGTAAGTAAGGTTATTTTGTTCTTTTTACAAAATATTATTTTAATCCAAAACTTTTTTCTATAAATAAGCATCCACTTTCTAACTTTATGTTTTTTCTTCTTCCTTTTTCATACTTCTCTTCACTTCTTTAATGGCTTCTCTTCTTAATAAAATAATGCCAAAATATTCTGAAATTATTTACTAAAGAAATATCCACTTAAAACTTCACCAAAATCACTTCAAACCCCCTCTCTCCCTCCTTTCTACTCACGGCCACCTCCTTCCACCTCAAAACTCTAGCCAACCACCTCCCCTAGTCTAGGCCGAGCACATCAAGAACAAGAAAGGAGATCGGGAAGCTTCGAAGCGAGAAAAAGAGAAGGAAGTGCTGCCAGAATCGATTCGGGAATCTACACAAAAGATTGGTGGAGCGGAACTACTCGTGAGTGCTCATATTTACTAATTAATCCATAAATTATTTAAAGTATAATGATTTTAAAGTTTAAATATGTTAAATGAATGTTTGATAACTTGGTTGCAAATTGGTTGATTATATGGTTGACAACTTGTTTGATAAACGATGAGAGAAATGATTAGCAATTAACCATAGTTAATTAAATGAGAATTATACAAATATGTGTATGGAAGTTATTTATCCTCTTAATGATTTTAAATGATTTTAAATAGTTTAAAAATGGTTTAAAACAAATTTGAAGTGATTCAGACAATTTTCGAAGCTATTCACAAAATTGATCAAAATCGAGCTCGTTGCATAGCGGCAATTCACAAATTTCGACCCGTAACTTCAAATTAACGTGGAGAATGATTTATAAGTTGCATTTCTTCGAAGTAAAAATTCATTGGTTCACAACGGTAATAGTTTTCCAACGAAGAAAGAAAAACAAGATTTCATCAAGTAGAGTTTGAAATATGTCCAAAACAATTTTCTAAAAACATCACGGTTTTGCAGTTCGGAATCCAAAAAGGGATTTCTTTATAAATGATATTTTTAAATGATTAAAAATATGAAATAAATTTGATAAATCAATTAAAATGGTTTAAAAGAGACTTGGATTGGAAAATATGAATTTTCAAATATTAAATAGTTTTTTAAATCAAATAAGCTTATATAGCATTTTCTGCAGCACTTTTATGCGTGGAATTCTATAACCTTTTAAAATGTAGTTTTAAACATAATAATTCTTTCCAAAATCTTTTGTGAATGATTTTAAATAATAATTAAGTAATGTGAAGATGATTTGAAAGTTTTAATAAGAGTTTGAATAAATGGTAAGATGAATTGTTTATAACACTTAAACGAAAAAGTGAAGAATATTGAATGTAATAACAAGCTGAGTATGCAGAAACGACTTGTACATTTTTTCACCTGTGAGATCTAGGAAGGTAAAACAAGGTGTTTAACTAAGGTTAGGGATGGAGCAACCAGTGCCCCGAGCTTACTTGGCCTATGTTTTCTCTTTTTAGGCGAGGGGTGAAAGAGATCGAAAGGAAAGCCCGGATGCTCTAAAAGATTATATTTATGTTTTTCCAAGATAAAAGAAAAGAAACAAATTCTTTGAATGTTAATTAACCACTTAACATCTTTTGTTCGATGATTGGTCGAAGGATCCGGGATCGGATTTGGGTGATTTCTATACGAAAACCCCTTCAAACTAATTTTCGAAATAAAACATATTAAAAACACAGATCATTGGAGACAACGATCTTTATGATGTAGGATTACTTGCCATTAGTCCTTGGAGGTGAAACTTGTCATTAGTCCTTGGAGGTGAAACTTTCCATATCCAAGATGGCAGTAGTGCTCTATTACGAAAATCTTCGATTTGCAAGAATATAATTTGAAGTTAAGAAGAAAATCTTTGACTTAGATTTAATGAATGATTTGGGAATATTTTCCCTAAGTGAAGAGTTATAAATTGAATATAAGAAATCATTGATTAAGATTCGATGAATGATTTGGAAATGTTTTTCTAAGTAAAAGAGAAAATGATTTGGAATTATTCCATGATTTAAGAAATGTTTAATAAATCAAATAATTTGATAAATGAGGCTTAATGATTCCATATATAGTTGAAAGAAAATGAAATAAATTGAAAAAAAAATATCCAAGAAAGATATTTGATTTAAATAGAACATGAAGTAATTGATTGATAATTGATATCCACATATGAACTTAACATCTTTTAAAGCGACGATTGGCTTCGAAGGAACCGGAGTCGGATTTGGGTAATTCCTATGCAAAAACTACTTTGAACCAATATATACGTTCGAATATGAAGACCTGTTGAAGATGATGAATATTGAAAACCGTGGATCTTTATAGCGTGAAGATTGCTGGTTGAACATGCTCTGGTAGCTCACCATTATAGAGTTATTTATAGCAGTGGTCTTCTCGTTGTCGATATTTTTTTGAATTGCAAGGGCTTCTCTCCTAGTAGTGGCCGAAGAAAGTGCCTTCGGTTTCGTTCAGTCTCAGAACGAACTTGTATGGACGAATGTTTGACATTACATGTTTGAGACACAACGTTTGATATTTACAAATGATCATATGCTTGGTGGTAAAGAAAGAAACTTCTCTTAGCTTAACACTCTTCTCCGATATTTACGAACTCAGAGGTTGTATTTTTGTTGGAGTCAAATAGTAATCAAAGGAATGGCGGTGTGGCATTCAAAGTGGAACCTGTTATGATCAAAGCATGGTTTTGTATGAAAAGCGTGGCTTTGTTTAAGTTGATCGTAGCCTCGCGGGCCTCACACCTCGGTTATGATGGGATTCTATGTGGTTAGATGTATGCCCGCATTTTGGATAGCAGTGATTTGGGTTATCAGATGTTCTGAGCCATAGGTACCAGATATGTCTAGGCATCATGGCAGGGATGCGCGAAGTCCAAGTCTGTGGATGTTATTCACAGATTGTATCTACTTTTAGCCATTTGTGTTGTTGTATAACGACGTCCGAGTCTTGGACGTAAGCCATGGATACAGATTGATCTTTCCACTAGTTCCTATCATGTTGGAAATCCAATCCCAATACGAGATTTACGGTTTTGGTTGTATTCCCAAAATAGCTGTAATGACTTGCAAACATTTCAGCTACTCTCTTTCTGGTATCACATATTACCTTAGACTTAGTCTGGGTATTGATACCTTATTTGAATAAGTTTATTTGAAAAGTGTTTTCAAAATAATGTCATTAAAAATAATATCAAGTGTATTTTGGTATAAATGTTTTGGTTATCATAAGATAAAAAACTCGTCCGTGTTTATGTATGGGTGTGATCTTATGACATACCCTTCTTTTCAAACGTTTTGATAACATAGTCATTTTAAATTTTTAGTATCTCACGCTGGTTTATCAAGCCTGATATGGGTATTTTTTATACTCGTCAGATTCGAGTAGTTTCAAGTTGAGTTGAAGACGGTAGGAGTTTCCAGAAGATAGATGGAGATCTTCATCATCGTATGGATGTATTCTATTATTTGCTATATCTATTGCATTTGTTTTTGTTTGTTGTTTGTCAGTATTTGTAAGGGCAGGTGTTATAACTGTCCAGGCTGAATCTACTTTAGACTCTGATATTATATTTTAAAATTTTCCACTGTAAATATTATTATTGAAATAATATACGTTATTCCATTCGTGTGAGATTCTGTTCTATCTTTATTTTCTTTCTACCCTTAATGATCCGTCTTTTCGTGCAATTTGAGTTAGACATGTGTGGTTTATTGTCGATTCAAGGGGTACGGAAAAATGAGCCATTACATTTGGTATCAGAGCTGAAGGTTAAGCGAGAACCTTGGCTTTGTTGGGGTAAAGACTCATCAGAGATAGGGTTAGTAATACCCTAGGATGAGTAACTCATTAGAGATAGGGTTAGTAACATCCCAGAATGAGTTTGAGTGTATTATATATACATATATATATGTATGTATGTATATTTAAATTTAAATTTATATATATATAAGTGCGTATTTGTTATTGGATATAAAAATGTTTTGTGTTGATTTATCGGTTGAGCGGTTTATAAATTCTGGTTGATATGGGAAGTACAACTATATCGATAGGTATTTCTAAACTCTTAACAAGGCATATCAACACACTGTTTTGAAAATATTATATTTTACATATAAAGGACTGTCTTTCAAAAGATATAAAATTTTGTGTAGTTAGGGAAATTTGTAAGATACTTTCCCTTAGGGAAGTCCCATGGATAAGGTCTTAATTGATCAAGCGATGATTAAAATAATCTTCTAAGTATCAATCATATGTTGGCTTGGGCAAACGGTATTGAGCACTTGGTAAATTATTCTTCTTATCATTGGAGGATGAAGGCAAGTTTAAATCCAAACAAGTTGAATTAAGTATTTGGATAAAAGATGTTTGAATAAGATGAAATGGAAAGAGTATAAACACTTCTAATCTTATCTTGAAATATCACTTAGGGCAGAATGGCTTTTCATATGTCAAGTAATGAGTTTTGGATGACTCTAAAGCAGGTATGAAGAGCACGTGCAAAAAGAGAAGCGGAAAAGAAACAAATACTAGGAGCATATGTTAGCATCTATTGCTTTAGGTATTTTCAAGAAGGGCATTATGCAGTTTGTTGTGATAGGAAAATAAAGAAACAGAAGGAAGAAAAACCCGTTCGAAATGATATATGTTGTTTTAAGTGTAAGAAGCTAGGACATTTTCTACATGATTGCCCTAGAACAAAAAGGAAACCCAAAGCCCAAAAAGGGAAGAAAAAGTGTCGTTATCAGTGCAAAGAATTAGGACATACAGCCAAAGATTGCACTTTAAAGAAAGGAGAAAAGTCGGCTAAGGCGCATACCATTTAGATAGTCACGATTTCATGGCCTTGCAGATCATGTTGCAAATATGGACATTCGGAGAAGGACTGTCCAAAGGAAAGGTCAGATGACTTAAGCTCCAAAGATAAAGCACCGTCTACCTCAAAAGGAATTCAAGAATAGTATATAGTAGTCTAAGTATCTATATGATGAAAGTAAGTGATAGGCTATATTCCTTAGTGAAGTTATCTCTAAAATTTTGTAATGCCAGTTAGAGATGGAAATAGATGTATGAATATGATGTTAATTAATAAACTTCCTTCTGATTATCCTCTCGGTGCACTTCTTCAATCTTACATCCGATCAAACCTAATAAGATATTTAGAAATAAAAAGTTCGAAGGAATATTATAAAGAAATGGCCTTATAAAAAAAGTGTTTAAAGTTTAGAAAATTATTTAAAAAAGAAAAGGATGAAACTATGGATATTTTATCACAGTCTTTTGAAAAAGTTTAAAGAAATAAAGGAAAGTTATTTAAACTTAAGATAATATTGAAAAATAAAATCTATAGTAAGATTTATTAGCAAAGAAAAAAATGTATATATACAAAGAGCTTTAATAAAATTTTAATGATATTTTCCAAATAAAAGATAATTGATTTCTTTAGAAAAGAAGATATAGCTATTTTGCATACATATTTTGAAAAAAAGAAATGTGTTATACTAAAAGATGGTTTTGAAAGAAAAAAATTTAGAATGAAATGCTCCCTTTTAAAATAATAAATATTTGGAAACTTATGAAATGGTTTCATAAAATATTTTTAAAGATAAATTATCTTTTGAGTGAAAAATAATTTCTTTAGAATATTTTCCTTTAATAAAAATATTTGGAAATAACTAATTAAAGGGATTATGTAAAGAAGTACCTTTACAAAATGTTTAAACTTATGATAAAGTTTTTATGAAAGTTTTTTGAAAGTTATAAATACATATATTATATGTAGGTCATTTCGTCATACAAATTTTAATCTAATACCCGAATATTGAACTTTGAGGTGTTTACACCAATCCGAAAAAGGATTTACCACTCGATTCTTGACGATGAACATTTGTTAGGGTTTGTGGTTGGGTACTTGAGTTTTCTATCATAGAGAGTTATGCAAGGAAACCAAAGGTTCTGATCTAGAAACCTAATCGGAGTCCGCACTAGAGGATCGGGGGATCGATACTAGTTCGAAAATGAAGTTGTGTATTCGAATAAGATATTTCATAAGGATGATCTGTGTATATTATATGGAATTAAGTCTGAAGAAAAATGTTTTACGCAAATTTTTGTTTTGGGTAACTTCGAGGAAGAAATTCTTTTAAGTAGGGGAGAATGTAACGACCCGTAATTTCGCTACTTCAAAAATGAGAGATTTCGTTTAAAAAGGTCGAAAACTTAAATAAATAAGTTATATAATAGATGATAATAATAGAGAAATTATTTATTCATATAGTTGATAATTTAAAAGATATAAATTTTGCATTTTAGAACAAATCAACAAAAGTTAAGTTTTGTTAAAAATAAATAAATGCTTAAATAAATAGGTTTAAATATTTATTTAAAAATATAAATATTATTAAAAACATCTAATAAAGATAATAAAAGTATATTAAAATATTTATAAGTATTTTAATAATCATTTTACAAAAAAATAACCAAATTTTGTCGCATTTTGTCAGTTTTACATACACTGTAAAATTTGAGATTTTAATATTATTTTAATATGATTTTAAAATAAAAGAGACAAGTTTTCATTTATTTAAAGAAGTAAAATTTTCATTTTTAAATTTGGTTTACATAAATAAATAGTTTAACTAAAACGTCAAAATGTGACCGTGGAACATTTTGTCGAAAAATGATGTTTTGTCAACTAAAAGTTGTTGCAACATCATCGCACCTTTATTTTCTTATATAGGAACGTATATTCAAATAGTATAAGTATTAATTAATTCACTAATCAAGTTTATTTTTGCTAAAAATGCTTAAAAAATTCTAGAATATAATTAACAAAAAGTATGCACAAAAAGACAAAAAAAGTACAAAAGTCAAAAAGTAAAACATCAAATCAAAGAAACATAATTATTACTTTCTTTACTTAATATCTAAGTGAAAGTGACATAAAGTAATGATTTGAAATGTAATATTAAGTGTTGGAAAAAAACAAGATTACTTTATAAGTAAGTAAGGGTATTTTGGTCTTTTACAAAATATTATTTTAATCCAAAACATTTTCTATAAATAAGCATCCACTTTCTCACTTTATTTTCACTTTTTATTCTTCCTTTTTCAAGATTTTCTTCGCTTCTTTAATGGTTTCTCTTCTTAAAAAATAATGCCAAAATATTCTAAAATTATCTATTAAAGAAATATCCACTTAAAACTTCATCAAAATCACTTCAAAACCCCTCTCTCCATCCTTTCTACCCACGGCCACCCCCTTCCACCTCAAAACCTAAGCTAACCATCTCCACCTAGCCTAGGCCGAGCATATCAAGAAAAAGGAAGGAGATCGGGAAGCTTCGAAGTGAGAAAAAGAAAACGAAGTGCAGTCGGAATCGATTCAGGAATCTACACAAAATATTGGTGGAGTGAAACTAATCGTGAGTACTCATATTTACTAATTAATCCATAAATTATTTCAAGTATAATGACTTTTAAAGTTTAAGTATGTTGAATGAATGTTTGATAATTTGGTTGCAAATTGGTTGATTATATGGTTGATAACTGGTTTGATAAATGATAAGAGAAATGATTAGTAATTAACCATGGTTAATTAAATGAGAACTAAATCCATATAAAATATGTGTATGGAAGTTATTTAGCCTCTTAATGATTTTAAATAAGTTAAAATAGTTTAAGTATTGTTTAAAACAAATTTGAAGTGTTTCGGACAAGCTCCGAAGCAATTCACAAAATTGATCAAAATCGAGCCCGTCGCATAGCGGTAGTTCATAAATTTCGACCCGTAACTTCAACTTAACGTAGGGAATGATTTATAAGTTGGATTTCTTCGAAATAAAAAATCTTTGGTTCACAATGGTAATAGTTTTCCAACGAAGAAAGAAAATCAAGATTTCATCAAGTAGAGTTTGAAATATGTCCAAAATAATTTTCTAAAAACATCACGGTTTTGCAGTTCAGAATCCAAAAGGGGATTTCTTTATAAGTGATAATTTTAAATGATTAAAAATATGAAATAAATTTGATAAATCTATTAAAATGGTTTAAAAGAGATATTCAACGAAAAATATGAATTTTCAAATATTAAAAAGTTGTTTAAATCAGATAAGCTTATATAGCATTTTCTGCAGCACTTTTATGCTGCGAATTCTATAACCTTTTAAAATGTATTTTAAACTTAACAATTCTTTCCTAAATCTTTTGTGAATGATTTTAAAGAATAATTAAGTAACGTAAAGATGATTTGGAATTTTTAATAAGAGTTTGAATAAATGATTTAGATGAATTGTTTATACCACTTAAGCAAAAAAGTGAAGATTGTTGAATGTAATAACAAACTGGGTATGCGGAAATAATTAGTACATTTGTCCCGCCCATGAGATCTGGGAAGATAAATAAGGTGTTTAACTAAGGTTAGGGATGGAGCAACCAGAGCCTAGAACTTACCTGGCCTATGTTTTCTCTTTTTAGGAGTGGTGGAATAGATTGAAAGGAAAGCCCGGATGCTCTAAAAGATCATATTTAAGTTTTTTCAAGATAAAAGAAAAGAAACAAATTCTTTGAATGTTAATTAACCACTTAACATCTTTTATTAGGTGATTGGTCGAAGGAACCGGGATCTGATTTGGGTGATTCCTATCCAAAAACCTCTTCAAACTAACTTTCGAAATAAAACATATTAAAAACAAAGATCATTGGAGACAAAGATCTTCATGATGTAGGATTTCTTGCCATTAATCCCTGGAGGTGAAACTTGCCATTAGTCCTTGGAGGTGAAACTTGCCATTAGTCCCTAGAGGTGAAACTTGCCATATCTCAGGTGGCAGTATTGCTCTATTATGAAAATCTTCTATTTGCAAGAATATGATTTGAAGTTAAGAATAATATCTTTGATTTAGATTTAATAAATGATTTGGAAATATTTTCCCTAAGTGAAAAGTTATAAACTGAATATAAGGAATCATTGATTATAATTCAATGAATGATTTGGAAATGTTTTTCTAAGTAAAAGAGTCCATGATTTAAGAAAGATTTAATAAATTAAATGGTTTGATAAATGAGGCTTAATGATTCCATATATATTTGAAAAGAAAATGGAATAAATTGAAAAGAATATATCTAAGAAAGATATTTGATTTAAATAGAAGATTAAATAATTGATTGATGATTGATATCCACATATGAACTTAACATCTTTTAAACCGATGATTGGCTTCGAAGGAACCGGAGTCGGATTTGGGTAATTCCTATCCGAAAACCACTTCGAACCAATATATACGTTCGAATATGAAGACCTGTTGAAGATGATGATTATTGAAAACCATGGATCTTTATAGCGTTAAGATGTTTATTGAACATGCTCTAGGTAGCTCCCATTGTAGAGTAATTTATAGCAGTGGTCTCCTCGTTGTGAAGATTTTTTCAGATTGCAAGGGCTTCTCGCCTAGGAATAGCCGAGGAAAGTGCCTTCGGTTTCGTTCAGTCCCAGAATGAACTTGTATGGACGAATGTTTGACATTGCATTTCTGAGACACAACGTTTGACTTTTACAAATGCATATCTGCTTGGTGGCGGAGAAGGAAACTTCTCTTAGCCTAACACCTTTCTTTGCGACTAATGAGCTCAGAGGTTGTATTTTTGTGGGAATCAAATAGTAATCAAAGGAATGGCAGTGTGGCATTAAAGTGGAACCTGTTAGGATCAAAGCGTGGTTTTGTTGAAAAGCGTGGCTTTGTTTAAGATGATCGCTGCCGTACGAGCCTCAACCCGGTTATGATGGGATTCTATATGGTCAGATGTATGCTCTCATTTCGGATAGTAGTGATTTGGGTTATCAGATGTTCTAAGACCTAAGTACCAGATACATCAGGGCCTCATGGCAGGGATGCGTGAAGTCCGAGTCCTTGGATGTTATTCGCAGATTGTATCCACTTTTAGCCATTTCTGTTATTGTATAACGGCGTCCGAGTCTTGGACGTAAGCCATGGATACAGATTGATCTTTCCATTAGTTCCTATCATATTGGAAATCCAATCCTAATACGAGATTTACAGTTTTGATTGTATTCCCAAATAGGTGTAATGACTTGTAAATATTTCAGCTACCCCCTTTCTGGTATCATATATTACCTTAGACTTAATTCAGGTATTGATACCTTATTTGAATAAGATTATTTGAAAAGTGTTTTCAAAAGAATGTCATTAAAAATAATACCAAATGTATTTTGGTATAATTGTTTTGGTTATCATAAGATAAAAAACTCGTCCGTATTTATGTGTGGGCGTGGTCTTATGACATACCCTTATTTTCAAAGGTTTTGATAACATAGTCATTTTCAATTTCGAGTATCTCACGCTGATTTATCAAGCCTGATCCGGGTATCTTTATTATTCGGGTCAGATCCGAGTAGTTTCAGGTTGAGTTGAAGATGGTTGGAGTTTCCAAAGGAGAGCTGGAGTTCTTCATCATCATATGGGCGTATTCTATTATCTGCTACATCTATTGCATTTGTTTTTGTTTGTTGTTTGTCAGCATTTGTAAGGGAAAGTGTTATAACTGTCCAGGATGAATCTAGGTTAGACACTGATATTGTATTTTAAAATTTTCCGCTGTAAAGATTATTATTGAAATAATATATGTTATTCCATTCGTGTGAGATTCTATTCTATCTTTATTTTCTTTCTACACTTAATGGTCCATCTTTTCATGCAATTTGATTTAGAAATGTGTGGTTTATTGTCGATTAAAGGGGTAGGGAAAAGTGAACCATTATACAATCACTGTAATATTTATAAATGGTTACTACTATACCGTAGCCTAGACACTAAGAAGTAAAATTGTTCAAGGGAAACAATTGTGAATATACAATTAAGCCCTAGATGAGCTCACGACACCCTTAAATCGAATGTCTAACCTTTATTATTAGTCAAATTCTATGATAAAATCAGATTTGTGGGCTAAGGAAAGGGTGATGAAATCTCTCACCTCATGTGAATTGAAGTATTGCCCTTAAAAAATAACACAAGATGAGATGAATACAAAAAGAAATTAAACGTGAATTTATAATGCAACTAAAATGAAGTTTGTTTTTGTTTTTAGATTTTGAAATTATATTATATATAAATGCAAGCAACAAACAATGAAACTCAAATAAAAACAAGGGATATAGGCACAATACCAGAGCGTGCAGATTATTAACGATTTATTTTTAGCGGCGACTTTTTTTAAACAAGCAAGAATTATTCTTTTTGAATTTCTGCTTTGGAAACCTGAAATTTCAATCAAGATATATATACAAAAAAATTGTATATTTTTCTAAAGCTGAAACAAATGAAAATAAAAACACGTGAAATTACGAAACAAAACTGAACAAACGAAAGAAGGAAATATTTTTTAGAACAAAATCAAAAGAAGTTGGAAAACAAAAAAACAAACTTAGAAACACAAGGGCTTGGCCCACTTTTAAAAAAAACATAACCCCCAATTTTTTTCTTTTAAACAAGAACAAAATTCGCAGAAGTTAAGCCAGCCTCTAATTCAAAAAAAATCCCAAGATTAAAATCCATGATTAAAATCAATTTCGACTTTCACAAGATCGTTTTGATTAATATTTTTATCGATGCTTGCTGTGATTGTAGGTGTAGCGACTATGGCGTGGTTCGTGGTGGGATTGCAGTTTGATAGGTGAGATTTGGGGATTGTCAGGAGCATTGGTTTGCTGCAGGTGATTGGATGTGGGTATTCGAAGGAGGAAATAGCGGTGGTGGGTGCAGCAGTGATTTGGGGGAGACGCAGCAAGGTTCTGTTGAAGGGGGAATGGTGATAGATGTGTTGTTCGAAGAGGCTGGAGCTCGATTGCGTGCGTCATTATGTGGTTGAATGTGGACAGGTGAAGGGAAAGATGGCAGATGGTCTATATTTTGGTCAGCGGCTCTCTCTTTTCTTTTTTTTTGTTGCTGTTGGATGGTATGTAGTGCAGTCGTATGGGGAGTAGTAGTAAAGTGTTGGATATGTGGCTGTATATTGATCTGAGCAGTGCAATGGAGGTTGGTCAGTGGTTGTGGAAGGAGGCTGTGACGCCCCACCTCTATACCCATGCTAGCCAAGAACGCTACGGAGTAATGTCGTCAACTAGCACGGCGAATAAGGCCGTTGAGAAGCGACCATCTATATAATTGCTTTGTGCGAGTACCGATATGCCAGATAAAAATATAACTTTTCATCTCAAGAGGAAATCCGACATACCAACACAGACACAAAGCTACTACACAGTGGGTATATTTAATCTTCCGAAACAAATATAGAAATATCATAACACAAATCGGTCACAGAAGTTCATATCTCAAAGGCGGAAATAGATATGAATATTACACATGAAAGTGTACATTGAATAATAACAAAAATCATACAATATCTTAAGAAATCAAGAAGAACTAAAAAGAATGTCATATACTTTGTTTCATTCACTAAACCACAAATATTGAAAAACATATCAATGCCAATCGTAAAAGTTGTTGAAACATAAATTCACCAATGCACAAATAATGATAAAGCTTGTCAATGTAAATCACGAAAATTGGTGAAACACAAATTCTAGAAATTGATCAATAGAAATCCAGAAATCACAAAAAGGGGGAAAGAGGCCTATCACAAGACGGGAGCATTAAAACTCACCAACACGTGTATCACAAAACGGAAAGCTATTCCATGGTTGCTAACCATTAATTTTTGAACCGAAGCTTCACAAAAATGGCCTGAAGACCTTTGACCCGAAGCTCTACTAAAACGGCCCGAAGACCTTTGAGCCGAAGTTTCACTAAGACGGTCCGAAGACCATGGGTCGCTATCCCACCAAGCCGAAGCTCCACTAAAAACGGGGTTTAGTCTCCCTCGTAGACAAAGAGACATCGCACAATGCTAGTCTAAATCACAAAATGATCATCATTGATCGATAAGTGTAAATTACACGAAGCTAGTAAATAAATGGGTTTAGCTTCATGTCCCATAACCACTAGCTTAACTTAATTATTTACGAACAAATTGTAGACTTCCACTCGAGGTTAAGTGTCAATTACACTAAGCTAGTAAATATATGAGTTTAGCTTCATGTCCCATAACCACTAACTTAACTTAAATATTTACGAACAAATATTTACGAACAAATCGAACAAGTCCAAGAATTAATCGACGAAATAAACGCAAGCGTTTCATACCACTTGTTTTTGCTAAGTCGTTTAATTAGATTTTTCATACGAATAAGGTTAAAGTTTATATATACTAATAGATTGGAAAACGATTTTAATAAACGAGCTTTGTAATAAAATAGTGTTGAAATCGTTTTGATGAAAGAGTTTTGATATTTACTACTAGTATGGAAAACTTTTATATTTTTAAAGTGACAAATCACAAAAATGATTGTAGAACAATCAATCACCAAAATTCACATTCGAAGACGTGAATAAAATCCAAAGAAATCGATTACCGAATCCATCGAAATGGATATTCCCAAAAATCCCGATATAAAAGAAGTCATAAAAGTCGATAATAAATGATAATCAACAAATCGGATAATCATGAATCGATAAAATTGGAATTCTCAAGCAAACAGGCAAATAGAGCCCAAACAACAGATTCAGACTTCTGAAATAGGCGTTTTTTAGCCTATTTCCTTTCTGGTTGCTCACGAGCAAATTCAGACGTCTGGAATTTTGATTCAGACGTCCGAACACTGGGGAATGAAAATTTTCAGTATAATATTCAGACGTCTGAATTAAGGATTCAGACGTCTGAAACTGTGGCTCAGGGCATTCCCTGAACCTAGGCCGAAAATGGCTAAACGATATCGAAAGCGATCGGACGAGCAACGACGACTAAGGATTTATGCCAAGCGACAACCTAGCCTTATCGGCTTTTCGATACGCCTCGAATATCAGTGTCCAAATATCCATAATAGGATTTTCATAGATTTTGATTTCAAAACACCAAAAATTGGAATATACACCAAATCAATCCAAACCAAAATCAATTGCACAAGAATAAGTGTTAGGAATTCATACCTAACAATCGAAGATAATTATAGACTAAGATGTGAGATAAAAATCTCATCTTTGATCCCAAAACAAATGAAGAAGAAGCTATAGAGCAATGGCAAGGACAAACACTCTTCAATTCCAACCCAAAGAGCTTGAATCTAAGCTTAAAAGAGAAACATTTTCTAAATTAGGTTTAGGAATTTCTAAAATTGGTAAGAGAATGAGTTGGAGAAGAAGAAGAGGAGGCTTACCAAGGCTTCTTCTATAAATTTGGAGCTAGAACTTGATTTGCAAATGGAAACTAGGGCTTGGAGTTTTAATTTCTCATTCCTCTCTCCATTGTTTCCAAAGCTTGAGTATAAGGAAATAGAAATGAAGTAATGAAGAGAAGAGGGGTGAAGCTTGGGTCTAATGTGCTGAAACAAAAACCAAAGCCCTAAGTGAAAAAGTAGCAAAATTTCCCTAACCCCAAACATATCGAAGTTCATACTCAAAAAGGTCGCAAACGTCATTTTGAACCCAATGGGGGTGGTCTCGAGTCCTAATTCGACTGTTTGCAAAAAGTAGCTTTTCGGACAATAATCCGACTAACGATGAATTATTTTAAATAAATTATTTAAATATTCAATTGTAAAATACGCGGGTTGTTACAGAGGCTGTTGGTAGGTGGTCTGTTGAATGAAAGGTGAATGTGATTGATTTCGTCGAAAGTGTTGTTAGCAAATAGTGGTAGTAGTAACATTGTTGTAGTCGACAGCGTTGGTTGTGGTGGTTAGATGAGTCGAAATTGTGGTTTGGGAGTGAGCAGTAGAAGTTGATGATGTGATCGTTCGATGATGGAGAGCGGATATTGTACTGGGATGTTGTTGTAAGATGTGCAGAAATTGTAGTGGCCGAAGTTGCAAAAGTAAAGAAAATTGTTCAAATTAAATAAAGAGATGTAGGTGATTAAATGCTTGAGGAAGTGTTCAATGTTGCAGATGACAGTTCAGATGATACTTGTTGGTGACGGTCGTAGAGGGTGGTGTTGTGGAAGAGACTGTTATGTATGTTTGAAGGCAGGAAGTTTGGAAGTGGTGGTGTATGTATGATGAATCGTTACGGCAGTAGTAAGTTTGATGGAGAATTGTTATAGTAGTAAAAAAGAAGACGTGTGAAATATTTTGATGACTTTCGTGGTAAGTGGGGTGTTTGAATGCTGTTAGGCAGGGTTTTGTTCAGAAAAGAGTGAAAAAGGCTGCGTTTGGTGGTTGTGGAATGTTTTGCGGGGCTTGATGGTATTTTGAAGTTTTTTTTATTAATGGATATAGTTTGTAGTGGTTCACTGCTGCTATTTGTAGTGGCTAAAGTATGTGCAGTTGACTGCATTTGTAGGATGGTCAAATGGTAGGGGTGGAAGCAGTTCTGTCGAAGTTAAAGCAAGCTGTAGCATTGGTAGGTGGCAACTGAATTGTTGGAAGGCAGATGCTAGCAGTATGGCAGGTTTGTATAGTTTTGAACTATCAAACTAGATGAAGTGGAGAGACAGTTTGAAAGGCAGTGTAGCTATGGGTATAGGCAATTGGTGATGGTAGTTTGTGTGCAGTGCTCTTTGAGATTGAGGGAAGAAGTTTAGATGCAATGCTATGAAACTGGTTGATGTATGAAACTGGTTGAAGTTGAAATGGATAGTAGTTTGAGTGGTATGAAATGTTGTTGTTCTGTTGTATGAGATTGCGGTGAAACATAGGTAGTTGTTTGTGAATGGTAATGAGTAATGATCAATATATATATATATATATATATATATATATATATATATATATATGCAGTTCTGTTCAGAGAGAAGAAAAGCAGAAAGTTGTGGTTGCTATGTGTTGATAATGAATGTGAGTTGAAATGGCAGTTATGGGCAGAGCAGGAGGTCGGTGAGGCATTATGTTGGTGGAAAGGATGTAATGAAGTTGTGTAGTCAGTTGATGAAGTAAGAAGGCTTGATGAAGGATGAAACAAAAGGATTCGCAAAGGCAGTGGAGAAATGTAGAACAATAATGCTTAGAGAATAGTTTATAGTGTGTATTTTTTTTTGTAAATGCAAAGACAATAAAGAATGAAAATTGTAGATGCAAAGAGAATTGTAAACTGTTAATGAATTGTAAACAAAAATTGAAAATGAAATGCAATGTTTTTTTTTTAAATTTACAAATGTAAAAACAACTAGAAAACAAGAAACAAACAACAACACAAGGCAAACAAAAATCACACACAAACACAATTTTTTTTTAAATGCAAATACACAAAATAAATATCACATAAAAATCAAACAAACTAATAATTTGATGAATAGAAAATCAAAACAAATTCCCCACTAACAGCGCCAAAAACTTGTTTAACGACGGAATTTCTGTCGGGTTAGAAAACCGTCAATAAATTTCAAATTAAAATAACCGCAAGCACACGGCGTACAATTCTAGTACGTGGTGAGTATGGGTCGATCCACAAGGAATTGTTTTAGATTTTAAAAATCAATTCAATCAAATTAGACCGAAGTGAGAGGAAATTGTTAACTACAAAAAAATTAGAATCAAAATGAGCTTTAAAAACTATGAGATTAGAGAACAATTTAGAGACAAATTCACTCTTCTATTTTAGTAAATCAACAAACAAATAATTTATGATATCTAGTTATGATATTAAGTGAAATAATTATTGCATTTATCATAAGTATGGTTAAATTTTATTATTAATTGACATAACTTAAACCATCAAACTATAATACAACAAATAAACCACTTATGAAATCTCGTAAAAATGAAGCCAACGAAAAAACTATTTTAAGTACGATCTATTTACTATTGTAATTACTAATATAGATCATCAAATTTTGTTTTTACTTTCATTTCAAAATCAAAAATCAATTAGCAAATGATGATGTAAATTGTGTTTATGTTTTATGAGGATGGCTCATTTGCAAAAACAATATAAGCTATCAAACCCACTAGTTTAAACTTACATCAAAATTCACTTTCATGAAGCACAAACAAAAGAGATCATAAATCATAAAAATGTTGAAATTACATAGAGTTAGAGAGCTTCATTACCCCTAAGTTGAAAGGGTTTAGCTACTCATCTGTCTTATCAAATCAACACTTGTAAATTTCGACATTAAAAAGCAAAGAAATGAAAACTAAGCAAAGGAAGACAGAGAGATTAACTACTAACTACTTGTATAAAAATTGAGGCTATACTACTTGCACGAATGTAAATCTAAGCTATAAACATTAAAAGAAAGAAAACATAGAAATTAAACATTAACATAAAAGCAAAGAAAAGTATGTAGAAAAAAGGCTCGGAAGCCATTTTTATTTCATGAAATATTGACATTACAACTTGCTTTCTTAGTTTCCTAACTAACGTGCAAGAGTAGAAGATATTTACATATACATAAGAGGGCTATTTATACCTGCATAAAACCCTAATTTAATTTTTAGGGTGCTTCTCAAAATGCCTTTTAGAAAGTGTGACCACTAAATAACCATTAGCCACTAATTATCCATCATTAAAAGGGCATGAAGCTTTAACCTCCACTTAGTTATCCATTAGCTTATTAATGTAGATTTAGGTAAGTGGGTGGGGACCTCCATGATCATGAACTTGAATTATTTCCTCTTTATTCCTACTTATTCCCTTGTACATGCATATTTCTTCATTAATCCCTCTTCCATATGCATCAAAATTTCCTATAAAAATCATGAAAATTTTCAAGTAAAAATTCTCAAATTGACACATGCGAAAAAATGACCATTTGCCCCTGAAAGAAGATGAATATACGATGATTTGAAATTAATTGAATTTTGGTTTTAAACATGTTAAAATGCCCAAATATGATATTTATTTCTATAAAATAGATAAAATATGGATGTAAATATATGCTCATTTACGTGCACATCATGATTTGGAGAAAGGCGAACGGTATAGAGTCAAAACCAAGCTTTTGAAGGGGTTGGGGCAATTTTATATAACTTTCGAAGAGGTTGTCACCTTCTTGTTTTGAAAGGGTAGCTTTCGAATGAGTTGTCGTGTTTTATGTTTTAAAAATGGAGCTTTCGAAAGGGTAGCTTTGAACCTAGTCGAAATCCTGCTGCCGTCTTCGTACCTTTCGAATAAGTTGAAAGTTTTCAATGGGTTTAAAAGGCAAGATTTTGTTTTATAAATATAATAATCACTTCCCAATGCTTTCGAAAGGGCTCAAATAGCCATTTGAACTATAACTTTCGAAGACATTAGCTTCAACATGTGTTTCAAAGCTATCCTTCCAATTGTTTTACTAAAATATTAAGGTAGTGTTTGATTTACCCTTTTTAGTTTTGGTTTTTTGTCTGCATAAATATATGAAAAACATATGCATATTATGGAAAATGATCAATTTAGAAAACAAAATTAACATACAAAACAGAAAACAACTTTGTTTATTTTCATGTTTTGAGAAATAAGTGAAGCATGAGAAATAATCCATCTTTCTATCATTTCTCCATCCGCTCCATGGTCCCCTCCATCTTCCTTACATCTTATTAGTCATCCCTTAACTTCCTTTATATGTTATAATTAACGTTGAGAACTCAAAGCACAAAACTCATTTTAAACCAAACGTTGCCCAAAGCTTTCGAAAGAATGGTTCCGAAACCATTTGTTTTCTCCAAACTCTTTACCTGAAAGTTAATGATTTCCAAAGGGGTACTTTCGCTTATGTTCACTTTGATCCAGAAAGTTATTTTGAGGATAAACCCAAAGGTTTTGAAAGAGGTACTTTCAAATGGTTTCAAAGCTATGCTTATATATATATATATATATATATATATATATATATATATATATATATATTGGAAAGATATCCTTTAATACTTTCGAAAGGAATTTTGATGGTTTCAAAAGGAAGGTTTTGATGCTTTCGAAAGAGATGTTTGAAAGTGTTTCGAAAGGCATATTTTTAAGTATTTTAAAATGAAGATTTGAATGCTTTCAAAATATATTTTCTAATTGTCTCAAAAGTAAAGGTCTAAGGTTTCAAAAGCCTTAGTTTTCAAAACAAAGAACCCAACACATTTTTAAAGGAAAAATCATGGCAATATAAAAGTGCCTTGAAATGGTTTTTAATTTTGGAGTTTTTGAAGAAGCATTCCTTGATAAAAATGATGGGTTAAAGGTATTAACCATGTTACATGTGAAAATGATTTCGCGGATATTAAATCATGAATGTTGGTACTATTATGTTATTGTATGGGCAGAATAACCAACTAGGTTGACCCAGTAGTGAATATTAATTGAGTTAACATCTGAATGAGTAGAGTTGCATTCAGGAGGTCAGGAAGATCAGAACATAGGATGCCCAAAAACTAATCAAAGAGGTTGTCAGATTAGACAAATTCATAGTAAACCCATGAAAACTATGTACGGAAAGAGTTATTGACGGAGATCAATAGTTTCATAGCCAACCCAAGGAAACTATTATATAAAAGAAGTTATTGGAGATGCCAATAGGTTCAGAGAGAACCCATGAAATAATGGAGTTATTGGCACGGGCCAATAAGCTCTTAGTGATCCTATGAAAACTATGAGACCGGATAGATAATCCATAAGCTTTGAATAATTTATTAGTCAGCCCATGAAAACTAATATGTTAACTGTGACCCTAGAAACTATAACTGAGATAGATAGTCAAATGATTGGCGATGGAAAATCCAGGATATTTTGCTTTTTTCCATATCATGTTGATATTTTAAATTGCTATGGTTTTGACTATTGTGGATGCAGGAGCGTGGTATATGATTGGTATAAATTTTTGGGAAAGATACTAGTAGGGGAAGACCCGTTACGCTAAGCGGCATGGTCTCACTAGCTATCTAAATAGTTCAAGATGGTAGGTTATAATTCATACCAGGCTTTATATTTGACTCGAACTTTATGATTTCCCCTTAAACTCTCAGGTGGTCAATTGATTTTGTGTAGTTTGAGAGTTGAGGTTTTCAGGTTCTCCTTTAGATGAATAAGCTTCTGGAGACGTGCAGGAGGCTGGCAGCTAATAGGAGTTCTTTTCTATTTGATTCAGCTGTGTTTTGGTTGTAAAGGCAAAGTTTAATTGCTTTTATTTAGACTCAATTCATCCAAGGGTGCATCTTCATATGTCGCACTTGCGTATTTTGTAATAATTGTATTTTCTATGAACATGGTTCTCGAATTTAGGATTATGCAATGAATTTGAAATATGATTGAAATGGAATGAGAAATTTGTTTAATGGTTTTAAATTTTTTCACATCCATGTGTTTCTGTTATATCAATGTATCTAACATTACCGCATTTGTTCACCGATAATTAATAACTACGGATGACTGCAGCATCCGTAACCATTAGTTTTGGGCCTCTAAGTGGTGGATGTTATAAAGGTTTTATAGAGTCGTCCGGTGACTTAGGGGCGAGATGTCTGATGTATTGTGATATACAATCCCATATGATATTATGTACATGGAGTAAGATTGTATCCTCTATCTATAGAATAGGGATTTAATATTCATAAATCATTTGTTTCATAAGGTGTGGTTTTCTCGATAGTGCGTATTGGGTGGTATCGGTTCGAAGATGGGAGACGTCCTACCTAGGTAGTAGAGGAAATATACCTCAGGCTATTTTGTAGAAAGGGTTACTGGTCTCGAGTTACTTGTCCTAAGTCCTCTTGGTAAACAAATGGTAATACTGAGGCTATCATGTATTGGTTTGAGGATACGATTTTTGGTGGTGGACGATGTGGTAGAGTATAGTGGTACTACTGTTACATTAATGACAACACTTAGCGATTCTTGGCCTTACTAGGAAACTCAAGGCCCACTAGCCTAGCGTGTGATGGTTAAGTCATGTTGGGTTGCCATGATAATTAGTAGTTGATAGACTTATCACATATTACATAGCACTATAGTAGAAATGTGCTAACTTGTTGGATGTGGTTGAAGCTTCAGGTTGAAGTATGGTTCCTTCTCATATTATACCAATGGGTATTGGACATGATATTAGCGTATTGGTAATCATGCAAGTTAGTGATATTTTCTTTTTACCAGATTTTATGTTTAACCCTATATATGTTGTTTGTTTTGCAATCTAATCCTTAAATAGCATAACTTAGAGGAAGGATTTTACCAGTGGAGGCAAGTTTTAGAGCCATAGCCTTTGTTGGTATTACTATATTTATCATATATTTTGGACTGTAGACATGTTAAACTATATGTACTATATGACATGTTGTATATAATTTGATGTAATATTTAGACTTCATTTATTCAGAGTATGATGTATTATGATATTAGATCTTTTGTCTCATTTATATGATAAGGATTTAGTACCGTGCATGTTTATACTGATATTATTTTTGTTCCTTCCGCTTTGTGATAACTTGTATATATATTATGATAGATAATCTTTGTTGGTTTCAAACACGACCTTATAGAACATCTTCCATGATAAATACAAGATACGGTACAGGGAACCGCATCTTTGGCAAAAGACCCGCTTATTCCTACACTAGTAAAAGTAATGTCTATTCCACCACCATCCCAATTATTTGCTCTTGACTTCCCAAGACTTTGTAATAATTACCTTCATATAGGAGATAATCCATATATATGGACAAAGTCATTCATAGAGACTTGAGCATTGCTTCATATAAGTTATCGGATATTTGATGATAAAGCGCTTGAGAGTTTAGTGAAGAGGTGAGCAGCCACTAAGCAATTATAAGAGGGAGCTTTGTGTTGGTGCAATGTTGTAGTAGGGGAGGTGTATGAACATGATATGACTTGGGTTAGATGGAGGTTTAAGATCCAATTTATTTCTAAGATTGAGAAGGACTTGCAAGTGGAGAAGTTATGTATCTTCAACAAGGTGATAAGATCATGAAGGATTTTTTAATGAGTTTACACTTTGGCTAGGTTCAAGATGGATATGATTAGTATGCCCGCTATAAGGCCATGAAATTTGTAAAGGGACTCAATCCACCTCTTAGGGATCTTGCTCTTGGTCATGTTCCCATTGGCGGTACATTTTAAAGTCTTGTCGAAGTGGCGTTGTTGAACTCTAGCTCTAAAGAATCTATGAAAGAGGAGGATATTAAAGTTAAAGTGAAACCCAAATTTCAAGGTAAGAGAAAAGGAAATTTTTAACGACCTGCCTTTTTGACCCCTAAAAGTCGACACTAATACATCCATGGTATTCATGTGCCAAACACCCAAGTGTCAGAAAGATAGATTTTTAAGGTAAAATAAAAATAAAAGGAATAGAAAAGAAAGAAGGAACACAATATCAGAATCTCACAGTGAAACGATAACGTATACTATGAAAAGACAGTACAAACCGCCACTCTGAAATACATAGCATTTTAGAGTTACAATCCCAAGTACTATCATCGATATGGACAGTTATAACAACTTGTCTTCAAAAATGCTGATATATATAATAGTAATGCAGTGAAAATAAATTACTATGGTAGATGAAAGCATCTAGCTCATCTCCTCAAGCTCCAAAGAATATCAATAAAAATCCACCTTTCTAAGACTACTCAAAAGAGCACAAAAGGAATTAAGGGAAAGATAAAATCACGAGTCAAATCAAGGTATGAGAAACTCAAAAAATGATAGTACTTTTGAGACCATTTGAATCACCATAATGGTTATCCACTCAAAATAACCAAACCATCTAATAAGTACGTAAGGTGATATAATACATTGTATCTAGGGTGTGGGATATAAATCATAAAATACCCGTGTCCCTTACATCTCACAACACAACAACATTAGAAGTACAACTAAAACTGCTAAGATATGCACGCACATGGATTTCCATGGAGGTTCCCTCAGTAAACCGAGGCGGGCCCCCATGACAAGGATCAGAAACTACCTTCCAAGCATCGTATATCTCTAGATAAAATATATATCATAAGGTAAACACAACTAGCCCATGCCCAAACATGTAATGCCAAGTACCATCAACTCTCGCTAGCAATATGTATAGCATCTCTAGATATGGAGTTGATATACCCCTTAAGCTAGTTAAAACCCCAGGTTATGCATCCTACTTCATCTTTAGTCATTTACGATGGTGAGGTCACGTTTATCATCTCAATACATGAGTCTTTATCACTCGAACAGATCTAGAATCTCTCTCTGGATTCTAGCATTTCAAACCATCATCACCCGAATAGTTCCCGAATCTCTTTATGGATTGAGGAACAAGTCATCTGACAAATACTTATGCTGACCTCTCTCTTGGACTTAACCTTAAAATAGACGGTTCAACTTTATAGCATTCCACTCCACAATCGCTTCCAAAACATAGAACTCGCATATCAATTTTAAAGTGATTTTCGATAAGTAATACACTTATCCTATTCCGGTCTCTTTAGAAATCAATGAATTTCTTGCTAACTCAATTCCGATTCTTTAAAAAGTAAACAAATAATATAAAGAAGTCCTCCCTGGGGATCTCGTATATATATGTTCTTAAAGTAAGAGACTATTCATACGAATGAGTCCTCCCTAGAGGATATGGTTTGCTTATATATACTTCCAAAGTCATTTAGTCAATTTTGATAGTCGATTAATTAACTATCAACGCATCTGGAAACCAAGTCTCGTATACTTATCATGTTCTTGACTTTCTCAATTTATACGATCAAAAATGAAGTCGATAGGTTAGCGCACTATTTGCTATTATACCCTACTCGAACATTATTTCTTAATTTCCACGGCTGGAATAAATCAACTTTGTCAACTTTTAGTGCTAAGTATAGGATTCAATACTTTGCATAAACAAGTAAAACACAAAGCACCCTTAAGTCGCATAAACGACTTCTAATCCCCCTTATATTTAATTAATTCTTTTATTAATTAAATATTTTTTGTTACTAATTGCATGTATACTAAAATACCTTTACAAAAGATATATACATGTATTCTGTTATTTCACTATTCATTCTTGCTCTTTCACTATTCATTCTTGCTCTTTCACTATTCATTTCAACTCTTCTAGTACTTAGATATGTATCCATATTTTTATCCCACATGGTATAAGAATATTCAAAAATTTGAACAAGATTTGACATTTACAAAAGTATAATTAAAAGGGCTAAAAACAAACGATGATAAAACACTGTTACCATAAACCTAAAACATTTCACACTTAGTATTCTCTTTAAACATTCTTTTAAAGATCTAATTATAGTACTAAGCAACATAAAAAAAAGGTCAAAAGCAAATGTTGCTTAAACATTGTTTACTATAAATCCAAAACCATTTTATACTAGTCATTATCTTTAAAAACATTTATTTCAAATATCTAAGTGTATCTACACTTATTAAACAAGGTATGCTTTTAACGAACTTTACAAAACCATTTATCATAACACAAGTGTTATAATCCAAAACTTCATTTATTCTTTTATAAATACTAAACTTACTTTTCCAGACTTATATGTATAAAACACTTTAAAAATACTTATAAATATGTTTTAAATATATATGTTACATATTATGCAAAAATAAATGATTTATAATTTACTAAAAACCTTTTATTTTAATTGCTGCAAAGGAAATCTTTTTCTTTAAAAATTAATGTTTAATTATTAAAAATGTATTTAAACTTCTAATCTTTTGTTCATACTCTAATCCCTTTTATTAGATTTTCCTAAAAGATCCCATAAAGAAAATAATTCATAAACCATTTAAAAAATGAAAAACTACCCAAAATGACGCATTAAAACAAAATAAGGCAACAAACCCAAAAGTGTTGTAGTAGACCAAATACAGATTTTATAAATGATATGCAAAGTTCTGGATAGAGAACAACATAAAAATGCAAGATCTTTGTGGCTAGTTTTAACCATTTAAACAAATGATTTTTGATCCAATATTTTTTACAATATGTAGTATACTTAGGTAAGTTAATAGCCATAAAAATAAACCCCTAAGGATATCTTCCAACTTAATTATAAAAATTCTAAAAAAACATAGTATTTTTCAAAGTTCATTTATAACGACTATTTCACTTCTATGTTTTTCAATTTTGTTTAGTCAATTATGAAATGATTTAAACTTTGACATCTTTACAGTAATAATTACACCTATTTTACTTGTTAAAATAGCTAAGAAACCCCTAAGAATGTCTTCCAAAGTTAGCTCAAAAATCGTCGAACACAAAGCGATTTCAAAGGGCATCGATGGCGACCTTTTTGGTTTAAACTTTCACAACTTTGTTTCGTAGTTCTATAGCATTCCAAACCAATTTGTTGCTACAACATACACTAAAATATATGTAGATAACAACCAAAATATATTATGTCATAATAGATTACACCAATTTAAACAAGTTTAAGGCTTGGGGATTTCAAAGTGCTTCCGTAGCGACTCTATCGCTTCAAACATCCACATACACACTTCAATATCACATACAATATTATCCAACATGTAAACATATAGTCCAGGACACAATACATGTTTCAGAGGGTTATAGAAGTGACAATATTGCATATAAATTTGTTGTTCGCATTCAAAAGCAAGAAGGGTCCAAAAGTTATAAGTTGCATTTGCTATTAACTTAACTGTATATTTTTACATAATACATTTTCATTCAATGATGATGAAAATCACTCAAATCCAAGTAAACACAAGCACAAGCACAAGCACAGGCACCTAAGATCAAAGAACAACTTCCTACCATCACCAAATACCAAAAGACTTCACCTTTAGCCTACATAAGCACAAGGTAACACTCATCCTTCCTCACAATACCCATGGCCCAAAATAGCTAGGTTAAGGGTTGTGCTCCTTTTCTTTTACTTTTGACTTGCTTTCGCATGTTGGCATGATGATATAAGACCCTTATCCAAGTTTGGAAGGATATAAGACCCTTGGCCCAAAGTTCGACGAAGTGTGGTTCTAGAATGGGGGCATGACATGCATACGGTCGAAGGAGGGTGCTCCAGTTTGTATTTGTGGCTAGTGATGCTGAGCTCGAAGTCGTTGTGTGGAGAGTGAAGCTAGCACGAAGGAGATGAACGTTTGCAAAGTCATATTGTGATTTCATGAAGGAACGATGTAGAAAGAGAGAGGAGACGCACGGAATGTTGGGTATCAACGTGTAAACGAATGTCCGGGGAGGGAAATGCAATTTTCAAATTAGGGAAGAAGAGTTATTTTGGTAATTTATATTTAATTAAGAAATTCATTAGTTTGATTAATTCTAAAACTTATAAATTCAATAATTATTGCATATGAGGTCAGATTTCATTGCTTTTTTTTTGTATTTGACATATCGACATTATTTACGTGTTGGAGTTGGATTCATCGAATTTGGAACTAGTAAAATTTTGAGCTATAATCGAGCGTTTTTCGATTTTAGATCAACCCAAAACGCAAAAGCGTCACTACAACTTTGGTGGGTTAACTCACCTTCAAATAAATATATGATATCTGTGTTGCTATAGATTATTGTTGAATGCTTGAAGAATAGTTTATATATTGTTGTTTGATTATTTGTTTGGATTTGACCCATGATTGGAAGCAGACGGCATAAATACCGATTGTGTTGTAGGAAAAAAAGGAGGAAAGTTGAAGTGTATACATAGCGAATAGATCGCTACGGAACACTACAAAATACACACACATAACACACACACACGCATATGATTATAGGGGATTTTTAAAGAGTGACTTAAAGGGGTTTCTCGCCAATGTTGATTTACCTATATTATTATGTTGCTTGTATTGATTTTTGGTTGAAATATTTATGACATACTGTTTGATTTCTGTAAGTGTGGTTATAGCGATTATCGCTATACCGTCGCTTATGAAATATCATCTCCTTATATTTTTGTGTGTGCCGAACTTATGCTTGTATTTTTACAAAATAAATGTTTGGTCGCATTTTTGCACTTTGAAATTTGTTTAAACTACATTTTCAAGTATTTCTGAGAATTCTGAAGTAAAGGATAAGTGTAGTTTACAAATTATGTAAGGAGTTACAAATTTGGTTAATTATCTTTTAGGATAATTAGTGTTGTTTTAAATTTTTAAAAAGATTATAAATTTGATTGGTTATTTTTTGGGATAATTAATGTTTTTTTAAATTTATCAAAAGATTATAAATCTGATTGATTGTCTTTCGGGATGATTAATGTGGTTTTAAATTTATAGAAAGATTATAAATTCAGTTAATTATCTTTCAGGATAATTAATATTGTTTTAATTTTAAAATAGATTGTAAATTTGATTAATCTACTTTTGGAGTAGTTAATCTGGTTTAAAGTTATAAAAGTGTTATATCAATTATCTTTCAGGATGATTAACACTTTTTTAAATTTATAAAAGTATTTTAAATCGATTTATTATCTTTTGGGATAATAATTTTTATTTTAAAGTTATAAATGAAGTTTATAATTGGGAAATCTTTAAACGAATGATTAAAAATAAAGCTAAGTGTAAATTGTTTTGGGTTTATAGTAAACAATGTTTTAATGACCTTTTTTGACCCTTTTTAATACAATTAAAAATATAATTAGATTTTTAAAAAAGAATATTTTTAAAGAGTGTTTTTAAATTATTTTACAAATATTTGTAATGTGAAAATCAAGCACAAATATGAGTCAATGTTACAAAAGATTTAATTTTTATATACGATCATTTTGTTATTCTCGATAGTTGATTTATTGACTATCGATTAAGTAATCTTCTTTGTGTATCGTCAATCTAAGATGATTTGTTGCTCATTTGAGCATTAATATTCTTTACCGGAAATGACTAAAACCAAAGTGCGAGTGGACGTCAAGCTATGCGGGATTGCTTCCATTAGGCTATCTTCACATCTACTTTAGATTGGATTTTGTGGTATGCGCGTGGAGATGTGAAATACTCAAATGATTGTTAAGGTTCATGGGGCCCGACTTATAGATTTTCTGAGAGCCATCGTGGTCTTTAAGTATATTGTCTAGAGGTATACTTTCGGTAAGGGGATGCACCCTCCTAGTTATTATTGGAAAATTTTCTTCTCCTTGTTTTTGATTCAAAACTTTGAATTGTCTTCTTAATTACATCGATAAGTGCCTAGAGCTCCTCTCGATTTTTAATTATTTATGTCCATTCTTTAAGTTTGGATTTTTACCCTGTTTATGTCTATTTTTTCAAGTTTGGGTTTTGTTCTAATTTATTTCTGTTCTTTCATGTGTGGATGTTGTTCTTATAAGGTAAAACCCGCTCCGCATTTAGTAGCGTGGTCTTATTAAATTATTATACGTTCACCATATCTCTTGAGTTTTCTCACGTTGGTTTTCCAGACTGATTCGGGTGTTACTTTATTATAATGCTAGAGTTAGATCGAGTTTTTCTAGGTTATCTTTGGTGGTACATGAAGCTCATGGAGTAGAGCTGCATGTTCACCTACTGTAATATTTTTATTTTTCGCTATATTATTATGTATACCCATAAGCAATTTTAAGGTTAGAAAGTTATAGCTGTCAATGTTGATGAGGTTAGTTTTTAACTCTAATGTACCTTGTATCTTGGAGTGACAACTTTTACTGTCTTTGTTATATTATATTTTTTCCTTTTTCCATGAGATTCTATTTTCCCTATTCTTTTTACCCTAACAATCTACCTTTTCGGCACTTGGATGCTCGGCATTTGAATACAGTGGACGTATTAAGTGATGGCTTTCGATGGTCGAGAAGTAGGTAGTTACATAACATGCTCTATTATGAGCTGAGATTTTCATGATGTTGAATTATTTGTACTTCGTAGTTCTCTCACATGATGAGTTTCCATAAATTCCCATGGTGCAAAATTTTATGGATATTTTTAAAGTAGATTTGGGCTTATCTCCTCATAGGGAGATTGAATTTTGAATTGATTTGCAGAGAGATGCATGGCCAGTTATTTTACCTTTTAGGCGAATGTCTCCTAGAGAAAGAAAAGATCTAGAAACACAAATTTCCGAGCATTCAAAGGAAGGTCTTATTCGAATAACTGCATTAGAGTGGAAAGCACCCATTGTGTCCGCTACTAAAGGAAATGATCCTTGAGATTATGTGCTGACCATCAAGAATGAATTAAGTTAACAAGTAAGAGCAAACATCCTCTACTACAAATTGATGATTTCTTCGACCAATTAGGATGAGCGAAGATTTTTTAAGCATCCTCCATTTCGAAACCTTAAAATGAAAGACCATGATGTTGTATTCACCACTACAACTAATTTCAAGCGATAAAACATGGTCAGTTGCTTCATAACTGTAATCTCCTTTTTTAATCTTTGTCTCTACTTAACTTGTTTCTCAACTTGGCTATGTTTTAAATTTTAATTAGACAAATTCCAAAATGGAATGGAGGCTTGGTATGTTTACCCATCTCCCTTAGGCACCCAAATTTTACATTTTGTTTTCTCGCCAAAATTCCATTTCTCTTCAGAAGCTGAAGAGATCAGATCCACCATCTTTATGCTATATTTAGCTGTCTAGTTCTCAGTATGCGACAATCAAATTTATCCAAGACACTTCTACTAGTTTTCGACCCAACCAATATTCTCTAGAACATTCAAAATTTTCATTTTGATTGTGTATGCCGTTATACATACATACGTACATACGTACATACATATATATCTATTTTTTGTATTCCACTTCACCATAACAACTCCAGTCTACTGTTGTTTCTCACCTCTTTCTAAAGCCATTATGCCATGTATATTGACTTGAGTTATCTTAGAATCTTCGTGATTACAAATGCTTTTTTATGTAGTACCACTAGTTATATAATGTTTGTCTGTTTTTTGTATCATTAATATTATTATCTCTCCTATGTTAATCTCAGTGGCATCTGCATCTCCTTTGGGCACTACTGTTATCATTAATCACAATCCTCATGATTATGTTGCTTTGATTGATATGAAGACTGCTTTAATGCATTATGTGAATGGTATGTGCTATTCTACTTATATTGACCACACAAATTTGTCAACAAAATTGACAATGACCATTATATACTCTGCCTTTAAGTGATTCTTTTATTCTTTAGTCATCGAGATTGTTAAGAGATATCACCAGTATGTACTACTCGATGATGGCTGCCATTGAATTTTCATCCAATCCAAAGGGTTATTTGACTTTTTCATTAGGTGTATCTATGAAATGCTCAAGCATGATAGAAATTTAGTTAGTTTTTCTTTGATCTATGGAAATAGGTGATCTGAGTAGTGAATTGTAACATCCTACCTCTATAGCCATACTACCAAAGAGTATTACTAGTAATATTGTTTGATAATACGTAGAATGATGCGATATTGTGATGTCACATGTGAATACACCCTTGGGCTAATACTAGTGTGTATTCAAAAATTGAGTAAACAACTTGCCTATACGTACGCAGTTCAGTACAAAGCAAAAAACACATATGTTTCTAGGATAGAACAATACACAATATAAAAAATACAAAAGAACACAAAATCATCAACGCGGCGATAACATATAATATAAAATATACACAAGTTTGAGTGGGATACAAAATAGGTCAAACTCCCACCATCTCAAAATTATACAATGTATATCCAATACATACATGTCAACATCATCAATGTACATGAAGCCACAAAAATTGGCAATGATACACTAGTCAACTAATAAACTAGCCTCTGTCTATGCTAAACAACATAATCCGGTCTCTTCGTCCCTAAACCTATAATGTATCATGTTGACTCGAGTGTTATATAAATAAGACATGGCTCAGACTATGTCTAGAATGTAGATGTCGACACGTCATAATAACTTGCATGGTATAGCATGTATCTCACAAGGTAACATAAGATCACCACAAGTATAAGTGTATATCTCAAACTATACTACCAATCAATAAACCAAAGCTTAATGGGTGAATCAACCAAATACCAAATTATTAACCAGCACACCTGTAACACAAAAAGGAATCAATGATCAAGACAGTGAGGTGCTATTAGTATGGTATCATATGTCTATATATCTCAGATCACATATTCCAGTTGGAAGCCTCACAACATACATCATGCTCCAGTGGGTTAAAGGTCCTAGCCTCCGAATAGATTGTCTAGAAGGGATATCCGAATAATATAGTATAGTCATACAATCTCACATATTCCAGATGGGAACTTAAAACACATAGTATGCTCTAAGGGACAACACACGGCGCTGACCGCACATCCCATAGCCTTGGTTACTCCCGGTCGTCGTGACTTTATATCCATCTATACACTATGGTCACGAGCCTATTGCCCAATGGTAATAGACGGTTTGGCTAGTGTGGCATTGGGGTGTATCATGACACAATCCAAATATCAGCACATATCACATATAATAAGGTTATGCCATAGATCCAGGGCACGACCCTGCGATCAACCAACTAGGATGTCACTAGTCTGCCCGGCTAAATAGCACACAACATAAGTTGGCACATAACAGACCCTTCCTCTAGACATTAACCCTAAAAAAAGAGTGTCCCACATTTACATAAAGTAATTGAACAAATATCAATGTAGGCATCCCATTCCACTTGGTTTTACTCACTCGTTTACTCAATGCTCATAAACTACACTCACTACCCATAATAATATTATGTACTATGAATCAAAAGAGCAGTCGGACTAATATATTGAAGGTCCTATACTAGACGATGTATAGTCCATTTACTCAAAATTCTCTCCATATAGAAGTACATAATAATATTCTATACCATGAGTTAAAAGAGTCGTTGGAATAATATTACAGAATGTCACATACTAGATGGTGTTGCTACTCCATTTACTCAAATTTCTTCATAATCTAGGATTCCACACAATTTTATTCTATATAACAGGTCCAAAGACTAACCGGAGAAATATTACAAAAAGTTCCATGCCATACAGTACTATAACTCCGTTTATTATGATTCCTTGTTATACAGAAATATAAATCATTTAAAACACACAATAATACTATTTATTGATTCAGAAGGGGTTTTATTATAAAATACACTTTTCCAAAATCTTCAGTACAATTTCAAATATCATTATTAAATTTAAAGAAAATTAATTATAAAATTCTCATCCTTTTTTCGAAAATCCTTTTATAGCTCTGAAATTAAGTGTTTGCAAATCTCTTATTTTAATTACAAGGGAATCTATATATTAAACTTCGTCCAATTTCAAATCCCTAAAATTACATTTTCCTTAATAGCTTAATTCATATATATATTTGTGTGTGTGTATGTATGTATGTATGTATATATACATTCCTAAAAAAATTAAACGATTTCTTTTTTATTAAAAAGAATGATACTCAAATACTAAGCATATTACTTTCAAAATTATTTTTAATATATATAATAAGTATTATTAATAGTTTTTACACAGTAATTAGATTTCATTCAACTTACTATTACTTTAAAATATTATTTTACAAACTTCAAGTTTATTAAATTCAAATAGAATTAACTAATCACTTTAGAAATATAAAATTTAAATACCATTTTATAAAAATCATTTAAATATTTTTTATAATCAAAGATAAATGAAATAAAATATAAATATTTAGAAATTCACTTATTCAATAAAATCCTTAAAATTTATCGTTTTCCAAATAATTTATATCCACATAATCCTTAAAATTATTTGACTTATATATTTTTCCAAAATCTTCCTCTTTCAATTTTTCCATTAATTACAATATCTTTAATATTAAATAGGAAAATCATTCCAAAATTCACTATTTATATCCAAAATAATTTATTTATTTCAAATCTTCACCTTTTAATTCATTTACCTCATTTCCAAACAAGTTTAAGTGTTGCATTCGACTAGTACCATCATCAAATTCAACCAGTGCACACACAACATAATTCAACCAAAGTACACAACACTCTTTTAATCAATTCATCCAATAATAATCAATTTCATCCAATTAATCTATATCAACCAAGTATTCATTATCAACCAATCAATGAAAATAGTAGAAATGCGCATCTAGAAAATAGTTATGAATTAAGCAAAAAAATCACCTAAATAATGATTGAGTTACAAATTGGCGACTACCTATAGCTCAACCCGATCGTCACTGTAACGCGGCGAATCCAAACCATGTGTGCATGCACCTGCTTCAACACCCTAACTATGCACATGTCGATTATGTCATTCGTCGTTGCGTCCACTATCACTATTGTCTACAACCATGCCTCTAACTAAGCTCATCCTACAGCCATCCACTATCGTAATGCCACCGGCTCAGCATCATGGCTTCCTCCATGTCGCACATTTAGTCAACCTCAGCCAAGCTTCACGCCTCCCTATAACACTGTCCTAAAGGCCATGCTCCACCAGCCGCTATCTGCTTGTAGCATCCCCCCATCGTCGATGTTGCCGAGACCGAGCGCCTTAAGCGTGATTTCTTCTTCTTCTTCTTTAAAATATCACTATTTGGGTTTCGATTGTTATTTAGAGGATGTTAGGGTAATGATGGGAATGGATTTAATTTTATCAACCAGGTCAGGTATACTAACAAAGGAAGATGGGTTTTGTATTATGCTTGGACTTGAACTTTTGGCTTGTTTTAATTATTTTTCTTTGCTTGTCTTTCCTCTTTCTTTTTAAGTGACTCCTTCATCCAATTAAAAATAAATTTCAATCCAATATAAATTGATTTACACTTCAATTCTACAAATTTATATTTTGATAATTGGATAATTTTATTAATTCAATGCCTGCTTATTTTTATTTAATCATTCATTGTGCTATTACAAAATAAATTTATTTTCCAACTATTCCAATCATATAAAATAATTTACACTTCAAAATATTTTATATCGATTAAAACATTTTATTAAAGTTTTTGTATGATCTTTTAAATCATTTTAACAATGTGAATTCGCCAAACATTGATAAGGGCTTTCAAGAATTTTCTGGTGTCAAAATGCAGACTGTTGAAAATACAGTTTCTTCTGTCAGTTTGAATGTAGATGAAGGTGCTTTTCTCGAAATTTTTAGGAGCGAAGAATCTGTTTTTTATCCTATTTTGTTTGACCCAGATGTTGTTCATTGTATGCCCAAGTTAGTGAATGAGGATTACCATTCTAATCTGGTATGTGATTTTATCATTCCAAAGTTTAAAAAAGGTTTACTCTGCCCTCGTAAATTGGATTCTTTTAAGATTCCTATCTCCAACAAATTTGATTGCCTTGATTCAGTATTAGCTTCAGAGTGCTCGTTAATGTCTGATGTCAGTGATCCTTCCTCCTTTAATTTCTCATGCCTTGAATCAGTGCTGTCTCCTGTTCGTTCCCCAAATCATGATGTGTTGTCTCCTGTTCGTTCCTCAAATCAAGATGAAGGTGAAGGTGATCAATCTTTTATTGTAACAACTTGTCCCCCTGTTGATAATTTAGATTCATTTTCCACGGATTGCTTTGCTTCTTCCTGCTCTTTTTCTTGTGATCTTCAATCCTCCATACCAGAGAGTGGCATTAGTTCTCTCAATGTTGTTGATAGCTGCTTTAATTTTGATGATTCTGACAGTAGACAAATTGACATGGAATTTGATTTACCTATGGGTACTGGTTCACTGATAAACTTTGATTTCTTCAATTTCTGTTTTTGGTCAGAAGAGACTTTAAATGGGGTTGTAGTTCCTCTGTCTACAGGGGTTTCTGATATTAATGAAATTTCTATGCTGAGATAATCAGAGATTTTTCGTGATTGGTACTTAAATGCAGAATCGCTTCTTGATGTTGAGTTGGTTTCGGTTGTTGAAAATCATTTGGACCTTGATGTGTTTATGGCAGGTAGGATTGATGTGCCTATTGTGCACGGTACACTTGATTTATTGGATCAGGTTGATCACTTAGGTGAACTAGATAGTAAGGTTTTGTTAAATGATATTACTTCTTCTGTTGTTTCTCCAAAATTGGGTAATCAATTGGTGGATAGTTGCCTCAGTGATAAAATGGTTCCTATCTCTTGTGATTTTGGTGAAGTCACAGAAACTTCCTCTGTTGTTCATTTGGATGAGATTGTGAATCAGTTAGTGGAATATAATGGTCCCGTTGTTACTCCTGATTTTGGTGATTTAGTTAGTGTTTCTGGGTGTATTTTGTCTGGTCAGTCAGGTGAGACTGGTGGTGTTTCTGCACCTTCTTATTCTTCTTCGAGGAGAGGTAGACGTAGAAAATTTTCAGCTTCTAGTGGGTTGGTTTGTCGTAGTGTCAGGATTCGTGGCAGTTGCTCTCAGCCATCGGGTGAGTTTCCTGGTTCGAACACCATGAGCGGTGTTTCGAAATCAGGCTCAGATATGCATTTTGATTTGGGTAGCACTTATTCGTCTTATGCTCTTGGTGACTTATCAGCTTCTGATTTCAGTTAGTTAGCTAGTAGCTCTGCTTTTATTTTCTCTGACTTAGAGTTAGATCGTGAGTTTATTAAAAATAAGGAATTTGATAGGGCTAGATCTATGGGCTTATGAGAGTCATTAGTTGGAACATTAGAGGTTTGAACGACCTTAATAAATGTGATAAAGTTAAAATCTTTTTTAAAGACTTTTCTATTAATATTGCTCTTTTACAAGAGACTAAAATAAAATGTCCTGACTTTCGTTTTTTTAGAAGATTAGGAGGCTTTCGTTTTAGTAAATGGGTTTTTCTTCCTTCGATGGGTTTTTCAGGGGGTTTAATGATTGGTTGGAGAGATAACCTCTTTAAATTAATACAGTGTATTCAAAAGCAGCACTCTTTACATATTATTTTAATTAATTTAGCCAATAATTCTTTTTTAAATATTTCTAATGTTTATGGGCCTAACTCTAAAATCGATAGACGTATTCTTTGGAATGAATGTCTCGAGTTTAGATCTTTTGCCCCCGGATCTTAGATATTGGGGGGTGATTTTAATGTTACTCGTTTTATTGGGGAGCGTTCTCCCCGGGAAGGAGATTATTCGGCTGTGGAGGAATTCGATCAATTTATTCACTCTAATTTGATCGAAATTCCTCTATCCAATAGAGCTTTTACTTGGAGCAATAATAGGGATTCTCCCTCTTTTGCTCTATTAGATAGATTTTTCGTTAGTGATGAAATTGAGGATAAATTTCCTATCTGTAGTGTGTCAAGTTTGCCTTACACCCTTTCAGATCATTGTCCCATTATCCTTTCTTGTGATAGTCATAGAATTATTAGTAGAGCCTTTAAATTTGAAAAAATGTGGCTTCTAGAACCTGGTTTTTCAAATTTAATCATCAATAAATGGTCTTCTATGAGTTTTTGTAGTTTTAAGTATTGTGACAATTCAGCCAAAGCTTTTGTGCTCAAGCTTAGAAAACTCAGGATTTTTCTTAAAACTGGAATAAAAACATTTTTGGTAATATAAAAATTAAAAAAGATAATATTCTCAATGAGTTGCTTAAACTAAATAAGATTGAAGAATCTAGACTTTTAAGTCTAGGTGAGAGAAATGTTCTTAATAACTTAAAAGATGAACTTAATTCTATTCTTGAAAAAGAGGAAGTTATGGGGAAATAGAGATCAAATTTTCAATGGATTAATGAAGGTGACAATAATATCAAATTATTTCATAATATAGCTAATCGTAGAAAATGTTGTAATACAATTAATTCCATTTTAGTTTATAATGTGGAATTAGTTGAACAACGTGACCTCAACAATGCTTTTACTGAATATTATAAAGTTATCTTTGGCAATAAAATTGAGCATAGAGTTAGTGTTAGATGGAATGATCTTTATCCATCCGTCTCTAACATTAATCACTCTGATTTAGATGTTCCTTTTACTGAAGAGGAAATCCAAAAAGCCATTTTTGATTTACCAGGAGATAAATCTTCGGGCCCGGATGGATTTCCTATTTTATTTTATCAATCTTTTTGGGAGGTTTTAAAATTAGACTTAATTTGTATGTTTAATGAATTTTATAATGGTAATCTCCAATTAGGTTGTTTTAATTTTTCTAACGTTATTTTATTACATAAAAAAGTTGGTGCTAATACTTTAAATTTTTTTAGACCCATTTCATTGATTAACTGCTCAGTTAAAAGTATATCTAAAGTTTTATCTAATAGACTTAGTTTAAAAATGAATGATCTAATTGACTGTTCTCAATAAGCTTTCATTAAAGGAAGAAATATTACTGATGGTGTAGCAGTTGTTCAAGAATATATTAATTTTTGTTGTAAAAATAATATAACTTGTGCTATTTTAAAATTAGATTTTGCTAAAGCTTTTGACTTGGTTGATTGGGATTTTCTTATTGATATTTTCCTTGCCAGAGGCTTTAGTAATAGATGGATTGATTGCATCATTAACTTGCTTAAAACGGGTAACTCTAGTATTATGTTTAATGGTGTTTTAGGTAATAAAATTCAATCCAAGAGAGGTTTAAGGCAAGGGAATGTCTTTTCTAAGATTATTAAGAATGCTATTAGCAATAATCTTTTGGGTTTTATTGGTAATGATATTTCAAGTTTTGGTTTGTCTGTCCTTCAATTTGCTGATGATACTTTGCTTTTTTCCTCCCATCTTCCTAGACACATTATTGATCTCAAGTTTATTCTTTATAGTTTTGAACTTTTATCAGGTTTAAAAATAAACTTTGATAAAAGTTCTGTTTAATTTTTTAAATGATTTTGATAATGTAGAAAATTTAGTTGCTAATACTTTAAATTGTAAAACTATGAGTTTTCCATTTGACTATCTTGGTTTTGTTATCAGACCTTCAAAACTTAAGCATGATGATTGGTTAATAATCATTGATAAAATTAAAAATAGGATTACTAATTGGAATATGAGATTCTTATCTAAAGCTGGTAGACTGGTTTTGATTAATTCTGTCTTATCAGCTCTCCCTATCTATTGGATGTCTATGCACCTTTTTCCTGACTGGGTAATAGATAAAATAGATAAAATTAGAAGGGATTTCCTTTGGAGTGGTGAAAATCCTAACAATAGCATTAAATGTTTAGTTAATTGGAATACTTTCTGTAAGTCTAAAAAAGAAGGTGGTTTAGGAGTCATTAATTTACATAATATGAACTTGTCTTTTCTTGGTAAATGGTATGGAAATTCAGAGATACTAGTGATAATGCCATTTGGAAGGAGACTATTTCTAAATTTTACTATAATGGTAGTTATAATCTCTATCATATTAGTCCTTCGATTTATAGTAAATTATCTTATTTTTGGAAATCCGTCTTAAAATGTAGTGATATTTTCAACTTAGGTATAAATATTATTGTTCATTCTGGTAATAATACATCTTTTTGGCACGATAGTTGGATTTCCTCTACTCCTCTTAAGAATGAGTTCAAAGATTTATATGATATTTGTAACTTTAAATTTGTGTTTATTTCTGATGTTTTTAACTCTGAAAGTGACCCTCCTTGGATTTTCAATTTTAATAGTGTTTTAGTAGGCCCTACCCTTAGACATCTTTATTTACTTTATGCTAAACTAAATCTTTATAACATTGACAACAATAATTACCATATTAGTTGGGGGTGGGATAAGAGTAAGAAATATTCTTCTAATTCCTTTTACAAATTTATTAACTTTTCGGGGGTTTCTGCCAATAGTTTTAAATTTATTTGGAAGTCAAATGCTCCTCCAAAATCAAAGATCCATATGTGGCTCATGATTCATGGTAAATTAAACACTATTAAATTTTTAAAAAAGAAAAATATTAGTATTGATAATAAATGTTATTTTTGCAACACATACTCTGAAGATATTAATCATATTTATTATGAATGTATGGATACTCATTTTATTCTTTTAAAGACCCTTAATATTTTTGAGTTTAATATTAGTTCTAGAGTTTATGGTTGTTTTTTCTATTGGAACTCTTTTAGATTTATGTTCAACAAGAATTTTTAGATACTTGCTCGATACTTTATTCACTATTTTTTGTTGGTACATTTCGTTTGAAAGAAATCAAAGGGTTTTTATTAATAAAAATCAACAATATAATAATTTGATAATTTTAATTTCAAATTTCTGTTTAAATTGGATATCTAATCCGAAATATAAATTAGCCAAAAATAATTGCTTTAAGGATTACCTTAACAAGGTTAGAAATAACATTAACATATTCAAACTTAATATCAATAATTTTGTTTCTAATAATACTTATATTAAACCCTATTCTAATTTAAATAATGTTCATATGTTGCATCATAATTCTCTTACTATTTTAGGCCCATAAAATAGTTTCTTGTTTTGTTTTTTCCTTTATTACTTGCATTAACACATTTTTCCTTTTCTTTTTTAGAATTGTTTGTTTTTGGTTCTAGATTATCCTTGCTTTAGTTCACTCTTTGGTTTTTATTCTCACATATATGTATATAAATTCTATTTATATACATATATGTGATTCATTCTAACTTGATTCCCTAGTTTTGTTACAGGTTTGGTTTAGGTAGATTGCTGGTTTTTCTCTTGACCAGTTTGCAGGTAAGCTTGCAGCTTTATTCAGGTTGGCAGGATAGCTTTTCTTAGGGTTTCGGATTGCGTCTGGCATTTCTTTTTGGTTACTCCAGGTCTTCAGTGTGGAGTTTTTCATTTTGGTCCACCTTTTGGAGTTCTTCTCTATGGATCTTCTGAGGCATTTTCATTGAGTTTTGTACTTTAGTATTTCGGATTTTAGATACCTCTAACACCCTATTATTGGGAGATGGCCTTGCCGGAGCTCGGTATTAGGGTGTAATGGGCGGTGGCTTTGCCGGAGCTCATTTGAGGGGTATCTATTTCTTTATTTTTTCTAGTTTTATAGTCGTGCCACCTGCCAGGCATGTTGGCAGCTCCTTCTTTTTTGTTATATATATAGCGCTCCATGTGTGCTCTCCTCTTTTATTAGAGGATCGCACATTTTACTCAAAAAAAACATTTTATTAAATTTTAATATATTATTTGAAAATAATTTATTAAGCTAATTTAATTTATTAAAACAAAAATCTCTTATTAAATAATATTTAATCAACTTTCTTCCCATTCAAACACTTTTATTTAATTAAATTTATCTATTTATATGACACAGAAAGCAGGGTTGTTACAGACTTTCCTTCTTATGAAAATTGCTACCTTGTAATTTTTTATTATGAGCTCTGTTGTAAAATCGTTCTAGACCCCTACCTAAGCCCTGCCCAGGCGCTAGGATAGTCTTATTGCTTAGATATTTGCCTAATCCGCCTAGACGAGACTTATTGCATTTTCTATGCATATAAACAGTTTTATTTGCTTCAATTTAGGCTTGATGCCTCATATAAGCATCAAAATGGTCATTTCAAGCGATTTTGTCTCCATGGTTACTTCCAAACCCTTCTAAATCCATGATATCTTACCGTGGATTAGTTGTTACTAACAAAATAATAAAAATTTATCCAGAATGCATGATTTTATCCAAAATGCCTAACTCTGATTAATCCTCGCCAATGCAATTAATCTCTAGTCTATGCTTACCACCTAGCATCCATGTAGCGATTTTTACAAAGTTGATTATGAGACGTCATATATAACTTATACCTTGAACTTTCTTCATATTCTATGAACTTCTATCAAACTTAAAAATACTCAATCCTCCATGTGGCTCCCTCTCCAACATCTTTTATCATATGCTACACTTTAAATTGATTTAATTAATGACTTTCTGTCTTTTCATACAATAAAATTTCATGAAGTTTCTCTAATTGTCGGTTTTTTCAGAAAATTTCGATAGAGGTCTCCTTTATATAGAAAACGTTTCGAAAAATCATAATACACACACATCCCATCATGGGGCATCTCGAAATAGGAGGAATCAAAATATTATCACATATATTTCGCTATATCGTAAATAGTACTTTTATTAGTGTTTAAGCGAGCTATTTCACTTTTATGCAAGCAAAAGCTAGCCAACATCGCCAATTAGTCCAAATATGCATCATGAATATCTAACCTCAACTCTAATTTAAAATTCAACTTGATATGAAGAAATATAATAGGTATGTATTCATCTAATTTCGAAGCAACATAGTGTTCAAGTTTTTGGCCACATTCCAAAAAACATCGAATAGTCAAAAACACAAAATTAGACAATTATATCAAAGAATGAATTATTGCATACTGCACTAGCTTCCTAGAATAACTTTCAGATCGTCAAATGTCATGTATAACTTGAGTTATAGTATATTTTTTTTAAAAGTGATAAATTCTAAAATGGTAAAATAAGCGCAAGCCCACTTAACAAACCCACACTTTTAGCCTAGAAAACGAAAAAGTTTGCAAAATACTATAAAAAAATTATTGTTATGTTCTTAATTTTATAGAATGAGCAAGATCGTCGAAATTGGATAAACCTTCAGAAAGTTATGGTAGAATAAATTCGACGATATTTTGTGGAGTTTGCATTTTCAGGACAGTGATATACATCCATTCGAGTTCATATTTAGACCATATTTATCATCAAAATTTTACATTTTACTATAAAAAAAATGGTTCTCTGGTAACATAACTTTCCATTGAATTTGAGATCATCAAAAATGGGTAAAAGGTTCGAGATTTATGATTATACCAAGTTGTTGTTTTATCACGAAATTTTCTATGCATTGCCAAAATCTTTCATTTATTTCAAAGTAACAATTTTCCATTGCTAACTTCAAATTTTATTTTTAAAATTGAAAATTGAAAACTCGTATAAGGAGAATTTCATAGTAAAGAACAAAAGGCATGTTTCTTTTTCTCATTAAAGAACATTCTTATTATTCTTTCTTTTGCCGACTTGTCTCTTTTACTAGTATTATTGCCTCATTTGGCTCAAGTGCTATAGCATATAGTATATTTGCTCAAACACCAATGATTGATAATAAATTAGTCCAAAATATCAATATCATATCCTTTTTTCACTTTCTTTTTTAAAATTTTATTCTCTTTCAAAATATCCTATAGACTGAAATTTCATTTTCGAAAAAATTTCACATCTCAATATAAATAACATCACATCTCATACCATACGAATTTGAAATTCAAATATATCTACAAATTTAGCTACAATGCCTCGCTACAAATTTCTAGTGGTTTAATGCCAATTAGCTGCAATGTTGATCGTGTGATCAACATTGCCTCGTCATCGACTTCAGCTATTCACTAATTCTTGAAGGCTACAATCCTCATATAAAATATCTAACATATGAAAATACTTTTATTACTTACAAATCAATTCTTCACAATAATAATATTTACACATACACAAAAACACTCAAGTTAAAACAATTTTTAATGCTTCAAAATAGTATACATATCTTCATATTAACATACTTCGCTAAAACATCACTTTTCAAAACTTTGTGTCCATATGTCTTGTCCTAGTGTTTAGGAATCCCTATCGTTAACATTGATCCGGTCCATTGACTAGAATTCTTAAAGCACTCAACAGACAAATTAATACGAAATTAGCTTTAAATTTTTTATTAAATAATATATTCAAATTCTTTCATATACCTTACATATGAAAATATGTATCTTTATTGAAAAGGTTCTAATGACAAAATATGCTTGCTTTAAAATATTATTCTATCTTCAAACCATCTATTTCCCAAAAGATTACTAATATTTATTCTCTAGAATTTCAATTTCTTTCAAATTAATATTTAACTTATCATAAAATTTTACCTTTTTCAAAATATCAAACATCGTTCAAAAATATAATTTTTAATCACTTTTAAAAATCAAATTCATATTTGTTTTGAAACGTGGTTGTTTGTATAAAAATATTTATTTCTAAAATTTCCATATATATTTAATTCATCAACCATTAACAATAATGCAATTTATCACACATCATCCATCCATAATATCAAACATGCATTGATACAACAACACACACATTTCCAAATAAGTAAACTAATGCCTTCAGTGGAAAGCTGTCAATTAGTTCGCTGCGTAACTCCGATCGCTACTAGATCCTCTTCCTCATTTCACCTCATCATAATTTGGAATTATGGATTATTGAATACGAGATTCGAATTAGGGACTTTTGCAGCTTCCCTAACTGAATAACTCCATTCTTACTTCAAAGCCACTCAGAGGTCTAACATTCATTGTCCATGCCGACACTACCGGTTGGACTAACTACTTCCACCTTCATAACCTCCATTAATTTCTTTGCAACTCATAATGTGAAATACATTTAAAAAAATGGTAGAAGACTATATATGTAATAGAAAAAAAAATACAAATATGACCCTAGATGATTACCCTATTAGTCTCAGGTACTTCTACTATCACTTAAGTATAAACAATAATCTACCACAGTCCATAGGGACATGGACTTTAAGTCTCATTTAAGGTCAACTCTTTTATATCTTATACTTTGTACTGTTCTAAACTTGCTCTAATACCAACAATAACACCCTACCTCTATAACCATACTACCATAGAGTATTACTTGTTATACTGTCTGATAATATGAAGAATGAGATTATATTAGGCTGTCACACATGAATATTCCCTCGGGATAATGCTATTTTGTGTTCAAAATAGAATAAACAACTCAAATATATGTACATAGCATCGACGTAAAACAATAAACACATGCATTTCCAGGATAGAACATACACAATATAAAGAAAATATTAAAGAATACTGTAACGACCCGTAAACTTTGATTAATAAATTTGTTAGTTTAATTTAAATTTTACAATTTAAATTAGGAAGAAATAAAAATTCTAGAAGTTATAATGAAGCAGATGTTATAAATTTAAATGTGGCTATTGAAGTTAAGATTTACAAATTCAAAATATAATTGCAATCAATTGAAATTGTGAATCTTTGTCATACTTGGTTATAAGTTTAATATAAGAAACAAACGGGAATATTAAATCAACTAATGAAATGTTATAATCATAGGTATTATGGAAATGCTGCTAATTTAATATAATAAGAAGGTAAGTAATAAATAAATGACTGTAAACTTTAGTAAATGAATTGATGTGCAAAGGAAATGAATTTAACATGAATATAAATAAATGAAATTATGTAATAATTGATAAATGATGGTATTAGTGAATGAAATAAGGTTTGCTAGTAATAAAGGAATAATTAAAATAAACATTTAACCAAGGAATAAAAGAAAAAAGTCGTAAGAAGTAAAATGCAATTCAAATGTGATTGAAACGACTGTTTAGGTTATAATGGAGTGTAAATAGAAATAGTGGAAAACATTTGAATTTGTTAATTAAATATGATCGTGTAACTAATACTGAAAGAAATAAAATTGGAAATAGTATTGATGAAATAATAACTGAAATGAATTGCAACTGTATAAATAGAAGTAAATTGTTAATAAATGGATGTAAATATTAATTAATTGGTCAATGAATTTATTGGGAATAAAGTTCGTTTAAATGTTGAGTGATCATAATGTTGTTATTGATAATAAACATTTCTTTAATAATTATTAGTATAGTAACGAAAGTGTAAATGTAAATGTCATAACTTGGTTACAAAATGTATATACGGAAGTGGATGTAATTATGAATTAATTAATGTATGCATTATTTTATAATGGGATAAAACGTAAATTAATGTAATAAATATAATGCAGGTTGATAAGTATGCATAATGGTTGTGTTGATGTTAAACGTTACTTTAATAATTGTAATATAAAATAGCGGAAGTGGAAATGGAAATTAATAGAAACGTAAACTTATTTTAAGGTGCTAATTGGAGAATTGGGAGTTTAATTCAAAGGTTATATTAATTGAGGAAATAATACGTATTAAATTTCAACTTGATTTAGTCAATGCAAAATAAGTTATTATAATAAATTGTAGTTGGTAATTAAGGATGAATGTGAGTAAATTTGGCATTTAGTGATAATTATAAAATTTTACCCACTCGTCTAATTTATTTAATTAAATCTAAATCAATGGCAACATTGTTGTCAATGATAGTTGTAAATGAATTTGAATGTTAAAAGGTAACAATTACTTAGGTTAACCATTTATTTAGTATATTAAGTTAAGAATGGCAATCGATTGCAAATAAATCTAAATTAATTATTTTCGTTTTGTTAATGTGATTTAGTTAATTAAGGGAAATTTATATGAAATAAAGCATGCATTAATGAAATGTATTGAAATTTAATGTTATTTATACCCATAAAATGTCTATTTACTGAATAGCAAGATTTATTTATTTGATTTAAGTGCAAAGTTCAATAATTAAATTTATTGCAAGTAAATGAAATTGAGTATAGTTAAATAATACGTTATTTGAAATAAAGATAATATGAGAAATTTATGTAATAGTTTGAATCCAATATTAATCCATCTATTGGATAGGAATGGATGGAATACTAACTTATTTATTTAACTAAACGGAAGTTTGGGGATTTTATTTATAATTAGCGAATTTAATGAAATTAAGGATTGATATTGAAACTTATAAATTAACCTTCTCTAGATTGACATTTAAAATTTGTTTAAATCATTGTAAATGATTATGAAGTTAAAAATGTTGAAATTTGTCAATTTTCGAAATAAAATTTAAAATCTGATTTAATTAATTAATTTTTAATTTATATAATTAATAGAAAAATAGCCATTTTGGCCGCTGACTCGAATTTCGACAAAACCAGTTTCATCGGATCCGTAACGGTGAATTATTGTAGGATTTCAAGTTTCATAGCGATCGGACTTGTCGTTTGATCGTACGTACTCGAAACGCCTTGAAATCGATTTAATTGAAATCAATTTGAAAAATATTGATTTGAGCATAACTTCTTCATACGATAGAATTTGGACGTGAAACCTTTCCCATTGCGTTCAAAATATTTTAAGACATCTATTTTGATATATGGGTTTACCCAATTTCGTTCCGGAGTCGAAACCGGCTTTTCGGGCCATATATCGTTTAGCGCGTACACCTATCTTATCTGATCCATCCTATTTCTACTTTGGCTATAAATATATAGTTATAAACCCTAGTTTCTCCACTTCTCATTTGTCTGTATGTACATCTCAACTCTCTCCTCATCAATGGCAGACAAACAAATTACAGATCCAATTTCAAAATTCAAAAATCAAATGAAAATCCAAACTCTTCGAAAAAATTCAAAAAACTTATAGAATCGAAGATCTCATCGGTACGAATCTACACGTAGCTTCTGTTTTTGCAATTGGTGCTCGAATCAACGGCAAATCTTGGTCAAAGCTCTTGAATTTCGAAACCCTAGAGCTAATTGGGCGTTTTTGATTTGGAAAGAAATTGGAAAATCAAGATCGGGGTATTGTAGATCTCGTCATGGGCTTTGAGATGGCGCTAGTCGCTTGTGCTAATTCGATCTAAGGAGCCGGGAATTTTGTATTTAGGGTTCGGCAAACCCTAATTGGGCGTGGCGGCGGCCGGCACCGGAAGGGAAGTCGAGGCTACGGGAGGTGCGGAGTGGTGTTGTGATGGCTTTAAGGGTGGTCGCGTGGTGAATGACGGCGCGGTGGAGGCTTGAGGGTCGGTCAAAGGGGGGACATGTTCTCTGTGTACTGTAGACAAGGCTGGAACGCGTGAGAGAGAGAGAGAGAGAGGAAGAAAGGTTGATGACGTGGCATATATTATAGTAGGTATGTTTGTTTGCTTTTGTTTAATTTAATATTTTTTCAAGCGATTTAACACGTGTAACTTTCTCATACGGACTCCGTTTCACGCGCAATTTTTTTTAGGATCGTAATAAAATTCTGGACTTGATAACGCTAGTTTGGACAAATTCTGAGACTGTCAGATTTTTGGATTTAATTGGATTTGAATCCAATTTAAATTCAAAAGGTGAGTGTTTTAACCCACTCACAACTTTTAAGATTTCTTATGTTTGTTAAATTGATTTATGATGTGCTTAGAAATTTATTTATAGTTGTTTGGCATATATTTCATCATTATCTCAGTTAATTTGAAAATTCATTTAATTTACTTGTTATTTAATTTAATATTGCATAGTTCAGCTAGTTAAATTGTTATCTATTTATTTATTGCATTTAAAACTGCCAATAAACAGTTATAATTTATTTTTGAATATAAACTGATAGTTGATGCCTGTTATTATCACCTTTTATATATTGATGTATTGTTTGAATTTGGATGATGATTGTGATAAATGGTTGATGGTTGATATTGGATGAATGAATGTTGTATTTTACATTGTTATAAACTACAAGTTATTATGCATTTTATTGCATTCGGGATTACGGATTGAAATGATATATAACCGTAATTTTATTTTTAAATTGCGGATTGAAATGATAAATATCTGTATAACTTGACCATCGGATAGAAAATTATATACAGGCACCGCGGTCTATATATAAAAATATTTTAAAGTGATTTTTCTATGGTTTTGGAAAGGAAATACGGTTTAATAAATATTAATTTTTGGTGTTATGTAAGTACTATTATATATATATATATATATATATATATAAGTTGAATTGTTGAACTTAAATATGTATAAAATTGATTAATAAAAATGAGTTTAAAAATGGAGTTTGCGTGTATTATATTATATGGTTTAGTATCTTTTTAAGATATTGTATATATAGAGTTTTAAATGGCTTAAATGAAGTTAAGTTGAAAGATAAATATGGAATTGGTTTAAATTGAATTATTTAAGAATTGTGCTTGAATAACTTTGATTTGAAGTTTAAATAAGGGCGATGATTTTAAAGGGTATGATTATTATAACTTGATTTAGTTTAAAAGAATTTAAATGAATGTAAAGTTGAAATAACTGAATTTATCAAGTTAAATAAAATTGAAAAAAATTATCCAGTTGTTTAAAGTTAAAAGTTTACTGAAATTTTATAGGATTTATTAAGTAAACATTTTTCAAATCCAATAATGGTAATTGAATTTGATATTTATGAAATTGTCAAAGAATTCGTTCTTGAAATGATGGAATATCTAAACCTTTGAAATATATAAAGATTGTAATGGTTTATTTGGAAATTTAAATCTATATTTGGAAATTATTTGTGAAGGTGAAGAAACTATTTTATTTTATAAAATAATTTATATTTAAACCATTTAAGTGGTGTGGTTATATTTCCAAGTTATGAAATTCAAGTTTTATGTTTAAGAAAGGCTATATTTCAAGCGTTGTTTTAGAAATATTATAGCTTTGAAATTGTTAAGGTTTTAAAAATGGATATATTTGAAAAAGATATCATATTGATTTGGTTTAAAAAGGGAAATGATATCGAAACTTTATGGTTTTGAAATGAATATTATATCCTGGTTTTAAAGTATAAATTATTTTAAAATAACCGCGGTGTTATAATAACGTTTGGTTGTTGAAGAGTCCGGGATCGGAAGTTGTCATACTCCCTGCCAACTCTGAAAACCACTTTAACAACCGTATACGCGGTGGAGATTCCAGAAAGTAGGATGGTGGTGGCGTTTCCTTTGAGGTAGATACGTGGACTCAACTCCCGTGAGTTGGCATAAGGTGGCTAAAACAGGAGTGATTGACGGGCCAAGGGGGTTAGTGCCCTTTATCGGATACTCCCCTTCGATACTATACTCTGACTTTGGATTGATTCGGTGGCCACTTTTGATTTTTGATTTTAGGGGGGAGTTTGTTCGAGGTGGGCGGTAGCTGCGGCTACGCGTTACCACCAGCCCGGATGCGTAATTGGTATATCAACCCTGGCATTGCCCAGTTGTGCCGTATCACCTACCCTATCGCGCCTTGTATGAGTTTGGTTTTCTCCCGTAGCCCGTGGAATATTTAGGGTAGTCTTCCAATCTGGAGATGCGTTGATATTGGATGGACTACTGGGACTATTACGTGTTAAGGGCTATATGGGTAACCCCTTAATGCTAAGAAAAAAGTAAGTTCATTTTACAATTAGACGCTATTATAATAGCGAAATATACTACATAGTAAATAGTTTAACAAATCCTTAAGAGATGTGAATCCCGAGCATCTTTTGAGTTACTGCACTCATGTTTATTTCTGTTGATTTAACTTACATAAGATCTTTTAGTTCTGACTCGGGTGTTTTGTCTTTTCAATTTGCTTAGATCAGTCCGAGCATTTCAGGATCGAAGACTTTATTTCTGGAAGACGAAGGCGAAGATTTCATTATTATTATTATTATTATTATTATATTCCACTACAATGTATTCCGCTGCATCGTTTTTATTCGTTGGTATATGCAACTCTGCTATATATATTGTATAAGTAAAATTAAATATTTTGTAAACAGCTTCAAGAACTGTATATTGATTATTATATTTTATCCTTCCGCTGTGAGATTCTATTTTGTTTTATTTCTTTCTTGTTTTTTTATTTACCCCATAACAATCCGCCCTTCCGTATGGTTTGAATTGGCACGCGTGTCGATTTAAAGCGTACGAAAAGGCGGGACGTTACAATGTGGTATCACAGCTTTGGTTTAACGATAAACCTTAGCTTTGTGGGGGTCTGACTCTTTGTTAATAAGGGTAGTAATATCCTATGGGAGTCGCTGAGTGTATATATATGAGAGAGCGTATTTGTTAGTGTTATAAAAAAAAAGTTTCAATATTGTATTAATTGGTTCCGTTTTGTATTTATAAATTCTGGTTGATGCATAGGACGTTGTGACATCAATAGGGATTTCTAAACACTTATTAGGACAAACCAACACAATATTTGTTTTTAATATAGGTGAATGAAATAATTTTTCCTATTATATTTCCTATATATAAAACAAATTTTTATAAATATATATACTTGGGTGTAATGTATTAGTAGTTAGGTAGTAAAATTTATAAAGATAAATTGGAAACAAAATAAGATCTAAAATAAAATAAATGAAATTTGGGAATTTTAGAACTTAGGTTCCGGGTTTTGAAATTTCTTTTGAATGATTTTGTAGTATAATAATAATATTATTAGAAGTATTTTTTTTTGAAATAAATATTTCAATATAACTTGAAGGAAATGTTTTAAAGGAAATTTTGGAAAAATTTAAGTTTTGTAGTACCCACTTTGTCTTTGGAAAATAATTTCGGTGATGAGTGCACGTATCATCGACATTCATTTTCGAGTTTCGAAGTGGGAAGGCCATCGTAATAGTTTACTACAAATTTATTGTGATAAACAAAAGTGAATTTTTAATTTGTTTTAAATCTACTTGGATATATAAATTGTAAGTTTATATTTATCTATTATTTTAAAATGAATTGAAATATAACCCGGTATTTAATTCTTAAGTTTTCGATTTATTAATAGTTTCGTTATTGTAGTAAAATGGAATATAATTAATAATTGAAACCTTTAATTAAATTAAGAGATTTAATAATAAGTTGTTGATGGAATTAAATGAAGTTGAATTTGCAACTGATTAATCAAATGTTATAAATATGGAACATTTAGTTAAATTAAAAGAATTGAGAAAACTTGTATAACTTTCAATTACATTCTTAAAAACATATATATAACTTACCAAAAGATTTAAAAGTTGAAATGTTTAAAAAGAAGTTGTAATGGAATATTATACAAGTAAAAATTTGAAATAATGAAAGTGTTCAATGAATTTCTTTAGTAAATAAGAAATTTGTGTTATAGGGGTTATGAACTTGAAATGTACCATAATAAAAATATGGTAGAAAGTAAGTAATTATAAACTTAAGTAGATAAGTAGAAGTTACTTCTGAATAAAATAAGAATAAAAGATGAATGCTGAAAATGATATTAAACTTAAGTAAACGGTTGAAGCTATTATAAATAGAATAAGTAAAAAGATGAATGCATGAAATGCAAATAAATAAATAAATGAAACTATAAGAAATAAATGAAAATAAAAAGGATAGACCATTATATAAATGAAAAGGAATCAAACAACTAATGCATGCAATGAAATTATAATAAGTAAATTTGATTTGTTGTGGGAATTGTTGTTTGTTTTGGTTTATGGTAGTTTGGGTAAGGATACTTTAAAATTGTTTGGATGCAGGAATAATCTATTTAGTTTCACCTAAGACCGTTGAGTGAAAGGTACACTTAGTAGTTATTTTTCGTTCCACACAATTTAAAGTTTGAACCTAGACAACTATTTGTTTTTCTGATATGAATGACTGATTGCTATGTGTTGATGTTTGTGTGATGGTTGTATGTTGTTTGTTGCAATTGATTGTTGTTGTACTCATTTGGTTATTTATAATTGAAACCACTTCAAATATTTCACTCTATATAATTGTTAACTCTTATAGATTATATAAGTGAAATACAGGTTATGGAAGCAATTGCTACTGCTTTTGGTTTCATAATTAAACGTTAATTTCCCGACAAACAAGTACGTTTTCGGATTATGGTTTATAGCGTTATTACATTTTCCCCATGTTGGGATATATATATTGTTTTGAAATATATGTTATATATTGTTATTTTTGATATTATATTTTCTCCCGAGCCTCTCCGTACAAAGGAGACTCTGCCGAAATTTTTCGTAAATTTTGGACTTAGAATTTTTTTGAAAATATTCTCCAAACTTTATCGATTTAAGTATAAAAAGATATAATGATTGTAAATTTGTTACTTTAAATAAAAATACAAATTTAATTTAATTGTTTCTAAAATTTATGTTTTGAATAAGATATATTGATTTTTTAATTTTTCTTTTCCTTTCTTTTTCCTTTTCGAGGACGAAAAGTTTTGAGTGTGGGAGAGTGTAACGATCCGTAAATTTTGATTAATAAATTTGTTAGTTTAATTTAAATTTTGCAATTTAATTTAGGGAGAAATAAAAATTCTAGAAGTTATAATGAAGCAGATGTTAGAAATTTAAATGTAGTAATTGAAATTAAGATTTACAAATTCGAAATGTAATTGCAATCAATTGAAATTGTGAATTTTGTCATACTTGGTTATAAGTTTAATATAGGAAACAAACGGGAATATTAAATTAACTAATGAAATCTTATAATCATAAGTATTATGGAAATGCTACTAATTTAATATAATAAGAAGGTAAGTAATAAATAAATGATTGTAAACTTTAGCAAATGAATTAATGTGCAAAGGAATTGAATTTAACATGAATAGCATGAATATAAATAAATGAAATTATGTAATAATTGATAAATGATGGTATTAATGAATGAAATAAGGTTTGTTAGTAATAAAGGAATAATTAAAATAAACATTTAACCAAGGAATAAAAGAAAAAGGTCATAAGAAGTAAAATGCAATTCAAATATGATAGAAACGACTGTTTAGGTTATAATGGAGTGCAAATAGAAATAGTGGAAAACATTTCAATTTGTTAATTAAATATGATCGTGTAATTAGTACTGAAAGAAATAAAATTGTAAACAGTATTGATGAAATAATAACTAAAATGAATTGCAACTGTATAAATGGAAGTAAATTGTTAATAAATGGATGTAAATATTAATTAATTGGTCAACGAATTTATTGGGAATAAAGTTCGTTTAAATGTTGAGTGATTATAATGTTGTTGTTGATAATAAACATTTCTTTAATAATTATTAGTATAGTAACGGAAGTGTAAATGTAAATGTTATAACTTGGTTACAAAATGTATATACGGAAGTGGATGTAATTATGAATTAATTAATGTACGCATTATTTTATAATGGGATAAAATGTAAATTAATGTAATAAATATAATGCAGGTTGATAAGTATGCATAATGGTTGTGTTAATGTTAAACTTACTTTAATAATTGTAATATAAAATAACGGAAGTGGAAATGGAAATTAATAGAAACGTAAACTTATTTTAAGGTGGTAATTGGAGAATTGGGAATTTAATTCAAAGGTTATATTAATTGTGGAATTAATACGTATTAAATTTCAACTTGATTTAATCAATGCAAACTAAGTAATTATAATAAATTGTAGTTGGTAATTAAGGATGAATGTGAGTAAATTTGGCATTTAGTGATAATTATAAAATTTTACCCATTCATCTAATTTATTTAATTAAATCTAAATCAATGGCAACATTGTTGTTAATGATAGTTGTAAGTGAATTTTAATGTTAAAAGGGAACAGTTATTTAGGTTAACCATTTATTTAATATATTAAGTTAAGAATGGCAATCGATTGCAAATAAATCTAAATTAATTATTTTCGTTTTGTTAATGTGATTTAGTTAATTAAGGGAAATTTATATGAAATAAAGCATGCATTAATGAAATGTATTGCAATTTAATGTTATTTATACCCATAAAATGTCTATTTACTGAATAGCAAGATTTATTTATTTGATTTAAGTGCAAAGTTCAATAATTAAATTTATTGCAAGTAAATGAAATTGAGTATAATTAAATAATACGTTATTTGAAATAAAGATTATATTAGAAATTTATGTAATAGTTTGAATCCAATATTAATCCATCTATTGGACAGGAATGGATGGAATACTAACTTATTTATCTAACGAAATGGAATTTTGGGGATGTTATTTATAATTAGCGAATTTAATGAAATTAAGGATTGATATTGAAACTTATAAATTAACCTTCTCTAAATTGACATTTAAAATTTGTTTAAATCATTGTAAATGATTATGAAGTTAAAAATGTTGAAATTTGTCAATTTTCGAGATAAAATTTAAAATCTGATTTAATTAATTAATTTTTAATTTATATAATTAATAGAAAAATAGCCATTTTGGCCACTGACTTGGACTTCGACGAAACCAGTTTCATCGGATCCGTAACGGTGAATTAATGTAGGGTTTCAAGTTTCGTAGCGATCGGACTTGTCGTTTGATCGTACGGACTCGAAACACCTTAAAATCGATTTAATTGAAATCAATTGAAATCAATTTGAAAATATTAATTTGAGCATAAGTTCTTCATACGATAGAATTTGGATGTGAAACCTTTTCCATTGCATTTAAAATATTTTAAAACATCTATTTTGATATATGGGTTTACCCAATTTTGTTTCGGGGTCGAAACGGGCTTTTCGGGCCACATATCGTTTAGCGCGTACATCTATCTTATCTGATCCATCCTATTTCAACTTTGGCTATAAATATATCGTTATAAAGCCTAGTTTCTCCACTTCTCATTTGTCTGTACGTACATCTCAACTCTCTCCTCGTCAATGGCAGACAAACAAATTACAGGTCCAATTTCAAAATTCAAAATTCAAAAATCAAATGAAAATCCAAACTCTTCGAAAAAATTCAAAAAAATTATAGAATCGAAGATCTCATCGATATGAATCTACACGTAGCTTCTGTTTTTGCAATTGGTGCTTGAATCAATGGCAAATCTCGGTCAAAGCTCTTGAATTTCGAAACCCTAGGGCTAATTGGGCCTTTTTGATTCGAAAAGAAATTGGCAAAATCAAGATCTGGGTATTGTAGATCTCGTCATGGACTTCGATATGGCGGTAGTCACTTGTGCTAATTCGATCTAAGGAACCGGGAATTTTGCGATTAGGGTTAGGCAAACCCTAATTGGGGGTGGCCGCGGCCGCCACCGGAAGGGAAGTCGAGGCTAAGGGAGGTGCGGCGTGGTGATGTGATGGCTTTGAGGGCGGTCTCGTGGTGAATGACGGCGCGGTGGAGGTTTGAGGGTTGGTCAAAGGGGGACGTGTTCTTCGTGTACTGTAGACAAGGCTGGAACATGTAAGAGAGAGAGAGAGGAAGAAAGGTTGACGACGTGGCATATATTATAGTAGGTATATTTGTTTGTTTTTGTTTAATTTAATTTTGTTTTCAAGCTATTTAACACATGTAACTTTCTCATACGGACTCTGTTTCATGCGCGATTTTTTTTTTAGGATCGTAATAAAATTCCGGACTTGATGACGCTAGTTTGGACAAATTTTGAGACTATCAAATTTTTGGATTTAAATTGGATTTGAATCCAATTTAAATTCAAAAGGTGAGTGTTTTAACCCACTCACAACTTCTAAGATTTCTTATGTTTGTTAAATTGATTTATGATGTGCTTAGAAATTTATTTATAGCTGTTTGGCATATATTTCATCATTATCTCAGTTAATTTGGAAATTCATTTAATTTACTTGTTATTTAATTTAATATTGTATATTTCTACCAGTTAAATTGTTATCTATTTATTTATTGCATTTAAAACTGCAAGTAAACAGTTATAATTTATTTTTGAATATAAACTGATAGTTGATACCTGTTATTATCACCTGTTATACATTGATGTATTGTTTGAATTTGGATGATGATTGTGATAAATGGTTGTTGGTTGATATTGGATGAAATGCTGTATTTTATATTGTTATAAACTACAAGTTATTATGCATTTTATTGCATTCGGGATTGCGGTTTGAAATGATATATAACCGTAATTTTATTTTTAAATTGTGGATTGAAATGATAAATATCCGTATCACTTGACCATAGGATAGAAAACTATATATAGGCACCGCGGTCTATATATAAAAATATTTTAAAGAGATTTTTCTATGGTTTTGGAAAGGAAATACGGTTTAATAAATATTAAATTTTGGTGTTATGTAAGTACTATTATATATATATAAGTTGAATTTTTGAATCTAAATATGTATAAAATTGATTAATAAAAATGAGTTTAAAAAATGGAGTTTGCTTGTATTATATTGTATGGTTTAGTATCTATTTAAGATATTGTATATATAGAGTTTTAAATGTAAGTTGAAAGATAAATATGGAATTGGTTTAAATTGAATTATTTAAGAATTTTACTTGAATAATTTTGATTTGAAGTTCAAATAAAGGCGATGATCTTAAAGGGTATGATTCTTATAACTTGATTTAGTTTAAAAGAGTTTACATGAATGTAAAGTTGAAATAACTGAATTTATCATGTTAAATAAAATTGAAAAAAATTATCCAGTTGTTTGAATTTAAAAGTTTACTTAAATTTTATTGGATTTATTAAGTAAACATTTTTCAAATCTAAATAATGGTAATTGAATTTGATATTTATGAAATCGTCAAAGAATTCGTTCTTGAAATGATGGAATATCTAAACCTTTGAAATATATGGAGATTGTAATGGTTTATTTGGAAATTTAAATCTATATTTGGAAATTATTTGTGAAGGTGAAGAAACTATTTTATTTTATAAAATAATTTATATTTAAACCATTTAAGTGGTGTGGTTATATTTTCAAGTTATGAAATTCAAGTTTTATGTTTAAGAAAGACTATATTTCAAGCGTTGTTTTAGAAATATTATAGCTTTGAAATTGTTAAGGTTTTAGAAAAGGATATATTTGAAAAAGATATCATATTGATTTGGTTTAAAAAGGGAAATGATATCGAAATTTTATGGTTTTGAAATGAATATTATATCCTGGTTTTATAGTGTAAATTATTTTAAAATAACCGCGGTGTTATAATAACGTTTGGTTGTTGAAGAGTCCGGGATCGGAAGTTGTCATACTCTCTGTCAACTCCGAATACCACTTTACCTTGTCGCGGTGGACATTCCAGAATGAAGTAGGATGGTGGCGGCATTTCCTTTTAGGTAAATACGTGGACCCAACTCCCGTGAGTTGGCATAAGGTGGCTAAAACAGGAGCGATTGACGGGCCAAGGGGGTTAGCGCCCTTTATCAGATACTCCTCTTCGATGCTATACTCTGATTTAGGATTGATTAGGTGACCACTTTTGATTTTTGACTTTAGGGGGGAGTTTGTCCGAGGTGGACGGTAGCTTTGGCTACGCGTTACCACCAGCTCGGATGCGTAATTGGTATATCTACCCTGGCATTGCCTATTTGTGTCGTGTCACCTACCCTATTGCGCCTTGTACGAGTTTGGTTTTCTCCCGTAGCCCGTGGAATATTTAGAGTAGTCTCCCGATCTGGAGAGGCGCTGATATTGGATAGACTATTGGGACTATTACGTGTTAAGGGCTATATGGGTAACCCCTTAATGCTAAGAAAAAATTAAGTTTATTTTACAATTAGACACTGTCATAATAGCGAAATATACTACATAGTAAATAGTTTAACGGATCCTTAAGAGATGTGAATCCCGAGTATCTTTTGAGTTACTGCACTCGTGTTTATTTCTGTTGATTTAACTTACATAAGATCTTTTAGTTCTGACTCGAGTGTCTTGGCTTTTCAATTCGCTCGGGGTCGGTCCGAGCATTTCAGGATCGAAGACTTTATTTCTGAAGGACGAGGACGAAGATTTCATTATTATTATTATATTATATTCCACTACACTGTATTCCGCTGCATCGTTTTTATTCGTTGGTATGTGCAACTCTGATATATATTTTATAAGTAAAATTAAATATTTTGTAAACAGCTTCAAGAACTGTATATTGATTATTATATTTTATCCTTCCGCTGTGAGATTCTATTTTGTTTTATTTCTTTCTTCTTTTTTTTTATTTACCCCATAACAATTCGCCCTTCCGTATGGTTTGAATTGGCACGTGTGTCGATTTAAAGCGTACGAAAAGGCAGGACGTTACAAATACAGAGCCATTAATGCAGAGATAAAATATAATATAAAATATACACAAGTTCGAGTGGGATACAAGATAGGTCAAGCTCCTACTATCTCAAAATTATATAATGTATATCCAATATATATTGCAACATCATCAATATACGTAAGGGCACAAAAATAGATATTGATACACTACTCAACTAATAAACTAGCCTCCGTCTATGCTCAATAATAATAATCTGGTCTTTTTGTCCCTAAACCTGCAATGTCTCGGACTAACTGAGTGTTGTATAAATAAGACATGGGTCAGACTATGTCTAGACTATAGATATCAGCATATGATAATAACTAGCATGGTATAGCTTGTATCTCACAAGATAACATAAGATCATCACATGTATAAGTTTATATCTCAAACCATGCAATCAATCAATAAAACCACAACTTTTAGCGGGTAAATTAACCAAATATCCAATTATCAACCAACACATCCATAAAACAAAAGGAAATCAACAAGCACACAGTCTAGTAAGGTATTGGGACTAGGTTAGTCCGCAGCGGAAGAAATCGATGAATTTCAGAAAATTTACCATTTTGGATCTTTGTTGGGCCTATGAAGTCTAAATTTATTTAGTACCTTTTTAAATTTATTTTTGAATAAAATTAATATTTTAAATTCATAAATAATATTTTACTTTATATAATTTGTATTATATATCATATGTGTATGTATTATATACACATATGTGCACATGTAATAGGATATTGCGTACATCGTAATGGACATGTTTGCCCCACATGCATACAAATATATTATCCAGATATATATGTGTGTGCACATCAATTCTTATATAAGTAAATATATATGTATAAACATAATTATACAATTATTATAAATATTAGTTGCAAATTATTTGTATAAAGAATTTATGAAATAAAATTATGAATATATATAATTAAATTACACAATTTATTCCAAATGTTAATTTATAAAATAATTGAAGTACTCATTATATTTTATGAAATCCAAACAAAAATAATTTTTGATTTATATGTATAAATTAAATATAGCGCTGTAACTACGTAACTACTGCACGAGTATGCCATCCCCCCGTCGTTACCGACCTTTATCAGAGCGCTCAACACCAACAACCAAAAAGTAATAAATTTGCAGCAACCACATAGGTTAAGTATCTGGTCTCCATACCATGATACCACCCTTTTCCAGATGGAAATGGACATACCCTAAAGGGCGCGACCTTCATAACCTTGCTACGTTCTTCCTGTTTCGACCATTTACGAGTTGTAAGGTCCGAAGTGGTCTCGTCCACAAAGCTACGCTTTACACAAAAGTCATGCTTCGATCAACAAATGATCAGCAGCACTTCGTATGCCACATTACCAAATTGGTAATGTATCACTAGTAACCATCAACTACATAACCTCTGAGCTCGTACGTCTCGGATGGGTGTTAAGATAAGAGAATAAATTCTCCGCCATCAAACAGAAATGTGTTTGATAGAAACCAGCTTTACATCTCAAAGTGTAATGTCAGACATACATCCATACAAGTCTATTCCGGGTTCGAACAAAATCAAAGGCACTTCAAAAGAAGCCCTTGCAATCCGGGTATTCACAATCTCGATCGGACTCCCTGTCACATATGAAGATCTCTATACCGGCGTGACTCAGTGGAGAGACATTCGACGGGTAATCCTTTCATTCTCGAAAATACCTAATCTTCACCATCGGTCTTCAAATGTTATCTGTATCATTGTATCACTATTCGAAATGAGTCATATGACATAAAGTCCTCTCTCGACTAAACCGAATAATGAGCTCTTAATTTTTTAAACATATGGATATTGGGATCTTAGTTAAGTCACAACTTATTATCCAAAACCTTTCTTTCAAATGGTTTAAAGAAAAACCCATTTTTAATCTTTTAAAACAAAATGATTCACTTTACTTTGAAAACAAAGTTCACCAATCTTTCGCAAAGATTCATTAATAGCTTTCAAAACTATTCTAATTTCACACTTGAAATCCTTTCAACACAAATTGAAAATCCGTTCTTTATATGAAAGCTATTATTATATGAAAAACAAGGGTTTTCGTTTTCGGAAAAATCCGATCAAATATGCTCAAGTTATAGCCTTTAAAATAAAAGCCTGGGTTAAATTTAAATTCCCAAAATAATACTTTAAAATGGTTTAAAATCCACATAATATTATATAACTTGTATCCTCCTCTCAAACCACAATTTCCAAAATAATTTCAAAACTTAAGCAGGATATATTATATTCAAAACTAAATTTCAAAACTTCCTTTTTAAAAGCTTTTCATAACCCAATTCCACTTCCAAACTATTTTGGATTCAAAATTCAATTTTAAAACCATTTCATTATTTTAGATAAAATAATGTTAAATTCAAATATCAGTGACTAAACCGAATCCTCGTAAAATCCATATTTGCGTGTGTATAGTGTAGTCCAGGGTTTTACACAATAGTGCAACATCATCAATCATCACAATGCAGATACATCAATATTGATAAGCGGTATAATCCTATAACACTTATCTTCATTCATAGATTCACAGATAAATAATATAAATTCATCATAGATAAATAAATTACATTCATCACAACTCAAATCAAAACAGAGCATCACACATCAAGGATATCAGACAATTCAAAGTATACAATCCAAACATCCATAAGTAGGATCAATTAATCATCTTATTAATTTAAACCAGATTAATCACTAATCCTGCTTAATTAACATTAATTAATTACAAACTTTTTAATTAATTATCCTTTAACCACTTATTAATTAATTAACCTTTAATCATTAAATAACTAACCTTTAATCATTGAATAATTAACATTTAATCATTAAATAATTAACCTTTAATTTTTTAATTATCCTTAATTAATTACATTAATTAATTAACCCTGAATTAATTACCATTTAATTAGTTATCCTTAATTAATTACAATAAATGATTATCCCTAATCACTTATATTAATAAATCACAAATCAATTTTAATCACTTGTAACTATTTATATAGATAAATATATATACACATACACACTTCTTTACTATTAATAATGGGAATTCCATGAATAGTGATAAATCTTTTTTCATCAACTCAACATTTTGAGATTTATCAAGTGGACAACAAAGTTCCTCATCTCTTAGATTATATACACTAACAATTAATACATTTTCGACGATGTGGGACTAATTAATGTTGCACCTTACATAGCTATCTTTGGTAGCAAAAAGTAATAATATATTACTTCCATTAGTACTTATATCTAGAGTTTGTGTAAAAAAATTAACCGTGAAAAAAAAACGTAGTGTCCAGGAGTGCAGATAATGGCCAACAACAAACATATATTTTAATTTTCAAGTTATAAATGCTAGCATGAAATATTTATAATGCATTTTTAGTCCAGGCACATTATTGTGAACCATAGTTGTAATAGATAAGAAGTGAACAAACTTCATGTGGGTAGATCCTTATCAAATGTAATAATGCCTCCTTTTGAAAATGTGTGTTATCATATTACATCATGAATTAACAAGATTTTAATGTAAAAGTAGAATAAAAACTTTTACTTATAGTTTACTAATTGTAATACATTTTACAGACGGTATATGTATCAAAATGTGCATATTATTGTTCTTAGATTGTAGGCTATCTTCGGCTGAATTATATGGATATTACAAAGTGAAATAATGATTGTTCAACAAAACGAATAGTTATCTGAACTTTGGATATTCAAAACACATGGATATTCAAAAAATGCACCAATTTATTTGCAATTACCCATCCTCATTAATGAACTATGTTATCACATGTTAGAATGCATAAAAATATGAGTTATGTATATATAGTTTTAGTGCTGTTATGGTATCTTTAATAACTATTGATTTAAATTATTACATTCCCATGTCTATCGCTGCATTATATATTTTTATTATCTTTATCCCTTTTTATGTCATAATTCCTACCAAGTACATCTATATAAATTTCTTTCGTTAATATATTCACATCCTATAGGAGATGGGCAAGATTATCATGTACGAAAAGATGCACAATTGTATAATGTAAAACTGTACAAATAAAGGATGAACAGGAATTTGATATGTCGTGCTAAAAGAAAAAATATTCTTACCGTTATTGTTAGACAATTATTAAACTTGACAATTCAACATTGGCAACAAGTATAATGCTTCAGTTCGTTTATTGATAATCTGAACCACAACTAAAATACCTTCAAGCCTTGATGATTGTTTATAAAGTATTACATGCATGCACGTCAATAGATATAATGCATACTGATCCAAACAACAATGGGAAAGGTAATGACTAAATGAAAATTCAAACACATATACTGCTTTATAAATGTTATATGTTACATGAGACGACCCAACTTTCATACCACAGAAAATTGCATCATCTTGAAGAAAGAAAGGGATAGAAAAGAGAAAAGAAAGAAGAGAAAGAAGAAACAACATCAGAATCTAAACAGCGGAACGAATAAATTATATTAATAACATAAATATTACATAGTTTACAATCACTATCAGAGTTACACAGATAATACAACACATACTAGACAGTTATAATCACCTGTCTAGTTATACAACTCAATACAGTACAAGAAACTACTCAAAGAAATCTACATAGCGAAATACTATATATCTACACGCAGAAGCCTCCTGCTCCATTGCTCCTCCACAAATCTTCAAAGCTAAGCTGAATCCCTTGGCTACTCGTAAAAAATTTGAGTACCCAAGAGTTTAAGAAAACAGAAGATAAACTCTAGGTCAGACATGGATCTGGTGTGAGTAACAGGTTAATGTTGCTTAACTTTCAAAAACCATTTGATAGGAAAGGTATCACGTAAGACTTCGCACACATAAACATGGAAAAGTTTTTACCTTACGCTAACCAAAACATTTGATAGGAAATCCGATGATATTATAATAGTGTCTAGGGTTTTCAAGTAAATAAGAAATAACCGAAATTGTTACATCCATTAAATTCCAACTACTAGCCACAAAAGTGGGTTTACAATCAAAACCATTGGCACTTATTAGATTTTGGATTCCATACAATGGCAGGGCTACTGGGGTACCGCCCGTCACAGTACGTAGCCTAGATCAACGTACCGATGAGTACGCCCGCTCCCCTGCAACACAAGGCCGGAACCATCCCTTACTGGACAGTCTCGAACAAGACAACCCTGACAGTTGGAGCTCACAACCGTCCACACAGCCGAAATAAGAGGGATCTCTAGACAGGGGAAAATCTTGTCCTACTTAGGCATGACCCACTTAGCCTTGCTGCACCTTCCCTGTTTTAGCCATTCCCGGTTGAAGAGGCTTGAGGCTACGATCACCTTTAGTGAACACATCACTTAGAATGCTCATCGTCCACCCGACGATGTTCTGAAAGCATTCAATCCATACAAGTTCGTTCCGGGTTCGAACGAAACCGAAGGCATTATTTCGTTACACTCATTTTGGAATCACCCTCAGAGTTAACGACGATAACCCTTGCACTTTGAATCTTCCTCTTCACTTGAGATTCACGACCTACTGTTAATTTGGATCGATGTGGTTTTCGGATATCCAAATATGGAAACCTGATCCCAGTCTCGTCGAAATCCGAAGTGTGTCTTTTAAGTCCAAGTTGTTTTAAAGTTTAAACAGTTCAATTATTTATACACACACAAATAGATAACTCACAAATCACAATTGATAATCAACATTAGCATAATAAACAGATGATCCATATAATCATCAAAATAGGCAATCCATATCATCATCACAATAGATAATCTATATTATCATTACAATGCAACCAAAGCATTTATACCACACAACATTACTTATCTCATTTCTGAGATCACAACCATTTAAGGAAGTCAATATCACCTATTCATACATAAGCAATGACTTACTCATTACAATATAATTAATTTACAATGAACTAAATTAATTATCTCCATCTTTAATTAATTTAAAATGAATTAAATTAATTACTTCATCTTTAATTAATTTAAAATAAATTAAATTAATTACTTCACCAATATAAATCTTGCTTACTTAACCATTTAATTAATTAAAACCAATTAGTTAATCATTCAAATTAATCTTAATTAATCACCCTTGATTAATAATCCTTTAATTACATTCAAGTAATTATCCTTAATTAATTTCATAAATTAATTATTCTCAAACAAAAATAGTAATTAACCTTTAATTACTTCAATTAATTAATTAACTATAATTAATTACATTAATCCTTAATTAATTACATTAATTAATTTCCTTTAATCACTTGTCATTGATTAATTAATCATAATTAATCAACTTTAGTTACATCATTAATTGCATTAATTAATGATTCTTAATTATATTTAATTAATTATCTTCCTAAATTAATTACCTTAAGTAATTGACCCATAATTTTTAATCATTCTTGATTAACCATATTCAGTAATTAACTAACTTAATTACTTTATTAAAACAAATTAATTATTCCTTAATTAATTTCTTAATTGATCCCCTAATTAATTACTAAGTAATTTAACCCAAATTACTTACACTTTAAACATCTTCTATAATTACAACCTGTAATTATCAATCAATGACTTTACTAAGTAATTTCCAATCCATGAATTACATTAAGTAATTATCATTAAAACATCCAGTGTTTAAAATTAATTAAACTTAATTAATTAAATTAAACAATCACATTTAACTCAATTAGTTACCTTAAGTAATTAATTTCTTAATTACTTCATTAAGTAATTATACTCAACAATTCACAAATGATTATTATGAAATTAATTAACCTAATTAATTATTAAAAATTAACCACATTAATTAATTATTAAATAATCCTGGTTAATGACCTTCATTAACCATTCCTTAATTATTTTCATTACATAATTATCTTAGATTAAATTATCTTTAATTATTCAATTAATTAACCTTGATTAAAATTTAATTAATTAATTAATAATTTTTTAATCATTTATTAAATAGTCTAATTAATGATCTTAATTACAAATTGATTAATCCTTAATCAATATTTATTAATTCCAAATCATTAATTAATTTAATTAATTAACCATTCCTTAATTACTCCATTAATTAAATTAATTTCAAAACATTAATCTTAATTAATTCTAAGATAAAACATTTCTAAATTATGTTTAAAACAAATTTATTTGAAAACAATTTACTTTGAAATTACTTTTAAATTTCATTTCAAATACAAGATTAAAAAGGAATAAATTTAAACTTAATCAAAGTTTAAACAATTTAAAACTTTTTAAATTGCAAAACAAACAAGTGTTTGTCTTAGAAATGAAATTTAGCAGAGTTTGAAAACAAAATTCATTTCAAAATTCAATAATTTTAAATTAACATTTTGTTTAAATCTTCAACTTTAAATCTTCTTTTAATTTTAAAAACTGAAGTTCATATTTGAATTTAGATTTCCAGATTTAAATTGAATTTCAATCTTGCTCATATTTTTAAAAACTTCATTTTCTAAAAGGTTCAAACTACTTTACCAAAATAAAGTAGTTAATTAAGTTCAAATTTTGAACTTTATTTTTATTTAAAACTGAGATTTTAAATTAAATCTAGATTCTTAAATTTAAACTCAAATTTAAAACCAGGATTTAAACTTTTCTTACACCTAAAAGTTTCAGAGTTAAAAAATTTTTAAACAGAAATTCCAGGTTTCTGTAAAAACCTGAAATACAGAACAACCCGAGACTTATATTAATTTACTTCGAGTTTACAGCCTAACATCCCCGAGTCAATTTCCCAAAATCTTCGAGACATCTCAAGAACTCCCCTGTTACCAACTAATCCCAAACATCATCAGTAAATTCATCACCGTGCATATGCACGGCAACCCCAGCCACTTCTGATCATCGCCGATGATCTCAACAACCCAGAAGATGATGTTTTCTGAATTACTAAACTTCTGAATTACTAAACTTACATGTTTGGGTTTTGGTAAAAATCACATGCATGATGTTTTCCTGTGTTTACAGAGACAACATCTTGTGTTTTAACTTACTTAAAATTTTTAAATATTAACTTAAGAAAATAAAACAACTTTACTTTATAAATTTCATCAAATCAGAAACTAAATTAAAATATAAGTGTTTTAATGAAGTTTTGTGCCAGAAAATCAAAAACAGAACAGGCAAATAAGTAAAACAACATGCATACCATCAACATTTACCTATAACACAAGCAATACTATTCCACTTCAATATACTAGCATGCAACCAATTTTAAAACTTAAAAATTAAAAAAAAAAAAAGTTACTCACCAATTCTTTTTGAGAAGCAGAACAGAGCTTCAGATTTTATTGAAAGCTTTTGAAATTTAATTGCTGAAAACATTTGCATGTAGACTTGATTAAAACTACAATTCCTTTGGTTTGAAGATGTGCAAATGCTTTTTGAAACCTTTAAAACTGCAGTTGCCCTTTTTGATACTTTGAATTCTTTAAAAACTTGTACTTGAATATGAAGTTTTCTTTGAGATTGCAGGTGCATGCAGAATCCACTTTCCAGGTTACAGAAAAATGCAGTTTTGCTTTTTATTTTGAAATGGAAGGCTACAGATTTGATATTGCAGGGATTTGAATTGCTTTGATTTTGAAGAGTTTACTGATTTTGGTTTTGAAGAGTTAGCTTACTCTATTAGTTTCAGATTTTGTTAACTAAGCTTTTGAAAAGGAAAGAAAAATGAAGGAAAGAGATTTTATATAAACTGAAATTATTTGTAAATGAAAATAAAAGAAAAACTACATTTCAAATGCCACTTGTCGTTTATTTTAACATTTGTCAACTTAATATGTTAATCTTTTAACATTTGGTTATAAGAGGTTCAAGAAATCAACACTTTTTTTAAAGTAATTTATATTTTAATTTACATGTTGATATATATGTTAAGCCAAATTAATTTGTTAATTAGTATTTAATATGCGTATAAATTTTTAAAAGAAATAAAACAAATTAGCTTGTAAATAATGCTTATGCATATAAAAATTAAAACAATTAAAAATCTATACTTTGGATTTGAAATTAAATTCAAAATCTAATATTTACAAATCAAGTTATGAATACAAATTAAATTTTGAAATAACAATCTCTATTTTTATTCAAAATTTATTTGTAAAACAATACACCATAAATATTGTTTTTTTTAAATATCTCATTATTAAATTGAAATAATTATAAAAGAAATTATTTCTTTATTAATGAATTACTTATTTTATTAAGCTATAAAACTTTTTCTAAATCCATTTTAAATTTAAAACTCAAGCCAAAATTATTTTAAACATTTAAATATTTTTCTTAACAATTTTAAAATCATATACTTATTTATTAAATAGCTTTAAAAACTCAATATAATTTAAATCAAAATTTTCAAATTATTAATGTATATATTAGAATTTTAAATCATGATCCATTTACTAAGTTTAAACCAAGGTTTATTTATTTAATAACTTTGAAAAGCATATATATTAGATAAAAACTAATTTTTTCCAAATCACAAAAATATTAGAATAAGAAAATATGTATTATTTATTAAATTTAAAACAATTCTACTCTTTTAATATAAACTATATATTTACATTATAAATAAAAACCAATTTATTATTTTTAAAAGATAAAATAACTAATTAAATATTTATTAAAGAAGATTATTAAATCTATTTAAATTATTATTAACAAAATATTAATATCAATTTAATTTTAATACAGATTATTAAATTGATATTGTCAAAAATTCCGGGATGTTGCAATCCTCCCCCCTCAAAAGAATTTCGTCCCCAAATTTAAAACAAAGGTAATTTAATAATCTCATTAAAGAATTTAATTTTAAAACACAAGCATATATCAAACATATGCTAATAACCATAGCAACCAATTCATCAAATCAAACAAATCTAACTATCCAGACAAAATTCTGGATAGAATTCCCTCGAGTTTCCCCAAGTATATATACCGGGATACTCGCTCTACAAAATTCAAACAATCAAAACTATGAAGCTACAAGCTCCTATTCATCTAGATCTATAACACTAAACAAGATATCAGACTATAGACGAGTCTGACTCTATAACCAAGACTCCAGAACTGCTAGTTCCACAACCAGAGATAGAACATTCACGTACTCTCTCAGAGATATGTGACTCTCATCGAATTCCAGTTATCCAAACTGGCAATCCAATCCTGTAGATCAATTACTTATTCTCCAAGATCACAAAAAAAGACCCAAAACACTTCAGAGCTAGCTTCCCATCCTTACTAAATCTTACAGCTCCTTTTCGATCGGAGAAAACTTATCCAAAATCAAATTTCCGATTCCGGAATCCAAATTCCTTCATCTCTTATCCACAAAAAAACTTTGGACGATCCTGGGCTACCCAAAACCTTACTTATCAGCTCATCCCTCCTTATGCTTCTAGAAACAAACTAGACCAATCAACTCAACAAAATGATCTCCTCCAGATCAACCCTACTCCTCAAACATCAGAAGACAACAACTCACTTCTCCTGTTCAGAAAAGAAAAGCAGATACACTTCCCAACTGCTTCCACTGCTCAACTCTGGTCCGAAGTAGAAGAGAATTCTGAAGAAGAACACAAGCACAACTCAACAACACACCCCAGAGATATGGTTCATCAGATCCATAAAGAAAACTCAGAAACTTCTCCAAAACCTTAGCTGCTTCACCAACTCAATCTCCTGGAACCATCCTACTATTAAGCTGAACCACCGATAGTACTTCTGGAATCCTAGTCGATAAGGAAACTCAATCTCCCGATGCGGACAAACCTCTGACTTATCTGAATACATCCGAAAAAACTCTGATAACCCAAGAGAATACTCAAACAATCGCAAGTCACTTTTGCGATCAATCCAAACTAATTCCAAGGAAAACTGTTCTCCCTTTACCAAATAGAACGGCTTACACTTAACTAGCCAATCCACCGAAAAACGGGTCCCCTCTCCTGCTTCTGAACTCCACTTCCAAAAAAACTGCTAAGCCAAAAGACTTCCTGCCGACACACAGAACACTTCGAGCTGCACTGCTGACACAGATGCCAAAGAATTCCCAATCCAAAGCTCTTAGAGAAACTCAGACTTCAAATCAATAGAAACACCACACTGAACACAGCCACAACATCGAAGCAGACCTACTTCCTTAAACTTGTTCCAAAGAAAACATCTTCGGGAACATCCATAGTCACTGCATCTCATCACGCAGCTACTACTCCTTGAGGTATCAAAATACCATCACTTGCTTCTGCCCAGCCAACAGATCCAAACACTACTCATCCAACATCAAAGAAATAAACTCCGAACCTTAACAGGTTTCCTTCAGAGATTGATGAAATCCTTCATCACTACAAATCTCACTCGAGAAGGTATTAGGTCTACAGTCTTGACAAATACGCTTCCAACCTTAGACATTCAAACTCCAACCAATGATAGTCGTGTTACATACACCACCATCCCTTCCACCTTTACAACTTATATTGGAAAACCTGAACATGTAACCAACCAGATAGGTAGAATATATATATATATATATATATATATATATATATATATATATATATATTACAAATACGCTCTCTCAAGTTAGACACCACTCCAGAGCCTAGGTATTCACTCAACCAAATGCTCTGATACCAAGTGAGACAATCTGACTTTCATACCACAGAATATCGCATCATATTGAAGAAAGAAAGGGATAGAAAGGAGAAAAGAAAGAAGAAAAGAAGAAACAACATCAGAATCTAAACAGCGAAACAAATAAATTATATTAATAACATAAATATTACATAGTTTACAATCATTATCAGAGTTACACAGATAATACAACACATACTAGACAGTTATAATCACCTGTCTAGATATAGAACTCAATATAGTAAAAGAAACTACTCAGAGAAATCTTCACAGCGGAATACTATATATCTACACGCAGAAGCCTCCTGCTCCATTGCTCCTCCACAAATCGTCAAAGCTAACCTGAATCCCTTGGCTACTCGTAAAAAATTTGAGTACCCAAGAGTTTAAGAAAACAGAAGATAAACTCTGGGTCAGACATGGGTCTGGTGTGAGTAACAGGTAAAGTTGCTTAACTTTCAAAAACCATTTGAAAAGAAAGGTATCACGTAAGACTTCCTACACATAAACATGGAAAAGTTTTTACCTTACGCTAACCAAAACATTTGATAGGAAATCCGATGATATTATAATAGTGTTTAGGGTTTTCAAGTAAATAAGAAATAGCCGAAATTGTTACATTAAATTCCAGCTACTAGCCACAAAAGTGGGTAATACAATCAAAACCATTGGCACTAATTGGATTTTGGATTCCATACAATGGCAGGGCTACTGGTGTACCGTCCGTCACAGTACGTGGCCTAGATCAACGTACCAAGGAGTACGCCCGCTCCACTGCAACACAAGGCGGAACCATCCCTTACTGGACAGTCCCGAACAAGACAAACCCGACAGTTGGAGCTCACAACCGTCCACACAGCCGAAATAAGAGGGACCTCTAGACATGGGAAAATCTCGTCCTACTTGGGCATGACCCACTTAGCCTTGCTGCACCTCCCCTGTTTTAGCCATTCCCGGGTTGATGAGGCTTGAGGCTACGATTACCTTTAGTGAACACATCACTTAAAATGCTCATCGTCCACCCGACGATGTTCTGAAAGCATTCGTCCATACAAGTTCATTCCGGGTTCGAACGAAACCGAAGGCATTATCTCGTTACACTCATTTTGGAATCACCCTCAGAGTTAACGACGATAACCCTTGCACTCTGAATCTTCCTCTTTACTTGAGATTCACGACCTACCGTTAATTTGGATCGATGTGGTTTTCGGATATCCAAATATGCCCGATCTCGGTCTCATCGAAATCCGAAGCGTGTCTTTTGAGTCCAAGTTGTTTTAAAGTTTAAACAGTTCAATTATCTATTTACACACAGATAGAAAACTCACAAATCACAATTGATAATCAACAATATCATAATAAACAGATGATCCATATTATCATCAAAATAGGTAATCCGTATCATCATCACAATAGATAATCTATATTATCATTACAATGCAACCAAAGCATTCATACCACACAACATTACTTATCTCATTTCTGAGATCACAACCATTCAAGGCAATCAATATCACCTATTCATACATAAGCAATGACTTACTCATTACAATATAATTAATTTAAAATGAATTAAATTGATTCTCTCCATCTTTAATTAATTTAAAGTGAATTAAATAAATTACTTCATCTTTAATTAATTTCAAATAAATTAAATTAATTACTTCATCAATATAAATCTTGCTTACTTAACCATTTAATTGATTAAAATCAATTAGTTAATCATTCAAATTAATCACCTCAATTAATCACCCTTGATTAATTATCCTTAGTTACATTCAAGTAATTATCCTTAATTAATTTCATAAATTAATTATTCTCAAACAAAAACAGTAATTAACCTTTAATTACTTCAGTTAATTAATTAACTATAATTAATTACATTAATCCTTAATTAATTACATTAATTAATTTCCTTTAATCACTTGTCATTGATTAATTAATCATAATTAATCAACTTTAATTACATCATTAATTGTATTAATTAATGATTCCTAATAATATTTAATTCATTATCTTCCTAAATTAATTACCTTAAGTAATTAACCCATAATTTTTAATCATTCTTAATTAACCATATTCAGTAATTAATTAACTTAATTACTTTAGTAAAACAAATTAATTATTCCTTAATTAATTTCTTAATTGATCCCCTGATTAATTACTAAGTAATTTAACCCAAATTACTTACACTTTACACATCTTCTATAAATTACACCTGTAATTATCAATCAACGACTTTACTAAGAAATTTCCAATCCATAAATTACATTAAGTAATTATAATTAAAACATCCAATGTTTAAAATTAATTAAACTTAATTAATTAAATTAAACAATCACATTTAACTCAATTAATTACCTTTAATTTCTTCATTAAGTAATTATACTCAACAATTCACAAATGATTAATACTAAATTAATTAATCTAATTAATTATTAAAAATTAACCACACTAATTAATTATTAAATAATCCTGGTTAATGACCTTCATTAACCATTCCCTGATTATTTTCATTAAGTAATTATCTTAGATTAAATTATCTTTAATTATCCATAAATTAAAGTCTAATTATTTAATTAATTAAGTGTTAACTATCACTTAATTCATCCTTAATTATTAAATTAATTAACCTTGACTAAAATTTAATTACTTAATTAATAATTCTTTAATCATTTATTAAATAATCTAATTAATGATCTTAATTACAAATTGATTAATCCTTAATCAATATTTATTAATTCCAAATCATTAATTAATTTAATTAATTAACCATTTCTTAATTACTCCATTAATTAAATTAATTTCAAAACATTAATCTTAATTAATTCTAAGATAAAACATTTCTAAATTATGTTTAAAACAAATTTATTTGAAAACAATTTACTTTGAAATTACTTTTAAACTTCATTTCAAATACAAGATTAAAAAGGAATGAATTTAAACTTAATCAAAGTTTAAACAATTTAAAACTTTTTAAATTGCAAGACAAACAAGTGTTTGTCTTAGAAATGAAATTCAGCAGAGTTTGAAAACAAAATTCATTTCAAAATTCAATAATTTTAAATTCACATTTTGTTTAAATCTTCAAATTCAAATCTTCTTTTAATTTTAAAAACTGAAATTCATATTTGAATTTAGATTTCCAGATTTAAATTGAACTTCAATGTTGCTCATATTTTTAAAAACTTCATTTTCTAAAAGACTTTACCAAAATAAAGTAGTTAATTAAGTTCAAATTTTAAACTTTATTTTTATTTAAAACTAAGATTTTAAATTAAACCTGGATTCTAAAATTTAAACTCGAATTTAAAACCAGGATTTAAACTTCTCTTACATCTAAAAGTTTCAGAGTTTAAAAATTTTAAAACAGAAATTCCAGGTTTTTGTAAAAACCTGAAATACAGAAAACCTGAGACTTATATTAATTTACTTCGAGTTTACAGCCTATCATCCCCGAGTCAATTTCCCAAAAACTTCGAGCCATCTCAAGAACTCCCCTGTTACCAACTAATCCCAAACATCATCAGTAAATTCATCACCGTGCATATGCACGGCGACCCCAGCCACTTCTGATCATCGCCGACGATCTCAACAACCCAGAAGATGACACAGCAACTCACCATAAACATTGATTCATGCTTCAACTTATCGAATTCGAGTTCGAGCTCCTTGCCCAAACCTGGAAAACCATAAACAGGTTTCCCTTCAAAACCTGTCAATGGCGAAAACTTGCCGCTCCGACCACCTGACAACTAGCCCCTCCGGCCTCAACTTCATCCACGGCCAATCCATCAATCACCAAATGATCGTAGCACTCGGTCAAGTATACAAACCAAAATGACCGACTCTTTAAACCATTTAAAACTAGGGTTTAGAATAAATTTTCAAAACTGCAATCTCTATGATAAATTTAATCACCATCCAGGATTTTTCCTAGCTTCAACAAACCCTCCTCTATTACCAAGAAGAAACCCGAGACCTCCTAATTCAAAAATTACCAGAAAATGTTTAAATTCCTTTTAAGTTCAATATCTAACTGCAACTTTAACTATACTCTAAAAATCCCAATTCTTGATTTAAAAATCAAGTTTCAGTTAGTACTTTTGATTTATGACACTGAATTACTAAACTTACATGTTTGGGTTTTGGTAAAAATCACATGCATGATGTTTTCCTGTGTTTACAGAGACAACATATTGTATTTTAACTTACTTAAAATTTTTAAATATTAACTTAAGAAAATAAAACAACTTTACTTTATAAATTTCATCAAATCAAAAACTAAATTAAAAGATAAGTGTTTTAATGAAGTTTTGTGCCAGGAAAATCAAAAACAGAGCAGGCAAATAAGTAAAACAGCATGCATACCATCAACATTTACCTATAACACAAGCAATACTATTCCACTTCAATATACTAGCGTACAACCTATTTTAGAATTTAAAAATTTTAAAAAAAAGTTACTCACCAATTCTTTTTGAGAAGCAGAACAGAGCTTCAGATTTTTTGAAAGCTTTTGAAATTTAGTTGTTGAAAACATTTGCATGTAGACTTGATTAAAACTGCAATTCCTTTGGTTTGAAGATGTGCAAATGGTTTTTGAAACCTTTAAAACTGTAGTTGCCCTTTTTGATACTTTGAATACTTTAAAAACTTGTACTTGAATATGAAGTTTTCTTTGAGATTGCAGGTGCATGCAGAATCCACTTTCCAAGTTACAGAAAAATGCAGTTTTGCTTTTTATTTTGAAATGGAAGGCTACAGATTTGATATTGCAGGGATTTGAATTGCTTTGATTTTGAAGAGTTTACTGATCTTGGTTTTGAAGAGTTAGCTTACTCTACTAGTTTCAGATTTTGTTAACTAAGCTTTTGAAAAGGAAAGAAAAATGAAGGAAAGAGATTTTATATAAACTGATATTATTTGTAAATAAAAATAAAAGAAAGACTACATTTCAAATGCCACTTGTCGTTTATTTTAACATTTGTCAACTTAATATGTTAATCTTTTCACATTTGGTTATAAGAGGTTTAAGAAATTAGCATTTTTTTTAAAGTAATTTATATTTTAATTTACATGTTGATATATATGTTAAGCCAAATTAATTTGTTAATTATTATTTAATATGCATATAAATTTTTAAAATAAATAAAACAAATTATGCTTGTAAATAAAGCTTATGCGTATAATAATTAAAAAACTTAAAAATCTATACTTTGGATTTTAAATTTAAAATTAAATTCAAAATCTAATATTTACAAATCAAGTTATGAATACAAATTAAATTTTGAAATAACAATCTCTATTTTTATTCAAAATTTTGTAAAACAATACACCATAATTTTTTTTTAAATATCTCATTATTAAATTGAAATAATTATAAAAGAAATTATTTCTTTATTAATGAATTACTTATTTTATTAAGCTATAAAACTTTTTGTAAATCCATTTTAAGTTTAAAACTCAAGCCAAAATTATTTTAAACATTTAAATATTTTTCTTAACAATTTTAAAATCATATACTTATTTATTAAATAGTTTTGAAAACTCAATATAAATTTAAATCAACATTTCCAAATTATTAATATATATATTAGAATTTTAAATCATGATTCATTTACTAAGTTTAAACCAAGTTTATTTATTTAATAACTTTGAAAAGCTTATATATTAAATAAAAACTAATTTTTTCCAAATTATAAAAATATTAGAATAAGAAAATATGTATTATTTATCAAATTTAAAACAATGCTAATCTATTTTTAATATAAACTATATATTTATATTATAAATAGAAACCAATTTATTATTTTTTAAAGATAAAATAACTAATTATCTAAAGAAGATTATTAAATCTATTTGAATTATTATTAACAAAAATATCAATATCAATTTAATTTTAATACAGATTATTAAATTAATATTGTTAAAAATTCCGGGATGTTACATTACAACCTTAGATACGGTAGCTGACTTCCATTCAAAAGGAAAAGCTAAAAAAAATTAATCATCATGAAATCCAAGGCATTTGAGTAAATCACTTAAAAAACAAACTGAAATTATAGTACAGAAGTAAAAAAAAAATTACTCAATACACATAGTCAATGGAATGAAGAACGAACAAAAAACATAGTAACATCATCATTTGATAAGAACCCACACTTACGAGCTTGACAACTTCCCGTTTGCATAGCACGGGCCACTCACATAATAACCTATTGACTTGTGCAACTATGACAATATGCAGAATGCTTAAGCTTTTATAATAAATTTGAGTCACACAGTTATTACTATTAAAATATAATCTGTTAAATATTAGATTGACATGCATTAACTAATATAGTGTGTATAATTACATAGACAATTAGGAAGGTAATCTTTTAGAAAATTTATATACAAAAAGTATTGTCTTGGACATTTACAATCATTTTACAACCTTGGCATATTACTCAACGATTTGGGTTTATTGAATTGCTAAAGATCAATTCCTATTTGATTTTTTTATTTGTTATTTAAGGGATTTGAATACAAGATTTGTTTATTCAGCAAGAATAGAGCGTGCGGATACTTTCTCACTATATGGAAACACTATTGTTTATGACAAATGTAAAAATATTTTTCCATAATTTTTCCATTATCTCATTGGTTCATTTGACGAATTAGCAGGTAAATTCTTTTTAAATGGTACCATCTGTGCTCACTATTAAGCTATTTCCGATTTGAACATTTGATGTCCCAAATTGATCATTTTCCATATGATATCCATTTTCCAAAATTATCATATTTCCTAACAATAGAGTAAAATATTGATGCACCATTCACTGCATGGTAGTCTTCTCAGAATACTATAAATAAGTTGTCATAGACTTTGCGTAATGTATAACTATAACACCTTTCGTTGGAATAGGAATAATAAGTCCCACATCGCAGAAATGCCTGTGAAGTGGGTGCTTATATATATTAAAGCCTTCTTCTTAGAATTGGAAAGAGGTTATTTAAGGAACAAAACCCCAAATCTTGACTTTGCCCGTTAGATGGAGGTAAAGACCACCTGGATGATGGCCTTACCAGTCGGTTGCATAATTAATAAGTTAAATAAGTATTTTCGATCCAACCATATATGCATATATAAATGCTAGAAAGGGTTATAATGATACTTTATTGTATTAGGAATTTTTCTTATGGAGAAGTTTTAGTTTCAAGATCTGTTTTGTCATAGCAAATGCTTGTGTACAAACTATGTTCAGATTAATTAAGATATTAATCTTCTTTTCAGTTCAATTCAAAAAAGGAACATGGTAGGCAAATGTTTCGCAAAAGAATTGCCTAGAAGAAAAGGAAGATCAGTCTTTGAAGTGTCATGTTTGTTTTTTATAACAATCTTTATAACTCTTTTTCCAGTTTCTGCAACGAAAATTGGTAGCTAGGAAATAGTCTGTTGTCTGTATTTTTCTTCATTTGGTCAATGATGTAAATTTGGATCACTCTCTATTTGCATGACTACCGCATCGCCTGATGTATTCAACAATCATTGATTATAAACTTTTATCATAATGTCATTTTTGTTATTTTTAAACTGTAGCATTATTTCTCAAAATCAGTGTTTTCCTTTTGTTAATTAGATGAATATTAAACATAGTTACTTATTTATCCTCTTACATGTACTGCTAAAATAAGGGTTGTACTATACTAACACTGGTTACTCATGCAAATGATTATTCGGCATTTACTCATATAAATGAATATTTACTGTGTGATAAGCATATAATGAAACCACTCTTACATGGAAGACATAAACCGCCGAATGATTTATTTGCCTACTCTATCCAATGCCATCTCATTACTTTTATAAACATTTTCTTCATTCAAAACCAAACATATGACTAAAGTTTTAAACTACTAAACTAAGAAAAATTTAATACCTCATAGTGCAGCATTTCTGGTAAGTGGGTGGGGCGGTCGCATGGTAAGGATGTAGACATTCTATGCTTTTTGACCTGACAGTCTTTCAATTACGATTTTGTTTTGTTTTGTTTTGGCGTTAAATCAACATATTTGTTGTATTGATATAAATATCTTAGTTACTCGATGATTTTTTTCTTCTTCTAAAGACCGTGATTTATTCATGATTTTAGCATTTTAGGTCTGTCTTTTGTGATAGGGTTCATCAAAATTGTAGCATATATATTACTACGAGCAATCAAGTTTAGAAAATGACTGAACAAATAAACTTTCAGCATTTCTTTCCATTTTACGCGTTGCTTATCGTTGTCGAGCATTACGGCAGGCGCTTTGCGCATGAGTTGTTCTACAATTTTATACGTTTTAAAACACTCAAAAAAATAATTTTCAGAAATAATTAGTCATATTTTCCGATGAATGCATAATTTGTTTGAATTTTTATTTTTAAGTTTCAGTATCTCATTTTTTTTGGTGGTTTGAATTTATATTTCTGTTGTTAGTTAATAAAAGAAGAATTTGTAAAGGAATTTCATTTGTTATATCCTTTTTTAAAGTGACTCTAAGATAGGTTATATTTGAGCGTTCTGAATTTGTAAAAAACTATTTATCATGTCCTATTTTCAGGTGATATCAATGTTTGTTAATATTTGTAAAGGTATGTGTTGAATTTACAAAGTGGGTCTATTTGTTCGATCCTATTTTTAGGGGATTTGGTAACATATATAAACAAGCGTTAAATTATATATGAGCAAAGGTTATTTTCGAAATTTGTTGTCGGACCAAAAGTTTGCGCTTTCAAGCCAACTATTAATAAAAATGAATTAAATAGGTTAACTTTATGTGGCGTAAGAACTGCTTCAGTTGTAGTGCCAAAAGATTAGTGTTGATCAGGAAATAATTGGTTTGAAGGGACAAATGAGTAGAAATATTTGCTTAAAATAGCATGGACTGTGTGTTGAGTGTCTCGCATTGTATGTAGGTAATTTATGCATATTGACAAGAAGCATAGTTCCACATCGTGAAAAATAATGAAGGTAGAGTGGTATATTTGTGAATTTGGTCGCATATTCACAAAAAGTAATGCAAGTGATTTATCAGGTTCAAATAAGCTTTTGGGTCATTTGTTATTTACTCAATATTAATGATTGAAGAGTGGTATAGTCAAATTTTATTGTAAGAAGTGGAAAAATATTAACATAGTCATGCTATCTTTCAAATTTGAAATTTAAAAAAGGCACGGTGAAAGCCTTATGCATTGAATTCTCCCTATTACTAGAAGAAGAGATAGAAGAGTTGAAGCCAAATAAATAAAAAAATGAATAATAAAACTTTAATATTACAAAAAAAATTGGTCCATGGCTGTTCTTCAGTTGTTTTAGTCTTCTCAAATGCTGCTTTAGGTTCAGTTTAAGCAGACAATGATACTGTCAAATTTACTTTTATGGGCTATAAATGCATGCACATTGTGGTTTGCAGGCCCGCTTGAGCGTGCATATACACTCGTATATATAATAATAATAAAATTAATATATATGTATATGTATTATTTTTCTATTGCTCTCAGCCATGTGATGAAAGGACATTTTTATTGTTATATTTTGGAGTTTAATGATTTTTAAATAAATATTTATAAATAAATTAATAACCATACAAATTTAATATATAAAATTATTTAATAATAATTTCGAAATCATAATGTACATTTTATATTATGTAAAATACTTTTAAAATTTTTATATTATTCACAGACATATTTTTAATATTATTTACTACTCAATGATTTTTTAAATAATTATTTATAAAAAAGTAATGATCTTATAGATTTAATAAATAAAAATAATTTTCTAAATCATAATATTCATTTTATATTGTATAAGATATTTTCGGAGTTTTATACTATTTATAAACATAATTACACGTATTTTATTTATGTAACTAAATTTAAATCAATTAAAAAATTATATATATATATATATAATGAGTAATTTTTTTCCTGCCAAACTTTTTTATATATAAACAAAAATTTATAAATATAAAATATATAAGCATATTATATGATTTAGTATTTTGTATTTGAATTAATTGATAAATCATGTAATAATATTATTTTGATCAAAAAAATAATTTTTTTAACCATAAAGCTGTGAGCATGTTGTAAATATAATTATAAAATATTTTTTAGATTATTTTATGCATATAATATATAACCATCAATATGTGAAATTTTATCGATATACCGATTCGTGAGAAAAATCTAACTAGCTAATGTATGACGGAATGATCAATTAAATAAATAAGTATGTAAATTGACCAGATGTGTACCGTTCACTGAGACGTAGAGCTCGCACTTTGAAACATTGAATAAACACCTTGAATCGTATTTTAATCCTGATATTGCGACTTTTCGAATTACCTTACCACGTCAATCAAATCGAATTTATTTAATATAATTTCATAATTGGATTTTTGAGGTTATTAGTGGGTGTAGCTAGCTCGTGCTTGCTACCATGAGAAAGTCCAAAAAGTCTTCTCTAAAGTGATGGTTGAGATGAATATATAAGAGAGAGACAAGGGAGTGAAATTAGGATCCAGATCCAGATCCAATTATTCCTCTTACCCTTTCTTTTCTATCTTTTATTTAAAAACCCTCCAATAAAGCCATTAAATGGCCATTCAAGGCTGGCTATGTGTAACAACTCATCCTTCGTGATACCCAAAAATTAGTGTTTTACATCGTCGCTTGACTTTAGAATACCACAAAAGACAGGTTGTTGGGGTAAAATTAGAACTAAAAACTAAACCAAAACATTGATAGGATCTCACAATGGAATGATAACATTTAGCATACTGAATATACATGAATAGATCAAGATGATAATATATAAGAGATCGTACTAGCGGAAGCGACTAATAAATAAATATCAAAGCAGAAAGTCAGAATATAATAACTCCCAATAAGACGGAGTCTAAATAAATATCTGATACAACATGTCTCGCATACAAATAATATATTTGTCGTGTACAACTAAAATATCAAGTGTGTTTACATATATATATATATATATATATATATATATATATATATATATTGATGCCACATCTCCAAAATGCTCCAGCTGCTCATCCTGATAGTCTATCCCTAAAAGCAACTCACTCTCAAACTACTCAATCGAGCATCCGAGAGTTGTCATGATATAAACAGACAAAGACAAAAATACGGGTCAAACTTAAAGCCTGGTGTGAGGTGAACTATCTCAAAATACCATATCTCAAAACTATACACAAGTAAATAGAAAACTACTAAGGCCCAGCCGGTCCTCTCTACTGACGTAGCTTAGGGGTAATCCAGACTGTCCATAAACAAGTAAAGTAAACCTATCTAAAAATGATAGGAAATCATACCATAACTTGTTCTTCTCCTGTCATTGACGAGTCCGCACAACTAATATAATGTGTCTACAAAATAAAACTGTACTGTGATAAAGGAAATCCAAATATACAAGTATAGAGGTAATAAAAGTATCATAATATATGTCTACACTATGTCGCACATAATGATAATATTAATCGACTAGTATAGTACAAACAAAACATAACAATGTGTCAGATAGAGAATATCTGTTATCATCCCATACTGAAAGAAATATATAAATGGAGCAACTACACCTTGTGTGGTCTTGGATCTATATACAATCCTACTTGAGAGTCCGTAAACGGAACCGAGCATCCGCATGCGACCTTTTGTCTATGGGGTTCCCCACACAGACCTAGACCGCTCCCCTGGCAATAACCCTTACCACTGTAGTGCTCCCTAGCGTCTATATGTACACTACTGCTACTGGGTATAAGTACCCCTTAAGCATTGCTTTAGAACCCCCCCCCCCCCCCTCCCCCGAAGGCTTAGTCTGAAACCATAAAACAAAGTCTAAATGGATGCGTAACACTGGAATTGCACTACGACCCAAATCTAATCGCCTACCCCATGATTACCTCGTTGTGTACTTGCTTTGACCCTAACGGATCACTCAAGCACAATGACATGTAACACCCTTAATTTTAGTTTAACATTATTCAGAAGATTTAATTGGATAGATTAAATAGAATAATATAGTGTGATAATGGGGATAAGATTTGATAATTAAATTAGGTCATGTTTTATTGAATCAATTAATAAGATTTTTTTAAACTTAGAAAAGAAAAGAATTAATAATAAGGGGAAAAAGGATAGAGTTTTATTTCTTCCCTTAAGCCATCCCTCTCTTATACATTCTCTTTTTACGTTCACAAAACAATCAAAAGAAAACAGAGAGGTCGCCATAATCAAGGAAGAAAGAAGAGGAAACAAAATGGTTTCGTAACACCCCACTTTTATGTCCATATTATCCAAGAATATTATAAGCAATATTGTCGAGTAATACAGAGAATAAGGCTGGATATGAGCGACCATCCGTGTCTATTTCCTTGGGATAACACTATCATGTCACCTTTTACCTCATAACTCTGCATAAATAGATGCGAGTAGTCTCGACACAAAGCAATAAACATGTTGGCTCAATTATGGTAGAACAATATATCACACAATATACAGCACAGAATCACATGTCGCAATGGAAATATAACCAAATATCTCTCTATAGTGTAAGTCTACAAAAAGAGAAATACTAGACTCACCTATACAAACATATACATATATAAACTATTACAGGCCTAAAAAGTACATGACTACATGAGTCTACATCATAACCAAACATACAACAAGTATATAGGCTAGACTCGAATGATACATCAAACTATAAGTAACATCATATATAACTTCTTAAGCCTGCCCACATCCAAGGTCATTGAGTCCACGTACCTATCAAGTCTTGGTATGACCTGAGTATTATAAAAATAATAAATAGGTTAGACTATCTCTAATTATCAAAAAGGTGAGATCACATAATGATTATGCATAAACATCACAGACATAAAAATCCCTATAGTGTATTACACTAAACATCATAAGGCATCACTGTGAAATCATCCACTAACAAACTTGCATAATACATAAGGCATAGTAATAATTATATAATATGCCACATGCAAATAAAAGACAAAAATACCAAATCATCATGACATCAAGTCTTCTCATGCCCATCAATGATAATCATCCCAAATATGGTGATAAAGTAATCAATTCCGAAATCACAAGAACAAAATAGACTATGTAAAAGTGAATCAAACTTCAGAAAATACAAGACTGCTTGAAAGCGAGTCCAAACCAAGAGACTAGCATAAAAGAAAATCACAAATCATAAAATTATAAAGACAATCACTTCACAAGTCAAAACAAAAGCAAGCACTTCGCAAGCTACAATGATAGACATGCATTTTGCAAGTCAACACAAAAGATGAGTAGTTTGCAAGTCACAAGAATAGACACGCACTTCATGATCCAATACAAAAGATGAGCACTTCGTATGTTAATACAAAAGCAAGAACTTTGCAAGCTACAATAAAAGACATCGAGATTCAACATAAGAGACGAGCGCTTTGCTAGTCAAAACTAAAGGCAAGCACTTCACAAGCCAACACAAGAGTCGAGCACTTTGCACGCCAAAGTGATCATTTTTAATCATTAATTGTAATATACTCTCAATTGGTAATTAAATGAGCATCGCCCAATATCCTATAACCACTTTGGATACTTTAATATTTACTAAAAGATTATAAATCTCCCTCCACAAAAGAGACGAGCACTCTGCATGTCAAAGTGATCATTTCTAATTGATAAGTGTGATATACTCTCAATTAATAATTAAATGAGTATTACCCAATATCCTATAACCACTTTGCGATACTTAAATATTTACTAAAAGATTGTAAATATCACTTGACTAAAATATTCAATCGAATGAGTCCAAAAATTAACTAATAATGTAATACATATGTTCCATGCCACTTGTATTGCTAAATCATTTAATTTGATTTCTCATTGAAATGAAAGTAAAAATAGCAAGAAGCAATAGTTCAAAAGTTGCACTAGAAAATTAAAAAAATGGCATATATATCCAAAGACAAAGTCTAATAAAATGTCAAAAAGAGTTTATGGTTTTGAAAGCAAATAATTTTATTTTTACCACATTTGAAATGATTTCAAAAATACTATATGTGTGTGTAGTTTCAAGCTTCTCCCTTTTTAAATCCATAAACTTGTTTATTGCTCATCTACATATATTGTTAACACTTGAAAACTATAGACTTGAACTGATATCAAATTATGAACATATACATAGTTATATAAAGCTCCATGGATGGTGTTTTTCCTTATAAAAGTAATTTGGAATCGATATCTCTATTTATAATATACTTAAGGACTTTCTTTTTATAAAATCTTTTATTGCTAAATACACACACATTTTACAAAGTTAGTATGAAAATTATATTTCTTTTCATAAATCATTTCCTAAAATATTCAACATTTAGAATTTTTTATATAGAATATGAATATAAATATTTCCATTGAGTGAGTATTCTATGGTCTCAAAAGCAAATAACAAGGAAATCCATAATATGAAAGTAGGCAGTAGAACTTGATAGAACAAGGCTCAATAGCAACAATTATTCAATACAAAAACAAGCAGAAAGAGGCAACACGTAACGCAGCAAGTAAATGCCAAAACGAATAACACATGCAAGGGGAGCAACAGCCTGGAACTCATACCCAGGCTCATTGACCGTTAATTGATCGTTAAGCATTGGTCTACCAATGTTGTTGTTCTCACTTGCTTTGCCTTTCGACGACCAGAGTTTGTAATTCTAAACAAATATTTTCTATGTATGCACTTTATAAACCAATATATAGTAATATTATTATAAAAGAGATGGGATTTAGAGTTACGGTAAAAATGACATTGACAGTAAACTAGTTTTGGGCATAGAACAAGCTACAAGTCTGCTGCCATAGAAATAACGAAATCATAATTTCAATTCCTCAATATTTATAAAATAATCAAATATGTCCAACTAGAAATTTAGAGATACATTTTGTGAGGAGTAACTCACCTCTTCTCTTTGCAATTAAGCAGCTATAACTTCTAGAACATCTTAAAATTTACAATCAGCAAACCCTTACACAATCAACCAAAACCTAATTTAATTTACTATAAACTGAAAGTTAAGCCGCAACCAAGATGCATTCAAGTTGGAGATAATTTCCTGAATAAATTAGCTTCCAAAAAGATGATTTAATTTGCAAGAGAGTTGAAAAAGATTGGAATTTGGCTTCTACGTTAAAAGAGGGAAATATAGTCTTTCTATTTCTTAGTTTCTGTTTACCATAAGAATAAAGAGAACATGCAGACTTCTCTTCTTAGTAATTTAGTTAGTTGGACTTTAGGATTTAATTCCACAATCCAACAAGGACTTAAAATCCATTCTTTTTAGTTAATTAACTAGTGGGCTTCAAAATACTCAAATGCTTAAAACCATAGCCCAAAATTCAAACAAGAGAATTTCTTAAGTATTTATTAAAAATGAACATTATTCTAAAAGAAGTCTATTAGCCTAAAATTTTGTTTTATCTAAAATAAAAGTTCAAACCAATTAAATATTCTTATCCAAACTCTTGTTTTAATTATCTTCAAACTAAACTCTCAAATTCTAATTTCTTCAATTTCAATATTTAAGAAATCAAATTTAACATTTAAATCTCTAATTTACATCATTACATATTTTATTTAAGCAACTCAAAAATCAGGGTTGTTACAAGATTTAAGGGAAAAAGCTTTAGGGAAATCAATCTTCATCAAATCTCAATCTTCTATCCAATCTATCATGAGTAAAAGCTAACCATCTCTATTGATTGTGCTTGAATTTGACTATGGTTAATTTCTGAATTGATTATGATGATATTACTATGTTTTTCATGTTTGATCATTGTTTGAATAGAATAATGATTTAAGGAAATTTATGGAATTATTATGATAGGTTTTAAAAGTAAAACCTAAATTTTTGATTTTCAATTGATTTACTTGAAATTTCTCGTCACCTTAGTTTTAAGAATCCATGATTTTGACATAAAGATTTTGAAGTATTAATGTCACAAAGACATAATTTCGATATCGAAGTATTTAAAGTATTGATGCCATAAGAAATTGATTTTGACTTGAGTAATTAATGTCGTAGCTTGTCGGCTTCGAGACAACCAGGTTATGCGACTTTGATGGCGTGACTCTTTTATTTCGAAACCAATGCTTTATAGTCCGAGAAGCCTTGTTTTTTGCAAACTAAAAGTATGTTTTAAAAGCGAGATTGCCTATGTTTCAAGAAAGTTGATAACCTTATGATTTCAACAGCTTAGCCTTATAATTTATGAAATCAGAATTTTGTTTTCTAATCTCAGAAAGAGGTTCGATATCGTTTTTAACAGCATAGATGCCATAAGCTTTCTATTTTGAATTGTTATATTGATGGCTTGACAAGCCATATGTTTTATGAGTTCGACAAATTCATTCAGGATACCGATATATATGTCATAAGTTTAAAGGTTCGTCCACCTAATTGGGGATACCAATAGACATAGATTGGACACTTGGGCGAATAATGTTATACTCTAATTATAAAGTGATATTTGATGGGTTCATAGTCATCCAAAGAAAATTATGGCATGTGAAATGGATAGTCCATATAATAAGATCGATAATCTATATGGTTCTTGATGGGTTTATAGTAATCATAGGAAAGTTATAATCTATGTGATGGATAGTCCACATAATTTTAAAATAAATGATATGTATGATGGATAATCCACATAATTTTTGATAGATAAGTCATGTATAATGCATAGTCCATATGGCCTAGGGTAGATAATCCATATAATGTTTATATGTGAGATGGTTAGTCCACGTGATGGATATTCGGATTAAATTTAGATGGACAGTCATTTAAATTTAGATGGATAGTCAATAAAATTGGGATAAGTAATCCATTATATGTTGGGGTAAGGTAGTGTATAGCATAATGAAGACAGATTAGTCAGACTTACCTATGTTGCTTACCTACAAATGATTCTTTTTCCAATGTTCTAACCATTGTGGTTGCAAGTGCATGAATTTTGATTGACATAATTGGTTAAGATACTAGTGAGGGGAAAACCCGTTCCACTCTATGGCGTGGTCTGATTGGATATCTATTTTTGTACGAGATGATAGGTTATTATTCACATGGAACTTTTATCCAACTTAAAGTTTTTGTTTTCCCCCTTAAACTCTTGGGTGCTCACTTGAGTAGGTAGGGAGTAGGGTTTTAAGGTTTTCCATGTTAGACGAATAAGCTTCCAGAAATGTTCATGAAGCAAGCTAGCTATCAGTAGGAGCTTTTAGATGTTTTCTATTATGTTGATTATGTCTAAATGGATGTAATGACATAAGCTATAACAATCAAGTATTGGACTTTGATTTACCAAAGGGGAATTTTCATATGCTGCTCTTGGTTTGTTTTGTTATAATTATATTATCTATTAACTGGGATCGAATGAGATTATGTAATGAATATGAAATTTTATTTACAAAATGAATTGTGAAAGTTTATTATTGAAATTTGTTTGAACATTTTCATGTTCATATGCTTCTGATATTATTGATATGATTAACATAGCCGTATTTTGTCATCAGAAACTAACACTATGGATGAATGCATAATCTATAGTGCTTAGTTTCGAGCCTCAAAATGGGGGATGTTATACTTTGGTATCAGAGCATTGGTTTATGTAAAAAAATTAAAAGATTTGAAGTTTTTGAAAATATAACACAATTGAATCAAAGAATAAGATTGGGGTATAGGATAACGATATAGTAATGTACTTGAATTTTCTATATATAGTATGTATTCTCCCCTCTCTTAGACCATTCTTCAGTATTTTATTAAGGCTCGTATTGTAACAATCCGATTTTTTCGACGCCCGAAAATTGACATCAATACGTCCACTGTATCAAATGCCGAGAAATCGAATGCCGGAATAACCGAACCATTAGGGTTAACGAAGAAGGAGGTAGAAGAAGAAATATAAAACAATACCAGAATCTCACAAATGCAGCGGAACAATATATAATAGATAAATGACTAAATTTTAAAACAAAAGAATTATATCTATTTATACATTACATCATCATAGTACAACAAAATTCATAACACACAACTGACAGTTATCATAACATGTCCTCACAAAACTGACTATGCAGCTAATCAAACACAGCAGAAAATTCATCAAATACGTGTGATACGTCTTGCCATCCAGCTCGTCTCCTAAGCTCCACAGCATCCTTTCCTGTATCTATAATACTCCGTCTGACTCGAGCATTATAGCGAAATAACACCCGAGTCAGTCTGGAAAACCAAAGTGAGAAAACACACCCAATTGGATTATTAAAGTTTTCAAAAATCCTTTGAAATCAAAGGTATCTTGTAAGACCGCGCCATAAATAAACTTGCTGGGTTTTTACCTTACGATAACCAAAACATTTTTATCAAATCCGTCTGATATTATAATAGTGTCTATAGAAAGTAAAATAGAAGCTAGCTGAAATGCTTGCATCTCACGTTTCAGCATTGGGCACAATCAAAACTATACAGGCGCTTATTGGAGATTGGTTCCCATACAATGGCAGGGCTACTGGGGTACCGTCCGTCACAGTACGTGGTTTAGATCACCGTACCGAGGATCCACCTTTGATCCCATGCTACACAAGACCGGACTACCCCTTACTGGATATCCCGAGTAAGATCACCCCGTGGTTGGGATCAGCAACCGCCCACACAACCGAATAAAAAGGGACCTCTAGACAGGGATGACCTTACCCTAATTGGTTGCTAGCCACTTAGCCTTGCTTCATCTCCCATGTTTTATCCATTCCCGGTTAATGAGGCTCGAGGCTATGCGTTACCTTTTTAGCACATGTTTACTTAGAATGCTCATCGTCCTCCTGACGATGTTCTGAAATCATTTATCCATATAAGTCCGTTTCGGGTCCGAACGGAACCGAAGGCACTACTCCTACTACATCCATTTTGGAATCACCCTCAGGATTAGTAGCGATTAGCCCTTGCACTTTATTGCTCCATCTTCGACTCCAAGCTCTTGTCTTCCTCACAAAAACGTTCAAACTGGATCGAGTGGTTTTCGAAAAATTAATTCTGATCTCGGTCTTTTCGAAACGATCAGCGCATTGGCCAATATTGATAGTCGGTAATTTAACTATCAAATAACATTAACCAACAACCATTAGATTAAATATTTTTCCAAATTATTTGTTAATCCTAAAATATCTTCGCAAGAAATATTTCCACTCTTCAACCCCTTAAAAAATAGTTTCCATATCACTTTTCTCTCTCGGAAGAAAATTCCCACCCAATAGTTTTATTTCCACTGAAAATCGGCAAGCCTTAATATTTTAGATTTTTAAAATAATTTAAATCACCTTATCCAAAAATATATATACTATACAATATTTTAAAATAAAAACTATTTAAAACACTTGAAATAAAAACTATTTTAAACGCTTTATTAAAAATATATACTTATTTCTCATGTAAAACGCAAGCCAAACAATTTGAAAAAAGTTATGAAATTCCATACCAAATTCCAAATAGAAACTTTTGCCAAACTTCCTTTAAATAAAGCTACTTTATAAAATATAAGTATTAATAATTATCTTTTTAAACCATAACACCAATTACCCTTTTAAAATAATTACTACTATAACTAGTTTAATAAAATATTTACTTTTAAAATTTTAAACAACTTAAATAATAATTTCTCAAAAACATTCTTTTAAAACAACTTTTAACTTATACTTAAAAATCTGCTTGAAAATGTACTTGGCTTTTTGGCGAAATACACTTTTCTTTCACGCCTTTAAAATAAACCACTATTTATTTTTAAAACCAATTACCCATTCCTTTATAAATTCCCTCCACGAATTTATATTTCCAAATATCCATCTTATTTCACTTTATAACCCAGTTTACAAATCTCATAGTCTTATCTTCCTTTTAAAATCCCAGTTTCAAACGCTTAATCAATTTCTAAATTGATTTCTGAAATTTACTCCATTTTGAAATAAATTCCTTTACTTACTCAATTTCACTTCCAAACCCATTAATTTCAGATTTAACTTCTTTATTATGATTTAGAGTCTTTTTTAAACTGAAAATACCAATTTCATATTTATTTCAAAATTTTCTTTTGTTTCTTTCTAAACCGTTTAAATCCTAAATTTAAAAATAAATCTTTTATTCTTTTAATTAATATCACTTAAGTTTAAAAATCCATTTATTCCTATTTATTCAAAAATCTCCTTTCCCATACTTGGAATTTATTTATTAGAATTTAAAAATCAACTTTTATCTTTTTCCAATTCATTCTTTAATTTATCCAAATTCTTTATAATTATTTTACTTAAAATTCCCTATTTTAATTTCTTTAAAAAAAATTCAATCTTTATTTTTGACAACTCAGTATACCCAAATATATTCAATCAAACCATAGCATTCAATATTTCAATCACCAATATAATATATTTTAGATTATCAAATAAATCATATCATAAAATATTAAAACAATCTAAATATTTTGAGGAATCCAATTGGATCCCTCCAACATGTTTCCCTGCATCTACAGAAGTTAGCACAATATAAAATACCAATTCCACTTCGAGGTGGGATATCGCGGTATATGGGGTCATCCATTATTATGCGGGACGCATAGGGTATCATCCGCTATATAGTGCGGGAAATCAAATCACTCCAATATATATACTACTATATATAATATCACATCCAGATAGATAATAAATTATCAACTCAAGCAAGTCATCCAATAATTTAAATTTAAACTATTTAAATTTAAATAATTATTCAAATGAGTGAGACTAACTCACCTTTCAATTTATTGTTGCAATCCACGCCAAATCGGCTTGTTTTCTTCACGATCTTTAACCTTGTATAAACAATTCATGACTTATTACTATTTGCATTAATTAATCAATTAATCATCATTTACTCATTTAATTTAACTTAAAATTTGATTTAAACTAATTTTCTTTTAATAAATTATTTTTAGTAACTGTAATAATTAAATAAGCTTACCAAACAAATTAATCTCCATGTTGATTTAAAATATGAATATTATTTTATTTTTTGAGCCCACACATATACTTTTAAAGATAAATGATAAATTTCAAAGATTTAATTTTATAAAATCTCTACAACACATTTTTTTACCATTTTAAAATAGAACATGCATGTGGATTTATATATCTATATTAAATTAAAACAGAATTATTTTATATCATACTGTTAAACTAAAATCTCATCTCCATATATATTTAAGCATGCACGTTTATAAAAAACTTCTTTTCAAAAATGGATATTTCTTTTACTGTAAATAATCTTTCTGCTATATTATCCAAACATAAATAAATTTTAATTAAATTTTAATTAAATTTAAATGAGAAATAAATAAAAAACAAATACCTCTGCCTAAGCCGTATCGTGACACCATCACGAAACCCTACTCACCGACCCCTCTGCCTCATGCTGCGCCTCACCGATTTGTCGTCGAATCTCGCCCCTCCTCCAGTGTTGTGATTCGTCACATCGAACCCCACTCCATCGAACGAGTATGACACTATCGCCACTCCAACCTTCATGAAATCGCCATGCTCGTGCTTACGTTGCCTCCTTCCATTGCTCGACGTGCATGAACCCAATGTTGAGCCCTCCCTCCCTTGCATGATTCCTGGTCTGCCATTTCCTTTCTCTCTCTTTTATTAATTGAATTTGATTTCGATTTAATTTAAGGGAGATAGGATGAGGTTTGGGAAGAAAACAACGGCGGCCTACCATTTTTTTTATCGAACTATTTTTTTTTTTTGCAACGTGCTTTAAATTATATTGCAAGAATGACAAATGGAGGAAACGTTGTTTCTTTTTTGTACAGGTGTTGGAGTGATATAACTTATAAAAAGAAACTGATGTGAATAAACTTTTGACTAGTCAACATATATATATATATATATATATATATATATATATATATTATTTAAATTCAAATTCAAATTCAAATCATCTTGATTAATGCAACTCAAAATATTGATCTCTAATCGAGGTATGCTGCCAGGCGTTTATAATATCAAACCCCTATTCTGAACACAATGGAAAAGGTTCCGAGTCTTAATTCGATCATATGAAAAAGATAGCATTTTGGACTCAGTTATTATATTAAATTTCGATATAGATATTAGCGTGTTTATCTATCATACGATCACACTCCAAATGCTACAAAAACTGAAATCTAATAATAATACACTATTACGGATCTAATGGAACTGGTTTTGTCAAATTCCGAGAATGTGCCTCGAAAGCCAATTTTTAAATATCAATTTAAACTATATAATTCGAAAAATTAATAAAACACTTCCAAGTTCCCGTTTAACACTTCTACTATCTACAGTACTACCAATATAAATTTTACAAGCCTTTAAATTAGTTTTAACAAGCTTAAAATTTTAGATTCAACTATTTACCCAATTTCCAATTATTAAATTCAATAATTTAATTGCCAATTAAATAGTGATATTTAAAATTCAAGTTAAATTAACCTTCTAATATTTAAAATCAATTTAATATTTCAATTTCAAATATACAGAAATTTTCGGGTCGTCACACGATGCAGATTACGAGAAAGCAAGATATGTAAGCAGGATACGGAAGAGTGAATCTAGGTGGAGAAAGCACCACAACTAATGGAAACATTTAACCCAATAATAGAAGGAACAAGGGTCGACCAACAAATGCTAGTGAGTGCTAGAACCCTACTAGTAGATATGGGGGCTATATATCAGTTCTTTGTCAATATGATGCAAGTTGGAGCTGATGTTGGTTTGGCTGGAGGGAATGCTGCTAATGTGGGAGGAGCTAATCATGTGGTACCAATTGGCAATAACTATGCCAAGCTGAACCTTAATTATACTAGTCTTGGAGGAAAGCCGTTTCTAGGAACAGAGGATGCTATTGAAGTTGAAAATTGGCTGTTGCACTAGGAGAGAATCTTTGTTGAACTAGGATTGAACAATGAGAAGAAGAGAAGGTTGGCATCATGGTAGTTGTGAGAACTGCTTTACACTAGTGGAACAGGGTGACTGTAGGTGTACCAAAAGAGGAATTAATTTGGGCTAAATTTCACAGGAGATTTGAGGAGAGGTTTTTATCTGAAGTAGCCAAGTCAGCTCTGCTCAAGAAATTCATTAATTTGGTGCAAGGAGAGATGTCTATATTGGAGTGTGCTAGCAAGTTTTATGTGTTGTCCCTGGATGGATACGCCACCATCAATACTATGATTAAAAGGAATGAGAAGTTCATACAGAGTTTGAAAATGGAGATTGCTAAGGAGACAATGCCATATCTTAGAGATCCGAGTGATGTAGTCGTGGAGATCGCTATAAGGAATGAGGAGATACCTTCGGCTTTTAGGAAGGATTAGCATGTGGGAACACAGAGTTCTTAGAGTAAGAAGAGAAATCTCTTCAAGGGGAAGGGAGCTCAGAAGGCTGGAGGTGCCAAGAAAGGGAAAACTGATATCGTTTGTTACAAGTGTGATAAGAAGGGGCATTATGCAAATGAGTGTCGATCTGGTGATGATATGATAGTTGTGGGGAAGAAGAATGTGAGTGCTATAACTGCAACCTGGTGGGGCATTATAAGAATAAATGTCCAAAAGCAGCCAAGGAGGAAAAAGGAAAGGTCTTTGCTTTGGAGCCATCATCTTTTAGGCCAATAGTAGAGGAGAAGGGAAAGGTTGTAGTAGGAGGTATGCTTTTGATATATGGCACACATGTTAGTGTATTATTTGATACTGGTGCATCACATTCTTTTATCTCTTAGTGTTTGGTAGATAAGTTAGATTTAGAACCATCATACCTTATTACTTCCTTAAGGATCGCAAATCCAATAGGAGGGTATGCAACTATTAGGATGAGATGTAACCATCAAAATTTTGAGTTGGTAGGTCATACTTTTGCCTGCAGCTTGTTTATGTTTGATTTTGTGGGATTTAGGAATATTTTGAGTATGGATTGGTTGAGCAAATATGATGCTAGGATATTTTACGAGGATAGGAAAATATCATAAGACACCACAAGCTGTGATCGAATTATCTACTAGTTAAGAATTTTAGTTTAGATATTTGTGCTTTATTGGATGCAATAGAGGTGGAAGAGAAGTTGAGTCGGGTTTTAATTGTAAGCGAATTTGCATATGTTTTAGAGCCAGTGATAGGACTACCATCGAAACGAGCTATTGAGTTTCAAATAGATCTTATATTTGGAGCTGAACCCATAAGTAGACTGCCTAGCAAAATGACACCTACTGAGATGAAAGAGTTAAAAGTGCAGTTGTTGGACTTAGAAGGAAAGAATTTTATTATACCAAACAGTTCGAATTGAGGAGCAGCCGTAGTGTTTGTGAAGAAACCGGACGAGTCATTGAGATTGTGTATTGATTATCGTAAGCTAAATGAGAAGACGATAAAGAATAGACATTATAACAACCCGCAAATCCACACAATTCAAGTGGATAATAAATCATAGATGTATAACCCAAATTGAATGGAAAGATGGATAGTTATGGGAAAAAAAGAAGGACGAAGAAGAGGAGAGAAGAAGAAGAAAAATAAACTAAAAAAATACAGGATCTCACAATCGTAGCGAAACAATACACACACACACACACACACACAATATCTATGATCTTTACAAAAGAGAAACTATTATATATATATATATATATCAGCATACAACAAGAATCATAATTATCAGTCTGGATAGTTATAACAACCTGACCTCACGATTACTGATGATCTCAATAACAAACAGCGGAAAATAAATGTATACGTGAATACAACTTGAAGACTCCAACTCGTATCCTGAGCTCTAATGTATCCAAAGTAATCTTTAAATATGCTTGGTCCGACCAGAGCATTATAATAAAATAACTCTCGAGTTAGTCTGGAAAACCAGTGTGAGAAAACACACCCAACTGGATTTTATAGTTCTAGAAAACCATTGAAAATCAAAAATATCTCATAAAACCACGCCGCATATAAATATGGACAGGTTCTTACCTTACAATAATGAAAACATTTCATATGAAATTCTCTAATATTATAGTAGTGTCTAAAATATAAATACTTATTGATAATAGCCAAAATGGTTACATGAATTAAATTCCAACATACTAAGTTCTACAATCAAAACCATAAAGGCATGTATTGGAGATTTGATTCCATACTATGACAAGGTAAGGAACTACCTTCCGAAGGTAGATCTTTAGATAAAATGCACCGGGATCTGACAAGAACATCTTGTACCCCTACCACATAGGACTGGCCTACCACTTGACTAGTAGTACCGAATATGATCACCCCGCTCGTTAATAGGAACCGAAGCATACATGAGTAAATCATAATCGATCTATATTTAGAATGTCCATACCCTGATGGAAGCGACCCACTTGGCCTTGCTGCATGCCCAATTTTTTTCATTTCCCGATTGATGAGGCTCGAGGCAACGTTTTACTTTTATATAGCACTTCTCATTTGAAATGCTAACACAGCCCTACATCAAAAATACAATGCCAACATTCATCCATACAAGTTCGTTCTGGGACTAAAAACAACACTTGAGAGCTCCGTTTTCAATTTCATCATCTTCAAGATGTCTTCACTTCGAAACATTTAGGTTGGATCGAAGTGGTTTTTGCATTACATATCTGATCTTGGTTTCTTCTAAAACAACTTTTCGATGATTCTTGGTAAACTCAACCCCGATTCTTTAGGAAATAAACAGTCAAAAATAAGATCAGAAATCACCTCCTAACTGTTAGTGGACGGATTTTCCTATCGTTTGTCCTTGGAGAACGAACCGAGATTTATACACACAATACAACATCATCAGAGATGACTGTGCCATATAACTCGTGTGTTTCTCTTAGATATTTTCAAAGTTACGTTTTGGGTCCAAATTCGATGGTCGGTTATTTAACTATCAAGTAACAAACATTCAATAAGGGATTTAATTCCATAGGGAAAACATAAAAAGGTTAAGCATAAAAGTAACCACTAACCTTTTTTAATTCAATTTTCATAAATTTAATTCACTTTGTAAATACTTGAATCAAAATCATTTTTTTACATATACACACACACACACACACACACACACACACATACATATATCCATAAATCCCTATTTCTCAATACTTAGAAGAAAAAAATCCATATACTTACCTTAACGGTGTAAGTATATTCACCAACATCGGGTAAGATTTCCCTTTTATACAATTTTAAAATCATTTATAAATTCCATTATACATCCACAAACCATTGATAAAACTCCTTTTATAAATCTATTAAACCCATTTCTAAAATCCTTTTACAAATATCTAAACCATTTATAAAACTCTTTTATCTTTTTAACCAATCTTCCTTTACATTTTTCAAAACATGTTATAAGATTCCTCTTATAAAAGCAACATCTGTTTATAGAACTCCATTTATAAATCTCGAAAACAATTTTAAATAATTCTAATCATTTACTTTTAAACACTATTATATAATAATGAACATTTTTAATGAATAGTAATTAACTTTAAAACATATAATATTAACAATATAATAAACAATAATTAACTTCAAAACATCTGATGGAGAGCAATAATTAATAATTTCAAAACATTCTTAACTGAACGATAATAATTTATCTTCAACATTATTATAAATAGTAATAATTAATTTTCGAATATTTATTGATAAATAATTATGATTAATTTCAAACCAAAATAATAATTTAAATAATTAACTTTTTAAAATATTAAAATATTAATAAACAACTTTAATCAAAATTCAACGGAAGGGCATACTATTATTCACTATTATAGATCCAATGGAACTGGCTTCATTAAAATCCGAGACAATGCCCCAAAAGGTTATTTTCACACGTTAATTAAAACATATATTATAAAACTAGTTTATTCACTTTGTATTCAAATTTAAAAGTTTACCATCTTCGTTTATATCAAAATAAAATTTATATCAAATTTCAAAATCAATCATTCATTTCAAATTCAAGATTCAATTATTTTATATATTCCAAAATATTAATTCAATAATTTAAATACCCAATGAATCATTATATTTTAAATTCAAGTTGTTTAACTTATAAAATCAACATTTCAATATCTAAAATCAATTAAATATTCCAAATTCAAATAAATGAAATTCTAGGTCATTATAGATATCCTTTATTTAATCAGTTGAGTGGAGCTGAAGTGTTTTCCCGATTGGATTTAGCGATAGGGTTCCATTAACTGAGGGTAGTGGAGGATAGTATTCCTTTGATGGCGTTTCGAATGAGGAATGGTTCGTATGAGTGGTTAGTCATGCCATTCGGATTAACTAATGCGCCTGCCTTCTTTATGGACTTGATGAACCGAATTTTTTAAGAACACTTGGACAGGTTTGTGCTAATCTTCATCGATTACATTTTAATATTTTCTGAGGATGAAAGAGATCATGAGATTCATCTCGAGATAGTGCTTATTACTTTGAGGCAACACCAACTAAAAGAAAAGTTTTCTAAGTGTCGTTTTTGGAAGAGAGAAGTGAAGTTTCTCAATCATGTAGTTTTAGAGGAATAGTTGTCGGTGGATCCGGCTATGATTAAAGCTATAAATAATTGGAAGAGACCTGAGATGATGATCGAGACAAAAAGTTTTCTTGGATTAGCTGGCTATTATCAGGGATTCATCAAGGATTTCTCTCGGATTGCAGCACCCCTGACTAAACTAACCAGAATGGGCATAAAGTCTATTTGGTCTAGTAAATGTGAGGAAGTGTTCTAGAAGCTAAACATTTGTTGACCAATGCACCCATGTTAGTTGTGTTGTATGGTAATCATGATTTGGTGGTGTATGTAGCTGCATATGGAACAGGATTAGGCATTATGTTAATGCAAAGATGTAAAGTGACTGCCTACACTTCTCAACAGCTCAAACCACATGAAATTAGATATCTGACTCATGATTTGAAGTTGACAGTAGCGATCCTTTGTGTGGAGACACTGCCTCTTAGGAGAAATATTCGAGTTGTTTATGGATCATAAATCTTTGAGGTATTTATTCTCTCAGAAAGAGTTGAATATGAGACAGCAGAGATGGCTTGAGTTTTTAGCATCTTATGATTTTAATATAGAGTATACAACATGGAAAGGAAATAAAGTTGCTAATGCACTTAGCAGGAAACATTGGAATATGGTTTTATCCATGATAGCAATATGGAAGGATTTAGAATCATTGACTACTTGTGTTGTGCAGTTAAGATCAACGGCTAGTTCCAATCAGGAAACTACCATGTTGTCATGTTTGGAAGTTCGATCAGTGGTGATCGAAAGGGTTTCTTCTAACAAAATAGATGATCCATTGCTAGCAGAAAGGATTAGATGGCTTGAAGGTGGAACTGAGATTGATGATTTAAGGATTTTAGTCTTGACCAGAATAGATGGTTAAGAAAGAAGGGACGATTTTGTGTTCTTGCTTTTGGTGACCAAAGGGAGGAAGTTCTTAGGGAATGCCATCGATCAAAGTTTACTATTCATGTTGGAGGAACTAAGATATATCGGGATATGAAGACGAGTTTCTTCACGGAAGGTATGAAAAGGGATGTAGGCTTATGGGTAAAGCAATGCTTAAATTGCCAGCAAGTGAAAGCCGAGCATCGGAAGCCAAGCGGATTGCTTCAGCCTTTAAATATACCAGTTTGGAAATGGAATTCTATATCCATGGATTTTATTAATGGGTTACCAAGGTCTGATAGGGGAAATGATAGTATTTGGATTATAGTGGATACACTAACCAAGAGTGCACATTTCACTCCCCTTAAGTCGAACAGAATGGCACCTGCATTGGCTAAGTTGTTTATGAAGAATATTGTTGGACTGCATGGGATTCCTAGTAGTATAGTCAATGATAGAGATGCTTTGTTTACTAGTGAATTCTGGAAGAGTCTTTAGGAAGTGTTAAGTATCAAGCTAAAGATGAGTACGACTTACCACCCACAGACGGATGGACAGATAGAGAGAGTCAATAAGGTACTTGAAAGAAATGTTGAGAGTTTGTGTACTAGATTTTGAGGGGCATGGAAAGCCCACTTGCACTTAGTCGAGTTTTTCTATAACCTTAGTGATCCGATTAATGTATAAATGACGCCTTTCGAAGCTTTGTATGGAAGGTCTTGCAAATTATTAGCATGTTGGTTAGAGATCGGAGACAAATTAGTTCTTGATCCAGATATAGTGAGGGAAGACATGAAGAGCTGATCTGAGAAAACTTGAAGGAGGCTCGGTCTAGGCAGAAAAGTTATGCAAATAAGAGGCGTAAGGATCTAGAGTTCTCAGTGGGAGATCATGTTTTTGTTAAGGTATCACGAATGGAAGGTGGTACGGTTTGGAAAGTTAGGAAACTGGCACCTAAATATGTTGGACCGTTCCCTCTTTTAGAGAGGATCAAAAAACTCATGTACCGGGTAGAGTTACCTAGTAGTTTAGTAGGAGTCCATAATGGTTTTCATATGTTTCATTCTAGAAAGTATGTGCATGATCCAGAGACTACTATTGCCCTAACTACATTGAAAGACTTAATAGTAGAACCGAAAAGCTAGCGAAAGAAAGAGAAATTTATTGCATTTTTCCAGTAAAACTCATGTATCGAGTAGAGTTACCAAGTAGTTTGGTAGGAGTCCATAATGTTTTTTATGTTTCTCATCTTAGAAAGTATGTGCATGATCAAGAGACTACTTGTGACATTCCCCTACTTGGAGGCCAAAACTAGCGACTACGGATGCTGCAGTCATCCATAATTATTAATTCTCGACGACCAAATACGGTGGTGTTAGATAAATTGATACACTGAAATATATGAATATAGAAAAATTTAAAACATCAAACAAGATCACATTTCATTTCAAAAAATTTCCAATTCATTATGTTATCTCACAATCATTAGCCATGTTTAGAGAAAATATATTTATTACAACATACGCCAAGAGCGACATATGAAGATGCCCCCTTAAATGATCAGAGTATATACAGACAATTTAACAATTTTGCCATTACAAACAGCACGGTGGAATCAAAATAAAAGAGAACACTAGATATCTATCATGCCTTATGCATGTCTCTTGATGCTTATTCGTCTAAGGGATTTCTGAAAACCTCAACTCTCAAACTACTCAAAATCAATTGAGTACCCGAGAATTTAAGGGAAAAACATAAACTTCATGTCAGACATAAAGCTTGATATGAATAATAATCTACCATCTCAAATCATTTAAATATCCAGTGGGACCACACCGCTTAGCGGAATGGGTTTTCCCTTCACTAGTATCCTAAAACCTTTTTAAAACCATATAGTGTGCTCTGCATCCACAATGGTTAAAACAATTCAAAACAATTTAATATGATGATATGCAAAACATGTAAATCGATTCTGGATTATTCATCCCCATTCATTTTGACTATCTGTCTCAGTTATAGTTTCTAAGATTACTATTAACTTAATAGTTTTCATGGACAGACTAATAGCCGGTAAAATGTTTAAGGACTCCATGTCAAATTGCATAGCTTTCAAGGGATCACTATGAACCTATTGGTAACTCTAATACCTTTACACTTATCCTAGTTTTCATGGGTTGACTAGGAACCTTTTGGTGACTCCAATATCTTACCTTCTTATCCTAGTTTTCATGGGCTGGCTAGGAACCTATTGACATCTATCAATATCTCAATCCAGATATAATTTTCATTGGTCCATTATAAACCAATTGGCCCCTGCCAATATCAAATCATAGTTTTCATGGGTTAACTATGAACCTATCTTTCTAACATCTTCAACTACACATAGTTTTCATGGGCTTACTATGAACCTATCGGCCCCTGCTAATATCATTTCCTATACACAATTTTCATGGGCTTCCTGGGAACCTATTGTCTCTTGCCAATATCTTCCTTTAACATTTTAGCATCCTATATTCTGGTCTTCCTGACCTCCTGGATGCAATTCTACTCATTTAGGAGTTAACGTAATTTATATTTACTACTGAGTCAACTTTGTTGGTTATTCTGCCCTTCCCCAAAATACAGTTATGGGTACATTGCAATGTGAATATATACATATATGAAGAAGCAAGCACAATAACTTGGTTAATCCCTTTAACCTTTTTTAATCAAATAAAACTTCTTCAAAAATTTCTTTTCAAAACACTTATTTATGCCATGTTTTTTCTTAAAAATGAGATTGGGTTATTTTCTTTGAAAACTAAGGCTGTCGAAACCTTCAACACCTTACTTTCGACTTTACTGGATAACCTTCTTCGAAAGCATATAAATCTCTTTTCAAAACATTAGGCCCCTGCCTTTCGAAATACTTTAAAACATCTCCTTCGAAACCTTTCGAATGTAACAAAGTATTACTTAATATCACTTAGAAGCATAGTTTCGGAACCATTGAAAGTACCCCTTTCGAAACCATTGGAAGTATCCCTTCCGAAATCATTAAAAGTCCCCCTTTCGAAACCATTGGAAGTATCCTTTTCGAAATCATTGAAAGTCCCCTTTTTGAAACCATTGGGTTTATACTTAAAATATTATTTGGGTCAAAGTGAATATAAGCGGAAGTATCTCTTTCGACACCATCCTTTATCATATAAAAATATTGGGAAAAACATGATGGCGTCGGCACCATCCCTTTCGAAAGATTAAATCCATTTAAACTAAACACTAAAGGATAGCATCGAAACCACCCTTTCGAAGCCATTGCCTTCAAAACCCTTGGACCCTTACAAAAGCATTTAACAAATGGCTTAAAACATCTTTAAAACAAGCATTACCTTTTGAAAACATTGATGACTTCAATACACTCGAAAGGCTAAAGAATGGTAGCAAAACTTCAACTAGGTTAGAAACCCTTCTTTCGAAAGCATTATTTTGTAAACCCACTCGAAATCTTACCCTTTAAAGCATTAGTTGATGGAAACCCCTTTGAAAGATTTTAAATAACCTCTTTCGGAAACATATGCGTCGAATACTTCGAAGGCTTTAATTAAAACAAAAGCAGGTGCTTCTCTTTTAAACCAAACAAAAAGGTATCGACCTCATCGAAAGCTATGCTTTGGAATACCATGCCTTCTGCCTTTCTCCATTCCACTACGTACCATCTAAGTTATACCTTGTGTATTGGTTTTGGCTTAGTGGGGATTCGACTTGATTAAAGGTGGACGCTCTGAGTCGAAAGGTACTTCTAAAGAAGGCGAAACCAACTTTCTTGGGAAAACCTGATTTAATACTAACTAAAGCAAACACTTGCTAACTAACCTACCACATGTAAACTTATAATTGGTTGCCTTAACTTTTCAAATTATTTACTAAAGCAACTGCCGCTAATTTCAGATCTAAACCATGGTTAATTTAGCAAATAAGCCCTTCCATTAAGCAAAACCAATATTGCAAATAAGTCTTTCTTCTAAAATAATTTAATTTGCATAGCAAACACTTAGGAAAAATCCCCAAAAATTCCAAAATTCACTTTATTCATGTTATCTGACATATCAAAATTTCAGACTCAAATTCTCAAGATAATTTTCGAAATAAATTTATAAACCCAATTAACCATATTTTTCCTTGAAAATTCATAGTAATCTTTCCCTAACTTGGAAAATTATCAAAATTAAAACCCAACTCCAAAATCATGTTTTCCATAACATAAAAATTTTCCATGGCATTTAAACATCAACATAAATCGGTTTAGCCTTAAAACCACATATAATCTTATTTAAACATTCTTGTTTAAACCAAAAAAATTGTAATTCAAGCATATCATCATCCAAATCATCATAAAAAACTTAAATCCGAAAACATATTATTATAAAACAAAATAGATATGGAATGAATTATTATTCACCTTGATTAAGACAAGGAGATCGATTAAGATTGAGATTTAGTCCCCAAGCTTTAATCCTTAGTTTGATTTTGATTTCTATTCTCTTTTCCTTATTAAAGGTCGGCTACCCTTAATGTTTGCATTTTTGTTTTTGAATCGTGAATGGGGAAGATAAAACGTGAATGGGGAACGAGAATATATATAAGGGTAAGGGTTATGTGCAACAAGTTTCTAATATACTCTTATGTAAATTAATTAACTTATAACCCATTCTTAAGCCCATTAAATTATTTAATTTAGAACGGCCTTAATTATATTTATTCAAGTCTCAATCCCATTATCAGTTAACATTTACATTATTCTATTTAATTTATCTAATTAAATCTCCTAAATAATGTTATCAAAAATTGGGGATGTCACACTACTATTGCTCGACTACATTGAAAGACTTAGTAGTAGAATCGGATTTGACTTTTGTTAAGCAACCAATTCATGTCGTAGTGAGAGATGAGAAGAATCTAAGGAGCAAGACAGTCATATTGGTGAAAGTCCAGTGGAGTGACAATAAGAAAGACGGTATTTGAGAAACAGAGGATGGGATTAGGGATACTTATCTTGGGTTGTTATGATGCTATGTTCTATATTTGTTACATAGACTTTGTAGATGTTAGGATATACTAGCATTATTTGTTACGGTTGTGTGCACGTTTGATATGCTTATTGTGTAGTCCTCGCTGAATTTTGAGTCAGAAATTCTTTAAGGAGGGGAGCCTATGATACCCTTAATTTTAGTTTAACATTATTCAGGAGATTTAATTGGATAAAGCAGAAGAGATTTGATAACTAAATTAAGTCGTGCCTTAATGAGTCAATTAATAAGACTATTTTAAACTTAGAAAGAAAAGAATTAATAAGAAGGACTAATTATGATTAGAGCTTTATTTCTTCCCTTAAGCCATCCCCTTCTCATTCATTCTCATTTTACATTCACAAAGCAATCAAAAGAAAATAGAGTGGTCGGCCATAATCAAGGGAGAAAGAAAGGGAAACTAAAGAAATTCATGGGAAAAAGCTTTAAGGAAATCAATCTTCATCAAATCTCAATCTTCTATCCTCTCTAAAGTGAATAATAGTTAGCTATCTCTATTGGTTGTGGTTGAATTTGGTTGTGGTAATTTTCTAAATTAATTATGGTGATATTGTTATGTTTTGGATGTTTGATCATTGTTTGGATAGAATAATGATTTATGGAAATTTTATGGAATTATAAAGATAGGATTTGAAGGTAAAACCTAAGTTTTTGATCTTCAATTTATTTGAATTTCTGTTATGTTGTGTAAAATATTAATTTGGAGATGCGTTTTTGATTTGATAATTTTCCAAGATAAATTGAATGTTTTAAGAATTTCCTAAGAAGGAAATAATGTATATTTTGGGTTTTATTTATTGAAAAATAATTAAATAATTGTTTTGACCTCGAGATTTTTACATATGAAAGAACTTGTTAATTTCGATTTTTAGTGATTTTTGGAGATTTTTCCCAAGTAGTTATGTCTTTCTATGAATTTATTATGCTAGAAAAGCATTTAAATTAATATTAATTAAGGGTATTAATTAATTTAGTTTGCTAACGTTTTTGGAAGGCGAAACATACTTTCAGCAAAACCTGAAAAAGAAATGTAAAGTTTTTGGTGTTAACTAATCATATTTTGACAAGAGATAAGAGTATGTAAAAAGAAATGGGTTTAAGAGAAAATAAAAAAGTTTTATAAAAATTACATAAGTTTCATTGTTTAATTACGGTATCCATACTTCCTCATCCGATATCCCTCTCCCTCAAAATTCATAAAGGCCGATATCGGTAATAATTATCTAATAGTTACAAGCGATATCGGGCTTACGAAATGCGGCATCCTTATTTGCACAAATGTCGGACATCCAACACGGAAGGAATACGATATCGCATGATGGAAGAGGTTGGACATCAAGGATTTCGAATTTTTACCTTGTTTTCATGTGTGGCAAACTGTTTTTTTAAGGGGCCGAAATCCTTTAGGGTTTGGCATTCTTAAATTGTTTCACTTGAAATCTGTTGCCACCTTGGTTTTAAGAATCCATGATTTCGACATAAAGATTTCAAAGTATTAATGTCGCAAAGACATGATTTCGATATCGAAGTATTTAAAGTATTGATGCCATAAGAAATTGATTCTGGCTAGAGTAATTGAGGCGGTAGCTTGTCAGCTCCGACATTGCATGTTTTCCTTGTTTTCGGCAACTAGGTTATGCCGCTTTGATGCCGTAGCTATTTTATTTCGAGACAGATGCTTTGTAGGCCGAGAAATTTTGTTTTTTGCAAACTAAAAGTAGGTTTTCAAGAGGAGATAGCCTATGTTTTAAGAAAGTCGATAACCTTATGATTTCGAAGCTTGGCCTTATAATTTATCAAATCAAAATTTTGTTTTCAAATCTCAGATAGAGGTTCGATATCATTTTTAACGGCATGTATGTTGATGGCATGATAAGCCATATGTTTTATGAGTTCGGCGACTTTATTGGAGATACCAATGTATATTATTTTTGATATGCCATAAGTTTAAGGTTCCTTGAGGATACCAGTAGACATAGGTTGGCTACTTGGGTGAATAATGTTATATTATAAAGTGATATTTGATGGGTTCATAGTCATCACAGAAAAACTATGATATATGAGATGGATGGTCCACATAATACTTGGGATGGATAGTCTCTATATTGTTCACGATGGGTTCATGGTCATCCTAGGAAAACTATGATATGTGTGATAGGTAGCCCGCATAATTTTAAAATAAATGATGTGTATGATGGATAATCCCTATAATTTTAGATAGAAAAACCATGTATGACGGGTAGTCCATATAATCTGGGATAAATAATCCGTATAATGTTTATATATGAGATGGGTAGTCCACATAAATATAAATGGATAATCAGATTAAATTTACATGGATAATCATTTAAACTTAGACGGATTGTCAATTAAATTGGGATAGGTAATCCACTATATAATTTTGGGTGGGGTAAGGGGGTGTATAACACAATGAAGACGGAATAGTCAGGCCTAACCATGTTGCATGCCGACAAATGATTATTTTACTATGTTCTAACCATTGTGGTTGTAGGTGCATGAATTTTGATTGACATAATTGGTTGAGATACTACTGTGGGGAAAACCCGTTCCTCTTTGTGGCATGGTCACACTGGATAACTATTTTGATTCGAGATGGTAGGTTATTATTCACACCAAACTTTTTGTCCGACCCAAAGTTTTGGTTTTCCCCTTAAACTCTCGGGTGCTCACTTAAGTAGGCCGGGAGTAGGGTTTTCAGAATTTTTAGGTTAGACGAGTAAGCTTCTAGAGACGTGCAGGAGGCAAGCTAGCTTTTAGTTATTTTCCACTATGTTGTTTTATGTCTAAACGGATGTAATGGCTGAAGTTAAAACTGTTGAGTATTATGCTCTGATCAATCAAGGGGCATCTTCATATATCACTCTAGGAGTATTTTGTAATAATTATATTTTCTATGAACGTGGAATCGAACAGAATCATGTAACGAATATGAAATTTTATTTATGAAATGAAATGTGAAAGTTAATTATTGAAATGTGTTAGAAAAATTTCATATTCATGTGCTTTTGGTATTATTGTTATGATTAACATAGCCAATTTTGTCAAAGGAAATTAACACAATGGATGATGCAACATCTGTAGCACTTAGTTTCAAGCCACAAAATAGAGGATGTTACATGACTCTTTGAATCTATGCTAATCGACAACCTACATGTCTATTTGTTTATAATCGATCACTACCGTCATGTGCTCACACATCTGCCTAAGTCTGGAACTGACACCTTCCCATCATGTTCTCCCCACTAATCGAACGTGCTTATCCTACGTGACCGTAAATATAGTCCCCAACCGGTCTCATATTCAATTGGGACTCGATTGCTGTCACAATCTCCTACTATTCCCGTATGGGAATAGCTAACGCCTTTCGCACCTTGCCCCGATCACTAGCTTGACCACTTGCCCGAATGTGTTATCGACTATTCCTGATCATTAATGCATCGCCTTGCTTCCACGTTTGGATCTCGTGCTTTGCCTTGCATCCCAGATTTCAAAGTAGCCTGAAGCCTCTCTGAAGCCATGCCAAGACCTCCGAAGAACCATGCTCGAAATGGGAAGAAATCCCCTTGACATCTGCACTTGTCTTAGGCATTATTGCCTGGGCCAATGCACCATCGATCAACCTATGGTAGCCCATCCTAGGAAATAATGCTTGGGACAAGTGCCACCAAATCAATTAGACCGCCCATCCACATGCCATTTCCTTCTCCACTTTGCCCAACGAGCTTCCTTGCTTCCCTAGTCGCTTCCAACCGACCGGATCTCCTACAGAGCTTATTGGTTGATATTTTGGAAGTGGTTTCTTATGTGTTTGAAAACCGATTTCAACACTAACTCCACTCTTTGCACATGTAGTGTTCAACAGATGACTATAGCGACCTTGCTTCCTTTAACAACGCCAAAATGCACTCGACCAGCTGTCTTGCCTCATGCGATGTCTACATGTCTTAGCCCACTTATTCATGCACATTCACACAAACGTAAAAAATCACACCACAACACAGATCATGCTTCGGACTTCACCAGAGCGATTACTCATCCTGGCATATTCTAGCGCAACTTAGCACGCACGTTAAGGTCGCTAAGGCAATATGAGACCCTCGCAACACTCTTATGTATAGATTTATTTACACGTATCCATGATCCATGCATACTTACACACAAATACACATTTATATTCAAATAACATACACAACAATTCCAACTACAATACATAAATTGTTTCGATTGTTATATATCTTAAAATACAAATATACATATACTTTTCCATATTCGTATACATACGTGCATACTTAAATAAGTAATACATTTATTACTTAATCAAGTCTTACTTTTATTTGGTATTTTTTTTTTAAAAAAGTCTAGTATGATTTGGTATTGTTTTATGGAACCTTATAACTATTTTATAAAATAGCTTATTAATCATTTTTAAGCCTTTAAACACTTATTTGCCTCATTAAAACTAAGTATACATCATATTACTATTTTCTATAATCTGATTTCTATTCTGTAAAATCGATACTTCATTTATAAAATCATATAACCTTTTTATAAATACTAATTAAGCTTCATTAACCCTCTAATCACTTAAATAATAAGCATAGAGTTCAAAATTCACTTAATTATCTTACTAACTTTTTCAAAACCATTTTATTGCTAACTAATGACATGCACTTAATTATATCATGTAATTGGTCTCTGATCTATCAGAATATCACATATAATCATTTAATTAACTTAAAACCAAATTATTAGCTTACCAAAAGTAGCGACTAAAGTCTGTAACAAATAATGGGTTAATATAATCATGTGTATAACATGAACATAAGTCTAAATCAACCCAAGCAATCTCCAAATCACTTCATATAATTTCATATTAATCAATAAATGAAAATATGAAGATTAATAGATGGAGAACCATCCCACTCACTTTCTCTTTTCCGAAATCAAGCTCTAATCACAAAAACTTGTGCTTTTTTCTTTATAAATCAGAGATAAAGCTCCAAATCACAACTTCTTGATGGGTTTTGTAGAGAATTGCAGAAGAGGAATTATGGTGATTTTTATTTGAATTTAAGAATTTATTTGAATGGATTTAAGGCTTGTAGACTAAAGAGAGATTAATGGGTAATTATGAAAGTGATCAGGAGAAGAGGAAGGAATGAAATGTTGAAATAAAGATGGAAGAGGAGTTAGGTGCACATAAACTAACTTAGGGGTTAATGGACTTGGTCCAATTTCATTTCATCCAAATAAAAACTGTATTCACTATAAAAACTTTCAGACTCCCAACATAGTCAAGTTTATACTCATTCTTCTTGCAACGAAAAAGCGAACTCAACTACGAGTGTTTTGAGTCCCTGTTAATGCATCTCAGAGAGTCAAATATAAGGGGCATTTCGTTAATTGATTAATAAATATTTAAATTAATCATTAAAGTATTCTATCATTACAACTGCGGGGTGCTACACTATGCCTATGACGTCTCAAAACTAATCTAAGTACAAGTAATATTTGTTATATTTAAATCCTATTTAAACGCATATCGATATTGTACATCGATTAATATATTCATAACTAAATATATTGTTTAATACTGTTCAACACATCAAATACAAAAAATTTGTAACTAAGTTTTCATACATATTTATTAGTTTAATTAATTTACAACAATTACCTATTAATTAAATCAAATGACAAAAAGAGTATTCGCCATTTTAATCGTGTCACTCTTAGGCGTAAATTTGGTCAGCGATTAATAGCGTATAATTCGAATATTAATGGTTACACGTCACTTCGCAAGTGGTGTGACATTATGACCAAATTTATCACTTATTTGGTTTTGGCAAAATCCAATTTTACTGCATTACCCGTTTGTGACAATTATTAACACCAGTTCTCTTCATCAAAACTATATCCCTTTGGACTTATGGAATTCGGTAGTGGTCAAAATTACAATATCATACATATTCAACTCTGTAGTCCAAAAAAAAATCCTTGGTTCAATAATAAAAATTATTATTATCCGTACTGCTCTGAATAGAGAATTAACTTTGAGTTGACTTCAATTGAAAGTAATACAAACCTCATATAATTGAGAAGGCAAATCCTCTCTTGAATGGTGTTTCACTTCCAACACTTCCACTTGTCCCATCTATAGTCATTCGATGGATGTTGTGCCAAGATTTAAGTATTATTAAAGCGGAGCTTCTACATTGAAGATCAATAGTATTCCCAATTCGATAGAACTATGTAATTTTGTCACATTGATATTTTATATTTGGCCTTAGATATATTAACCAACAGAAAACAAACGAGTGACTCATTTCGTAGTTATCAATGAACGTCGGCACGTAACCCCTTGGTGCCTCCAACTGCCAGGAGTAATACACTGCCTAACATTTGAAGAGCATTATATTCTCTATACTCAAGGGATGCATTAATATCCAGTATGGATACATCTTGATTAGGAATATTTAAAACGGTATGTTTATTTTATTATGACAAGTCACTCATGGTTACAATGCATTATAACTACTATCGCCAAACATACCACTTATAAATTTTCTATTAAATATATTTTTAACTAAATTAATTAATTAATATATATAACACATTATATCAAGTATAAAACAGAAAGAAAACACCTTTTTATTTCGAACAAGATTAGTTATCCAGTTGGATATATGTAACAGTTACATAATTTCCCTTAGGGCATACCCGTAGCTCTATCAATCTCCCACTTGCACTTCGGGCAAATTATTAAATCTCAATCCCATTCCTTTGATCTGTTCGATGAGAACTAATCGAGTTAGACCATTCATGGATGGATTTGCTATGTTGTTAAATTATCTACCATATCAATCGACTCTCTCAAATGTTGATAAACTATCTTTATCACGTGGAACAATTCAAAGTAGATTTCTTAACCTCTATTGAGCTCTTATTATTATATTGTTTTCATATAACATTGATTAGTATTCTTAATACTTGGAATCACCCCTAGTTTAGTTATAAATTTGAGCATTTATATATATATATACACACACACACATTGTTTTTGTTGTGGCTCTATTCAAGGTGATGTGCTTAGCATTTTCATTGAATTAGCCACAAGGTTTCGTTTGGAACATTTCCAACTTAAAGCTTCTTAATTAAGGTTTGAACATAAATTTAATATTGACATATTAAATGTTTTGTAAACAATTCTCTAGGATTTCACAAATACTCGAGAACACTCTAAACTACCATTTAATAATCTTAATTTGGGTTTTGATATTTGTTTTATGCATCAAATATATAAGTAAAATACGATACATGTATGATAATTCCTATTGTCAATACATAAGGAATCAATGTTACATGTTCAATATTAAACATTTTAATATGATGTCTTTTCATATCATTTGGGACATTCCCAACATCCTTTATATTGATTATAAAAGATATAATTTGAAAATCCAATATTGAGTATTAATCAACCAAACTATTACTGATTTTAACATAAGTTCATAGTTAACAATCAGTGATATGTTGTTTATTTATAGTCTTGAAATATCCATGCACCTTTTAGTGGTTCTTTCTTATGGATTCATACTTCCTCTGCATTTTGACTAAAAATTAAACTATTCGATGTTTCTACGAAAATAATTAATTTTAGTGCTTATAAAATGATATTTTCATATCATTTCTTGGATCATATCTAAAAGACTCACAAACACAATATCGCTCCTACTAATTTCGAGACACTTTGGTTGTTATGTGCAAATAGTCTATTCTACATCATTATTTAGAATTTTCCATTTTAACACATATATACTAAACATGAAGTCATACAGAGCAATAATTTTATGATTAAATTTAAATTAACTTGCACCCGTTGAATATGAATCTATTACTCAAATTTCAACAATTGAAATTCACGATGTTATTCTTATTAGCATTGCTCATTATATTTCAACTGCATTAGTCTTGTTCTTGAAGACTTATTCATGGCCGATGGATCATATCCCTTCGGGTAAAACTACCAAAATCATATTTTGATAACATACTTGGAATCCTTTTCAAATTTGTGCATCATACCATATCGTAGTGTCTATACTTTTAATGACTTAATTGACAATTAAGGATTCTCTTTTCTTGACATTGATAAGATACTTATAGTTTCTCTTCAATGTGTGAGAATACTTATTAAATACTCTAATGCGATGTGTTCGATTAGGTTAGGTTAATTTCATTTCATCCCACATCATCAGTTTTATCTTTGGATCATATCCAAATCCATCTTAATATTAATAATTTCTCAACGAAATTCCTTTGTTAGGAAGTTGGTATTTCTTGAAGCAACAGTTGTTCCTCAATGCAATTAAATAAGTATTCATATACATTTTATGAATTTCCTTATATATAAAATTTATTTGGTTTTAGTTTACAATACTTATGTTCAAAATACAAATGGCCATCCAATGGCAATCCTTCCCAAACTCCTTGTTAATCGGCATATTTTCTATCGGTTTAGAAAAATGCCAAAAAATTTTGAAATAAAAATAACCGCAAGTGCACGACATATTATTGAAGTACGTGGCGAGTACGGGTCGATCCGCAAGGGATTGTTGATTTTAAAAATCTATTCAATCAACTTATATCGAAGTCGAGAGCGAATAGCTAGAAAATGTAAGAAAAATGACAAAAGAAGAGTGATAAAATATGAAAGTAGAAAGACAATCTAGACATAAATCCACTCTCTAGATCATATAGTTCAACAAATTATGAAATTATGATCTCTCTTTTTTGGTCATTAGTGAATTTAAATGATGTGCCTATCATAAGTATGACATATTTGTGCTATTAGTTAGCTCAACATAAGCCATAAAACTATAACACGCCCATTAAATCACTATTCAAGTTTCATGAAAAATGACAACAAATTGAAATTGAAATCTATTTTAAGCATGGCCTATTTACTATTGTTTAGATATAGGCCATCAAATTTTAATTTCACATTCACTTCATTACCGTCATCATATGTAGATGAAGAGGCAATTATTGTTTGTGATTGTTTAAGCATAGCTTATTTGTTATGAACAACATAGACTATCAAATTCAACATAAAACAATAAATCACATCAATATTCATTCTTTCATTAAGCATAAAAAGAGAGCAATAATTATCAAAATGTTGTAGCTATATAATTAGAGAGCTTCATTACCCCTAAATTGAAGGAATTAGCCTCTCATATTTGTTATCAAAACAATAAATGTAGCTTGCAACATAAAACAAAACAAAGAGGAAAAGAGAGCTAAATGAAAGAAAAAACTAAGTAAAAATAAATAACACTAATCTACTTGCATGAAAGGTAAACTACACTACTAACATAAGAAGGGAAGAAACATGTAAATAAAAGAGAATACTAATTAACATTGCATAAAAGAAAGGGAAATTACATGAAATAAAATGGCTAAGTAGCCATGGAAAAAGAATAGAGAAGAGCTTTATTTTATTTCTAAACTAAAACTAAATAAGAGGAAGAATGTTACATAAAACATAAGGGGTATTTACACACGTGTTAAACCCTGATTCATATTGTAGAGAATGCCTAAAATACCCTTGAGAAAGTGTGGAGGCCAAGTAATCATTAGCTTCTACTAATCATCATTTAAGTGTACATGAAGCCATTAATTCCATAAGCGTGTGCATCAGCCTCTAATTTATACATTAAGGTAGGTGGGTAAGTGGGGTCCTCCATGTTCTTCACTTTGAATTATTTCCATCTTCATTCTTTTGTATTCATTTTATGCATGCAGTGTCTTCATGAAACCACTCCTATTTGAGATCAAATTCCTACACAAATATATATAAATTTCCAATTAATTTTTCTCAAAGAAATATATGCACATAAATGACCGTTTTGCCCCTATACGAAGATGGATATGTGACAATTTAGAATTAATATGGAATTTTGTTAAAAAAAGTTAAAATACCCAATATGATCGTTTATTTAATTTAATTAGATTAAATATAGTAATAAAAAATATGCATATTTACATGTATATCACTCCTTTAGGGCGATTCATACAAGATCCCTGTTGAACAATTATTAGGTGCATTCTTTCAACTTGCACAACCTGCCAACTCCTTGGTCTAGGATACGTTGGGGTTTCTTATAAACCCTTATCTTGCTTTATTTTGCAAATTATTATTTAGATGAAATTAATTTTAACCTTGTGAACTACTCTTAAGTATGCGAACTTATAGAAAGAAGTTAACTCAACTTCACTCACAATTAATCGCACTTTGTCCAACAAAGTTCGATTACTCATTATCGATACATCATTATGTATTATAGGGAGGAGTGACTTTTGAAATTGAGTCTTTATTCATTTCTAGGTACTTTGGAACTCTTTCCAATATAATCACATATTCGATAAAATTGAATCAATTTTACTTTCTACCGCACATTATTTTATTTACTTCTGTTTTATACTCAATGAGCTTATAATAGGCATACCACATATGTATCAAATACATATATCTATGTCGGTGATAACTCATTGATGAATATAATAAAGTACGTGGAACCATTTTAGTATTAACAGACTTATGATTGCATAATCAATATGTATCAATCTGAAGAGTTCATCAACTTTTATCATGCTTCCACTAGATAAGTGCTTTCCCCTTGATTGTTTGAGATATAATTAACTTGTATCATATGATTATCATATAATCCAAGAATTATTTCTGCAAATTGGCTTAGTCTTTAATTTCAAAATAATTGTGAATAAATTTAGATACTTTTATACTTTCTAATGCATCTCAAATACCACTGTTATAGTTTTATTTTGTAACGAATATTCATAATATCGTTTCGAAACAAAAGTACGTATATTTTTCACTTAACACTGAAACGATTATTTTTTCAAAAATAATGTTTGGTATGTTTTAAGAATACAATTTTCACAATTTGATGTGATCAACAACTGCCTTATGGTATGCTTCCATTATTTTTTCCATGATTGTAATAACATATGAAATATGAAACTCCATTCGATTACTTGATATAGGTTATTTATTTCATTTACTGTAGCTAGTTTATAGTCAAGAACTTTCAGATCAAATAGCTTAAATTCAATGAAATGAATCTCGTAGGAAACAATTTTCTACATGACAATACACTCTAGAATAGAAATCATATTTCTCATTCCAATATTAAGTATCAACGATTATTTTTCAATTATCATTTCTAATGTTTCTTTATAAAGCAGAACAGACCATTCATTCTAGTGATCCTAACTGTGCCTTAGGCTATGTCCAAACTTATACAGTCGATTTTCTTTCTAAGTGATCAAACCATTCAATGGAAATCCTTACTACAATATCATAATAAACTCTTTACAAATGAGCACTCGATCATCCTACCGCTTTGGACGTGGCCTCCATTGTGGAATCAGCTACCATTGTCCTATTTAGAATTTTCCAGGTGAAAGCCCCACCGTTTATAGTAAAGATATAACCTGACACCGATATACTGTCGTCAATATCACTTTGAAAATTAGAGTTAGTATACCCCTTCATAAGGAGGTCTCCATTACTATATATTAGAAATAAGTCCTTAATTTTTCTTATATACTTAAGTATACATTTTCCAACCGCCCATTGTTTTTCTCCATGATTGTGTTGGTATCGGTTTACGCATCCTAATGCATAAACCACATCCGATCTAGTACATAACATAGCATACATTATGGAACCGATTGACTAGGCATAGCATATCTTTTTCATATGCTCTTTCTCCTTATCGTTTTGAGGGGCCTCCTTCTATAAAAGGATGATTCTAGATTGCGGTTAAATATTACTGTGCTTTGAGTTCTCTATACTGAACCTTTTCAGTATAGTATATATGTACAGGGATTGGGACAATCCCAACGGCCTTTTAAATCTATCTCTACGGACCTTTATACATGGTATATATATTTCTTCTCTTAATCCTTCATGGTGAAATTCTTGGAAAGCCAAACTTTCTCAGATTACAATAATGAAACGTCGTAGGCAACCAATAGAAGATCATGAAAGTATGAAACTAAGAAAAGGGTAGCATTTCCCTGTTCCTTTAGGTATACACACGCTTCCTTTGTATACTGATACCAAATTATTTGATTACTTTATCAAAACACTTATTCCAACACCTTGAAGCTTCTTTAAGTACATAAATGAATTTTAACAACTTGCAAGCCTTTCCCTCATTCCTGCTGACCATGAAACCCTCAGGCTACGAGATATAGACGATCTCTTCCAAATCACCATTTATGTCCATTTTCCATATTTCATAGTTGTAGAATGCAATGATAGCTTGCATTATTTGAATGGACTTAGGCATTAGTACAAGAAAAGAGGTTTCATCATAATCAACACCTTGAATTTGACGAAATCCTTTCGCAACTAGCCTTTCTTTATAAGTCTCCGCTTGTCCGTTTGCGTTTAGCATTTTCTTAAAAAACCATTTGCAAACGATGGGTTTTATCCACTTGGGTATGTCATCCAAAGTCCATACTTTATTTTCATACATGGAACTCATCTCAGATTTCACAGCTCCAAGCCAAAGTGCAAAGTCTTTACTTTGCAGTGCTTGTTGGAGTGATAGAGTAGTGTCGACATTTAAGACAGGGTAATCTTTCTCCCCATCCATGATAAAACCTTGGTATCTCTTTGGTGCATGAGATTACCAACTAGACTTTCTAATAGGTTGCATGTTTTCGTATATGGGTGAATTTGGTTCTCCCACTGGTTCATCCTTCATGTTAGTTTCTTGGATTTCATCCAATCTACAAGTTCATTGTTAATTTCATTTAATAGAAATTCCTTTTCTCAAAAGACAGTGTGTATGGAAACGGTAACATTTTTTCTTCTGTGTTGTAGATAATATATCCCCTAGATTTATTACGATATCCTCTAAACTTACACAAGGCTAATCTTGCCTCATGTTTATTGAGGCCAACATTCTTAACATAGGTTGGGCAACCCCATACCTTCATATAATTAAGGTGGAGTTTCTTCCAATGTCATATCTCATATGGCATCTTAGGCACATAGTTTGTGGTTATCAAATTCAACATATGCATCACGGTTTTTAGTGCATATCCTCAATAGGACAAAGGTAACTCGACCTTACTCATCATGGAACAAACCACATCTAACATGGTTCGGTCTCTTCGCTCCAAAACACCATTGTATTGCGGAGTACAGAGTGGAGTAACCTAAGAGATGATCTCGTTATCTTCTAAGTACTTTTGGAACTTTTGTCCAATAAACTCTCTTCCTCGATCGGATCAAAGTATTTTAATCTTTTGGTTCAACTGATTTTGAACCTCATTCTTATATTCAATAAATTTCCTATAGGCATCAGATTTGTTCCTCGTAAGGTACACATATCCTTGTCTTGAGAAACCGTCCGTAAAGGCTATAAAGTAAGTAGAATTATCTTTGGTTACTATAGGCATTAAACTACACACGTCAATATGCATTAGGCTTAAGAGTTTGTTAACTCTTACATTTCTCCCACTAAAGAGGTGCTTGGTCATTTTTTCTTTTAGATACAACTCACACATATCAAATGCTTCAGAATCAAATGATGATAGAAAACCTTTATTTTTCAATTTGTGTAATCGTTTCTTAATTACATGACCCAACCTACAATGTCGAAGATAGTTATTGTTTATGTCAATATTAATTATTAATAGCACATACATAATTAGTATTAATTACATAAATTCCAATATCTAAATACCATTCAAGACTTTATTACCATCAAACATAATAACATTGTTACATTGAAGTACATAACTAGTCACAGACAATCTAGACACGAAAATGATATCACAAACAAAGTCTTTTACATAATAGCAATTATTTAATATCAAAAATAGTCCACTAAGAAAAATTAAATGAAAATCTCCAACTACCACTGCAACTGCAAGAGATCTATCAGCAACTTAAATCCTCATCACTTCCTTTTCCACATGACGTCTATTCCTATCAATAAGTTTTGAAATGATTCACATGATACAAAGATAATTATAAATTTACATAATTCTACACTTTTGGATCTCACAATGGAAGGAATTAAAATATAAATACTGAAAATAATCCAAGTGAAATAGTCTTAGATTAACCGTGGTCCATACGATAAATGATAAAACAAAGTCTCCAAATATCAATACAATATAAGTCTGACAAGTAGCAATAGGTCCAAATGATAGATAAAACTTCCAAACAACACCGCAGTAATAGTATGTATAATAGGTAAAATGAGCTTCATAAAGAAGGGCGGTAATAAATAAACCTCCATCGATGTGTTGTCTTCTCCACTCACCTAGACCAAATCAACTCACTTACTTTCCTATTCCCCTGTAACAGTTAATAAAGGAAGAAATGGAGGGGGTTAGACAAAGTTTGGTGAATGTATTATATCACTGGTGGTATGGTGTAAACAAGTGATCAAAGCTCAGCTATATTATACATTAAAGGGTGTTACTTAGGGAATGTTACATATAAGGAGCTAGTTATTCTACAATTTATGTTGACTATTCTAAATGTCTAATTATATCTTATGAAAGTTGCACTCAAAGGTGGAGCTAACTGGAACAGAGAAAATCCTTGAGATACCTCTAGTGTATGGTCTCACTAGTTGTCCACCTAACTATATATCATAATAACAACCATAATGGAAGTCTTCGGAGTTATGCTTACCTTGGTAGCCACCAATTGCCGGACCTATTGTCAAATCACTATTCGAAGGTTATGCCATCTATGCACTAGTGTTCCTAATCGAATACACATCCAATGCCCGACTCGTTGTCGAATCACTCTTCGACTGTTCTTGCCTTCTATACATTGGTGTACCAAATGGAATATGTATTCAATGCCCGGTCTGTTATCAAATCACTAGCTGACTATTCTTGCCATCTATGCATTGGTATATCTCCCTGCTAATCTGCTTCCTAAGTTCTACACTATTACACAAGAAGCTATCAAGAGTTGATCTGCCCCTCATTTAGGATTCAACTGATCCTTTTTCTAATGAACGTCTTCGTCCACACCTTCCAGCTTCCACCAATCTGACAAACTACAAATGATCTGAAATTCTAATTGCAATATAATTGCATGCCATGTTGAGTGTCACGTTTCAACTCCATGAGGTGAGAGCCTAGGACTTTACCCAAAAGCAGTATGTTTCCAACTTGCTTCCCGACCCCATTCAGCTGTGCGCACTCCTCAATAACTAAGAAGTGGGGAAAAAATTCCCTGGTCCTTCCTACTTGGCTCTTTCCAGGTCCAGCTTCAACTTGGTCCTACTACAATAACTCAAACGTCTGAAATACAACTCAATTGTTTGGTTATGTAGCGACCCATAATTTCAGACACTTCATCTTTGAATATCGTAACTTTTGAAATATAGTTAAGTGTTATAAATATGATTTTATAACCTTGTCAAACTCCTTTTAATTAATGAATAATGATAAGAAGCTTGTTTTTGAAATTGTTTTACAAAAATAATAACTTTGAAAAAATATTGATAATGTAACCAAAAATCATTTTATCGATAAATCGCTTTTTATTTAATATTAGTTGTTCAAACTTTTTTACATATATTAAATAAATTAGGAAATCATTAATAGCTAATAAAAATAATAAGAACTAAATCATTTTAAAAATGTTCTAGAAGCTTCTAGAAGGTTGAGTGGAGATATGAGTGGAAGGAGATATTTTCTTAAGGCATAGTGAGGTGGAAAGAAAGCACATGTAGGCTTGGGGTTGAGCCTTCCTTGGCCCGCTATGAAGAATGAGTGGGAGCTTATGCAACACCACTTGAAGCCAATATAAACATACACACTCACTCTTGAATCACTTTTAAATTTTACAAAATTAAAACAAGCCCTCACCACTCCTTTCTTTTCATAAATTCCTAAATACAAATCAATTCAAAACAACTACAAATCAACCGAAACTTGGCCAAAGTCCATAGAACAACACCATAACAACTCTTAGCAACTTGGGTCTTAAAGAATTATAGTACATCACCCCAAACCCTACAAGGCCGTGAGCAATATTGAAGGTTTTGCAAGCCTAGGCAAGTGCAAAACAAGGAGAGGTAGGAAGTTTGGTGTTCGCAAGGTTGAGGTAGGAAGTGGAAGCTTGAACTGGATTGTTTTCTTATTGAAGGAAGAGCTAACTCACCATTTGAATGAATATGAGGTGGTTATAATGTTGTCTGATCATAGTATATGTGATTGAATTTATACCGATTATATTTGTTATTGATTCTTGCTTTGGAAAGCAAATGGCATATGTAATTGATGGATATAGACTTTGTAAGACTTGTTGCATAGCCATAAAACAAAGCACATTGGGTTTGGTTAAACGTAGGTTGAATCAGACTTGAGTTTGGAAGTGTTTTTATAGCGATAGTTGCTATAGAAATGCTTGTGTCCGGCATTTTGTATGTATTTTTGTAGAGAGATCCTTAATGGTTTCTTGCCATAGTTGTGATGTATTATGCATATATTAGTTACTGTAAAATGGTTATATGCAAAAAAATGTTTGTTTGCATATCAAAAGTCGATTAAACATTTCAAAATATCAGAACTGGCCTAGTTCATAACCTAAGACTCTTGGGTTTGACTTTCTAAAATCCAAATGTCTAAATATATTTCTCAAACGTTTGGTCGTTTTTCAGATGTCTGATTAGAAGTTTGGTTGCTTTTTTATACATCTAATCGGATGTCTGGCCTGTTTTCTAGATTTTTGAAATTTACTTACTCTATTATCTCGATCGTCTTCTTCGTAGATTTGAATGTAGATTTCATGGTTTATCTTTATAGAATTTCAGATATAATTTCTAATATATATTGTCCAACTTCAAATGGTTTATTCTACCATTTATCAATTTTTTTTCAGTTTATTGTGTGTGTGTGTGTGTGTGTGTGTGTGTGTGTATTCTAGGTATTTTACGCACACTCAAATCGATTATCTATTTCTACTTTTCCAAGATCAGTTTAAATTATCATATGATTCAAATCCATAAAATTTATTTGTTATTTATCAAAATCAACCCTACTTGTTTTATAATTTAGATCAATTGGATCAGAGGTAGTTTTATGTTTATTTATCAGTTCAATAATTAAATCTATTATTCCCTAGGGTTTTCCATTTTATTTCAATCCAAATATTCTGAATAAAAAATAGATCCAAGAAGAGAAATCATATTTGTATTTCTAAAAAGGTATGTAATTAAAGATTAACTACTTTTTTCCATCATACCCATTTTGTAGGTAGAACCCGTTCACCTTTTAGCTTTCTCTATTCCCTTTAGATTTGTATCCGCTATTACTTTCCTCTAGCTCTGTTTGTTAGGCTGTTCCCTCTAATTCCTTTTCTTTTTTATAGGATTTACTTTCAGTTTATTTGGAATTGGAATCTCTTTTTGAAGATGAAGAAGGACAAGAGGCAGAAGAGATGTTTAGAAGGAGGAGGCTAGGGTTTATGAGTGAGAAGAATGAAGGCTTATGCCCTTAATTATACTTGAGAATTAGGGTTTCTTTTCCAATTTTTGAAATCAATAATTATGAAATTGCCACTAGCTACATTTTTCACCATTTTCGCTCCGTTTTATCAAATTTAGCAAGTTGTATATGGTTTCTAATTGTAAACAATATTCCGAATGCAATGGATTAGGTCCCAAAGCCTAATTCCAAACTTTGCAAAAATTTATTATTTTTTACTTTTATGTAAAATTATATTTTTGCCCTCATTCGTATTTTAGTTTATTAGTGAAATTTCTAAGGTATTGCAATGTAAATAATATATTAATATATAAATGGTAGAGGACAAACTTATATTATATTATAGATTCATAATCTTTGATATATTTAGTTGATTAATACCAACTTATGAAATAGTGTATTTCTTATGAAATACCCTCGTGATTCAAGTGTCGGACATATTGAAATCACAGTATATGTATTATACGTATGTATTTATCCCCTAAGTCTATTTACCATTTCTTATTGGTCCATTTTATTACAAATTCATATTATATAAGTTTTAATTATTATAAATCTTTTATAGTCCAGTTAACTTATGAAATAGTCTTACTTATAATATTATATTAATATTATTAATTAAATCTTAGTTAATTAATTAACATTTTAATTAATTTTATATTATTCAGTTAAACATTTTATATTGAATATGTAAAATGCGTCATTTATAGTTATATACATATATCTTTACGTGTATATATTTAATTATTTATTAATTAACATTTAATTTATTTATTTAATTAAACATTTTTAATTAATTGCTAATTTTGGAAATTTCATATATACTTACATGACCTTAAATAATTTAAGATAATGTAACGTTTATATATTTAGCATAATTAATTAACTATTAAGTTAGCTTATTTAATTCATTAATCTACTTAATAATTTTTAAGTATTTTTAAAAGTTAAATATAAATATTCAAAATAAGTTTTAAAATCATGTTATAATATTTATAATATACTTCTATTTAAAATTAAATCTTAAATTTTAATTTTAATGTTAATTTCAGAACATATTTTGATAATTATCTCAAGGAACAAATTCAAATTGGGCCTTTTCTATTAGAGAAAACCTTTGGGCTCGCTTCACCTTTCGAGCCAGACCGGTAGCCAGGTAAGGTAGGATACTTGATTTCCCAAACCCAACCTGGATAATACTTTTCTAGACACTCTACTAAATGGTTAGGCTTAATTAATTAGCCATAACATGGTTAATTTATACCACATAAGCTATTGGGCTAAGATACCATTCTTGGATCTATGCCAGCATGCTGCGAGCTAAATGGGTGAATTTCAAATTTCATTACCTTTTGGATTTTGTGGGGCCTTTGAAGTCTAAACTGATTTAGACCTGATCAAAATTAATTTTTTAAAAATCATTATTTTATTTTTTAATAAAGGTTTATTTTTATATCATATTTATATTACATAACGTGTACATGTGTATTATATATACAAGTACGTGTACGTGCAACATATACAATGTGAATGGTTTAATATGCCAGTATCTAAGTGATAGGATTTATACTGCAATAGACATGTTATCCCTTTTATATATATGTGATGTCTAATACACACACACACACATATACATATATATATACACATATGTGTGTGTGTACGCATACGCATATGCATATGTATGTATGTATATTTGAAAGTGAATATATGTGCATTAATGTGGTATAAAATTATGTTCATATTTAAACAAATATATATATAATGTAAAAGTATATTATTTATATATGTATTTGTATACATATTAAAATAGCATTTGTAAATATAGATATGAATAATTTAAAATTCAAATTTTAAATTTTAAATTTAAAAACAGGATCTATTACAAAAATATCTTTTAATTTCAACATTTAAAATTTAATTTTATAAATAAATATATTTTCTTAATATATACATTTATGTGTGGAAATATTTTTTATTTAATTTATATTTACCATGAATATGTTTATTGAACTATATATTAAAATTAATATTGAAAAATCATATATAATATAAAATAATGTTATATAATTAAGTATGTATATAAATATATACGTATGTGTATATTATTTCGACCAAATTACTTTTGACAAAATCAATTTCTTTGTTAAATCCATAGGATTTTGTGTTTGTTTTTCTAACTGAAAATTAATTTTTGTACGAAAATAACAAAAAAAATTCTAGAAAAATATTACAATGTATGTGCATTTTTTATGTATATATATACATATGTGTGTATATATGTATATGTATATGTATATTTGTATGTATTTGTAGTATATTAAAATTAATTTAATGTATTATATTTATAATTCAAATTTTAATAATATGTATATATGCAAAAAAATCAAAATAATAATAAGTATATAATTTAACAACAAATTTGCATATATCAAAAAGCAACTTTTGTTTAAAAACCTCTATTAAAATATTTTTATTTTGCTTTTTTTATTTTGGCCGAAAGCATATATTCATATGTATGTAATTTTTTATTTATTTATAATAATAGTATGTTTATATACATACATACATACTCCAGATCGGCAACACACATATACAAAGATTTGTGATATATACATCTAATCTAACCATATATGAATCAAACAAATGGCATACATACATGCATACACACATATATATAACATGTGTATATATGTAAAGTGGAGTGTTACCTCAACTGTAGCCTAACAATAATGCCTTGAATGCTAAATCTACTAAGAACTCTATGGATCTAAACCTAATCTCTTCTAGGTAGTGCTACCAGACTGAATGAACTACACACTCTTAAACTATTTGATTTGAATTTGTGTTTTAATTTGAAAATAATTAGAGGATAGAGGAGTAAGGTATTTTTGCCAGAGGTATAGATAAGGGGAGAGGCAAAGTCAACCAAAAAAGTGAGGGGTAGTAAGTTTAAATAAGAGAGGAGAGAGAGAGAGAGAGAGAGAGAGAGAGAAATTTTTGGATGAGAGTGAATTTTGGATTCAGATCCACTCTTTCTCCGCTAATTCAAACCCACAAAAACCAAATCAAAACCCCTCCTTCCCATTCCTTGGCCGACCATTCCATTAGCCATACGGGCGTCTAATCCACTTCAAGCCGGATTAGATAATTCACATTAAAATCATATTTAAACATACGTCGATATCTTATATTGATACGTGTATATACAACTTTTATATACACACTATTTTCAATATCGATCAACATCAATCAAATAAAATTTTATAATCAATATTTTACAAATATTAATTAATTTAATTAACTAATAAGAATTATAATTTAGTTAAATCAAGTGGTGGTTGGAGTAATCAACATTACGATTGTACGACTCTGAGGTATGAATTTGATCGACGCTTAATATCAAATAATTCGAATATTAACGTTCATAGGTCACCATAGCTAGTAGTGTGATATTATGGCTAAATTTATAGTTTACACGGTTTCGGAAAAATCCAATTTTACTTATTTTAAGTGGTGTCGGGTAGTGATAATTATTTACACTAATTCTCTTCATCAAAACTATATCATATTAGGACTTTGGAATTTGGTAATGGTCAAATTTTCAATTTTATCCACATTCAACTTGTACGGTCCAAATACAAATTCGTTGGTTCAATAATAACAATTATTATTAACTGATTGCTTTGGCCAGAGACTTTAAATTTGAGTTGACTTCAGTTGAGACTTCAGTTGACCGTGATACTAATCTCATAAAACTATGAGGACGAATTCTCTATTGGATAGATTTTTACAACCAATGCTTCAACCCGAACCAACTGCATTCATTCGATGGATGTCGTGCCATGATTTAACTATAATCAAAGTGGAGTTCTCATATTGAAGTTCGTCATTATTCTTAAGTTGATAGAATCGTGTAATATTATCACATCGATATTTTCTGTTTAACCTTGGTTATATTAACCAACAGAAAACTACCGATTTAGTCATTCCATAGGTATCCAATAATCATCAATACGTAATCATTGCCGCCCCCAACAAACATGAGTAATACAGTATCCAACATTTGGAGTGGCTATGTACTCTAATCTTAACGGAGTATCGATATCCACTCTCGACACACATTGATGGGGAATATTTAAAATGATGCTTTTATTATATTATGATAAATTCATCATGATTACAAAATATTGTAATTGTTATCATGAAACACATAATTTATGGATTTTCTATTGAATATACTTAAACTAAATAATTAATTAATATAACACATTATAATGAGTAAATAATATAAAGAAAAACATCTTTTATTTCCAACAAGATTTTATTACATAATTTATAATTTACAATATATTATAGAATTTCCCCTAGGGCATACCCCTAACTTTGTCGGTTCATTCACAACTATGATCGATATAGGTTATTGGAGGATCTACTCCATGAATAAAGGAAAATGGAAGATCATACACAAAGGTTGATTGGTGATCAGAACAGTTAATCAATAATGAAAGTTCACTTGAATTTGGGATTAACGTTACTCCAAATAGAAGTAAAGCACAAAAGATGTCATTACTTAGGTGTTAGGTTGGTGGACCTAGGTATTTGATGTTAAATAGGCACGAGAGGTGTTTACTTATTAAGAATTCGTTACTTGACATGTAAGGTGATTATTAGGTGCATTAGGCATTTTAAGTGTTCGGTGTTAGTGCAAGGTGTGTGTTAAATGTGTGCAAGCTGAAAATAAAAGCAAAGTTCTTTTCTTAAGTGTGTGTTAAATGCGTGGGAGAGATAAACAAAAGAATAAGTGTTAAAACTTAAAAACCCATTAGGGTTATCCAAATTGGTACCAGGAAAATAGTGTATTTTTTGTTGCAGTCGCTCAACTGTAGCTTGAATGCATCTGTTTGAAATTTCGATTCAATACACATGAATATTCCAAAATGCCACGTATAATTTCTTAAATTGGTATAAAAGTAGACAATAATCTCTAAAAATACCTAGTCTTTGATCCCAAACATAACCCGCACTTAATATGGTCACCTTTAAAGTAAAATGCCTCCATATTAGTTGAAACATATAATCTCTTGCTTGAAACATTTGGCTATAATTTCAGTTTTGTTGTACAAAAATTGCACAGGAAAGAACAATAAACAGCATCTAGATTTGCCAATTTGAACATCACTTAATCTAGCAGCAACTATTTTATTACTCCAGATAAATAGTAAATAACTATAAAGAAGGAAAAGAGACGCACAATATTTATACTGGTTCCACTAACATCAAGATAGTGTACGTCCAGTCCAATGGAGAGAAATTTTATTACAAATGAGAGAGTTACAAGAGATTACAAGATAAGAGTTTACATACCAAAGCCCTAAATTAGGCATAACGAGAAGAGACACTCCATTTGGGGATCGCTGGCTGAATGTCAGGATGGATTTACAATGAAGTCTACCCTCAATATATAGCCAATGTAAATTCATATGAGTCATCAAACAAATTACCAAGATATGGTAAGAAGATAATGGAGGCAAATTACAATGGTAAGAAATCGTGCAAATACAGCAAGTAATTTACTCATTCCAAAGATGGAAGAAAATAATCTCAAAGCAATGCGATTACGAAGAAAGAAATAATATGCATATCTTTTTGCATCCATATTATTCCATAACGTGCGCATGCATATATTTCCTTGCCATCTCATTCGAACGCAATCCAATAATTTATGCATTTTTATAAAGAACAAACGTGATTATTTTCTTTCTTGCATATTTGTTTCCTTCTACTTGTGATTTTGTATCGTCATAATTAACACTCCACCTTGATGCAAAATCACATGTCTCCAACATCCTACCTCGACTCAAGTTCTCTTCTCAACATAAGACTCTTAAAATCAAACTCCAACTTCAACCAAAATCTCTTAACGAGATGCAGACTAAAAATGAATATTTATCCAATGGGTTCCGACAAGACCACCCCCCGTCACACCTTGCTAATGAGCTCAGACTATGTCTCCGTCTGCCAACAAAATGTTACAAATATCCAAAATTAAAAGAAGGTAGATACTAAAATAATCTCAAAGCCACCAAGGCCATAAAATTCTCTCAATCACCAATCCAAATACAGAACCAAAAAACAAAAGCCAATGGATATAACAAGGCTAATCCAAATCTCTGTATGCAAGACAAATCTCTCTCCTCTCACATACCTTATTTGCCAAATAACAAATTTCCCATGAAAATCAACATAAGACTCTCACATCAACATTGAGCCATGAAGCAGATACAGGTTCCCAAATCCATTTGTCCCTTCAACACTGTAAACTCCTTATCACCAAATTTTCAAGACTGGAACGCTCTTCTCTCTCAACATAATCTCCTCCGTCTTTATCTTCCATATTGCACAAAATCTCCTTTTCCATCCAAATGAGTAATAGCATAATCATCATCGGATCTACCGCTCTTTGTGGAGACCATTGATGCACAAATTTAAAAAAATCGCCTTGCTCCGATATCAATCTATTGTGCAAAAATCACACAAATGTAGAAAAACAAAAAACATGATCTAGATTTGCCAATTTGAACATCACTTAATCAAGCAGCAATTATTTTATTATTCCAAATAAATAGTAAATAGGGGCATTTCACCAGAAGGACAAACTTTACAGTCCAATTAGTTTCTAGGATAAATCCACAGAAATTAATTTCAAGGCCAAAGTCAGCAGTACTTTTAAGGACAAAATCAGCAGTCCAATTACTTTCAAGGACATAATTTCATAGGTTTTTAGACCTTAAAAACTAATTATTTTGCATTTTGTCCTTAAAAGTAATTATTTCAGTTGTGTATCCTAAAAACTAAATGCAGTTGCTAAAGAGGCCCTTGTGGCTAATTTCCACTAGTAAATAACTATAAAGGAGGAAAAGAGATGCACGATATTTATAGTGGTTTCACTAACATCAAGATAGTGTACGTCCAGTCCAATGGAGAGGGATTTTATTACACATGAAAGAGTTACAAGAGATTACAAGATAAGAACTTACATACCAAAGCCCTAAATTAGGCATAACAAGAAGAGACACTCCATTTGGAGATCACTGGCTGAATACCAGAATGAGTTTACAATGAAGTTTACCTTCAATATATAGCCAATTTAAATTCATGTGAGTCATCAATCAAATTACCAAGATATGGTAAGAAGATAATGGAGGCAAATTACAATGGTAACAAATCGTGCAAACATAGCAAGTAATTCACTCATTACAAAGATGGAAGAAAATAATCCCAAAGCAATGCGATTACGAAGGAAGAAATAATATGCATATCTTTTTGCATATATATTATTCAATAACGTGTGCATGCATATATTTTCTTACCATCTCATTCAAATGCAATCCAATAATTTATACATTTCCATAAAGAACAAACGTGATTACGTCCTTTTTTGCATATTTGTTTTCTTTTATTTATGATTTTGTATCATCAAAATTAAACAAGTTTACAATAAATTATGGATTTCATATTCTTTCTAATAAGGTCCATACATTATATGTTTAGGTAAAGTTTTGTGTTTAGTAAATATTTGTATAAATAATTACGATGTGAACCACAAATAACAAACATTTATATTTAACATGGAAGGTCAAACATCTTTTTCTTCCCTCAAATTTGAAGCATCCAACTAAAATTTTGTTTTCACAAGTTTTATGGTATTTCCAACAATATTTGTACGCTGTTACAATTTAATAAAATTTTATTGGTGTAATTTTTTTGTAATTTGTAATTTTGCAAATATTTGCAATCATCTGCACTTTATTTGCAATTAAGGGCAATAATTGTAAATATTTGCAATTAGAAGTAGAAATTGCAAGTATTTGCTAATTATATGCGAAAAAATATTTTATTAAAACATATAACATATGAATCCTACTAAAAAGGACTAAAACTTACGATTTATGATGAAAACAAATTTTATTTTTCATTTTTCAATGAAAGAATATTTTGGTTTTGTATGTTAAAAGTGATGTGTTATTTATAACATGATAAGTTAAAAAAATGAACTTAGTTTGTAAAGTGACATGGAGAGACTTGAGCTCAATTTTAAAAGTTCTAAATAACAATATCAAAATATCATATATATTTTTTATTAGTGCAAATAAGTCATATCTTAGTTCTGTGAATAATCATTAAAAATATAGGTATTACAAACTAGCCATCGTAACAATAATAAGGGTATAACTATATTATTTTTAGAAGTATAGAAGATACCAGGATTTCTTGCATTGTAAATGAGTGTGTAGGAACTTTAATGTAGTTATCAATGAATTGTGTCGGTAGATTCATGCTTAAAAAGCATTCACCATTTTATTGAAAATGCTCCAGTTTCGATAGATTTCCATTTGATTCACTTCTATTACTTCGCCTGTTGAGAGATCTATTTAGATTCCTCTGTCCTCCATAAATGTGGTTCATAGGGATTTTACTATTCATACTCAGTTCATTTTGATGTTTTTTTATTAGGATTATTGGAGTATTTATGTTTTACGAAAAAAACGTGAAAGGAAGATGGTAGTTTTTAAGTGGAGTAAATTTTGTGAGTATGACCATATAAGAAAATGGTCTAGAAACCCCATGTAGGTGATCTTTTGTACCCTCTTCAAGAAATGATAATTGATCTAAGAATTTAACCTCGGGGTATACAGTTTATACTATTCATCTTTCTATTTTTATACATAAGAAATGAGATTTAATCATTTTACTGGAAAATTTATAAGCAGTTTGCTTTTACGGACTAATAGATTTTATGTTATGCCAATTTGAACTTACTCGAATTGTTCAACTGCAGCCATATAATGCAATCGCATTCTCTAATCTAATTGTTGTTTTTGTTTCTATATTCTTTATTTGTCTATTGGGTCGATCTGGTTGGTTCTTTACATTCAGTTTTTATATAGCAGCTATATTTTGATTCATCATCTTTTTTCGGGGATTTCATAATTGGACATTAAACTCATTTCATATGATAGGAGTACCTCCATTGTTATTATTATAGCTTTTTTGTTGGTTTAATGACAACTTAGAATATCTACTTTTCTCTCCAGTTATTGGATTTTTTATGTGCTCTTTCTCCATAAACAAGTACATAAAACCAATTGAGATATTCTAACAGAAATTAGACATAAAAGTATTGGTCTTTGTTATGAAAACAAATATGGTACCGATGACAAATAAGAAAATTGTTGAATTTGTTTGAATAGCTTTAAGACCAAAACATTCAGATAACAATAAAAATGCAAAAGCGTGAATCTCAACCACCATAAATTCATTGGTTGATCAGTACGGCCAGAAGCACCGAACTTTGGCGAGTTAAAGAAACATATAAAAAAAACGCAGTACGATAATGAGACTTGTTTATGCAAACTGAGCTATCTCATCATTTGCCTTACGTGTTTGGTTGGTACCACGTCAACCGATGGATTAAATATGCAAAACTCTTATAAATTACGTCCACATTACTCAATACATTTCGGTTTCGTACACACATTTGTCTGCTGGTAATCAATAGTTTAACACGCGCAAACAAAAATAAATCCTACAATAAATATATATGCATTAAAATTTTATTAATTAGACTATCTTCACAAGTAAAAAAAAGCAAAAAAAAAAAATCTTGAATAAGTGTTTATGCATGGACGGAAAGTGTGGTTACTGTAAACATAAAAGCAGAATGGATGGCTCGTGATGAATCACCAAGCACAACTTTAATAGTCTAATTTGAATTGCTGTCAATTGGAAGTTAACCGGAATCTTCAATGACGTTTCCACGTCATCACTTTACATGTCAAGTGTCCTTTTTGGATTCAATCATACGTCATACATTTGTGAGGTCTAAAAACTGAGATAAAGTTACACATGATAACCGATTAGGCATTTTCATGTTTGTCGAGTGTCACTGAAACATTAGTAGATGTGTAACGTACTAATTCGGATAAACAAACAAACATTTATCTATTATCAATTTTTGCCTTTTTATTCGATACGTAGCAGTTCACTGCAGCATCACTGGATAATGGAAGATACCAAACTGTGACGCCCCACCTCTATACTCACACTAGCCAAGGACACTACGAAATAATGCCGTCAACTAACGCGAAGAATGAGGCTGGTTAGGAGAGACAATCTATAGCCTTGCTCTAACTATCTATTGAATACATCGACAAATGTCATACCATGCAGATCGACATATCCAATGAATACTTAAAACAAAACCATAGGTGGCTAGAGGATCTATCAGAACAGAATATAACAACTCGAATGTAATATACATCACATAACGGTAGATCAACATATACACATATACATAACAGAGTATACAAACTGATATATGTCAAGTGGTATAGCAAACCACAATATACAGACGAATCTAAAAGAATACATATCAGAGTTACAACAAAAAGGACTACACAAAAGCTATAACAAAAAGGAGTAAGCTGAATAGCTCATGCGGAAACAAAATAGGCTAAGTCCAAAAACACCTAACCTGAAACATCTTGAGCTGACCCGAGTGTGTCCATGTAAATAAGATAATATTAAGGTAAAAAATTTGCTAATAAACAATTGGATCTATAGCTCAGTGGTAGAGCAGCTGACTGCAGATCAGCAGGTCACCGGTTCGAACCCGGTTGGGTCCTTCTTTCACTTTTTCAAAATTTCTTACCTGTTCATTCGGCGCACAGTAAACGCTGCAACATCAGACCAGTCTTTGCTTATGCTTTTCTAATGCAAACGCAAACAGTTTCAGAGATATACAGTCTTAGTCAGTGAACTTTTTTTCTCTTTTCAGTTACAGATGGATATGTACGTGCGTGTGCATGTACACGTATGTATGTATAAGTAAAATCTTAGCCGACTGCTTAAATACGACAGAAAGTTTGCTTCTGTAAATAAACAACACCATTTTTGGCCAACAATCCTATACGATGCAGCAGTCAACCGGCTATGGCAATCAAAGTAATGATACAAAACACTTCTTTCTTTTGAAATTACGATGTTATGATGCAAGCATAAACGGAACTCTTAAAAGCTTCATATTGGTGACCATGAAGTACCAAGGAGCTGTCCAAGTAAATTGTTCACCTGCTGTAATATTATAAAAGCAAAAAAATTTAGTTACTTTTCTACAAATAAAAAGGTAAATTTACCCCAAAATTCCGGAAGAAGTATTCTATGCTATGAAATTGGCGAAAAACTTAGCTGCCCCTTGACTAATATTGATTAACAAAATACGATGATATTTACCTCAATATTAACAAGACATCCCAAGCAATCAACTCGATAATGTCAATATATGGATGAGTTATTCTAAACATGTTTCAAGCATTACAACCGGTAAAATATCAGTTAAGAATATATATGGATATCTGAAAATATCACCGTAATATCATGATAATATCGGAGTAATGGTGTTTGTTATCCGAATATGCAAATTATGGTAACAATAGACGACATAAAATGGTGTTTTGTGAGACCTAATTTTTAGAATAGTTGGAAGTGTACTTTGAAACTTAGAAACTTCCCATCTCTTTTTATCATTTCAAATAACTGTTAGATCGTTTAGTAATATATATTTATATAAAGAACTGCTGTTGTCTGAGGTATATGTACTTTTTCTGATAATTTTTAACTACTTTCACATAAATTTGCATCAAATATCGGCTTAACATCCCTGATATATCAACAAATATTGTGGCTGAATATTGTAACCGACTCTTCAAAACATATCGTTTAAAATTCAATATGCAATATACCAGTGACTGAATGAAATATCACCATATTACCATAAATTATCTACTTGGTAACCAACATGACATCAACAGGTGAAAAACATTTGAGGGTTTCATACTACAAAGCCACTAAAATAATATATTTAAACAAATAAATCTGAAATTGACTGCAAGAGTAGCCTGATACCTTCCTCCCGGGATCCTGCAAAGATTGATCATTTAATGATTGGTCGCTCATTGCTTCATCTAAAGTAATTTCCTCATTAATATTGATTGGATCTCTCTGCTCTTCTCGACCACAATTTCTTTCAACAACTACTATCTCATCAAATGCTCTATGCAATGCACCTTTTGCCACACTATAAATTTCAGCAGAAGTTGCACCTCTCTCTGCATATCTAATAGCATCTTTGCATAAATCACTGAATCTTGATGCAATAGTTTCTTGACAATTAACTTGTTGTCTGGAATTTTGTTCATCAATTTGAGTACAACTTTTAGCATTTCTAGTCCAGCGCCTCAAAAAATATTCATCTGGAAGCATACGAATATCAACCATCACAAACACACCTAATATATGCCTGCACAAAATGCCAGAATACTCGAAATTTTTACAGCTGCATGTTGCCGTCTTGTTTACAGAGTTATAAGTGACGGTGAACATCTCAAGAGTCTCGTCATCCCTAGCGACACTGAACTTGCTGATCAGTCCATCCTTTATTTTGTATGCACTGTACCCTAAAGATTCAACAAACTCCTCTTGAAATTTTTCGAAGACAGCTCTTGTGTATGTGGTAGCTGTTTGTTTTTCCAAAGGAGATGCAGTTTTTATAATCGGTTTAGTACACATTGTGTCCAGATCTGCTTGTGCTTCATCATCGTACCTGCTTGCCATGGCCACATCAAACTGGGTTAGGAACACTTTTAAAGAAGTTTTTGTGTTAAAATACTTCTTATAGAAGTCGTTCATGGTCTCTAATCTTTGTATTGGTGATACCTCAGCAAAAAACACATCTCTTGAGTACACAGGTACCCACTTTTGACGAATATTGAACAAAGATTGTAACCAGGTATTCTTCCTAAGATCGTACTTATCAACTATAGACACCCAACAAGTCTCAAAATTTCTAACCGTTTGAGATTCAAGAACACAATTTTCAACTTCTGTTCTCAAATTAGGATAAGAAGAATACAAATGAGCTAGCTTTTGTTTGGTTCTACTAAGAATAAGCCACTTGCAAAACCTATGACAAGTGTTGGGAAACACTTTTGCAACTGCTGCTGCTATAGCTCTATTTTGATCTGTAACCAATGAAATAGGATGTCTACCACCCATGGCTTCAAGCCATGTTTCAAATAGCCAAACATATGAGAATTCAGACTCATTTACAAGCAACGCACATCCAAAAGTAATAGGCTGCAAGTGATGATTAACTCCAGAGAAAGTAGCAAATGGCATCATGTACTTGTTCTTCTTATAAGTTGTATCAAAAGTAACCGCATCACCAAAATAGCTATACGAGTGTCTAGCTCTAGCATCGACCCAAAATGCATTAGTCACAGAACTATTATTATCAACTTGTAAAGCATAAACAAATGCAGGGCTCTCTGCCTGCATCTTCTTGAAATAATCCAGTAATCCTTGAATATCGCCACATTCCCCAAAGGCATGTTGCCTTAATATCGTGATTGAATTGGAACCACATATATTTGATTTATCACAAGCATCTAAAAATCCTCTAGCTCTAAGATAGCCTACTCTACTACTAGTACCTAAATGATGATTGTGCTCTTTTTCAAGCTTGGCCACAACCCACCTATCCGAATCTCTGACAACCTCCATCATTGCCTTGCAACCTTCTCTCATGGAGATCCTCTCGCGCTTTCTCGTGTTTTCACTAGCTGGCTTTTTACTATAAACACCCTCTTTAGAACATACAAATCTCTTCATGATCAATACCTCTTCTTCCCCTTTCGATCTTCTAGACCTACCAACTCGGAATGGAAACCCTAATCGACGTGCATATTCATTGTAAAAGATTTTTGCAGCCTCATCAGATGGAAATTCCATACCTAATTCGGGTTCGGGCTTTGTGTCATCTGTATTGACTTGACTTGGATTAAAGTTAGCGGGTTCTTGGGTCGGAATTGTAATTTGGGGACATGGGTCAGTTGCATCATTCGATCTTATATTTGTTGGTAAAGACATGAGACAATCAACATAGTCTACTATTAGTTCATCATCTTCGGTCCTATTGTCCATTGTTAAGTTGTAGAAACACACCTGAAATCATTCACATTTATACTTCTTTAAGGATTAAATGAAGTTTAACTTTTGTACTGCATTGCTATTCTTCATTCAAGTGTACAATGTATTTGGGATGAAACTGATCGTATTAGTTAACTTGACAGATTTGTTAAAACACAAACAATTTTATTTCTCGTAATTGAGGTTCAAAGTGCTAGAAGAAAATCAAAGTTAGCATAATTAACTAACGCAGAATCATGAATGAAGATTAAGTAGATTTCAGAAGGATTTTGTTCTGCTTTATTGCTGTATTAAGTGGCCACTATCAAATTTGCGTTGAAATTACGATTACAAAACACATACCCGAAAACCCTAATTAGCAAAATTTTCTAAACCTAATTATAAAACATGAACAGAGGCGGTATGCTTACCTCCACTCAATAAAAATCGATTATATTGAAATAAAAGTATATGAGTTAACGTAATGGAGAAGATTGAAGGTTACCTAAAGTATTTTTGCGGATTAGATGGGTAAGGGAAGAAACAGTGAGGTAAGTTCACTGGCGGTGACGAGATCGTCGGAGATGGGACGCTTAATGCCTTAATAAAACAATATAGGAGCTTAAAAATACCGGGAGGTGATCGGAAACTGGAGCAGCAGCGGAGTACCGGAGATCTGTGTAGCTTATTCACACCGCAAGTTCGGGGATCCTTTGTAATTTTGTGTTTTTGTTTTGGTGTAGGATCAGTTTCAGCCTGTTATGTAACGGGCCCACTAAAATCAAATTATTATTAGAGGCCTGTTGCGAACAATTATTATTCTTGCCGTTTTTAATATCACTTGACGATTTTGAGTAGTAACTTTTAATTATAAGTAGTTTTAAGTGAGGAATAATATGTAAATTGTTTGGATAAATAAGTTGGAAATGTACTAAAATTTAGTTATAAAATTGAAATAAGCGGTGAGTAAGTAATTATTGCTTAAGAATATAACGTTCAGGGATTTTCGATTCACGAAAGTCGACATTAATACGTCCACTGTATCAACTGCCGAGCAATCGAAGGCCGGAAAAACCGAATCGTTAGGGTTATAGAAGAAGAGGTAGAAGAAGAAAGAAAGAAAGAAAAAGAAAACAGAAACAATAACAGAATCTCACAGTTGCAGCGGAACAACATATAATAGATCAATGAATAATCTTTAAAACAAAGAATCATATCCGTTATTACATTACATCATATTGCATTACCTTATCAGAGTTTACAACAACAAACAGCGGAAAAAAATACTATATACTAGTTGATAAGCCATGTCATCCAGCTTGCCTCCAGATCTCCACAGCAACTCCTAAATTCCAGAATAACCTGATAATCTAACTCTAGACTGCCTGTGTGGAAATTTGTGGGCACCCAGAGTTTAGGAAGGGAACAATAAACTCCAAGTCAGTCATGAGACTGGTGTGAGAACTAAAAACAGTTTATCTTTAAAAACAAACAAAGAGATATTTTAAATTAGATTCGCAATGCTTTTAGAAAATAAAACTACCATAAGGCCTCCCGCACACACACACACAATGAAAATGCAAAATCGGAGGAGATTTCTCCTAATGATAGTCAAACATGCTTGATACGTAGAAAGATTTCTTTGATATTATTATTAAAAGTGCAAAGTGTAGGAAAACATTTCGAAAATATGATATAAATCTTAGCCAACATACGACCAGTATCGTATGCCTACTATAGCTACCATCTAAACAGTGGGGCGCCACCATAAGTAAATGGCAGGTTATACAACTAAAACTGTACAAGGCTCGTATTGTTTCTTTGGATTTCCAACAAATGATCAGGCCAAGGAACTTCACATTGCCACATGGGTACGCCTCTGGAAAGACGCCCCGAGAACCTAACCGGATCTATGCCAACACAACGCCGGGTTACCCCTAACTGGGTAACTACTGACACGAGTATGTCATCCCCCGGCCGTAACCGACCTAAATCCCGGGATTCACCAACAACCACAAAGAAATAAATTTGCAGCAACCACATAGGTTAAGTATCAGGGCTCCATACCATAATACCACCTCTATCCAGAAGGAAATGTACATACCCTAAGGGGGCGCGATCCCCTAATAACCTTGCTGCATCTTTCCTGTTTTGACCATTTCCGGAGTGTGAGGTTCGACGAAGTCTCGTCCACAAAGCTACGCTTTTCATAAAAGCCACGCTTTGATCAACAAATGATCAGCAGCACTCAGTATGTCACGTTACCAAATTGGGAATATATCACTAGTAACCATCAACTACATAACCTTTGAGCTCGTACGTCTAAGAGAAGGGTGTTAAGCTAAGAGAATAAATTCTTCGCCACCAACAGAAATATATTTGATAGAAATTAGCTTTACATCTAAAATTGTAACGTCGGACACACATCCATACAAGTCCGTTCCGAGATCGAACAGAACCGAAGGCACTTCCAAAAGAAGCCCTTGCAATCCGGATATTCACTAATCACGTCTGGAATTCCCATCACAAAGGGTGATAAAATCTCTATATCGGGGATCAGCCGATGCATAGTCATTCGACGGTAATTCTTCCGTTTTCGAAAATATCCGGTCTTCAACACCGGTCTTCAAATACTATCCATTACGACCTATCGCTATTCAGAATGGGATTTATGACCCAAAGGTCCTCTCCTGGCTAAACCGAATAACGAACGCTTGTTTTAAAATAAGTGTAGCATTCAAACTCAAGTAAATCACAACAAATACCCATTTAAAGGTAAATATTGATAGTCGGTTATTTAACTATCAATAGATATGCACAACACCACCAGATTCCAAATAATTTCCCAAATTATTTATTTTCCAAAAATATCTTTACAAGATATATAATTTTCCACACTTCAACCATTTGAAAACAATTTTCAAATCACTTTTCACCTTTCCAACTTTTGAAAACAAAATTTCAAATCATTTTCCTTACGCGGAAACACTTCCAAATATTTATTCATTTTCATTTCAAAATGGTTCATTTAAACCAATTAAATAAATCCTTACCGATTTACTTCAAATTTACGTTCCAAATCTGTAAATTTATTTCCACATTTCAAAAATAAATCAATGTTTATTTTTAAAACAATTTTCCCCTTTCCTATATAAATTCCATGGTGAATTCACATTTCCAAAATATCTATTAATATACGATTCTCAAATCGATTTCAAATATTCACTTTCAATTTATCTTTAAAAGATATAATCTCAAAATATTTCACTTCATATTGGAAAACATTTCCATACTTATTTAATAATAAGTAATTCACAACTCTATTTATTTCCAACATTTGGAAAATATTCATTATACTTAAATCACAATTAAGTATATATTTTATCCTTTAAGGATAACATTCTCTTAAACACATTTATTTGAGTCAAAACGAATGTTGCGTAAAACATCGTCACGACAACCCAAAATCACTAGTATAGGAATTCGAAATTTAGATAGATATATAAATCCCAATACTATATAAAACATTTTCTTTCGAAAATCATTTACCATAACAACAGTGTTATAGTTCATCTTTTCCTTATTCTCGAAAACGCCTATTTCAACAATGAATGTTGAAATCTATGGTTTCGATACTTAACACATTTAAAAAAACTTCAAATCGTTTTAATTCTATTTAAAAGATCACTTCCTAAAACATTTCTTTAATATATTATTCACCGTCCAAAATCGTGAATATAAATCGTTTACCCAATTCAACACTTCGACATATTTAATTTAAAGGATTATCCACTGTCCAAAATCGTGGATATAAATCGTTTACCCAATTCAACACTTCTACATATTTAATTTAAAGGATTATCTACTGTCCAAAATCGTGGATATATCTCCTTTAATAACCTTTCATATTTACTTATCAAATTCAATTGATTTCGGATTTATAAAACAACGTTTATAAATTCACATTTATATAATTTTATAAAAACTTCAACTTATAAAATTCATTAATTAACAAATTCTATTTATATCTCATTTAAATGCCAAAATCCAAATTATAAGTTAATTACTTATTAATCTTTTATTTTACCAAATCTATTCATTTTATAACTTCACAATTTATAAATCTATAAATTTCATTCACTTATGAAATCCATTTATACTTCATTTTAAAACTTATAAAAACTCGTTTTATAATTCCAATATTTTAAATTTATAAATATCAATTTTATAAATCTTTTATATAAACCGTTTATAATAATTCAAAAATCCCAATTTAAACCATTTTACAAATTAATCAATTACTTATTTCAAAAATCCCATTTCGGTTAATTTCACAAAAATCATAATTTTATAGCATAAAAATTATAACGTTTATTTATCTAAAATGAATCAATTCCAAAATTCAACAAAATGTATACTTTCAAATATTTATTTATTTCCGGTACCTAACGATACCGAAATTATATTCGGCTAAATTTTAGCCTTCAACGATTTCAATCACAAAGATAATCATACAGAGATTATAAATAAATCAACACGCAACATTGAAACAAATTCAATTATTTGAGGAATCCAGTTGGATCCCTCCAGCCTGCTTCCCTGCATCCACAGATGTTAGCACAATACCAATCCCGTTTCAAGACGGAATATCGCGGTACATGGGTTTTATAAAATATTATCCACTATTATGCGGCGCAATAGGGTCTCATCCGCTATATAATGCGGGAAAATCAACTCCAAGTACATATATAATACCAATTCCACTTCAAGGTGAAATATCGCGGTATGTGTGTTTAATAAATAACATCCGCTTAATATACGGCGTATAGGGTCTATTTCAATACAATAAATAATAATTTATCACCCAAACACACAATCAAGCAATTTAAATCTAACTATTTAAAATTTAAATCGAAACAGATTCGATTGAGTGATAAGTTCTCACCTTGTTCAAATACAGTTGCAGTGTTCTATTTCGAATAAAATTAAACGTGCGTTTTTGATTTTACCCAAAATTCTTGCTAGCTCCAATCAACTCCAATCCAGCTCCATCGCGTAGTGTTCGCGAATACGAATCCAATGCAAGTCGTTTCGTCAAATTCCGACCTCGTACGAAGAAGTTATAGCATTTTAAACATTACACAATTTTAAAATATAATAATTTACATTTCTTTTTATTTATTTTAACCTAGATATCATCTGGCCGTACGTTTCTAACCCTCCAGATCTCGGCGTGTACTTCATCCCCCCCCCCCCCCCCCATCAGGTAGAACGCGACCGAAGAACCCAATAGGCCGCCCTTTTGCCCTAATGCCCGCGACCACCACGTCATCTTTGAAGACGATCGAGCTCTTCCATTCGAATGGCCATCATGAGAGCCACCTTCGGCTGCAACAACTCGAAGCTCGGCCCCCTTGCACGTAGAAAAACGTGCATGAACCGGTGATGAACGCAGCGCCATAGCTCTCAATCTACAGCTCGAAATCCAATCTCGACCGTTGGATATGTCGATCTCCTCGTTGTCTACAACTTTCATTTATGAAGTTTCGCGAATTGATTTGTGGATTAGAAAAAAATTGAGGGAGAACGAGAATGAGTATCGGCCATTAAAATTAGAGGTGGCGGCCTGAAACTTAGGGTTAGGGTTTGAGCAAAAAGGAGAATGTGAGGTTCTTTTATAGAAAATATCCGCGCACTATTCACCCAAAAAAATTTTGAACTCCAAACGAAGCGTGTCGCTTGGCGTTTATAATGTTTTATCTCCATTCCGAACGCAATGGAATATGTATCGGAAGCCAATTCGATCGTATTTGGAAGATAGGTTTTCGAATCGACTATTTTAAATTTAAAATTCACTTAAACCGATTTCAGTGCGTTTTAGCTTGCTCCGGACAAATCGTAAATTCGATTGACACGAAATTTGAAATCTTACAAAAATATAACATTACGGATCCGATGAAACTGGTATCGTCGAAATCTGAGACTGTTTGAAAAATGACTATTTTTACTCGTCAATTAAATATTAAAATATTCAATCTCCACAAATTAACTTTTAATTCAATTTTAAAAGTTCTATAACATCATTCTAACTCCAATATGATTAAATACAACTTTACAAATCAATTTTAATCACATTAAACCCAATTTCCAATTATTTCTGTAATTTCAAATATTAAATTATCGATTTAATTATCCAATTAAATCTAGATATTCGAAATAAAAATTTATTCGACTCACAAATTTTACTTGTTAATATTTAAAATCAATTAAATTTACGAATTTTAATTGACAGAAATTCTGGGTCGTTACAAACTTCCCCCCTAAAGAATTTCGCCCTCGAAATTACCAAGTAAGAAAAAGTCTTGAAATCCGTTAACTTTTCAAACATCCATTCAAATTAGATTTCAAATTCACTTAAGCGTTTAACTTTTCCAAAATCCAATAGTTAAACTTCTTATAATAACTTTACTAAGTTTTCAAATCATACTTAGTTATCTTTTCAGAACCAACTATATCGTTTAACTTTTCACTCCAAAATCAAAGTTATAGTTTTCAAAATTTTCTAATTTTCTCAAAAATATTCTAACGCCTTAAATTTTCAGAAAATTTCGCCATAACCTTCTTTGCGCGGCTCGATCCAAAAAAAATGGCAATATATATATCACAAATATACATCTCATCAAAGTAATGAGGCATTCTGCAGGGAAAAAAGTGTAAAAGTACGATATGTAATCCGAGATATGTACCTTATATATTATTAGCGAGCATATAAGGCTAATATAGCGTGAAAGCGAGCTCCAAAAGCGAAGCAAGCGCAATCCACACCTACTAAACACTCAACAACAATGAGAAACATGGATATAGAAAATAATATCAATATACAACATATACCAGAAACAACAACTATATGTGTCAATATAGAAAATGCAACAAAAGCAATAAATGCAACCACCAAACACTATCATCCAACAAATCTATATCAAATCAATATACATTCACTTCTCATTAATATCCAATGAATTGGTTTTTCATTTAATCACATTTGATTCATTAACATTGGACTTTACTAACATTCAATTATCCATTTTCAATTAGTTTATATTCACTAATTCACATTCAAGTTAGTTCACTTCCACATTCAAATCAAATTTCATAGCTTCCAATTTTATCAATTCAACTTCATTAACATTTAATGAATTATATACAATCAACTAACAATCATATAATAACCAAATCATAACCAAATTATTAAATTCACATTTAATTTGGTTTAACACTTTTAATTTCAATTGGTTGATATTAAATTGACTTCCATTCAATTATTCAATTTTTTTTCAACTTCATTAGCTTCTAATGAATTAACACTTACATTCATTATTCTATATCAGTTCATTTACATTCGATTGATTAATATTCAATCCATTTATTAATTCAATTGCTAATTCATTTAACGAATAAGGTTGAATTTCATTTATATATCTCAAGTCCATATTCATCACTTCACTTTATCATTTTACTTCGATACCAAAATTAACTTCATTCAACATTACTTAAGTTATATTCCATTTCAAACATCATTTGTTTAACTTAACTTAAATTTCCACTTATAAATCCTATTCAGATTCCAATTCTATTTAACTTTTACCAAAGTCAAATTTCATCACTTATTCAAATTCATATCTCGTTTTGCTTAACAAAATTGTTTAACCATTTTATCATTTGGTTTCACTTACATTTTCACATTTAATAAGTTATACAACTTATATATTTAAACTTCCAAATCATTAACTTATCCAAACTAGTTCAAATCTGATTTAATTTATTTAACTTCCTTTAGTTAAATTTTCAAATTTGTTTATCACAAAAAAAATTCAAATTTTCAGTTTAACATGGCAGCAAATCCATCACACAGAAACTCAAAAATGATACTGCTGATGTTGCAGTCATCACCCTTATTATTTCCCAGCAACAGTAGTGAATTCAGTGCTTAATATTCTTTCAAAAAAATTCCTTTTACTTATAGCTCACATTTATATGTCTTTTTATTATAGAATTTCACTATTCCACTTCACTTTCATAAGATTATTCCAAATTGATTTATCCTACTTAATAATATAACATCTTTAACTTTGAAAGACAACTTTCAAAATAGACGGGATTCAAAACTTTCAAATTCATAGTCCAATTCATTTTTATTTACGACTCATATTTATAAATATATTCATATAGTTTCACTTACTATATATAAGATTATTTCACAATTTTAAATCGCATTAATCATAATTCCATACTTAATAATTCATTTGCTAATACAATTTATTCTTTTAATTTGATTATTCAAACATCTTTTAATTAACTTATATATATTCTTACATTTTCAACAACCAAACTATTCAATTCATATACACTTTAATAATTTCTGAAAAATTATTCCTTTATATATAAAATATAATCAAGGTAAAATTATTTCATTTACCCAATTTAAAATGATACTATGTCGGTTTATCTTGTTTAAGAGTTTAGAAACCCCTATCGATACAGTTAGCTAGACTGCACCAACCAGAATCTATAAACAGCTCAACGGATAAGCAAACACAATAAAAAACCTTTTTATATTCACTAATAAATACGCGCTCATATCTATTATTACACTCACACTCATTCTAGAGTACTACTGACTCTATCTCTATTGAGTAACACCCAATAGAGCCAAGGTTGTCGCTTAACCAAATGCTCTGATAACACAATTTAACGTTCAGGGATTTTCGACTCACGAAAGTCGACATTAATACGTCCACCATATCAACTGCCGAGCAATCGAAGGCCGGAAAAACCAAATCGTTAGGGTTATAGAAGAAGAGGTAGAAGAAGAAAGAAAGAAAGAAGAAAACAGAAACAATAACAGAATCTCACAGTCGCAGCGGAACAACATATAATAGATCAATGAATAATCTTTAAAACAAAGAATCATATCTGTTATTACATTACATCACATTGCATTACCTTATCAGAGTTTACAACAATAAACAGAGGAAAAAATAATACTATATACTAGTTGATACGCCATGCCATCCAGCTTGCCTCCAGATCTCCACAGCAACTCCTGAATTCCAGAATAACCTGATAACCTGACTCTAGACTGCCCGTGTGGAAATTTGTGGGCACCCAGAGTTTAGGACTATGTAGTTAATGCCTTGCTATTACCTCGCTACAACCCCGCTATATCTCATAGCGGATTTCTACATCTACGATTTTTCCATATAGCCCCAAAATATAGCCTTTCCGCTTTAATCCCCGCTATTTCCGCTATATCCCGTTATTCCCGTTATATTTTGCTATTTCTGCTATATCTTCTTTAATAAAATGAATTAAAAAAATTGCATTTATACATTATGAAAATTATGAAACTAATTTATTTGATTTGACTTTTAATATATTTTCAGAAATGAAAATATTCTAAAATTCTACTAAATTCAATTATGTTATATAATAGTTTTACATTTATTTAAAGTATATTCGCACATATTTTTTTTTTAAATTATTTTGTTTTAATTATAATTCAATTGAATGATAATTTTTCATTTAATTACCATTTATATATTTTTAAAAGCATTAAGTACGAGTTTTATATGCTATTTTAGAGTCACCCGCTATATCCCGCTGTATCCTCGCTGTATCCCCGCTATGACTTTTTGCACCTCCACCGCTTCGAATCTGCCGACCGCTTTAAATGTACAGGTTTAGGAAGGGAATAATAAACTCCAAGTCAGTCGTGGGACTGGTGTGAGAACTTAAAACAATTTATCTTTAAAAACAAACAAAGAGATATTTTAAATTAGATTCGGAATGCTTTTAGAAAATGAAACTACCATAAGGCCTCCCGCACACACACACAATGAAAACGCAGAATCGGAGGAGATTTCTCCTTATGATAGTCAAACATGCTTGATACGTAGAAAGATTTCTTTGATATTATTATTATAAGTGCAAAGTATAGGAAAATATTTCGAAAATATGATATATATCTTAGCCAACATACGACCAATATCGTATGTCTACTATAGCTACCATCTAAACAGTAGGGCGCCACCATAAGTAAATGGCAGGTTCTACAACTAAAACTGTACAAGGCTTGTACTGTTTCTTAGGATTTCCAACAAATGGTCAGGCCAAGGAACTTCCCATTGCCACATGGGTACGCCTCTGGAAAGACGCCCCAAGAACCTAACTGGATCTCTGCCAACACAAGGCTGGGATGCTGATACGAGTATGACATCCCCCGGTCGTAACCGACCTAAATCCCGGGATTCACCAACAACCACAAAGAAATAAATTTGCAGCAACCACATAGGTTAAGTATCAAGGCTCCATACCATAATACCACCTCTATCCAGAAGGAAATATACATACCCTAAGGGGGCGCGATCCCCTAATAATCTTGCTACATCTTTCCTGTTTTGACCATTTCCGGGGTGTGAGGTTCGACGAAGTCTCGTCCACAAAGCTACGCTTTTCATAAAAGCCACGCTTTGATCAACAAATGATCAGCAACATTCAGCATGCCACGTTACCAAATTGGGAATATATCACTAGTAACCATCAACTACATAACCTCTGAGCTCGTACGTCTCAGAGAAGGGTGTTAAGCTAAGAGAATAAATTCTCCGCCACCAACAGAAATATATTTGATAGAAATCAGCTTTACATCTCAAATTGTAACGTCAGACACACATCCATACAAGTCCGTTCCGGGATGGAACAGAACCAAAGGCACTTCCAAAAGAAGCCCTTGCAATCCGGATATTCACTAATCGCGTCCGGAATTCCCATCACAAAGGGTGATAAAATCTCTATATCGGGGAACAGCCGATGCAGAGTCATTCGACGGTAATCCTTTCGTTTTTGAAAATATCCAGTCTTCAACACCGGTCTTCAAATGCTATCCATTACGACGTATCGCTATTCGGAATGGGATTTATGACTCAAAGCTCCTCTCCCGGCTAAACCGAATAACGAGCGCTTATTTTAAAATAAGTGTAGCATTCAAACTCAAGCAAATCACAACAAATACCCATTTAAAGGTAAATATTGATAGTCGGTTATTTAACTATCAATAGATATGCACAACATCACCAGATTTCAAATAATTTCCCAAATTATTTATTTTTCAAAAATATCTTTACAAGATATATAATTATCCACAATTCAACCATTTGAAAACAAATTTCAAATCACTTTTCACCTTTCTAACTTTTGAAGAGAAAAAAATTCAAATCATTTTTCTTATGCGGAAACACTTCCAAGTATTTATTCATTTTCATTTCAAAATGGTTCATTTAAACCAATTAAATAAATCCTTACCGATTTACTTCAAATTTACGTTCCAAATCCGTAAATTTATTTCCACACTTCAAAAATAAATCAATGTTTATTTTTAAAACAATTTTCCCCTTTCCTTTATAAATTCCATGGTGAATTCGCATTTCCAAAATATCTATTAATATACGATTCTCAAATCGATTTCAAATATTCACTTTCAATTTATCTTTAAAAGATATAATCTCAAAACATTTCACTTCATATTGGAAAACATTTCCATACTTATTTAATAATAAGTAATTCACAACTCTATTTATTTCCAACATTTGAAAAATATTCATTATACTTAAATCACAATTAAGTATATATTTTATCCTTTAAGGAAAACATTCTCTTAAACACAATGTGAGTCAAAACGAATGTTGCGTAAAGCATTGTTACGACAACCCAAAATCACTAGTATAGGAATTCGAAATTTAGATAGATATATAAATCCCAATACTATATAAAACATTTCCTTTCGAAAATCATTTCCATAACAACAGTGTTATAGTTCATCTTTTCCTTATTTCTCGAAAACGTTTATTTCAACAATGAATGTTGAAATCTATGGTTTCGATACTTAACACATTTTAAAACAATTTCAAATCGTTTTAGTTCTATTTAAAAGATCATTTCCTAAAACATTTCTTTAATATATTATTCATTGTCCAAAATCGTGAATATAAATCGTTTACCCAATTCAACACTTCTACATATTTAATTTAAAGGATTATCCACTGTCCAAAATCGTGGATATAAATCGTTTACCCAATTCAACACTTCTACATATTTAATTTAAAGGATTATCCACTGTCCAAAATCGTGGATTTATCTCCTTTAATAAGCTTTCATATTTACTTATCAAATTCAATTGGTCTCGGATTTATAAAACAATGTTTATAAATTCACATTTATATAATTTTATAAAAACTTCAACTTATAAAATCCCTTAATTAACAAATTCTATTTATATCTCATTTAAATGCCAAAATCCAAATTATAAGTTAATTACTTATAAATCTTTTATTTTACCAAATCTATTTATAATTTCACAATTTATAAATCTATAAATTTCATTCACTTATGAAATCCATTTATACTTCATTTTAACACTTATAAAAACTCGTTTTATAATTCCAATATTTTAAATTTATAAATATCAATTTTATAAATCTTTCATATAAACCGTTTATAATAATTCAAAATTCCTAATTTAAACCACTTTATAAATTAATCAACTACTTATTTCAAAAATCCCATTTCGGTTAATTTCACAAAAATCATAATTTTTATAACATAAAAATTATAACGTTTATTTATTTAAATGAATCAATTCCAAAATTCAACAAAATGTATACTTTCAAATATTTATTTATTTCCGGTATCTAACGATACCAAAATTATATTCGGCTAAATTTTAGCCTTCAACGATTTCAATCACAAAGATAATCATACAAAGATTATAAATAAATCAACACGCAACATTGAAACAAATTCAATTATTTGAGGAATCCAATTGGATCCCTCTAACCTGTTTCCCTGCATCCACATATGTTAGCACAATACCAATCCCGTTTCAAGACGGAATATCGCGGTACATGGGTTTTATAAAATATTATCCGCTATTATGCGGCGCAATAGGGTCTCATCCGCTATATAATGTGGGAAAATCAACTCCAAGTACATATATAATACCAATTCCACTTCAAGGTGAAATATCGCGGTATATGTGTTTAATAAATAACATCCGCTTAATATACGGCGTATAGGGTCTATTTCAATACAATAGACAATAATTTATCATCCAAACACACAATCAAGTAATTTTAAATCTAACTATTTAAAATTTAAATCGAAACATATTCGATTGAGTGAGAAGTTCTCACCTTGTTTCAAATACAGTTGCAGTGTTCTATTTCGAATAAAATTAAACGTGCGTTTAATTTTACCTAAAAATCTCACTAGCTCCAATCAACTCCAATCTAGCTTCATCACGTAATGTTCGCGAATACAAACCCAACGCAAGTCGTTTCGTCAAATTCCGACCTCGTACGAAGAAGTTATAGCATTTTAAACATTACACAATTTAAAAATATAATAATTTATATTTCTTTTTATTTATTTTAACCTAGATATCATCTGGCCGCACATTTCTAACCCTCCAGATCTCGGCCGTTTACTTCATCTCCCCCCCCATCAGGTAAACGCGGCCGAAGAACCCAATAGGCCGCCCTTTTGCCCTAATGATCGCGACCACCACGACGTCTTTGAAGACGATCGAGCTCTTCCATTCGAATGGCCATCATGAGAGCCACCTTCGGCTGCAACAACTCGAAGCTCGGCCCTCCTTGCGTGTAGAAAAACGTTCACGAACCGATGATGAACGCGTCGCCATAGCTCTCAATCTATAGCTCGAAATCCAATCTCGACCGTTGGATATGTCGATCTCGTCGTTATCTACGACTTTCATTTAGGAAGTTTCGCGAATTGATTTGTGGATTAAAAGAAAATTGAGGGAGAACGAAAACGAGTATCGGCCATTAAAATTAGAGGTGGCAGCCTGAAACTTAGGGTTAGGGTTTGAGCAAAAAGGAGAATGTGAGGTCCATTTATAGAAAATATTCGTGCACTATTCACCCGAAATTTTTCCGAACTCCAAACGAAGCGTGTCGTCTGGTGTTTATAAGTTTTACCCCCATTTCGAACGCAATGGAAAATGTATCGGGAGCCAATTCGATCGTATTTGGAAGATAGGTTTTCGAATCGACTATTTTAAATTTAAAATTCACTAAAACCGATTTCAGTGTGTTTTAGCTTGCCCCGTACAAATCGTAAATCCGATTGGCACGAAATTTGAAATCTTACAATAATATAACATTACGGATCCGATGAAACTAGTTTATTCAAAATCCGAGACTGTTTGAAAAATGACTATTTTGACTCGTCAATTGAATATTAAAATATTCAATCTCCACAAATTAACTTTTAATTCAATTTTAAAAGTTCTATAACATCATCTAACTCCAATATGATTAAATACAACTTTACAAATCAATTTTAATCACATTAGACCCAATTTTCAATTATTTCTGTAATTTCAAATATTAAATTATCGATTTAATTATCCAATTAAATCTAGATATTCGAAATAAAAATTTATTTGACTTACAAATTTTACTTGTTAATATTTAAAATCAATTAAATTTACGAATTTCAATTGACAGAAATTCTGGATCGTTACAAAGAACTTATCAACTTATAAACAACTTGCTTCCCTTGTAAATTGTTGACTAACACACAAATAGTAATGAGTAACTAGATAATTGTTTTACTAACAAATAGTTGCCATGCAGGCTCTTAAAGCATGGCTAATAATGAGCATAACCAATAGTAGATTTAGTTCAGCCGAACAAGCCACATATCACTAAACCTTGCCAGTTTTGTTTACTTATATAACATCTCCCTCTTTTCTTTGGTTACCAATGTGAATTAGTGGAAATTCGTCTACACGGTTTGTTGAAAACGATACCACGTCTATCTATGATTAAAACAATATCCACAAAGTCGTTGTAATGCTACGGCTTTGTGAGTGCGAATTTATTTTAATACTCCAATGGCTCATGCAACGGCTATATCCCGCAATGGTATCTTCTGTTTTTTGCATATATTGATATATATATATATATATATATATATATCAATCCAATCAGCTTTTCATACCTTCTTGTCCAATATTATCATATACTTCATCCTCGACAATATCAGATCTTGCAATGTCACCAACGACTGGACAACTAATAACACAAATGGAAACACGTTATAGATCATATGCAAGATCAAGTCAAATTCTCTTCACTGCATCCTATAATCCAAAATATGATTCACATGAATATGATTTGAGGAAATGAGTAATAAATGATAGATGTGTAACCAATTGACCTACTAAGAGTCTAACATTAGCTAAGTTGATACCTTACTAAAAGACCTAGTGATATGTCGTAAGGGTAATTATGTAATTTGTTGCATTTATATCTATTTAGTTCTAGGTTCCATATCTAGCCGACCCCAACTTCTTTGTGAATAATGACTTAGTTGTTGTTGTTGTTGTTGTATATCTACATTTGTAATCAATCTTGTTCGCAGTAACAACATTTGTTTTTCCTAAATACTTTGTTACATTGTGACATAAAATTAGTTAAACAACAAAATTGAAGTGTATAATAAAGAATTCTTTAAATAAAATGTTTTGTGATTGCAATTGCAAATAGTTGCATCGTTGGTAATTAATCACAAAATAAATAAATTTTGTTTTAAATATTCATTGTCAAGACGTTTCGAGAAATAATATTGATTCATCCATTGAGACTAGAATGCATAACTGTAACATACAGAAAATTTAATAGAAATTTAATAAGAAAATTAAATTAAATAAAAACTTAAAAGAAATGTTTTTCAAACATTCAAATTTTGGCTATGAAACTCGTACCATTGCGTTTGTAGCGATTTTCTAGACGATTTTCATATATAACATCTTGTAATTAGAGTCAATATGGAGAAGTTATAGACGTTACGAGAATCGAAAATAAAATAAAAACATTAAAATTGAAATTCACAAATTACGTGGGAACCAGTCGACCCATGGGGGTCGATGGTCGATCGATCGCGAATGACCCAGGGAGAGTAACGGTCGACCGTAAGCTTTGTAAAATCGAGCATTTTGGATTTCCTGTGACGTGTTCGAACGGTTCATATGGATTGCTTTGCATGTAAGTTGTTGATGAGCAAACCTGATTTCATAAAATATTCATTAAGCTAAATCTAATGCTCTAAACTATTTTGCAAACTCTATAGGTACTAGCCAAATCAAATCCTAATTCTCACATAACTGTATATAGTAACAAAACACTATCAAAATTTTCTCCCTTCCCTCATTCTAAAAATTTCTTAAAAATCAAATAAAAACAACGTAGAAGAACACAAGCGTTGGAATCAAGACGGATCAAGTAGAGCCAACGAATAGAGGGACGATTCTCAAGTAAGAGCAATAGGAAGAGTTTAGGCTTGAGGTGGAGGCGAACAACTTTGATAATATGATTACTACGATTGGATTTAGACTATTTTAATTGATTTAGGATGTTAGAAACTCAGATTGAATATCATAGACATCGGAAATTAATATTTTTCAGTTTTGGCTTTTGTTATTCCATTGGATATTACTATTCCCAACGTTAAATTACTTCTGCTGTTTCACTTCTGGTTATTTACTCTCTCTCAATTTATTTCCTAACCCTCTTTGTTTCTGATGATAGCTTCTTTGAAAATATATTATATATATTATAGTTTGTATATAATCAAATGCTTTTCTCCTTCCTCTTTTAAACTTCTCTTCCCTTCTTCATCTCTATTCTGCCATTTGAAAAGAAAAAAATGTGAAAAGTTTGTTCGCATGGAAACTGTGCGGCCTCCCTTCAAACCCTTCCTTCTCCTTCCTCATGACTTCACGCATCCCAAAGCGCCACCTTCCCATAGGCTCCCAGCGCCAGCCAACCCTTGCTCCGCCTTCCACCCTTCAACCACCGCCTGCGACTCAGCCTCTAGCCGAGTGAACCCCGCCACTTTTCTTTTATGGTCGTAACCCACCAAAAACAGCCCACAACAACAAAGCCTGCTTCACCTTCTCACCTCCGTTTATCTTCCCACCTCGGCACCCGCTCCACCTCACCCGCGTGAACAGTGCCAACCCCGAGAACAGCAACAGTAGCCTCATCTCCTTGTTTTGCATATATATACATTGTTGATGCTATGTCATATATATAATATATATGCCTTTTCCTCTGTTTCCTATCTGTCCACGCAACTAGGAGTAGATTCTCTCCTCATTTATGTATGAAAGTTCAAAGGTTAGATTTTAAAAGTTATATAATATAATATGGTAGTTTATATAAAAATTTATAACATGTTAGTAATGTCAGTTAATTTTTATAACATGTTAGTAATGTCAGTTATGATTCTTTTGGCTGCTTTGCATTTCAATATTTACTTCGTATTATACAAATGTTTTAAAGTTTATATTCAAAATAGAAGTGATGATATATATAAACTTCTTATACGTACAGTTTGTAAATGAAGTCTGCACAAATTCTTGTAGCCCACATATAATTGTGTGTATATATTTAACGTCTGCATGTTATATATATTAATCTTTGTTATTGATTTTATAAATAAATATATAGTTATCTTTTGTATAAGTTTATAGTAGTATACATATATAATCTATTGTACATCGGTTATATTATTTTACCGTCTACAGTTTATATGATGTCCATAATTGATTTTGAATTATATAAGAGTCGATGTATATTTATGTATGTATATATATAAAGTGTAAGTTCATATATCTACATAGGTAGACCTAAGCAGCCCTCTCTCTATTTTTATACGAGTATTTTTTTAATATTATTTTAAGTATTGTTTAAAAAAAATTATATATAAGGCTTGTGCACATACTAGTATATATGTACCATCTGTTTGTTCATCTATGTATGAGTGTATATAAAGTTATATGATCTGTTAAGTTATAAAATATAAGTTATGCAAGTTGGTTCTATATTTATTCTTATTTTTGAATTGGTTGTAATAACTTTATAATATGGCAGTATAGATCTATATGGTCAGTGTAGATTTTGAACATTAAAATATAGGTAGAATGATTTTAAAATAAGTATATATATATATATATATATATATATATATATATATATATATATATATAAGTGTTGATTTGAAATATAAGATATGTATATATTTTAAATGTATGTGGAAAATTTAACAATGATCTTGAAATATATATAGATTTTGATTTTTGATATATGCTATATTAATTTACAAATACATACATACATACATACACATACATATATATATATATATACATACATATATATATATATATTATAAATATTTTTTATATACGTGTTTAAAAAAATTAAACTTTGAAATATATATTTTGCTTCATCGATCCCTAGTCTATTTCGGCTTACTTTCTCAATATCGAATTGTTGCAGCAATTCTTAGTTTGTCGCTGTTTTGTGTGCGTACCTGTGTCTATGTCATCTTCTTGTCTCTCTACCCTCGAAATGTGAGAAATCACTCACGATTAACGTTCTTATAGTTAGTAAATTTGATTTCACTTGAAACGACAACTGAAATATGCTGTTAAATTTGAATTGCTAGTTATTTAATTGTTAAATATGTGTGCCATTATCTGCAATTGTTCACCTGTGATATATGACACCATATCCTGCTGTGTATATATTTACTTAATTTATCACTGATGATATATGTATGTTATTGATATGTTATATTTTATCATATTTGCTCTCACTCTGCAAGTTCCCCGTTATTTAGAATTCCCTATGGGTTGAAATGATACATACCCGAACGATCTTGTAGAATAGGAGAAAATTGTTATAAGTTGAAATGATAAATCCAAGCGATTTTCATTGACTTTGAACTTGGAATTGCGGGTTGAAATGATATATACCCGTAGATATTTAAAATACTGATTGAAATGACAAATATCCATATCACTTGACCATAAGATAGAGAATTATACGCGGACACCATTGGTCTATATTTTGTAAATGATTTTCAAATTTTGAAAGGAAATAAATGGTTTTATTAAATATTGATTTTTAGAATATAATATATAAATGTTATTTTATATATGTCTAAATTTTAGATTTTTAAGAATTATATGTTTTGAAAATTTTAAATTTATACGTTAGTTTTGAAAATATAATTTTTAAGATTTTACTTATAATTTTACTATTTTAAATATATAAAAATAGATTAAAATATGAAATAAATTTAAAAATAAGATTTAATTTAATTTAAATTTAATTTAATTAGTATATAATATATTGAGAAATTTATTTTAATATTTTTTAAAATAGATTTTATAACTTTAATAATAAAGGTTGGGAAGATAAATTAATGTTGGCTTGGATTTAAATTGGTCAATGAGTGAATTTAAATAAGAATTGATTTATACTTATTGACTTTTGATGTTTTGAAAGATATGATTTATAACTTGATTTGATAGAAGGTGGTTAAATGAACATTCTCAACTTTAAGTAAAATTGAGATTGAATATTTAATATTGATTTAAATTAAAAAATGGGCATTCAGACAAAGTGCTATTAAAATGATTAAGTGGATACTTTATAATTTGAATAAAATTAAAGTCAAAATGTTGAAATATAAATGAAATTTATATTGTAAATGTTTGAATATTTAAACTTGAATCTTTAAACTTTAAATTGAAATGGTTAAACTGGAATTGATTTAAATTGAATTTTGGAATTAAGATGATTTGAATCGATTTGTGAATTAGAGGAAACTAATTTTACTATATAAAGTATTTTATTACATATATAAATTATTTTAATTTATAGCTATTTTAATATACATATATATACACACACACACTATTTTCAATATCAAAGTATTTAAGTCGGAACTGTTATGATTACGAAAGTGTTTTGATTTCAAAAGTGCTATGATTTCGAAAGTGTTATAATTTTGAAAGTGCTACGATTCTGGAAATGAATATTATTTAAATTGAATAATGATATCGAATTGATATGGTTTGAAATGAATATGATATTTTGATATGAAGTATAAACTAGTTGAATGAAATGATCAAGGTATGAAATAAGCGTTTGGTAGTTAAAGAGAACGAGATTGGATATTGTCATACTCTCTGCCAATACCGAAAACCACTAACAGCTGTGTATGCGGTGGAGATTACAGAATGAAGTAGGATGGTTTGGCGACAATTCTATATGGTATTTACATAGCCATGACTCCCGTGAGTCAGCTTGATGTGACTAAAACAGGAGCTATACCGGACCAAGTGGGTCGTTCCCCCGATCGGACACATTTCTTCGATACCATTCTATTGCTTTTGTGATTTGATTGGGTGCACCTATGATTTAGAAGCGTGTCACGAGGTGGGCGATAGTAGTTGCTATGCGTTACCACCATTCCGAGAGTGCAAATGGTATATCCTCCCTGGCATTGCCTCGCGTGCCTTGTCACATGCCCTATCGCGCCTTCTATGAGTTTGTTTTGTGTTGCACCTATGGAGTGCTCCCTGATAGCCCACCCGTGGGTGGAGTTTACAGTATATGTATAGACTACGACATTATATAAAATATGTTTAAGGGGGATATGGGTAATGCCTTAACGCTATTTTAATAGTTTACTTTACTATAAACATATTATAATAGCATATATTATTACATTGTAGATAGTTCCACGGATCCTTAGAGGATGGGTATCCCAAACATCCTTTAAGTTACTTGTATTTCAGTTGACATTTCACTTGATTTGAATTTACTATATAAGAATGTTAATCCTGACTTGAGTGTTTTGTGTTTTGTTTTATGCTCGGGTCAGACTAAGTGTCACAGCATTTGAGACTCACCGTTTGGAGATTGGAGCTTATCTGTCTTATCTATTCAGCTTTTCCAGCTGATTTGTTCAAAGACAAAGATGTCATATGTTTGTATTCTAGACTATATTGTATTTGAGATATTCGGTTGTATTTTAGTTCAAAGTCTGTTGTTTATATAGTAGCTTCATGAACTACTATTTATCTTTTTTGCTGCTTATTGTTATATTACTCTGTATCTGTGATTGATTTATTTACTGTATATGCTGAGTTTTTCCAAATATAAATTAACAATCTGATATTTTGAGAAATTCAAGTCCGACATGTGTGGATGCGAATGGTTCGAAATAGCGGGTTGTTACAAGGATGGTATAGAAGTCGGTTTCCTATCGGAGGACAGTAGGTCATCGCAACATTGGATAGCGGTTAAATACTCAATTAAGCATCGAGAGTCGACTAGGGCGATGTATTTCGTAGATTGAGAGTTGGGAGTCGAGTAGGGCGATGTATTTCGCAGATTGAGAGTTGGGAGTCGGTTAGGGCGATGTATTTCGCAAACAGTCATGAGGATTCCCACAATGGACGCTCAGCACTAATTGTAACAAGCTTGGTTTAGATTATCTGAAATTAAATTAAAATGTAATGTGTAACAGTAGTAATTAAATAATTAAGAGATTTGGGGATTTTAATTATATTATGTTTCTAAATAAAGTGGAATTTATGTTAAATAAGAAGGAAAGCATATATTAATGATTTTCCTAAGTGGAAATGAATGTTTGAAAATTTTAAGTATAATAATATTTCTATGAGGTTTAATACTTTTTTTATAATAAAATAAAATGAGAAACTAAATTAACGAAAAAATGACATATGAAATCATTTCATTTTCAAGTGAACTTATATGACTAATTTTATCACTATTATAACATGGTAATGAATTTAATAAAAAATGTAGGGGTGGACATAAACCGCACCGCTATATGGAAACCGCCCGAACCGAACCGCAAAAACGGTGCGGAAACCCACACCGAATCTTCTAACCAAAGCAAATACCTCAAACCGGACCGACCCGCATCGATACGGTTTGGTTGCGGTTTGGACAATTGAACCAACCATATTAAACCGGACCGAACCGAATATTTACACTAGTAATTTTATGATAAAAATATAAGCAACTCCTATCTTATTTTAGATTCTAATGATGTATATTCTATTTTTAGCGTTTGTTGTTTTATTAATAATATTCGTTGTCATAAAGGAAGAAGTTATAGTTTTGGTATAATATTTTTCGTCTCATTTTTTGAGTAAATGCTAATTATAATCTTATTCTAGTCATTTTTCTTGATGATTATGTAGCGATTAATGTTGATGTTTGGTTAATCTACCAAAAAAAATCTCACTTGTAGCTAAATGTCAAATTGAAATATTTAAACAGTCAAGAACTAATCTTTCATTTCAGTATAACAAGCTTCACACATTTGCCTTCGTAAATTGATTGTTGATGAAAGTAATTCTCTTATTTTATATATAATACGGGTTCAAACCGAACCGGACCGAAACCGAACCGTATTACATCCAAACTAAACCAAAACCAAACCGTTTAAAAGATTAGCATAATGGTTTGTATTTTTGTTTAATCGTTTGATGCGGTGCGGAAACGGTTTGGACTCCAAACCGCACCAAACCGACCCACGCCCACCCCTAAAAAAATGTGTTTAGCTTAAAGTGGTTATGATTTAATGTATAAATAATCTATTACGGCATAATGAGCTATCTTATTCAATTTAACAACGAACAATAAATAAAAATGTAACGAATGAATTAGTATTGAATTTATAAAATGATATTAATTTATGAAATCAATTCATAGTTTAAACATTGAATATAAAGAGCATTCTCTTTTGTATTTAGAACAATATAAGACATTACTTCTTTATTTGGTTATATTTTATCCTTGGCCCATATAGTACTAATTTAGATAAGTAATTGTTGAGAAATAGGAGCCTATACGTTTATTTTCCTTCTTCAACTCTTATTCCTCGTCTACAAACCGTAAATAGAAACTTACATTAAATCTTATTCTTTCCTCTTTCTCAAAAACCCTAGCCTAAGTCCTCCCAAATCAATTAATTAAAAGAGGAAATCACTAACTATTAGAGTCTAATATCTCAAGCAATCTATATTGATCTTTGATACATCTTAGATTTCTGCAATTCTATTTTTCTCTTTGCAATTAAATTGAGTTTGGGTCAATTACTGAGATTGTTAGGATCAGTTGCTGAAAGGAGTGGAGCAAAGGCTCAAATTAGCAAACAAACTTATTTCTTAGCCCACAGGTGACTATATCTCACACTTCTAGTCTTAGTTCTTATGCATGTGGTTGCTAGTCATAATGATAGAGAAATTCATTTATTTTGATCTCAGTTTGGACACTGTCTGTTGTTTTCTCAGTTGAACTCTGTTGTTTTTCTCTGTTGGTAGTTTACTGCTTTCTGCCTATTGAGACCAAATCTTGTTAACCTCATCTATTTGCATTATCGATTGTTGTTTGTGTGCATGCAATGGTTTCAGCCAAAACACATTGAATTACAAGTCCTGGAAACCAAATATTGAAAACAACGAGCAGATGGGGAGAATGAACACCGCTTGGAGCAATTTCCAGGCAGCGCCCATCGGTTGACCGATTGTCGACCGGTCACGCACCTGGAGCTTGCTCCAGGTTTTGTCCTGTCTTCCCTTATCTACTCCTTTCTGCTGCTTGTTTACCCAATCGAATTATATTGTTTTTCTTTGGTTTGAATGCTATTTTTCTGATGATTTCCAATGTGAATTTCGGAGTTTTAATATTCATGGTTAATACTTGCATTTCGAGGCTTTTCATTCACAGAAGCTGCTCTGTGTAGGCAGTTCAATACACCGATTTTATTGTACTATTTTTAAACTATTTTACAAAAAGGAATGTTTTTGAAATCAAATTGTTTTCTAAAAATATATTTTCTTGAGTCAAATGATTTTGGAAATATATACTTGTGTGTGTGTGTCATTATTTATTAATAGTTTTAAACAATTGTGAAAAGTACATATTCTTAATAATATATATAAAGTAAGTTAGATTTTCTAAAGCTATTAATTGTTCTTATAACCGATATTTTCCAAAGTAGGATTTCAAGTAAACTATTATATATATATATATATATATATATATATATATATATATATATATAATTGCACGTTCTCGGTTGAACGAGAAAGTGAATTAAATAGTATAATAAAACAAGTGGTATGGAACACTTGCGTTTATTTTATCGGTTAATTCTACTCTTGTTGGATTAAATCCAGTTTACACATTAGTGGAGTTTATTAACTTACAGTAAACGTTTGAGTAAACTTAATGGTATGTGACGTAACCTGTTACATGAAAGGTTGCTATTTAAGAGCATATGACACTATTTCGAGAGAATTTTAGCCTCACCTTTGGAGTTTTATAGACTTTCATATCTATCTTGGAGTTTTATAGGTTTCCATACTCATCTTGGAATTTTATAGGCTCTTATGCCTATTTTGGAGTTTTATAGACTTCATGTCTATCTTGGAATTACTATGGGATTACATGCTCATCTTAGAGTTCTATAGGCATTCATGTCTATCTTGGAATTTACACGTGTGTAGGTGAATTCATACGTTCACCAATCTTGGAGTATTTTAGGCGCCTTCCACCTTGTGATTTCTAAATTTCTATAGTTGATTTTTGGATTCTTTGAGATTTGAGTTTTCACCAAAATTAACTTGTGTTTTGCTTTTTAAAAGCTCAAACAATATTTTTGGAGTTTTGGTGAATGTATTTTGGAGCATGTTGATTCTCTTCTGAGGTTTGACACTACACGGTTAAGTGTTATTCTTGAGGTTTATTTTATTATTATCATTTTATCTCATATTTACTTGAATTAAAACTAGACTGGCCCATTTATTATATATAATACTCGAATCAGATCGAGATATTTCAGGTTCTTCTAAGTGATGGCTTCTAGAGTTAGACCTTTCAAGAGTTAGTGGATGCTTGTTCTCATCCTTATAGGTGTATCTACATAGAAGTTTATATTGTTATCGAGATAGAGACTCATTTTGTATAGTATATGTTATTTGGAGTTCTCGAGCATGTATATTAGGTGGATCACTTATGACCATTATTTGGTAGACTGTCTCATGTATATGCTCTTATTCGCTTCAGCTATGTCTCTTATGTTTACTCTGTTATTCATTCTGTGTTTGTGATATTTTATATCGTTCTGAATCATGATTAAGCCATTGTATTATTGTTTTGCGCCTGGATCGTATACATCAAATTCCACTTTGTAAGTAAAAGAAAAAATACAGTCACAGAATTTGTAACGACCTGTATTTTTAACTATTTTAAATTATAGAATTTGATATAGCTATTGAATAAAAATGGTTAGAGATAAAATTTAATGACTTATAATTGTAATTTATCGGATAATTAAATTGTTTAAATTTAATATTGGAATTATTTAAATAATTGAATCTCTAATTTATGTGTGAAAATGGTATCGAATGATTTAAATTTTATTTAAATACGAATGATGATTGTTAACATTTAAAATTGAATTCAAAAGTGGATAAATAAATTTTGGAAATTTTAAATTTTAATTAACGAGTAAAAATAGCCATTTAGACAGCTATCTCAGATTCAACGAAACCAGATTCATCGGATCCGTAATAGTGAACTATCGTAGATTTTTAAGTTTCGTAGCGATCGGACTTACCGCTTGTTCGTGCGAGCTTGAAACGCGTAGCAATTAATTTTTAGAATTTAATTAAAATTATCGATTTTGAACAGCTATCTTTCAGATACGATCGAGTTAGACCTTGGAACTAGTTCCATTGCGTTCGAGATGGGGATAAAACATTATATCAGGTGGCACGTCTCGGTTGGAGTTCGAACGTTTTCGGACCTAGCTATATAAATACGACATGCATAACGAGAAATATTATTATTTTATTTCAAAACCCTAGCTCTAATCTATGGCCGCCGTCTTTATTGTTTCAACGGCCAAAATTCACCCAACTTCTTCCCCTCCGATCTCCTTCATCTTTCATCGAAATTAAAAACTTCCAACATGAAAGTTGTAGATCTCGGCGAGCTCTACACATCTAATGGTTGATTCGCGCTATTTCATCATGGATTCACCAAAATCTGGCTTTGAGTGTTGCTCGTTCTTATGGGTTTTTGTGACAAACGGAGGTGGCAAAGTTGGAGGCATTTGGGGCGGCGGCGTGTGGGGTCGAGGCGCATGCGGAAGTCGTATTGGATCGAAGTCCCATCGTCATATGAACGTGCGTGGACAAGAGGTCGAACACGTGAAGATGGGTTCGAATGGCAGGTCGCGTAAGAGAAGAAGAATGTGAGTTGTTTTATTATTTATTTAATTTAATTTAAAATTTAATGTTCAATCTTCTAACGGTCATATCTTTTGCATAAAAATTCGGATTCACATGTTGTTTTCTCCATTGCGTTCGTATCGAAATTTCAGGCATTATGGAACTGGTTTGGCTATATTCTGAGACTGTTCAAATTTGGTCATTTACTTGGATTTTTAAATCATCGATAAATCAAAGGTGAGTGTTTATACGCTCACAATTGACAGAAATAATTTTTTTGTTCTTTAAATTTATATCGTGAAGTGATTTAAATTTATTGATTGTTGTTTGATAAATTTAATTGACATTTAAAATGACATCTGGATTAATTGATAGAATTTGAATCGACGATCAATTGAATTAGAATTAAACTGCTAGTAAAATCCTCGATTTTTGATAATGGGTTGATTATTGACCGTTTGGATGATTTGGATGTTTATTTACGTTTAATATATCCTGTAATCATCTTGTATATTATTTACAATATATAAACTGTAAATTGAATTATTTCGAATAAATTAAGAAATATGTTGAAATGGTATATACCTATGACATTATTCTGAATTAAAATTATATATATATATATATATATATCCATCATTGAAATTAAATTGAAATAATTGATTCACTTGGCCATAGGATAGAAAATTATATACGAACACCTAACTGGTTAAATTAAATGATTTAAAAAAAATTGATTTGAAATTATTTAAATGATTTTATTTTAAGAGATAAAAATTGAATTTATGGAAATCGAATTATTTTTGAACTTGAGCTCGAAATGTTTAAATTTAAATTTTGATAATAGGAATTGTTTAAAGAGTCAAAGTTGAAATTTGATGTTATAATCGAGATATGATTTGAATTTCAGAAATTGATTTGTTCTAAAAGATTGGACTTTTATTCAAACCTTGAATACTGCTAACTAAGAGTAATATAAAACGATATTTCAAAATTGAGGTCGAAAATGAATTTTATTTAAAGATTTGGATTTTAAATTGAGTATTGAAAGTAAATTTAATTTAAGTGGTTTGAATTGATATTTTGAAAAATCAAACTCGAAATTGATATAAATCGAAATGGTTTAGATTTGAGAATTGAGTTGAATTTAAATCATTGAATTAGATAGTTGAAGTTGAAATTAATTCGGAATTGAAATTTATTTGGAAGCGAAGTAAAATTCGACTTGAAATCGGAAATGAATCGATTAAATAGAAATGGAAATTGGAATTGAAATGAATGGGGAAATTTGGAATTTGATTCGGTTTGACTTTGAAACTATTTTCAAATGAATTATTTTAGTATAGATGTTTAAAACCTATATTCTTTCTATATTCAAATTATTTTGATTTTCCAAACTATTTTACTATATAAACCATTTTTAATGCTCAAACTATTTTCTATTAAACTATTTTAACTATTTAACCATTTAAACTATTTTCTAAAAATTCAAACTGGTTGAAAGGGTGGAATGTTTATATTTAAATCTTGGATTTAAATGCGAAGTTGGTTAAAGTTGAAAATATAATCTAAATTGTAATTCAAATCAAATTTTTGAAGTGAAATCGATAAACCGAACTGAATTGACATTTTGAAGTAAAATATGGCTTTTGTAGCGAATATGATGATTTCGAAATGGATATGATTTTTGTAGCGAATATGATGATTTCGAAATGGATTTTATTTTGAAGTGAATATGATGATTTCGAAATGGATATGATTTTTGAAGTGAATATGATGATTTCGAAATGGATTTGATTTTGAAGTGAATATGATGATTTCGAAATGGATATTATTTTTAAAGCGAATTTGATGATATCGAAATGGATTTTATTTTGAAGCGAATATGATGATTTAGAAATGGATTTGATTTTGAAGCGATTATGATATTTGAATATCAAGTGCGAATTATTTTCGAAATGTAAAATGAACCTATCAGTGTGTAAAATGACGTTTGGTTGTTAAAAAGACCAGAGCCTTGTATTAGCATACTCTCTATCAATATTAAAACCACTTTAACAACTGTGTATGCGGTGAATGATATCCAAAATGTAGTAGCTGAATTGGCGAACGTTTATTGGAATGAAGTAAGAGAACGATGATGGATAGCTTTGACACTTATGTCATAATTAAAATGACTAAAACAGGAGCTTATGTTTGGCTAATGAGATTAGCTACCTCTAGCGACGTTGATCCCTCGTATTACTACGTATTCGATGGATGCACCTTTTGTTTGGATTGATTTTCATGGTCGGGCACGGATGGGTTACGACCAGCCAAAAAGGGTAAACTGGTAGAATCCTACCTTGGGCATTGCCTCACGTGCCCTATCATACATATCCTTAAACGAGCCCATTACGACTTTGGTATTGTACCTATAAAAATGTGTTAAGATGGATCAATGTAAAGCCTTAACGCTATTTTGGTATTTATTTTACAGATAGACATTATATATTATAGCGTATACTATTATATATAAATAGTTTAATGGATCCTTAGAAGACGGGAAATCCTGTAACATCTCTTAAGTTATTGCACGCACGTTATACACTGGATATGAGATGGAAAATCCCATAAACATCTCTGACGCTGTTACATTCATTTTCCGTGATAATGATTTGACTTACATAAGAGTATTTTAGCTCTGACTCGAGTGTTTTGTTTTTTCATTACACTCAGGTCAGTCCTGAGTTTTTTCAGCGTATTAAAGATTATTCTCTAGAGAACAAAGATGAAGATTTGGTATATTACTATTATTATTATTCCTTGCATCATGCTATTCTGTTGCATTGATTATTTATCTCTGATGTATATATATAACTCTGATGAATGTTGAATATACTATAATCAAATGTAAAGTAAATAGCTTCCTAATCTGCTTATTTGACTATTATATTTTATCATTCCGCTGTGAGATTCTGTGTTTGTTTTCTTCTTCTTTCCTTATTTTTCTTATTTATCCTCATTGATTATCTACGTTTTGGATTGTTTAAGTTGGACATGTATGTATTATTTTCGATTTTAACCTTCCGCAATGTAAGTCGTCACAGTTAGTACCAGAGCTTTGGTTTAGCGATAGCTTGGCTTTATGAGGTTTGACTCATTAGAGATAGGGTAGTAATACCTAGAATAAGTCTGTTTGAGTGTATATATATGAGTGAGCGTACTTGTTAGTGTTATAAAATGTTTTATATTGTGTTTACTTATCCGTTGAGTTGTTTATGAGTTTCGGTCGATGCGCGGGACGCTGTGTTAACGATATGGGTTTCTAAACACTTAAACGAGGCAAGTCGACTTAAAATTGTTTTAAAATATGGTAAATGAAATAATTTTACCTAAGTTATATTATAAATATATATAATGGTTTATTAATGAATGTTAGTTGTTAGGAGATGATAATATTTGATTATGATCGATTATTGGTTGAATTAAAATAAAACGAATACTTTGTGAATTTTATTTCACGAAGTCGATAATTAAATTGAATTGAAATCAATTAAAATAAGAATTGGTTAAAATGATCAAGTTGTAAATTAATGAAATAGTTTGGCAATAAGGTAAGAAATTTGTATAAGTATATTTATAATATATCTTATATATAGAAATGAGTTCAAAAAAGGAAAAAAAATTAGAATTTTAGAATTTAAATCATTTTGTTTTCAAAACTATTTCTGAAGCCTTGAAAATTAAAAATAATATTATTTGAAAGTGTTTTGGCGAGAAATATATTTTGAAAAGATTTTTAAAATAAATAAAAGTGTTAAACTCGCTTTAGTCGCTTAGAAATAATTATGGAGATGACTACAGCATCGCCAACATCCATTTTTGAGTTTTTGAGTGGGAATTGCCACCAAAAAAGATCTATTTCCGACTAAAACAAGTTTAATGGTGAAAAAATATATTTTAGTATGATTTAAAAATACATGAAAATGGTTTTGAACTTATAATTGAATATAGTAATAAGGAATAAGTTTATAACTTATAAATTTAAAATAGTGTATATAAGAAATAAGATCGTAACTTATAAATTTGAATAGGAAAATAAAACCGAATTTGAAATGGTTAAATTTTTGGTTAAGCAAACAAAAAATAAATTTGAATTTGAGATACAAAATAAAATAATTGACTTATGAATGTTAAATTAAATGGTGTTAGTGAAATTAAGTAAATAAAAATGAAGTCTAACTCAAGAAGCTTAAATAAAATGAAATGTATTTGAAATGAATTAGATAAAATGAAATTTTGAATAAATAAATTGTATATCTTATAGATTTGAGAATTAGTAAGCTAAAAACAAAATTTTCAATTTGGTTAAATACGAATGATAAATGAAGGAAAAGTTTAACTTAAATAATGGTGAAGAAACCGAGTAATGGACTAAAATGAAATGAAGTTTAATTTAATATTAAATAAATTGAATTGGATATTAAATGAAACTAGACAAATTATAAAAGTGAATTAATTCCACTTAAACTATAAAACGAATTAATAAAGTGAATACGAACTTGAATTTTTTTAAAATGAAAGGTAATTTAAGTGTGAAAGAAATTGAATAAAAACAAACGAGTATAAGTAAAATTAATGTGAGTAATTGAATTTAATTTAAAATTGGATGGAAATAAATTAAATGCAAATAGAATGAGTTTCAATAAAATTGAATGGTAACTAATTGAATGCGAAATAAGTTAAGGGAATAAAATATAAATTCAAGTTTAACTTAACAGGAGTTGAATAAAATTGATGGTGAAATTTTTTTTATTAATATGAATTGGAGTTATAAAATAAAATTTACTTAAGTAAATTTATTATATGAGTTTGAATCAATGAATGAACTAATGAAGGGAATAAATTTATAAAAATAAAATTTACCGAAGTAAAATTATTAAAATGAATTTAAATTTATGAAATAAACTAACTAAGTGGATCAATGGATTATATGAACTTAAGTTATCGAATAATAATAAAAATAAGTTGTAATTTTATAAATTGTTTATAATAAACTTAAATGGTTTATAAATAATATTAATATTAAAATGCTAAGTGATAATGAAATAAATTTAACTTAACAAGGTTAAATGGAATGAATATTCAACGGATAATAAATAAAATGAATGTCATTAAGATAAATAGTAATAAATTGAAAGTAAATCGACTGAATGTAAATACATTAAATTTTAATCAGTCAAATGTGATTGCAATGAATATTGGTTAATTGAATAAAAATGGATTGAAACTAAATTAGTTGAATGTAAAATTAAAAGCGGATGAATTGAATATAAATCTATTGAATGATTAAGGAAATGAATGTTAATCAATTGAACATGAATAAATTTAAGGTGAACCAATTAAATTCGAAAGAAATCCATGCGAATAAATTGAAAACAAACAAATTGTATATAGATGAAATAAATGTCAATGGAATAAAAGTAAATCAATTTAATATTGATAGGAACTAAAAGTATAATAAATTAAATATTGACATTAGGAAATGTGAATTGGTATTGTTGTGAATAAGATTGGATGAATGTTGTTTGTTGGATGTTTGTTTTGTGGTATTTGCTATATTCATTTATGGTTATTGCATAATCCATGGTATAATAGATTTTACTCTTCATATATATGTTTTCATTTGGTTATTCAGTGTTTAGTAGGTATGGATGGCGTATGCTAGCCTTTAGAGCTCGATTGCGCATTATGTTGTTTTTTCTTGCTTAATACAAGCGAACTCGCACGTATTATTGGTAATAAAGTACGTATCTCAGACCGTGATTTTATATTTTTTTCCTTCGAGAGATGCCTCATCATTGAGATGAGATGTATATTTGATATACATTGGGTATATTTATGTTATATATTATATTGTAAAAAAAATTCAATCGAACCGCGCAAAGGAGACTCTGCCGAAAATTTCCATAAATCTGGAAATTAGAAACATTTTGAAGTTTTAATATTTTTTGTAACTTGTTTTGTTAACTAAATTGTAAATTCCATAAGCCGATCGGAGTGGTGTGGTATAAGCGTAGTAATAGTTTTGCAAATAAGATGTTTATGTTTTATAGTTAATTATTTTGAGAAAATATATCAAATGTTAAATTATCTACTTAGCCTTTTCGAGGATGAAAAGTTTTGAGTGGGGGAGTATGTAACGACCCGTATTTTTAACCATTTTAAATTATAGAATTTGATATAATTATTGAATAAAAATGGTTAAAGATAAAATTTAATGACTTATTATTGTAATTTATCAGATAACTAAATTGTTTAAATTTAATATTGGAATTATTTAAATAATTGAATCTCTAATTCATGTGAATGAAAATGGTATCAGAAATTTACTTAATTTTTTTTTGAATATGAATGAAGATTGTTAACATATAAAATTGGATCTAAAGTTGATAAATAAATTTTGGAAATTTTATGATTTAATTAACGAGTAAAAATAGCCATTTTGGCAACTGTCTCGGATTTCAATGGAACTAGTTTCAATTGGATCTGTAGTAGTGAATTATTGTAGGTTTTCAAGTTTCATAGCGTTCAGACTTGCTATTTGACCGTGCGAGCTTGAAATGTGTAGCAATTAATTTCAGAATTTAATTAAAATTAATCGATTTTGAAAGCTATCTTCCGCATACGATCGAATTAGGCCTCGGAACTAGTTCCATTGCATTCGGAATAGGGGTAAAACATTATGAACAGCAGGCGGTACACCTCGATTGGAGTTCGGACAGTTTTGGACCTAACTATATAGGCGCATAGAACGAGAAATACTATTACTTTATTCTGAAACCCTAGCCCTAATTTATGGTCGTCGTCTTTATTATTTCAACAGCCAGAATTCATCCAACTTCTTCCCCTCCGATCTCCTTCATCTTTCATTGAAACTAAAAAGCTTCCAATATGAAAGTTGTAGATCTCGGCGAGCTCTACACATCCAACGGTTGATTCGCGCTATTTCATCACGGAATCGCCAAAATCTGGCTTTGAGTGTTGTGCATTCTTATGGGTTTTTGTGACAAACCGAGGTGGCGAAGTTGGAGGCATTTGGGGTGGTAGCGTGTGGAGTCAATGCGCACGCGGTGGTCGTATTGGATCGAAGTCCAGTCGTCATATGAATTTGCGTGGATGAAAGGTTGAATGTTGATGATGGGTTCGAACGGTAGATCGCGTATGAGTAGAAGAACGTGAGTTATTTTATTATTTATCTATTATAATTTAAATTCTAAAATTCAATCTTCTAACGATCATATTTTTTACATACGAGCTCAGATTCACGTGCGGTTTTTTCGTTGCGTTCGTAACGAAATTCCAAACATTATGGAATTGGTTTGGCTGCATTCTGAAACCGTTCAAATTTGGGCCTTTACTTGGATTTTTAAATCGTCGGTAAATCAAAGGTGAGGTTTATACGCCCACAATTGACTGAAATAATTTTTATGTTAGTTAAATTTATATCGTGAAGTAATTTAAATTTATTGATTGTTGTTTGATAAACTTAATTGACATTTACATTGACAGTTGGATTAATTGATATAATTTGAATCGACAATTAATTGAACTAGAATTAAACTACTACTAAAATTCCTAATTTTTAATAATTGGTTGATTGTTGTGATTATTGACTGTTTGGATGATTGATTGAGATGGATGCCATTGATTGATATTTTGTATGATTTGGATGTTTATTTAGGTTTAATATATCCTGTTATCATCCTATATATTATTTACAGTAAATAAACTGTAAATCGAATTATTTCGAATAAATTAAGAAATATGTTAAAAATGATATATACCTATGACATTATTCTGGATTGAAATGATATATATCTGTTAGCGTCAAAATTGGTCACTAACACCCAAATCCAGATGAAAGCACCAAACCCCAATCACAACTCACAGATAGGATGTATGTAGAGAGTAATAATATGAAGAACAATCAAAATTAAAATGAAAGCGGTAAAGAACAACAGATTTTATAATGGTTCGACTAACTCCGGCCTACGTCCACTCCAGAAGTTTTCTTTTTATTGATGTAAGAATCAGTTACAGTTACAAAGTGGGAGACTAGCCTTAGTCTTAGGAAAAAAGTCAGAGAAAGAGAAGAGGCAGAAGCCCCCTTTCACTGTGCCCCTGCCCCTCTATTTATAGATGAAGATGGGTTGGACTTCCCTGGTGGGCCTGGTAGCTGCGTACCTCGGCCCAAATGGAGTAACTCTATGTGCCGATCCAAATATGTCGAACGATCTTCTTGTGCCTAACAGTATGATGTCGAGCGAGGTATCGAGGTATGGAGGTATCGAGGTACCAAGGTATGGAGGTATCGAGGTACCGAGGTATGGAGGTATCGAGGTACCGATGTATGGAGGTATGGAGGTATCGAGGTACCAAGATATGGAGGCATCGAGGTGCGACTCTTTTATGCCGAGCGGCAACCAATGCCGAACCATTCTGATGCCGAACCACCCGCCCAATGCTGAGCATACTCGTATGCCGAACGAGGCAACTATGCCGAACGTACTCGTAGGCCGAACGAGGCAACTATGCCGAACGTACTCGTAGGCCGAACGAGGTAGCCATGCCGAACGACCCATCCAGTGCCGAACGACCCGCCCAATGCCGAGCGCTCTCTCCAATGCCGAGCGCTCTCTCCAATGCCGAGCGCTCTCTCCAATGCCAAGCGCTCTCTCCAATGCCGAACGATCTCCAATGCCGAGCGCTCTCTCCAATGTCGAATGCTCTTGCACACCAAACTCCCATAGATGCCGATCGAACTATCATCCATCCAAATGGCCGTCATCCATTTAAACCGAATCCATCATATTCCAGCTTCGATGGTCGTGAAGTTGTTCAAGTTAAACCCGCCTGCCCGTGGCCTTGTAAAAAGGCGGGTTAACACTTGCCCCTCAAAACATGCTTTGCTATTGGAAGGTGTGTTTTGAATAATTCCGAATCTAATATCCAAAGTCCATAGGCAATTCCATATCCATCCGAACTCGGTAACCGAGTCTTAATCCAACCTTATCCAATAACCAGTAACCGAACCCATGACCTCTCCGGGTCAATATCCAAATCCTCTGCCGTGCATAGCCGATATTCATATCCGTAGCCTCTCCGGTTTCTTGTCAAGCATAGTCCACACCTGACGACCGAAGTCCAGTGTCCCTGAACGTTGAGTAGTGCATGGCTTAAGTCCTAAGCCGAATCCTGGTCGCTCCGGACCCTTGCTAAGCATTGTCCATACTCGACGGCCTGAAATAGTAACTGATAATATGGGGCCTAAGTCCTAGGCCAAATCCTGGTCTCTCCGGACTCTTGCCGAGCATAGTCCATACTCGACGACCTGAAATAGTAACCGATAATACGGGGCCTAAATATTGGGCCTAAGTCCTAGGCCGAATCCTGGTCTCTCCGGACCCTTGCCGAGCATAGTCCATACTCGACGACCTGAATAAGTCGATTTGCCGTGTTTGGACAAAGCGACCTACCCCTTGCCAGGTATAATCCATACCTGATGACCATTTATCAAAAACCAGATAAAAAATCCAATCGAAAGCCAATCCAAAATCCAGATCAAATCAGAAAACAAAAAATCCATATGGAAAATCCAAACCAATATCCAAACCAGAAACAATCATCCAAATAAAAGTCCAAATCAAGAAACAAACAAAACCAGAAGTTCAAACCAAATAAGAAAAAAGAAAATGTCTAAGCCAAAAAAGGGAAAGCGGATTTCGCAAACTAGAGCGTCGCGGTTTATCATAATCTCAGAGCATGCCTAGGGGCTATCTCCGTCCCCATGCATGAGTAAGCGACTTGGCCGTTTGCCCATAGTTTGCAACTTATTTCATAATATCCCAATCAGTTGATGACCAATCGACCATCATTCCTGTGCCTCGCACCATCACCGTGTGAGGTAGATGGTGGTTGCTCCTGTCCTGCCGCTGCATCTCGAGCTTCTACGTATTGTTGCAACTGTCTATTCCTTACATGCTCCTCAATTATGTCTTTTAAGTTCCTGCAGCTGTTGGTATCGTGTCCGTCCAAATCGTGGAAGAGGCAGTGTTTTCCTGATGCCCTCTCACATTCAGAGGGTTTCCTCCTAGCCGGCCTTCGGTAGGGAAGGCAATTCTGAGTCTCCAAATAAATCCGTTCCAGCGTCTCGTTCAATCCTGTATAGGTGGAGAATTTTTGCTCTCTTCCCCGCTTCCTAGCCTTTCCTAACTTGTCATCCAGCTTTCTTTTTCCTTTTTCCAAGCCTCCGCTGGATGGTCCTCCATCCTCAGTCGCTCTCACCTCCTTTAACTTCATATCCGAGCATGCATCTTCCTGCCGAAGGAATTTCTCAGCTTCGTGAAAGAATTCCCCGAGATCCATTGGAGGATCCCGTATCGGTGACACTTTGAAATCTGAATTTTCTCTAACTCCTGACACTGCCGCCATTAAAACCATCGATGGATCCGGCCGATCCACCGAAGCAACCTCTGCATTGAACCGAGTTAAGAAAGCTCTAAGTGATTCGTCTGTCCTCTGTTTTACCGATGTCAGCGTCATTACATTCTTTGGCCTTTTGATATGTACCCGAAACTGCTTCAGAAACCTATCCACCAACTCTGTCCATGTCCCGATAGATCCTTCTTCCAGCTGCCTGAACCACATAGCGGCTATGTCCGTTAAGAATAAAGGGAAACATCGGGCCATAACTTCTTCCGATGCCCCCAGCAGCTCCATGTGTCTTGTATATCTCATCAAGTGATCTGTTGGATCGGCCTTTCCATTGTATATTTCCATGTTAGGTAGCTTGAAATCTGGCGGATTCCGAGCTATCCAGATTTCATGAGTGAACGAACTCTTGTTTACTCCTTCCAGATCTTTATTGGTCAAACCCCCGCGCATGGTTCGCCTGATAACCTCAGCTAATCCAGCATTGTCCGTCAAGGGATGCCCCTGAGTTCCCGAGGGAATTCTGGTACATACTCTTCACCTCTTGCTCTTACATTCCAGCCAGCATCCTGTTGCATGGTGTTAGCTGGAACCCCTCCGTGAACTGGTTCATCATTATCTGATGATGCGCCCCCGAGTCCAGGTCCATCCAGATTGTTAGTTGTCTGTTGATTGGGGGTTGCCCCCTGCTGAACCATTCCCTCGGCTTGCTGGTTGAGCGCTTCTGATCTGGCTCCATGGATCTGAGCCCCCGCATTTCCTGCTTGCGTAAATTGTCTGAGAAGAGCCTGCATCATCTCCTCTTGTCTTTTCATCATGACTTCCATTTCCTCTCTGGTGATGTAGATGGATGCTTGACCTGCTCCATCTCCAGAGGAAGCCTCTTGATTTCCCTCCTGATTGCTCCTTTCTGTCACTTGCTTTCTTGTTGATGGCCTAGCCATTGCTTTCTAGAGTCTAAGTTCCTAGCTCCAAAATCCCTGAGTGTTTGCCTTCTCAGTGAAAGCACCAAAAAGTTAGCGTTAAAATTGGTCACTAACACCCAAATCCAGATGAAAGCACCAAATCCCAATCACAGCTCACAGATAGGATGCATGTAGAGAGTAATAATATAAAGAACAATCAAAATTAAAATGAAAGCAGTAAAGAACAACAGATTTTATAGTGGTTCGGCTAACTCCGGCCTACGTCCACTCTAGAAGTTTTCTTTTTATTGATGTAAGAATCAGTTACAGTTACAAAGTGGGAGACTAGCCTTAGTATTAGGAAAAAAGTCAGAGAACAGAAGAGAAGAGGCAGAAGCCCCCTTTCACTGTGCCCCTGCCCCTCTATTTATATATGAAGATGGGTTGGACTTCTCTGGTGGGCCTGGTAGCTGCATACCTCGGCCCAAATGGAGTAACTCTATGTGCCGACCCAAATATGCCGAACGATCTTCTCGTGCCTAACAGTATGATGTCGAGCGAGGTGTCGAGGTATCCTAGTACCAAGGTATGAAGGTATCGAGGTACCGAGGTATGGAGGTATCGAGGTACGGAGGTATCGAGGTACCGAGGTATGGAGGTATGGAGGTATCGAGGTACCAAGGTATGGTGGTATCGAGGTATGGAGGTGCGACTCCTTTACGCTGAGCGGCAACCAATGCCGAACCATTCCTTATGCCAAACCATCCTGATGCCGAACGACCCGCCCAATGCCGAGCATACTCGTATGCCGAATGAGGCAACTATGCCGAACGTACTCGTAGGCCGAACGAGGCAACTATGTCGAACGTACTCGTAGGTCGAACGAGGTAGCCATGCCGAACGTACTCGTAGGCCAAACGAGGCAACTATGTCGAACGTACTCGTAGGCCGAATGAGGTAGCCTTGCCGAACGACCCATCCAGTGCCGAATGACCCGCCCAATGCCGAGCGCTCTCTCCAATGCCGAGCGCTCTCTCCAATGCCGAGCGCTCTCTCCCATGCCGAGCGCTCTCTCCAATGCCGAGCGCTCTCTCCAATGCCGAGCGATCTCCAATGCCGAGCGCTCTCTCCAATGTCGAACGCTCTTGCACACCGAACTCCCATAGATGCCGATCGAACGATCATCCATCCAAATGACCGTCATCCATTTAAACCAAATCCATCATATTCCAGCTTCGATAGTCGTGAAGTTGTTCAAGTTAAACCCGCCTGCCCGTGGCCTTGTAAAAAGGCGGGTTAACAATATCCATCCTTGGAATGAAGTTGAAATAATTGATTTACTAGGCCATAGGATAGAAAATTATATATGGACACCAGATTGGTTAAATTAAATGATTTCAAAAAAAATTGATTTGAAATTATTTAAATGATTTTATTATAAGAAATAAAAATCGAATTTATGGAAATCGGATTATTTCCGAACTTGAGCTCGGAATGTTGAAATTTAAATTTTGATAACAGGAATTGTTTAAATAATTGAAGTTGAAATTTCGAAGTTATAACCGAGATATGATTTGAATTTCAGAAATTGATTTGTGCTAAAAGATTGGACTTTTATTCGAACTTTGAATACTGCTATGTAAGAGTAATATAAAACAATATTTCAAAGTTGAGCTCGAAATTGAATTATATTTGAAGATTTGGATTTTAAATTGATTATTTAAAGTAAATTTGATTTAAGTGGTTTGAATTGATATTTTGAAAAATCGAACTCGAAATTGATATAAATCGAAATGGTTTAAATTTGAGAATTGAGTTGAAATTAAATCATTGAATCAGATAGTCGAAATTGAAAGTAATTCGGAATTGAAATTGAATTAATTTAGAATTGAAATTAATTTGGAATTGAAAATGAATTTCGGAATTGAAGTAAAATTCGACTTGAATCGATTAAATCAAAATGGAAATTGAAATTGATTCGAAATGGGAAATTTGGAATTGATTCTGTTTGACTTTGAAACTATTTTCAAATGAATTATTTTAGTATAGATGGTTTAAAACCTATATTCTTTAAATATTTAAATTACTTTGATTTTTCAAACTATTTTACTATATAAACCATTTTTAATACTCAAACTATCTTCTATTAAACTATTTTTTACCATATTTAAACTATTTTCTAAAAATTCAAAATGATTAAAAGGGTGGAATGTTTATATTTAAATTTTGAATTTAAATGCGAATTGGGTTAAAGTGAAGTTATAACCTAAATTATAATTCGGATCAAAATTTTGAAGTGAAATCGATATGTTGAACTGTATTGACCTTTTGAAGTAAAATATGATTTTGAAGTGAATATGTTGATTTCGGAGTGGATATGATTTTTGAAACGAATATGATGATTTCGAAATAGTTTTGATTTTGAAGCGAATATTATGATTTGAAATGGATATGATTTTTGAAGCGAATATGATGATTTCAAGATAAATCTGATTTTGAAGCGTATACGACGATTTCGAAATGGATTTGATTTTAAAGCGATTATGATATTTTGATATCAAGTGCGAATTGTTTTAGAAATAAAAGAACCAACCGGTATGTAAAACAACGTTTGGTTGTTAAAGAAATCGGGGCCTTTTATTGGCATGCTTTCTGTCAATATTGGAACACTTTAACAACTGTGTATGCGGTGGATGATATCCAGAATGTAGTGGTTGAATTGGTGAATGTTTACTGGAATGAAGTAAGAGAACGATGATGGATTGCTTTGACACTCGTGTCATAATTTAAATGACTAAAACATAAGCCTATGTCTGGCCAATGAAGTTAGCTACCTCTAGCGACGTTGATCCCTCGTATTACTATTGTGATTTCGTATTTGATAGGTGCACAATTTGTTTGGATTGATTTTCGTGGTCAGCCACGGATGTGTTACGACCAGCCAGAAAAGGTAAAATGGCAGAACCATGCCTTGGGCATTGCCTCACGTGCCTTGTCATACTTATCCTTAAACGAGCCCATTACGACTTTGGTATTGTACCTATAAAAATGTGGTAAGGTGGATTAACGTAAAGCCTTAACGCTATTTTGATATATTTTTTACCGATAGACATTATCTATTATTGCATATATTATTATATATTGATAGTTAACGGATCCTTAGGAGATCGAAAATCTTGTAACATCTCTTAAGTTATTGCATGCACGTTATGCACTGGATAAGAGATGGAAAATCCCATAAGCATCTCTGATGCTGTTACGCTCATTTTTCGTGATATTGATTTGACTTACATAAGAGTACTTTAGTCCTAAATCGAGTGTTTTGTTTTTAATTACGCACGGGTCAGTCTTGAGTTTTTCCAGCGTATTGAAGATTATTCTCCGGAGGACGAAGATGAAGATTTGTTATATTACTATTATTATTATTCCCAACATCATGCTATTTTTCTGCATTGATTTTTATCCCTGATGTATATATATAACTCTAATAAATGTTGAATAGAATATAATCAAATGTAAAGTAAATAACTTCCTGAACAGTTTATTTGACTATTATATTCTATCATTCCGCTGTGAGATTCTGTGTTTGTTTTCTTCTTCTTTCCTTATTTTTCTTAATTATCCCCATTGATTATCTACGTTCCGGATTGTTTAAGTTGAACATGTGTGGATTATTGTCGATTTAAACCTTCCGAAATATAGGTCGTCACATAGTTCGACATATCGATACTCGCCCAAAGCAATACTACGGATGGCCGCTTCTAACCAGTCTTATTCTCTGCATTAGCAGACGATATTGCTTACTAGTATTCTTTGTTAATGAGGGTCTAAAGGTGGGGCGTTACACTGTTGGAGACACCAGTTCAGTGGACCCAGTGCTAACTTGGGTTCTATATGGATAGTCAAGCCTGGTGCATCACGATAAGAGGTTATATAGTAGAAAAGAAGCATGGCACTAATGAGAGTTCTTGTACGTAAGGTTTTGACATGACATGATACAGGTGGGCGCCGATGCAGTACAACAAGAAGCATTTAGCACTACGATCGAGAGGTGGACATGGGTGCATAAGATGAGTCATAGAACGAGTTTGCATTTCGGGTTCTCCCTCTCTAAGCGTAGTGATGGTATAGGTATTTATGGAAGAGTAGTTTCCATGGTCGCTTACGGGTGGTGTTTCCTTATTAGGTGACTCTAGTAATGTTGGTCGATCAATAGTGTGAGGTTCGATTCATATTTCGACCCTTTGTGTTAGATATGAACCCTTAGGTACTAGACCTCAGAGATTCACATACACTTGTAACATACCTATGTCATTTAGAATAGTTTTAAAGTTAACTACACATGATCATTATATATTAAACTTGTACTCATTCACCGGACTTTTGGCTAACCCACTCCTTCCTTTTCATTTCTTTCCTACCATATGATGAAAGGTTGCAGTTGATTAGGTATTGTACATAGAGAAAGGTGCTTCACGTTGAAGTTTTCATATTTTTTGTTGTTCATCATGTAGTTACTTACTGTATTAAACGTCTGTTAAGCATATATTGTACTTTGAAACTGTGTATATGGAAAATAAAGTATTTTAGAGATTGTTTTGTGAAATGTCTATTTTTTAGTGCTTATATTTTAATTCCTTCCACCATGAGATCTGAAACTGTAGAATGTCTTAGAACTTACCATTGTAATTATGTTATATAATGTTTTAAAAAACCAATACCTCGTATTTATTGACATGACGCGAGTTCGAAACGCACAGTAGGCTTTGGATTAGTGTGTTGAGGAGTGTGGGATTTTATTGTAACACTCTCCAAACGACAATTTATTACTCATGGCTATTGGGACACCAAAGGGTTACATACCTGTAGTTATTAGATAATTATGGAATGACTTATCCGAGGGGTTCCTATTGGTTTATAACAACTAAGTCAAGCATGAAATCTCAACGCCATGATATTACATAGTGATAGAGCTATGGGTATGCTCTATGGGTAATTCTGTAATTTATTATAAATTACTAACTTTGTAATAAAATTTCGTTCAAAATATAAGGTATTTTTCTCTCTATTATATACTTGTTGTACTGTATTGTGATAATTATTTGTTTTGTTTAAGTATATTTAATGAAAAATCCTTAAATGATATGTTATGTGATAGTAATTATAATGTGTTGTAATCATGAGAAACATATTACAATAAAAATAACATATTATTTTAAATATTCCTATTCATGATGTTTTGAGATAGGATATCGATACATCCGTTGAGTTTAGAGTTCATAACGCTCTTCAAATGTTGGACAATGTATAACTCATGGCTGCATGAGCACTATGGGGTTACGTAATGATAGTTGTGATAGCTTTAGAATGTCTTAATCAAAAAAATTCAGTTGGTTAATATAACTAAGTTCAAACAGAGAATCTCGAAGGGACGATATTACACGGTTCTCTCGACTTAAGAATACCATTAAGCTACATTGTGGATATTCCACTTTGATTATAGATAAATCGTGGCACGACGTTCATCGAATGACTATAGTTGGATCCGAGTTGAAATATTGAAAGTGAAACACTACTCGATAGAGAATTTGTCTCCTTAGTTATATGCGGTTAGTATCACGGTCAACTATAGTCAACTCAAAGTCAAAGTCTTTGGGAAAATAGTTCGGTTAATAATAATTGTTATTATTGAACCAATGCCTTGTGTTTAGATTGTAAAAGTTGAATGTGCACCATATTAGAATTTTGACCAAAACCAAATTAAATAATCCCTAATATGATATAGGTTGACGAAGAGAATTAGTGTAAATAATCACTACAACTAGGTACCGCTTAAAATAATGAAATTGGCTTTACCAAAAAACGTGTAGGCGATAAATTTAGCTAATTTGTCACATCACTAGCTAAGGTGACATGCGAAAGTTAATATTCTAATAGTTCGATATTAATCGTTAATTGAATTTACACATTTGAGTCACACGACCACAATGTTAAATACTCCAGAATGCCACACGATAACTAAATTACAATTATTATAAATTAATTAATATTTATGAAACATCAATAGAAAATTCTACTTGCTTTATTTAAATCGGTATTTAATAAATTATGTTTGTAAAAGTTATATATGTATTATCAATATACAATGTCAATAAACATTTAAATTGGATATAAATGAATAAATATTGATTGGATTTAGAAATTTCTTTGGATTCGTAAGCAAGTATATGGCCGACTATACAAGGAGGTAGTGGAGATTTTTATTTGAAAAATCCGGTTTTGAATTGGCAAAAGAAAAAGTAAACAAGAAGATTCAGATCTCCTCCTTTTTCTCCTTTCTGTTGCCTATATAAACCACACATCCTCTCCCATTTTCGATTTGTACTAAGCGTCAACCCTTAACCATCTCAGGTCGATAATTCAAGGGCTTCTACGCATCATTTCCAAATAAAATTCAAATCAAATAATACAGTTCTAGTTAGTGGTATTCTCTTCTAGTCAGTTGGAGTTCAATTTAACATTCAAGGTGCAAATCCAAAGCCCGAGTTATTGGTAATTTCTATATTATTTTCTATTATATACATTCGTTTAGGTTATCATGTAAGCATAGATTAGATCTATGTGATTATTACTATTTTATATATATCTTGGCTATTTGGTTCTATAAATATATACATATTAATTTAAATCACTAAAATAATTTGTATACATCTGAAATGTATACATATACTTTCGTCCCTTAAAAAAAAACTTTTTGAAGAAAAATGATTTTTAAACAATTATTAAATTGAATATGAATCTTGCATTTAGGATATATATATATATATATATGTATGTATGTATATGTATATATATTAACCTATTAATATTTATTCACACACAGTATATATTTTTTTCAACTTTTTTATGCATATATGTATTTATGACAAATTATAATTTATAAATATTTTAAACATTTTAAAATTATTATGTATATTTAGAAAAACTATATATAAATCCTTGTGGATTTATATTTAAAAAATATTTCTTTCAAATTCGTACAGATTTTCAAATTAAAAAAAAGGAAAAACCAATACAAATCCGCACAAATTTGTATTATAAAAAAATTAAAAATTGATTTGTTAAACTTGTATATTTTATATTTATTAATTTATATTCTAAAGATAAATGTTAAAATTAAAATAGAGTATTTAAATGTTTATTAAGAAAAAAACACACACAACGTACACACACACATATATACGTACGCGCGCGCGTGCGTACGTAGACACATCCTATATACATACACATACATGCATAAATACATACATACATATATATAAACATATCTATATTAGAAATTTGAATTTAAAACAGATTTTTCTCTCCTGGATCTAGATCTGGTTTTTAAATTTAAACTGTCCTTAGATATTTTAGATGTTTATTCAAATTATTTTGAATTAGTCAACGTCTTTAAAATATACATACATACATATATATGTTGTGTATATATGTGTGTGTACATATATGTATATATAAATGTATATTTAAAAAATTAATTATAGACAACAAATGTGCATATAAAGGAGCAAATGTATCAGTTGTGGTGCAAATCCAAGCACCTATGTACAGGTACGTTAAACCATGTATGTATTTATGTGTTGCACATGCACTATACACACACATATATATGTATTTAATGCATATACAAACTATATGTTATAAATATACAAATTAAAAACCATTATATTTATTAATTAAACAAAATAAAGGTTTTATTTTAGTTTATTTAGATTAAATCTAAATTATTTTAGACTTTATAGGACCAATAAAAAAACATGTATATTTTTTAAATTCACCCATTCATTCCATTACGACCCGGCCCAATTCCTTCAACGGTATTAGAACCGAATAGTCTATGTCGTCTAAATTTGCAGTATTATGGCTAACTTATTAAAGCATACGCATTTAGTAGAATGTTTAAAAAGGTGGTGTCTAAGGTTGGGTTATTGAGTACTCAAGTCCCTGCCCTACCCAGCTACTAACTGCCTGAAGAATGAAAGCAAGCCCAAAATTTATCCCTAATATAATAATCTACTAAATTAAATTCCTAGAAAAATGTCTACACCAAAGTTATTTTCAGAAAAACATCTAGAGAAATCAAAATAGCACTTACATATGAATACTTATGGTCGTCAATAACTGAACCTTCAAGGGAAAACCCGTTGAGGATGTAGATCCTGATCTAATAATTGCTTATAACAAGCAGGTTACAGACTTAGAAATCGTCCAGGTTTACGTACTGTCTAGTCTAGACAAATAATTGCAAAGAAAGCACAAAAACATGTATGTACATCAAATTTTTGACAGCCTCAAGGGGTTGTTGGGGAGCAATCTCGTTACGTAAGGTACGATATTATAAAGAAGTTGTTTAATACATGAATTAAGGGATTCTCTAGTTCGTTTTATAAGTTTAAGCAATGTTTATTTTTTGTACACTCACCATTAAGGAGCAGTGATGAATATAATTCAGTACTACACCCATTAACTTCCACTAAATCCATATTACATCCCCAATGTAACGTTTCACGCCTCTAATGCAATGAAACCAATTAAATTGCACAATTTCTAGTCGTTAGTTTTTAGATACAACATTTGTGTTTCTCTCTCTTCTTACATCATTTACCTATTGATCTTTAGTTCATTAAAGTCTAGTGACCATAAATGAAAGGTTAAGTTAGCCAATCTTAGAGGATATGGACACTTTCTCTCTATACACACATATACATGCATGCATACGTGCATACATATATATAAACACATACGTATACACGCATGGACATGTGTATGTGTATAGATATACTTGGAAGGGATTAAAACGCTCTTTTTATAAATCACATTTTCATTTATCTTTCGATTTCTTGTGAAAATTTAAAATTGTCCGATTGAAATGAATATTTTTAGACATGTTCCATCTTTTAACGAGTTTTCCTATGTTAAAAAAGGAATAATTTTGAAACTTTTAACTCCTTCAAAATTGCATTTTAATCTTTTTGATGTCTCATGTTCACTTGCAATTTTTAAGGGTCTAAAAGTTTCAAAATGGTTTAATTTTTTTATACAGACGATCATGCTACAAATGGAACACATCTATAAAATTTACTCCAATCCAGATTTATTTTTGCATAAAAGCATGGACCTTATTTCTTTTCCACACACAAAAGGATGGAGAGAGATTTATAAAAAGATGATCTTATTTCTCTTCCACACAAGAATACACACACACATATTTGTGTTCGTGTACACACTTGTGTTAGATAAGATATGTCAACATATAAATTTTAGCACGTAAAGTAACTTTTCGATTCACTTCTACCGCTACGGTTTAATGTTCGTTTGAGCTACCATCCGTTCGATTCCAAAAATTCTTCTACCCGATACCCAGCGTATTTTTCAAATGCTAATGGTATAAAGTAACATAGTTATCGATGGACCTCGCTGGAGTACGGTATTATCATTATTCACACGGTATTTTGCCATATGGGTTGCTGAATGATCTTATTGGAATAATTCTTCAACCATGGATCTTTTAATGAGCTTCTCTTTTCGAAAATTTATGCGATTTGTTAAGAGTTCATGGTCTTTGATGGTGTGCGTGCATCCTGTTTCCTCTAGCTGTTTTGAAATAAATCTTTCTGGTAATTTCTGGTATAGTAGTGATTATATTCGATATATATCCATATAAAATAGTGGTATACTGTTATGTCTCTAGATTGCCTATCCTGAAGTGCTGTGATCGGATCGTGCTGGCATCTAGCAACAATCATTAAAAATGCTAATATTTGCATTTAAAATTTAGTATATTAATTAATATAATGACATGAAAACAATCAAATATTTACAAGAAACCAAATAGAGTTTGTTATCTTCCGTAAGTTGAGATATTTGTATTGAATAACTTAATGTCTGGAGTATTTGTTTTATATTGGTGAAAATGCAAACATTTGCACAAAATAACTAAAATTTTGCATTGCTTGTTTTTAAGTTCAAACATTACATAGAAGGATTAAACTTTTACATTTATTTCAAAGTGCAAGTTAGTGTAAACATTTTCTTTAATAGGTGTCGTTATTTGCATTGAATACCTTAATTTCTCAAGTGTTTGTTTTATATCGATGAAAATGTAAATATTTGCACGTAATAACTTAACTTTTGCAACGGATGTTTTAGTGTACAAACTTTGGCATTGAGGGAATAAATTTTTCAATTTTTATTTTTAAATGCACCTTAGTGAAAAATATTTGAAAGAATGATTAAAATTTTGCAGTTTTAGTAAGCGCAAATATTTGCATTGGACCACTAAATCTTCTGCTGCTCATTGAAAGTGCAAATATCTGGAATAACGCGGGTTTTATGTGATTAGTAACTGTTTTTCCCCATTTATTATTTGGGTATTGAATAATATTTTATGCACAATTACGATGTGGTTGATGTACTGATATACATAAATCATCCATGTAGGGGAAAAAAATATCAAATTAATACCATGAATACGAACAAAGATAAAAGATATATGTATAGAAAATAAGAAAGATAGAAATTTTGTATACCATATAAATCCACTGTATTTCAAAGAATATTTTTATTGCATAGTGTAAATTGTATTTAAAAAAAAATTATTTTGCAATATAACAGAAAATTAAAAGGTTGTGCCACTTCATTTGGTTGAAGTTTAAAAGCCTAAGTATCGAAATATATCTATTGGTTCACTTGTAACCAATATTTTTTGGTTGAAGTTTAAAAGCCCAAATGTCGAAACATTCACCTGTAACCAACACTGTACAACTAATATTAAAAACAATAAAACATGAACCTTTCATTTCTTCAGAGGGCGGTAGACAGACACATTAACTGAAACTGAAGTACGCTTGCGGACTCAACATAATATATATGGGCGCCAACTACGATTGTTGTATAATATAAAAGGCCCAATTTCAGTGTGCAGACTACGGACAAACAAGCAACAACTATATAAAACGCGGCGGCCCAAAAGGCAAAAACCCACATGCATGCGTCTGCCGGGAGTCGAACCCGGATCTATTGCTTGGAAGGCAATTATCCTAACCGTTGGACTACAAACGCAGATGTTTTAAGTCTGAAAACTATTTTATTTAAAAGCAATATATAGATACCTATGGCTTCTCCCATCGTTTACTTGAAATTCAACTTGGCTAACCGTCACCTTTTATATACGTAGCCACTAGGCAATAAATATTGAACTTTTTAAATGGCAGAACACGGTGCATGCAAGTAATATAAGAGATTTGTGGTTTGTATTGGATAAAAATCAATATTGAAAAATCTTACAATCAGATTTTTAATCTGCTAACAACGTGGGAGTAGATTTTGATGAAGATGTCAACTGAGCCGCTTTTAATGTTCACCACACGAGAACGTTATATGCCTTAAGAAAATTTGATCCTGATATTTATACATATTATACAATATAGTGAAAAACCAATTTTCATAGATAAACCGTTTAAGATCTCATGATGTCTACATATGATAAGAATCCATTGGTGATGAAATACATTCATTTTAGTTAAGTAACACCTTACTGAGTTATCCTCTAGTCGCTAAATTATAAGTCGTACATGGACTCGTAAAAGAACATTAAAAACGACCATAGCATTATATATAAAAAAACATAAAGCAAGACTTATATTTAAGGTTACATATCCTCCAGTTACACTGTTATAATTGTTACTTCGCATGATCAGATAACTCATTCAACAGATGTCAAACTTCCATTTTAGGTTATGATTTAGATGAACATATATGTACGTGGACCCGCTCAAATATTTTGAAATATTTGTCCGAAGAATTTTGCGAATTATATCGGGCACTATATATACGATCTTAAATAAGGTGACATGATAAGTTTTGATGGTTTCACAATTTCCAACGGTTTAAATAAATGAAAAGACAAATTCGTCCGTTATAAACTTCATGATAATATATGTGCACTTTAGCTGTTAACTATTGAGGAAAATATAGTTATCATGAATGAAACCAATAACATGGCCAGTAGTAGTTCGGAAATGAAAGACTCATGCCAGACAAAATGTTATACTCCATGACAACGACAAAAACATCAATTAATATCATTACACTGGAAAAATTGTTAAAGAATTGCAGTTACTATAACTATAGACCTACGTAGTTAGTGCCCCGCTATCACCCCACTATAATCCCGCTATAACACTGCTATATGTCATAGTGGATTTCTACCGCTACGATTCCATATAGCCCCAAATATAGCCTTTCCGCTTTAAGCCCCGCTATTTCCACTATATCTCGTTATTCCCGCTATATTCCGCTATTTCCGTTATATCTTCTTTAAAATAAATGAATTGAAAAATGATATTTATACATTGTAAAAATTATGAAATTAATTTATTTGGTTGAATTTTAATATATTTTCAGAAATGAAAATACTCTAATATTATACTAAATTCAATTATGTTATATAACAGTTTTACATTTATTTACAGTATATTCGCACATGTTTTTATTTAAAATTGTTTATGTATTGATTATAATTCAATTGAATGTTAATTTTTCATTTAATTACTATTTGTATATTTGTAAAAACATTAAGTATAAGTTTTATATGCTATTTTAGATTCATTCGTTATATCATGCTATATCCTCGCTATATCTCCGCTATGACTTTTTGCACCTCCACCCCATTGAATCTCCTGAGCGCTTCAACTGCATGGCTATAGATTAATAAGTTAACCTACTATAAGTGTTACATTGTTTACGATTGTATTAAACAATATTGTTGTAACAGCACGGTCTGAAAGCAATATGACTAAGTCGCAAATTATGTCGCTTTCTTTAAGACATTTTGCGGCTATATCCGACTGATGCAAGGTAGTCCAACAACCATGTCATCCCGATGATAAAACGGTCTTTCTAAAAATAATACAGCTTTCATCTGCACCGAAGGAAACCATCATTGCACCTTTTGTTATTTTTTGTTTGCTTGAGTTTGAATTTTTAGTGGAAGATAAGAAAGATGAACAAGATTTTCATGCATATAAGTATGTAGTGTTCTTCTATATGCCCGTTGTTATACCCCAAATATATTAGTCATTGCAGATTAACAAACTAGGAATCTTTTGTGGGTTATGTACAAAAGCTTTAATGAGATATGTACAAGAGCTATCGTGCGATATGTACAAAAGTCTTCATGGGATATGTAGAAGAGCTATCATGGAATATGTTGAAGAGCTATCGTGGGATAATGGAAACAATGAAAGCTCTCATGTGGTAGATTTATGCCCTCATGGTGTGATCTCCAAAAGCCAGCGTGAGATGATTAATGAAGCTAAAGAGCCATCGTGTGATGAGCCTGAACATGAAATGTAGAAGCCATCGTGATTTAAAGAATTGAAGTCATCGTAAGGAATTTCATAAAGCTATCGCAATATAAAGCACTTGAAGCCATCGTGAGGTTGTTCATAAAGCTTTCCTGATATAAAGCACTTGAACCTATCGTGAGGTGTTTGACAAAGTTGTCAATAAATGTGAGATTAAAGTCATCGAATGATTGTTCCTGAGAACATCATGGGATGATGAAATAAAGCCATCGTGGGATGATGAAATAAAACCATCATGAGTTAGTGAATCAAATTGTCGTGAGATAACTCATGCCATTAGACTAAAGATGGATGTGTTACATGTCATTTCGAGTGTGTGCCACGTCAGCAGATCACAACCATCTATTTTTAACAAGTGTCATATGTCAAGAATGCAATAGCTCAAGTTCTCTATAAATAAGCATAGAGTCCCACTTGAAAAAAGGTTGATTTCTAGAGCTTCTTCTCCTTCGAGTTAGTGAATCAAGCTGTGGTGAGATAAATCAGGCCACTAGACTAAAGAAGGATGTGTCACATGTCATTTCGAGTGTGTGCCAAGTCAGTAGATCACAGCCATCTATTTTTAACAAGCATAATGTTTCAAAAATCCAATGGCTCAAGTTCACTATAAATAAGCATAGACCTCCACCTAAAAAAGGTTGATTTCTAGAGCTTCTTCTCCTTCAAGTTAGTGAATCAAGCTACCGTGAGATAAATCAGGTCACTAGACTAAAGAAGGATGTGTCACATGTCTTCGAGTGTGTGCCACGTCAATAGATCATGACCGTCTATTTTTAACAAGCGTCATGTGTCAAGAATCCAATGGCTCAAGTTCTCTACAAAGAAGCACAAACCCCCACCTAAAAAAGGTTGGTTTCTAGATCTTCTTCTCCTTAGTTTTTTCAATTTTCTTTCAATATTGTAAAGTGAGCTTTGAATTCGTGATTCATGGCCGTTATGGAAAATTGAATTGAAAGCTTTGTATTCAAGGACTTGTACTTAGCGTAATTTGCATAATGGACTATTTTGGACTTTTGACTTGTGCATATGACTACTCCTTTTATCATGACCATATGACTCTTGATTTTGAACAAGCATATAAGACCATGGAATAACCAGTCTTTCTCTACTTTACTTAGTTCAATGCTTAAAACATTCAGAACCCAACTTTTACCTTGACATTAAGTGGTGCTTTCATTGAGAATTGAACTCAAGATTCTCTCTTCTTTTTTAGCCACCTATATACTCAAAGCATAAATTTAAAACTATCCCACTTGAATTTCTTCTATGACAATTAGGTCTTAACAATGATCTGCCGAGCCACATTCAATCCCCTTATCTTATCCACAAACCGATCAACAATTTAGTACGGAACAAGATTTAAACTTGAGAAGACTAGCTCCTCAAACTTTGGAGAAAAGAAAAGGTTGGCTCAGTATAGTCCAACCAAATGGAGCCTAAATCCCTTTCACATGGGAGGAAAACCAATCTATGCCTTGGCTAATAAATTAAGATCAGAAAGACCAAACCAAGATATAGAAATAATGCAAGACCTGGAAAAGATACATTTTCAAAAGCTAGGCATCAAGCACAAGGAACTATTTTTGAAACTAAATTGAAATACAATTTTGAAGAATTTTCTTGAAAATGGAAAGATCTAGCTGATTTGACCTTCAAAAGAGGGGACTTTCGATTAAGGAAATGAAAACTTAAAAAGGACTTAAGTTGAAAATGTTTAGAAAAAGCATAAATATGAACAAGGGAATCCTACGGTGAGAGGGCCAAAAGGCAAAACCGTCTCTCCTCTTCTCATTTCTCAAGAAGACGTGTATCTTCATGCCAAGAAAAGGTTAAGTTATTAGATCCCAAGAAAGTCTTGAGAAAAGAAGATAGACACGAAGGAGGTGCATAATGTCACTATCATAAAGCTAATGAGCATTGCACTAACGATTGTCGAGCTCTGTCAGGAATTATCGAATACTATGTAAGAAAAGGAGAACTACAAGAGTTTTTTGAGTCTCAATGTTCAAAGAGTTAAAGAGGAAGTGAGTAAGGCCATGTATAAAAGGACAACAATAATCAAAATTCTATCTCCAAACAAAAGATGGCTTTATTGGACTATAAAAAGTCTTTGGTCCAACCGCAAGTCCTGGCTAAAGCATCCATCTTAAGAGTGATCGTGATGACCCGCCCTTCACGACCCTCAAAAATCAACATAATACGCTCATTATATAATATCGAACGATCGAGTGCCGGAAAGACAGATTGTGGAGGAAAAAGAAAGTAAGTAGAAGAAGAAGAAAACTAAAAAAACAGAATCTCACAGCGGTCAATAAATCTTTATACAACTCGGAAACCATAATATACATATTTCAATCAAAGTACATAAATCAACAATTACCAACCTGGGCAGTTATAACAACTTGTCCTCACAGTTGCTGATAATTTCAAAAAAAATACTGCAGCGGAATAAAAGCAAATAAGAGAAATACGTCTTGGCCATCCAGCTCGTCTCCTGAGCTCCATAGCATCCTAACTTGAATCTGGAATACTCGGTCTGACCTGAGCATTATAATAAAATAACATCCGAGTCAGTCTGGAAAACCAACGTGAGAAAACACACTCATTTGAATTATTAAAGTTTCAAAATCCTTTTCAATCAAAGGTATCTCGTAAAACCACGCCACAAATAAACATGACGGGTTTTTAACTTACAACAACCAAAACATTTTATATCAAAATTATCTAATATTATAATAGTGTCTAAGTACAAATACTTATTCAAATAGTTGAAATGCTTGCAGCTCACTTTTCAACATAGTTGGGCACAATCAAAATTGTACGGCACTTATTGGAGAATGGATTCCAACTGAATGACTAGGCATTGGGGTACCACCTATCACAGTACATGTCTAGAAACACTATACCGATATCGAACCTATCGATCCTTACCAACACAAGACCAAACTATCCCTGACCTAGATAGGCCTATTATCACCCCGGGCGTTTCCCCCTTTCCGAGCTCCTTTCACACGTAGTGATAATATCCGAGGTTATCTAGAAAGGTGATAGGTATGCCCTACTTGGTTGCTACCCACTTAGCCTTACTGCATCTCCCCTACTTTTCATTCATTCCCAGTTTACGAGGCTAGAGGCTATGATTACCTTTTTAGAAATATTCACTTAGAATGCTCATTGTCCTCCAATGAAAATGTACTGATAGCATTTATCCATACAAGTTCATTCCCGTCCGAACGGAACCGAAGACTCTATTCCTACTACATCCATTTTGGATCAGGATTAGTAACGATTGGCCCTTGAACTTCACTGCTCCATCTTCGACTCCATGCTCTTGTCTTCATTTTGAAAATGTACTTCTTGGATCGAAGTGGTTTTCGGATTACAAATCCGATCCCGGTCTCTTCGAAAACAACGTCCGATATTTTTGATAAACTCAACCCCGGTTCTCTAGGAAATAAATAGACGAAAATAAGATCAGAGATCACCTCCTAATCATTAGTGGACGGATTTCTTTAAAAACATCCTAGAAGAATGAAACGAGTTTATACGTACAGTATAGCAGCTCGAATGGTAATCGTACCATATATTCCCGTACCTCTTCTAGATATTTCCAAAGTTATATTTGGGTCCAGATTTGATAGTCGATTATTTAGCTATCAAATAAACAATCAATTCAACCAAACACTTCATTTTCCACTGAAAAACACCAAATCCTATTTAAATTAAATTTAAATAAATTAAATCTCTTTATCCAAAGTATGTGAACTTGTCTTATCGAATTCAGTATATTCAAAAATTATCCTTTTCAAAAATATTTAAAAACCCTTTTGAAAATAATATGGAAAGCACCACTGCGGTACCAAACCATGGATCATAGCTCAATGGTTATGTCTCTATCCCAAAGAAATTCAAGACTTAGCTATAGGCACTCATTGCCTCCGATTTACGCCACGCGAGTATACCATTACTTCCCAAAAACTTAGTTTTAAGATAAATTATCTCAAAATAATGCTTGTAAATTATAAAATAAATTTCAAGTTAAATTTAGTCAAATATACTTAAGTAAAAGTTATTATACAAAGCCATATCAAAATTTAATAGTTATCTTTTAAAAACTAAATTGCTGACCATTTCTTAAATAATAATAAATCTTTAAAAATTATTATAAAATAACTATTAATAATTAAATATGCTTTAAACAATTTATAATAATTAATAACTAATTTCTAGAATATTTTTAGCACTTTTAAATTTCCAAATTAATATTTAAAAATCCTCTTTTTAAAAACAAGCCCAATTTCTCGATTTCCAATTTCATCCCGTAAATTGGAAATCCTACTTGAGTCCAGTATAACCAATTTATAATTATTTCCAAATTCACTTCTAACTTCCAATCTATTTAAAAAACTCTATTTTTAACCCCGTTATATTTAAACAAGTACCACTTAAACATTATTATTTAAAAACTCTTTTGTATACTTTTATTCCAAAATCCTATTCACAATATTCCGATTTAGTTAAGTACACTTTTCAAAATTTTATTTTATCCAACTGATTTGCCCAAAATTCTTTATAAACATTTTACTTCAAAATTTCTTTTTATTTTCTTTTCAAGTTCAAACATATACTATTGGAATTTTAAGATACCGAAAATCAAGTCCAAACAACCATAGCATACAATCAATATAAACCCCATAGTAATCTATCATAGATTATTTCAACAGAACATATATCACTATATATGAAATTAAATTCAACATTTTTAAGGAATCCGGTTGGATCCCTCCAACCTGTTTTCCTGCATTGACTGATGTTAGCACAACATAAAAATCCAATTCCACTTCGAGGTGGAATGTCACGGTATATAGGGTCATCCGCTATTATGCGGGGCGCATAGGGTCTCATCCGCAATATAAATAAGGGAATATCAATCACTCCAATATACACACACACATTACTATATATAATATCACATCCAACTGATAAAAATGCATCAATTTAACAAATCAATCATTTATTAATTTAACTATTTAAAATTAACCACTAGCAGTCCAACATCGAGTGAGATTAAGTCACATTGATTTTACGTTGCCAAACATTCCAATTTTAAATTTAATCAAACACGTTCGATTTAACCTAAAATTTTCACTAGCTCCGATCGACTCCAAATCTGCCACTACAGCGTAGTGCTCGTCGCTGCAATTCCGGCGCTGCTTGTTTCGTCCAATTCTGACCTCATATGACAAAGTTAGGTTATTTCAACAAAATTAATATAATTTATAAAAACAAATTTCTTTTTTTATAAAAAAAACCCAGATCAATCTATGCCGTACATTTCGAATTAGAGACCTTGGCCGCGTTCGCTCTTCTTCCCCCATGTTCACGCGCTCATAAACCCATCGGCCATTCAAACTTCAACCCCCCACGACCACAACTAGCGCCGATGAACTGATCGAAAACCACGGACCACTACGCCTTGTTTCCCTCGACCTCCGTGCCAGGCGCGGTCCCTTGCCATCGCATGTGCCGCCCCATTTTCACCAACGAACGACGCGAGAACGAGGTCAGATTACAGCTGCCATGGACCCCATCACTCAATCTCGACCATATGGATTCGTAGATCTAGATGCCCTCTTCGATTTTCATTTATAAACCCTTTGCTAATTCTCGATGAATGGAGAGAAATTGAGGGAGAGAGTCGAGAGCTTTTTTTCCATTGAAATTTTAAAGTGGCGGCTGCGTATTGGAAACTAGGGCTTGGCTACTGTGCATATACATAAATATGCAATTATACACACACACACACACTCACTCTATCTCTAATTTTTACATGCTTTTTCAAATGAACTTCAAACGAAACGTGCCATCTGGCGTTTATAATGTTTTACCCCTATTACGAATGCAATGGAACATGATTCGGGGCCTAATTCGATCGTATGTGAAAATAGCCTTTTGAATCGAATTTAAATATTAAATTTCGATATTTATTACAACGCGTTTCTCTCCTGTACGACCAAACGGTAACTCCAAATGCTATGAAATTTAAAATCCGATAATAATACACTATTACAGATCCAATGTAGCAAGTTTCTTCGAATTCCGAGACTGTGTCCCAGAAGGATATTTTAACTCATCGATTAAATCGAGCGATTTTCAAAATCATCGAAATTGCTTTAAAATTAAAATTTTAAAACTTACTAACTTATTTATAATTCAAATAGAATTTATATCCATATAAAAAATCATTCCAATTTATGTTAAATCAAAATTCCATTATCTACACTATTACCATATATATATTAATTTCACTATTAAATTAATATATAAATGTCCAATTTCTTACTTATCGACTTTTATTCCCATTCAAAGGTCCGACATCATAATTCCAATCCAAATAGAATTTTAAATCAACTTAGAATTCATTTCTTTGTCCAATTATTTCCAGATTCATATATTATCCCAATTTCCAATATTAAATTTATATTTATCCAGATCCAATTAATCGCTATATTTGGAAATATAAACCATTTCACCGATTCTACCATATTCAAAATAAACTAATAATTCAAGTTAAACATTTAAAATAAATTAAATGTACAAAGCTAACGATCAAAATTTCGGGTCGTTACAGTGATGGTCAATCAAGCCTTTGGTCCTACCATCGGGCCCGACTAAAACACCCATCCAAGGAAGATGGACAAGAAGCATTCGGATCTGCCGCAAGGCCTGACCGAAGCATCCATCCAATGAGTAATGATTAATCAAGCCTTTGGTCCCATTGATAGGTTGACTAAAGCACCCATCTAGAGAGCAATGGTCAATTACGCCTTTGGTCCCGCCGTAAGGCCTAGCCGGAGCACCTATCTACACAGTGATGGTCAATTAAGCTTTTGGTCCCACCACCAGGCCTAGACAAAGAACCCATCTAAGGAAGATAGATGAATAGCCTTTGGGCCGGAGCTCTCGTCAATGATCGAAGCAAGTCATCAGAAACATAAAAAGGGCGATGAATTCAACAATCAATCATCCAATTCGGTCAAAGTCTTTATAAACACAAAAACTATGATGGTGAGCAAAATGATACAATTCAAAACAATATACTATAAGAAATCAAGTGTGCAAAATAATTATATTATGCTTACCATACAATGACATTACACAATTTCATACAACGATATTATATAATATTTCACAATGTTTCACGTCATACAATGATATTATATGATATTCCTCTTACAACAATTTTTTTTAAACTCATGGTCCTAGAGCATGAGGAAGGGGATAATGTTGATAAATAAGCTTCTTTCCTTTTCTATCATCGTTTAAGGTGCAAAAATGTTGCTCCCTAGTTGAACGTGCATCCTTATATAAAATTGGAAGATGTAACAACCCGCACCTTAGTGGGTTCCTATTTTCTCTAAATCGAAAATCCAAGTCCATCAAAGTATGAACCGTTGGTATTTGGTCTTCTACAAATAAAAATATATTATCAAAGCACTATCGATATAAACTCATAGCGGAATAGTAAAATATAATAAAACATATGGTTACTAACCAGTATGACACCTTCAAATTTTAATTCTCTTGTCAAAATCGAGCATGCATATGGAAATTTATCCTCCTACCATTTTTGTCTTGTACCGGTACTTGTCCCTCTAAAGTTATCTTGTGGGTTATAACGAGAAGGTGGTCAAAACAACGTCCTGTTGACCGGTAAATTACACAGTTTATACATGACACTAGTTTATGTCGATTGCCTTCTGTTACGTGTCATGTTTTTTGTTTTACTTAGTCGTCTTGACTTCACGTGCGTGTATGATACGCCTCATTTACTCATGGCAAATAATAACTACATATGTACACACATACACACAAACATATATATAAAAGTACCATAGTCCCCCTTTGGATAAGGATAATTTCCCTGCTAGTATCTCTAACCCAGCACCTCATCAGGATCCATCGTCAATGCAGTATCACATCTTTCTCGCCATGTATTATAAGGAACTTCCATAGTACCTATTAATTGCATTACAACAATTTAACCACATTTTATCTTGTCTCATATTGAGAACTTCGTTTCTCAGATTAATTATGGACTCGGCTCTACGGACTAATCATGGACTCAGCTCCACGGACTAATCGTGGACCTAGCTCTACGGACTGTCAAGGACTCGTCTCTTCAGACTATACTATTCATTTGAAAGACCTCTATTAAAAATGTTATCTAGCCTTGCCTTCTAAAAAACAAACAATGTGACGACCTGGAATTTTGAGCAATGGCAATTTAATAATCTTTGATAATAATTAAATTTATTTGATCATTTTACATTATAAATTGATAAGTTAAAATTGTTTTAAAAGGCTAATAATAATAATTTGTTAATATCTATCAACATTTTTCTTGACAATATAAAATAGGCAAGTTTAATTCTTTTGAAAACTGTTAATATTTTAATTTAGGAATATTTATTTTAGCAACTTAAAAATTGGTAAGATTTATTTTTTCCAAAAGTTAATCAAAATATTTTCTATTTATAATATATATATTGATATATCTTGTAAATAGGAAGTTTTAATGTAATAAAAACTTTATATTCAAATTGTAATATATATGAATGTATATATTGTGATTTGAAATGCGTTTCAAAATTTAATATACTAATTATCAAATCTAATGATAAAATGTTTTTTTTCATATATATTTGAATATATTAGAAATGGGAAAATTATATTGATTTTAATTTAATAAGTGTCTTCAAACTTTAATATATATATATATATAATTTGTAATTTTGAAATGTTAATTTGATTTAATACTTTTGAACATAATATTTGAGATTTAAATAACAAAGTTAATTTCTGATTTATTATAAATATATACTTTAAGCTTTTGTTTTAAATAAGATTTAAATTAAAGGTTCATTTGTTTTAATATTCTTTCATTTTAATTTTAACATAAGGTAAGTTTGTTTTAAATTTTTTATATAAAGTATGAAAATAGATATCTCAAGCATATAAACATTTAATTGAATCAAAAATATAAGTTATTTGAATTCACATGAATATTTATTAAAAGGTAAGTACACATTTTCATATTACATAATTACATATACATAAGTTTAATAAATTATAAATAAGAAAATAATATTTGTAAAACATTAATTGAACACTAAAACACTTGTAAACATTTTAGTGTGTGTTAAAGACAAGTGTAAATAAAATTGCTTAGGTGTAAGATAACTAAAGCATTAAAATGACAAATGTCAATTCTTTTAATTTAATTTAAAATTGTAAAATAAGAAGAAATCTACTCTTAAACTTTCAGCTGAGTATTATCTTCATTTCAACAAAAATGTAGTATAAATCAAAGATGAAAGAGAAACATAAAAACTGTAAAATCTAAGAATGAAAAAAATAAATAAAAAATAAAATCTGTAAACAAGAAGATAAAAAGCAAGATCAACAATCTGAGGGAAGAAAGCAACTAGATGTAAACTTCATCAGCAAGCAATTCGGATTAGAATTCAACATGCAACTGGAATCAAGTTCAATCTTACAGACAAGAAAAACTAATTTATCAACATGCAAATTAATTCAAAAGCCTGGAAGCAACAGTCTCTGTCTTCTGCTTTTATATAATGGTGAGTAAATGATTTTTTTTTATAAAAACAGTTTAAACTTGGATTCCATTTGTTATTGTGATGATATCATGATGTTATCTGTAGTATTTGATTTAATTTAGATTCAAGTTTGAATTATGAATAATGGATATCCCTGTGAGGTTAAAACATATACTCTGTGTAAATTAAAAAGTTTACAGTTTTATATAAATTCAATAACTTGTTCTTGAATTCGAATTTGACCTTGAATTGTAAATAGAAGATGTTTGTAATCAAGTAATCTATCATATAAAAATAATTATAGGTTTTTAAAATGGATAATTGGCTTAAACTTTGAATTTACAGTAAGAAATAAAATTTGGTCAAATCTTTATGATTTCAATTTTTCATTTTGATTTCATAACTGAATTGCAAATAGGAAATTATGATTTTTAATGCTTGAATCATAATTTTTAATTGGATAATTAGTGAGTTATTTGGGTTTATCAGTTTTGGGCATTTTGGCCAATTGGAGGCGAACGACGGCGAATTTGTTACCGTGGTTGAGCAGGAAGGTCGAGGGGGTGACGATGTTCACCAGAAAAATACTTGGGGTATTTTTAATCAATTGAGATGACCGTAAATCGAGGAATTAGAGTTTAACATCCTGTAAATGTCATAGTTGATCATTTGGGTTTCGCGGCGTCGTGATGTAACCAGAGGCGATCGCGGTTATGACCGAAGGATCTGGAGGACGTGGCGTAGCTACGGTGGAGATGGTGGGTTCTCTCGAGGCTGGGATTGCCGTGGAGGGCCAATTTTCTGATGATATTGGGTTCAGGCAGTTGGGTTTGTGGTCGAATTTTTGAATTTCGAAGCTTGTTTTCTGGGTTGCGGTTGTTGATGTCGTGGTCGAGTGCGACGTAATGAAGGCCGGAGTAGAGTTCGCCGTTGACCAGCGTCGTGGTGAACGTGAATGTGCACGGTTACGTGCAGCTGTATTTGGGTTTTGGGGAAAAATTCGAGTTGCTCGGGTTTTAGTCCAGGGAAGTTTGAGTTTTTCTCGAAGTAGGAGAAAGAGTGGGAAAGCTTGGGGAAGTCTTGGGTTTTAGTAAGGTTTTGCTCGGGTTCTTAAGTGGGTTGCTCGGGTTTAAATGGTTAAGTAAGTTTTGTTTTGCTGCAGAAAGTTTTAAAATGTAACAGCAATGTTTAAAGGTTTTGAAACAAAAGAAATTTGACTTTATAAATAATTAAAGTTTTAAACATAAAAATAAAACAAGTTTTCACTTATAAACTAATTTGTTTACAAAGTTAAGTTTAAACAAGTTTTTTTTATATTTTGAAATATAAAGGTTTTTTTTAAAAAAAATAAAGTAAGTGGATTTTCAAAAGTAAGGTTTGTAATAAATTTATTAAACAACTTTCGAAAGTTTCAAAGATTTATAAGTTTAATTTAAAATGTGTTTTAATTATAAAGTGATTTCTAAAATGTTATATTTTAAATAAGGTTTAATGATTACAATTAGTAATCAATTATAATAAAGAATTATCTTGAGTAATTAAGAGTTTGGTTAACAAATATATGAAGATAATTAAGATAAAGTTATTGGTTAATATAAATGAATTAATTAAGATAATGATTTTCTTAATTAAGGATCTTTTAAAATTAAAGAATCATTTAATTAATCTAAATGATTAGTTAAATAATTAATTAAGTAATTAATTAGTAATTAATTAAAGATAATCACTTTGGAGTTAATTAAGTATAATTACTGGGTAAGGTAATTAAGTAATTGATTACTGGAGATAATTAAGAAAAAATAATTACTTTAGGAAAGTAATTAGGTGGAAGTGATTAAGATTAATCACTTGAGTTATTAATTGAAGAATTAATTAATATAATTAATTAAAGGTTTAAATTATTTAATTAATGGTTAATTAATAAAGGGATTAAGAGAATCTAATAATGTGATTAATTACTTGTTGAAGTAATTAATTAAGAAGAAATTTAACTAATGGAAGTAATCATTAAATAATTAAAATAATTAATTAATTGTTAATTAATAATTAAAGGGTAATTAATTTATAATTAAGTTTTAATTACTAAATGTAATTAAAAGTAATTAATCAAAGGTGATTAATTAAAAGTAATTAATTAAATGTGATTAATTAAAAGTAATTAATCAAGAATATTTAATTATAAGTAATTAATCAAGTATGATTAATTAAAAGTTATTAATCAGGTGTGATTAAAGGATAATTAAAAAATAATTATCAAGGTAATTAAATAATAATTAATCAAGGTTGATTAATTTTAAAGGGGTAATTAAGAGGTAATTACTTGGTATAATTGAGAAGTAATTAATCAAGATGATTAATTAATATGGTAATTAAGGAATAATTACTTAAAGTGATTAAGAGATAATTAATCAAGGGAGATTAATTAAAGTGGAAAATTAAGTGATGATTAATTAATTAATTTGTAATTAATTAATGAATAAGTAAGTTGGATTGATGATAATCCAGGTGATTAAGTAAGGAATTAATTTAATTAAGGATCAATTAAATTAATTAAGTTTGGATCAAACTTATGGATGATTAATGATTGGTTGATAAATATCATTGGATGAGTTAATGATATTAAATTATATCGTATGTCACTGATTGATATGTGATGATATGAATGTGATATATCTGAGATGTGATATATATGCTGCTTTGTGATATGTATGGATGAATGTGATAATAGTGGATTATCTATCTGTGTAATGTGAATCATCCATTTATGTTTAAGTGATATTCTGAATATCTACTATTTAAAACCCTTAAGTACAACTTGGACATTAAAATGGCATTTGGATTCGGTGAGACTGGGATCGGGTTTCCATATTTGGATATCCGAAAACCACACCGATCCAAAATAAATGTTAGGTCGTGAATCAAAGTGGAGTGCAAGTGAAGACTCGAGGTGTAAGAACTATTCGTCAGTATAACTTTGAGGGTGATTCCGAGATGAGTTTGACGAAGATAGTACTTACAGATTCGGGATGAAGATTCAGAGTGCAAGGGCTATGGTCGTTGATTCTGAGGGTGATTCCAAAATGAGTCCAACGAGATAGTGCCTTCGGTTACGTTCGAACCCGGGATAGACTTGTATGGATTGAATACTTTCAGCACATCGTCAGGCGGACGATGAGCATTCTAAGATAAATGTGTCCTATAAAGGTAATCATAGCCTCAAGCCTCATCAACCGGGAACGGCTAAAACAGGGAGGTGCAGCAAGGTTAAGTGGGTCATGCCCAAGCAGGACGAGATTTACCCCTGTCTAGAAGTCCCTTTATATTCGGCTGTGTGGGGTGGTTGATTGCAACAACTGCCGGGATGGTCTTGTTTGGGACTGTTAGTAAGAAATGGTCCCGGCCTTGTATTGCAGGGGAGTTAGGGTGGCTCCTCGGTACGATGATCTATGCCACGTACTGTGACGGGCGATACCCCAGTAGCCCTGCCATTGATGATAACCCATTTTCCCTACGAGACTCTACGACTTTGTTTGTATTACCCACTTTTGTGGATAGTAGCTGGAATTTAATAGATGTAACAATTTCGGCTATTTCATATTTACTTGAAAACCCTAGACACTATTATAATATCACTGGATTTCCTATCAAATGTTTTGGTTAGCGTAAGGTAAAAACTTTTCCATGTTTATGTGTGGGAAATCTTACGTGATACCCTTTCTTTTCAAAGGATTTTCTAAAGTTAAGCAATCTTAAACCGTTTACTCACACCAGACCCCTGTCTGACCCGAATGTTTATTTTCTGTTTTATTAAACTCTTGTGTACTCATATTATGCATGAGTAGTCAAGTGATTTAGGTTATCCTTGACGAATTCTGGAGAAGCTTTGGAGCGGAGGCTTCAGCGTGTAGATATATAGATAGAGTTTCCGCTGTGTGTTATTCTGTATAGTTGTCATTGTATTGTATATTAGACAGAAATGTTATAACTGTCTAAATTGAGATGTATAGTTGTGTACCCTGATGTATATGATACTATATTTATATGTTATATATTATATTTCATTCGTTCCGCTGTGAGATTATGATGTGTTGTTGTTCTTTCTTCTCTTTCTTTTATTCTTCTATCCCTTTCTTTCTTAAATAGTGATGCGTCTTTCTGGTGATAGAAAGTCGGGTCGCTACAAACAAACTAACAAATAACCGTAAGGCAGTGCATGTCCTAAACGTGATATACACTAGTAGGAGGTGCAGTTTAGGCATAACCCTGTCTTTCCGCTGACGCTCAGGACCGATGATGATCTCGAGTTGTGTAAACTGATCTTACTCCTCATATGTATGGTACTAATCTCACTTTCATAGCAATGAGCCTGGCCACCGTCCCATTTAGACTGCTTAATGCAGTCAAGAAATTGCCCATTTGGTTATTTAAACATACCACCTAAAATTTAAAGCATACTCTACTTGACCTTTGATACTTCGACTGTGGCGAACCTTCCTACTGGTATATTCCATTTATCTATACACGAATGAATAATCCACAGGTCTTACAGTTGGATATGTCCCACATTTGTAGAACATATACACGACTGCTGGTAGCCCCTAGCGGTGGGCAGACTTCTGTTGTATAATACTATTAACCTCACATTCCAATCCATTTTAATGACCATGCCATTCTTATTTAACTTAAACTGTTGGCCACATTCAATAATTCACATCATTCTCAAACGCATACATAAAACTATGCATATATTCATACTTTTTTATTCGCAATGCCTCCAATGTTTAATCGTTAATATTTAGTTACTTTTACATAATCAATTCCTTGTTTTCTTAATATTAATTTAATGTCATTTACCGCTTACTTTTAACCTAAAAGATTTAGATATCTTTTACCTCTTACTTCTTTTTATTAGATCTATTTTACTATTCCCTTTTAATTCTTACTGTCTTTATGTGGTTACTACTTTCTTACTTACTCATTTCATTACTTTACCTACATTTCATCGCTTATTGTTCAATTTCTAACTTATCTTTATTGTAAATATTTGTTTTATAGTTAGACTATTGTTGTTATTACTACTTACAATTGTTTAGTTTATAGTTAGACTATTGTTTCGTTTGAAATTACAATGGTTTATCTTTGAGTTTTTATTGAAATAGACAGTACAAAATACGGTATGTATCCCTATTTTATACATCCTTTTATTTTAGGCATATTCCTTGTTACTTCAAACGGTACGCTTTTATTCACAATTATAAATTGGATAATTTATAGAAATTTACATTGCAACATGTTTTATTCCAATGAATTAAAATACTACTTAAATCCTAATAAATTTTATAATAACTTCTAATTCATATTTGCTAACGTATGTCATTTGACCCACAATCTGGAATTTCTATACAATCTTGTTAATTAAGGGACTACTACTTACACCATAGATTTCTAGATTCAAGTGTATACAACATTTAATTCAAGTTAATAGTTTATGGAATATGTAGGCATGGTTTTCAATTTCATTACGCATTTAATCAAGCCTACAACTCGAAAATAATTATATCAATGCATACAAGGAATATATTTATACTGAAATAAATCCAATATTATATAAAAATATATAATTTCTCACTTACCTTTAAGCTTTTTAAATCTCCAGATCTAAACACTCTTATTCTATTTGACTCCCTTTCTTCTCCCTAACGGAATACGTACTACAAGAATATACATAAATATTAGAAATTTATATCTAAGAAGAGATTTGAGTTCAATTTAGATTTGGAATTATAGTTTATCTCGGCTTTATCAATTTGATTCGATCCTATTCTTCTTCTTTATTATTCTCTACTATTCTCTAACTGTATATACCTATATTGATTATAATTTTATTTAGATTTAAGGATTTGTCGAGAAAGGAAAATGGTAGAGCTTCATCGTACTTCAGAAAATAAGAGATGAAAAGTGAAGGGTTTAGCCTGTATTTATAGGGGTTCGAATTAAGCACATAGCCATCAAGCAAATAGCGGCCGCTATTCTCCATACGTCGACCGCTAGTGGTCGACCGTCTCTATTAGGGGTCGTCCAGTTGTCAAATTTTATTATGTGTTAATTAGTTTCCCAAATTACGTTATTTCTATATATTTTTAACCGATTTGATTATTACCATTAAGAAACCATTAACGTTGACAAACATTAATTAATTACATTTATTTCCTTAATTATATATATAATTATTTACGATAAAAAATATTCAAATGTTAATAACTTTTTTGTTTGAACTCCAGTCGTAAAATTTTATATATGAAATTGACCAGAAAATCGCCACGGACATAACAGCGCATGTTCTGTAATCAAATTCTAACAATTGTGGAAAGTCCATTTTTTGACGTTACTAATTATTAATTAATTATTTTAACCAGTTATTGCTAAATTTATAGGGTGTTATAGAGGCCATCCAATTTGCTTTAAGATATCGAAAGACATGTACTTGAAGAAGTTCTGATATCGTTGATAGCTTGAAGCAATCACCTTTCTTAATCTGTTATTTCTTTCCATGCCCAAAAATGTGAAGTCAATTTTCAGGTCAAAAGCCACTATGACTTCAATTAAATAGTCAACAAGAGAATCAAGCTGAGAAACCCTAGTAGAATAGACTGCATTAATTCTAATTCATCTTTGAGCCCTCCTACCCCATTCATCAATGTTTCCAATGCAGTAGGAGAGTCAACAATATGTTGAATAGCAATAAGAATGTATTTCTTCAATTTCGTCTCCTTGTGGTGAATGACATTAAGGGAATCAATGAAGTTGATCTGAACTAATAGTGCTTTCTCATTGGTTTTGTTACCAATTTTAGTTGAGAAACTTTATGGGATAACCCGCTTTTACCATCTTCAAGTGCTTTAATCGTTGATGAAAGCTCATTCCTTTGGCACTCTAGAGTCTAGACCTCTAAAATGAGTTCTAAGAAAGTTTCAATAAACTTCTTGTTATAGTAGTGCTTTACTTTTTAATTACACTCTAACTTGAAGGATCTACTTAACCTTGCAAGTTTACCGGACTCGCTTTTTAAAGATAAATAGGATATTTTTTGATTACACTCTAACTTAAAGGTAGATATTTTCACCCTCAGTTAATATGAGTTCGTACGACTGACATTCGTACTTATATTTCATCATGTCAATTTCCAAATAAAAAAGTGCTTATTTATTCGAGCAATTTTTGCATCGTAATCTAAATGTTGTTGGGGATTGGAGCATGAGTTAAGCCTTTTCGTCAGTTCCACGATCTCGTCGTCCTTTGGTAAGACTTATTTTAAGATCCTCATCCATTTGTTGAGAAGTCTTTAAGATAGATCTCACGTAAATATACTTTTCATACAATTTATTAGCTTATGTATCATCAATAGATTTCGAGCCAATGAGGGAATAGGAAGATCAACCTCTCAAGGTTGTAGTTAGCCTAGCTTGAATGTTTTTGAGTTGTTGGTTAAGATTAGGATCATCAAAAGATAGAGGCAATTATTCACCTTAACTAGAAAAGGAACAACAATGAACTTTCGATGAAAGAAAAAGGAAAACATGAAAGATTGTAAACATATCATTAATAACCAAGAAACAACAAAAACCATTACATTCACGCTAACAAAAGTCATAGGAATTACAACACAACTTATTCCTAGGGTCATAAAGGGCATCTTAAATTTTTTTTAAAGAAGGAGGGTAAGATGGGAAATGTAGCACTAAAGGGTGCCTCAATACCATGAGGGGTGTTAACCATATGAACCTCCGACAGTCCCATTCTTCGAAATAAGTGCTAAGTTTGATGCATAATAACTTGGTATAGTTGGTTCGAAGGTCATGCAGAAATTAGTCTTTGTAGTCCCCTAAGAAAAAGAAGTTAAAATTTAGGAATTGGGTATACATATGATGGAAGTCATGAAAGAAGCAGTATTTCAATAAGCAAGACTTGTTAATCAAGGAGTAATTTTCTTTAAAAGTTCTTTTTAATCTAACTAATTTGCTTAAATTTTCTATTGACATGGGGGATGAGGAATAAACACGAACAAATTTAGAAGCATGCACATTAATGATGATTATATTAAAATATGAAGTCCACAGGATCAAAACAATTTTAACTTAAAAACAAAAGATATTTAATATACAACATAATATGGGTTTGTAAAGAATAGACTCTTTGTAATACTTAATAAAAAAATCTTCCCTATTAAATGTAACGTTATTAGGAAGAAGGGTATTTATAGTTAAAGGAATGATAGGAACCTGGACAAATTCTAACATTCCCTCGGATGAGGGTCAAATCCATGTAAACCCAAGTATCTCTTATGAAGGCATCTAATTGATCCCCCACAACCATCAATAAGAAAAGAAAAATAGGTCATGGGAAAATGGGCATATATAAGATATAAACACTCCATTGGTTTGGCTCTATCCTCAATCAGCATTCAAATAGCATGATCAATTATTCATTTTCCTTGTGAAAGTTGGCCCGATGATAGCGCGGTTTTTGAAGGAGAGCTACAACCTTCTTATTCTTAAAATCCTCATGATACTTAAGACGTTTTAGAATTCTCATGCATCTCTCATTCGACTCGGTTAAGTCCTTGCGTAACCTTTCTCATTCTCGGTTAAGTCTTAAAATTTCCTCTTTCTTTTTGTATAACATAATTTCTATTTTCCCTTCTACGCTGATAATTAATATATATTAAAAAAATTACCGACTGTGTGTGTATAAGAAACAAATGACAAACAAACAAGTGTAATATACCTGTGAGGGAGTTGTTTTAACGCTTAGCCTAAAGGATCGAACACGGGGAGCATCAGAAGGAAACTCACCTAACCTGTCTGATTCAACAAGAAATGACTTGCCAGGTGGAAGTGTAGAAGAAGGATCTTGGTTAGTTTCATTGTTAGCACCAGAAGAGGGAGGACCGGGAGTATAACTTGGACCTTGGAAGGTTCCAGGTCCACCTTGGCTGGGACTATCGTTTCCATCCCTTTCTGGTGAGTTACTACGGGCAGAGCAGACAGTGCCACCATCTCCATCATTGTTATCATCATAAGCATTGTTGTCGTCATAAGCATTGTCCTCATCTCTATCATCCACTTTTTCATTCTTTGATTCCTCATCATCATCATTATTTGAAGGGATATCATCAAGGGCCAAATACTTGGTAGGATCGACAACATCTTCATCCCCAGACTTAGAACAATCTCCAGGAATGCGATTTAAAAGAATGTCGAACTTCTTTTTTTAATCTTCTTCTACGTTGCTAAATAAAGGAAAGTCTAAATTAGGGTATCGGTCCATTTTGTCCTTATAAACGTAATTAAAACTGCTTCAGTACATGGCTTCTTTCACCGGGAAAGTGTATCACTTAAAAAGGAAGAAACCTTAGACTTTATAGCTTGTAAGGATGACTTTAGTTTGGTAATGGTAAGATCTTTCTTGTCTAAGTTCTTCTCTAAGGAAGGACTCGAGTTGAAGTTGTTTGGAGCTTAGAAAACTCCTAGTTGAACTTGGAAAAGTTTATCCTCCAAGGCTTTTACCTGCTCTTCCAAATCATGAGATATTTTCTTTTCAGACTCTTTTCCAGAAGAAAGCAACTCATTGTTAGATGGAGATCACGAACCTAGGTTTTGAGATTCGATGCCTTTATGGACAGTGAGAAGTTTAATTCCTAAAGTGAGGACATGCTTTGGGTAGAAAGCAACGACGATGCTGAAAATTAGGTAAACGTTGTCCAACCTGAAAAGAATCGTGGCATGAGATTAATGCAAAGAGAGGAAGCTTTCAGTATACGTGTTCAAAAAAAAGAATCCATACCTAAACAAGATGTTAGGAACCAAACATAAGTTTCCTTAGAAAGAGAGGAAGGAGAAGCTTTTAAAGAGCTCGGTGAAGTAAAGACAAGAGAGCGGAGGATGCTTGCTAGCTATTTAATGTAATCCATGTTAAGGGGAGACCTTGCCTCAGAATAAGATGGAAGAGGAATATCCACAGAAGAAGGAGAATTGAGCCTTAAGGTTTGCTGTAAAGAGGAAGTAGAATTGTGGAGAGGAGGATAATAAATATCAATGGTAGAATATTGGGTTGGAAGAGTAATCACAGTGGTGACAATACTTGGTAGTAGGAGCTAGGGGCAGAGATGTCGTAAGCTCGGCTTCTTTTGACTTTTTGAAAGGAGCCTCATAGTAAACAAGTTCCACACAAAAACACTTTCGTTTATTTTCTCTAACCAGTGTCAAAGCATATACTACCATAAAAACAATAGATAGTGACGGGGCTTTTGATGGCGTAAAGTTCTCAACGTCTTTAGAAGAAGTGGGCAAATTAAAAGAATCTTTTCTAGATGATAAAGCACCTAACCACCAGATGTACTTCGAGAAGATTGTTTCATAAAATAAGAAGTCATAAGAAAATTTGTTTTATATAAAAAAGGAAAAGGTACGAGATAGAACCTGGAGAATACTCGGGCTGCCAACGTTGGGCGTTGTATTGGAGAATTCACCGAGAAAGCATCAAGTTTGACTGCGACAAGAGACGGCAGACAATTTCCCTTTTTCTTCATTATCGGAGGTTCGCCTAATACATAATGAGATGGTTGAATCTGAAAGTACTTTCTCAGCTTTTCTTCGGTAAGGAGTCTCAGTCAACTCCTTAAGAATTCTAAGGCATCACCAAAGTGATCAACCTTAGCCATAATCTTAGGATCTATGTTCTTTCGAGTCAACAACTGACAATCATCATAAAAGGTAACTCAATAAAAATCAATAAGACTAATATAAACAATAATTAAATGAAAATAATCGAAGCAAGGAAATTTACCAAGAAAGAAAGCTTTTCGATAATGTTTGGAGAATAATGTCTAACAAAGAAGAATTAACAACTCAAGTCTTTAGGCCTATTAACATAATTGGAGACTACTCTTATACCCATGGAACTAAGATAATAAAAGAACCTTCAGGTTGGTGCTTCATCTTCTGAAGAGTGACCAGAGAGCATAAGGTAGAAGGAGACAAATCATCCAATTTAAGCTCCTTAAATAATATAAACAAAGAGTTGATATAGTTGTAGGAATTGGGATTTAGTTGGATATGAATAATTTTAAGATAAGATAATACACTGAATATGATTGGATTGAAGGGTAAATGCAAGAACAATATATATAAAGAGGAGTGAAGGCAAATAAACCCATTTAGAGAAGAGTTCATTCTGTCATCTGGGTTTGGAGCCCTAGCTTCAATCCTGATATGCCAAAATAATGTAGAATGGAATTAATATCCTCTTGTGTCGTAAAATAGGATTGGTGAGAGGTGTATAACTTATCATCAAAAGAATCTTTAACCTTGGAAGACTTGGGAGGTTTGGTTGTTCCTTTATAGGTTTCTTTTTTACCTCCGACTATGGTACCTACAATGATTAAATTGTAAATATGAAATTGACCCTCATTAAAAAAATAGAGAACATTAAAAATATAAATTCAAAGAGATAAACAAGAAGAAACAAAAATAGAGTAGTATGAACATATATAAATACTCTAAAATATCTCTAAAAGTCAAGTTTATTTCACCTGCACATTAAACTATAGCAACACGTCCATTCTTCTTGTACTTGTTAGTAAATTAACATATAAATATGTACCTACCTCTCTTATGTATAAAAACCATATATGGACTAATAAACCATATGCAAATGCCAGTAAATTGTTTTTCTTTAAATGTGGGAACATAGTATGATAAATAACTATGAATCAAGAAAAAACAGTTTTGGAGCTATGACCCATTTTGAGTTGAGTTATCGTCATCCAAATATGAAGCTGACGTTTATGAATCATCATAAATCAACAAGATTAGCTTTTGAATATTAAATCGTTGAGTAAAATCCACCATGAGAATGTTGACTGATTGAAAGTTAGGTTGTCATGTGATGAACAACAAGTAGCGAAAGGTAGAATATTGTAAGGAAGGATAATAATACACAAATATTTCATGTGTTAAGCTTGGATGTGGCTTTCACGTGTAGAATTTTATTTTGGGTATAGAGTTTGCTTTTGTGTGTAGAGTTTAAAACAAAGCTTTCACCTGTTAATCATAAGCACGATTTCTGTGAGTAGAGTGTAGAATAGAGCTTTCATGTGTTAAACCTAAATATAAATTTCATATGTAAAGTTTAAAACAAGAGATTTCGCTTGTTAAGCTAAGCATGGTTTTTAGGTGTAGAGTTTAAAGCATAAGCTTTTGTGTGTTAAGCCTAAGCCTAGATATCGTGTGTAAAATTTAAATAGAGCTCTCGTGTATTAAGCCCTTGAACGAAGACTTGTCATGTGATAATATGTCAAATTAGTTGGAAAAGGATATCTAAGCCATAAGTCCCAAAAATCCACAAACAAAAAACTACGACCAAGTCAATGAACTCAAATCAAAATAGCGATTTCAGAAAGAAATTCGAAGAAAATCATTAACACCAAAATTGACAACTAAACCTGATTAACTTTAAAATCAAAAGTAACTAAATCAAATCGAATAGCAGTGGAAAACGAATGATGAGTAGAATAATAATGAATAAAATCACTTACTGATTGAAAGTCTAGAAGAAATTGAGATTCAAGCAATAAGAATGGATCAATTCTTCTTAAGAAAAACTAGTAAAAAGGAAAAAGGGAGGAGGAAGAACATTAATTATAATATAAAAGAAAATAATGGTGAAAGTTAGATCATGCGCGACAAGAATGGATGGCTAAGATGAACAAACTAAGGGATATAAAGAGTTATTTTACACTAAAGTATAAAGAAACACTTTAAAATAGGGAAGGGAGGTAAGTGTTATACCACAAATATATTAGTCATCGCAGATCAATAATGTCGGAAGCTTTTGTGGGATATATACATGTGATGACCCGACTTTCCACTCCCAGAAAATCACATCACCAATTAAGAAAGAAAGGGATAGAAGAAGAAAAGAAAGAAGAGAAAGAAGGAACAACACTAGAATCTCAACAGCGGAACGAATAAATTATATTAATAACATAAGTATTTACATAATATACAATATCAATCAGAGATACACAGCATACACATCACATACACTAGACAGTTATAAACACCTGTCTAGTATTTACAACTCAATACAATCACAACACAGAGAACACACAGCGGAACTATATATCTACAACGCAGAAGCCTCCTGCTCCATTGCTCCTCCATTATATGTCAAAGCTAACCTGAATCCCTTGGCTACTCGTAAAAATTTGAGTACCCAAGAGTTTAAGAAAACAAAAGATAAACTCCGGGTCGGACATGGGTCTGGTGTGAGTAACAGGTTAAGGTTGCTTAACTTTAAAAACCTTTGAAAAGAAAGGTATCACGTAAGACTTCCCACACATAAACATGGAAAAGTTTTTACCTTACGCTAACCAAAACATTTGATAGGAAATCCGATGATATTATAATAGTGTATATGGTTTTCAAGTAAATAAGAAATAGCCGAAATTGTTACATGATTAAATTCCAGCTACTAGCCACAAAAGTGGGTAATACAATCAAAACCGTAGGCACTTATTGGATTGTGGATTCCATACAATGGCAGGTCTACTGGGGTACCGCCCGTCACAGTACGTAGCCTAGATCACCGTACCGAGGAGTACGCCCGCTCCCCTGCAACACAAGGCCAGAACCATTCCTTACTGAACAGTTCCAAACAAGACAACCCCGGCAGTTGTTGCAATCAACCGCCCACACAACCGAATATAAAGGGACTTCTAGACAGGGACCAATCTCGCTCTCCAGTGGGAGCTACCCACGAAGCCTTGCTGCACCTCCCCTTTTTTAGCCATTCCCGGTTGATGAGGCTTGAGGTTACGATTACCTTCAGAGAACACATCTCTTAGAATGCTCATCGTGCACCTGACGATGTTCTGAAAGCATTCAATCCATACAAGTTCGTTCCGGGTTCGAACGAAACCGAAGGCATTATCTCGTTACACTCATTTTTGGAATTACCCTGAGAGTTAACGACGATAACCCTTGCACTCTAAATCTTCATCTCGAACCTATAAGAACTAATTTCGTCAAACTCATCATGGAATTACCCCCAGAGTTCTACTGACGTATAGTCCTTACACCTCGAGTCTTCACAAAGCTCCATTTGGATCCATGACCTAACGTTATTTGGAATCGATGTGGTTTTCGGATATCCAAATATGGAAACCCGATCCCGGTCTCATCGAATTCCAAAGCGTGTCTTTTAGGTCCAAGTTGTTTAAAGTTTAAAACAATTTGATTCAATATTATCTATATACACAGATAGATAATCATCACAATAGATAATCAATATTAACAACATAACAGATAATCTATATTATCATTCCAAACAGATAATTCATATTATCAACTCAATGCAACCATAGCATCCAAATCACACAACATCATATATCTCATATGAGAGATCTCAATCATTCAGGGTAATAAATATCAATCATCATTGATAAGTAATGACTTATTAAATCACCATTCTATAATTAATTTAAAATGAATTAAATTAATTACTTCTCCCTTAATTAATTTAAAATAAATTAAAATTAATTACTTATCCATATAAATCTTGCTTACACATCAATTAATTATAAATCAATCAATTAATTACTCCTAACAAGTTACCCTAATTAATCATCCTGATTAATTATCCTTTTATTACATTCAAGTAATTAACCTCTAATTAATTTCACAAATTAATTATTCCAAACCAAACCTGTAATTAACCTGTAATTACTTCATTAATTAATCCTTAATTAATTACATTAATTAATTCCTTCATTGATTAATTGTTCTTAATTAATCAAATCCTCAATCACAACATTAATTATTTAAATTAATGATCCCAAATTATTTATAATTACTCTATTAAATTAATTATCAATTATCCATATTGATTAATCACTCTTGATTAATCACATTAAGTAATTACATTAAATTAATTACATCTCTGAATCATTTTCAAATAACTCAATTATCAAAACCTAAATTAATTACACAAAGAAATTAATTATTAATTACTTACTTAAGTAATTATTCAACATGCAAATTACATATTAATTACACAAAGTAATTAATTTCCAAAATTCCTCCATTACCCAAGTATCCTTCAATTAAATTACATCAAGTAATTTATTTTCTTAATTACTCTTCTAAGTAATTATTCATTTTTAATTACATTGGAAATTACCTCTCAAATCAATCAGTGATTAATTTAAATTAATTAAACTTAATTAATTAACTTAATTAATCAAACAACTTAGTTAATTACAATCAGTAATTAATTTTCTTAATTACTTTCATTAAGTAATTATACTTAAATAATTCTCAAATGATTATCTTTAAATTAATTAATACAATTAATTATTAAATTAATTAAATTAATTAATTATAAAATAATATTAATCTACTGACCTTCATTAACCAATAACAAATCTTTAATTACTTTTCCAAAGTAATTAACTGAATTAATCAAGATTAATTACAAATTTAATTATCTATAAATTCATTAATTAATTTCTAATTATCAAATAAATCAAGTGATAATCAAAACTTAATTAATTATTAATTACTTGATTAATATAATTCAATTCATTAATTAAATTAATTAAATCTTATTTAAATTAATTTCTAAATCACACTTTAATCAAATTTAATTAACTTACTTAATCCTTTTAATTAATTAAAGAAAACCTTTAATTATTTAATTAATAAACCTAACTATTAATTAATTAAATTAATTAATTATAAATTTAATTACCTTAATCAGTTAATAAATTATTAAGTTCAAAACAATTAAATGAAAATCATTAATCTCATTAATGATTTAATTATCATTATCAAAGTAATTTAAAAACAAATTGCTTTAATTTTTCTAAATTCCATTTTTAAATTAAAATTAAAATTAAATTAAATTTAAACTTAGATAAGATTTTAAGTATTTTAAAACTCTTTAGTTTTCATTTTAAAGAATCACTTATTTCTTAAAGCAATTTTAAAAGAATAGTTTAACTTTAGCCTATATTCAATTTAAACAAATCTAAAATACCTTAAATATTTCAAATGATATTGAAACATATAAATTCAAATCTTAATTATATTACAACCAAAATTCAAATCACGCTTTCAGATTTAGATTCAAAGATTTAAATTAAAAACCCTGTTTTAAATTTTCATTCATATGTTAAAAAAATCTAAAACATTCAACTTGATCATAACATTTGAGTTTATAACTTGTTTTTATTTGAAACTTTCAGATTCAACTTCTAATTTGGATTCAGGTTTAAAATTCAGATTTAACTTAGAAATTTAGATTTGGTTTAAATTTTATTTCCAGATTTAAATTCACTTTATAAAAAAACTGTGCAGGTTCCAGTTTTTACATATTTCATTTTCTGCAAATCTTGTTTATCTAAAATCTGGAATTCAAACCTATTTGAATTCATAATTTAATCTTGCTTTAAAACTTTTAAATCAGGCTTCGCTTCTCTTTTTTTTTAGATTAAATTTAGTTTTAAAATTTGAAAACCTGAAACAGTTCAGGTTTCAGAAAACAAGACACTGCATACAAAAAAAAACTACCCGAGCCAAAACTATCTTACTTCGAGTTCTATGCCTTGCTGCTTCGAGTCACATCTCGAATGACTCGAGTCTTCCCTTACAAATTTTCAGGAAAACAAAACCCCCTCCAAAATGACTTCTGTGCACATGCACATAGCCATGGCCAACTTTCCGATCATCAGTGATGATCATCTACATCCACCATCCACCCTTGAATCCACTTGAACACCTAGCATCGGAGAACTTCCATTTCCCAAATTCAAACAGGGCAGCTCTTTTTTTTTCTTTCAAAACCTAGAAACCACAGTGCATCCCAAACCCCATACCTGCCAACGGCGAATCCTACCTCCTCCGACCACCATTTTAGCTGAAACTCCGGCTACTTTCTCCACTTGGACCCAACACCCAACCTTCCAAAACCCTTAACACTCGATCAACCCTAGAGGAAGAAATGATTGTACACAAGACTAGGGTTACAGATTAATTTTTAATCACCGCTGCTAATTCAAAGTTAAATTCACAAATCTGATGATTTTCCTGATATCTCTGATCACTATACTACATACAGAAGAAATCTCAAGCTATCAAAATCTCAAAATCAATCAGAATTTCCAAAATAATTTTTTAGTTCATCTCAGAACCACACCCAAATTCCATGCTAAATATTGTGTTTTCTGTTTTTTTTTAAAAAACATCATGTTTCATATGTGGTTTCAAATTACAATCTTAATTTACTGAATTAAGAAATTTTAGTTTTTAAACAAAATCATGTATCAGGTCTTTTTTTCCAAAGAAGATCTTGTTTTCAGTTTACCTTATTTTAAATTCTTATGCTTCAGATTTATTTTTAACAAACAAATTTGTTTTGTAATCCATTTCTCAATAATGGTTAAGTTATGAAACTACTAAAAGTTTGAATTTAAAGGCCTAAGTCAGGTACATCAGCAATTACTGATACAAACCAAAGCATACATACTTATATAAGTATAAAGTAATTTCCAGAAATTCATATACAAACAAATTGCTACAAATTTTATCATGCATCTAAGGTTTAAGATTTAGGAATATGATTATGTTATTCACAAGCAAGGATTTTCAGAAACAAATCATGCAACCTACATTTACTTAATTATATTTAAACAAAAATTTACTCACCTTTAAATCTGAAGAACATAGTACAAATTCCCAATCTAGAGCTAAACGCTTCTTGCACTTTTGTAAACTTGTAAAATATATGCATGCAGGCTTTGATAAAGATGCATAAAATCTTTTTGATTTGCTCAAATTTGCAGTGATCTTCAGGTGTAAAATGCAGATTTCATTATGCAGAAATTTCCAGGTTTGATATCCTGGTTGATTAATTTTTAAAATGCAGTTGATGTTCTTGTTACAGGTTTTGGTTTTGAGAGGAGTTATAGATCTTAGAGTTGCTTTTAGATTTTGTTTTTAGGGGTTTTGAGTTTTCAGATTTTAAGCGAAATATTTCTTTTGATTCAACTAGCACTTGATTTTTAAAAGATAATAAGAAAAGTGGGAAATGTTATAAAAGGCTGAAAATTCTTTAATTAAAATAAAGAAAAAATCAAAATCAAATGACACTTGTCATTTTGTTTGTTTTACAATTAACACATGTAGCTTAGATTTGTTAAATACTTAACACTTGTCTTTATTTAATTAAGTTATATTTTTAAATGTTTAAAAAAAAGTTTTCCTTACTTTATTTTATGTTTGTATGATTTTCTTATTTTTAGAGAATGTAAATAAAACAATTTATAAATTAAAACTTACACAAATATTTTTAAAGAATCAATTAATTTGAATTTCAAAACAATTTCAATTTAAAATCAAATTAAACTTTTGAATTCCAAATTAAAATCAATTTATTCAAATAAAAATGAAGATTCTATTTTCTTATTTTAATTCCTTTTATATTTATGAAAAATAGTACATTTATTATTATGGCTTGAAAATAACAATTTAACAATTTTATATGATTTATAAAGAAATTATAAATCACTTTTATATTTAAATGAATTTAAATCATATGCTATTTTATATCTAGACTTATATAACATATACTCAAATCATATTACTTAAATAATATTTAAAAAGAAATAAAATCAACTTTTATTTAAATTTAAAACAAAAATTAAACTAAGATAAATTTTAAACAATTTAATACTTATTTTAAATATTGCAAACCATATAATTATTAATTTAAATAGATTTCTAAAAGCTTAATATTAATTTAAAACATAATTTCCTAATTATTCAATATTTTATTAGAACTTAAAAACAAAAATTTATTTATTAATTAAATTCCAAAACAAAGATAAACTATAGTATATATACAAATATATATATATATATACATTATAATTTAAACGTTTATTTTAGCTTTTTTAAAAAAAAGACAAATCACAAATTAAATATTTATTTAATCTGATTATTAAACCAAAACATATTTTATTAATCAATATTGCCAATATCAATTTAATTTTATTTAAAGATTATTAAATTGATATTGTCTAAAATTCTGGGATATCACATTCCTTCCCCCTTAAAAGAATTTCGTCCCCGAAATTTAAAACAAAGGTAATTTAATAACCTACTTTAGATTTTTAATTTTAAAACCAAGCATATACCAAACATAAGCTAACAACCATAGCAATCAATTCATCCAATCAAACAAAATTAACTATCCAGACAAAATTCTGGATAGAGTTTCCTCGAGTTTCCTAAGTAACGGGATACTCGCTCTATAGAACCCAAACAATCAACACTACTGAGTAACAGAACTCCTATTCATCTAGATCTATAACTGAACAAGACATCAGACTATAGACGAGTCTGACTCAACAACCAAATCTCTCAGAACAGCTGATTCCACAATCAGAGATAGATCATACACGTACTCCCTCAGAGATACGTGAAACATATCGAATTCCAGTTGTCCAAACTGGCAATTCAATCCAGAAAATTAAACACTTATCCAAAACAGAACACAGAAGAAATCCAAAACATCTCGGAGCTAGCTTACCAAACCTTACCAAAATTTATAGCTCCTAAAACTGAGAGACTTATCCAAAATCAGATCTCCGACTCCAGATCCACAAAACTCTTCGGACGATCCTGAGCAGTCTACTTCCTACCTGATCAGCTCAATCCTTGCTGATGTCACAAGAAACAAACTAGACCAAAACCAATCCACTAGAATGATCCTCCCCGATCAACCAAGATCAAGAATAACTCCCACTCCCAATAATCAGAAGAAAACAAACTTCTCCTATCCGGAAAAGAAAAGCAGATGCACTCCCAAACTACTTCCGCTCCACAACTCTGACCTGGAGTAGAAAAGAATGCCGATGAAAAACACAAGCACAACTAGACAGCAAAACCAAGAAGATCTATGATAACCCAGAGAAAACTCAGAAGTTATTCAAATCCTGAGTTGCTTCAACAAACTCCATCTCAAGAAACCAACCTTCAACTAGTTGAACCACGGGTACCACTGAATCCCTAGATGAAGACAAACTTTGTCTTTCCTGAAAATATTCATAAAAATCTCCAACAATCCAAGAGAACATTCAACTATCGCAAGTCACTTTTGCGATCAACTCAATTTAATTCCAAAGAAAACTGCTCTCTCTTTACCAATTAGAACAGCTTATGCTGGTCTTGCCAATCCATCGAAGAAATGGATTCTACTCCTCTGCTTCTGAACTCCTCCTTCAGAAAACTGCTAAGCCAGAAAACTCTACCGACACACAGAACACTCCGAGCTATACTGCTGACACCAATGCCAAAGAATTCCCAATCCAAAGCTCTTCGAGAAACTCGGACTTCAAACCACACAAAAACACCCTGCTGAACTCAGCCACATCACCGAAGCAGACCTACTTCCCTAAACTTGTTCCAAAGAAATTATCTTCGGAAACATCCATAGTCACTGCATCTCATCACGCAGCTACCACTCCTGAGGTATCAAGATATCATCACTCGCTTCTGCTCAGCCAACAGATCAAAACCCTACTCATCCAACTTCAAAGATGAACTCCTAACCTTAACAGGTTACCTTCAGAGATCAATGAAGTCCTTGCACCACTTCAAAGTTTACTCAAGATGATATTAGGTCTACGGTCTCGACAGATACACTTCCAACCTCAAACATTCAAACTCCAACCAATCGGTAGTTGTGTTATACACACCACTACCCCAATCTACCTTTATAATCCATATTGGAAAACCCGAACAGGTAACCCAATATATAGGTAGAAATAAAATAAATATATATATAAATATATTAAAATTACAAATACGCTCTCTCCAAATAGACACCACTCCAGAGCCTAGGTATTCACTCAACCTAATGCTCTGATACCACCTGTGATGACCCGACTTTCCACTCCCAGAAAATCACATTATCAATTAAGAAAGAAAGGGATAAAAGAAGAAAAGAAAGAAGAGAAAGAAGGAACAACACTAGAATCTCAACAGCGGAACGAATAAATTATATTAATAACATAAGTATTTACATAATATACAATATCAATCAGAGATACACAACATACACATCACATACACCAGACAGTTATAAACACCTGTCTAGTATTTACAACTCAATACAATCACAACACAGAGAACACACAGCGGAACTATATATCTACAACGCAGAAGCCTCATGCTCCATTGCTCCTCCATTATACATCAAAGCTAACCTGAATCCCTTGGCTACTCGTAAAAATTTGAGTACCCAAGAGTTTAAGAAAACAAAAGATAAACTCCGGGTCAGACATGGGTCTGGTGTGAGTAACAAGTTAAGGTTGCTTAACTTTAAAAACCTTCGAAAAGAAAGGTATCACGTAAGACTTCCCACACATAAACATGGAAAAGTTTTTACCTTACGCTAACCAAAACATTTGATAGGAAATCCGATGATATTATAATAGTGTCTAGGTTTTCAAGTAAATAATAAATAGCCGAAAATGTTACATGATTAAATTCCAGCTGCTAGCCACAAAAGTGGGTAATACAATCAAAACCGTAGGCACTTATTGGATTATGGATTCCATACAATGGCAGGGCTACTGGGGTACCGCCCGTCACGGTACGTGGCCTAGATCACCGTACCAAGGAGTACGCCCGCTCCCCTACAACACAAGGCCGAAACCATTCCTTACTGAACAGTTCCAAACAAGACAACATCGACAGTTGTTGCAATCAACCGCCCACACAACCGAATATAAAGGGACTTCTAGACAGGGATCAATCTCGCTCTCCAGTGGGAGCTACCCACGAAGCCTTGCTGCACCTCCCCTGTTTTAGCCATTCCCGGTTGATGAGGCTTGAGGTTACGATTACCTTTACAGAACACATCTGTTAGAATGCTCATCGTCCACCTGACGATGTTCTGAAAGCATTCAATCCATACAAGTTTGTTTCGGGTTCGAACGAAACCGAAGGCATTATCTCGTTACACTCATTTTTGGGATCACCTTCAGAGTTAACGACGATAACCCTTGCACTCTAAATCTTCATCTCGAACCTATAAGAACTAATTCCGTCAAACTCATTACGGAATCACCCCCAGAGTTCTACTGACGTATAGTCCTTACACCTCGAGTCTTCACAAAGCTCCGTTTGGATTCACGACCTAACGTTATTTGGAATCGATGTGGTTTTCGGATATCCAAATATGGAAACCCGATCCCGGTCTCATCGAATTCCAAAGCGTGTCTTTTAGGTCCAAGTTATTTAAATTTAAAACAATTTGATTCAATATTATCTATATACACAGATAGATAATCATCACAATTGATAATCAATATTAACAACACAACAGATAATCTATATTATCATTCCAAACAGATAATTCATATTATCAACTCAATGCAACCATAGCATCCAAATCACACAACATCATTTATCTCATATCAGAGATCTCAATCATTCAGGGTAATAAATATCAATCATCATTCATAAGTAATGACTTATTAAATCGTCATTCTATAATTAATTTAAAATGAATTAAATTAATTACTTCTCCCTTAATTAATTTAAAATTAATTAAAATTAATTACTTATCCATATAAATCTTGCTTACACATCAATTAATTATAAATCAATCAATTAATTACTCCTAACAAGTTACCCTAATTAATCATCCTGATTAATTATCCTTTTACTACATTCAAGTAATTGACCTCTAATTAATTTCACAAATTAATTATTCCAAACCAAACCTGTAATTAACCTGTAACTACTTCATTAATTAATCCTTAATTAATTACATTAATTAATTCCTTCATTGATTAATTGTTCTTAATTAATCAAATCCTCAATCACATCATTAATTATTTAAATTAATGATCCCAAATTATTTATAATTACTCTATTAAATTAATTATCAATTATCCATATTGATTAATCACTCTTGATTAATCACATTAAGTAATTACATTAAATTAATTACATCTCTTAATCATTTTCAAATAACTCAATTATCAAAACCTAAATTAATTACACAAAGTAATTAATTATTAATTACTTACTTAAGTAATTATTCAACATGCAAATTACATATTAATTACACAAAGTAATTAATTTCCAAAATTCCTCCATTACCCAAGTATCCTTCAATTAAATTACATCAAGTAATTTATTTTCTTAATTACTCTTCTAAGTAATTATTCATTTTTAATTACATTGGAAATTACCTCTCAAATCAATCAGTGATTAATTTAAATTAATTAAACTTAGTTAATTAACTTTATTAATCAAACAACTTAGTTAATTACAATCAGTAATTAATTTTCTTAATTATTTTCATTAAGTAATTATACTTAAATAATTCTCAAATGATTATCTTTAAATTAATTAATACAATTAATTATTAAAATTAATTACATTAATTAATTATAAAATAATATTAAGCTAATGACCTTCATTAACCAATAACAAATCTTTAATTACTTTTCCAAAGTAATTAACTGAATTAATCAAGATTAATTACAAATTTAATTATCTATAAATTCATTAATTAATTTCTAATTATCAAATAAATCAAGTGATAATCAAAACTTAATTAATTATTAATTACTTGATTAATATAATTCAATTCATTAATTAAATTAATCAAATCTTATTTAAATTAATTTCTAAATCACACTTTAATCAAATTTAATTAACTTACTTAATCCTTTTAATTAATTAAATAAAACCTTTAATTATTTAATTAATAAGCCTAATTATTAATTAATTAAATTAATTAATTGTAAATTTAATTACCTTAATCAGTTAATAAATTATTAATTTCAAAACAATTAAATGAAAATCATTAATCTCATTAATGATTTAATTATCATTATCAAAGTAATTTAAAAACAAATTGCTTTTAATTTTTCTAAATTCCATTTTTAAATTAAAATGAAATTAAATTTAAACTTAGACAAGATTTTATGTATTTTAAAACTCCTTAGTTTTCATTTTAAAGAATCACTTATTTCTTAAAGCAATTTTAAAAGAATAGTTTAGCTTTAGCCTATATTCAATTTAAACAAATCTAAAATACCTTAAATATTTCAAATGATATTGAAACATATAAATTCAAATCTTAATTATATTACAACCAAAATTCAAATCATGCTTTTACATTTAGATTCAAAGATTTAAATTAAAAACCCTGTTTTAAATTTTCATTTCATATGTTAAAAAAAATCTAAAACATTCAACTTGATCATAACATTTGAGTTTATAACTTGTTTTTATTTGAAACTTTCAGATTCAACTTCTAATTTGGATGCAGGTTTAAAATTCAGATTTAACTTGGAAATTTAGAAATGGTTTAAATTTTATTTCCAGATTTAAATTCACTTTATAAAAAAACTGTGCAGGTTCCAGTTTTTACATATTTTATTTTCTGCAAATCTTGTTTATCTAAAATCTGGAATTCAAACCTATTTGAATTCATAATTTAATCTTGCTTTAAAACTTTTAAATCAGGCTTTGCTTCTCTTTTTTTTAGATTAAATTTAGTTTTAAAATTTGAAAACCTGAAACAGTTCAGGTTTCAGAAAACAAGACACTCCATACAAAAAACTACCCGAGCCAAAACTATCTTACTTCAAGTTTTATGCCTTGCTGCATCGAGTCACATCTCGAATGACTCGAGTCTTCCCTTACAAATTTTCAGGAAAACAAAACCCCCTCCAAAATGACTTCTGTGCACATGCACATAGCCATGGCCAACTTTCCGATCATCAGTGATGATCATCTACATCCACCATCCACTCTTGAATCCACTTGAACACCTAGCATCAGAGAACTTCCATTTCCCAAATTCAAACAGGGCAGCTCTCTTTTTTTTCTTCAAAACCTGGAAACCACAGTGCATCCCAAACCGCATACCTGTCAACGGCGAATCCTACCTCCTCCGACCACCATTTTAGCTGAAACTCCGGCTACTTTCTCCACTTGGACCTAACACCCAACCTTCCAAAACCCTTAACACTCGATCAACCCTAGAAGAAGAAATGATTGTACACAAGACTAGGGTTACAGATTAATTTTTAATCACCGCTGCTAATTCAAATTTAAATTCACAAATCTGATAATTTTCCTGATATCTCTGATCACTATACTACATACAGAAGAAATCTCAAGCTATCAAAATCTCAAAATCAATCAGAATTTCCAAAATAATTTTTTTAGTTCATCTCAGAACCACACCCAAATTCCATGCTAAATATTGTGTTTCTGTTTTTTTTTAAAAATCATGTTTCATATGTGGTTTCAAATTACAATCTTAATTTACTGAATTAAGAAATTTTAGTTTCTAAACAAAATCATGTTTCAGGTCTTTTTTTTTCCAGAGAAATTCTTGTTTTCAATTCACCTTATTTTAAATTCTTATGCTTCAGATTTATTTTTAACAAACAAATTTGTTTGTAATCCATTTCTCAATAATGGTTAAGTTATGAAACTTCTAAAAGTTTGAATTTAAAGGCCTAAGTCAGGTACATCAGCAATTACTGATACAAACCAAAGCATACATACTTATATAAGTATAAAGTAATTTCCAGAAATTCATATACAAACAAATTGTTGCAAATTTTATCATGCATCTAAGGTTTAAGATTTAGGAATATGATTATGTTTCACAAGAAAGGGTTTTCCTAAACAAATCATGCAACCTGCATTTACTTAATTATATTTAAACAAAAATTTACTCACCATTAAATCTGAAGAACAGAGTACAAATTCCCAATCTAGAGCTAAATGCTTCTTGCACTTTTGAAAACTTGTAAAATATATGCATGTAGGCTTTGATAAAGATGCAGAAATTCTTTTTGATTTGCTCAAATTTGCAGTGATCTTCAGGTGTAAAATGCAGATTTCATTATGCAGAAATTTCCAGGTTTGATATCCTGGTTGATTGGTTTTTAAAATGCAGTTGATGTTCTTGTTACAGGTTTTGGTTTAGAGAGGAGTTACAGATCTTAGAGTTGCTTTTAGATTTTGTTTTTAGGGGTTTTGAGTTTTCAGATTTTAAGTGAAATGTTTCTTTTGATTCAACTAGCACTTGATTTTTAAAAGACAATAAGAAAAGTGGGAAATGTTATAAAAGGCTGAAAATGCTTTAATTAAAATAAAGAAAAATTAAAATCAAATGACACTTGTCATTTTGTTTGTTTTACAATTAACACATGTAGCTTAGATTTGTTAAATACTTAACACTTGTCTTTATTTAATTAAGTTATATTTTTAAATGTTTAAAAAAAAGTTTTCCTTAATTTATTTTATGTTCGTATGATTTTCTTATTTTTAGAAAATGTAAATAAAACAATTTATAAATTAAAACTTACACAAATATTTTGAAAGAATCAATTAATTTGAATTTCAAAAACAATTTCAATTTAAAATCAAATTAAACTTTTGAATTCCAAATTAAAATCAATTTATTCAAATAAAAATGAAGATTCTATTTTCCTATTTTAATTCCTTTTATATTTATGAAAAATAGTACATTTATTATTATGGATTGAAAATAACAATTTAACAATTTTATATGATTTATACAGAAATTATAAATCACTTTTATATTTAAATGAATTTAAATCATATGCTATTTTATATCTAGACTTATATAAAATATACTCAAATCATATTACTCAAATAATATTTAAAAAGAAATAAAATCAACTTTTATTTAAATTTAAAACAAAAATTAAACTAAGACAAACTTTAAACAATTTAATACTTATTTTAAATATTACAAACCATATAATTATTAATTTAAATAGATTTCTAAAAGCTTAATATTAATTTAAAACATAATTTCCTAATTATTCAATATTTTATTAGAACTTAAAAACAAAAATTTATTTATTAATTAAATTCCAAAACAAAGATAAACTATAATATATATACAAATATATATATACATTATAATTTAAACATTTATTTTAGCTTTTTTTTAAAAAGACAAATCACAAATTAAATATTTATTTAATCTGATTATTAAACCAAAACATATTTTATTAATCAATATTGCCAATATCAATTTAATTTTATATAAAGATTATTAAATTGATATTGTCTAAAATTCCGGGATATCACAATACAAAAGCTTTCATGGATATGTACAAAAGCTATCATGAGATATGTACGATAGCTTTCGTGGGATATGTATGAGAGGTACCATGGGATAATGGAAACAACGAAAGATTTTGTGAGATGTTGAACAAGAGCTATCCAAAAGACATCCCAATAATCATTATGGATGAATATGAAGCTATAAAAAGGGAAATAATGTAAAGCCATTGTGTGGTAGATTTATCCCATCTGTTATGATCTCCAAAAGCCGCTGTGAGATGATCAATGAAGCTATAGAGCTATCGTATGGTGAATTTGAACATGAAATGTAGAAGCATTCATGATATAAAGCATTGAAATCATCATAAGGAATTTCATAAAGCTATTGTGACATAAAGCACTTGAAGCCATCATGAGGTATTTCATAAAGCTATCATGATATAAAGCACTCAAAGCCATCGTGAGGTGTGTCACAAAGCCATCGAAAAATGAGAGGTTAAAGCCATCGAATGGTAATTCCTGAGCACATCATGGGATGACGAAATAAATCCATCATGTGTAAGTGAATCAAGTTATCATGAGATAAACCAGGCCACTAGACTAAAGAAAGATGTGTTACATGTTTGTACCACCCTTAGTACTTTTTAACATTATCCAGGACATTTAATTGGATAGATTAAATAGAATAATGTAAATGGTTTAGGAGAAGGAGCACGAGATCTAGGGGAAGTTCAAGCAAAGCTAGGGAAACAAAAGCACAAAACAAATCTCAACTCCAACATTCAAATCTAAGTGGGGTTTTAAGAGTAAAGCCAAAGTTTTTATTCTCTAAATGATTCGAATTTTTGATGATGTGTGAAATAATAGTTTGGAGATGGGTTTATAAACTCATAATTTCCAAGTGATATATAATACTTTGTGAATTTTCTAAGGAGGAAATGGAGTTAATTCGGATTTAATTATTTAAATTAGTAAAATATGGCATTTTGCTCCAAATTTTTTATATGATAAAGAATATCATATTTTTGAATTTTTATGAATTTTTTGGGTTTTTCCCAAGTGATTTCGATTTATGGTGAAACAATTATGCTAGTTAACCATGTAAAGGTTAGCTAATTAAGGGAAATAATCAATCGTTTTGAAATATGGTTCGAACTTTAGAACTTGAGTGCGGTAGAGATTCTGCAAAAAATGCAAAGTTTGTTGAAAACCAATCAAATTATGAAAAATAATTGGATTTGGTGAAAAGTAATTTACTTTTAGTAGTAATAAAATAGTTTTTAATAAACTTAGGATATTGCCATGCCGCATATACCCTCTTCGCACCTGTAGAAGGCCGCATTTCATGAGTGTCGAAGTTGTGCGGGAAGGAAACATAGGATAGTTACTTTCGTAACTATGTAATGGTCCCCAAATATGCCGTAGTCGACCTCGTCGACGACATAAAATGAAGGGCAATAGCACTTCCTAATTTTCTAAAGGTTTTAAAAGCTTTAGAGTCGACTTCAATAACGTCGCTTGTTTTCATGATTGTATGAAACAATGCCGCATCTTACCTCTTCGTATGTTTCCAAACCAAGGTGGCGATGCCGCTTTTAATGACTTCATCTCTATATAAAAAGCAGCATAATATCCAAAGTAGTTTAAGCAAAGAAGTTTTATAGTGTTGTTGAAGGCCTTGGATGTCAATGTGCATCAAGGTTGAAGACCTTATGTCCCAGTGTCGATGCCGCTTGGCCACGACGCCCTACTTTATCTTTGAAAGGTCTAAGAGGCTTGTTTTCAAAGTTAATCAAAACTGTTTTTAGGGGCGATGAGGCCTGTATTTACGAGGGTCGACGACCTTATATCTCATCAGTGGTAAGCCATAAAACATATAAAGGTTTTAAGTTTTGACTTCAACCCAAATGAAGGTCGACGTTGTTTATTTCCAAGTTTATAAGGTTTTATGGTATTAAAGGCGGAGAGCCTTGGGCTATTATGTCGACATCATTAATGCCGATGACATTAATCTCTTTTGAACTATTTAAAGGGATAAGTGTTTTCTTGTTTTAAATATGCTTTAAGGGGATTAATCATATATCATGATGAAAGTGATTTCAAGGATTTTAATTATGAAAGAGCCAAAGTTTGAGTTAAAGATTTTTAAAGAGAATATTACTTAAGATTAAGTAATTGGAACTTATGGAATAATGGATGTTATATGTTCTTATGTTTATTTGATCCATTATTATTTCATTATTGTTGTCATGCTCACATCATATATAAAACCCAAATTGCATTTTGGGGTATTGGAGGTAGAATAGCCGGGTAGTTGATTAAATAGTGAGTATAAATAGAATTAACTTCTGACTGGGCAGAATTGCATCTAGGAGATTAGGTAGATCAGAAGTTAGGTGCCTAAAACTAATCAAAAGATTATTGGTTTAGATAAATTACTGGTAAGGTCCAATGGGTTCATGGTTAACCTATAAAACTATGACATGAGAATTGTTATTAGATGAGTCCAATAGGTTCATAATGATCCTACGAAAACTATGAATTGAGAGATGTTATTGATAGAAATCACTAGGTTCATAGTGATCCCATGAAAATTATGATTTGAGAAATCTTATTGGAGAATCCAGACGGTTTATAGTAAGCCCATGAAAACTATGATTGGAAAGTATTGGTAGAAACCAATAGGTTCTTAGCAATCCCATGAAAACTATAAGGTCAGATAAATTGTTCCTAAGAATTGAGATAGGTTATTAGTCAGCCTATGAAAACTACTAGGTTTATAGTGACCCTAGAAAAACTATAAATTTGGACAAATAGTTAGATAAATTGGGATGGGTAATCCAAGGTATATCGCATTCTTGCATATTATCATATTATTATGTTTTAACCATTATGGATGCAAGATCACAATATATGGTTATTGTATTTTGCTTAAGATACTAGTGAGGGGAAAACCCATTTCGCTCAATGGCGTGGTCTCACTAGATATCTATTAGTTCGAGATGGTAGGATATTATTTACACTAAACTTTTAGTTTGACATAAAGTTCTTGTTTTTCCCCTTAAACTCTTGCGTGCTCAAAGATTAATTTAAGCAGATTAAGAGTAAGGGTTTTTTAGGTTCTAGTTAGACGAATAAGCTTCTGGAGACGTGTAGGAGGCAATCTATCTATTAGGAACCATATCTATTTCCGTTATGTAGTTTTATCTATTTGGATGTAATGGTAAAGTTGTATAATTGCCAAGTATTTGACTCTAATCAACAAAGAGGGCATCTTCACATGTCGCTCTTGGAGTATTTTGTAATAATTATATGTTCTCTGAATGTAAGATTATGAATGAGATTATGTAATGAATACAAAATATATTTTGTGAAATGAGATGCGAAAATTTATTAAACTGTGTTTGAAATTTTTTCATGTTCATGTGCTTCTAATTATTGATATGATCACGTAACCACATTTTATCGTTGAAAATTAATAACTATGGATGACTACAGCATCCTTAGCAGTTAGTTATGGGCCTCAGAATGGGGGATGTTACAAGTTGGTATTAGAGCATAGGTTTATGATTAAAATAATTTTAAACCTAAAGAGTTTTTGAAAACATAATCCTAATGAATTTGAGGATAAGATCAAGGTTATAGGATAACATAACCTTATAATAACGTACTTGTATTTGCTATATATAAGTATGTGTTTCATTTCCATTCTCCCATCTCTTTTAAATTGTTCTTCTATATCTTACTAAGGCTCATATGTAGATTTACGATAAAGAAAGGTATTGACGCAGGAAATGGAAGAGTTCATCTAGGTGGAGGAAGCACACAACTAATGCAAATGCTTGGCCCATTTGGGTCTAAGTGATGAGCAGAAAAGGAGATTAGCTTCAAGACAATTGCAAGGCGCTACTTTATTCTGGTGGAACGGTCTTACTATAGGAGTGCCTAAGGAGACTTAAGCAGCTTTTCGAAGGAGAATCCTGGAAAGATTTTTGTCTGAAGTTGTTAAGTCCGCTTTTCTCAGGAAGTTTATGGAATTTGAATAAGGGGATATTATGCTATTGGAATATTATGTTAAGTTTGATGAGCTATTTAGATATGGATACCGACACTGTGATTAAGAGAAACGAGAAGTTCATCCAGGGGTTGAGGCTGGGGATTGTTAAAGCAATTATGCCACATCTCAGAGATCCCTCAAACGTGGTGGTGAAAATGGCTATCCGAAATGAAGAAATGCTTTTTACCTTTGGGAAGGAGAAGTCATTAGAGACTTAAAGTTCCCTAGGAAAGAAAAGGAAGTTCTTTAAGAAGAAAGGAGCTCAGAAGGATGGAGTTGCCAAGAAAGGGAAAGCTGATCTTGTCTGGTTCAAATGCAACAACAAAGAACATTATGCTCATGAATGTCGGACTGGAAAGGGAAGAAGATTGCAGAAAAGAAAAGTGTGAAATATTTCAACTGTGACCATACGAGCACTACAAGAATCGATGTTTAGAGCCGACAAAGGAAAAGTTTTCGTTTTAGTGCCATCATCTTCTAGACCTACTACTATCAAGAAAGGAAAGTCTGTGATGGAAGATACGCTTTTGATTCATAGTATACCAGTTAGAGTGTTGTTTGATACTGGTGCATCACATTCATTTATATCTCAGTGTTTGGTAGATAAGTTTTGTTTAAAACCATCTTACCTTGTTACTTCCTTAAGGATAGCTAACACAATAGGAGGGTACACAACTCTAGGGATGAGATGTGACCATCTAGAGTTTGAGTTGTTAGGTTACACTTTTGCCTACAGTTTGTATATATTTGATTTCATGGGTATCAAGATTATTTTGGGTATGGATTAGTTGAGCAAGTATGATGCTAGGATATTTTGCTGGGATAGGAAAATATCATTAGACACCCTGATAGAAGTGACCGAATATTATACATAGTTAAGAATTTGAGTCCAGAAATTTGTGCTTTATTGTATGCCATAGAAATGGAAGATGAATTGAATCGAGTTTTAATTATAAGAGAATTTGCATATATTTTTGAGCCAGTGTCAAGACTACCACCAAAACGAGCTATTAGATTTCGTATAGATATAGTACCTGGGGCCGAACCTATGAGTAGACCACTTAGAAAGATGACACCTATCGAGATGAAGGATTTAAAGGTGTAGCTAGCGGACTTAGAAGGAAAGAGTTTTATTAGACCAAGCAATTCGCCTTGGGGAGCGACCGTGATATTTGTGAAAAAATCGAACGGGCCTTTACGATTGTGCATCGATTATCGTAAGTTGAATGAAAAAACGATAAAATATCGGTATCCTTCATGAGAATTGATGATTTGTTTGACCAGTTGAGTGGATCCAAGGTATTTTCCCAGTTGGATTTAGCGACACGGTTCCATCAATTGAGATTGGTAGAGGACAATATTCTGTTGACTGCATTTCAAGAGGTTTGGTTCGTACGAGTGGTTAGTGATGTCACTTAGGTTAACTAATGTGCCTACTTTCTTTATGGATGTGATGAACTAGAATTTCCAGAGCACTTGGATAAGTTCGTATTGATGTTTATGAACGACATATTGATATATTCTAAGGATGAAAGAGACCACGATATTCATCTCAGAATAGTGCTTAAGACATTGAGGTAGCATCAACTGAAAGCGTAGTTTTCAAAATGCCATTTCTAGAAGAAAGAAGTGAAGTTTCTTGGTCAAGTAGTTTCAAAGAAAGGGTTGTTAGTCTATCCAGCCAAGATCGAAGCCATTAACAGTAGGAAAAGACCCGAGGCGGTGACCGAGATAAGAAGTTTTCTTGGATTAGCCAGTTATTACCGAAGATTTATCAAGGATTTCTCATGGATAGCAGCGCCTTTGACTAAGCTAACCAAAAAAGATGCGAAGTTCGCTTGGTCCAAAAAATATGAGGAAGCATTTCTCAAGTTAAAGCACTTGTTGACCAATACGCTTACGTTAGTTGTGTCGAACGGAAATCGTGATTTAGTGATGTATACAGAACCATGTGGAACTGGATTAGGAGCTATGTTGATGCAAAAGGGTATAGTAATTGTCTAAGCTTCTCTACAGCTCAGACCGCATGAAGTGAGATATCTAATTCATGATTTGGAGCTGGCAGCGGTAATTTTTGCATTAAAAGCATGGAGACACTACCCCTAAGGAGAACGGTTTGAGTTGTATATAGGTCACAAGTCTTTGAGGTATTTATTCTCTCAGAAAGATTTGAATATGAGGCAACAGACGTTGTTGGAGTTTTTAGCAGCTTATGATTTTGGTATTGTATATACACCAAGGAAAGGAAATAAAGTTGCAGACGCACTTAGCAGGAAACATCAGAATGTGGTGTTAGCTATGTTGACAAAATGGAAGGATATGGAGACATTAACTACTTGCAATGTGCAGTTAAGAACGACTACTAGTTCTAGTCGAAAATGGCCATGCTATCTCGCTTGGAAGTTCGACCAATGTTGATCAAAAGGATTGCTTCTAGGTGGAGAGATGATTCATTGTTAGCTGAAAAGATTAGAAAATTGGAAGAAGGAACCGAGATAGATGATCAAAAAGATTTTAGTCTTGACCAGAAGGGATGGTTAAGGAAGAAGGGGCGATCGTGTGTTCGAGATGTTGGTGACCTAAGGAGAGAAGTTCTTAGGGAGTGTCATTGAAAGAACTTTACGATTCATCCTAAGAGAACCAAGATGTATCAGGATATGAAGAGAAATTTCTTCTAAAAAGTATGAATATGGATGTGGGCTTTTGGGGAAAGCAACGTGCGAATTGCTAGCAAGTGAAAGCCGAACATCAGAAGCCAAGTGGATTGCTTCAGTCTTTAGATATACCAGTTTGAAAGTGGGATTCAATATCCATGGATTTTATTGGCGGGTTACTAAGGTCTGATAGGGGAAATGAAAGTATATGATTTATGGTAGATAAATTGACTAGGAATGCCTATTTCATTTCTATTAAGTCTACCAGGACGACAAATGTATTGGCTAAGTCGTTTATGAAGAATATGGTTACATCGCATAAGATTCCTAGTAGTATAGTCAATACTAGAGATACTTTATTCACTAGTGAATTCTAGAAGAGTCTATAGGAAGTACTAGGTACCATTCTAAAGATAACTACTGCTTACCACCCTCAGACAAAGGTTAGATAGAGAAAGTCAATAAGGTACTTGAGTATTTGTTGAGAGCTTGTGTACTAGATTTTAGTGGGCTGTGGGAAGACTATTTACACGTAATTGAATTTTCCTATAACAATAGTTATAAGACTAGTATAGGAATGACGCCTTTTGAAGTTTTGAAAGGCCATGAAAGTCACATGCATGTTTGTTGGAAATCGAAGACAAATTAGTTCTAGGTTCAGATCTGGTGAGAGAAGCAATAGAGAAGATTGAGTTAATCTAAGGTAGGATGAAAGGGGCTCGGTTTAGACAGAAGAGTTACGCAGATAGAAGGCGTAAGGATCTCGAGTTCTCAGTTAGAGACCATGTATTTATTAAAGTATCACCGATGAAGGGCAAGGTACGATTTGGGAAGTCAGAAAAACTGGCACCGAGATATGTTGGACCGTTCCCTATTGTAGAGAAGGTCGGAGCGCTCGCATATCGAGTAGAGTTACTGAGTAGTTGGCAGGAATCCATAATGTGTTTAATGTTTCTCACCTTTGGAAGTATGTGCATGATCCAAAGACTATTATCATTCCAACTGCATTGGAAGATTTAGTAGTGGAACTGGATATAACTTTTGTTAAGCAACCAGTATGAGTTGTAGCGAGAGATGAGAAGAAACTAAAGAACAAGTTAGTCAAGTTGGTGAAAATCCAGTGGAGCGACAGCGAGAAAGACTGTACTTAGGAGACGGAGGATAGAATTAAGGATACTTATTATGAGCTATTACGAGGCCATGTTTAATATTTGTTGTACATAGACTTTGTAGCCGGTAGGGTATACTAGTATAACCTGTTACAGATGTTTACATGTTTGATACACTTGTTTTGCAGTCCTTATTGAATTTCGAGGATGAAATTCTTTAAGGAGGGGAGCCTGTAACACCCCTAACACTTGTTTAAAATTATTCAGGTTATTTAATTGAATAGACTATATAGAATAATGTAAATGGTTTAGAAGAAGGAAGAATGTGATCCAGGGGAAGTTCAAACTAAGCTAGGGAAACTAAAGCACAAACAAATTTGAACTCCAATATTCAAATCTATAGTAAATACTAAGATTCCATCTCTTAAGTTGCTTTCATATTCGGATATAAGTAATACTCGAATTATCATGTTGATTTATACCATGTTTTGGTTGAGTGTTCATTGTTTGGATAGAACAATAAATTGTAGAATTTTTATGAAATTAACTAATTGGGTTTTTAAGGGTAAAACCAAAGTTTCTGTTCTCTAAATGATTCGAATTTTTGATATGGTGTGTGAAACAATAGTTTGGATATAGGTTTTTAAATTCGTTATTTTCCAAGTGATACATAATATTTTACAAATTTCCCAAAGAGGAAATGGAGTTATTTCGGGTTTAATTATTTAGAATAATAAATATGAAATTTGGCCTTGAAATTTTTATATGATAAAGAATATCATATTTCTAAATTTCTTTGAATTTTTGTTGTTCTTCCCAAGTGAATTTCTGTGAATTAAAATTGGATTTGGTGAAAAGTAATTACTTTAGTTGTAATAAAAAGTTTTTAATAAATTAAAGATACTGCCATGCCGCCTATATTTCTTCGCGCCTATAGAAGGCCGCATTTCATGAGTGTCGAAGTCATGCTGGAAGGAAATATAGGATAGTTACTTTGGTAACTATGTAATGGTTCCCAAGTATGCCGAAGTTGACCTCGTCGACGACATAAGATGGAGGGCAATGGCACTTCTTGATTTCCTAACGGTTTTAAAAGCTTTAGAGTCAACGTCGATGACGTCACTTGTTTTCACTATAGTATGAAACAATGCCACATCTCACCTCTTAGTATGTTTCCAAACCAAGGCAGTGATGCCGCTTTTAATGACTTTGATTCTATATACAAAACGACATAATAGCCGAAGTAGTTTAAGTAAAAAAATTGTAGCATCTCGAAAGTCTTAGATGTCGATGTGCATCAAGGTCGAAGACCTTATGTACTAGTGTCGATGCCACTTGGTCACGACACTTCATTTTATCTTTTAAAGGTTGAAGAGGCTCGTCTTCAAAGCTAATCAAAAATTGTTTTTAGAGGGGCGACGTGCCTATGTTTATGATGGTCGGTGACCTTATATCTCTTAGGAAGTAAGCCGTGAAACATATGTAGATTTTAAGTTTTGACTTCGAACCAAATGAGGGTCAATGTTGTTTAATGCCAAGTTTATAAGGTTTTATTCTATGAAAGGTGGAGAGCCTTGGGCTATTATGTCGACGTCGTTAATGATAATGACATTGATCTATTTTGAACTATTTAAAAGGCTAAGTGTTTCCTTGTTTTAAATATGGTTTATGGGGATTAATCATATATCATGATCAAAGTGATTTCAAGGATTTTAATTATCAAAGAGCCAAAGTTTGAGTTAAAGATTTTTAAAGAGAATACTACTTAAGGTTAAGTAATCGGAACATATGGAATGATGGATGTTATATGTTCTTTTGTTTATTTGATTCGCTATTATTGCATTATTATTGTCATGCTCACATTATATATATAACCCAAATTGCATTTTGGGGTACTAGGGGCAGAATAACCGGCTAACTTGACCCACTGTGACTATAAATAGACATAGCTTCTTAGTGAGTAGAATTGCATTTAGGAGATCGGGTAGATCAGAAGTATAGGATGCCTTGAACCGATCAAAAGATTATTGATTTAGATTGATTATTAGAAAGGTCCAGTAGGTTCGTAGTCAACCCATAAAAACCATGACATGAGAAATTTTATTGGAAGGGTCCAATAAGTTCATAGTGATCCCAGAAAACTATGATTTGAGAAATGTTATTGGAGAATCCAGTAGGTTCATAGTAAGCACATGAAAACTATAATTGGAAAGTATTAGTAGAAACTAATAGGTTCTCGGTGATCCCATGAAAACTATGAAGTCAGACAGACTGTTCTTAAGAATTGAGATAGGCTATTAGTTAGGTCATGAAAACTAATTTATAGTGATCCTGGGAAAATTATAAATTTGGATAAATAGCTAGATAAATTGGGATGGGTAATCCATGGTATATTTCATTCTTGCATATCATCATAATGTTTTAACCATTATGGATGCAAGAACATGATATACGGTTCATGCATTTTGATTAAGATACTAATGAGGGGAGACCCATTCCGTTCAGTGGGGTGGTCTCACTAGATATATATTGGCTCGAGATGGTAGGCTATTATTCAACCCAACTTTTAGTCTAACCCGAAGTTCTTGTTATTCTCCTTAAACTCTTGGGTGCTTAAAAATTAATTTAAGTAGATTGAGAGTAAGGGTTTTTCAGGTTCCAATTAGACGAATAAGCTTATGGAGACGTTAGGAGGCAATCTATCTATTAGGGACCATACCTATGTCCACCGTGTAGTTTTATCTATTTGGATGTAATGGAAAAGTTGTATAATTTCCAAGTATTTGACTCTGATCAACAAAGGGGGCATCTTCATATGTCGCTCTTGGAGTATTTTGTAATAATTATATGTTCACTGAATGTGGGATTATGAATGAGATTATGTAATGAATATGAAATATATTTTGTGAAATGACATGTGAAAATTTGTTAAACTATGTTTGAAATTTTTTCATATTCATGTGCTTCTAATTATTGATCTGATCATATAATCGCATTTTATTGCTAAGAATTAATAACTATGGATGACTGCAGCATCCATAGTAGTTAGTTTTTGGCCTCGGAATGAAGGATGTTACAATGTCCTTTCGAGTGTTGCCAAGTCATCAGATTACGACCGTCTGTTTTTAACAAGGTGTCATGTGTTAAGAATCCAACAACTCAAGTTCTCTATAAATAAGCATGGACCCCCACCTAAAATAGGGTCGATCTCTAGATCTTCTTCTCCTTAATTTTTCTGTTTTTTCCAACATTGTAAAGTGGGCCTTACATTGGGGATTCATGGCTGCCAAGGTAAATTTAATTGAAAACTCTGTATTCGAGGACTTATACTTAGCGTAGTTTGCATAATTGACAATTTTGGACTTTTGACTTGTGTATATGACTACCCCTTTTTTCGTGACCATGACTCTTGATTTTGAACAACCATATAAGACTATGGGATGCACAATGACCACTCTTTCTCTACTATACTTAGCTCAATTGCTTGAAGCATTCAAAACCCAACTTTTACCCTAACACCCACCCATTTATCAAAAAAAATAGGTAGGATATTTTCCTAATGGAAAGAAGTAACATGTTTCTATATTAGAAATAACTGTCGGATCGTACATAAAAAATGCAGGAAGAAAAAATTGGCTCCAATTTTTACTGTTTAACCAAAACATTCTAAAAAAAATACCGTGTTACACCCACCTTGCTCAACCTGGGTTGGATCGAGTTGAGTCGATTGGTCGGACGACAAGCACATGTATGGTGGTCATGCATGGCTCCTCCCATCAATTCAAGATAAAACATTTGGTGGAAATGAACCCAACTTAGAGGATAAGAAATCAATGTATAAATTGATTACTTTTCACATTTCCCAAACTGTGTGTAATAACCCACCTCAAAATGGGCCTATTTTTTGACCCATAAAAGGCCCATCGAACCTTAGACCCATTCTTAAGCAGGCTGTTGGTTGGTAAAACTGATACAAAAAAAATACACAAATCTATCTATCTACATGTTTAGAATCCCACAGCGGAAAAATAAAATATTAGAAAAGTACTCATTCATTGTAAATTCAAATGTCAGAAACATACAACATAATGCCACATCAGAAATAAAAACAACATAAGTAGATAGAGAAATAACTGCTACAAGTTTTGTCTCCACCACCCTCTTTGAAATCTGCATCTTCTTTTCTTACATGTGTTGTAACGATGAGGGAGTCAGAACAACAATATCCGATGAATAAAATTTCACGCCTTTCTATGATAGTACTTGGGCAGTATAATTTAAATAAAAATACATCTTATACATCCTAGCTATATTATATGTTTTCCAACAACAAGCCCTAAGACTTTTCTAGTCCGATTCTGTAACCATTACCCTTTTAACCCAATAATCCATCTTCATATATAGGCCAAAGCCATTCCCCATCCCATGTGTCTGTCGTCAATAATGTCCTAATAATGTATAAGATAGTACCCAAGCCGCTTAATACCTCTTTAATGGGAACTAGCTAGACTCTAACAATTTCCTACCTTATTTTAGGCAGCTTACCATAATTTAGTACCTATCCGAAGGAGGAATCCTCTCTAATACTATCTAGCTGACACTGTACAAAATCTTATCAGGTCACTTAATACTTCTTTATGGGAGAAGTGGACCCTATAATCACTACTTAATACCTCAAACCTGAAGTGAACTTTTCCCGAGATATTTTCTACCGTGCCTAACCATTAACCTTGACGATTTAATACTTCTTAAATAGGGAGGAAACGAGCCCTCAACCAGCCACTTAATACCTTCAACCCTAAAGCAGTCCCTTCGTATTATGACCCATAACTCAGACTGTGACGTCTCACATTAATCCAACCATTCATAGATACTGGTAGCCAGAATAGCTGGGCATGCTTACCGTAAAAAATATGAGACTAAACTCGCGTCCTCCGTGGGTACTTTGTTGATGTCTCACGTCGGCCTGAAAGTCACACTACTGGTAGGCAGATTAGGTGGCTAGACATTCATGTGCTTTTGACCGACCTTGCATCCCTATTACTTAGTCTTAATCTACACTCATTTAACATACTATCATACCCATCACATTCCCTATTAAGGCCTTATAAGGAAAAACCCTTATTTTGCCTTAATTATCAATTTCTTTCCTAAGGTGCATTTAATACACTTAATAACCTATTTACTATGCAATTAATACACTATTAATTATATATTATTTATTCGCTAATACACACATGTGCGCACACACATACACAAGCCTAAATATTTCTAAACATGTGAAGATTACGCCCTAAACTAATCGTTTGAATGTCAAAACTTCAAATTTATGTAAGTCTAATTCCATATCACCACATGTCATATATCCAATTTTCTCAATTTAATAGCAGACTTGTATAAAAATAGAATCCATACTGAACTTATTTTATACTAGAATAGCATAACTAACATTAATAGAACTTGCAGTTCAAATCCTTTTACGCTCTGTTCAACTTCTATATATAAGAATGAAAAAAGGAATTTCTATTTAAATTACGGAAATAGGCGGTGCAAACTATGAATAAAGGAATTCGTACCTTACACACCATTTTCCAACTTATTTATTTTCAAAACCCTTAATCAAATCCAAAGAAAAAGATGAGAAGTGAAATATAATATAAAACATTAAAATTACTATAACTACATAATTCCACTATATCAATATATAGAATAATTGAGATTTTAACTTAAGAATTGGCATTTCGCTTTAAGGGAATTTTGGAGTTTTATTGTGATATTTTCTTAAACAAAATCTCACAAGGCATATATCAAATCCAAATTATACTATACAATTACTAAAATAAGATAGACTAAGATTTTCATTCACAAAAAGTCCTTAGCTCTTCCATATTTGGATTTTTTATACCCGCTTCAATTTCTTACAGATCTCTCCATTTTGAAATAGTGGAAAACAAGCATAAGGAAAAAATTTGAAAAAAATTTAAGCTGAAGGACAGTAAGTTTCATTTTTAGGCTGAAGGACAAACTTTGAAAGTAATTAGGCTGAAGGACAATGCTAGTTAGAACTAGCATTTTATATAGCGTAAAAACTGAATAAAATGCTAGTTAGAACTAGCATTTTGTATAGTTAAAAAATGAATATAATGCTAGTTTGAACTAGCATTGTCCTTAAGCCTAATTTTTCTCAAAGTTTGTACTTCAGCCAAAAAATGAATCTTGGTGTCCTTGAGACAATTTCTTTATCAAAGTTTATTCTTTTACCTAATTCCCTCTTTGAAATATACAAAGGAATTGTATATGAATTAGAATTAGGAATTTAGGAATTGGAGGAAAAAAAGGAACAGAAATTGAATAAACAACGTCTAAAATTTCTTACCTAAAATCTTAGAGAATTTTCCAAATCTTTGAAGAGAGTCCGATGGAGTTTGCCTAGTTTCCAAAATAATTTGTGAATAAAAATGAGGGGACTAGATTCTTATTTATAGAGGTTAGAAAGTACCAGAACCATTGGATTTAAGTCGGTTTAAAATAATATAATCCAAATCACTCTTGGTCTAGCTTAACTCTAGCGGTCACAACAACACCGCTTGACTGCTCTTCCCCAAGTGGTCGACGGCTAACGTTTATTTTGAGAAGAATTGATTACCGTTATTGATTTATTATTTAATACCTTAATTATGTTTAACATTAACTTTTCTTTTAACGTTTACTTAACCCTCAAGTTTAACTACCATTAGTTTTTGAATTTCAAACTTTAGCATTAATTATTTATTTGAATTTGAACTCCATGTAAATTAATTTGAATTCGAGAACTTCAGACGTCAATAGCTTTTCCGTTTTTTCCTTTGAGCTCTGCTTTTCGAAACCTTATATATGGAAATTGATTGAAAAATCATCACGAACACAATGGCACAACTTTTATGGCTAAATTCCAACATTTAGAAAATTTTCATTTTTAGCCTTATCATTAGTTAATTAATCGTTTTTTTCTTATTCGTTAATTTTTTATTAATTTTACGAAGTGTTACATTCTCTCCCTCCTTTAAAAGTGATTTAGTCCCTAAAATCCCTAAGGGATGGATAGTGTAACGTGCACCATGCATCCATGTTATGCAATCAAGTTATCTAGACAACCATCTACTCAACCAAAACTGCAATGTTATTATATATGCAGGCTACTATAGGTGAGCTGAATTTTAGCATGAATCCATGTATCGTGACATATAGGCATGTATGCAAACATCCTAAACATGTAAAAAGTTTTCTACATGAGTGCAAAGTGATAGTAAAAAGTGTGGTAAATTTATCCTACGATCCAATCAAGCAACCACGATGTAGCCAAAACTTAATTTTGGACAGAGAAAGTTTACCAAAAAAGCTTAGATGAGAAGTCATTATCTTCTCTTTAGTTTCCCATGAGCTTTCCGTTGGATTTTCTCCTAAACATACTCGAACCAGCCTAATTAGTTTGTTTCGAAGCTTCTTAGTTTCGTGCTCCATAATTTTGTGGTGGCACGGGATGCTATCGGCTCTGTCTCAATGTCTACTAACTGATCAGGCTCTACCATGATGGCTATGCTCTCCTTATGTGTAAAATGTGAAAACCATCATGGACTCTTACCAACTTTTCTAGTAGCTCTACTCGATATGCAAATCTTCCTATTCTTTCCAAAATTTGGAAAGGCCTAACGAATCTTGGTGCCAACTTTCCAAATTTTATGACCTTTCCAAGAAGAGAAACTCTAACGAACACCATATCTCCTTCCTCAAACTCTAATCCTTCCCTTCGCTTATCCACATATGACTTCTAACAATCCTATGCGGCCTTCATTTGCTGCCTAACCAATCCTACCTTTTTCGAATTTCATGAATTAAATCTGGTCCAAGTAAAAAAATTCGGTGGTTTCCCACCGATAATTTGGCGATTCGCATGGCCTCCCTTCAAAGGCCGTCATGTCAATCACCGCTTGGTGACTAATATTATGTATGAATTCTACTAAAGGCAAGTGCTCTTGACGCCCTCCAAAGTTCACGATGCAAGCTCTTAACAAGTCTTCCAAGATTGTATTCATTCTTCTAGCTTGACCGTTGGTCTATGGGTGGTAAGCGGTGCTGAAATTTAATGAAGTTTCTAAAGCTAACTGTAAACTCCTCCAAAATTCACTAGTAGATAAGGGGTCCCTATCACTAATAATGCTAATCGGAATTCCATGAAGTCAAACCACGTTTTTGATGTAAATTTTCCCTAGAGATACAGCGGCCCTGTTGCTTTTAATGAGAATAAAATCGGTGCTTTTAGTGAGTCTATCTAGTATAATCCATATTGTTTCGTTGCCTCTTTGGCTCCTAGGAAACTTATCTATAAAGTCCGTTGACATATGCTCTCACTTACAAGTTGGAATCTCCAATGGCAATAACAATCCTTCAGGCTTCCTTGGCTCAACCTTAATCCTTCAGCATGTCAAACATTTGGAAACAAACTCAACTACCCACTACTTCATCCCTGGCCAATAGAAAATTATCTTCATATCCCTATACATCTTATCTCCTCCAGAGTGAACGATCATCCTTGAATGGTGACACTTTGCAAGCTAAAATTTATTTTTTCTCAAATCCTATAATTTTGGGATTGATGCATTCTTTATTCCTAGTTACCAACCAAATTTCCTCATTGACTTCCAGTCTTACCTATAGTTTATAGATAGTTATGTGACCTTATGAGATTTTCTTATTTACATTGTTTCTTTATATATGTATGTGTACATATATAGCGATCTAATCATATCCATAAAATTAACCCAATGATAAAACAAGAACATATCTTATACCATTTCATATGCTTTTGTAATAACCTAAGGAGACAACTAGAGATTACAAACCCAAAAAATCTAAAAGAAAATTTTGTTAGAAGCAGCCATTTATTATCAACTAATGTTATCCTAACACTCCTTGCTAAACTAAGATGGCCATTCCTAGTATGTCATTCCACCATCACCTACCTTCTTTAATTCTCCTTCTTGGTTTTTAATAAATGTGGTTCATCTATTACTTCAGTTAATATACCCGATTATAGGATAAATTGTGCCGCCACATAAATGCCGTATTAAATTCCCCAATCAGTCCCCATTTAATTATGTTTAACTCTCCGTTGATTACAAATTTATTACCCATTAAATCTTTAATTAATATCCATAAATTCTAGTCTTATAATTACTACGTTGTTAATAACTTATACGGATATTGTCGTAAATAATGCTATTTATATATTTTTAGTTTTGAACATTAGTGTGGTTATATGTGTTTATTTATTTATTTATAATTCTAACTATTAATATTAAACTAGGACATTCGTTTCCACCTTTTATTTTATCAAAGTCGCCTTTTCAAAAAGGATTACCATTTTAATTTTCCATAAATTAATCAAAAGTAAGATCTTGGCTTCGTTTGAAATTACAAGAAATTATTTCTTTTCTTTTATTGAAATAGACAATGTAAACTATGGAAAAGAATATCCATATCTTACACATTTCTTTTCCTTTTTAGTATATTCCTAGTTAATTCAAACGACGTACATTTATACATATTTTAGAATTGGATAATTTATGGAAATTACATGAAACCCGCTCTAGATATATCAAAACATAGAAATTCACATTCCAATTCAACCAGGGAAATCTAATTTAAAACCAAATTATAGATCTGGAATAAACTTTACAAACCTTCTGTAATAATAAATATTTGAGACTAAATTCAAATTTCCATATTATGTTGTACATTTTATTCATATCCTAAAATCTTTACCTTATCTTTCTTAGGCAGAGATCACTATCTACTCCACATAAAAGAATGGTTTATTCATCACCATTCTTTATAAAACTAAGATTTCACAATCATGTAGTACCTAATTCGAAACCTTTATCTTTGAAAATATAAACTTAAACACCCTTTTTTTCAAAAATTCAAAAACCACTTAGCAAAATAATTTTCCTTCTCAAAGAGTTTCTACCTCAAAGGCTTACTTTTTTAAAAATAGATTTTTAACCCAAAACGTTAAAAAAAATCAATTATCATACCAATTAATCATTTTTCTCCAAGTACACCTTCTATAACTTTAAACAGTGAAAAGTGGAGTTGATAAGGATAACTTCTATCCTATCATTTTCCTATCCTGTTCCTATTACTTCTCTCTTATATTATTTCTAACTAGATTACTAATCCAATTTTATATAAATTCCTAATACTATATGAATTTTCCAGTATTGACCCATTGTTGTGCTTTCGCCTACTTCTTTAACCATCTGGGCTTTTCTTTGTATATAAATCTTTTTCAGCTATTATTCTTCGTATTTCCTTGCACGGGAATGTTCTTTCTACCTACATTATTAGACATTCTTACCATTCTGTTCTCTTTACCTCATTTTAACCAAGTTTCATTTCCATTTGTTCCCCCATTTAATCAAATTCCATTTTCATTTATTCCCCAGTTTAGAAATAATTTTAAAAGAAGAACTTCTAAATTTATGAAATAGGAAAAACCGCCGAGTCCAATCTACGCTTTATTTCACATTTATTTCAACAATGGAAAATCCTTTTATAAAAAAAATCTTTAAACTGAATTTTTTTTGACTCGTCTAATTTTTAAACTACGAATTTCAAAAATGAAAAATCCTTCATACCAAAAACCATTTAATCAGAAACTTTAACTCAACAAATTTCCCAATAAATTATGAATTTACAAATTTCCGTACTTTTTCAGAACAACTTTCCTAATAAATCCTTTGAAAAACCTATTCAAAACATTTCATGAAATTTTTCAAAAATCTTTTATCAAATTCTTTCTCGCTAGGTTTGATTTAGAAATTGACTTCAATTGTCCTTTTTATTGAACTTTCCTTCTTCCCTACTCAATCTTCATCAAAATCTGATTATCTCCTTGTGGTGATTAATGTACACCTTCCGATGGGAACTTGCTCCACTTCTTCTTCACATATTGATTCACTCATATCATTCCGTACTTCTGGATGCTTGCAACATATAGGTTCTTATCTCCCATCTATAGGGATGAAATGTACGTCTTCGATTGTCAATCCATCAAAACCCAAAATCAAGGCAGTCTAGGCCCAATAAAGGGGTCAAGTACCATTTAGCTTTTGGGATGCTTCTATATGTCGTGCTCATGCTCTTCTTGGTCCACTCCTTATGATACGACCTCCAACCCATGAGATAATTGGGGTAGGAGTATAAATTTAACTCTATTTTTTCCAACTCATGGTTGCCTTGTCCATCCTTTTAGAATATGGATACAACTACTTCTATAGTCGAAAATTATTGAATTAGGCATATGATCAAAATAAGTGTACATGTATATACATTTAAATATAGTAAGATTTTTGAAAATATTTTCAAAAATAACAAGTACGCCACTCATATACATACCTATCCCCATTGATCGGGTAACCTAAGCTCTAATACCAATGTAATAACCCGCCTACAAACAGACCTAATTTTCGATTATCCAACCTTAGACTCATTCCAAATATGGCTGTTGGTTGAAAAAATTGATATAGAGAACAGTGCATGAAGCTATTTATCAACACATTCAGAATCTCACAATGAAAAGATAAAATATAATATCAAAAACAACACCTCAGAATCTCATAATAAAAAGATAAAATATAATACCAAAAACAACACCCATTTTATTAAAAATTCAAATTTCAGAAACATATAGCACAATACCACATAATAACGCCAAATATCCATAGCACAATATTATAAAGTACATCCTCATGCTAAATGGGTACATTAGAAACAAAAACAACATAATTATATAGATAAATAACTACCACAAGTTCTACCTCCACCACCATCTTTGAAATCTACATCTTCTTCCCTAACCTGTGTTGTAACGAGGAGGGAGTTAGAATGACAATATCTGGTGAATAAATTCTCGAGTCTTTCTATAATAGTACTTGGACAGTGTAATTTAAATAAAAATATGTCTTACGCATCTAACTATATTATTAGTTTTCCAACTACAAGTCCTAAGGCTTTTCCAGTCTAATTCTATAACCATTACCCATTTAACCTAATAATTCATCTTCAATTGTTGTCCAAAGGCCATTCCTAGTCTCATGCGTATATAGTTAATAATGTCCTAACAATGTAAGAGATAGTATCAAAACTAGTTAACACCTCTTTAATGAGAATTAAGCATACTTTGACCATTTAATACCCCATTCTAGGTAGGTCCTAATCATTTAATACCTATCCCAAGGCAGACTCCTCCCTGATACTATCTATTTGACATTGCACGGAATCTCATCAGACCAATTAATACTTCGTTATGGGAGAGGCAGACCCTATAATAGGCACTTAATACTTCAAACCCATAGCGAAACCTTCTCGAGATATTCTCCACCGTCCTAACCGCTAACCGTAACCATTTAATGCTTATTAAATAGGGAGGAGGCGGGCCTTCAACAAGCCATTTACTACCTTCAACCCCAAAGTAGGTCGTATATATTATGAATCATAACCCAAAATATGACATCTCACATTAATCCAACTATTCGTAGGTATTGGTAGACAGATTAGATGGGCAACTTTACCCTACAAAATTTAGGACTTACCTCACATCCTTTGTGGGGTACTTATGATAGATGATGTCTTATATCATCCCTAAAGTCACACTGTTGGTAGTCAGATTAGTTGCGCAGACTTCTATGTGCTTTTGACTGACCTCGCATCCCTATAACTTACTCATAATCTACTCTCATTTAACATACTATCATACACCTCACCGCATTCTCTATTAAGGCCCTATAAGGAAAAACCTTTATTTCATCTTGACTACCAATTTCTTTTCTAAGAGGGATTAAATACTAATTAATAACCTATTTACAACGCAATGAATATGCTATTAATTATACATTATTTATATGCTAATACACATGCACACATACATATACGCATTCCTAGAATATTTCTAAGCATGCAAAGATTACGCTCTAAACAAGTCATTTAAATGTCAAAATTTCAAATTTATGCAGGTCCAATTCCATATCAATAAACATACCATACATCAATTATTCTCAATTCAACAACAGACTTGTATAAAAATAGAATCCATACCAAACTTATTTTATAATAGAATGGTAGAATTAACATTAATAGAATTTGCCATTCAAATCCTTTTACACTCTATTCTACTTCTACATTAAAGAAGATAAAGCTTTTTTAAGATTACCAAAATCTTCTTCTAGTGTATAAGCATAATATTTCGAACCAAAATCTTTAGTCATTCTGGCTCTTTTACTTTTCTTAGGTTTAGTCAGTTTGTTTTTCCTTGTTATGTTCATTATTCCTAATTAGTGGAATACTTGCAGTAGATGTGCCCTTGCCATTTTCTTAATTTAAATGGGAATTTATGTTCGAAGAAATCAGCATCATTTGATTCAACATTAAAAGGACGATTCAAATAAAAAATCTATATGCTTTGTTGTTAATAGCATAGCCAATAAAAACACATTTGTACGCTCCACTTACTAATTTAATTCTTTTAGGATCTGGAAAACAAACATATGCTAAAAAACCCCAAGTTCTAAAATAAGATAAGTTAGGTTTATAATTTTAAAATATTTCAAAAGGAGAAATTTAACTCTTTTTTTTTGCAAAGCCAGCGGGGTTCAATGGTCCCTACCATTTATTTATATCAATAATAAAACTTACAATATAAATGACAAATAGAGATACACAAATAAATAGGGGAATAAGGAACGGAAAAAGGAAGGAGGGGGAATCACTATATAGTAAGCCTAGTTCCACCTTACCAGAGCATCAGCATCAAACGGGAAGGTAGACATTGTGATCATCGCATGTATATATCTACAAATCTCAAAATATATCTGCATACGATTCCTGATTTTATGTTCAAATATTCTGCTATTCCTTTCCTTCCATATCGCTGTAACCATTACTTTGAGCATGATTAATATTTCATTTGTCGATTGTTGCTTCCACCTAGTTGCATTGTATATGCTCATCCATTCAATCTTGCTACTTATCTGAGCACTTCCATGTCCTCCTCTGTTCTTTATTTTGGACCATATAAAATGAGTAAAGGAGCATCTGAAAAATAGATGATGTATATCTTCTACCGCAGAAGAGCAAAATATGCATGTTTTAGATACATATAAGCCATTAAGTGTAAGATTACCTCGTGTGTGCAGAGCATTTCTAAACACCTTCCAGAGCATGAAATTTGTTTCTCTTCTGCATATCTATTCCATATTCTTTTGTGCCATTTGAAGTCACTAAGATGCTTCTCTCCCGCAAGCGCAGAGTATACTGCATGCGTTGAGTGGTCTCTGAGTTCGTTTGTCCATTTATAGTCTTCATGTTGAATGTAGCTATATCGGGTATCATGAAATGATTCCCACAGCGCATTAACAGTGGAATTGCTTATGTGAGGCAGGGATATTCTTCCGTTTATTATGTACCTAGTGGCCTTGACATTTATAGAAATTCCAGTTTGAGATATATTGTCATAGGAGAGGGCTCTCTGTAGAATCATGCCTTCTTAATCCATGGAGTTGTCCAAAATTTAGACAAGTTGACAGAGGGTATGATTAGTTGTGTACGTGGAAGCAATATATCACGTATTTTAATCGTTGTTTTCCACACCTAGCTTCGAGCTTGTTTGGGTTTAACCAACCATATTTCTTCATTCTGTAAGTTGTGTTTGATGCTCCATTTTACCCGTTGAGTATCTGATCTGGTAACTAGATTCCGGAAGTTCTTAGACAAGGCTGAAACATTCCAATTCTTCATATTTTTATTCCGAATCCACCTTTGCCTCTGGGGATTTCAAGTTTGCTAAATGCAATTGGAGAATATTTTTATGTATATTGTTCCTGACCATAAATTTTTTATGATGGTAGATCTAATCATGGCAAGAAGTTTAATTGGTAGTAGAAAGGTTCTACTCCAATACACCATCATGGATAAAATGACTACATTGATTATTACTAGCCTCCCTGGCTAAGATATGTTGATGATTCTCCCATCTATTCATTAAAGTGGTTATTTCTCATATAGGGGAATACACTGAGCTACTGTGATTCTTTTTCTTGCTAGAGGAATACCAAGGTAGGCCATGTTAGTATCTAGAGGATGCATTTTGGTGACGCTTAAGCAATCAGATATTTGGTGATTTGGCAAGCCAGCTATATATATATATATATATATATATATATATATATATATACACTACAAGGAGGAACAGAATTTCCGATGGCCAGAAACCGTCGGCGGCCGTCGGAAGCCGTCGGTCGCCGTCGGAAAAAGCCGTCGGAAAAGACTGCGTCGGGGAGCAGTACTTCCGACGGCTTCCGACGGGCGGCGCCGTATATTATTCCGACGAACTTCGACGGTTTCCGACGGATTCCGGCGTACGCCGGAATCCGTCGGAAATAACGAGTTACAGACCGACTCAAAGCGCCGGAAGCCGTCGGAAATTTTGACCAATAAGCCGTCGGGAGCCGTCGGAAATCTGCAATTTTTTTTTTACATTCGCTGCAAATATTGCCTTCCAACCACATTTCTCTTCCAAATACTCTGATATCAATATTTCACAACCCAATATACAATAATCCAATCAAAGATCCAAACCTAAACTACAACATATTTAACAAACGCACAAATAAATAGAAATACAATCAAAATAAGATAAAAAACATACATGTTCATTCCAACATTAACAATAGCTGTTCCACCATATTGTTAATACATAAATTTATCAATATTCTCATGCATATGTCCTATTAAAACTAGAAAACCAAGTGTATCATACATAATTATACAAATCAATAATTACCCGCACCGTCTATCAAATCATTCTACACAAACAAAACATACCTGAACGACGAACAAGCAAGCAATGAGTCAATCTCCTCCAGATCCAGAGCCAGCCGACGAAGGGAAGCGGCCACCAAACTGCTGCATGTACTCTAACAACTGTGCGGTCTGCAAGGCCTGTTGGCGGTTCTGCTCCTCCAATTGGGATACTCTAGTCCGCAATTCTTCTATACTTGCTAAATCGCTCTGTGGTCTGCTCTGCCGTCCCCTACTATGACTACTGGACTGCAATAATTGAAAAATAAATAAAATCCAAGTTTATTGTTTTGAAAAGGTAAAAATATCATATTTTAAGTATTTTAATAAAAAGTAAATTATTTACCACTAAATTCCCAAATCCGTATCGTCGACCATGCTCAGCTGGAGTCATAACGGACTCAAAAATAACGTCCTCCTCATCAGTCGTCGGCTGTTCTCGACCTGTATTAGCAAGGAGTTTCTGCCGCTGCTCCATAAACATCTCCTGCATTAACAAATTAATAATATCATATCTTATTTCATCATAATTTAACAATTAAAACAATTACTAATAGTGAATAAAATGAAATATGCTTACATGGCTTTTGCTGGATTTATCGTCCTGCCATGTGTACGAAACAGTCCCGTCTGGATTAACATGCTCGACAGCATGCGTACGGGTGAACACGTCCATATAGCTGACAGGACCTTGTGCCTCGGCTTCCTGAATTTGATTGTTACATACAATTATTATACATTTAGAATCATATAGCATAAACTATTTACATTTATTATTCAGTAAATTTACCAACTCCTGCCGATACTGCTGAAACGACTTCGATCCTCCGCGATGAGTGACGTGATTCTTATTTCTATTTGCAGAGTTTCTTTCCGACTCTGCCTGTACATTCAAAATTTGATACATTATTTTTCAATCACGTCAAATTAATAATTCAAAAAAAAAATAGTACACTTGCCTTCGCCTCGTCCGTCTTCCAGTAGCTCAACCAAGCTTGCCACACGCTCTCTCCCATCCACTTTGGTTTCTTACCAGATTTCTTAATCTCAGAGATCGTGTCCCTGTAGTTCTTGCGCATCTTACTCATCCAGTATGCTCGTGCCAGCATCATATCGTCCGTCTGGATGTCTATCTCAGCCTGTTTGAAAAAAAGATTACACTTTAAACGATAAACAATAGAAAAACGAAAAAAACAAATTAAAAATGGAAAACAGAAAAATTATACATACTAGAACATCCTGCCATATGCACTCTATGATGTGATGAGGGATGAAATCCCACTTCGGCCAGCACGCACTCATCCTGCTGCGATATGCTGCTCTAGAGACGTCCAGCACAACCTTAGAGGGAAGTAGGTCGAACCCCCTGTTTTTAAGTACGATATAGATAAGTACATACGTATATCATAGAAAAAATAAGATGCTGAATAAAATTTAATTCTAATTACCCTTCTGCTCTAGGGACCAAAAATATAACAGCACGTTGTGGCTCTTGCGATGGGCCACTGCCATCGCCTCCTGAAGATCGGGAAGAGCTCGTACCTCTATACGACATACTGATAAACCTGTGACATATACACATCATTATATAAGAGTATAAAAACATGATAATGAAATATATTTCATATGAAAATGACATCAACGGTACAAATTGCAGCTTAATTAATGACTGAAATGGAAATAGAAATGGAAGTGTGTTATACCTGATTCATAATACATCAAGAATTCAACATGCAATAGTAAACAGATTTGGTTTCATAGTTACATCAATTTAATAATACATAAGAATTCAACATGCAAACAATAGTAAATGGATTTGGTTTCATAGTTACATCAATTTCATAATACAACAAGAATTTAACACGGTTACATCAATTGCAAAAAAACAGATTCAGATTTGTATCAGTCATCATCGTCTTCTGATTCAGATTCGGTCTCGTTTTCGACGATATTTTCCTCTGCACTGTCAAACGCTTCTACCAAAACATTTGATTCATCAATCAAGGGACCAAAATCTGTATGATCGTCTGTAATTATTATTTCGTTATTTTGCTCAAGATCTGCCTGATAAGCTTGTTCGTCGGGAATATTTTTCCCATCGAATGTGAATCTGGCCTTTGTTTTAAAAACTGCAGACCAATATGCTTTATCTCTTTTTAGAGACGGATAAGGAGCGTAATAAACTTGCAATGCTTGTTTGGCTAGTACAAAAGGATCATACTTGTGATAGTGCGATGTATGCTTTATTTCGATAAGATTATAATCCTTGTGCACATTAATTCCAGAACCTGGAACATTGCTAAACCAATTGCATCTAAATAGAAACACCTCCTCCGCGGGTCATGAGAAATATGTCAGTTGCAAAATTTGTGTCAGAACGCCATAAAAATCATTTAAATGATTTTTTGGATCGTCACTACATTTAACAAATACACCAGTATTATTTGTTAATTTTTCTGCACCGTATTCTTTGGTGTTAAATTTATATCCGTTGACGAAATATATTGGATATGTCTTGGCCACTCTTTTTGGTCCCATCACAAGATGTTTCAACCCTTCGTCAACAACACAATTTCTCGGCTCATAAACGTAATTTGAAAACCAACCGAAAAATTCTTTACTGAGATCTCCGTTCGGATGTTCACGTTCATAAACACTGTTTATATAAACAAATTGTTACATTAGGTTATACACGCGCATGCATATAAGAAAAGAATAAGACACAAATTATTATTTCAGATTACCTAATAAACGGTGCAATCTCGGCACAATTTAGAAGAATATAAGTGTGTGCTACATGAAGATCTCTATCGTCTAACCATATTTCTACACATTTTCCAGAAGGCCAACCATATTGTCTAAAATTTAAAAAAGATTATTTTCATGGTCGTATAATATTTTGAATTTAAAGAACAACTTCACAAATTTAAAAATATTTTCAAATGGGGCACATTTCATTTTTTAACGTACGTAACGATTAAAAATATATATAATTTTTTTTCCATTGGTCAGACATCCTACTTCCCATTACAAATACAGTAAGCATTTACATTTCGTATATTACTTCGTCTCAAACGATTCAATAAAATTTCGGCAGCATTTCCCTTTTGTTCCCTGCATTGTACACAAATGCGTGTACGCAGGAAACAAAAAAGAAAAGTTAGGGCGAAATTTTATGAACCGTTTGAGACGAAGTAGTATACAAAATGTAAATTCTTACTGTGTTCATAACTTGTCCAATACAGGGACAAATCCGACAAACATTGTACCAGATGAATATAAATGGTTGTTTTTCAAAAAAAACGACTATTTATATAACGATCATGTACAACACTCGTCAGACGGGGCCAAAAGCTCTCTAAGGGACATTTGTCGGTTAACATGCGCGCATTTTACTCAAAAATACAATTTTACTCACTGTTCACATTTACAAAAATATATAAAAATTTAACACAGTTATTCGACGTATTACGCATCAAAAAGGCTGGTTTAACATTTTTGTCTTTTTTTTAATACACACAATTATAATTTAGAGTAATGCATTTTTTTGTTTCATAAGTAAGTACATGCACAATATAATACTCTTATTTCATTCAGTCATTTTATCGTATGCCAAATAACGTATACAATCGTCGAATCGGGACATACACAACAATTTACATATACATGAACAACCACAAAGTATACGTGTTTTTCACAATTTCACGATAAAAGATGAAATATGTATGTCGTGTGATGCTATAAACCATTATTACGCTAATGCAAACAATTTCAATCGCTAATTCGCCCTAATTTATCAATTTATGCAAATCTAAAATTAGGGTAAAAACTGAAATTTTCAGAAAAATAAGAGATTATACCTGAGATTGAGAGAAAGAAGTGTTGAATCAGCAGCGTGGAAGGAGAAAAAATCACGAAATTGGCGAATGGAGGTGGAAAATGTGAATTTGGGGGTTTTGGTGAGATTGGGGGAAGCTGGAAAATGAGGAAGAAAGGCTCGGCCGGCTGCAGGTATTCGCGAATTTCCGACGGCTTCCGACGGCCCGTCGGAAGCCGTCGGAAATTCGCCGTCGGAAGCCGTCGCCCCCAGCTGTCGCTATTTTGCTTTTTTCTAGTAGTGATATATATATATATATATATATATATATATATATATATATATATATATATGATTACTGAGAGTTAGCTTGTAGACTAGAGAACTCATACAATGAGGCTAGGGTTTTCATGATAGTTTGTAGGGACAAAGTTGTAGGTTTGGTAAATATGAGCAAGTCATCAGCAAAGACCAGAGTGGTCACCATGAGGTTTCTGCATTTTGGATGAGGACAATTTTTTTTAGTTCTAACTGCCTTTGTATAGCTAGAGTGAAGGTTTCCATTATCACTACAAACAAGTAAGCAGAGATGGGATCTCCCAGTCTCAATCCATTTTTACCTTAAATATATGCAACAGAATGGGCATTGTAGACTAAAGTATATCTCATAGTAGAAATGCATTCGTATATCCAATTGCCGAATCTAGGGGAAGTTCATCATATCAAGTAAGGCCGTAAAGGCTGTCCAGTTGACAGTACCAAAAGCCTTCATTATGTCTATTTTCATCATTGCCTTGGGATATTTGTATGGAGTGGAGAGGAGTATCCATTCAGTAATTCGTGTGCCAGAATCCAGTATACTTCTATTGGGGAGGAAGGCTGTTTAGTTGAGAGAAATAAGAGTTTGTAGTGCAATTTTGAGCCTTGTAGCTAGGATTCTTGAAATGGACTTGTATATGACATGGCAACATGCTATTGGTCTGTATTGTGTGACATCAGTGGGATTAGATTTTTTAGGAACAAGGGAAAGATTTGTAGAGTTGATAGAGGACAACATTTTGCTTTTGTTGAAAAAGTTGTGTATAGCCTTGTACACATCAGTTGATATTAATTCTCAATAATGTGTGTAGAAGGTGCTGTGAATCCATCAGGGCCAGGGAAGCCTGACTTCCTCGTTGTAAATATAGAATTATTTATGTCCACATCGGTAATAGGATTTGTCATAGCTGATTGTAGTTCACTAGATAACTTTAGGAATGTAAGATTATTGATAAAGGTGTTGTCTGAAGACAAGGGGGGCCACCAAGTAATGTAGTATAGTAGTTGAGGAAAGCAGCATCAATCTGAGTAAGTGTAGATTGAGATACACCATGCATACCGATTATTTGATGAATTGTTGACATAGCTTGTCTGATTTTTAAGGAAGCATGAAATTGTTTAGAGATTCTATCTCCATATGTAGACCAGATTTGCCTGTTTTTTGCATCACCATTTTCGCTTCAGTGTCATAGGCATTTTCAACTTGAGAGGATAGATCAATTTCTTTCTAGTTTAAGGCAGGGTCAGCATTTAAATTTAGGATCATTTGTTGTACTTGTTCAAGTTGAGCTGCTATATCAGTTGACAATTTGCTGCCTGTCTACATATGTCTCTTGCCCATTTTTTAGTGCCACTTTAGTATTCATCAGTTTCTTTTGCAAACAAAGCATAGGATTTCCATGTATAGGGATTTTCCATGCTTCACTAACTACATGCATCATATTGATATTTTGAGTCCATTCATCATAAAATTTAAAATTTACATGTTTGTTTTTAGTAGCTGAACCAATACTCAGGATAAGAGGGCAGTGATCAGATAGAAGAGGCATTGGGATGTGTATATTAATGGATGGCCATTGTAATAGGGTTTGTATTTTATAAAACCATGATCAATTTTGGAGATGGTACGTGGTCTATTATGACTTTTGTTGAACCATGTGAAATTTGAGCGAGGGTAAGGTATTTCAATCAAGGATGCATTATGGATGGTTTTATTTAATGGAGTAAAGTTAGTCAAAGGTAATGAATTGCCACCAGATTTATGCTTAGAGAGGAAGGAGCAGTTGAAATCTCCAATAAGGATCCAAGGGTGAGAAGACTGACTGAGATGAGGATTATGCTCATGCAATTTATTTCTGATAAAAGGAGAACTATTGGCATAGATGAAAGTGAAGTACATTGAAGTAGCAAAAGGATAGTGCATTACATGAGTATAAATGAATTGGCTGTCCGAAAGGATAGGAGTAAATGTAAAAACAGAAGGATTATATAGGATAAGCCATCTTCCATAAGGGGCATGAGATAGATTGGTTATGTATTTCCAGTTTGCGTTGATGTATTTGGCAGCTCGATGATTAAGTTTAGAGTCGAATTTGGTTTCAAAAATAGAGATTAAGGATAGATTATGGTGGTGGATCAGAGTTTTTATTTGGTTAAGTGTTGCATGTTTGTGGGCTCCTCTTATATTCCATGATGCTATCTTGTAAATCATTAATTATACTTGGAAGGTTTTTATTCAAGCTTCTTGTTCTTCTAATATTAGAAGAAGGGGTATTCTCTGGGTATAGCTTCAGGGATGAATCTAATTTAGTTCCTGATTCTATGGGTGAAAGAGAGTGAGGAGTTTGTAGCTGGCTGTTTTTCATTGTTTTTAATGACTTTTTCCTTTTGTTTTCCTTTGTATTTGCATTCAAGAAAGAGGGTTTCTTTTTGTTTGAGTGATGATTCTTTTTGGAATTTGTAGATGAGGAGGGAAAGGAGGATGGAGAGGACGTAGAATTTTATGGGATGATCAATACTGGCAGAAGAAGGTTGATTGGGTGCCATAATGATGAAACTAACAATAGGGGAGAAAATACTATTGGTTCCAATGCTCAACATATCGGTTAAAAGGGAACATATATGGTTAGACTGTTGTGGCATCATGTGCATGTGTGCATGTTCAGGAGATGGGCACAGATTTTGGTGAGCTGATGGAGTAGGTAGCAATGGTGGCAGGTTGAAGGAGGAAGCTACAGACTAAACTTTTGGTATTTTTTTGATCAGGACATGAACATAATCTGATTGGATGGAGGAGGAGGTACCGTGGGTCATACTGTGCCTGTTAAGAGCATCATCAGAGTTTTTGTTGTATGCAGTTACTGTTATCGTTTGGTCAGGCATTGCATTTTCATTTGCATGTATACTTTCAGACATAGGTTGCATGTTATTTCTGGGTTTATTCTTTGATGCCATAGACTTATTCACTTTTGCACTTGCTATCATGCTCATGTCTTTGTTTATTGTTCCAGCTGAATTGTTTCTGTATCAAATGTTTTATCATTTATTTGTACTGTTTCAACATCCATATCTGCTTCAATTCTTTCTTTGACGACATACTCAATAAATTCACCTTCCTCCACCAAATCAAGTACTAAATACTTATTTCTCATCTGAAATGCATTCACATAAGTATTGACATTATAAGTTCTGTTAACATTTTGACTGTATTCTTTCTCCTTCATCTTCTCAGTTGTGTTATTATCAGTGCTTACATTTATATGGCTATATTGTTTTGTGTGCAAATCAGCTGTAGAAGAGATTTGCTCTACATTTAAATTTCCTTTTCCTTTCACTATCCTTTTCCACACCTTTTTTTATCCACACATGGTCCAGTCTATTATTTTTTTTGGGCTCTTCAACAGCTAGCTGATCACATTGCATCACAGCATCCTCACTTTAATTAACTTGCATTTCCTCTGGCTTTTGCCGTCACAATTTTCTTTTATGTCCAAAAACACTACAGTAAGTTCATATATCTGGTTTCCAAAGATATGATACCTTTATTATTTGCTTCGTTCCATCAGAATTCAATACAGGGAAGGAATCTACCAGTTCATGGTTTGGAGATATTTCAATAAGACATTTGGCATGCTGTATTCCTAGAACTGATTCAGTTGCTTCATCCGAACAAACGAGTTTACCCAATCAATTAACTACTGGTTGATACCCAATGGTGATCATAAATATATTGGTATATTCGAGGGTTGTACCCAAATTAGTACAAATCTAACGGATCCACATACATTACTCATCGTAGGATCCCACTATTTCAATATAGACAATTTGTTCTTCATGACTGTGGGGTCACTTCTGATTATTTTGTCCCTGTCAGTTGCATCAGATAGGAGAAATAAGAATATAAAACCATCTGACTTGACTTTAACATTACCTCTTAAGCGGGAAAAAGTCTGCGTTTGAGGAATTCAATTATGTACGAATATTGTTGGTGTAAACCAAAATTAAGAGTTGTGTCTGCTGATGTGAAAAGTCATGTCTATTCGAATGAAGAGTCATGTCTATTCGAATGAAAAGTCATATCTATTCAGTGAAGAGTCGTGTCCGTTCACTAAAAAGTCGTGTCTATTGAAATGAAGAGTCGTGTCTATTAAGTAAAAGTCATGTCTATTGAAGTGAAAGGGTGTCTGTTCAAAAAGGTTATGTCCGTTTGTAAGGGTTGTAAACCACTATATATATGTGGTCATTTTGTTGTGTTGAAAGCAAGTTGTAGACAAGACAAAAAACAAGTTTTTTTAAAAAAAAATTGTCTATTCTCCTCTAAAATTATAATTCTCTCTCCTTTTCTACTTTAACAAATTGGTATCAGAGCTTGGTTGAAAAATGTCAAACAACCTTGCCTCCCTTGTTCCTCGATTCAATGGTGAAAAGCTTGATTATTGGAGCAATCTAATGAGGCTCTGTCTTGAATCTCAAGACTTGTGGACAGTTGTTGAAGAAGGTGTTGGTGCGCCGGAAGATGAGACGCAACTCACAGTTGCCCAAAGAGATCTTCTGAAAAGCAAAAAACAGAAAGATCGGAAGGCTCTCTTCCAAATCTACCAAACACTTGAAATTCAAGTTTATGAGAGAATTTCAAAAGTTGCAAATGCTCAGGAGGCTTGGAAAATATTGAATACAACGTATTCTGGCCAAGATCAAGTAAAAAAGGTTCGCCTGCAGTCACTACGAGCTGAATTCGAAAAGCTCGAAATGAAGGATAGTGAGAAAATCTCAGAGTATTTTACTCGTCTCACTTCCATCATAAATCAGATGGCTTCAAACGGAGAAGTCGTGGAGACTCAAAGAGCCATTGAAAAAATTCTACGGAGCCTACCAATCAAGTTCGATCATATTGTGGTTGCAATTGAGGAATCAAATGATATTGCTTCACTTTCTCTTGAAGGCTTGCAAGGAAGGCTGGAAGCTCATGAGGCTAGAATCTTGATGAGAAGTAAACAAACAAATTCTTCTCAAGATCAAGCCTTAAAATCTCAATTCACATCCATAAAAGTTCAAGGCCCATCCCATGGCAAAAGTAACAGCAGGAATAGTGGAAAATTTGAAGAATCAAAGGAGGAGAAACGATCATTCCAAAGTAACAAGGCGCGAGGCAAATACAAAGGCAAAAAATCATATTTTGAATGCAATTTCTGTCACAAGCCGGGTCATAAAGCAAATGATTGTTGGGAGAAACATCCTGAAAAGAAGCCAGCTGCTGGTTTTATGCATAATGAAGCAGAAAAATCTGAATCTTTGTTGATCGCTTCGGATGGAAATGTTGAAAACGTATGGTACTTGGATAGTGGTGCAAGTAGGCATATGACTGGAAATAAAAATCTATTTTCAAGTCTTGTGGAAGCTGATGATGGTCAGGTTACTATTGGAGATGCAAAATCATACAAAATTCAAGGTGTTGGCGAAATTTCATTCAAAACCAAGGCTGGAAAAGTTGAAAAAATGTCGGATGTTCTTTATGTACCAGGCATACGTAGCAATCTTCTTAGCGTCGGTCACTTGCTGAAGAAAGGATTTGATTTTCGATTCGTTGGAGATCAATGTAGCATGAAGAAGAACGACCAACAAGTGGCAAATATTGTGATGGGATCCAACAAATTATTTCCGATCAAACTTGACATCGTAAGCAGTACGTGCATGATTGCTACTTCTAACGATGAAGTTTCCAAGTTATGGCATGAGAGGTTTGGCCATTTAAACTTCCGGAGTTTGAAGGAAATGTCTACCAAAGAAATAGTCCGAGGGCTGCCTAAACTTGAAGTGATAAACGAAGCATGTGAGGAATGCCAATTGGGAAAACAACATCGTGAATCTTTCCCATCCAAATCGAAGTGGATTTCTCAATCACCTCTGGAGCTTGTTCACACCGACCTCTGTGGACCAATGCAAGTGCCATCGCTTGGAGGCAGCAGATATTTCTTGTTATTTGTTGACGATTACACAAGAAAAATTTGGGTTTATTGTGTCAAAGAAAAATCAGATGCCTTCTCTTGCTTCAAAGAGTTCAAATTTCAAGTTGAAAAACATTCCGGTCATCAAATAAAAAATCTAAGGAGTGACCGTGGAGGAGAATACATGTCCTCTCAGTTTGAAGAATTCTGCCAAAATCATGGAATCCGCCATGAGTTAACTGCTAGGTACTCACCTCAACAAAACGGAGTCGCAGAGCGCAAAAATCGAATAATAATGAATATGGTCAGATGCATGTTGAAGAATAAGAACTTGCCTGCATGTTTTTGGGCTGAAGCGGTCTCGTGTGCCGTTTACTTAATCAACGGATCACCAACGAAGAGCTTAAAAGATTCCACTCCAAATGAAGTCTGGTATGGCAAGAAACCAAATGTTGCTCATTTAAAAACTTTTGGTTGTCTTGCATACTCTCATATTCCTGATGCTTTAAGATCGAAGCTCGACGACAAATCTGAAAAAGGCATTTTCATTGGTTATAGTCAAAGGACTAAAGCATACAAGCTTTACAATCCGAAGACGAAGAAGATGATTATCAGCAGAGATGTTCGCTTTGATGAAAATGGGTGTTATAATTTTTCAGATTTTGCAGAATTACCTGGATGGCAAACTCTAAATCTTGAAGAAGAAACTTCTTTGGAACAAGATGTTGATGCTGATCTTGGTATTGAAGAACAACAGCCTAAAAATAATGGGGTTGAGCAGGAGCAAAATTCACCACCAACGGCGGAAAGAAGGACGCGATCCTTGAGAGAAATCTATGATACAACCGAAGAAGTTGACACTATGGATCATGTATATTTTGCATTTTTTGCAGGAGAAGATCCAATCACTTATGAAGAAGCATCAAAGGAAGAAAAATGGGTGAATGCAATGAAGGAAGAAATCAAGTCTATTGAGAAAAATTGTACGTGGGAGCTTACCACATTGCCTTCACACAAATCAGCCATTGGTGTAAAATGGGTGTTCAAAACCAAAACAAATCTTGATGGCTCCATCAACAAGTACAAAGCACGTTTGGTTGCGAAGGGTATAAGCAAAAGGAAGGGGAAGATTTCAATGAGCTATTCGCTCCTGTCTCTCGACTTGATACAATTCGATTATTGATTTCTCTTGCTGCCCAAAATGGCTGAAAGCTGCTGCATATGGATGTGAAATCAGCTTTCTTGAATGGTTTTCTTCAAGATGAAATTTATCTTCAACAACCTCTTGGTTTTGTGAAGAGGGGCGAAGATGAAAAGGTGTATAAGCTGCGGAAAGCTTTATACGGGCTGAAGCAATCCCCCCGTGCATGGTATGATCGTATCAACAATTTCTTCTTAAAGAATGGTTTTGAAAGGTGTCCTTTTGAACACACTCTTTACATGAAGAAGCATTCAAAAGGAGGTTTCATGATAGTGAGTTTATACGTGGATGATCTGATTTTTACTGGAGATAATATGAAGATGTTATCTGAATTCAAAAATTCAATGATGAAGGAGTTCGAGATGACGGATTTGGGAGAATTACATCATTTTCTAGGGATAGGTGTTCAGCAATCAAAATGTGGGATTTTTATCTCGCAAGAAAAATATGCTGCTCAAGTATTGGAGAAGTTCAATATGATGAATGCAAATCCAGTTTCAACTCCTTGTGTTGCAGGTTCGAAATTGTGCAAAAATGGTGAAGGGAAGTTTGTGGATCCAACTATTTTTCGAAGCCTAGTTGGAAATTTGATGTATCTCACTGCTACAAGACCCGACATCATGTACGCAGTAAGCTTGATTAGCAGATTCATGGAGAAGCCTTTCTCAAACCATTGGGAAGCTGCAAAAAGAATTTTACGATACGTTAAAGGAACTATTGACTATGGCATTTTCTATGAAGCTCATGTGCCTGTGAAGCTTGTTGGATATACGGACAGTGATCTAGGTGGAAGTATCGATGATTCAAGGAGTACTTCAGGTTATGCATTTAACCTTGGAAGTGGAATTATTTCTTGGTGTTCAAAAAAACAACCAGTTGTGGCACTTTCTACCACCGAAGCGGAGTACATCGCAGCATCTCTAGCAGGATGTCAAACTTTGTGGCTAAGAGGAATTCTTGAAAATCTAAGCTTCAAGCAAAAAGATCCTACGATCATTTATTGCGACAATAGTTCTACTATCTCTGTCTCAAAGGATCCTATCTTGCATGGAAGAACAAAACATATTCGTCTACGTTTCCATTTCCTACGAGAACTCGTTCGTGAAGAAGAAGTGAGTCTTGAGTATTGTCGAAGTGAAGAACAAATTGCTGATATCTTCACAAAGCCGCTTGGAGGGACTACTTTCTCAAGAATTGTTGCTGCATTAGGTGTTCGAAGGAATTTTGGTTTAGGGGAGGCATTGTTGGTGTAAACCAAAATTAAGAGTTGTGTCTGCTGATGTGAAAAGTCATGTCTATTCGAATGAAGAGTCATGTCTATTCGAATGAAAAGTCATATCTATTCAGTGAAGAGTCGTGTCCGTTCACTAAAAAGTCGTGTCTATTATAATGAAGAGTCGTGTCTATTAAGTAAAAGTCATGTCTATTGAAGTGAAAGGGTGTCTGTTCAAAAAGGTTATGTCCGTTTGTAAGGGTTGTAAACCACTATATATATGTGGTCATTTTGTTGTGTTGAAAGCAAGTTGTAGACAAGACAAAAAACAAGTTTTAAAAGAAAAAAAATTGTCTATTCTCCTCTAAAATTATAATTCTCTCTCTTTTTCTACTTTAACAAATATGACAAGGGCTTGTCTAAGAAAAACCCAACCACGTAGTCTTTCCATATGTCAACTCCAGCTGCAATTACAGGAGGAGGAACCATGGCATCTTCAATGTATGATATATCCATATGAACAGGCATGTACTTTCCCACATTACGAGGTAAGTTCTTAAATGGGGAAGTCCATGCGTGTTCATTAGCTACAGGAGGGGAAGGAAGATGATCAGAGGAGGTACAAATGGAAGGAGGCGGAATTGGTATAGAGGAGGGAAAAGAGGATGAAGGAATGGGTGGAGAAGAAGGAACAGTTACGAAGGACGGAAGAGGAGCGATTGAGATAAGGCCAGGAGGATGAGTAGGAGGAGGAGGAGGAGGAGAAGAGATAGGTATAGGGGGTTATGGGTAAGGTGAAAGGACAAGGAAGGAGGGGACAGGGCGGGTATTGGTCCAGCTGCCATCAAGTCTCAGATTTAGGAATTCTATCTCATACATAACAAATAGTTAAAATTTATTTCCTCCACCCCAATGTGATGCTGCACTAGAATTAAATAAAATAGCTAGGACTAATTCGCTAAAGGCCATATTTTTCTTTCAACGTTACCGTTCATTTCAAGTGAATATAGTGTAGTTCTCTCCTGAATTATGCTATGTAGGTTATAAAATTCAATGAATAAGCTAGATTCATATTATATTCCCCTATTACTACGAAGTCTCTTAATTTTCTTATTTAATTGTTTTCGATTTCGGTGATAAATAAATTAAACATATTGCATCACTTTATTTTTCATGAAATAAACATAAGTGAAATCAGAACAGTCGCTGATAAATACAATAAATTAGCATTTACCATCCCTAGTTAATGTACCATCAAGTTCACATAGATCGAAATGTATTAAATCTAAAGGTTCCGACTCTCTAAATATAGATTTATGTAGGCCTTTGTTAATTTAACTTGGTTACAATATTCACATTTTTTGAATTATTTATTGATACTTTAGAGATTAATCCTAAGTTACTCATGTTATGAGTAAGTCGTTTATTAACATGACAAAATATAGAATGCCGAATATTAGAATCATATGGCATATAAGCAGAATTACCAACTTTATTCATATTAACGTTCAACCTAAACATTCCATCTACAACATAACCTTTACTAAAAATATACCATTTATAATAATGACGTACAAATCAGACCCTATAGTTTGAGTAAAGTCTGCTTTATTCAACAAGAAACCAAATACCAAATTCTTTCTTATCTCTAGAGCAGTACCACATCTTTCAACAATAAAGTCTTTCTAGAGGAAAACATCAACTCCATACCCCAAATTCCAGCAGTAATAGTGGTGTGAGAGTCTCCCAATGGACTTTCATATCATCAACAACACTGCATGTTTTAAACGTTTCATGATCATATAGACATAGCAAGGATCATCAGTGTCTACCACCACTGTTTTGATTCATTGACTAGGTTGATCTCAGAAATCATAGCCATTAGGTCCTCTTCGATCAGGTTAGTTTGTAGTGCAGTATTTGGCATGTTATGACACTTGCATGTCGTCCAAATCCATTCGTTGGGAGGGCAGTTTGCAATTTGTTCAAAAGCTGATTGTTGTGGTTCTACATTTTGAAATTTTTTGCATTTGGTTTCAAAACTACATTTGTGTATTTCTTAGAATTGCTGTTAGAAATAACAAATACCTCATCTTTCTAGTCCTGTTCTCTAGCCACCCTCTCAATGTGGAGGCGAGTTACCAAACTTTCAAAGAAAAACTCTTTAGCCTTATTCTTGAGAATATTTCTAAAATCTTTTCAACTAGGAGATAATTTATCAGCTAATACATTAACTTGATATTGTTCGTTAAAAGAATACATTCAAAAATGATCTCATATACAAATTTTTGAGGCTCATATTACTGCACTTCTACTGATTTATTGTCTTTCATTTAGTATATGAGGTAGCTGTTGACTACACACTGCTTCTCCCCAGCTTCCTCGGTGTCATACTCCTTCTGCAAAAAATCCTAAATTTCCTTAGCCTATTTGTCCAAGTTATAATAGTCGTACATGTCATCATATAGGCCATTAAGAATATTTTTTTTTGCATGGACATTCTTAATCGGCCTAGAATTACAACTGCTTCTTTTGCTTGGTAGTTGCCTCCTCGGTTAGAACAAGTTTATCTATTATCGGCACAAAAATAACTTTCTTTTCTGTTAGAAAGAACTACATCTTCTGCCTCTAACGTTTGAAATGAAGTCCTTTAAAGGGGATGGCTTGTTTGTGTCAAAGGCAACAACACCAGAAAATTCATCAGCTGTAGACATGCCAATTTAAATGTCTTAAAATTGTTGTAGGAGCATGGTCTGAAAGCAATATGGATGGGTCACGGACTAGATTTCTCTCTCTAAGATGTTTCATAGCTTTGCTTTGTTATTTTTTGTTTGTTTAAGCTCGAATTTTTAGTTGTGGCTGATTGTTGATCGTGCAAAAAAAAAGCAGTGAAAAAAATCAGGTCTAAAGTTTACCATTTAAAATAAAAGTATTTCTCTACAAAATTATTTTGTACAAAAAATAATAGGCTACACCACCGGCTCGATCGGGTTGAGTTGATCCGATCGGATGGACAGACGAATGGTGCATGTGTGTATGGTGGTCATGCATGCCTTCTCTTTTCAACCCAAGAGAAAACACTCGGTATCCAAAGGGCTGAACTTAGACGCTAAGAAATCAATGTATAAATTAATTTCTTTTAACATTTCCCAAGATGTGGGACTAAAGACCCTCTTAATGCATATGTCGTTTTTTTTTGAAAATTCACATCAATTTATTTAAATAAATTCCAATAAATATTAATATGCTACCATAATTAGAATCCTTAGATATGGGACTTGCTTATATTGACTATTGTTATGTTTTTTCAAGGTATTGAACACTGATACGCTATGTAAAAGATCGGTACCTCATAATAATAAGGAACCTAGATTTAGATGGTCAATAGGATATCGTTGTCTTTGAAAGATATAGGGATGTTGAATGATATTTAAGATGTGCCACTAGTGGTTATGTACTACCTAAGATGTTTTATCTTGGAAGTCATAAAAATAACATTTGGAGTTCAACCAATTATGAAATCTTAGATTATATCATTTGAGCACGACAAGAAAGAGGCAAGTTGGTTGAGAAATCTTTTATTATACATTCTTTTAAAGGACGGGCCAATGACTTGCATTACGCGAAAACCTTCAATTCAAGTTTAAGAATTTAGTTCCAAATCGATGAATTTAGCCTTTCAAAGTGACAATATGCTATTATAATCTCCCATTTTGACTTCTTTTTTTTATTGTCAATTTTTTCTAAGACTCATTTGGTCATTGAATTGTGGTTTTTATCTTCCAATGGTTCAAATTCAAACAACTTTTAAAACTAATATTTGTAAGACTAATAAAAAAGGTGATGTCATTTACACCAGCCTAAACAGTTACCAATGTTATTTAAACATTTAATAAAATACATCATAAAGCTTACTTCGAAAACTCACATTAAACTTAAAAGGAGAATCTGAAAGTAAACATGATTGGTTATCCGTAAGAGCAATGTAGAAATATGCTTGTAGATCATAATTGTCTTCGATCTTCAAACATAATTGTTTTCAATCTTATCAACCATTATGACCAAAAAATAAGGTGACACTACAACAAAAATACCCTATTACAACGGCCTTCTTACAACGGGCAATGGTTGCCTGTTATAATAGAAGGCTATTACAACGGTCCGTTTAGGTTCGTTGTAAAAAAGGCCATGTACTAGGCCTTTTTATAATGGGCATTGGTTGCCCGTTGTAATAGAAGGCTATTACAACGGTCCATTCAGGCCCGTTGTAATAGGTGCCAATTTTACAACGGGCTAAAAATGCCCGTTGTAAAAGGTCCCAATCAAACTCTAATTTTCAATTTAAAAAATAAGCCAGCCCTTTTATTTCTAATCACTTCAATTCAATTCCCAAAATTCACCACGACCAATTTTGATTAGAGACTTGTGATCGAGTTCGACGATTATCGCGAGGCGATGGTATTGCAATAGTCGATGGAGAAGGTTGTCGGTGAATGACTTTAGGTAGTGGTGGGTTATTTGATTTGGTTCGACGATGGAATTATGGTGATTGGTGGTTTCTGGTTGTTCGTTTGGGTGCGATTGTTGCTGTAGGGTTGTGGTTGGAGGTCGCGGTCGCCCTTTTGGTTGTGGATTGAAGTCGATGTGGTGGAGATGATCGTGTTGAAGTTGCGGAAATGGATTGAAGAGATGAAGGCAAGTCATGGCTGATGATCTGTGGGTTCATCGAGAGTGATTGGGTGAAGAGGGTGGTCAGGGTGTGCTTTTCCTAAGATGGCAAATGTTTGACCTATGTTGTTTTCAGTGGAATGGTTCGTTTTTTGATCAACTAAGGGGATGGTAGTGTTTTATGGATGGGTGTATGGTGATGACTGGAGAGTATGACAGCAGAAAGGAGTATGTCCGAGGTAAGGCATGTGATGGTTGTATGTCAGATAGGTTAAGGATATGTTGTTAACAGTTATGGTGGAGAGAGGTATGACTGGAATGTTGATGTAGTTTTGCAACAAGGTGGAGGCACAGAAGTGCACATGCAGTGATTGGATATGGTTGTTGCTAGTGATATGGAGTGTGTAGTGGTGATGTCCTGATTGGCAGTGATGATGCAATGATGTTAGAAGTGATGGGAAGTTTGTGTAGTTAGTGGATGGATGTCTGATGAAGTTGTTTTTCGGGACAGAGGGGATGGGTGCTGCTGTGGTAGAGGTAAATGAACATAAGTGGTTTGTGAAATGATTATGGGTGGAGCAGTTGTTGCTGAAATAAGGTATGGAAGTTGATGTGTGGATTTGCAGGCAGAGGGTGTGTGCACAGTTTGTAAATGATCTTGTATGTTGTATGTTGGTGGTAGAGGAATTATGGTGTGGTCAAGGAGGTGATGTTCTTGTTGTGCACAGAGGAGTGGGAGTGTTGGTTGTGTAGGCAGTAAGATAGTGCGGTTAATAGAGGTGGATTGTTTTGGTGGAGTAGTGGGAAGTTAGTCAGAGGGAAGATGGTAATGATGGAGATTGAGGATATGAAGTGCACAGTTGCACAGTTTGTAGTGAAATGAAGTGCGGTGATTATGGAGTTTGTATGAACGGTGATGGTTGTGTACTGTTATAGTAAGTGAGGTATTTGATATGAAGTAGGCTGGTTTCAGGTGGGTGGGTGTAGTGGTGTGATGGTAGTGGATGGAAGGTTGCAGTAGAGTGGTAGATGATTGTCAATGATGCGGTTATGTGATAGCAGCTGTAATGGGAGATGCAGTATTGTGTGTTGATAGTCAGTGAGGAGAAGGAGTGGTTCGGGGCAGTTTGGTTGGTGCAGTGGAGATATGGGTACGTATGGATATTTTGATTAGCTTCTGCAAATTTTGATTTAAAGCTTATGCAACACTTGATATAAGGTGCCACAGTGTTTGAATAAAGTATCACAATAGTTAATCGAGCTGCTGTCATGATGGATTAGCTGCCACAATCACTAGTTTGCTTCCATCGAGGTAACCATAAGAATCGAAATCAACAGCGTCGACAGGAACTATCTATCTTTTGACATTTATCCAAGTCTTACAAAAATCCTTAACTATTTTCACTTGGTTGCTTGGTTTGATTATAATGGCACTGTTATATGCATGCTATTTAATTGCTGTGTTAATTCAAAATGACGGATACACACACACACCCCACCAACAACAACAACAAGAAGTCTTGTTCATTACAGTATTCACTTTATTATAACAATGAGTTGGATTTAGTGAAGAAGTACAAGTTCAATGGTTCAGTAAATTACCATAACCAAATCAACTATTTTTTTCAGCATCTATATTGCTTGTACCTATATGAAAGCTTACAATAATGCATATACTTGTGGCCTTATTACTTCTAACGTTGAAGGATTATCAGGAAAGACATCCAGAAGTGACCGTCCTTGATCCTCCTGACGCCATACAACATTTACATAATCGCCATTCAATGCTTCAAGATGTAGCTGATATGAAATTATCTGATGCCTTCGGTAATTCACATGAACATTTCAGTTTTGTAAGAGTATTAGTGTAACTGTCTATTGTATGTACTTATTTCAAGTTATGTGCAGTATATTCAACTATTTAGTAAGGATTATTCTCCTAAGCATATAAGATAGTGTCTGAAAGTATCCTTATACTTAGATCAAAAATATATTAAGTAGTCATGCATTGGTGCTTAACGTTGGTTGCATATATTTTTAATAATTACAGGTGAAGTTGGTGTTCCCAAACAACTGGTTATCACCAAAGAGTCATTGTCTATTCCAGATGTAGTGTCTAAGGCTGGTTTATCACTACCATTAGGTAAAGGAACCTCTTAATTCTCTTCATCCTATTATGTTTTGTTTTCTTATATGATATTGGACATTCTTTGTAGTTATGTTTTTTTTTCGTATTTTGCTAAAATAATAATATTATTGTTATTACCCACAAAAGTTGTTGCCTTGCCAAAACGTAGGAAGAAATTTCTTTGGGAATAAACATAGGAAAATAATATGATGTATATCTTAAAATACAACGGGAGAGAATTCAATTCACTTCTCCGGCAACTCATAAAATACAGAACTGTGCAAGAGAACTGTGTAGAATGCAGTTTGCACTTTTCAATAATTTATGCTTAAAAATACCCGATTTCGATAATTTTAAGAACTGTGCAGAATGTAGTTTGCGCTTTGTATAAATGATGAATTGCTAAAAATTATTTTATTTAATATGGTTTTTACAGAGCTACCACCAGGCCCTTTGCTCGAGAAACTTGCAAGAGAGCTTCGCCATCGGTTGGTAAGTTCTAAACTATTTTCATTTTTTTTAAGTTTCTGGCAGCTAAATTGTTATCCTAAAGCAGGTAACTACAGTGGAAGTGGAAATCAAATTTACAGATAATGTCCAAGTAATCATACAACTCAGGTGATATTTGTCATTTTCAGGGCCTCTGCTTGTTCAACATAGATATGATCAGAGAGCATGTGTAGCGACCCGACTTTCTATCACCAGAAAATCGCATCACTAATTAAGAAAGAAAGGGATAGAAGAAGAAAAGAAAGAGAAGAAAGAGAAAACAACACATCAGAATCTTACAGCGGAACGATTTAAATATAATATAGAACATATACGTAGTATCATATACATCAGAGTACACAACTAAACATCTCAATTTAGACAGTTATATCATTTCTGTCTAATACCATACAAGACAATCATACAGAATATCAACACAGCGGAAAACTCTAACTATATATCTACACGATGAAGCCTCCTGCTCCATAGCTCCTCCAGATTTCGTCAAGGATAACCTGAATCACTTGACTACTCATACATAATATGAGTACCTAAGAGTTTAATAAAACAGAAAATAAACACTCGGGTCAGACAGGGGTCTAGTGTGAGTAAACGATTTAAGATTGCTTAACTTTAGAAAATTCTTTGAAAAGAAAAGGCATCACGTAAGACTTCCCACACATAAACATGGAAAAGTTTTTACCTTATGCTAACCAAAACATTTGATAGGAAATCCAGTGATATTATAATAGTGTCTAGGGTTTTCAAGTAAATAAGAAATAGCCGAAATTGTTACATCTATTAAATTCCAGCTACTAGCCACAAAAGTGGGTAATACAAGCAAAACCGTAGGGTCTCGTAGGGAAAATGGGTTTCCATCAATGGCAGGGCTACTGGGGTACCGCCCGTCACAGTACGTGGCCTAGATCACCGTACCGAGAAGTACTCCCACTCTCCTACAACACAAGGCGGGGACCATTCCTTACCGAACAGTCCCGAACAAGACCACCCCACAGTTGGCTGCAGTTCCAACCGCCCACAAAGCCAAAATAAAAAGGGACATCTAGACAGGGATGTATCTCGCTCTCCAGTGGGAGCGACCCACAAAGTCATGCCGCACCTCCCCTGTTTTAGCCATTCCGGTTGATGAGGCTTGAGGCTGCGATTACCTTTATAGGACCAATTATCTTAGAATGTTCATCGTCCGCCTGACGATGTTCTGAAAGCATTCAATCCATACAAGTTCGTTCCGGGTTCGAACGAAACTGAAGGCACTATCTCGTTGCACTCATTTTGGAATCACCCTCAGAGTGAACGACCATAGCCCTTGCACTCTGAATCTCCATCTCAAATCTATAAGCACTATTCCGTCAAACTCATTACGGATCACCCACAGAGTTATACTGACGTATAGCCCTTACACCTCGAGTCTTCACTTGCTCCACTTGGATTATCAACCTAACATTTAAATGGAATCGATGTGGCTTTCGGATATCCAAATATGGAAACCTAATCCCGGTCTCACCGAAACCAAACGCCATTTTAATGTCTAAGTTATACTTAAGGGATTTAAACAATAGATATTTCAGAAAATATCACTTAACATAAATGGATGTATCATATTACTCAGATAGATAAGCATCTATTATCATATGCATCTATACATATCACATAGCAGCATATATATCACATTCAGATATAGCATATTCGCATAATCACCCATCAATCAATGTCATCCAACAACAACCAATATCATTAACTCATCCACTGATATATATCATCCAATCATTAATCATTCATAAACAAGTTTGATTCAAACTTGATTAATTTAATTAATCCTTAAATTAAATTAATCCTTAATTAATCACTTGGATTATCTTCAATTCAACTTCTTATTCATTAATTAATTACAAATTAATTAATTAACATCACTTAATTATCCAATTCAATTAATCTTCCCTGATTAATTATCACTTAATTACTTTAAGTAATTATTACTTAATTACCATATTAATTAATCATCTTGATTAATTACTTCCAAATTATACTAAGTAATTACCTCTCAATTACCTTTTTAAAATTAATCATATTTGATTAACCATTCTTTAATTATCTTGATAATTATTCCTTAATTATCCCTTTGATTAATCACTGTTAATTAATCACATTTGATTAATTACCTTTAATTAAAACTACTAGATTAATTACTTTTAATTAATCATATTTAATTAATTACTTTTAATTAATCACCTTTGATTAATTACTTTAATTACATTTAGTAATTAAAACTTAATTATAAACTAATTATTCTTAAATTATTAATTAACAATTAATTAATTATTTCTATTAGTTAATGATTACTTATTAATTAAATTTCTTTCTTAATTAATTACTTTAACAAGTAATTAATCACTTAATTAATTACTCTTAATCCTTTTATTAATTAATCATAAATCAAATAATTTAAATCTTTAACTAACTATTAATTAATTCTTTAATTAATAAGTAAAGTGATTAACTCTTAATCACATTTACTTAATTACTTTTAATATAGTAATTATCCTTTACTTAATTACCTTTAGTAATTAACCACTTAATTACTTTAATTACTTCCCTAAGTAATTATATTAGATTAATCCAAAGTGATTATCTTAATTAATCACAAGTTAATTACTTAATTAACTATTTAACTTAATCATTTAAAATTAATTAAATGATTCTTAACTTCTTATATTATAAAGATTCTTGATTAAGAAAACATCATCTTAATTAAATCATTTATATTAATCAATAACACTTATTTATAAATTATAATTGAGTTATCACAATTATTCCCACAATTATTTATCTTTAGATAAAATTCTAATTTACATAATATAAAATTTTATTATAGTTGATTATCAAATTCTTAATCATTATACTTTATTTAAAATAAAATAAAACCTTTAGAAATCAATTTATAAATAAACACAATTTAAATTAAGTATTTAAATCTTTAAAACCTTTCCAAATTTAATTATCTTTAATTAAATCAAAATTCCAATTTACATAAGATAAATCTTTATTACAATTGATTATCAAATTCTAAATCATTCAACTTTATTTAAATAAAATATCATATTTAGAAATCAATTATAATTAAACATATTTTAAAATTGATCTTTTAAACCTTTAAACTTCCCAAGAATACTAAATAAAATTAAATACAAGCTTTATTTCAAAGATATCCATTTCTTTATTTTAAAAACAATCATATTTTAATATATATAAAGCTTTTTTAAAATTTATTTTGAAACCAAATATTTTTATAAGTAAAACTAATTCAACTTTTATTATAAATCTTTTCCAAAACCAGTTCCTTTGTTCCAAACCCTTCAACATAACTGCAATATACTAATCATCAGACAAAAACCCAAACTAAAATTCCAGCCCAAAATACGCTCAACACAACTCGAGCCAACCTCAGAATATCACGTGACAATCCCCGAGTTTCCCTGACCTTACCTTGCTTCGAGTCAGAACCTAAAACTCCCGGGACCATCTTCGAGTCTCCACCCTCGTCCTCACCAAAATCCAAACTCCTCTGATACACGATGTCGTGCATCATGCACGGACCCACGAACCACCGGCGATCATCGTCACAACTTCGACAAGTCACCTTCGACCACAACGTTCTAACGCGACACCCAGAAACCTAAATATGATCGAGATTCGAAATACGAGCCATCCAACCCCAAATTGCCTGAAGCAATATCACCCATCATCACTGCCACCGAGTTCCCCTCGCCAATCTGACCACCTTTAGTGCCACCACCTTCAGCCGTGAACTCGTCACCATCCTTACTTCCATAAACCCAAAGCCTGCTACACTCGATTATCTCGTGGTGATGAAATCACCATGGTTCCATACTCTGATAAAATTAGGGCACCATAATTCAATTGCCTCTCGCTGCCACCATGGCCATCGACCGACCCCCACTGTATTTTTCCAGAGACCACCATAGGCCCCTCTATCTCCACACACCAACACGACGCCCCTAGTCACTGTGACGCCGGAAAATGGTCAAACTTCCATTTTTGATCAACTACGAATTGCCCTCGAAATCCGCCTCTAAAAATAATGATTCCAATTCCAAAAATCATAATTTGGCATTACGAAATCAATTAGGTAGTTCAAACTCAAAAATTGATTCGATTCGTTTTGACCCATATTTAAATTTTACTGTAAATCTCTAAATTCTGAACTAAATACCCATTTTAAAAACCTATAATTATTTTAGAAGAAAGATAGCATGATTCTACACGACTATTGTTTACAACTTATAGGCCAATTCAAATCAAAAATTTAGATATCTAATTTTATTATGAAATATTGAAACTGTGTTATAAACACAGTGATATTTCTTTATAATGTTACAGACAATCAATATACAAAGTTTAAACGTGCATCAAATTTTAAATCTAATATTCCATCAACATCATGTTATTCAATCATAGAAACAAGTTGAATCCAATGTTCAAACTGTTTTTAAAAGATTTATTTACTCACCTTGAATTTTTGCAGAAGACAGAGATTTATGCTTTCCAGGCTTGCAATTTCCTTTGCATGTTGATGATTAATTTCCAGCTTGCATGATTGAACAAGAAACCTGAAGATCTTGCATTGTTGATTGAAATTCCCAGCATCTCATTCTTTACAGGTTTCTTCATTCTTTTTTTTTCTTTTAGATTTACAGATTTTCTTTTTTGATCTTTGTTTTTGATTAGCAATTTTTTATTTCAGATTTGTATTTCTCTTTGTGAAATGAAGAGAAAGATTTGCTGAAGAATAAAATCTTTCTTTTTATTATTTACAATTTAATTTAAAACTTAATTACTAAAGAGAATGACATGTGTCTCTTTAATGTTTATATTCTTACAAATGTAACTTACATAATTTAATATACTTACAAGTGTTATTTTATTTTTTTATAATTTATTTTAAATTTTGCATGTAATATGTATATGTAATTATGTAATATGAAAATGTGTACTTAAACAAATCCTTAGATTTTAATGAATATAAAAGTAATTTCATGTTAACAATTATTATCAAATAACTTATGCCTTTTTATTCAATTTATATAACATATGTTTATAAGCTTAAGATATCTATTTTAATTCTTTATATAAAAATTTTAAAACAATTTATCTTATGTTAAAATTAAAATGAAAGACTATTAAAACAAATGAACTTTTAATTTAAATCTTAAATATCATTTCCAAAAGTATAAATCAAATTAACTTTTCAAATCACAAATTATATACATATTAAAGTTTGAAAACACTTATTAAATTCAGGTTAATAAAATTCCTATTTCAAATATATATACAAATATATATATACACATTTCAAATTGGAAAAACATTTTAACATTAAGTTTGTTAATTTCCATATTAAATTTTAAAACAAATCTCAAATCACAATATATATACATTTATATAAATTACAATTTGAATATAAAGTCTTATTACATAAAACATTCCTTATTTACAAGATATGTCAATATATATTATAAATAGAAGTTAAAATAAATCTTACCAATTTTAAATTGCCAAAGTAAATATTTTCAAATAAAATTATTATAAACTTTCAAAAGAATTTAATCTTACTAATCTATACTTTGTTAAGAAAATTATTGATAGATATTTACAAATTATTATTTTCAGCCTTTGAAATAAATCTTAACTTGTCAATTTATAATATAAAATGATCAAATCAATTTAATTATTATCAAAGATTATTAAATTGATATTGCTCAAAATTCCGGGTCGTCACATTCCTCCCCCCTTAAAAGAATTTCGTCCCCGAAATTTAAAAGCAAAGATAATTTAATAACCCAGTTAAAGAATTTAAATTTAAATTAGCAATCATACAACCAATCATACACTACTAGTCATAGCAACCAATTCAAACAAATAATTTTATCTATTCAGACAAAATTTTAAATAGAATTTCCTAATATTACCAAGAGTTTTCCAAGTACCTATACTGGAATACTCGCTTCTACAAATCTTAATTACAATACTACCCTATTAAAACCAAGAACTCCCTCATCTGATTCTTCAAATCTGAACAAGATATCAGACTAAACTCAAAACCAGCTCAACTACCAGATTCCTTCTGAACTGTTGATTTTATCACTCAAAGAATCACACACATATTCCTCAGAGATATGTGAAATACAATGAATTCCAGCTATCCGGACTGGCAATTCCATCCTGTAGATCAAAATCTGATCTCCAGAGAACACAGAAAACTCAAAATTCCTCTAGAGCTCACTTTCCAGTTTTACCCAATCTCTTATAATTCCTTTGATTGGATAGAACCTAAAATAATATCCAAATTCCAACTGCACATTTCAAAATTTCTCAATTCTTAACTGCACAACTCTTCCTATGCTCCCGAGTCACTTCCAATATTCCTGATCATCCTAACCCTTGCTGATTGCTCCATGAAACAACAGCACCAACTCAAACCAAATCTCCAGATCCTACTCAACAAAATGACTTCCCAAAAATAATTTGCTGAAATCCAAAATACGACTCTATACCACAAGCATCAATGGACTTCAAACCTATATCTCATATCTGAAATAGCCAAACAGTTGCACTTGACAACCTTACCTACCAAATACAGAAAATTTCTTCATACTTGAATTTCCTGTAGAAATTTCTTTACTGCAACTCCCGGTTGCTCCCATTCTAGAATAATTCCCAACTCGCTTCCGCTGCACAACTCTGATCTAGAGCAGATAAGAATGCTATCTAAGAACATAAGAAAAACCTTTCTCCATATACTGTTCATCCGACTCATAAAAATCTCAATGACCATTCCACTTGGTCAAAACATCTCAACAGAATCTTAACTTAGAATAAGATGATCAATCCTTCTCCAAAGAATCTTGAGCTGCCTCACCAAATTCTTCTCACTCTAAGAGTCATCCCTCTTCATGGTTGAACCATCAAAATTACTCCTGGGTTCCAAGTTGATAAGAAAACTCAATCTCCGATTCAGGTCAAGTTCTGATTTCATCCAAAAACATCTGGAAAATCTCTGACTTCTTCTATAGCTTTCACCATCTGCCTGGTCTGCTGATAGTAGAATCCCAAAGATTACTGAATCATCGAAGAAATAGGTCACGCTGCTACTTCCAAACTTCACTTCAATGATACCACTAAGCCAAAAAAAATCTTCCTTAACCAAAAACTCCTTGAAACTCAAAACTATCACCCAATTCCACTAAAAAGCCTTGAGACGGGTAGACGTCTCCTCAAAGAAACTCGGCTCCAACCCAACTCCAACCACTTATCTTCTTAAGAAAACAATTGAGACCATGCCCGAAATGAGGTAACTCATCGACCTTAGTCTCAACCTTCAATAAAGGTAAAGTACCCTTACTTGAGATCCAGAAAATCTCTAAATATCCGAATCTTTCCGCAGTGGACATCCATTGCTCTTCCAACACCATCTAAATCTGGCTCCAAAAGAAACATCTTCAGTACCATCTATGGATACCGCATCTCACCATAGCTATTCCTCTTTGAAGCTATCAAGATACCACCACTTGCTTCTCCTCAGCGGACAACTCAAATCTTAGAAATCTCGCTCACTTGAGAGCAAATCAACCTCACACTCCAAGAATATACTATAATCCTTGAAAAAGACTTCCTCTGGACACAAAAAAATCCTTTCACCAATCTACACAACTTATTCGAGACGGTATTAGGTCTACAATCTCGATAAACACCTCCAACCACAACATATAAACCTCTTCCATTAGTGGTAGTCGTGTTCCACACACTCCTACCTTATCTACCTCTATAACTTATGTTGGAAAATCCGAACAGATAACCCAACAGATTAGGTAGTTATATAAATATATATTTATATAAAAATTAAAAGTACGCCCTCTTAAGATAGACACCACTCCAAAGCCTAGGTATTCACTCAACCTAACGCTCTGATACCAGCTGTAGCGACCCGACTTTCTATCACCAGAAAATCGCATCACTAATTAAGAAAGAAAGGGATAGAAGAAGAAAAGAAAGAGAAGAAAGAGAAAACAACACATCAGAATCTCACAGCGGAACGATTTAAATAAAATATAGAACATATACATAGTATCATATACATCAGAGTACACAACTAAACATCTCAATTTAGACAGTTATATCATTTCTGTCTAATACCATACAAGACAATCATACAGAATATCGACACAGTGGAAAACTCTAACTATATATTTACACGCTGAAGCCTCCTGCTCCATAGCTCCTCTAGATTTCGTCAAGGATAACCTGAATCACTTGACTACTCATACATAAAATGAGTACCCAAGAGTTTAATAAAACAGAAAATAAACACTCGGGTCAGACAGGGGACTGGTGTGAGTAAACGGTTTAAGATTGCTTAACTTTAGAAAATTCTTTCAAAAGAAAAGGCATCACGTAAGACTTCCCACACATAAACATGGAAAAGTTTTTACCTTACGCTAACCAAAACATTTGATAGGAAATCCAGCGATATTATAATAGTGTCTAGGGTTTTCAAGTAAATAAGAAATAGCCGAAATTGTTACATCTATTAAATTCCAGCTACTAGCCACAAAAGTGGGTAATACAAACAAAACCGTAGGGTCTCGTAGGGAAAATGGGTTTCCATCAATGGCAGAGATACTGGGGTACCGCCCGTCACAGTACGTGGCCTAGATCACCGTACCGAGGAGTACTCCCACTCCCCTACAACACAAGGCCGGGACCATTCCTTACTGAACAGTCCCGAACATGACCACCCCGCAGTTGGCTGCAGTTCCAACCGCCCACAAAGCCGAAATAAAAAGGGACGATAGACAGGGATGTATCTCGCTCTCTAGTAGGAGCGACCCACGAAGCCTTGCTGCACCTCCCCTATTTTAGCCATTCCCGGTTGATGAGGCTTGAGGCTGCGATTACCTTTATAGGACCAATTATCTTAGAATGCTCATCGTCCGCCTGGCGATGTTCTTAAAGCATTCAATCCATCAAGTTCGTTCCGGGTTCGAACGAAACCGAAGGAACTATCTCGTTGCACTCATTTTGGAATCACCCTCAGAGTCAACGACCATAGCCCTTGCACTCTGAATCTCCATCTCGAATCTATAAGCACTATTCCGTCAAACTCATAACGGAATCACCCACAGAGTTATACTGATGTATAGCCCTTACACCTCGAATCTTCACTTGCTCCACTTGGATTATCGACCTAACGTTTAAATGGAATCGATGTGGTTTTTGGATATCCAAATATGGAAACCGATCCCGGTCTCACCGAAACCAAACGCCATTTTAATGTCCAAGTTATACTTAAGGGATTTAAACAATAGATATTTCAGAAAATATCACTTAACATAAATGGATGTATCATATTACTCAGATAGATAAGCATCTATTATCATATGCATCTATACATATCACATAGCAGCATATATATCACATTCAGATATAGCATATTCACATCGTCACCCATCAATCAATGTCATCCAACAACAACCAATATCATTATCTCATCCACTGATATATATCATCCAATCATTAATCATTCATAAACAAGTTTGATTCAAACTTGATTAATTTAATTAATCCTTAAATTAAATTAATCCTTAATTAATCACTTGGATTATCTTCAGTTCAACTTCTTATTCATTAATTAATTACAAATTAATTAATTAACATCACTTAATTATCCAATTCAATTAATCTTCCCTGATTAATTATCACTTAATTACTTTAAGTAATTATTACTTAATTACCATATTAATTAATCATCCTGATTAATTACTTCCAAAGTATACTAAGTAATTACCTCTCAATTACCTTTTTAAAATTAATCATATTTGATTAACCATTCTTTAATTATCCTGATAATTATTCCTTAATTATCCCTTAATCATACCTGATTAATCACTGTTAATTAATCACATTTGATTAATTACCTTTAATTAAAACTACTAGATTAATTACTTTTAATTAATCATATTTAATTAATTACTTTTAATTAATCACCTTTGATTAATTACTTTAATTACATTTAGTAATTAAAACTTAATTATAAACTAATTATTCTTAAATTATTAATTAACAATTAATTAATTATTTCTATTAGTTAATGATTACTTATTAATTAAATTTCTTTCTTAATTAATTACTTTAACAAGTAATTAATCACTTAATTAATTACTCTTAATCCTTTTATTAATTAATCATAAATCAAATAATTTAAACCTTTAACTAATTATTAATTAATTCTTTAATTAATAACTAAAGCGATTAACTCTTAATCACGTTTACTTAATTACTTTTAATATAGTAATTATCCTTTACTTAATTACCTTTAGTAATTAACCACTTAATTACTTTAATTACTTCCCTAAGTAATTATATTAGATTAATCCAAAGTGATTATCTTAATTAATCACAAGTTAATTACTTAATTAACTATTTAACTTAATCATTTAAAATTAATTAAATGATTCTTAACTTCTTATATTATAAAGATTCTTGATTAAGAAAACATCATCTTAATTAAATCATTTATATTAATTAATAACACTTATTTATAAATTATAATTGAATTATCACAATTATTCCCACAATTATTTATCTTTAGATAAAATTCTAATTTACATAATATAAAATTTTATTATAGTTGATTATCAAATTCTTAATCATTATACTTTATTTAAAATAAAATATAACCTTTAGAAATCAATTTATAAATAAACACAATTTAAATTAAGTTTTTAAATCTTTAAAACCTTTCCAAATTTAATTATCTTTAATTAAATCAAAATTCCAATTTACATAAGATAAATCTTTATTACAATTGATTATCAAATTCTAAATCATTAAACTTTATCTAAATAAAATATAATATTTAGAAATCAATTATAATTAAACATATTTTAAAATTGATCTTTTAAACCTTTAAACTTCCCAAGAATATTAAATAAAATTAAATACAAGCTTTATTTCAAAGATATCCATTTCTTTATTTTAAAAACAATCATATTTTAATATATATAAAGCTTGTTTAAAATTTATTTTGAAACCAAATAGTTTTATAAGTAAAACTAATTCAACTTTTATTATAAATCTTTTCCAAAACCAGTTCCTTTGTTCCAAACCCTTCAATATAACTGCAATATAATAATCATCGGACAAAAACCCAAACTAAAATTCCAGCCCAAAATACGCTCAACACAACTCGAGCCAACCTCAGAATATCACGCGACAATCCCCGAGTTTCCCTAACCTTACCTTGCTTCGAGTTAGAACCTAAAACTCCCGGGACCATCTTCGAGTCTCCACCCTAGTCCTCACCAAAATCCAAACTCCTCTGATACACGATGTCGTGCATCATGCACGGACCCACGAACCACCGGCGATCATCGTCACAACTTCGACAAGTCACCTTCGACCACAACGTCCTAACGCGACACCCAGAAACCTAAATATGATCGAGATTCGAAATACGAGCCATCCAACCCCAAATTGCCTGAAGCAATATCACCCATCATCACTGCCACCGAGTTCCCCTCGCCAATCTGACCACCTTGAGTGCCACCACCTTCAGCCGTGAACTCATCACCATCCCTACTTCCATAAACCCAAAGCCTGCTACACTCGATTATCTCGTGGTGATGAAATCACCATGGTTCCATACTCTGATAAAATTAGGGCACCAGAATTCAATTGCCTCCGTCGCCACCATGGCCATCGACCGACCCCCATTGTATTTTTCCAGAGACCACCATAGGCCCCTCTATCTCCATACACCAACACGACCCCCTAGTCACTGTGACGCCGGAAAATGGTCAAACTTCCATTTTTGATCAACTACGAATTGCCCTCGAAATCCGCCTCTAAAAATAATGATTCCAATTCCAAAAATCATAATTTGGCATTACGAAATCAATTAGGTAGTTCAAACTCAAAAATTGATTCGATTCGTTTTGACCCATATTTAAATTTTACTGTAAATCTCTAAATTCTGAACTAAATACCCATTTTAAAAACCTATAATTATTTTAGAAGAAAGATAGCATAATTCTACATGACTATTGTTTACAACTTATAGGCCAATTCAAATCAAAAATTTAGATATCTAATTTTATTATGAAATATTGAAACTGTGTTATAAACACAGTGATATTTCTTTATAATGTTACAGACAATCAATATACAAAGTTTAAACATGCATCAAATTTTAAATCTAATATTTCATCAACATCATGTTATTCAATCATAGAAACAAGTTGAATCCAATGTTCAAACTGTTTTTAAAAGATTTATTTACTCACCTTGAATTTTTGCAGAAGACAGAGATTTATGCTTTCCAGGCTTGCAATTTCCTTTGCATGTTGATGATTAATTTCCAGCTTGCATGATTGAACAAGAAACCTGAAGATCTTGCATTGTTGATTGAAATTCCCAGCATCTCATTCTTTACAGGTTTCTTCATTCTTTTTTTTCTTTTAGATGTACAGATTTTCTTTTCTGATCTTTGTTTTTGATTAGCAATTTTTTATTTCAGATTTGTATTCCTCTTTGTGAAATGAAGAGAAAGATTTGCTGAAGAATAAAATCTTTCTTTTTATTATTTACAATTTAATTTAAAACTTAATTACTAAAGAGAATGACATGTGTCTCTTTAATGTTTATATTCTTACAAATGTAACTTACATAATTTAATATACTTACAAGTGTTATTTTATTTTTTTATAATTTATTTTAAATTTTGCATGTAATATGTATATGTAATTATGTAATATGAAAATGTGTACTTAAACAAATCCTTAGATTTTAATGAATATAAAAGTAATTTCATGTTAACAATTATTATCAAATAACTTATGCCTTTTTATTCAATTTATATAACATATGTTTATAAGCTTAAGATATCTATTTTAATTCTTTACATAAATTTTTTAAAACAATTTATCTTATGTTAAAATTAAAATGAAAGACTATTAAAACAAATGAACTTTTAATTTAAATCTTAAATATCATTTCCAAAAGTATAAATCAAATTAACTTTTCAAATCACAAATTATATACATATTAAAGTTTGAAAACACTTATTAAATTCAGGTTAATAAAATTCCTATTTCAAATATATATACAATATATATACACATTTCAAATTGGAAAAACATTTTAACATTAAGTTTGTTAATTCCATATTAAATTTTAAAACAAATCTCAAATCACAGTATATATACATTTATATAAATTACAATTTGAATATAAAGTCTTATTACATAAAACATTCCTTATTTACAAGATATGTCAATATATATATTATAAATAGAAGTTAAAATAAATCTTACCAATTTTAAATTGCCAAAGTAAATATTTTCAAATAAAATTATTATAAACTTTCAAAAGAATTTAATCTTACTAATCTATACTTTGTTAAGAAAATTATTGATAGATATTTACAAATTATTATTTTCAGCCTTTGAAATAAATCTTAACTTGTCAATTTATAATATAAAATGATCAAATCAATTTAATTATTATCAAAGATTATTAAATTGATATTGCTCAAAATTCTGGGTCGTCACAGCATGGGACAAAGGACCGATTTTACGTCATAGATATCAACTATTTTCTTGGTAAGATTTAATTGTAAGTTACACTGCATGTATCTGCAAACAGATTCTTTATAATTGGTATTGAATGTATGGTATCTACTGATATAATTTGAATATGACCTTAAGACCCAATAGTTACAAATCATGTAGATTTTTTGTTACCATTTTTGATAAGCTTGTACAACGTCTAATATTAGATTTTTTTTTTTACTATTTATTTATTACTTTCTTGTTGATTTCATGATTTCATCAGATTACTTTAAATAAGTAAATGAATGTTGTCTGATATTCCCCTTTTCTTTTGCTTTTGCACATTACTAATTTACACTAAAATATTGATCATAAGATGGAAATGGATTACTTGGAAGCAGAGGGACCATGATTTGTCTGCAATCTTTTTCGCTAAATCTACACTACACCCAGATGCCAAGTCTAATGCTAACTGCTTGAAGTCATTCCTTTGCCCTACACAATTAAGAGGTAAAATATTAAAATTTTAATATGCGCTTATATTTGTTTTAAAACTGACATTTCTTATATCATGACATAAATTTTTTATTTCCACACATAGTTTTATGCATATGCATATTTTTTTAAAAAGGCACTGCATATGCAAGTCAGGCTGTCAGCAGCCCCCTGTTTGAATATGAAATAATTGTTGCGACCCATATGCAATAATAAATGAAACTTAAATGCGTTTCAGACTTGATTTTTTCCTATGATACACGACTTGCTCTAATATGTGCATGTGTCAATAACTTTTTAGTTTCTATTTTATGGTTGTATGTAAGTTAGTGGTGGTGGTGGTAAGGAGTTGTGAAGTTGCTGAGTAGATGACAAGGCAGTGTATGATATGTTGAGGCAGTAGGAGGGTTTGGGTGAATGGTTCAAAAGCAGCAGCTATGCAAGTAGAAGGGGAGATGCAGGGAGAAGGGGATGTGTTGAGGCAGTGTTGTGGTAAGAAGTGAGGCACATAAGGGGTATTGAGCAGTGTGATGTGGTGAAAAATGTGAAGAAGTCTGGTGTTGGATTGAAGATGATAGAATGTTGTTGCTGTGGGGTAGGGGAATGAATGGTAGCGGTGGATTGATATGGCTGTATAGAGGAGATGCGGGTACTAGAGTGAGTAGAGATGGTAGCAGGTTGTTATCGAGGCAAGGAGGTTATTATGCTGTCGTGTCCGTGGTTGTGGTCAGGAAGAAGTATGTTGGTGGATGTTTGATGATGGCACTATGGTGTGATGAATTGGTGAGTGCTGTTTGAAATGAGAAAGTGGTGCTAAGGCAGATTGGTAGGGGGCAGAAAAGTGGTATGGTGAAGATGGCGTGGGGGGAAGAGTTTTGGTATTGTAGAAGGCAGTTCGATTTGGAAGAAGCGGTGAGCAGGCAGGTATATTGAACTACAATGTAGAAGTTGTTGGGATGATGGTTGAAGTAGGTGCAAGGGTTGTTTGTAGGCAGAAGAAAATTTGGGGGAAGGTTGTAGAGTGGTGATAATTGCTGGGTTTATGGTTGTACTGCGATGAGGTAAATGGCGATGTTCTGCAGTGTGGTATTTGAGGTAGTGTGATGTTTGTAGAAGTTTGACAGAGGTGGGTAGCAGTTTTGGTATGGGGTAGCTGCTATATATGTTGTGATAGAGATGGATTTGCAATGGTAGTAAGTGGGTTGTATGACAATTGTATGACAGTTATGAAGGAAGTGATAGAGTAAGTGGTATGGCTATTGACGGTTGGAGGTTGTGAAGACAGGCAGATGGTTTTGGAGGGGCAGTAGTTTGTAGTGGATGGTGAATAGAACAGAAGTGGGTGAAATGTAAAATTGAACAGAGTTGTGTAATTTTGAAAATGCAAAAAGATTTTGTAAAAGAGAAAATTATGTAGATTAGAGATTATATTTTCTGGTTGTATTTTTTATGAAAAATGAGCATAACTCATCAACATGCAACGGGTTATGGCCGTTGTATTATAGTATATTGCAATGGGTTATGGCCGTTGTATTATAGTATATTGCAATGGGCAACACAAGTTGTTAAATATGCTTTTTACAACGGTCGATGCATGTTGTGAAAAAGGCTATGCAACTAGTATGGTTAGTCTATTGCAACAGGTTATGGCCGTTGTATTATAGTCTATTACAACGGTCGTAACCCGATGTAATAAGGTGTCTTTACAACGTGCTTTACCCGTTGTAAAACGTGGTGGATCTATTACAACGAGGCCTATTACAACGGACACATGCCCGTTGCGAAAACCATATTACAACGGGCATTGCCCGTTGTAAAAAGACTGTTTTGTTGTAGTGTGAATAACATAAGGAAATTTTTTATTGATTTCAAATTAGAAGTTGATTACTTGTAAATTGGTACTTTTGTCCTGTTAATATTATAAGAAAAGGTAATGATAGTTAATTGTATTTGACTCTATCATACTATTTTATATTACAATTGGTTTCATCATTCTTTGTTATTTTCTTATATCGAAATAAGAACAAAATTAATAGTGATTGGCATATCTAATGAAAGTAGCGATGAAAGATTTTTATTGTGTTCTATCATAGCACCAAATTTAAGATTTAAATTATTCTTCTATGTAAGTATAAGTTAGGGTTACACAATTTACAAATAAAAATGGAAAATCTATGTACAATTAAAGTTAATAACAACATAGTTGCACCCAAATAATTGGATTCATATGTATTGATTAAGCATTGGATGAAAACAGATCGTCTGTAGAGAAATTGAATGGAAAAAGTTTGAGTCCTCTATTTGAAGAGAGAGAGGAGAAGTCAAGTATGGTTTTGAGAAAATAAACCTTATGAAAGTTGGGCATGGATGGATGAGTAAATTATATGATTGGATGATAGAATAAAGGGGTGAGGAAATGTGTTTAGGTGGGTGTAAATAGTATCACCCTATTAAAAACCAAATAATTAGCCTTTTCAAATAAGTTACATCTAAGACAAAAAATTTAGCAACAAAATAGTTTAAAACTAATATTTTGTTCTAGCGTAGTCTTAACCTAAAAATAATTTAGAACTGAATTTAATTCTTACAATTTGATAAAGAAAATTTTTTATAGAACGAACATTTATTTTTTATCTCAATTTTCAAATCTGATTTAAGACCAAAGCTAAACCTTAAGAAAATAAAACCTAATATTTTTTCGTACCAAATAAGATTTTGTAATTTCTAAATGTACTCGTGAACTCATACTATGTACAAACGTTGCCAAATGAAAACTTATACAACAACTTATTTTAATCATTGTCAGAAGCATTAGCACGGGGTAAGGTACACCTTGGTGGCATGTTGAAATATGACCCACTTGTGATGAAAATCTTTTTTATATAAGAGAGATCCAAATTTTACTTTAGTGTGAAAAAAAGACCTTGTAGTGAAATAGCATGAGATTCACACATTAAATAAAGAGTGTGCTAAGCATATGCTAAGCGCATAGTGTTTCCCGCTACAATCATACTAATTTTCACGATTCATGCTATATGGAACACCAATTATAAATGTTGCATTTTGTGTTAAACCCTGCATAAATTCATTCATTCAACAATTTTTATGATAAATAAACAAGAAAAACAATGGGAACGACTGTCGAGACACAAAATTTGTAAAAATAAACAATAACCATTGGATTTCTTTGTCTTTACATGAAAGGTGGAAATCAAGCGTGATATAATAGCTAAGATCTATTGTGTCAAATTTTGTATCATCTTTATGTGTCCAGATAGAATTTCTTTACAAAAATTATCCATAATAATTACCCGAATCAAAAAGAAAGCTCTTCTTCGGGAAAGCAACAATATCTAATTTGACATGAACAAATTACTCACCCATTAAGAGTATATTTCTATAACACTACATAAAATTAGCAGTAATTAATAATTAATTATTAAGGCTCAAAAATTGAATTTGAGAAAACTTCAGTATTAGGACAAAAAACTTGCTCCATTGTGTCCATCTAAGAAACCTACATATTTGGAGTTTTACGATCGAAATTCAAACGAAGAACTTATTGGCTTTTGAAATTTTCGAAGTGGAAATAATTTAAAATGATAATATAAAATAATAATAATAATAATAAATGCAAGACATCATAGGTCGACCCCCTCCTTAGGGTGTTCGACTGCTTATAAGGGACGGTCGACCGATCGAAAACATGACGGGTAGGGTTGAACCGTGGTTAAACGGACTAAATTTAATTATTTTAATCTAACGGATATCATTGATTCAAGTATCTATAAATGTAGGCCTAACCCATATTTCTCTTCTCATAATTTTTATTCAAAGCAACGAAACTCTTCCATTTTCCCATCTCCATTATTTCTATTAATTATAAAATATAACATTATACACATGCACATATGCATTTATATAAATCGATGAAGGGTAGAGAATAAAAGAAAAGAAGAGAAGATTGAATCAATACCATGGAAAAGGATAATTTCTATAATTATAAATCTATATTCCCCTTAACCCTAAATTGCCTCTCCGATCTGTAAGTCTAATTGTATGTATATACCTTGTTATGCATATTATTTTGTATTAGAATGGAAAAGGATTCAAGTAAAGGGATGTATTTGGATTTGGGAGATTTGAAAAGTTTGAAAGGTAAGTGGGAAATTATATGATTTACTTATAATATTCAAATTTATATCATTGAATTATACTTAGTTACTATGCTTATATAAGATTTAATGAGTTGTAGACTTAAAATGAACGTATAGGCTTAAAATGAACGTATAAGAATATTTGCTACATATTCTATAAAATAGATAATTGGAATAGGAATGTTATTTACACTCTAATCTGGAAATTTGAAAATTAGTCCCTAAATTTGTTAAAGTTGAATGTTAATAAAATTGTCAAGTTTATTCCAGATTTATAATTGGATTGTAAAATGTTAGTATTAGTTTAGATTACCCTAATTCGACTTGGAATGTGAATTTTTATGTTTTAATTTATTGGCAGCATGGTACAATTTAATTATATCCATTTTTGTGTAATCTCTATAAATTATCTAGTTCTGCAAATGTATAAAAATTGTGTCATTTGGAATAATAAGGAATATAACAAAAAGAAAAAAGATGTGTAAAGTATGGATATTCTTCTCCGTAGTTTGCACTATCTATTTCAATAAAAGGAAAAAAGACAATTCCTTGTAATTTTAAATGAAGCAAAAGTCTCACTTGGGTAAATTATTGGGAATTATAATGGTAGTCCTTCTTGGAAAGGATAACTACAATAAATAAAAAATATAAAATTAATATAACAAAATTCCTATGCGTAGGAATTGGTATGTTAGGAACACACATGCACGCATGCACACACGCACACATATAACCACACCTATCGATAAAAATAAATATATATTTACATAGCGTAATATACATCAATATTTGCATTAGATATAATAAGGACGCTAGTTATAAATAACATAGTAAATTATAGATAAGGAGGTGCAACTAATAGGAAATAAATGTGTAGTTAATAGAGAGTTACAGAAATAAAATGGAAACATAAATGCACTTAGTGAGGCTGGTTAAAGGATTTAATATGGCATTTTTGGAGAAATGAAATAGGCATAATAGGTTGAATTAAAATGAATAAATAGATGTTATTAGAGATTGTCCAAATAGAATAACAATTACAATTTATTATGGACAATTGACATATATGAAATATAAGAAATAAGCGGATAAAATAGAAACTAAATACTAAGAGGTAGTATAATTTTCATAGTGGGAAATTAGAAATCTTCAATTAACGTTTAGGATAAGCATGATTTAATGAGTCTAGTCCAATGTTTAGGCCTAGGATAATTGGTTTGGTTTAGCGGGTTGAGATGCAAATGTGGTAGAGTTACACAACATAAGTGTTATTTACCTGAAGGCTACCAACAATTGTGTATACTTACTACTGATGTGATACGTCTCCAACCATAGGACTCGTGGGGAAGGGATATGCGTTTACATATAGGTAGGGAAAAATATACTAAGGTTTCGCCTCAAATTTAAAGTAATAAATGGTCCCTTACTTTAGGGAAATGATGTATGCTTTATTTCTAACAAGAGTATTAAGTAACTGAAAGGGGATTTTCGCTTGACTTACGTTAAGTTAGTCTAAACGGGATTTCGGCTGTGGAAGATCGGTGGACCATGTCCGTATTGTTGCTAGACCAATATTGCGTAGTAGGGCTGACATATAAGTTATGACCACCAACGTTCCTAAGCGACCGGTAGTAAAGAGCCGAGTTATGCCTAACAGATTTTGCTTTCTACTAGTGTAGAATCCATATGAAATACGCTCAAACCGTAAAGTTTAATTAATTAGTTGTTTGTTTGTCCGAGGTGGGCGAGTTAACTCTTATATTAATCTTTAAGGTGCGTTAGTAATGCGACAATTATATTATAAACTCGTATCTATGGGTCATCGGTCTTTGTAATTAGAGTCAATTGACTAACGATTGTGTTATGGAGGGCCCGCTTCGGGGTTGAGGTATTAAATAGTCGTTGGATCCCCCTTCTTCCAATTCAAGAAGTATTAAATCTTCGAGGTTTTTGGGTAGTACAACCTTTAGATATATATGTACATAGGCATATATATATATATAGTTACACTATGGAGGAGATTGAGAATATCATATGCACACACAGGATTGAATGGATTAGCTGTAAATAATAGACATAAAACTTAAATAGGAATCAATCAATATAAATTAGTGTTAAGATAAAGTATGTAATTTTTCCTGTTGCTCGAATGTTGTTTTGACCCCCTTTTCAATACAACACGTAGGATAGATTCAGAGGGACATACAATTGGTGCAAGATAGGAATAGTTGATGGTGAAGTCTTCTTATTCATGCTTGACGATAGCAAGGCAACTAGATATCCCAGGAATATTACTGATTCCAAGGTAGCGGCCTCAGTTAATATTTCTGTTCTATTGCATTTTTCTATTCAGTTGTTAGTTTATATTGATCGCTCTTTCATATACTTATGTTTATTATAGGTACCAAAACCAACGATCTGTACCCTAATGGTCTTGAGTTTTGATTTATCAAAATTCGAGCACATTAAGGTGCATGTTGTTACATTTTCCTTATCTACGTCTGCTTTGATTTATGTGATTCTTGATGGTATGGTTGTCCATTACATGGAAAATTTCATGTTAGGACACTTTTTTATAACTAACCAATGTTTAAGTGGTAGAGCATATCCAACAAAATATTGGTTACGTATTACATTTTTACGAGTTACAAAATATAACCCATATGATTTCCCAACAGGAAATTAAACCAAGCGCTTATTCGACAAGCGCTTTGATTTTAAGCTCTTGTTCAACAAGCGCCTGCTCTTCTCGCCTTATGAGGCGTTCTCAGCTCAATCCTCTAATTTTCACTTTTTAATTTGAAAATACATCACAATGCCACCATAACCTATTAAAATTGCTAGATGAGTTGTTCGTTACACAAGCAATGCCAATGCTAGTGCAGTACATACCATTTCAGATGCTACTGTGACCACAAATGATCTTCGTTGCTTGCACAAGCTGCCACCGATGAGGTAACATCGATTGAGAGCAGCGTTAGCGATGCTGTAGGTATATTTTAATATACATTTATCAAATAAATACGCACATCATAGCTTATAAATGTTTATCGGTTTGATTAGTTTACTGTTAACTTTAAACAATTATTTGAGATGAACTTTTAACCAATTTATGACATCAACCAAACTCTCTCATCGAGATTCATCCATCGATTCCAAATTTGATATCTTTAATCATTATTTAGTGATGCTTCCATTTTTAATAACAACTTATTATGAAAACATGGAAAGAAAGATATATAAAAAATAGATTCTGATAAGAGAGATATGAGACTAATTTCCATTAGAATACATGCAGTGAAAATCTCATCTCGTAAAATTTAAATCTTTGGTTACACATGACATGATGAGAACTCTTCCTATAAAAGCCGCAGTAGAACCCATAAAGGAAATATCCATTTATATATACAATAAGAGTTGAGAATTCTATTTGCTTTATTACATGAAATGACTAAATGTATCAATTAGTTCCTGCACTTGGCAAATGAGCATACTTGTACAATTTAAGAAAAAATAAAAGTAGAATTCAATTCTATTATCGCTAGATCACAATGTCTATCTGTTCACTTCATAATGGTCACTCATTAACCGCATTTGTTGATTTGAGTGTAAATATACAATAAATGAGTATGATTCAGAGGGCATACCAAAGGAAGTGAGATTCCCTGTCTGAATATCCATGTGACATCGGCCTCTTCAATGTTCACTGTACATTTATTTTTAAAATTATTTATTAATTATAAATTGTGGAAATAATCAATACTGGAGATCAAGAGGGAATATTGACACATAGTATTTAGGAAAGCGGACGGTATAGTATACCAATGTTTTAGAAAGTGGATATCATAAAAATAAATGCATAAAAGTGAGAGTAAACTTCGAGGTTCTTTGTAAATGCATCGAAATTCATTAGATATATTAAAATACTTGAGTTAGCACAGCATCAACACCATCATGACTAAAAATTATAAGAAAAAACAATAAGCAGCAAACTAAATGCTAGCAGTCATCATATAAACTTCTCTCAAAAATGATCTAATATACCATGCATTACACTCTATCCTATCAAAGTTTATATCGAATATTGTTAAACGAACTTCATAGTCGATTAAAAATAGGAGTTTTTAGAAATGAAATAATGATGAGGTTGGACATATTTCTATCATTTTTCATGTGATTCCTCTTAAAACAAGTTTTATTTAACCAAACATGAAATCTTATGAGTCATCACCTTTGAATTGTACTTTTAAACTGTTTGAATTTCAATAAAATCATTTTTATTCTTTTATTACTAAATACAAAAAAAAAAATTAAACAATTTCAAATTTTTTAAATTTGTTGCAACATCTCACTAGCTTTCCAACCTATTTGAAATTATACTTTTCAACAAAAGGAATCTAGATTGGGAAACATATGATTAAGCTTCTACATAATTAAGAATGTAGTAGACTCAAGCTAATAAGTAGAAAAAATAATAAAAAGTATGAAAGTTGGAGATTCACGATTAATAATGTTTTAACTTCAATGCAGTTTCTAATGGAATATAATCACTCCTTTCACTGTCGTCCACCAATCACACAAATGAAGATGTCTAAGACCATGTCCTAGCGATAAGGCATTCAAACTTAGATTTTGAGATAGCAAGATACGAACCTTACATAGCAAGATTTGTTAACCCGCCTATTGGCAATGCTATAGGCATGCGGATTTAACTAAGTTGATTTCTTAGTTATCGAGGATGGAATACGATAGGTTTGAGTCGACTGGATGGATAGGTAACGCAGCACGTTTGGAAGTCGCTCGGCATGGAAGTCACTCTACATGGAAGTCGTTCGGCATAGAAGTCACTATAGGAAGTCGCTATAGGAAGTCGCAACAGGAAGTCGCTACAGAAAGTCGGCTTAACAGGAAGTCATTGCAGGAAATCGCCGTAGGAAGTCGGCTAGTCGCTACAGGAAGTCGGCTTAATAGGAAGTCGCTATAGAAAGTTGGCTTAACAGGAAGTTGCTACAGGAAGTCGCTCGGCATGAAAGTCCCTCGGCATCGAAGTCGCTCGACATGGAAGTCGCCACAGGAAGTCGCTTTGCCATAGGAAGTCGCTCGTACCATGGTGAAGGATGTTGGCTCAGCTATGGCCCTAATGGGCCCGGACTGCTAAGGAAGCCAAGTAACTAAGAATTTGCCTATAAATACAGCATGAAGGGGTTCAGAAAGAGGATCTTCCTTCGGCTCTCTGGTTTTTTATTTTCTAAGGCTAGGACTACTCTGCAGTGTTGTAATGGTAATCGATTATTACAGCAATAAAAAGAAAACTTCTGAAGTGGACGTAGGCCGGAGTTAGCCGAACCACTATAAAATCTGTTGTTCTATACTGCTTTCATTTTAATTTTGACTATTCTTCATATTATTACTCTCTACATATATTCTATCTATGAGCTGTAACTATGATTTGGTGCTTTCATCTGGATTTTAGTGTTAGTGATTAATTTTGGCCCTAACGTTTTGGTGCTTTCAATGAGAAGGAAAGCACTCAGGAATTTTGAAGTTAGGAACTTGGATTATGGGAAACAATGGTTAGGCCATCAACAAGGAAGCAAGTGATAGAAAGGAGCAGTTAGGAGGGAAGTCAAGAGGCTTCCTTTAGAGATGGAGCAGGTGGAGCATCCATATACATCAACAGAGAGGAGATAGAAGCGACGATGAAACGACAAGAGGAGATGATGCAGGATCTTCTTAGGCAATTTGGACAATCGAGAACTGCAGGTGCTCAAGATCTTGGAGCTGGACTAGAGGAACTCAACCAGTAGGCGGATGGAGTGATTCAACAGGGGGCGGCTTCTAATCAACAAACAACTAACAATCTGGATGGAACTAGGCTCGGGGGCACACCACCAGGAAATACTGGACCAATCCATGGAGGGATACCAGATGGCACTGTGCAGCCCACGCCAACAGGAAAACTGGAGTACGTGACGAGGAGTATGTGCCAGGATTCCCTCGTGAACTAGGAGGATAGATCGGAGGCGGACAAGGATTACATCTTGGCGACAACGACATATAAACGGAGATGGTTAGACGAGCTATTAGGGTTGGATTGGTAAATAAAGATTTGAAGGATGTGAATAGGAGTCCCTTTACTCCTACTATCGGGTGAGCTAGGAACCCACCGGATTTTAAGCTACCGGTATTGGAGATGTATGACGGGAGAACGGATCCTGCCGTTCATTTGACAAGGTACATGAGGCATATGGAGGTACTGGGGCATCAGATGAGGTCATGGCTCGATGCTTCCCTTTGTATTTGACGGATACCGTAGCTATGTGGTTCAAACAACTGGAAAATGGTTCAATTGACACTTGGACCGAACTAATTGAAAGGTTTACGAGGCAGTTTGGGGTCTATATAGTCAGACCCAAGAACATAATGACCTTGACATCGATGAAGCATTGGAAGGGAGAGTCGCTCAGGGACTTCTTAACCAGATTCAACGCAGCGGTAACCTCAGTGGATCGACCCGATCCATCAATGGTTTTGATGGCAGCAGACTTAGGAACCGCAGACAATTCGAATTTCATGATAGCATTAGAATAGGACCCACCCGAGTGATCTCAGCGAGTTCTACCATAAGGCGGAAAGGTTCCTAAGACAAGAGGATGTGCATGATGAGAGAGTAGGGAGAGAGGCTGAAGCTTATGCAATGAGGGTGGAGGTCCACCGAGGGAGGATCAAAGTAAAGACGATAAAGGAAAAAGGAAAAAATGGAAACAGTGGCACTTCGAAGGGAGTCAAAGTTTTCTTCTTACACAGATTTAACTAAGACTCTAGAAAGGATTTAATTGGATACTCGAGGGCGCCTCCAATATCGAAGGCCGACAAAGAGAGAGCTTTCTGAATATGAGCAGGCATCACGAAAGCATTGGCTATTCCATGAGCTGGATGGGCACGACACAAATGACTGCAGGCATTTAAGAGATATCATTGAGGAGCATGTAAGGAATGGTCATCTACAGCAATATGTAAGGAATCCAGCTGCGGCAGTGGGACAGGAGCGACCATCGCCTACCTCGAATGAAGATGGCACTGGGCCTAGGCAACATCAGCTCATTATCAACTAAACAGATTTATGGTTTTGAATAAGTAATAGAACTCTAAGTAATACGGCTAGGTCAATTACACACATACGAGATTGAGGACGGTCCCTAGGCGTGCTCTGAGATGACGAAAAACCGTACTACTTTAGTCTATGAAATCCTATTTTCTTTCTATTTTTCTGCAAACTCTGGTTTCTTCTGTGACACTTTAGACATTTAGTTCCTTTCGTTGTACGAGCTTCTTCTTTGATAACTGAATTCTGTAATAATTGGATTTGGATCGGTGTAATAAATAATATAGGTCTCGCGATCACGGTCCCGACCGGTGAGACGGAGAAGTGATCGCAAATTACGAATCCCTTCGCGGGAGAGCGATGGAATGGACTTGGAGAAAATATAAAAGTCCTTGGCCGGAGAGCCAAGGCCGGTGAATATCAAAGTCCTTGGCCGAAGAGCCGAGGCCGGAGAATATGAAAGTCCTTGACCGGAGAGTCGAGACCGGTGAATATCAAAGTCCTTGGACGGAGAGCCAAGGTCGGTGAATATCAAAGTCTTTGGCCGGAGAGCCGAGGCAGTAGAATATAAAAGTCCTAGGCCGGAGAGCCGAGGCCGGTGAATATCAATGTCCTTGGCCGGAGAGCCGAGGCCGGATAATATGAAAGTCCTTGGCCGGGGAGCCGATGCCGGTGAATATGATAGTCCTTGGCCGGGGAGCCGATGCCGGTGAATATGATAGTCCTTGGCCAAAGAGCCGAGGCCGGAGAATATGAAAGTCCTTGGCCGGAGAGACGAGACCGGTGAATACCGAAGTCCTTCGCAGGAAGACCGAGGCTGGAGAACTTACAAGCCCTTGATCGAAGAGCTGAGACTGGATCAGGATAACGCGACCCGACGAGGTCTATGGATTCAATGTTAAAACCAGAGAGGTCGTGAATTAAATAATATGGTCATGAACGGGATATGGACTTCGGATATCGGATTAGAGGCTATTCAAAACACACCTTCCATTAGGAAGGCATGTTTCGAAGGGCAAAATGTTAACCCGCCTTTTGGCAAGGCTTTAGGCAGGCGGATTTAACTAAGTCGATTTCTCAGTTATCGAGGATGGAATGCGGTAGGTTTGAGTCGACTGGATGGATAGGTAACGCAACACATTTGGAAATCGCTCGGCATGGAAGTCGCTCGCCATGAAAGTCGTTCGGCATGGAAGTAGCTACAGGAAGTCTCTACAAGAAGTCGCTACAAGAAGTCGGCTTGACAGGTAGTCGCTACAGGAAGTCGGCTTAACAAGAAGTCGCTGCAGGAAGTCAACACAGGAATTTGCCACAGGAAGTCGCTACAGGAAGTTGGCTTAACAAGAAGTCGCCATAGGAAGTCGGCTACAGAAACTCACTACAGGAAGTCGCTCGGCATGGAAGTCGCTTGGCATGGAAGTCGCCATAGGAAGTCGCTATAGGAAGTCGCTCGTACCATGATGAAGGATGTTGGCTCGACTATGGACCTAATGGGCCCGGACTGCTAAGGAAGCCCAGTAACTCGGGATTTGCCTATAAATACAGCATGAGGGGGTTCAAAAATAGGATCTTCCTTCAGCTCTCTGGTTTTTTATTTTCTAAGGCTAGGACTACTCTATAGTGTTGTAACGGTAATCGATTATTACAACAATAAAAAGAAAGCTTCTGAAGTGGACGTAGGCCGGAGTTAGCCGAACCACTATAAAATATGTTGTTCTCTATTGCTTCCATTTTAATTTTGATTGTTCGTCATATTATTACTCTTTACATATATTCTATCTATGAGCTGTAACTGTGATTTGGTGCTTTCATCATATGTTAGTGACCAATTTTGGCGCTAACAAGATTCGAACCTTAAACATGTTTAGACTTGTAGTATGCATATATTATCTAAGACTTAGAATCCGAGGTTACGAGTTTGCTTCTTTCTGAATCCACTACTTCTCTCACTCATCCAAAAAATAAGCCTTCTCTCTAAATCTACTTACATTCACCTCATTATTATACTTGAAATAAGCATCTTACTATGATAAAATAAGATTGTAGCTCAAAGTAATAATATGTCAAGAGTGGGGGTGGATATTGACAACGCTAATAATAGCGATGACATTTTTATAGGAAGATGTGAGAAGTGGTTGGCGGGGTTGTTAAAGAGGGAACAATAAGAATGGTAGCATAGGTGGTTGTATAGATTTTGGTTTTACGCAAGTGATTGTGGAAAATGCCGACTAGCTATAATGATCTCTAGTTATTATAAGTGAAGTTAATGATTGCTTAAAATTGATAAAGAGCTTCCTACTCAAAATGCTATATTGAATCACTATAAGGGCAACAGTGTACATATGATTGAGAATGAGAGGGAGATTTCTAAGTACCTAGTCCCTTTGAAGGAAGTAGTATACACGACAGCATACTTTGGAGGTAAATGTCATGGGTGATTTTACCCACATATATGTTTTGAGTTAAAGATGGAAAAACGTAAAGTTGCTATACGACATTTGGAAGAGTTATGATAAAGGAACATAATAAATGAGAAAGAAAGCGAGAGAAGAATCAAAAGAGAACTAAATGCATGTGGAGAGGGACGTATGGAATTTTATTCCAAGTGCTTAGTCCTACCAATCCGAATAATTGAATCGGTAACAGTCAGAACTCCGCCAATCTGCCACTGATTATTGATATGCACTTAGAATATTCCACCTTGATTTGTGATTTTTTAGTGCAAAATCTTTTTAAAGCGGGCCAATCAAATCTAAGCTTAAAGATTCGAGTCATTCCAATCCAAATGTTGACTTTTGCAAGCAATTAACCTACGACCTATTATTCAGCCTATATTGGTGGATTTGGACTTATTCTTGCATGGAATGAGTTACAAGGGATATTGTGGATATCTACAACATTTGAGAGTCTTCCTACATCACATATAACGACCTCCATGGCATCCATGGTAACAAGCACTAGATTATTGCAAATAGATCCGCTGTATAAATCTAGAGTGATCACTTAATATTTTAGGAAATATTTCAGTGTAATCAAATGATAGTGATTATAAATTGATAGTAAAGTATAATATGTACATAAATCGTCGATTAGCTGAACCACTTTAAAAATGATATGTTCTCTTTTTGTATTTTTTTGCATTTTTTGGTTGTTTGTATTTTATTTTATGTGCTTACTTAATTACAAGCATAGATAAAATCCTCTAAAAATCAAAGTTTATAATTACATTTCTGATCATTAAATCCATGTAATCTCTTGGGTTTTTGCTTAAAAGTTAAGCAAGTAAATATAATCTAGTGTACACTAGCATTATATTCATACAATGATATATTTCTTTTTATAGCATACATAGTGCTAATTATAACTGTTGGAAAATTTCAATATGTGGACCACATATGTAAAATAAATGTGTCGTGCTATTTTGGTATAAAGCATAATTAAAATGATCAAATTATGAATTATAGTTAAAAGGCTTATAGGTTTAATTGTCATGGTATTATTGTGTAGATACCGAGGCAATTCTATTTTGTTGAAGGGCCAAATGAGAAATTGCCAACATTATAAATAAGGGGTTATGGTCCTCAAATTACGTAAGCTCCAGTTATTCTCCTAATCTCTTCTATAGAAATAATTCTGATCTAGGGTTTATGTCAATTTGAAAGATCCGATCCAACTCTTACCTTTTAGATCTATCTCTTTCTCTTAATCAGTTTATGAAAGCAGCAACTACGAAATCAAATCAAATATAAGGTCTGGGGTTTGTATCAATATGGAAAATCAAACCAAAATTACTTTTCCGATGGCAACTATGAATTTAGGTATGTCTTCTGCTAACCCGTTTACTTTCCTCTATTTCTTTCCAATTAAATCAATATTGGTCACCTATTCAGATCTAGAGTTTCATGATTAATCAGTCTTAAAGTATATTGAAATCCCAACAAGCGGTATCAGAGCCACCCATCACTGATTTCATTGGAATTTTTTTAACTATGAGTAAGTTTGAATTGAACTTTTTTTAGAAGTCCTGTAATAATATTACTTAAATTTCAGATCTCCTTGATCTACGCATCAAGAACTTTTTGATGATGATTTTGGATTTGGTTTATATTAATTTTTTGTCGTAAATTGAAAGGCTAATTTATGAAATTGTTTTAGTGTAGAAAGATAGATAAATCTAAATGATATGTATGTTATTTATAAAATAGGATAAAATTTGAAATCATTAAATTATGAGAAATAATCTAACTTCCCCTAAATTTTGAAAAATAATTTATATTGGTTAAAGCACTCACATGTTATTATTTTATACATAAGATGTGAATTTTAAGATGAGTAATATTTTGGATCTGATATGTATAGTCTTTTTTTCAATGCTTATAAATGGTATAAACAGATATATATAATTTAGAACCATTTATGCAAGAAATGTAAATCAGGTTTTATGCTTATTTTACCTTACTTAACTTTTGATTAAGTAATTTGGATATTTATTTAAGGTATTTGGGTTCTTTCAGAAATTTTGGTTAATCAGAAATAAAGTATGCTCCTTTAATGTGTTTATGTTTATTTTATTATTAAAATAAATTTTAACATGACACTAATTTACATTTTGGACCACATAACGGGTCAATTGCATTTATTTTATCATAATTGCATTATGTGGTTATTATGGTAATAAATAATAAATTAATTAATTAATTATCATAAATGTAGTAAATGCGTAAGTTGTAGTAAATTTAATGATGCTGCATGTTTCTATTTGAAATAAGAAAAGATGTATGGTTTATTATTTGATACATTTATGTTTAATAGTTACATATTTTATTTTATATGTTTGAACTATGCTTATTGAAAACATGTTTCACTTTCGTGCTTTGGTTAGCATAAAATAAAAGGAGCATCAGTTTTCATATTTTGCTAAAATACATGGTTACTGACCTTAACTAAGTATTCAAATAATAAACTAAAGATAAAGTGACACATTAGCATACTATATAGCTATATTACGGTTCAGATGTACATTATAGCTGCTGCATGTTATTTAGTATGACAGTTACTATATCATTTATGCATAATTTTATATGGCATTTAATTCTGGCATTCATCTGTGATATTTTTTTATGTGATTTATTTATGATATCTTGTATCATACTTATTTAGAAAATGCCATGAATGTAACCACATACTTAAAGTAGAAAGACTATAACACTATGATTAAAAAAGGTTGTGCCACAGCTATAATTTTGAGATTTTCAAGTGTCATATGGACTCAAAATGCTTTTGGAAGTACTTTATAGCACTTGAAATATTGTACATACACTAAGAAATATATTCAAATATATTTTTGGTGTCTCTTTGCAAACTAATTGTAAATATCCTACATTCCAAGTGAGCTAATTGAAATAACATGTCACCAAAGTGACCTCTCTTATTTTAGTTATTCATGAAAATGTTTGGCATTTCTGTATATTTATTCATGCGGATGTTAGCCAGCCAAAAGAAAGACGAATATTTGGTCGAATAACTTACACATGTGTGGTGATAAATATGTGATAATTATAAGGCTTTACAAGTGAATAACTAATCGGCCCAAAGGAAGATTGTTATTTGACTTGAATTTATTATCAATGTTTAATCATTACAACAAGAGTACCACTTACAGTTAATATTACTGTCCAAGGCTCGATATTAATATTATGCTAGGTATCTTCAGAAGAGACTTACCAATTATTTGAATTTACTATGGATGATATTTGGATATGGGCATATATGGTCGATCCTTAATTTTTGTTCAATTTTCAACTAATTTGACTAAAGTATCTGCCAATTTTAATGTTCTCATCTTATTTGGGACCAACTCTAAGGATTATTAAGAGAATAACTTGTTTGTTCTTAACTTCATGGATCTAGATCTTGCAATTAGGAGGGTTACACCTACCCATATTATGGTTGAATACTTTTATAATATTATGAAGCACATTTAGAGGTGAGATAATTCAAAAAAAGCAAGAGTCAAAAGATCATAAAGTAAAATATTTCAGAAGCTTTCAATGATGTGGTATCCATGGAGATAACTAATTTTAAGGAGTTCTTTACTAATAATGAAAAGTGTTTGGTCAAAATGGTAAGGAGAAACAAGCACGTTTTATATTTCTTGGTTCTATAAAGTCAAAATAAGGAAAATATAAATGAGTACTATATGGAAAATATTACTTCAAAAGTTAAAGGCACTCAAGTTATTGTTATTTTTTCTTGAACTCTCTTTATTCACAGTATATCCATTTTAAGATTATTATTAATTCTCTAAGAATAAAATACCTTTATTGAGCTCATTTCACATTATGGTAAGAAGAAGAGAGATTGAAGCATAGTAAGATAGAAAGTACTTATTTATCGTACAGTGTACATAAATGTATAAATAAGGATAAAAAAGTCACTAAGGATTTAGAAGAAAAGGAATATCATATAAATATATTTATAGTTGTTTCTTTAATAAGATAAGTAGATATATAAAGTAAAGTTTACTAGATATTTTTAAGATATTATTGAAATTTCAGTAATATTGTTTGGATTTATTTGTATTTTTGTTATGTTGTCATTTAGATAGATTTCAGTTTTCTATTTCTAATATGAACAAATTGGGTTATTACTGCTCATTTGGAAATAATAAGATTGATTTATGAATAAATTCAAACATTATTGGAATTAAAGCTCTTAATGTTTAAAATATAGCTTATATACTTATTTATGCTAAATACTGTTTATAATGAAGTCTTTGATTTTGATTCAGTGATTAATATGATTATTTGTCTCAGCTTACCAAATAATTATAGATTGAGGCACTAAAGATAGCAAAACTTAGTTAGTATCTAAGCGACTTAAAAGCTACAAGTTTTATAAACCTACACCAAGAAAATATTATAAGATGGGAAATGCAACAATTTTTGAGGATGTTGAGTTTGGGGGAGAAATAAAGTATGGATCATTGTCTTTAAAGAGAATCATTATCTTCGATTCAACTACAGTTACTTCTTCGGATAGATTTGTTTTCTTCCATTAACAAGAAGTAAATTAAGAACCATAATAAGACAATGCTAAACAAAATTTTAAGATATGTATCATTGTATTTAAGTAGAATCATTATCTTTGATTCAACTACAGTTACTTCTTCAGATAATGTATAGGACTTGTTTCCTTTCATTAAAAAGAAGTAAATTAAGAACCATAATAAGACAATATCAAACAAATTTTTCTTCAAATTAAGGTTATTGTTTTAAGAAAACAAACTCAACAACCTTAAAGTGCAAGGTCACTAAGGAAATCCACTTGAAAAGGAAGTACTATTTTGGATGATGATGTAGTATTTGCCATAAAGATAAATATTGGATTGGTGAAGATGATTCTTTGGACTTACATCAATCCATACAAGGTACTAATTTGAAATGTGGATTTAAGTTATGAATATATAATGTAAATCTATAAGGACAACAAAGTTTGAGACCTTTCCTATCACCTTATGATAATAAGATCATTAGTTATGAATAATTTTTCAAAACAAAAAGGGATCAAATGGGTAATGTGAAATGTACAAGGCTTATTATAGAAAAGACTATAATCAAAGGGAAAACAATGTTTTATTTTAAAGAGACTTTCTCTTTGGTTTTATTGAAAGACTCTATAGAATTATTTTGAAACTTGTTATAGATTATGATTTTAAGCAATATCAAAAGGATATTAAAGTCGTGTTTATCAATGGAGACATTGATGAAACAACTTAAGAAAACCAATTACGGATTACCCTTTGTTATTAGAGATTCAAATACACCATTATTATTCATAGGGTGCTATTTTGATTATCACTAAAGGGCTGGGCGGATAAGGTTTAAAAAAAAGATTTTGGTATGCAAACTGCAAATCAATTCTCTTTTGCCAAAATAGACAAATATTGTCTTATATAGTAATATAAGAACATCCTTGAAGCTAAAGAAATGCAAAAGATTCCTCAAGCATTTGCGGTGTGGAGTCTTATGCATGCAAAAGCATATACACACATGGATATTGCATGCATTATTTGACAGATATCTTACTGACATTAAAAGTGAATCAATTGTTAGTAACCAAAATGGTTACGAGATATCTTTAAGAAACAAAGGATTTTATGCTCAAGACGGATTGGTTGGAGATCATAAGGCATACAGTCCGACTATTTTGAATGCCAAGAGTGCAAAAGATCCACTTCAGATAACAATAATATTATTGTTTTTATTGTTATTTTTTTGGATGAAACTATATAAGGAGAGCTATCATACATATACTTATAGTCTTCTTTGCTATATTCCGTTATAGGGCATCCAATGATGAAAAATAATTGTATAATTTTGTCATAAAATAATGTACTATTGAATAAAGAAATTGAAAGATCATTAAAGTAATATTGTAACAACAAACAACATATTATTTTCCAGTAAGGGGAGAGTGAAAAATAGATTCTAAAAATCAAAGTTTATAATTACATTTCTGATCATTAACTCCATGTAATCTCCTGGGTTTTTTCTTAAAATTTAAGCAAGTAAATATAACCTTGTGTACACTACAATTATATTCATATAATGATATATTTTGTTTTATAGCATATATAGTGCTAATTATAACTGTTGGAAAATTTTGATATGTGGGCCACATATGTAACATGAATGCATCGTGCTATTTTGGTGTAAAGCCTAATTAAAGTGATCAAACTATGAATTAAAGTTAAAAGACTTACATGTATAATTGTCATTGAATTAACGTGTAGATACTAGGGGAATTCTATTTTGTTGAAGGACTAAACTAGAAAATGCCAACATTATAAATAAGGGGTTATGGTCCCCAAATTACATAAGCTCCGGTTATTCTTCTAATCTCTTCTATGAAAATAATTAAGATTTAGGGTTTATGTCAATTTGGAAGATCGTATCCAACTCTTATCTTTTAGATCTATCTCTTTCTCTTAATTAGTTTATGAAAGCAGCAACTATGAATTCAAATCTAATATAAGGTCTAGGGTTTGTGTCAATATGAAAAACCAAACCAAATTTACTTTTCCAATGGCAACTATGACTTCAGGTATGGCTTCCACTAACCCGTTTGCTTTCCTCTATTTCTTTTTAATTAAAGCAATATGGGTCAACTATTCAGATCTAGGATTTCTGACTAATCAGCCTTAAAGTATATTGAAATCCTAACAACAACTTGCATCAAGTGTTATAATAATTTTTAAAGTACATAAAATAGTTATAATCAGTATTGCTAGGTTGATACTTCACCAAATCAGATGCCATTTCCATCAGCAATCCTTGCCTATTGCACCACCACCGTTCGACTTACTCTTCCACCAGACATCATTGTCACCACCGCTCGCTATATACGCTACATCTTCGTCATTAATCATATTGTGCCCACTTCAAATAAAAAACTAATACAACCTCCAACGTCATGCCGTCACCACCATCTGTAAAATAATTAATAGTCTATGATTTTTATTTGATGGAAAAGGTACATTAGATAATGCATATTGAAACATGCATAAGAACTTTAGCAAGGCACATATGGACAAGTTCAAAGAGCAAGCCAAAAACGCAGTCAGTTCAAGTACACAAAAACATACATACTAATACACATGCAATAGCAAAAATGAAGTCTGAAAGAAAAATACATATGCAGTAGCAATCAGATACGTGTACAATTTTGAAAAATAAGTGAAGAATGCCACAAACTAGAATACAATGCACATAAGTATTACAAGTACAATAGTGTTGCGTGTCATAGATGATAGTGAATATCAAATAGTTTGGAGAAAGTACACAAAAATGAAAAAGGTATTAGAAGCGTGAAATACAAAAGGAACATTTCAAAATCAAATTACGTTGAACAATTCAAAGCAAAGGCCAAAATCACAGAAAATCAAACCAAAGCCAGTCAAATTCGAATCAGAAAATCCAAGCTTACAATCAAAATCAAATCTGGGGCCCTAATTTGCAGTTTGATTAATTCAAACTTACAATACCGTAAATTTAGGACGATTCAAAGAGAAATTTTTTCCAGAATCAATCTCTATAAATGCCAAATCATCATCAGCAATTTTAAGTAGTCGAGTTCGAAACGAGAATACAAATCAGATCAGAAAATCAAAGAAATCTTACCAAATAATGTCAGAATTATCACTGTAAGGAACCTGGCCAAAGGAACAATCACGACATAATCGAAGCAATCCATAGATCAAGACGTGAGGGTGTGAATCTATATGAACCAACAATCAATTTTTGAATCGCCGTGTTTCATATCTGAAGAGGAGAGCAAACCTAAGAAGGATATATGAAGAGAAAATGAAATCGCCTCTAAATAAAATTAGGGAGTTCTAATTATAAGGCCGTCTCCTTTATATATATATATATATATGTATGTATGTATGTATGTATGTATGTATGTATATATATAAGGTTTATTAAATTCACAACTTAAATTTGAACTAAATTTTTGTAATTTGAGAAATTCTCAAACTTGGAGATAGAGTTGAAGGAAGATTTCTAGGCATAGGGTTAGAACAATCAGGTTAGCAATAGCCGCAAGTTTATAGGAGAATTTGTAAGTGGGTAATTCTTTGATCTTAGTAGAAATTTTGGAGGCAACAATAGGTAGGTTTGCCAAAAATGGATAAATATGTGTGCTGCTTTATTTTTGTATTATTTTCATATCTGTGCTGTAATTGTTATTATTAAATTTTGAATTTATTATAAACTCTATTCAACCACCTCTCTTCGTCTAGGGTCAATTCGATTCTACATCAATCAAAAGACAAGTCGCTTTCGTAGTCCTAACCATAGCCTTCACCAGCTATGCTCTCCCTTTTTTAACGAATTTGAAAAATGACATGGACTTGAGATAATATAATTTGGTTTTGCGGTACATTATTTTTAGAAGATAAACAAGTTTGATGTCCTCAAAAGGTCGAACTTTATTCAGATATTTTTTCTTATTTTAGTTTCCACAAAATTGTACATATGCATTCCATGCATTTTCTTTGAACAGCAGGTACACATGTGCATTTATGGTGATGCGAAAGTGGCATTTGATATGGATAAAAAGGATAACAAAAGTAGTGAACAATTCATAGAAAAATGTATATACGATGCGGAAAAAATATTTTCCTTCATTAGATCGATCCACCGTTCTTCGCCACCGCAAATTGTTCTTTTATAGGACAATCAACTCTTGTTTTGTTGCACAAACTTTGCTTGTAGATGTTTTGTTTTCTAAGTCCGTTGTACTTGTGTCGGACTTGATTTTCGTTTACCAATTGCTCTCGGAATGTTGAACGCCATTATTTTTATTTCTGCACTTTTTTGTTGAACATGCAAGTATATGATTTTTGTTTGATGATAATAAACATATATATTCATTTAAATGTATTTGTTATCGTACTATTTTATTTTCACATAATTAAATAAATATTTGCCGAATAAAATAAATAACACGGAATTTAAATTCAAACAGATATTTTATTCAAACAAATATTTTATTACAATTTTGAATAGTACAGATTTGAGCTCTCATTATATATATATATATATATACACACACACACAAGTTTTGATTATAATACAATTTTTCACTATACATTTGCACCTCACTACATATCACTCATTCACTCGTATTTATCTTTAACTCTATTCCAGATTGAATACAGCATCTGAATTATCTACAAAGAAAACACTGACGTAGTATAATTGAAAAAGAAATATTTATGCAGTTTAAAATAAAATATGTTTTTGGAAATGCTATCTTCCTCGGTTATTTGGGTTGTTCATCATCATATTCATTTTGAATTCATCATACACGAACAACTTGTGACATACACAGTGTATCACTGTACATGTCACAATGCCGTGCACACCAATGTACACTTGATAAAATTAAAGGGACATGTGAGCACAAGGTCAACCCGAGCCAAAGCTAGATTCAACTCAAGTGCAATACAAAAAACAAAAATAAAATGGTCAAGTTTTTAATGACTGGATCAAGCCTCGATCAAAGTTTAATGTGTACACATGAAAACAGAGGCTAGACAGTCCAACAAGACTCAATAAAATGTACCAACACATGCCAGTAGAATAACAAACTCAAGTGTCAACCAGAATTCAACACAACACATCAATAAACCTTTCAACATATACAAAGTTTATAGAGAAAATGAACATAACCAGAACACAAGTGAAACTGGTTCCAGAATACAAATGGAATATACAGTGCAACAAAGTTCAAATGCAAATTGGCTCGAGGCTACGACCCAGAGCTCATATGCAACTCAGACTTGAAGTGACAAAAATGAAGCAACTAGAGCTGGCAACCAAACAGAAATAAAGACTGAAAATACCAAAGCGAAGCCACCAGACTACATGAAGTCTAACAATGACTAATGGAACCAGACTTAAGGAAATGTACAAAGTGGTGAATGCAACACTTCAATCACAGCATTTCAGTGCAGACAGCACAATCACAGTCAAATGCAAACAAATGAACACATATGGGAAGTACAAAGCATAAAGGAACATATATATGAAATGCACAGTGACAAATAGAGCATGTGTATATATATGCACAAGCCCATATAAGTTCATATGGAAATGCAAACAGTCCAAGTGAGACAGATTCACAACATTATATATACAAATGTACTCGAGACAACCAGACCATATGCATTTAGCATACATACAAGCACAAGTCAAGACAGGGAGCAAAGTGCATAACAGAATCGAGGCAGGTACAAGACAGCAACTCGAAGGAACCACATACTAAATCAGTTCCAAAAGTAATCAAGCTCCACATAAAACCAGACCGCATGATACATGACTCGAGAACAAGACAACATACATATATACATGTGTGAAACAACATGTATACATATACGCAGTTATAAGACTACAATACCAGTTGCAGTAACAAAGTCAATGTTCGAAAGAAAATGCAACAGTTTGAAAAATAACAAGTACATATATCACAAATTTCAAATGGTCGAAGTCAATTCCCAAAGCAAATGCAAATTCTGGTGACCAAGGCAAGTAAAATGAACAAGTCAAGATAAATCAACATTGTCAAAGCAACTCAAAGCCATGATAATCAAGTAAATAGAAATGATAAGAATTGAAGAAATCAGAAAACATCACATGCATTCAATCAAAAATCAGTGGCCGAGAAAAATCAATTGACGAATTCAAGTAAATATATTTGAACGAAATTATAGGGATTCGAATCCTATATAAACCATTAACATCATCGACCCAAAGGAGATCCAGTTCAAGCATATGAACAAAGGAATAAAACAAAATCACATGCCAATTAAAAATCGAACTTGACGAATTGAAGCTGCCAAGTGTAGTAAACAGCAAAACTATCGATTAACAAAGCAACATGAGAACTTCAATCGATCAACAATCAATCGGCGCCTTCAAATTTTAGGAAACTCTAACTTTGAGAAAAAGAGGAACGAACGTTCTCAAGCAAAGGAAGAAGCAGATATCAATTTCACGAAGTATAGGATACGGGCCAAACAAATATAAAAGAAAAAGGGTATTATTTTTATCACTGAGTGTTTGTTTTGGGCCGGTAAATAATTAACTTGGGCTTTTATTTAAGCTAGGGTTTCTATTATTGTTTTAAGTTGTTTTTATTTGTAATTTATTTTTAAACCTTTGTAATTTCTAGTCGTATGATTAGGAAATGAACTACGGTGGTGTAGCTCGAGAATTCGCAACTCAATGGCTGAGTTGTGACAGAGTTTTGAGCGTAGAGTTAGCTTAGTCGATAGCTGGTGTCGTGAATTTATGTGTATAAGCGTCTGACTACTTAATTTTTAGTAGAAACCTTGGAAGCAGCACGTAGACGGTGCTTGCCGAAGCTGGGTAAATTTTGTGTTGTTCTATTTCTTCTTTTTATATTCGGATATTATCTGTGTTGCTATATTCTGCTATTATCGGTGCCGTGATTATTTTATATATTTCCGCGTTAAATTTTTATAATTATTAGTATCACCATATTCATCTCACATCTAGGGTGAAATCAATCCTATACTTTTTCCATTGATTCCAACGATGGATTGTAGATAAAAGGATGCAGCTTGTAGATGCCAAATTTTGGGACTTTCTCGTTTTGGTTTTTGCAACATTTTAGTTGTGATAAATTATGAAGAGATAATGAACGAGCATAGTTGTCGGAGTGTAGAGTGGAGATGATGGTACAATGGTTGTGGCGAAGAGAAGAGATCATGATCAATTTAAAAGGGTTAAAAAATTATTGTTCATACTAATCATTAATCTATAACGAGTCAAATGCTAATGGATTATGATTCTTACTGCCACAACCAAGATAAATGATTAGGGAAACCGCTTCTAGCATCGTCAAAAGCTAGATCAACCCTCAATTTGGGTTGACAAACCATCCTCTCTATAAATGCATTGCGTGGATATCAAAATGTGGTATGCGTTGGCAATAAGTTTAACAGTAGAACCTAAAATGAAAATACATTTTTTTACTCGCGTTCTTTTCAATCAGGATGACATCAAAATGAAGTAGAAACATACGTTCCTCCTAGCCTTTTAGCCGTAGTCGTACATAACTACCAAAAATGAGCACACCAACAATATACATAAAATCAAAATTGAATGAGAATCCATATATGCTAACGATTTTGCCTAGAATTTCAGTGTCTGCATCTCATGATTTGTTTCTGTCTTGAGCTGCAAAGCTCGAATGGGTTTTGGATTTTGATGTTCCAAGAACCCGCTATGTAACATTGCCTTTCCTGTTCGCTGAGTATGCAACATAAGGATGGGGCCTGCATGAACAAAAGCGAGTTACCAGATTTGATCGATTCTATAACGTCACAATTTAAGAGTCAACTATGCATGAACACAGTATTTGCATCAAGTAAATATGCAATTGTGCATCAACTTTACTTTCTCGAGACTGTGCATCTCTCTCTCGGATCAGAATGCTATCCAATTAATAACGCATCATAGAGTAAGATTAACAAGGGAGCAATAAAGAACAACATAAACTTTTCCATCTAAAGAATTCAAATAAAACTATAACCTATATACAGTAGTACTTCCATTTAAAGAGTTCTCATCTGACGTTTACTTGATTAGAAACAGAATGAAGAATAAAAAAGAAAGCTTAATCCGACTTCATTATGAAACCAAGACATAAAGCTACATCATACAAACAAAAATCACAGTATACAAACTATCAAACGTATTATAAACGTGCTTAACCCCACCTTGGGTTTTTGACATGAAGTAAAGCAAACACAATAGCGATGAAAATGGAGAAGCAGCCGCTAGCAATGTAAGCCAAACCAAGAAAATTGTTTTTTCCTCCCAACCAATTTGCTGTTGTAAGAACAAGCTTTTTCTTTCCACCAAAACTGTAGCTGTTATAATTATTTACCAGGTGCACTGTTATGAGTTCATTAACTTCCAGATCTTCTTCGATCACACCATATAATTTTCGAAATTTGGGTAGGGCAGCGACACGCATCCATACAATAAGGTCCTCTTGTTCACTCAGCTATTTAAGAGAATTTTTAAGAAGAAAGAAATGAAAAGAAAAAGTCAATACTGGCATCAAATTTTTGAACATGCTTCATATGTTATCAGCTGCGTATCTAGTCAAAACTCAACTTAGGGATGGAAATTCATGAATGTGCTATTACTGTATACTGTATTGAATTCATGATACATATCTAATATCATTAGCCGTCACTAGATATTGACAAAAGAGAATTTTGAAAGTAAAATCAGAAAAACTTACAGGAATGCTTGAATCAAGTCTTGCCCCACCAATCAAGGTTCCATTCTGAAAATTGAATGGATAGACATCTTTACCGTATTTGTGATCTCTATCACTTTTCCAGGATATATTTTTTCTGTTCACGTTCAATTGTACAGTTTCACGGGCAAAAGTGTAGGTATCGTTGAACAAACTCCAAGCAATTAACCCACATGGTACGATTGGAAGTCCATTGCTACGCTCTTCAGGTTGGCAAGAACTAGTATCTTTCTGATGTGAACCGTGGAGCAGCTGTTTATCATTTTTACTTTTTATATACCTAGTAATCGTTCAGAAAACAATTTAATAAAGCACATGTTTCAACTTCCAACTGCAAGCTAGTTTCTGACTTTGAAATGCGAACATACCTACGATGATTCTGATAGTAGTTGTCAAGTTCATAATATACATAAATTGGTGCTTTCATAGGACTATGCACCTGAAATAAGATGAAAACATTTTCATAAGTTCCATAAAAATGTAATGGAGGAAAGGAAAAACTAAATAGATTGATAGAGAAAAGTTAGAAGAAAGGCACAAGCATGATGCAATTGTCTCTTTATCATCAAACAAAGTCTTAAAAGACGTTCACAAAGTGTTTTTGTGCTCATGACGCAAGGCGTAAGCCTCGAGGCATATACTTTCCAAGTAAACATTAAATGCATGACATGTCAGGAAATTATCAAGCAATCAATTAATTATACAATTTTTTGTTAAACAACAAACATGCATTGTTTACAGCTTACACTAAACAACAAACATTTTTTCTTAAATAAATAGTGAATATGCATTGTTTATTAACACGACATAGCAAATTAGCAACATTTAACTCAGAAATTTAGCAACATTTAATTTGGTAGCAGCAAAATGTTAAAACAATAAACAACAACAGTATCATTTTATGTAAGCTATTCTTTTATTATTTCTTCTTCCACTCCGATTCTTTTCCTTTTCTTTTCTCTCTCATTTTTTATCTTTTCTTTTCTTTTTTCTTTGGGAAAGAGTTCAACGGAAATCAAAATCAAATTTCAATTTAGAAATCAATTTTGAAAGCAATTATTTCATATCGATTTCAATATTAAATTTTCATATCACGAAAAACACATTCTTCTATTTATTTATTTTCCCTCTATAAAATAATTAGGGTTTATAACTTTTATTCACCAAATTTTTGTTACAATTAGAAGTAATTTTTTGTCTTAAGGCGTATGTGTCAGTAGTTTGAGGTGTGTGAAGGGAACATTTTACACGCCTCAGGATGCTGAGGTGTAAGTCTTAGAGGCAAAAGACTTCCTGAGCAAGTCTCAAAGCATTTTACATTCTCCTGCCCTGAGACACTTCTTGAGGCGAAACCCGATGTGAGTTTTTTTAGAACACTGATATCAAATGAAAAAGGTTCGACATAACATTTATTTGTGAAAAGTCCAACACATGTTTTGAAACCATGTTACATATAATTTTGAAGTGATAAGATAAATGAAGATCGAACAAATCGTGCCAAGATTATAATATTGATTGTTTGTATACTTATGTTGTCATTCGTTCTTGTCAAGGTTTGTGCACACATTGTTTTTGCAAAAAAGCAACCTATCCCAACATTTTGTAAAGTATTCATAAAGTTATAGCTAGCATAAATCTACAAGGGAGATATGGTGATAATATAGCGCAGACTAGCGGAGATGCAAAAAGTTATATTCAAGACAAGATCCAATTGTTAAAATAAATTTATTAGTAGTTTCACATAATCGTGTAAGATGTCTACATCCTTACCGTTCAGACTTTGAGTTAGAAATAGTGATTTGACTTATGTTGGATGTTTGGGCCTTGAGCTTGAGCTTGAGCATATACCATAGCTTTGTTAATTGAGTTTAAAAGAGAGCCGAATAAACCTTTTTTTTTAAATATTAAAAGGCTAAAGCGGATGCTAAAAAACTTTGATTTAGCGGATTTAACGGTAAATAGTGGGGCTTTAAGCGGATCCGTTGTTTAAGAGCACTAAGTTGTAAAAGCATAACCATTGAAAAGAACTAAGCACTTTATCTCTACTTTAATGAGGCTTTAATTGCATGGCTGTACACATAATTATACACCGAAAAGAGAATGTTATGGAGCACATGATATTCTCAAAGCACAGTACACCTAGTACATTCCTTGTTTTTGACATTGTCTTTAGTTTATACCTGTAGTAATATGATCATTAAATACTTCCAGTTTTGTTTTAATCTTAACATGCATCTATGTTAAACTCACTTCCACTGGCATGTTAAGTTCCAGAATACATGCTTCAGACGTGTTTTGATCATGCAATGAAATGCAATAAATGTCATATATGATCACACATGTATACACACATGTATATTTTATTTTTGAAAACTGGTAACTGATATCAAGGGGATTCAATCCCAGGATCTTTTGATCCATGGTTTAAAGCCTTACCGCTTTACTGGTAGAGTCATTGACCACTAGTTATTAACTTGAATACTTTACAAAGTCAAAAAATAAACAATAGTCTGCCTTTTATGTTCCATCAATGAAATTCCAAATTTAATAAAATACTTACTCTCATCGTACGGGTACAATTCTTTGAAATTGAACTATCTTTGATATAAGCCACCTTATTACTTCTATACAGCTCAGGAACACAATCAATATCATATCGATCCACAATTTCTACAACCTGTAGAAAATTCATACTCAACACATGAGCATTTAACATATTTAGTAGAATAAAAGCATGAGAGATTTTGATATTCTCTGCAAATTTATCTTGAGTAATTTACGCTGTCTGAAGCATGGAGGCATATGATTCCAACTGGGATAAAAACAACACCAATCAGAAGAAAAGTTGTTATTACCTGTTATTAAGAAAGACAATTTTATATATTTTACAAATAATATTCAATCAAATGAGAATTAAAAAGTGATCCTCACCAATCCAGGCGTCAAGGTAGGTTTACAAGCAGGAAGATTCTGTTGTTTGAACTTATAAAGTGCTGAAAAAAGTGAAATGTCCATATGAAATCAGCATTAGAGTATCAATTTCTAATAACCACAAATATATGTTGGTTACAAGGTAGTTAAGGTGCTAAGGCGCAAAAAAGCGCCAAGCTGGAGCCTAGGGCTTTTTTGCGTCTAGGGCTTTTTTTGGGAGCCTTGAGCATGAGGTGGCGAGCAGTCTGGACGGCTCTCGAAGTTCGAAATACGTTACGTATTTTAATTTGATCGACTTGATTTTGAGTTGGGGCTGGGCACGAATTTGTTTTTGAGCTGGATGATTTAACCGGATGTGGATAAATTGAAGGGAAGCTATGTGTTTGGGCTCATGTTGGACCAAAAAAAAATTCTCCAACAAAGCGGCCCAAGACGCGCTTTTACAGCGCCTTAAAAGCCAGCGTCTTGGGGCTTTTGGGACTTTTCCAGCTCCTCGTGCATCCATGGCGCCTCAAAAGTCAAAAAAGCTCTAGCTTGGAGCCTAAGCGCGCCTAGGCAAGAGCTTTGATAACACTGGTTGGTTATCATTTGGTCATAGGCACCGATTTACTCCACTTGAGTGGCTAATATGAATATATATACTGGATAATGAATACACAACTACAATTTGCAGTTCATTTTTTTGAATCAATTTATCAGAAGGTAAACGCAAAGCCCATTGGTAACTTAGATCCCTTATAACAACTAATCAATAGTTTTACTGCGCTAAGGCACACCGCATGCTCCCGCCAACCCAACCAAACCCTGCATTAGAAGTCAATATCGTGCAATAATTTTTGCTGGAAATATGAGAATGTCAACATCTAAATTTAGGGTTCAAAAATTGCATCTGGCTAGGCTAGAGTACTTGACACATGGATCCGCTCCCTCTTGAATACATATTTTCTTTGTTTCGTTTCGTTTCTTCTCTTCTTCTTCTTCTTCCTTTTTTTTTTTTTTTTTGTTTTTTTGTTTTTTTTTACTCCTGCAAATATTACAGGATTATTGCTAATCCAAGGGTTTGTTTTTGGACATGGGCTTAAGTGCAATTGCGGAGATGAATGAATAAATAGCTTGTCGACAAGGAATTGAGAATAGTGTTGGGGTGAGTTCTCGGACAAGAGTTCGGCGAACGATGGTTCATTGAATTTGCATTTTTGGACACTTTGAACGGTGAAGTTGACTTTGGATATAAGATTTTTGTTTGTTTGTTTTATTAATAAAAATAATTGTTATGAATTAAATAATTATTTAAGTCATGGAAAAACAAAATAAAAATAACAATTAATCACAAAAATCAATTAATTAAAATTAATAGTTATAAGTAATAGTTAATGATTAATAACAAACATTTAGCAATTGACTTAACAGAAAATAAAATTTTAATGCTATAATAATTCAACAATCGATAATACTACCTTAAATTTGATAATTATTTGCTAATAATTAATTTGAATCTAATAATTAATAAGTTTAATAATTTAATTATTATAACGATCAATAATCAATCGTTAATATCTAGTATTTAATAATTCATAATTTACGTTTAATAATTTATAATTTATGAAGTACAACTTATTCTTAATACTTAACTAATAAACTACTATCATGTTTACACAGTTTTAATATTTATAGATATTTATTAGTTTAATTTAATTTACAACTAGCAAATTGAAATATACAGCTTCTTTGGTCGGATGTAAGGTCTTACATCACTCTTGAACTCCTCGGAACTCCCCAATTTGATCAACTTTTAATAAATATTTTCACTTGTAAAAAAAAAATAAAAAATCAAATTCTCAAGTTTACATAAGTCATTGAGTCATGAACTCCATGAAATGAAGCGGTCGATAAATGAATGCGGATATAGACATAACATTGAATGTAACCTTATGTTAGACATAATTCACATCAGACATAACAACCAATGCTGCGTTTATGCGTGCGCACACACCCTAATTACAATAATCATTTCTCCAATTTAGTGGTAACTACTAAAGTTTATGCATATTCACTTTGTTTTGTATAATTTGATAGAATAAAACACATGATCTTTTAAGTTGTACTGTGCGTTTTGATTTTAACAAGAAGCATCAAATAATTCCTTTCCTAACTTGAGGTACTTCAAACATTCTAAAATGTATAACTTTCGATGCAATCCTAAAGGGAGAGGGTATAGTTTATATTTTGTTTGTTTCAACATGACCAACAAAATACAACAACCACTAAGCCATTATTTCCAAACAAGTCGGGATCGATCAGAGATGGAACATAATAATAAATGATAATATATGATTCCATTTTCATAAAAGAGGCTATGGTTATTAAGTTGGCTCGCCAAGCCTATCAAATTCTCCCCCTTTATCCTGCCTTAGGACAGACTGCATAGAAAACCATACAGGTGAAGATGTTATGGTTCAATCAAGATCAATAAAGTTAAATCAGAAGAAAAAACTAAGCAGAATAGTTAATTAACAAATTCCTTCACTTTAAGATCTTTATTAATAACCAATGACGGAACCTTGCAAATTTTTTGAAAAACCATCCAATTTTTGAAGTTATTTCTTTCAGGTGGCTAATTTGACATCTTTCTTGCCTTCTGAAGCGATGATATATATATATATATATATATATATATATATATATATTTGGATATATCCAAATTATTCTAGATATATTCAAATTCCATCAATATCAATCCTTAGATTAAATCATAATTTTGTCCAAACCTAAGACAGGTCAAGCCAAAAGTTCGTGAAGTTTCATGAAACTCTTCAAAGAAAAGCACCCAAAAAGCAAAAGTTGGTCACATTGTATTTTTAATTCAAAATCGCTTCTCAACTTTAAGTAGCTAACATCTAAAGTTGATTATCCATGTTGAGAGAAAAGCAAAACCAAGTGCTTTCGATGGTCCAAACCAGGTCTTGATTATTCTTTTCCAATTCAACCAATGAATGTAGTAAATGTATCACTAATTTCAACACTTCATCTAGATACAATCACACATTATATATGCTTGTTCACCAAGCATATCATGTTTCACTCGTTAATTTTTTATATTATACGATGAAGTTTTTTTACGCGATCTTTGATGATTTTGTTTGCTTTTACTATTCGCGACACTCTAAATCAAGTAAGTTGATCCCTTTGCCGTAACTTAAAGTAGTACATACACCTTCAACTGATTCATTTTTCACATCAAATACCTCATTTATTACCTTACAAAATTCTTTCAAAATTTAACATATAAGACCTCAAACTTATCATATTTCTTACCTCTAGAAATTCATCTTTATTGAAAAGCGCACACAGGTTGTTCATTAATTATCTAACAACAATGATGTTTCTTGATATTTTAAAAATGTCTTGCATTGGCCAAAATGACACTAAAGAATCCGCGGTGACAATTGCAGGCGAAAGTGGTGGCAATTGCAGGCAGTAGTGCAAGGGCAGACAACAAGGACCGACAACGATGGTGACTACAAAGACTGATGGCGACGGCGACGGCGGGGATGGTGATTAGGGCAAGGGTTAGACTTTCTTTTTGTACTTGAAAAGGGAGGATGAGATTTTGTTTCGGAGATGCGGTGGAGATAGTAGTGTGTTGTGCAACGGTGATGTATGTTGGAGGTGTGACACCAATGGTAGAGGAGGAGATGTCAACAACGATTTGTAGTGGTGGCTTTACTTGTGAAGTATCAATCCAATAATAAAAGTTATAACTAGCTTTTTTGTACTGTAGAGCTAAAATAGTATTTATTTTTAGTGCTAGTTACGGCTAGCATTTTATAAATTGTAAATGCTAATATAGCATCATATATAATATATTGTTATTACTAGCATTGTATATATTCATATAATGCTATTTATTCAATACTAGCATCATACAAATATATGATGTTATTCTACATCTGCATCATACAATGCTAGTTTAAACTACCATTTTTCTATCTAATGTTAGTTTTTTTTTTAAATGATGATCGACGGCGGCAAACAACAAAAGGAGGTAGTAAAGAAGAATGCAAGGTGGGTGGAGCAGCGTAATGGTGCAGTTAAGTGACGATATGAGATGACATGTCGGATTTGTTAGAATTTAGATTAGGTTGGAGATGAGGCGCAAAAGTGGTGAGAGGTGTCCGCGATGAGAGGAGTCGCTATGGCCAAGGGAGTGGCGACAACGTCTAGAAGGAGTAACATATAGATGGTGATAGCTAGGGTTGCGGCTGGTGTTTGGGGGTAACGAGAGGAGGAAAGTGAAAATAAGGGCGGGAAGATGACGTGAATTGGAGGAATGAGCTTTGTCCTCTCTATATTTTAAACCTATGGCTTATAAACTGATTTTATCCCCAAGTATCATTTTGACATTTCCTTATAAATTATATATTTTTTAGAAAAAATACAATAGAAAATAATTTAACTTCGAAGCAATTATGTATAAAATGTAAAATAATAACATAAAAATTTTGAAAAATAAAATATAAGAAATTAACAAACCAAAATTGAGGTATTTTTTTCTTCATCGTCCATATTTCAATACCTTGGAGTCATTGTTGCTCCTATGTATAAAAATCATTTAGACTTTATCAATGGAGTTCATCAAACCCTATTGTGGCTTCCTTCATAAACACAAACTACTGGTTAAAAAAAGTCACAAAAATTTAACTATTGAATATCTTATTTCTCTTTGAAATTGTAGCGATCTGAAGTGAAGGACGAAAGTTTAAGATTACAAATTATAAATCATTTCGATTTGGCTATTATTTGTTACCCAACGGGCTCATGTACATTTTATTAGTAGTTATGTTATAAATATCTTAAACAAATCAACATTGTTCACAATATTGTTTTCATTTTAAAATACAACACACATTTATTTTAGTAAAATACAAAACACTATTATATTTCTCTAGAAAACCAAAACCAAAATTTTCTAAGTATTTGAAATTGATTGGAAATATTGAAATCTAAAAGACCGTAAATGAAGACCAAATTCGAAAGCTTAAACCTTTAGTCTCTCTTTTCCAATGAATGTATTTAAGTTATAGAATCAATCCTCTTAATGTTTGTGTCTTGATCTAGTTGGTCACACAACTTCCATTTTATCTATTACTAGTGCATGGTATGAACGATATGTGTATGCATACACATGATCTAGAGATGAGATAGGATGTGTTGAAATGGTGTTTATCAACAACGACAATGGTTGAAACGACTTCACATCGTGAATCTTATATATTTTCAATAATAGTTGTAATAGCCTTGGTGTCATATTTTTTGGTATCAACGTGAACTACCAACAACGTCCCTCTATATATTATTAAATCTTAATCACTAAAAATATGATCTAATATTAAATTTCTTTTACAAATTCAAATGTCCCTAAAAGAGGATTTAACAACTAAACATGTTTTACAAATTCAAAACGCTTCTAAAAGTAGGATCTGAACTTAAACTTTCTTTACAAATTCAAAATACTTATTTACAAATATACAAATCTTAATATCACTTGAAAATAAAAAATCATTTTTTAACCGATTTAAACATATACAATGCATAAGGAAAACAATTCACGCGCGAAGCGCTTACCGTAACACTCGTATAACTAAAAGGGTATTTATGTAACTCTGACGCCAACTGAGATGACGTCATACCGATGAATCTTATACAATCAATTCTCTTTGTTTATAGTAAAGATAGCTCATAAATACTTTTTTTATATCCACGGCATTTAAAATTAAACAAACAAATTAATCAAACTTAATTTACTTATCAATGCTAAATCATGTTTCTTCTTTTTTAAATGCATTCAGTAGCTCCTTATCCTGCACTTGAACTCTTAAAACACTTTGCACATGATACAATCTTTGACAATATGACATCTAATTGGAATTCATCTTCATTGTTCTATTCATTTGATGGTCATATCGTTCCTTCGGAATGAGATCTGTCTTTGTTGTAGTCGCTGCAGTTAACTTTTGAGTTTTGTTTCTTAGCATAATAAATTTATTCCATATGCTTAATCTTTCTTCGTCATTGCTAATATTTATTCTTGTAACCTTCTCCTTAAGCAAGCTACACACAACAGTGTTTATCGAAATAACTTCATCCACAGTTGAATTGTTCAATGAAATTGCAAAAGTATCATTGTTATTTGGTAAAGAACTCATCAATGTTAAACAATTGTCATATCATGTATTTTGTATTTATCAAGCACGATTGATGCATCTTTCACTAATTTCAAATCAGTAAATTCCTTACAGTAAGAATTTTGATTATCGTTGAATTTTTCACTTTAACTCCTCGTAAATCATAAACCAAAATTTCATTTGCAACAAGATGAAACACAGGTGTTTACAAAATATAAGATGCTCCCGATTGCTTCATATCCAGAGTTGTATGTTTTCCTTTATCATTAGCACTTAGTTTTTTTGTTGATTTAATGATGATTTTTGGGACAATGTACTACATACAAATAGTCACTACATTCCAGATTTCCATATTCTCAATTTCTTACATTCAGATTTTCCGCACAAGTCTTCATCTCTATTTCCATATTCTCAGTTTCTTGCATTCAGATCATCCATGCATGTCTTCATCTCTACCATCAGATTTTTTCTTTAAGAAGATGTACGATGCCACTTTTCAAGGTTTATTCAAGATAATAAGAAAACTCAAGACAAGAAGAAAAGTTAAATAAAACAGTAAATAAACAAATTGCTTCAACCGTTGAACTCTATTGATTACCAATAAATCTCAAAAGAGTAAAATAAAAATAAAAACTTGGTTATTCCTTTTAAGGCTAATCCTACCTTTTCTTTGTCTTATTTAATAATGATAAACATTTAACTCCAGATGTATCCAAATCTCATTAATATTAACCCTTAGAATCTTAATTTAATCCAAACTGTTGATCAAACCAAGCCCAAATGTCCTACTAACTTTAACAAATTCTTCCAAGAAAGTCATGCTCCCGGTAGTTTCTAACCAAAGTCATTTTCAGTTTTCAATTTTGGTGGTTAATAAGAATAGTTGATCATCAATGGTGAAAAAAAAAAAAAAACCATATCTTCAAGCACTTTGGATGCTCCATGCCAAGTCTTAGTTCCCTTTTTCTGGTTTCAGTAATGAACTTAGTGATTGTATCACAGGTGTTTGAAGTACATAAACGTATATTACTCTTTTCTACTGAAACAAATTAAAATTTTCTTACATCACACATTTACCCTTGCCTAATTAATACTCAAACCTTCGAGTATTTGGATGTTGTGTGAAAGGAAAATCTTACATTAACACGCCAATCAACAAAAATATAACCATTACCCTGTCAAAATATAGATCTTAATAATCATAACATTCAAAATGGTTGTGTATGATTACCTCCAGATCGCCTTGGAACAACGAACGAATGGATTTGTGGATTACTGCCAGATCCTGAAGACGAGGAGGAGGAGCTCAATCTTTCCATTTCCATCTACTTTTGTATTTTTACTGATCAAAAAGCTTCATATTTCTTCAAATAAAAAAGTGGTTTAAATTTCAATTTAGAGACAAGTTCCTTTTACAAAATCAAAAGGGCAAAGCTCTTGTGTGCTTTAATTGTTGCATTCAATCTGACCGACCGATCCCCTGGGTTTCTATCCAAGCTGACTTTTCAACCCGAAATCATACGGACTTTGGTTTTGGTTAAGTGGGGAAGTAAAAAAAAATTTAAAAGAAAAAAAATTGTTAGGACGTGCAAATAATAGATTAGCCTTCATGAACAAATTAATAACAATTACAATACTAACCTCATTGTTAATCCTTTCTAATCACTTCTAATCTAAACCTTAATTTTTAATGAAGACTATTGATTTCAGAAGGAGAGTTTGATAGATCAGAGATTGACCCTGTTGTAAAATTTTCAAAAGCTTTGGGGTTTGGGTTTTGGTTTTGAAAGAGAAGAAATAAAGAGAAAGAAGAGAAGTCCCACATTGTAAAAAAATGAAACTATACTTGTATAAGTATAGCTCTCTCAAGTGGATGTTGGAGCCTTGAGGCTTTCACATGTTTGTTTTGTTGTGAGGAGAGAAGTCATCAACACCACGCGCGCCGCCGTTCGTCTGAAAATATTTATGGATCAAAACATGAACTGTAACCGTTAAGGAACCGGAATTCAAAATTTGAATGATGGCGGGAATTTGTAACGCTTCTGAACGTTACAAATATGAATAGACGCGACGTTTGGTTTTCTGAACCCGTTAGCAACGGTCGCGAACCGTTGCTAACGGTCGCGACGCTTTGCGAATGGACGCCTCTTCAACACTATAATTAGCAACGCCCAGAATCATTTCGCAACAGTTTTCTATCCTCTTCTTCTTCCCAAACAGTTCTGTGACGTCATTAATCCGCTGTTCTGTTTTGTAACGTCTCCAAGGTGTTGCAAATTCAGAAACCATTGCAGAATTGTTCTCTTCTTCCTCTTCATTCTATTCTATATAAATTGCATCATCAGATACAGTTTCTAAAGTGTTCTTGGTCGGATCAAAGTCGTACAAACTTTAAATTCGATTCCGCTGTTATAGGGCTTCATTGAATCCTGAAAGTCGATAGTTCGATAACCCGTTTGTACCTGGTGGGTTGAACTATTGTCTGAAAGAATCTATTCCATAGATCCTTGAAGTCGGAAGTACAGCATTGTCTTCATCGCTATCGCCATCAAATTCGTCTCGAACCGCAAAATTCCCCAACAGACCCTGCCTTTTTTGTTGGAAAATTGTTTTTGAATCGCGTGAAAATGATAATGGACGGTGGGTGAAAGATTTTTATGATGTTGAAACGGCGGGATGAAAATTGACAAATGAAGGACTTTTTTTTACTGTGAAAAACATTTTAACCTTCATGTTTTGATTTATGAGGGCCATATGTCAAAACGATAAGGAACTGTCGAAAATTTTGTCTTAAATCGTTTGATGGTGGCTCTTTTTATTGCAATATACATTCTTTGGTTGACAGTTTGAATTTAATCGTTGTTTGTGGTATATAGTATAAAAGCGGTAATGTACAGACGAAATTTTTGTTCAAACACAATAGCCATTTGCCGTTTTTATACAATTATACCGTTGTTTGTTGGTCAATTTTAATGAAATGGCATTTCTCCTGATTACTTTATTTTATTTTTTTAAATCCATTGTAGAGCGGTGAACAATTTGATAAGATTTTCTTTGAAAAAAAGACGAGTTCAAAGAAAATGGAGAAGATGATGATATTGATGTGGAAGAAGATGAGAATAAGGAGGACCACGTTGAATTCCATATTTGACTGAATATTTTACAACTGGCAGGGTATGATTATTTTCACTTTATTTCTCATTTATAAATAAGTAAATTTCATTTATACTTGGTTGTAAAAATACGTTCATACATAATGTAGATTTTTGATTCGAATGAGAAAGTAAAAGACTGGTGTATAGAATGTGGACTAAGTGTTAACTGTGTTATTGTGGCCATAAGAACTAGATTTCGAAATGTAAACAACAACGGAAGGGGAACATGAATGGTATTAATATGTGAATGGAGTGGTGAATATTGTAGCCACAAAGCAAAGAATTTTGTACCGAAACAAAAAAAAAAAGCGAAGAAGAACAGGTATTAAGAAATGCGGTTGTCTGTTTGAGTTAAGTGTTACTAGTTGAATTGATGGAAAGTGGATACTTATGGTAAAGAATGGACTTCATAATCACAATCTTCCTAATTGTATAACCGGTCATGCTTATGTTGCGAAGATGAAAGATAGTAAATTAAAGATTGTTGAAACCATGACTAATAGTGAAGCTAGACCACGCCTAATATTGTCTACAATAAAATTAGAAAACCCCGAAAATCGGTCAACTATATGAAACATTTACAATGCAAAAGTGAAATTGAAATTGCAGAATACTGAAAGGAGATCTGTTGCGCAACAATTTATGAAATTGTTAATTGAACGTCATTATTCCGTGTTTCATAGAGTTTATCCCACAACCAATCAAATTTCTGACCTATTTTTTTACTCATTAAGGTGTATTGATCTTGCAAAGTGTTTACATCAAATTTTGTTCTTGAATTGTACTTTCAAAATTAATCGTTATAAACTCCCTTGTTTTCACATGGTGTCACATACATCAACGGAAAATACATTCACAGTTGTAATTGCTTTTATAAGCAAAGAAACAACATAATCGTATATTTGAACTCTTAAATGTGTTAGGAATCTTTATAGAGGAAAGGAGGTTTCGAATATTATTATAACGGATGCTGAATTCGCTCTGATTAAAGCGGCGTCGATTGTATTTCCAGCAGCTCATCATATCCTATGTGCATGACATATCACTAAAAATATGCAAGCAAATTGCAAACCAAAATTCATTAAGAGTAAAAGAGCGATGGTTGGTGATAAAGAGATCGTGGTGGAAGATGAGCAGGGTAAACAAGAATATCAGCTATTTTGGGATGGTTGGAGGAATATCATTAACCCTCTAACCGAAGAAGAATATGAATGGAACTTAAAATCGTTTTGAGAAGAATGGTCCTCAAAGCACAAAAAGTTCGGTAACATATATGCTCAAAAATTGGTTGAGTAAGTATAAAGAAATGTTGTGCTATCGTGGGCCAACAACTATAAACATTATGACAATGTCTCCACTGGTATTATTGAAAGTGCACATCAATGTTTAAAATTATATTTTGATTCTGCAGTAGATAGTTTTGTATAGTGTTGGACAAATGCGCATTTGTGTGCAGAAAATAAAATAGTAGCAATCGAACATGCTTTTGAATCAAGTTCCACATGATCAATGCATCTTTTCCGGAATGAGCCAACGTTCAAATAACTGATAGGATTTATTTCTCACAAAGCTTTGGATTTTCTATTATAGGAATTAAGTGGCATTTCTCAAGTTGGGTCGACTACTGAATGTTGTAGATGTATTCTATGGAAAGTTAATGGCATACCTTGCTCCCATATGCTTGAGGACTTTTGATTGACATACGGTTATGTTCCTCTCAGCTCCATTGATTCTTTTTGGAAACAACTAACATGCACACCTCCGATTGTACATCGTTCGGCTCTTTGGTTTCTTGAGTTACCTGAAATTATAGCCCTCCAAAATAGATATGAGTGCACCAGATAATGAGCGAGTTATATTGCAAAGCGATTTGAAAGTAATAGCTTTTCCATGGGAAACTAAAACATTAGAACCCCAATGGTTGCAATAAGAAAAGGTAGGCCTTCTACAAAGCAAAGAAAAAAGACAACTCAACAAATTGAGTTCCTTTTTACTTCAAGCACGTTAAAGCTTCTTTTTCGTGCGGTTCTAATCCTACTCTACACGTTCGTAGAAAACTCGTGGCATGGCAAAGAAAAAATGAGAACAATTACATTGATGCTTACCATTTGATGCAAATGGCTGACGTTATGAAGCCTTACATAATTGGCTTGGAAGATATGTCGCATGATACTAATTGTCGTTATTGGGTTGTCATGAATTAATTAAAGTTGCATATTAAAAGACCTGATAATCCATGCAAATACGTTCGTGAGGCAATGATTGATAACTTAGAGCTAAAAAAGGACATGTACAAGACGATGTGTGATGATTACGGATTCAATGAGTTGAAGAACATGATATAGTCCAAAAATTATATTGCAGAGAATGAATGAATGCAAATGCCGGAATCAGGAAATGTTATTGCGGAAATTTTTGGTGTTGCTGTTATGGTGTTAAGTAAGTTTGAGAGCTGTACTTATGTCCCAGCAACGGTACATACAAACTTATTAAATGAAAAGAGGTTGGTGGTTAGGGGTTATGTGGATGATTCTCATTTTGTTAGTATTCACTCAAACCAGACTCTCCTATACCTCCTTCTTCACGAGTTTCATATTTTCAAAGGATACTCAATAATAACGCAAGCGATTAGATTAGACGATATTAGGACAGAATTGACAAGTACATGGCTTTAGTGGGAAATAATAATCATGACCACACAACGATCAAAGTAGAGTAGATTCATATTTTGTTAGGAATGTTTAAATGCAACTCTTTTTGTATAATTGACACATACAGATATTTTTTATTGGCAGAAATGACATTGTATATAGCAGATCATTGTTAATGCAAAGGATTATTGTATCCTTAGTTGTGATTCTGTTATTGTTATTTTGGTTAAAAGAGTGTTTGCTTGGATTTTATTTTGGTTGTTCTGTTGCTATCATACTAATTGAAATTACAGGAAGAATTATATTATGGAAGTTTAGTTGAAAGTTTATGGCATATCACTGCCGTTTAATATATGGTACCATGGCAAATTATCATCTTATGAGCAATGTATACACCAATAATTCCAACCCGAGACTTTACATCATAACATCACCATTTAAATTAAAATACTTTTGCAGCATACTATCGCCTGAGCAAAGTGCAAAACTAACCATCTCAACCCAAGAGTTTACGACACTATATTATCGGTTTTATTTGTATAAAATGGCATAGCCTAGCCGCTTGACAAAGTACAAAACAAACCATCTCAACCCGAGAGTTTACGGCACTACATCGCCGTATTTATTTCTAAGTAATGGTGGAGCCTAGCCACCTGAGCAAAGTACAAAACAAACCATCTCAACCTGAGAATTTACGGCACTACATTGCCATTTTATTTCTAAATTACGGCAGAGCCTAGCCGCCCAAGAAAAGTACAAAACAAACCATCTCAACCTGAGAGTTTACGGCACTATTTTGCCCTTTTTATTTCTAAATAATGGTAGAGCCTAGCCGTAATGAACATATCAAACTACAACACAGAATTATCATAGAGAAAACTACAAAACAAACTTCAATACAGAATTAACATATCAAACTACAACATAGAATTCAATAGCAGCAAGATCATATCAAACTATATCAAACTTCACAAACAACATATCAAACTTCACAATGAATCATATCAAACCATGGCAAAACCATATTGTTTACATTCAAAATACATAACACACTGTCCTAATACATAACAAATTAAAACATAATAATACATTGTCTTAAAAAATAACAACCAAAATAGCATACGACATTTTCTTAATACATAACAAACTAAAGCATGAAACAAAACAAAACAAAACATAATACCACGGCTACTTTTTCTTTGTAGCAAATTTTTTTAGACGCTGCCTTTCGCTCCAAAACCACTTTCTTTATTTTTGCTCGCCTCCATAGCTACATTTTGTTTTTCTATGACATTGCCTTCCCCTAAAGCTCTAATGGTTCAGCTTCCTCTATTTGTTTAACCTTTTGTAACACTTGATTCATTGATTAATTAGGAGCACATGATCAAATAAAATCAGCAATGTATCAAAGTCCACTTTTCTGGAAAGATTACCAAAGATATAACTTTCAATGCACTAAATGATAATGTGTTTAAAACAACGGAAAAAGATATTAATCTATGCAATACTTACAATGCGAATAAGAAGCGAATTTTATTCACTAGCATTTGTTGGTTTGGTAATTCTTTTCTTCAGATTGACCATAAATGGGTGAGGTGCATCTTTGTACCATTCCATATAACTAAATCACAATTCCAAGGATGAACAACTTCTCTTGATGCTAAACTCTCATTGAGGAGATGATTCCTCCATTCACTCCAACCAAAATCACCTAAATTATAGTACGTAGCATTAAATCCTCGAGAAGATGACTTAAACTTCTTTTTGGTAAGAGTGAATAGAGTTGTCAGGATAGGTTAAACAAAACCAAATTGGCATAGAAATCTTTGGGGGAGATAAAGTTTTATGTTTTTAAAGCACATAATTGGACCATTGTGTTAGAAAATCAAATTTACGGTTTCATTGACAACAACTATACAATGGAAATCGAATATGCATATATATTTCTATTTATAGGTACTTACTAGAGTAACATCACTAGAAAGACAAGAACAAGGCTCAAAGAACGTTACAAGAGACTACAAGTCGATGAGATCAATGGAGCAACGAGACATATGCACAAAAGTAAACATGCGCAGGTTTCAAACGTCTGGATGCACTAGCCAGATGTCTGAAGAAATCTTTTGGAATTCAAAACAGAAAGGATCAGACGTCTAGTTAATGCACTCGGACGTCTGAAAGGCTTCTGTATACAAAAAATATATATAGCCAAACGTCTGAAACAAATACCAGACGTTTGATGCTGAACTTGGAATTTAAAATTCAAACTACAACTGCCGCATTTGAAAAGACATCTTCGCTTCTCTTTGTTACAATTCTTCATAACCATCAGAAGCAACTATAGAGCACTTGTTAATGGATGCAACTACTCAAGGAATCTCTCTACCACCATAAATAACATCAAGAATCAAAGAGAAGAACTCATATTTACTTACTTACGCTCTTTACTCACATACTCTGTTATATTCTTGATCACTAGCAATCTATGTATTTCACTCTTCCATATATATTCAGATCTCCTCAATCAATACTTTCTAGATATATATATTGGAAGCATTTGTACTTAATAGTCAATATTCGTGTTATAGAACACATACTTGACAAGAACAAGCTATTGTAACCAAGCATATTCCTTCGGGCTAAGTGAGGGTGTTTGGTAGTCGAATTCCGAAGGGGAGCTTCGGCACTGGGCGTAGGACGGGAGGTCCGAACCAGTATAAAATCCTGGTGTGCTTATTCTATAGTTATCAAGATTAATTTTATCTTAGTTGCATCATATAATTAGTCAAATATACTTGCATATACACTACACGATCCACTCTATAGACTTACAATTGGTATCGGACCAAGGTTTGATCAAAATACAGTAACATGTTTTTGAATCAATTTAATATGGCAAGTATTTTTCAAGAAGGACAATCCACAACACGACCCCCACTTTTTAATGGCTCTAACTATGCATATTGGTCAACACGTATGAGAATTTGTATGGAAGCTAATGGTCAAGAAATTTGGTCAGCCACTCAAGATAAATATGAAGCGCCTACTACTGCTATGAACACATGGCCCGATGCACAAAAAAGCAGCTTCTAATAATGCCAAGCTATGAAATTTTTATTTTGCCCACTAGATAAAAATGAATTTTCACGTGTCATGTAACACTGCATTGATATTTGACGTACCTTAAAAGTTATACACGAAGGCACAAACAAAGCTAAACAAACTAAGATTTCAATTTTACAAAATCAATTCTCATCATTTAAAATGAAACAAAATGAATCTATAGTAGATATGTACTTTAGATTTCAAACCATTCAACATGATTCAATGGCACTTGGAGTCAAATTCATAAATTTTGATTTAGTATCTAGAATACTCAATTCTTTAACTCCATAGTAGGAAAGAAAAGTATTAGTTATCGAAGAAGCTAATGATCTCTCAGCACTCTTAGTTGAAGAGTTGATAGAAAATTTTATGTCATATGAAGCTAATTTGCAGGCACGAAAAGAACTAAGTTCGAAAAGAAGAACATAGCATTCCCAACAACAAATGAAGACTCCGACTTAGACAAAGATGAAACTGTATTTATTGCCAAAAATTACAACAAATTCAAGAAGTTTAGGAAAATGACTAAATTTCAGAAAGGAGGAAAATCAAGCTCAACAAATCAAACATCAATTAAATGCTATGAATGCGATCAATTTGGACATATGAAGAAAGACTGTCCCAAGCTTAATAATGATAAAAAGAAGACAAATTTGAAAAGATCAAAAAGAAGAAGGCTTTCAAAGTAACATGGGATGACTCGGATTCTTCATCATCTGATAGTGATAGTGACGGAGAGCAAGCTAATGTATGTTTTATGGCACAAACTGATGAGGTAACCAAAATAAAAAATAAGGAGAAATGGATACTAGATAGCGGATGCTTCAAGAATATGACTGGAAATTCAAAAATGTTATCAAATATAACACATCGATGGTGGAACGGTAACCTTTGGAGATAACTCAAAAGGATATGTCGTGGGCATTGGAGAAGTCATCAGCTCTGATATTTCTGACTCCCCTATTATTACAAATATTTTATTAGTAGAAAATCTAAAACACAACCTACTAAGTATTAGTCATTATGCGATAAAGGTTTTCAAATCAATTTCGAAAAAGATAGATATAATATTTTCGATAAAAACAAACAACTTATATTTGAAGGTTTTAGAAACAAAAATATTTATGTCTTAAACATGAATATAAATAAAAATTCAAATTTGTATTTAACCGCCAAACATGACGATCCATGGTTATGACATAAACGATTTTGTCATATCAATTTTAAATACATTAATAAATTAGCAAAATATGAGCTAGTTAGAGGTTTACCTAAAATAAATTACAAAGTAGAAAATTTATGTGACGATTTTCAAATTGAAAAACTAAAGAAAAGTTCTTTTAAATCTAAAAATAATATTTCTACAAAACAACCATTAGAATTATTATATTTAGATTTATTTGGTCCAACGCAAGTACAATCTATAAATCACAACAAATATGTTTTCGTAATAGTTGATGATTTTTCGAGATATACATGGACTTTATTTTTAAAACATAAAAGTGATACCTTTGGTATGTTTAAAATATTTTCTAAAGGAATTAAAACACAAAAGGATTTGAAAATTAAAAATATTCGAAGTGATCACGATGGAGGATTCGAAAATGATCTTTTTACTAATTTTTGCAGTAAGAAAGGAATAAGTCATAATTTTTCTTTTCCCCACACACCTCAATAGAATGGTGTAGTGGAAAGAAAAAATCGTACGTTATAAGAATGTACACGGACACTACTAAATAGTAGTAGTCTACCAAAATATTTTTGGGCTGAAGCTATTACCACAGCTTGTTATGTGTTGAATCGAGTAACCATACGTCCTATGACTAAACAAACTTGTTTTGAAATATTTTCTGGAAGAAAACCTAAAGTATCATACTTTAAAACTTTCGAATCAAAATGTTTCATATTAAATATAAAAGATAATTTAGGAAAATTTGATCCGAAGGCCGATGAAAGAATCTTTGTTGGATATTCGGATCGCAGCAAAGCATATAGGATTTTTTAATAAACGAAATAATACTATTGAAGAAAGTTTACATGTTTCTTTCGACGAAAATCTTCTTAACCATCATATTAATGATGATGAATAAATAATTCCAATAACAAATACAACAAACTCTATAAATAATGAGACAAATGTGCAAAATAATACTTTGATATCATCCCCTAGAATTCTTAAGGAGCATCCAAAAGATAATATCACTGGAGATCTTAATTCTAGAGTGGCTAGAAATCAACTTAATCAAATTAGCCATATAGTATTTGTGTCAAATTTTGAACCAAAAAATTATAAAGAAGCTTCAAATGATAATTTTTGGATAATCGCTATGCAACAAGAATTAAATCAATTTGAACGTAATAATGTTTGGGAATTAGTACCATAACCAAAAGATTAATCGGTTATAGGAACAAATGAGTATTTAAAAACAAAGCTGATGAAAACGGAAATATTGTTAATAATAAAGCATGTTTAGTTGCTCAAGGCTATAATCAAGAAGAAGGTATCGATTATGACGAAACGTTTATGCCAGTAGCTAGATTAGAGACCATTCGTACATTACTCGCTTTTGCAAATCATCTTAATTCTAAAACTATTTCAAATAGATGTCAAAAGTGCCTTTTTAAATGATTTTATTAAAGAAAACGTATTTGTTGAACAACCCCATTATTTGTTCACGAAAAATATCCCGACCATGTTTTTAAATTACAAAAAGCATTATATGGATTAAAACAAGATCCTCGTGAATGGTACGAACCTCTTAAAAATCACTTAATTACATCTGGTTTTCAAATAGGCAAAATCGATACAACTTTATTTATTAAACGAGAAAATAACGATATTTTAGTTGTACAAATTTACGTTGATGATATTATTTTTGGTTCAACCAATGAAAATCTATGTAATCAATTTTCAAATATTATGAAAAATGAATTTGAAATGTCTCGCATGGGAGAATTAAATTTCTTCTTAGGTTTACAAATAAAACAACTTGAAAATGGTATTTTCATTCATCAAGAAAAATATTGTAACGATCTATTACGTCGTTTTGAAATGGATAAAACTTCAAGCAAACCAACACAAATGAGTACTACTATTCCTTAGAAAAGGATGATAACGGAAAAGATTTCGATGAAAAATTATATCGTAGCATGATTGGTTCATTACTCTATTTGACGGCTAGTTGACCCGATATTATGATGAGTGTATGTCTCTGTGCTCGATTTCAAGCAAAACCAAAAGAGTCTCACCTAAGAGCTGTTAAACGTATCTTACGATATCTATCTAGTATTAGATATTACGGTTTGTTTTACTCTAAAGGATCATCGTTTGAACTAGTTTCATATAGTGATGCGGATTTCGGTGGATGTAGAACAGATCGTAAGAGTACTAGTGGAACATGTCACTTTATTGGACAATCATTAGTTTCATGGTTTAGCAAAAAGCAAAATTGTGTTTCCTTATCTACTTGCAAAGCCGAATATATTTCAGCAGCTCTAGCATGTGCACAAGTGATATACATGCAACAAACACTTATGGATTTCGACAAAATTATGAATAAATCTCCAATATATTGTTATAACACGAGTGCAATAAATTTATCAAAAAACCATGTAAATCACTCGTGAACTAAACATATAGATATACGATATCATTTTTTATGTGACAATGTTGAAAAAGGAATTATTTCATTAGAATACGTAAATACCGAAAATTAAATAGCAGATATTTTCACAAAACCACTAAATGATTTTATTAAACTCCGAGCGATTTAGGGATATGCTCTCTTAATGATCTTCTAAATTTATAACCACTCCTTCATTTGTGCTATGATTAGCTAATAATTTTCTATCCACAAATTGTAATTGATAAATCCTTCACCTTTATTTTTTAGTTAGTTAGTTTCTGAAAATTATCTATAAATAATGTTCGAAATTATATATAAATATTCATACAACAAGAGAAAAAAATACACAATTCATATCTCTTTTCAACAAAATATAGTCATGCCTTCTGAAAATTCTTATCTATCCATCTCGACACCTACTACGAATAGCTCGGCTGATACACCACAACGGCTTCCTACACCCACACCAAATCAGGAACCGACGTATGGGTGGTCCTCATATCACACGGGATTCACTCCCGATAACAAGAAGTCCAAACGATCTTTATTTGTCTCTCCTAACACAAAGAAGAAAATTGAAGAAATACACCACTATCAAAAACAACAAATAGATCTACAATTAGAACTATATTGTGAACAAAAAGTCACGCACATCGACTAAGCTTTTTGGAGCAAGTAGCGATGAAGTTTTGTACTTCACGAAAGAAAGATGTCTATGAACCACTTCCAATGTCTTGCAGTTCCTTGGATCCCTCTTCCACGTATCGTACACCCTTGGATCCTTCACCAAGGCGATTATCTTGTTTCCTAAGAACCGTCGAACGTAGAAATATATGGTCTCCACTCAAACCATGGAGGGATAACAAGTCAGATGATTGTATAACTCCATCGCCATCTAAATAGATTATATTTTTCTGTATTTTTATCTATGTATATTTGTAATTTTGTTTCACAAAAATAATACTACATTTCTTTTTAAACAATAGAGGGTCGAGAAATAAGCAACACCTTTAAAATTTAGGCTATTTTTAGAAAGATGGCTTTTTTGAGATGTCTGAATATGGACCTCAGATGTCTGACACTCTGATATTCCACGAATTTTTCATCACTATGCATATGTTAGACGTCTGTTATAACCCTTCAGATGTCTGAAAATTTGCTCTGCCTCCTTGAAATAGATACCAGACTATTTCAGACGTCTGAACTATGAACCAGACGCCTGAATTATGTTTCTGCTATCAAATTATAAAAAATCGATCTGTTTCAGACGTCCGATATTTAACCAGACGTTTGAAAAATCTCTCTGACTATCACATTTTAAAAAAATCGACCAAATCAGACGTCTACCAATTAAATCAAACGTCTGAAATTATTTAATATGTTGAATTAGGGTAAATCAGACATTTGAATTCGCTTCCAGACGTCTGAAATTCCATCGACACTTTAAAACACCCAGATAACGTCTATTTTTTTCTAATCTCACTTCTATTTTCAACCGATTATACTTCATTGACGATTTTTTACTCAAAAACATCTTTTTACAACTGCTCGATCACAACGCCTCCTAGAACTAAAAACCCTAAGATATCCAAAAGAAAACAAGATCAACCATCTTCATCAAATCCTCAAGTTTTCTCAGATGATCAAATCGATAGATGGATGAATCGAGCACCACACTCTCTTAAGAGATATGAGGATATACAAAAGAAGAAACTTCACACAGGTCTATTTTATAACTTACTTAAGTTTCCAATGTATAATTTGGATGAATTATGTGAGACCGCCGGTCTAGAAACATTGATATCATTCACTCCAAATGACATCCAAATCGATCAATTAGCTATATTTCTTTTTTACGCAAATTTGGATAGCACGGCGGTATAGAACACTGAAAGTGAATACAATTGGTTATGGTCTAGAGTTTATGGCAACACGATTAGACTCACTCCAGGAATAATAGGAAGAACCCTCGGATGTTCCGACACGGGCGAAGATCTATATAATATTCCCGATATGCGCTTCAAACCAAGGAACAATATAACACATCAAATATGCGAGGATAAAATGCCTTAATTTGCATCCAAATATCTACGACCAAACACAAGACTTCTTACTCGAATGATCATCGGTACCATCGTTCCACATATGGGAAGTCATGAGCAGATAATTGAGTTAGAACACAAAGCTTTATATGCTTTATTTAGCGGAACAATGGTGAATTGGGCCAAATTTATTTTTGACGACATATAAGGTAGATTGCTGAAATTGGTAAAATTATCGTTTCTCCTTGAAACAATCCTAAATAACATCACAATTTTATATATCGTCGATTCTCTCTCTAAGATTAACCAAATATGAAGCTAAGTTCGTACCGGATTCCTTTGCAAAATAGAAAGCAGTTCTCACATCATCTTCAACCGCACCAACACACCGATTATGACGCCTTAGACATGGGAAGTGATTAAATATCCAAACCTAAATCAAGTTAACAAATGTATAAATATACGATATTATATATGATTTGAGTATTAACTTAGTACAAACTTGTACACTTTCCTGCTATGCAATCAATTCCCCAGTATTGCCCTGATATATCCCCGATATATCCTATAGCGGACTTTTGGGGAAACGATATTCCAATATAGCACCCCAATATAGCGGATCCGCTATTATCCCCGATATTGCGGCAATAATCCGCTATATCTCCGATTTTGTTGCCCCGCTATATCCTCCTTTCCTATAAATAAGCATTTTGTTTGATCATGCTTTTAAATTTTATGGTAACTTCAAAGTCGATGTAACAATGATATGTGATGTTGGTTATTATAACTAGTTATAACTTTTTAAGTGTCATCTTTGTTTATCTTTACTTTATGATAACTTGTTTTGCTTGGTGGGAAATAATAAGTAACACTTGTTCCTCTTTTTAATGTAGAGTGTTCATCTTTCCTCTTTTTAGAGTCGTTCGCTATATCCTGTTATATCCCCGATATATCTCCGCTATAACTTTTCACATCTCAAACGCTATGGAGAGGCATGGCGCTTTAACTGCACAGCTTTCCTGAAGTAAGGTCATATAGCCAGTTATTTGGTGGACATATTTACTTGTACTTTGACTTAAGCTACGAATAACCAACTCAAACAAGCAGTTACCCAAGAATACGTATGCGCTTATTTTAAATCCCTAAGGCATTGTAGAAAATGCACACACACTTTATTCCTAGATTTATCATAACAAATTAAACATAATCGTGTACAAAAGGTATGCCATCGCACAATGCATCTTGTGTTCATCACTATGCAATCCGTGGGAACCTTCAAATTGACTTCTTAACTATTCCAATCTATTCTTCTTTTCACCGGCTAATACAAGAACAGTAGTTGTCTTGTCAATCCCTAAACACTGATCTAACAGCTGGTACATACCATGATAACTAATAGCCCTAGATCCACTAAAAGGTCATGCCGTAGCTCTTCCTTCAACTGAAAGTCCTGTCATATGGACGACTTCATCAATGGTAATCCCTATTTCACCAAAAGGTAGATGAAAAGTGTTTGTTTCAGGGTAAAATCTTTTGACAAAAGCATTGATAAGAACTTTAACAACTTTTTCATGAGTACGCATTACTAACTGGTGAAATCCTGATTGAACAACTACCTCCTTTACAAAAAAACATTTATTCTTATAATCCCATGATCTTTGTGTTCCAACATGACTATGAACTTTTACTATTCTTGCTACTCCTCGGGGTTCCTATGTAATATATACATTACTCAACACATAAACTAATAATTTTACCTTAATTCTCACCCAAAAAAAACATACATTAGAGTTCCAAAATTTATGAGCTATATGATCTTTAAAAGCGAACAATACTGATGGATGATCTTCAGATTCTACTACCCATGGGGATGCTTGTTTTCTTTTTCTCTTCACTTTCTTTATGCTTGTCCTCCTTTTCCTCTCCTCGATCTCTTCTTCCTCTATCTCTTCATGCTCCGCATTTTCATCCTCTTCGTTACCTTTACCCCTATCACCGGTATTTATCTTCTCCACAGAACCACCACTCTCATTAACACTTTGAGCTTCACTTAGACTGTGTTCAAGTTCAATGTCTTCTTGTTTATTCACATCCACTTTTTTCCTTTTGCGCTTGCAACTATTTCTGCCTTTCCATAGCTAGCTTCCTTCGATTAGAAGCAGCAGGTGGCACACGAGTAGATGTAGATTTATTTTTTTTGCTGCAATATAATCATTGAATTGGATTAATAATAAACGAAAAAGAGAAAAAGTATTTACAACTAAAAAAATGGCAGGGTTAGGCCAGAAATTTAAAAAAAAACAACAACCCGTCGCCGAAACAAAAAAATTAAAACTTTCTTAACAATTCAGTTTTTTGGCAAGCCACGGTCATATGAAAATTTTGTTAACGGCACCACGTCACCGAATAATAAGAAGAAAAACCTCAACCTCCCAACGTTTTCTTCATCTTCCCCAATCACACTTCTCAAACTAAATCACATCCAAACCATTTCAACAAAGAGCCGTTCAAAAGAAAAAAATGGCTCACAACCGAAAAATGGAAAACCAACAACTGCGTACCTATTTGCAATCGCTCCATTACATTGAGATCTGCTTGCTTCCTCTTCATCGTCTTCGTTCGCACTATTATTGAATAAAGGTTCGACCTTTATTTTTTACCCGAAGAAGGAGAAGACCAAAACCCTAGGAATGCCGGCCTATATATGTCGGGACTTGAAGGGTATGTTTTTCACATGATTGAATTTGAAGGGTATAGTTGTACATATAATTTTATATATTATTATATTTTACCCCCTTTAACAATTACACAACAGACCGTAATCCCCCTTAAAATTATACCCCTTTAACCAAAACTGGAGTCCCTGTAACAATAACTTTTTTAAAGATGACAATTAGGTAGTGCTGGTATGCTATTGAAAGAGAAACATTATTGGATTCGTATAGAACTTAAAATGGTTACGCTTCAGAGAAACGTTATTGGACTTGTAAAGAAAAACTTAAAATAGTTAGCATAGTCATTTCCAGCTTTATATGTTCGACGATACGAACAGAAATTAAATTTGGGATAGTGCTCAGTTTACATATTTAAGCTTGGAAGATATATATATATACATATATATATATATATATATATATATATCATTAAGTCTATTCTATCATGAACTTGAGTTAACATTGCAATAATAGTATTACACATCAGACATATTGTATTATCTCCCTTACTTCGGTAAGTGTCTTTATTATGTCCTGCTGATAATGTATCATTTTGTTTGAGCGTCATATTAACATGATTAGTGCCTTCTAAATAATATTTATTATCATAATCCATCTTAATTTAATTGTATGTATTTGATTTCTTGCAACATTTTTTCGATTTGTTGTATTTGTGACTCAAATTGTTTTTTATCATTTTTGACTGTTCTTTTTTACTTCTAATATTAAATCTTTGGATTTTATTTCTATATATTTCAATCAATTTTTTTAGTTTTATTATATCATTTTTATTTGGGAATTCTTTTAGCTTTATGACTTTAAATTTATTTATTAATTTTTCTAAAGTTATTTCCGTAGTATCTATTTGTGATGACCCGGAATTTTCGAGCATTTAAAATTATAATATTTAATTGATTTTAAATATTCAATAGAGTAATTTTAACTTGAATTACGAATATCACCAATTATTTGATAATTAAATTATTGAATTAAATAAGTTGAAGTTGGTTCAAATGTTGAATCTGGAGTTTTAAGCCTATTAAAAATAATTTGAAGGCTTGAAAAAAATTTATATTAATAGTACTGAGGATAATAGAAGTTGTAAAATTGAAATTAGCAGTGGTTTGTTCAGTTTTGAAATTTAATATCATTTAAATTGAATTTAACAATTGTCTTCCGAGGCACAGTTTCGGAATTCAACGAAACTAGTTCTAGTGGGTCCGTAATATTGAATTATTATCGGATTTCGAATTTCGTATTAATCGGAGTTAGTATGTGAGTGAACAATATATAAACGCGTTGAAAATTTAGTTGTTAATAATCTAATTTAATTTAATTAATCAAGCTTCTTCTATACGCCTTCTTCTTGTCATTTAATCACATACTTTCCCAATTCTAAGCCGTTCAATCAACTATCAAAATGCTCGAACTAAAACAAATAATAATAATAAGATAAAACAAATGATATTATTAATAATAATATTATTAATAATAATAATAAAAATCAAGAAAGAAGCTTCTTAGGGAAGCCGTGTGATAGAACAAAATATAATAACACAGACAACACGATAAGGACGAACTCCTGTTTCTTCTTTCCCCTAAATCCTCACCGTGACAAAAAAAATAATGCCGATCTCCTTAAATCGCGTAGCCCCTGTACAAATCAAACGAGATAAAAAAATAAAAATAAATAATATCACCAATCTTGTGTCGTTCTCTTGTTCGAATATGGCTGAAACCCTAGTTAATCGATCGAGCTTCATGAAAGGACGAAGCAACTCACAGGCGGCGTGCAAGGGAGGGTGGCCACAGGTGGTTGCTCGAGCAGTGAACCTGGTGAATTGGCATATTCGTGAGACGTGAGTGAGCATTTTGGGGTTAGGGTTCGAATTGTTGAAGATTGGGTGGTGCGATTTTAGGGCTGCGGCATGAAGCTGCTACGTCGATCGAGCAACGACGTTTGATTTCCTCTTGAAGGTCTCGGTCGCGGCTTTGAAGAAGGAGGAGGGGTTTGGTTTGGCGATCGATGGGCGATGGCTCTGGGGAGGTTCTCGTGAGTGCTGCGGTGATGTTGGGGTATGGTTTCTTTTTTTTCCGAATTTGTATAAATTTACTTATACAAACAATAAGGCAATAATTTATTCCAGTATTCTCTATAATGAAAATATACAGGTAAGGCAGAAAACCTATATAGATTATTGTGAAAATGAAATGAATATTCACACATTATAATTTACTAGCTTATTTTAAAATAAGTGATTTACTTGGGAATGAATTTATTTTAATTACAAAAGGTTTCAAAAGGAATTATTAGTTTAAGTTAAAATTAAACAATGAGTTTAAAAGAACATTTGTTGGTTTAAATTTAAATGAATAAATAAGAATAAATTGTTCGATTAATTCAAATATTCATAGATCATCTAATATTTATTTAAGGTCAAAAATCGAGGAAACCAAGGGGGTGTTGAAGTGGATGGCCAATGCATATGCAACGGTGAGTTAATCTCACTCAGTTGAAATTTAAATTTAAATGATTAAATTTAAAATAATTGTTTGAATGGTTGAATTGTTTGTTGTGTTATATAGTAGTATATACTACACCTTGAAATGATTTATTTCCCTCATTTTATAGTGAAAATATTTATATTGTGCTAAGTCTGTGGATGCAGGGAAAAACAGGTTGGAGGGATCCAACTGGATCCCTCAACATTTGTTTAAAAATATTTAAATTACCCTGTTATGATGATTTGATATTTTATGATGGATTATGTTGAAATATGGAATGCTATGGTTTGATTGGATAATTGGGTATAATGAATTTCCAGAAAAATGTATAACTTGGATGTTGGAAAGAAAAATAAAGGAAGTAAAATTTCAAGTAAAATAAATATAGGGAAAGTTGAATAAATTTAAGAATGAATTGGAAAAGAAATAATCTAATTTAATTTTTTTTTATAAATGAACTGTGAGTATAGAAAGGAAAATTTGAATAAACAGAAAATTAATGAATTTTAAAAATTCAGTATTATTATTCAAAAGAACAAGCATTTATTTAAAAGTTAAGATTTAAATTATTGGGAAACCTAGAATTTGTATATTTCAGTTAAAAGTTAGAATCAAATGAAAAATAATAATAACAAGATAATCAAGTGCATACTTAATGGATTTCGGAATGAATTCAGTAATTAAAGAAATTTATTTCAAATGGGATAAGTTTGAAATCAATTGTGGGAAAATTGATTTAAGTAATTGAGGTTGGATCTTCTCCCGGTATAACCAAGTACGTTTCAAATTAAGTTTTTGAAGTAAGTTTTAAAATATAAGTTAAAAGTTTTAAGTTGAAAAAAAGCAAGTTGGAAATTTATTATTTCTAAATATTTAAATCCTAAAGTAAGTCTTTCCTTTTAATCTATTATAGCAATAATTATTTAAAGAGTGACTTAGTATTTTGTTTTTAAAAAAATTGAAAAATTTAGTTTTATATTTTATTTAGTAACCTTATTTTCAAATATTCATATAGTATGTATTTTTTTCAAATCATTGAAGTAGTTTTAAAATAAATGTTTTAAAGTATATTTCAAAATAAAGTTATTAAAATTATTTTAAAAATCTAGTTTTGTGCTTGGTGATTTCGGAGGAGATAGAAATTATTTGGGAAAGTTTATTCTGGGAAAGAAAGTTGGTTTTGAAACTGTTTTCAAAGGATTGAAGATAGAAATATATCTTGTGAAGATATTTTGAGGTTAATAAATAATTTGGGAAATTATTTATTGTTTGATGGATGTTTGTGCATATTAATTGATAGTTAAATCACCGACTATCAATATTCGCCAAATGTGTTGATCGTTTCGAAGAGACCGGGATCGAGATTAATTTCTCGAAAACCACTTCGATCCGGTTTGTACGTTTCGTGAAATGACTTTGGATTCAAAGATGGAGCAGCGAAGTGCAAGGCCTAGTCGCTACTAATCCTGAGGATATTTCCAAAATGGATGTAGTAGGAATAGTGCCTTCGGTTCCGTTCGAACCCGGGACGGACTTGTATGGATGAATACTTGCGAAACATCGTCAGGTGGACGATGGGCATTCTAAGAAATATGTTCTATAAAGGTAACGCTTAGCCTCAAGCCTCATCAAATGGGAATGACTGAAAATCAGGGGTTATGCAGCAAGGCTAGGTGGGTAGCACCCAAGCAGGGTGAGATCATTCCTGTCTAGATGTTCTTTTTTATTTCGGCTTAGTGGGCGGTTGCTGATCCCAACCGTGGAGTGATCTCACTCGGGACTGTCCAGTAAGGGATGGTTCCGGTCTTGTGTTGCAGGGGAGCGGGCGTACTCCTCGGTACGGTGATCTAGGCCCCGTACTGTGACAGGTGGTACCCCAGTGCCTAGTCATTAGTTGGAAATCCATTCTCCCTACGAGCCTTGTACGAGTTTTGTTTGTATTACCCACTTTGTGGCTAGTAGCTGGAATTTAATAATGTAACAATTTCGGCTATTTCATAAGTATTTGTATATAGACCCTATTATAATATTAGAGGATTTCTATAAAAATTGTTTTAGCTATCGTAAGGTAAAAACCCGACATGTTTATTTGTGGCATGGTCTTACGAGATGCTTTTGTTTCAAAGGATTTTTGAAACTTTAATAATCAAGTGGGTGTGATTTTCTCACGCTGGTATTCCAGACTGACTCGGGTGTTATTTAACTGTAATGCTCGGGTCAGACCGAGTATTATAGGATACATGATATGATGCTGTGGAGCTCAGGAGGCGAGCTGGATGACGATACGTACATTCGTACTTGTTATATATATATATTCCGCTGTGTTGAGTTGTTGTGTATCCATTTGTATGATATTTATGTTGAGCTATGATTGATGTACTCTGATGATGTAAGATATAAACAGAGATATTTAAGTTTTGTGTAAAGAGTATTTATTATCTATTATATTTTATTCCGCTGCAATGGTTAGATTCTGTTGTTGTTTTCTATTCTTCTTCTTCTACCTCTTCTTCTTTAACCCAAATGGTTCGTATTTCTGTACAACTTGAGTTGATTGTTGTAGAATAGTGTTGACTCAAGGGGTACAGATTTGCGGGCTGTTACACTTGGTATCAGAGGGAGGTTGGAGATAACCTTGGCTCTGGTGGGAATTACTCATTTAAATTGGAGTCTATAGTACTCTAAAATGAGTTTGAGCGTATTAATAAATAAGAGCGCGTATTTGTTAGTGAATATAAATTGTTTTAATATCGCGTTGATTGGTTTATTGAGTGGCATATGAACCTTCGTCGACACTGTCTGCGCAACTGTATTGAAGAGGTTTCTAAACACTTGAAGAGAATAATCGACACGGTATTGTTTTAGATGTGGGTAAATGAAATAATTTTACCCAAAAATATATTTTTGATATAAAGAAAAGTTTTTGAAAACTATTTAGCTAATATATGGTTGCTTGGATTTTAGAAATGATGATATTAAAGTATTATCATTGTTAAGTGAAAATTTAACTAGAAATTGATATATAATTACAAATTTAAGGGATGAATTCATTATAGAATGAAATTTATAAATATGAATTGAAAATGAAATTTATAATTTGAAATATAATCAAATAAGAATTTGTATAAGCATAAGCTATGCAAATGAATTATAGTTAAAATTTATTTAAGCAGGATTTGGAAATTCAAAATTTCAGAGATTTTGGGAATGTTATCAAAGTGTTTGGAAGATAAATGATAACATTATTGTTTTGGGAATATTTTTGAAAGGAAATTTGTTTTAAAATGGATTCTGAAAGTGATATAGCATTGAATTCACTTCAGTCGCTGGGAAATAATTTCGATGATGACTGCAGCATCATCGATGTTCATTTTCGGGTTTCTAAGTGATAAATTGCTGCCAAAATGATTTGTTCAGGAAAACCCGTTTGTTTTTGAAAGTTTCAAAGGAAATTTGTTGGGAATAAAACCAGGATTTGGTTTGACCTTTGTGAAATGTGAATTGAGAAGTTGCAGATTTCAAAGTGTTTTGAAATCAAAAGCCAGTGTTTAAAAAAAAAAATTCCTGAGGAGATAAGTTATAAGCTTATAAATTGAGATGAGTTTTAAATCAAGAAGGAAATATAAACTTTGAATGTTGGAATTTAAGTTTAAAGGGAAAACTGAAAATGAAATTAACTTGGATTTGGAAATAAAAATTTAACTCGATTGAAATAAATCGAATAAGCTGAAAATGCTTAAATAAATAATTGTAAACCATTTAAATTATTAAAGGATTGAAATAACTTGAGACAATAAGGAAAATAGAATGTTTCGAGTTTATTAGAATGGTTTAAGTGAATGTGGATAAACTAATTATATTGAATAAATAAACGATGGAATTAAATATGAATTGAGTGGACTGTGAATAAAATTCAATTGGCAACGAAGAGGAACCTAAATTGTTAATGATTTTGAATAAAATAGTTTGGTTAATAAAATGAAATGCAAGTGAATGGATTCAAATCTAAAATGCAATGAAAATGAGAACATATGGATTGTGAATAAATTGAAAATGGAATAGAATTAAGTATAAATTGGGTTGAAATCAATTTAAATTGGTTATAAAGCATAAATACTGATTTATTGACATAAATCTCGTCGAATTGCATGGGATAAATTGTCGATTGGATGTAAATGGAAGTAATTAAAATTCTATGTGTTGATAAGGGTAAAATAAATTGATTTTGAAAGCAATTGAATTAAATATGAGTTCAGTTTGCTTAAGAATAAATTAAATATAGACAATTGAGTTTTAAATTATTCAAATTGATGAAGTTGTGTACGAATGGATGGAAAACCATTCAAATTGAATGAAAATGGTTTGTAAATAAGTTGAAAACAGTTGAGTTAGCTTGGAAACTATATAAATTGCTTACGGAAAATGTTTGGTATGAGTTTCTTTTAGAATTCATATGTTTTAACTATTGCAAATAAGTGATATGCTGTTAAACTTCGTATATTGGTACTTACATGTTTAAATTGAGTAAGTTCAGGTACCTGGGAGCCGTGTGGCTGGATTTGGTTGCGCTAGTTGCTAAAAATTATAAGTTGTTTGCTTAAAATGCTAAATAAGGTACGCCTACGCAATAAAACTAGGAAATATGAACTGTTTTTGGTTTTTCCGACCGTGTGGGTCGATGTATATATATTTATCTCTTTTGTCAAATTGCAAAAGCTCCTCCGTACAAAGGAGACTCTGCCAAAAATTTCCGTAAATTTTGGGAGTTAGAAAATTTTTGGAATTTTTGAAATTTTTTACTAACGACAAATGAATTAAATTTGTTAAACAATTAGAATTGAAACTGGATATTGGAATCTAATTCAAAGGTGAATGTAAGGTAAAGTGAAATCGAAGAAACTAAAGAAAGTAAAGTTGCAAATAAACTTTAATTGAGATTTAAATTAATTAGTAAGCGCAACTAACTCAATATTCAAAATGGAAGCCAAATTGAATTTAAATGGAATTGTAAAGGTAAAGGCGAATAGAAATGGATATAAATTAAAGTGGTAAAGTGAAAATAAATGTAAGAAACACACAAATTGCTTATGTTAACTTAAGTAAGGAACGGAGAATTTCTTAATTTGAAATTGATAATATAAATGTATTCCAAGTTAATATTTGGATGAATAGATATTGGCATTTTGTGAAAAAGTCAATAAAATGTTTTGGGATATTGTGATTGAATATTAGTGCTAAGCAGGATATGCAGGTAAACTAAATGGAAAAGAGAATTGGATTGATTTCAAAGGGTATAAATTTGAAATGCTCGACAAAAAGGTATGTATTTAAATTTGGTGTGAAATTTGATTGGGATTTGGATTGAGCCACTTGGCGTTTTGTTTTCTTTTTGGATCTGGGAGGCCGTAGAGCCATTTTGTAGTTTTACCGAGCTAGCCACGCAAAGGAGACGCTGGAAATTTTTTTCGAAAATTAGAGAGTTAGAAAAATTTTGAGAAAATTTTGATAATTCCAATTTGGTTTTAAGTTAAAAATTTGAATTGATAAGTAAGTAATTTTGTTTGAGGCTTATGGGTAAGTTTGAAAGGTTGGGAAGAGGGTTACTGAGTCTTTTGATAAAAAGATTTGTTTGGTAAGTTGTTAAAAACTATTTGGGTTGAGGGAATAGTTAACGGGATATAGATCATTCTTCCTAATTAGTAATTTCGGGGACGAAATTCTTTTAAGGGGGGTGGAATGTGACGACCCGGAATTTTCGAGCATTTAAAATCATAATATTTAATTGATTTTAAATATTCAATAGAGTAATTTTAACTTGAATTACGAATATCACCAATTATTTGATAATTAAATTATTGAATTAAATAAGTTGAAGTTGGTTCAAATGTTGAATCTGGAGTTTTAAGCCTATTAAAAATAATCTGAAGGCTTGAAAAAATTTATATTAATAGTACTAAGAATAATAGAAATTGTAAAATTGAAATTAGCAGTGGTTTGTTTAGTTTTGAAATTTAATATCGTTTAAATTGAATTTAAAAATAGTCTTCTGAGACACAGTTTCGGAATTCGACGAAACTAGTTCCAGTGGGTCCGTAATATTGAATTATTATAGGATTTCGAATTTCATATTAATCGGAGTTAGTATCTGAGTGAACAATATATAAACGCGTTGAAAATTTAGTTGTTAATAATCTAATTTAATTTAATTAATCAAGCTTCTTCTATACGCCTTCTTCTTGTCATTTAATCACATACTTTCCCAATTTTAAGCCGTTCAATCAACTATCAAAATGCTCGAACTAAAACAAATAATAATAATAAGATAAAACAAATGATATTATTAATAATAATAATATTAATAATAATAATAATCAAGAAAGAAGCTTCTTAGGGAAGTCGTGTGATAGAACAAAATATAATAACACAGAAAACACGATAAGGCCGAACTCCTGTTTCTTCTTTCCCCCAAATCCTCACCGTGACAAAAAAAAATGTCGATCTCCTTAAATCGCGTAGCCCCTGTACAAATCAAAACGAGATAAAAAAATAAAAAAAAATAATATCATCAATCTTGTGCCGTTCTCTTGTTTGAATATGGCCGAAACCCTAGTTAATTGATCGAGCTTCATGAAAGGACGAAGCAACTCACGGGCGGCGTGCAAGGGAGGGTGGCCACAGGTGGTTGTTCGAGCAGTGAACCTGGCGAATTGGCATATTCGTGAGGCGTGAGTGAACATTTTGGGGTTAGGGTTCGAATTGTTGAAGATTGGGTGGTGCAATTTTCGGGCTGCGGCATGAAGCTGCTACGTCGAGCAACGACGTTTGATTTCCTCTTGAAGGTCTCGGTCGCGGCTTTGAAGAAGGAGGAGGGGTTTGGTTTGGCGATCGATGGGTGATGGCTCTGGGGAGGTTCTCGTGAGTGCTGCGTTGATGTTGGGGTATGGTTTCTTTTTTTTTCGAATTTGTATAAATTTTCTTATACAAACAATAAGGCAGTAATTTATTCCAGTATTCTCTATAATGAAAATATACAGGTAAGGCAGAAAACCTATATAGATTATTGTGAAAATGAAATGAATATACACACATTATAATTTACTAGCTTATTTTAAAATAAGTTATTAAAGTGATCTACTTGGGAATGAATTTATTTTAATTACAAAAGGTTTCAAAAGGAATTATTAGTTTAAGTTAAAATTAAACAATGAGTTTAAAAGAACATTTGTTGGTTTAAATTTAAATGAATAAATAAGAATAAATTGTTCGATTAATTCAAATATTCATAGATCATCTAATATTTATTTAAGGTCAAAAATCGAGAAAACCAAGGGGGTATTGAAGTGGATGGCCAATGCATATGCAACGGTGAGTTAATCTCACTCAGTTGAAATTTAAATTTAAATGATTAAATTTAAATAATTGTTTGAATGGTTGAATTGGTTGTTGTGTTATATAGTAGTATATACTACACCTTGAAATGATTGATTTCCCTCATTTTATAGTGAAAATATTTATATTGTGCCAACGTCTATGGATGCAGGGAAAAACAGGTTGGAGGGATCCAACTGGATCCCTCAACATTTATTTAAAATATTTAAATTACCCTGTTATGATGATTTGATATTTTATGATGGATTATGTTGAAATATGGAATGCTATGGTTTGATTGGATAATTGAGTATAATGAATTTCCAGAAAAATATATAACTTGGATGTTGGAAAGAAAAATAAAGGAAGTAAAATTTTAAGTAAAATAAATATAGGGAAAGTTGAATAAATTTAAGAATGAATTGGAAAAGAAATAATCTGATTAATTTTTTTTTTATGAATAAACTGTGAGTATAGAAAGGAAAATTTGAATAAACAGAAAATTAATGAATTTTAAAAATTCAGTATTATTATTCAAAAGAACAAGCATTTATTTAAAACTTAAGATTTAAATTATTGGGAAACCTGGAATTTGTATATTTCAGTTAAAAGTTAGAATCAAATGAAAAATAATAATAACAACGATAATTAAGTACATACTTAATCGATTTCGGAATGAATTCAGTAATTAAAGAAATTTATTTCAAATGGGATAAGTTTGAAATCAATTCTGGGAAAATTGATTTAAGTAATTGAGGTTGGATCTTCTCCCGGTATAACCAAGTACGTTTCAAATTAAGTTTTTGAAGTAAGTTTTAAAATGTAAGTTAAAAGTTTTAAGTTGATAAAAAAAAGCAAGTTGGAAATTTATTATTTCTAAATATTTAAATCCTAAAGTAAGTCTTTCCTTTTAATCTATTATAGCAATAATTATTTAAAGAGTGACTTAGTATTTTATTTTTAAAAAAATGAAAAATCTAGTTTTATATTTTATTTAGTAACCTTATTTTCAAATATTCATATAGTATGTATTTTTTTCAAATCATTGAAGTAGTTTTAAAATAAATGTTTTAAAGTATATTTCAAAATAAAGTTTATTAAAATTATTTTAAAAATCTAGTTTTGTGCTTGGTGATTTCGGAGGAGATAGAAATTATTTGGGAAAGTTTATTCTAGGAAAGAAAGTTGGTTTTGAAACTGTTTTCAAAGGATTGAAGATAGAAATATATCTTGTGAAGATATTTTGAGGTTAATAAATAATTTGGGAAATTATTTATTGCTTGATGGATGCTTGTGCATATTAATTGATAGTTAAATCACCGACTATCAATATTCGCCAAATGCGATGGTTAGATTCCGCTGCGATGGTTAGATTCTGTTGTTGTTTTCTATTCTTCTTCTTCTACCTCTTCTTCTTTAACCCAAATGGTTCGTATTTCTGTACAACTTGAGTTGATTGTTGTAGAATAGTGTTGACTCAAGGGGTACAGATTTGCGGGCTGTTACACTATTTTGTGTAGATTAGTTTTTAAATATTCTTGGTTATTAGTGATTTGTTTTAATAAACCATCATTTAATAAACTATGCACTTCGTTCATTGTGTCCTGACTTCATTTACTCCAGGAGCCTTAGATCTAATGCTTCCCAAGCTGATAATATGAATCGTCTTCTAACTCCAAACCGTTGTTTCTCCTCACTATTGATGCTTCTGAGCTTTGTATTTGGCACAGATTCTGTGGATCAATCACAAATCTGTTCGCTAGCTTGTCTTCTATGTATCGATAATTGTCGTTTGCTAAGGAAAGGGCTCCTTTACTCTTAACCTTGCCATATGAATGTTAACAACCATCAACAAGAGCTTGTAACTGACTTCCTCCGGTAGGCTTCTGATTGGAGGGTTCAAAGGTTAAGCTCTTTACAAATGTCATACTATTACGGTTATCGTAATATCTTTGATCTTATTTTGTAAATTATATCGATGTGTTGATTATGCGTAGCTCCCCATCATCATTAGTAAGTCATAACTATTTAGGGTTGAAAGCTGTAAGTTATGTTTAGATTTTAATCTGTCCTAGATGATTCTTAAAGAAGCGTAATTGAAGAACAAGTGTTTTCTTGTTTCTTCCTCTTCATCACACATTCAACATTTTGTGTTTTCTAATGTCACCCACTACTGTATATGATCTTTTGTAGGAAGCCTATTTAGTAGTGCAAAGTATGATGTAATTGACTTTTTAGGTGAATAATTTTTATTCCATACCTTGTTACCTCAATGAAATTATTCTAGTCTAATTCTACAAGATTCCCATGCAGATTGTATTGAAAATTTGCAATTATTTACACTCCGTTCTCATCCGTCATTGTCGTTATCACTATGAATTTTGATTTGTTGAATTGAAATGCACACATGTCTTGGTAGGCTAACATTTGTAAAGTCTCATTTGTCTTTATTAACGGTGCTACTCGCTGTGTAGGTTTGAGTATTGAAAAGCGCCATGTAGAACCACCCAACTGTGTTTGCTAATGATTTCCTTTTGATCCAAGGGTCAAAACATAAGTTTGTGCTTCTACCATTTGTTATTTTCCTTTCGTTAGTTTACTGCATTTTTCTCTGGTACGTACTATGAGCTGCCATGTAAATGATGAACTTTTGTCTAGTTTAACTATCCAGAAGTTTTTCTTCATTCAATACCTATTATGCATTTATTTTCCCACAAAGAATCTTGTTTCAGGTAATTCCAGACTAGCTTGACTGCATATGTTTGTTGTAGCTCCTTCAGATTGATCAGACCTAGGCGTCCTTTATTTTTTGGTTTACAAACTATTATCCAACTTATTTTGTGACGTTTTCCTTTCTATAAAATTTTGGAACACTGCTATTCTATTTTATGTAAAATAGTTTTTGGAATTTAATAAATTTTGTTAGAATTGGAAGAGGATTCGAATAAAATGAAATGAGAGAGATTGAAATAATAAACCAATATCTTTATTGAAGAAGAAGGTCGTACAACATTGATATTTCGAAAGTTACTATTTCTGAATCCTGTACGAAGGCTTTATATAGAACAGTTACATAAATGGGCCATGATATATTTCGGGTTGAACCCGCATATGCTAACCGCATTTACTTTAAGATAAAACAATGTATTTGAGAGCAGCCGTCTTATACTTCATTCCCCTCCCTTAAACTAATATTAGGTTTAGGGTTTCTCTAGTCCTATCAAATCCATGGCGACAACTGAGCATCAAGCTGATTTTCTTCAAGTCCTCACAACGAATCTTTAACATTTATTGAGAGAAAGCATACCAATACTATCTTTCTCTGTAATCTTGAAGAGATTGTCTTCGAGAATTATCAGAGACCTTAAACTTCCTTTCAGAGATAGATTTATGTGCTTCCTCAATTAATCTGGCTCTAGTATCATCCTTCAGAGACTTGCTTGCTGTAATTTCAACGGCTTGAGGTGATTAGATCTGAGCTTTCAGCTCCTTGTAGAAGGTCAGATCTCTGAGATTTGCTTTGTTCTCCACTCTCAGTTCAGCTCGAAACTTTAAGAAATTTCTCGCTGATAGTGCTTTGGTAAGTATGTCTACACGTAGGTAAGTCGAAGGTATGTAATTGACTTTTAGATTTCCTATTTGAATTTGTTCACGAAAAAAATATAAATCAATTTCAATGTGTTTTGTTCGTGCATGCAATATTGGATTAGCTACCATGTACACAGTGCTTTGGTTATCACACCATAATATTGGTTTGACTGTTATATTGATTTGTAGTTCCTTTAGTAGAGATTGTAGCCAAATTATCTCTGCAGTAGCACTTGCAACACTTCTATATTTTGCCTCTGTACTTGATCATGATATAGTGGTCTGTTTCTTAAAGCACCATGACACATGATTATCCTCAATATAGATGTAGTACCCTGTTACAGACTTTCTGTCATCAATGTCAATAGCCCAGTCTGCATCTGTATATGCTGTGATATTTAAGTTGTTGCATGCTTTCAGTATTAATCCAAAATCTGTAGTTCCTTTAAGATATCTAAGAATTCTTTTTACTGCTTTCCAGTGCTCATCATGTGGTTCCTGCATAAACTGTAAAACTTTGTGAACACTGAATGATATATCTGGCCTAGTTATAGTAGTGTATTGTGGTGCTCCTACAATACTTCTATACTGTTTAATATTTAATATGGGTTCTCCCCTGTTTTTGGATAATTGTTGATTGCTGATCATAGGAGTGGGTTGTGGTTTTGCCTTATGCATTTTTGATTTGATAAGTATCTCTCTAATATATTCCCTCTGACTTAGCAGTATCTCCATGTCTAATTTTCTGTTAACTTAAATACCCAGAAAATAGTTGAGATTGCCAAGCTCTTTAATGGAAAATTGCTTGTTAAGATATTGTATGATACTTCTGATCTCTTCTGCATCATCACCTGTTATGATCATGTCATCGACATATATTAGAATATAAATAATATGATTATTGTAACTTTTAACAAATAAAGAGTTATCAGATTTGGTAGACTGATAGCCTAGAGAGGTTAAGGTGGCCATCAGTCTATCAAACCATATTCTTGGTGCTTGTTTCAAGCCATATATGGCCTTGTTTAACTTGCACACTTGATGATCATTCTGTCTGTATCCTTGTGGCTATTCCATATAGATTTCTTCTTGTAGAATGACATTTAAGAATGCATTGTTAACATCCAATTGCCTTATATCCTAGTTTTTACTTAAAGCAATTGTGAGCACAACTCTGATAGTTGTTGGCTTTACCACATGTGAAAATGTTTCACTGAAATCAAATCCATACTGTTGAGTGTATCCTTTGGCAACTAATCTTGCCTTTTATTTGGACACTGTTCCATCTGGATTTTTCTTCAGTTTATAGGTCCATTTACATCCTATTATATTTTTGTTTGTTGGAGGATGTACAAGGCTCCATGTTTTATTCTTCATTAGTGCTTGATATTCTTCATTCATTGCTGTCTTCCAGTTTTCATCTCTGTATGCTTTCTCAAATGATTCGAGCTCATCAATGTTTGTTGTTGCTGTGTAGATTTTTGGCTTGAATATCCACTTTTGGATCTTGTAATCATGTGATGGCCTATTCTGGTTGGTAATTCAGTGTCTGTTGATGTTGAATTATCATCCTGACCAGTGTTGTCCTGAGATTGTTCTTGAAGACTGTTATTATTGATTCCTTGACTTTGGTTGCTTGATGCAATAGGTGACTTTACAAATATGTCAGGTTGCTCTTTTGTTCCATGACCTGGTTCAGACAACACTGTGTCTTGTGGTTCAGAGACATCTGCCTCCTTGTGTTCCATGTCTCAGAATACATAGGTACACTTGAACTAGATATACTTGGATTATATATTTTGTGAGTAATTTTAGTATTTGCACAAGCAAAGGGGAATAGTTTTTCATTAAACACTACATGTCTACTGATAAATATTTTCCTAGAATTGTCCAAGCATTTGTAACCTTTCTGCTTGGTTGCATAACCTAGAAATGTAAAGGGATGAGATCTAAAATCTAATTTGTGTTTGTTATATGGTCTTAGATAGGGAAAGCACAGACACCCAAATGTTCTAAGACTATCATAATTGGGTTTAATTCCCATGAGTTTTTCAACTGGACTCACTCCATTCAGTACTTAGTTGGGAGTCTATTGATCGAATACACTGAAGTACAAAATGAGTCAGGCCAGAATTTTAGAGATAGAGATGCTTGAGCAAGTAAAGTTAGCCCTGTTTCTACTATGTGTCTGTGCTTTCTCTCGACCAGACCATTCTGTTCAGAGGTATATGGACATGTGATTCTATATATTATAACCCTACTTAAGAATTTTTTTTCAAGTGACTTGTATTCACTACCACCATCACTTTGTATAACTTTAACTTTGTGACATGTTTGCTTTTCAGCTTGAGTAATAAAATGTATGACAGCATTATAAGTTTCTGCCTTTGTTTTCAGAAAGTATATCCATGTGTATCTAGTAAAGGCATCAACAAAAGATATATAATATTTATAGCCATAGTCAAACTGATGGATGCAGGCCCCCAAAGATCAGTTGTAACCAGTTCTAATGGCATTTTGTATTCAGTCGTAGAATCCGCAAAGGGTATTTTGTGGCTTTTGCCCATTTGACAATAGGTACAGATATATGGTAAAGTAAGATCATTAAAAGAAACTTTAATTTCTTTCAAAACCTATTTTACAACATTTGCACCAGGGTGACCCAACTTGTAATGCCATTGATACACTTTTATTGTTTTTGACAGATGATATTTCACAGCTATTGCTAAACTTTACTTTCTCAACAGTGTTTCTGCAATTAGTCAAAGTGAACTTGTACAAACCATTCACTGCATCACCTTGCAAAAGTGTTTGACTAGTTAGTATGTAACATCCCTAAATTTTATCCAGGATAATTTGATAATTTATTTAATTTTTGGAAATTAAATTGTGAATCTATTTGTGAATTAATTAGATATTTCTGGGATAAATAAATATTTTAGATTATAAATAGAATTATTAAGTTTTAAAATCAATAAAAGATATGTTCTGTGCATGTATATCAATAAAAGATATTAAGTTTCGAAGCAAATGAATACCCAAAAGGAAACTGTGCATGTATATGCTGTGCATGTGCACACTCAAAACAATTGCCTTACCAACGCTGAATCTACCCCCATCATTTTAAATCGTATTTTACCCTCTGAAACTTTAAGTACCTCTCCTTCTGACCCTTCCTCCCCCATCCCACTATATGCCAATCCTTATGACCACATTGCTGCCCCCTTTGCCTGGAAGCCCCCCCTTAGCCCCAACTGAAGCAAATTACCCACCTGAATCTGCTGTTCAATTAGTATCAGAAGCACTCATTGGTCTCTTCCCAGTTCGTAAGCTCAAGCCAACCAAGAAATCAAAACACCAATTTGATTTGGATCTCAATCCGTGTGATGGATCCATATCCTCATCCACCATTCCTGGACTGAATGCTCAAACCACCCCGCTAACTAGGGGTAACAAAAAGAAACTTCTTAACAACCAACTTGTTGATCAATGTTGAACAACATAGAAGATTGGAATATCATAGGTGCCCATTCAGATGTTAAACTAAATCAATGTAAAAGCATCATCAATACTCACTCTCTCAGCCTCCTTGCTATCTTCGAAACTAAATTAAACTCTTCTCTTTCCCTTCGTGCTACTAACTTCATCAATCCTGCCTGGCAGATGCTAAATAATCTCGAGGAAGCTCCTTTCGGTAGAATCCCGATCCTATTCAATCCCGCTGTTTTTTACCCTTTCCCCTATCATTTCTAATCCCCAGCTAAATCATATGCATTGTATTCATACCACTTCATCCACTTCCTTTTACTACACCGTCATTTATGGATATAACTCAGTTAATGCAAGATAATCATATCTAGATCTCCTACCTGCGTTTAGGCAAGAATCTCACCTCTGGATCGTTATGGGAGATTTTAACTGCTCTTATCGTCTTTCTCACAGGCTTGGTGGTAATCCATTATCTCCGAGAGAAATACAACCTCTTAACTCATCTATCGATCTTTCTAATCTCATTGAAATTCCTTCAGTGGGAGCTTCCTTTTCTTGGAACAACTCCAAAAGAAGCACACCTCGTACCTTCACCAAAATTGATCACACCTTCTCTAATCTCTGTGCTCTTAACAAATGGCCGAACGTATGTAATCTCCTCCCAATGCCTGGCCTATCTGACCACTCCCCCCAAATTCTATCCTTTGGTGCTGCCATGAATAGGAGAAAATCCTCATTTAAATTTTTTAATGTTTGGGTTCTACAACCTGATTTCTTCTCTGTTGTGAACAGGGCTTGGTCTACTAAATTTTATGGTAATCCTATGTTTGTTTTGCAGTGTAAACTTCTTGCCGTGAAAGCTGAGCTCAAAGTTTGGTCATCGTGTAAATTTGGCAAGGGCAACTTGGCTTCTACCAGCCTCTCCCTCAAACTTCAACATGTCCAAGAGTCGATGATTTCTAATCCTACTAATCAAGAGTGGGCAGTGCTGGAAGCAGCCTCGTCTTCGCAACTTTTTAAGATGTTACAACATGAGAGCCTGATGGTTAAGCAGAAAACCAGAATGGAATGGTTTAGGGATGGTGATAGAAATTCTTCCTACTATCATTCCACCCTTAAAGCTAAACAAAACAAGGAAACTATCAGTGTTCATAAAAATGACAATGGTGAATATATCACGGATCCTTCAACTATTTCTCATATGTTCCTTGATCATTTCAGTAAGCTGCTTGGTAATAGTACCAATTTCTCTCCTTCAATTGATCTCCTTGACTCTATTTGCATCCCCAAAATCTCTCAAGATGATAATATATTCCTCTCTTCTGGTGTTACTGATGCCGAGATTAAATCTGCTCTATTCTCTCTCAGTCCAAACTCTTGTGGTGGACCTGATGGCTTCAATGCCAAATTCTTCATAGCATGTTGGGGTATTGTTGGCCCATCCTTTCTCAAATCAATCCATAACTTTTTCAACAAAGCCAAATTAATTGGTTCATTAAATGCTACCAACATTGTCTTTATTCCTAAGGTTAAATATGTGTGCCATGTTGATGAGTTTAGACCTATTTCCTGTTGTAATACCATATACAAGTGCATAATGAAGATCATTGCGAATAGATTAAAGCAAGTGCTACCTAACATTATATCTCCAAACCAAGCTGCTTTCCTTAGTGGACGTAGTATTCTTGATAATGTGCTGCTGTCTCATGAGTTGTTAAAAGGGTACAATACTACCCTGGTTTCTCCTAGAGCTATGATCAAGCTTGATATTTCCAAAGCTTTTGATTACTTGCAGTGGGATGCCGTGGTTCGAATTTTGGGTTTGATGAATTTTCCCAAGCATTTCGTTGCATGGATAGAAGCTTGTATCCCAACCGCTAGGTTTTCCATATTGGTGAATAACAATACTGTAGGTTTTTTCCGTAGTAAACAAGGCATCAGACAGGATGACCCTATGTCGGCGTATTTATTCATAATTGTGATGGAAATTTTATCTCAAATTTTCGTTCAGCATGTTATTAGTGGCAGCTTCTCTGTCCATCCCAAATGCAAAGATCCTCTCATCACTTCTCTTATGTTTGCGGATGACTTAGTGGTCTTTTTCAAACCTACCATGATCACTGTGAAGACTATTATGGACAGCCTGGATAGTTTCTACTGTATCACTGGCCTTTCTATCAATTTAGCCAAGTCTGAATTGATGATTTCTGGAGTGAGCAATGACACTATAAATCAAATCACTAATCTTACCTCTATTACTCAAAATGCTGACTCCTCCATGTACTTAGGTATTCCCCTGGCTACTTCGAGAATCTCATATGCTCAGTGCATTCCACTTTATGAAAGACTCACTGCAAGACTTGCTGTTTGGACCAACAGGTTGCTTAGTCAAGCTGGAAGGCTAACGCTCATTAACTCTGTTATGTTCTCTATGACAGTGTACTGGTCTAGGGCCTTTATCCTTCCTATTAAACTGATCAAAATGATAAGAAGAGCTTTGTCCAACTTTTTCTGGCATGGAACTGTGTTTTCAAATAAATTATCTCCTTGTGCTTTCTCGAAGCTTGAGCAACCTAAATCTAGAGGAGGCTTGGAATTAAGAATTTGTTCCTCTGGAATCATGCTGCCATTGCGCAACACATTGACAATCTGCTAAACAACAAAGACAATATGTGGGTTAAGTGGTCTAACAAGTTCATTATCGGCCACAAGAATTTCTGGACCATGAATACTCCTCAATCTTGTAGCTGGACGTGGAGAAGTATTCTCAAACTCAGACATGATGTTCTCCCTTGTGCACAGAGTATTATTGGGGTCAATAGCAAAATCTCCTTTTGGAATGACCCATGGGTGAAGGCAGTGTCAACTTTCTTAATTACAATCAACGGCTGCAAATTGGTATTGGTATGAATGCATTAGCGAACAGGTTTATCCACTACGGTCATATTGATCTACCGTACTCTAGTAACCAGGTTGTTCGTCTTTTTTGGGACCAACTTTGTAAGTATAAGCCTATCCAATCTCAGTTTGATGGCATTTCATGGTCCTGCAGTTCTCGCATGTACACTACTAGTGGTATGTACAACTTTATGGTGACTCGTGGTGTTGCTGTTACCTTTAGTTGGCATAAGCGCATATGGCTCAACCACAACTCTGAAAGATAAAACCTATTTCTATGGAAAATACTCAGTAATGCGTTAAAAACTAAAACTGTGTTGAGGCAGAAGGTGTTAATATTGATTCTACGTGCATTTTCTGTCAATCGGCCGAGGACTCTCCCCTTCATTTGTTCTTCGCCTGTCCATATGTCTACAGGTTATGGAGCTTTGCGGTCGACCTCACCTCGAATAGAAGAGTTGATTTGATTAGTGAGGTAGAATGGGATCTGATTCATAAGGCAACTAGATGGAAATGTGAGGCAACTTATATTCTTCTTTTCACTCTAAAGGTATTTACTTCGATGATATGGGATGAACAAAATGCTATAATCTTCAGAAATAAAAGGAAATCCACTACGCAGATGAAACATTCCATTCTTGCAGGACTGAGGTCTGGCATTGTGGCTTCGATTCATTCTTTCGACACGGCCTTCCTTTCTGCTCTCTGATGTCAGTGTGCCTGTGCTCCTTTTTGTTGTGTTTTTGTGTTTTTTAATTTTCCATTGGTATGCCGTGTTTTCATGTTATCTAGTTTCTTTGTGTTCTCCTGCCTGACTATTGTTTGGTAGCTTGTTTTGCTCTTCCTTGTAATTCTTCTTGGTATATCAATATATGGTAGGGGTCCATTTAACCCCGCTAGCCTTGCCAAAAAAAGATATGTTCTGTTATTTATTTATATTTATAAATTTAGTTTAAATTATATTTTCAATTAATAAACATTATATTTTCAATTAATAAAGATTTGTTTTCCAAATTTTATTAAATAAATATTTTTGATTTGAAGTTCAAAAGTGAATATTTTATAAATTACAATTTGAAAATGTGAAACTGAAATTTAATTGGACTTAAAGAAAATTTTTATATTTGATATTAATGAAATCTTGTTTTCTAATTTTTTGTAAATATGCATTTTTTTATATATAAGTATAGGTAATTGTAATTATCTTTTGAAAATCTAGTAAGAAAACATGAAAAACATGATTTATTATAATTAAAATTTACAAAAGGATTAAACATAAAAAGTTTATATTTTAACAAGTGTAAATTTATTAACAAGAGGGTTTAAAACCAAATTTATAATTAAAATACAATGAAGGGATCTATAAACAATTTTCATCACATATGACATTTGTAACCAAAGTAACTACATAAACTAACAATTGTAAGCTTGAGATCACTTGTATTAACAAGTGGCAACAAATAAAATTTCTTTTAATATTAAAATGTATAAAACATACATGAGAAAAACAATACAGGCTGTTTCCAAAGACCAGGAAAATCAAAATAGTTCAAATCTGAAACAAATCAGGTTACAAATCCAAATCTACCTCATATTTTCAACTTAAACAATCAAACTTAGATCAGAAAACAATCAAAAGCAAGATTTAATTCAGAACCAGAAAAGCATCAGGATCAAAGCAGAATCAAACTGAAACAAAATTTCAAACTTCAACATGAAATTTTAACCTGGAACAAAGATAAAACCTGGGAAAGAAGAAGGTTCAAGCAACAAGTAAAGTAATATCAAGAAGCAAATTCAAATTCAGGCAACATAAACAAAGCTATTCACTGTCTCTATTTTCTTCAATATCAGGTGAGCAAAACTTCATTCTTTTTTTTTTTTTTTTGAAATGTCTGTGAGTAACATACTTTTCTTTAATTTTTAAAGGTATAAATCTATTGTTTACATATACATATCTCTGTGAATAAACTGGTTTAGATATGCATGGATTATCTGAATATAAATGGAATCTAGAAGTGTTTACAGGTTCATTTCCTGGAACTCTAGAACAAAGTTTTGATTTCAAAAATCATTTCCATTCGATCTACTTGATGCACGGGCTTAAATTTAAAACAAAGATTGTTTGTTCAAGCATACACTAAGTTTTCAAATTTTATATAAGTTAAACCAATGTTTAACTTTCTCTGGAAAACAAGGCAACACAGCTAACTACAAATAAGCAAGAGATTCGAATTTCATAATTCATGAATTCAGGTGTATAAATGGGATTATTATACTTTAATATGATTTTCAAAGCAAGATTCATAATTTTTAGAGTTGGGAGTCGACAGCAGTTTGGGTTTGTTTCGATTTCATAGTTTTGGCAATATTTGGTGATTGACTGATTCGTGGAGGTTGAGGTGCTCTAGGGTGGTGATGGAGTGAACGTAGTGTCAGAGAAAAATAGTGGACAGGGCTGCAGGTGGTCGTGGAGGTGGTGGCGAGCGATTTAGTTCTGGAAACCTAATTTTGTCATGGGTTTCTATTTCATCTCGTTCGTCGTTTTTTTGGGCGATCGAGTTCGTCGTGGTTCAAGGGGAAGGTAGAGGGGACATTGATGAGTGGATGGCCGAAGTTGTGTCGCCGCTGGAGGTCGGAGGTGAGGAGGCGAGGCGTTGATAGGTTTGGGTTTTAAGATGGTTTTGTGTTCCAGGTTTGGGTGTGGTGTCTCGATCTTGATTTCAGGTGGATGGTGAAGTTTTGGTGATCGTGGGATGGTGAGTGGATGGTTGTCGATGAGATGGAGCCATGGTGAGAGGCCGGAATTGATCGGCGTCACGGTGCACGTGCACCATGCATTTTTATTTTCTGGTGAAGTGGTTTTGGGAGGATGTAGTTTGTTCTCGCATTTGCCTCGGGTATTTCGAGTATTTACTCGAAGGAATATAGGGGAAGACTCAAAGTAAAATTTGTATGGGCTCGAGTAGTTTTTATTTCAGGTTTTTGAACCTGACAGTGTGCAGTTTTAAAATTTAAAAACTAAATTTAAATAAAGAAGCATAGCAGGTTTTAAACAAAAGTTTGAAACAAGCTTAAATCTGAATTCAATTAATTTTGAATTCTAGTTTTTTTTTAAAATAAATAAGTTTATAAAAATGAAATGTTTCCAACCACTTTAAATTGTTAAAGTATTTTTATAAAGTGTTTTAAAATCTGAAAATGAGATTTAAACAAGATTATAAATTTAAGTTTAAATCTGAATTTTAAAATCTGGATTCAAATTGAATTTGAATCTTAGGTTTGAGAAGAAAATAAAGGTTATAAATTTAAATGTTGCCAACAGGGTTGGCGCAGTTGGTTGATGGTCCGGACTGCGTGATCGAAGGTCACGAGTTCGAGCCCCGAAACTGACAACCCTGTAACAAGTACCCGAAGTATGTGTTTGGCAGGCACATACTTCCCTAGAGTTTACAAGCGAACCTTGGTTCTCTAGGTAATTCAAAAAAAAAAAGGTTATAAATTTAAATGTTGTAATTAAGTATGAATGATAAAGTATTTTATAAGTGGTTTTAAAATCTGAAAATGAGTTTTAAATAAGATTTTAAATTTAAGTTTAAATCTAAGCTTGATTTGAATTCTAGTTTGAAATAGAATAAAGATTTTGAATTTAAATGTTTTAAAACAACTTTAAATATTATAAAATATGGTTTAATCTTAAAAATGAATTTGGTTTTAAAATTCTTTTAAATTCCTTTATAAAACAAATAGATTCCTTAACATGTAATTAAGGGGTTTTGAATTGTTTAAAGGCTTTGTTAAAGTTAAAAATTGTTTTCATTTTAAATCTTAAATTTAAAATGGAATTTAAAGAGAAATTTAAAGGCAAATTGTTTTTAAAATACTTGTTAATGATAATTTAATCATTAAAAAGATAAGGTTTACCTTAAATTTAATTAGAATTTAATGATTCATAATTCACTAAAATTTTTTTAAGGTAATTAAGATTTGTAATTAATTAAACTTAATTAATTAACTTAACTAATCCTGATTAATAATGAATTAAGCTAAGAAAATTTCTTAAGAAAGTAATTAAAGGAATGTTATTAGTCAATGAAGGTAATTAACTAAGGATTATTAAGTATTAATTAATGTAATTAATTTTAATAATTAATTAGATTAATTAATTAAGATAATCAATTGTAAATTGTTAATTACTTAATGAAAGTAATTAAAGGATTAATTACTTATTGTAATTAATTTTGGATATTTTTATTTATTAAAGTTGATTAAGTAATTAGGGATAATCACTTATTTTAATTAATTAATAATTGATCAATTTATTAAGGAATAAATTAAGGGAAATTAATCAAAGGATAATCAAATATTTAGTGGTTGAGTATTTAATAATTAAAGGTTCATTCTTTAATAATTAAAGGTTGATTAATTTAATTAATAAATGATTAAAAGACGATCAATCAAATGATTTGAAATAAATTAATGTTAAGTAACCATGATTGATGACTTATCTGATTTAAATAAATCAGATAATTAATTGAGCTTATTTATGGATGACTATATTCTATTGGATGCTGCATTGGATTGATAACTCTGTTATGTGATTGTGATTGTGATACTTTGTATTATGAATTGTTTTTTTGCCGAGCTGTTATATCTGTGATGAATATTCTATTGTATGAATATGAAGATCCCTTTTTGCCCGTAAACGACAATTAAACTTCGATGCGACAGGGCGTCGGATTCCAGTTGGTTATCCGAAGGCCACATCGAATTGTAATAATGAATCTCTATGATTGATAAATTTATTTTATCTGTGAAACTGTGAATAAAGATAAGTGTTATGGATTATACCATTTATCGATATATCTGTGATGATTGATGTGTGCACTATTGTGTAAAACCCTTGGACTACACTATACACACACAAATATGGATTTCACGAGGAAATCGGTTAAGTCGTAGATTTCTGAAATGGTTTTAAAAAGTTTAATTTTGAATTCAAATGATTTGGAAATGCAATTGGGTTGAATATGAAAAGTTTTGAAAAGGGATTTTTGAGGATAAAAGTTATTTCGAATAACCTGATAAAGTTTTGAAATTTAAATAGTTTGAATTAAATTTGAATTCAAGATTTGAAATTTGTGTTTGGAGATTATAGTTTAAAAATGTTATACAATGTTATAATGTGTTTATATGGATTTTAAACCATTTTAAAACATGTTGTTTTGAGAATTTGAATTCAACCCAAGTCTTATACTTGAAGAATTTTAACTTGAGCAAATATAATCGGATTTCCCCGAAACGAAAACTAATTGTTTTCAAATAATAATAGCTTTCATTTAAAGAAGGATTTCCAAATTATGTTTAAAGGTTTCAAGTTTGAAATGAAATTGAAATGTTTTGAAAGCTATGAAATGAGTCTCTGATTCAAAGACCAGACGAGTTAATCCAATTTGATTTGGAATTATTTTGAAAAGTTATGAATGAATCTCTGTTTAAAAGATTGGTGAACCTTGACAGGGGTCTTAAAATTAAATATTTTGTTTAAAAGATTAAAGTGTGGAAATTGTTTAAACCATTGAAGGTTTTTGAAATGAATCTTTTGTGTTTAAAAGATTGGAAATGATAATTTGTTTTAACCATTTGAATGAAAGGTTTTAGGCTTTAAACTGTGATTTAACTGAGATCCCATATCCATATGTTTTTTTTAAATATTGCGCTCATTATTCGGTTTAGCCGGGAGAGGACCTTTTGTCATATAACCTGTTTCGAATAATGATACGACGTTATGGATATCATTTGAAGACCATTGGTGAACGATAGAATGACCTATCGATTCTCTAAGTGATGGGAAGTCCGATCGGAATTTTGAATGCCCGGATTTTGCAAGGGTTCTTTGGAAGTGCCTTCGGTTCTGTTCGAACCCGGAACAGACTTGTATGGATTATATGTATGACATTACAAACTGAGATATAAAGATGATTTCTTTCAAATACATATATGTTGGTGGCGAAGAATTTATTATCTTAGCTTAACACCCTTCTTTGAGACGTATGAGCTCAGAGGTTATGTAGTTGAAGGTTATTAGTGATATACTCCCAATTTGGTAGTGTGACATGCTGAGTGCTGCTGATCATATGTTGATCGAAGCATGGCTTTGTGAAAAAGCGTAGCTTTGTGGACAAGACTTCGTCGAACCTCACAACCCGGTTATGGTCGAAATAGGAATCGTGGCAGCAAGGTTATTTGGGGGTAGCACCCCCTGAGGGTATGTCCATTTCCTTTTGGATTATAAGTGGTATCATGGTATGGAGCCCAGATACTTACTTTGTGGTTGCTGCAAACTTATTGCTTGTGGTTGTCGATTAGGAAGCGCTTCGGATAAAGGTTGGTAACGACCGGGAGGTGGCATACTCGTGTCAGTAGTTACCTAATTACAGAGGTAACCCGTCCTTGTGTAGCAGAGAACGGTTAGGGTCCGGGGACGTCCCTCCAGAGGCGTTCCATTTTTCTTATATGGGAAGTTCCTTTGCCCGATCATTTGTTGAAAATCCAAACAAAACAATATGATCCATGTACGGTTTTAGTTGTAGAACCCGCCATTTAAAATGGTAGCTATAGCAGACATAATATAATGGTACCTATGCTGGCTAAGATTAATATTATATTTTCGAAATGTTTTCTGCACTATGCACTAATAATAATATCAAATGGTTTTTGCGTATCAAGCATTTTTGACTATCATAAGGTGAAATCTCCTCCAAGTCTGCGTTTGCATTGTGTGCGTGACGGGAGGCCTTATGGTAGTTTCATTTTCTGAAAAGCATTGCGGATTTCAAATTTCAACTTCTTTTGTTTGTTTTTAAAGATGAAAACTGTTTTTGTTTGCTCACACCAGTCCCATGACTGACCCTGAGTTTATTGTTCCCTTTCTAAACTCTGGGTGCCCACAATTTTCCACACGGGCAGTCTAGAGTTGTGTTTTTCAGATAGTAGATAGTAGCTATCGATTCAGTAGCTTTCAGCTTTCTCTTTAGAATTCTTTGGAGTCTTCGGATTCATGGACTGGACTTGCTCAGCTTGGTGAAACGTGATGGTGGTTCGAGCTATCTATGGGGATTGCCGATATTAGTGTTTCTTTTGAAATTTCAAGTTCTGTTTGTTTTCCGCTGCTAGTTCATTTGTTATTCCGCTGTAGCATTGTTATCTTGTATCTCTGATATTGGTTCATATTGTATCATTGTTGTATCGAATATTGTATATCAATGATATTCATTTCTTTTCTTCCACTGTGTTGTTCTTGATTGTGTTATAAGCTCCGGCGAACCAGATTCGACGTTTGGATCTGCGGCATTTGAATACGAGTGTCTTATTCGGTGCCGATTTTCGAAGGTCGAGTCAGGGTCGTCTCATAGTATGTCTTTAAATAAACAATATTTAGGGTAGAATTCAAAATACACATTATTATCATGTGCAAATTGAGAAACATTTATAAGATTTTTCTTTATTCTTGGTACTCTTAACAGATTATTGAGTTATAATTGTCTTTCACCTTTGATATAGACATTACCAATATGAGTGATTCCAATAGGCTTACCATCTCCCATAAATATTGACTGTTTACCTCTATACTTCTTGTTGCCAAGATTTAAGTTGTCAAGATTATTTGTCAAATGATTGGTTGCACTTGAGTCTGGGTACCATGCTTCATCTTGTATATGTTCTGACCTTTCTGTTTCATCTTGATGCTGATTCTTGTTGCCACTAGACTGTTTGTTAGACTCTTGCTGAACTTGTGCTAAGTTTGCACTGTAGTTACCATTTCTTTGACTGTTTGAGCTTTGTCCTGGAACATAGTTAGCATTGAATCTGAAGTATCATTTTGGTGCAGTGTGACCAATTTTCTCACAAATATGACACTATGGTTTATTATTGTTACTCCATCTGCCTCTGCCTCTGCCTCTGCCTCTGACAGTAGTGTTTCCCCTTTGATATTGCTGATTATTGTAATTTTGATTTCCATTCTTATTATTTGAGGCATAGTTGATAGACATGTCACTGTTCATGGGTTTCTTGAAGTCCAATTTCCTTCATGTGCAAGGAGAATGGAACTGACATACTCAAGAGATGGCAGAGTTTCTTGAGAAGATATCACTGCTACTACAGACTCATACTCATTACCTAAGCCAGTTAGGATAGTTCACACTTGCTCAGTATTTGAGATTTTGTGTCCTGCAGCTTCAAGCATATCACATATATTCTTGTCTTTTCCCAGATAGTCTCTCATTGTTTGACTTTCTTTTCTAACATTTTGTAACTGTCTTTTGTAATGCATCCCTCTGGCTGCAGATTGAGTATTAAAGATTCTTTCAACTGCTAACCAGATTTCATTAGCAGTTCTGCGACCAATTACTTGAGGCAGTAATTTTACATTTATTGATGAAAGAAACCAAGAACTTATGAGGTTGTCTTGCCTTTGATACTTTGCATATTGTTTTATTTTCTGAATCAGTGATGAATCTGGAAGGAACAGCAGTAGTGCGAAGAATAAATCCTTCCAAACCATACCCTTTTGCTGCAGTTTCAACTTGAACTTTTCAAAGAAGATAATTATCTTCCTCAAGTTGAGCACTGATGAGTTGGATCTAAGGACTGAGGGTGGCTTTCAAGAGATTTTCTACCGCTGCATTGGCTTGTTGTGGTGGATTGGAAGCATTATCAGAAGTTTTTTAGTTATCATCAGCCATGATGAAGTTTTGGAATCAAAAAGTACTTGAGAGGTTAGAGATCAAAATAAAGAATAACTAAAAACTTGTTTCTGCAGAATTCAGGTATGTTGCAACTGAGTTTAAATGATGATGCCTAATCTGATAAACCAGTGGTATGGCACCTGCTTCCTTTATGTTTTAATGAGTTTCTTGAATTCTTGATTGATTTCTGGTTTTCTCTAGTTAAGATTTGATGAATGAAGAAGACTACGTGTAGCCAGGCTTCCCTAGGCGAGGCAATAGTCTTTGGAGACAAATTTTATACTACTCAAATGATGAAATATTGCCAATGGGTAACTAATGTTCAAATGATGAGATTTCTCTGATGGAGATTAGTATCTTCTTTATTTGAGAATTTTCAGTACAGTTTTGCCTTATATGGCTCCGATACCATGTTAGAATTTGAAGATAATTTGAATAAAATGAAATGAGAGAGATTGAAGTTATAAACTGATATCTTTATTAAAGAAGAAGATTGTACAACCTTGATATTCGAAAGTTACTTTTTCTGAATCCTGTACAAAGGCTTTATATAGAACAGTTACATAAATGGGCCATGATATATTTCGGGTTGAACCCGCATATGCTAACCGCATTTACTTTAAGATAAAACAATGTATTTGAGAGTAGCCGCCTTATACTTCATTTAATTTGCATCCAAAATTAAATGATAGGGTAGATCATAGTCTTAATAAGCTCCAATCTACTAATTAAGTTTAAAAATCTACTGCTACACGAGTCAAGTCTACCATTAATCTTATCTAATAATACCCAAAACTTTTGTTTTAAGTTTGTTAGCCGGTATGGGTATTCCTAGACATTTAATGGATAGACTTCCACTTTGAAATCTAATACTTTGTGAAATCTGGTCCTTGACTGCTACACCTTTCCCAAAAAATATTATGCCCCGTTTGGCTTGTCATTTTTAGTTTTGTGTTTTCGTCTATACAAAAGCGTGTTCGTCGTATGCATTGTTGAAAAACAAATAATTTTGAAAAATGAAATTAACATGCAAAATAGAAACCAAGATTATTTTGTTTTTCGTGTTTCAAGAGATAACAAAAGCACGGAGAACAATCCAACTTTTTCGTTGTCTGTTGGTCGTCGTAATGACTAAAAATTATAAATCTTCTTCTCATATTTCTTGCTATTTCTTAATGCAAGTTGAAAACACAAAACTCAAAATAAAAAATGAAACCAAACGGACCCTTATTATTTTGGAGGTGTTAACAGTTAGGCCTCCATACTTTTGCATGTCAAATAAGACTTTTTTGAAAAAGTATGTGCTTTCGCTAGTTGCTTTTGAAAATAACGTGTCATCAGCATAGATCGGGTGTACTAGCATTGGATTTATATTGTATGATGGGCTTAAATTACCTTGCAGATGCTCATTTTCAAAATTTAGGATAAGTATTCCATTGCAATTACAGATAAATAGGGGGAAGAGGGTTGCCTTGTCAGATGCCTCGATTGCTCTTAATGGACCACCGAGGAGTGTCATTGATGATGATAGAGAATGTAGGTGCAGAGATGTATCATTCAATGAGGGGGAAACCCCATTTTTGCCATGATCTGTAATATATACTTTCTGCTTATTTTGCCTTATGTCATTTGGAGGTCTATCTTTACACATATTTTTGTTTTTTCTTCTGTTGAAACTCCTTGCCATTTCGTACACTAACAGAAAGCATTCTGAAATGTTTCTACTTGGAAAAAAAGCATTTTATTTAAAAGAGATTAGATCATTCATTAGGCCTTTCATCCTATTTCAAATCATATTTGTTTAATTTTATAAACCGCATTGCAACAAGATACACACCTACAATCACTTATGTTTGGACATTTTGTGACTTTGGTACTAATGTTTTGAATGTATGATTTAGTTCTTTTATGATCTTTCCTTTTTCAAAATATATAATTCATGGCAACTAGCAATTCTCCCTTAATTTGCTCTCAGTGATGCTTATAGAATTTAACATTAAATCCATAGAGTCCGCGACTACTACTATCGTATATTTGAAGTGCAGAGCTCTTCGTTTCTTCTAAGTCAACTGGCAGTAGCAGTTTTCCTTAAGCATTGTAAATAGGATTATTTTTATTGCATATTTTGTTTTTCTCTATGCTTTAGGACCCAACTACATCAGAATTGTATGGCTCTGTATAATAATTTATGGCATCCCTTTAAGTTTTTATGGATTGTTACAGGCTGACCATCTTCTCCCAAAATGTTTTATAAATTGAACTTGTTTTTCCTTGCTGTCATTTTGGAGTGAAATTTTTTTGTAGGCTGGTCCGCTTTTGTGAGCCATTTTATTTTTGATTTTTGGTTGATCTCCATGGCTTCAGTTTTAAGCAAAGATTGCAGCATAATTAAATTTGCCTTGAATGTTTGTATAAGGTCCTCATTGTTTGGGTTTTCAATTAGCCGAAGATAGATAGAGTTGTTAAATTCTCTAATATCTTCATACTATTTTTAATTCCCAGATACTATTCCAATTTTTAACCAGCCTTTTGTCCGTTTTAGTCTTTGAATAAAACAGTAGACTGGAGTTCCTTGAATGTTTGTAGTAAAACAACTTTTAATGCTTTGTAAGTACCCATCTTGAAATGGCTATGAGTTGTTAAATTTGAGGGCATTTTCTTTTCCTATTTAATAGATGAGTAAAGTTGACGTGAAGTGCGGAGTGGTCGCAAGATGAATGATTTAAAACTGAAACATTTATAGTATGGACTTGTGTGAATATTTCAAAATTTCCCGATACTCTATCTATTTTACTATGGATGGAAAAATTATTTCTGTCATTCTCTCATTATTATCAAGTGTGCAGTTAAAGTCTCTTATAAGGACGCTCGGTAGTGAGAAGTTAGGAACATCTTCAGATAAGTGTTTCCATATTTTCTCCCTTTCAATTGCTAGATGTTTTGCATATACTGTTGAAAGTAAGTAATTAAAACCTCCCCTGTTAAGATTAAACAACTAATATGCTGGTCTGAGCTTGAACTTAAATGAACTCTCGATGTGTATTTGTTCCATAAGATTAATTCTGCTCCTATTATCGAAATCATTATTATGAATTGCTTCCACTCATAACCAATAGAATTGCAAAATTTGACAATATTTTCATTAAATAACTTATGCTCAACTGGGTCCATAATATCAACTTTAAGTGAAACAAGATGTTGTTTAACACATTGTTTCGTAGCAAGTAGACCTATCAAAATATAACCCAACCCATTAACCCAATCTATTTACCATACTTTTAAATGAATTGTTTCAATCCATTTATGAATTTTATTAAATGGGTTATGGGTTGGGTTGACCAATTTTTAAAAGGGTTCTAAGTGCGTAACCCATTTACCCATTTGTTAAAAACATTAAATTTTAATAAAAATTTGAAAAAAATTGAACATACTGTAGTTCTTCATGAAGACTGACAGTTGTACTTAGAAAATAACAGACCACCGCATCCTCATATTTGAACTTCACCTAGTGCAGAAGCCGCTATTTTTTTTTTGTTAAGACTGCAATAACTTCTTCATACTAACTCGGAATCAGGCGAGACTTTGACCGATTAACTCCTAACTAAATCACGGAAGATATAAAACACTTGGATACTTGATCTTATAAACGCATACTGTAGCTCTCTAAGGAGACTGACAGTTGTACTTCAAAAATAATAGGTTATCACATCCCCATATTTGAACTCCGCCTAATGCAGAAGTCGCTATTTTTTTTTTGTTCAGACTGCAATAACTTCATATTGACTCGGAATCAGGCGAGACTTCGACCGATTAACTCCCATCTAAATTACGGACAGTATGCAACACTCGGATAATTCATCGTATAACGCACACTGTAGTTCTCTAAGGGGACCGACAGTTTTACTTAGAAAATAACATGCTACTACAACCCCATATATGAACTCCGCCTAGTGCAGAAGCCCCTATTTTTTTGTTCAGACTACATTAACTTCTTCATATTGACTCGAAATTAAGCAAGACTTCGATCGATTAACTCCCACTTAAATTACAGACAGTATGTAACACTCGGATACTTCATCGTGTGAACGCACACTGCAGTTCTCTAAGGGGACTGACAGTTGTACTTAGAAAATAACAGACAACTACAGTCTCATATATGAACTCCTCCTAGTGCAGAAGCCGCTATTTTTTTGTTCAAACTGCATAACTTCTTCATATTGACTCGAAATCAGGCGAGACTTCGACCGATTAACTCCCACTTAAATTACGGACAGTATGTAACACTTGGATACTTCATTATGTGAATGCAAACTGTAGTTCTAAGGGGACTGACAGTTGTACTTAGAAAATAACAGGCTACTACAGCCCTATATATGAACTCCGTTTAGTGCAATAGCCGCTATTTTTTTGGTTCAGACTGCAATAACTTCTTTATATTTACTCGAAATTAGGCGAGACTTCGACCGATTAACTCCCACTTAAATTACGGACAGTATGTAACACTTGGATACTACATCGTGTGAACGCACATTGTAGTTCTCCAAAATGACTGACATTTATACTTAGAAAATAATAGACCACCGCATCCTCATAGTTGAACTTCACCCAGTGTAAAAACCGCTATTTTTTTATTTGGGCTGCAATAACTTCTTCATACTAACTCAGAATCAGGCGAGACTTCGACTGATGAACTCCCACCTAAATTACGGACAATATATAACACTCGGATACTTCACCTTGTGAATGCACATTGTAGTTTTCCAAGGGGACTGACAGTTGTACTTAGAAAATAATAGGCTACCACATCTTCATATTTGAATTTTGATAAAAATTAGAATTAAAATTTTAAATTTTTATCGGAATTCAAGACATAAAAATTAGAACTAGAATTATTTTATATTTATTTGGTTTTTATTAGTAAAATCAAATTTAAATATTTAATTAGGTTAAATGGGTAACCCGCTTATTAAACGGTTGGGTCATAAATGGCTTGGGTCATAAGTGGGTAAAAAAGAATGGGTCATAAATAGATTGGGTCAAACTCGACCCAACCTATTTTGACCCAACCCAACCCGTTTGACAAGCTTACTAGTAAGGGAATTGAGTCCCTTCACGTCTACATTTATAGAGCCAGTAATCTATTACATTTCTCCTAGCATCTGAGCTGCTTAGAGCAGTTGAGCTCTTTTTCGACTTCTTGAACTTCTTTGCCTTTAAGTTTAGATGCACCACAAATTGATCCCAAACTGGGTTGTTTATTACATCCTTGTCTTATGCATCTCGAAGTTCTATTGACTTTTCTTTTGTTGTTGTTCTCCTAAAAAAGTCTGGTTTTCATTCTGTTGTACTTATAAGAGGTTGATGCATCTAATAGGTCATTACTAGAGGATTCTGCTATGGTTGGTAGTGCTAATGCAATGCTCAAAGAGGGAGAACTTTGTGCTTTAGGTGTAATGTTTTCGATAATCATGTCACTAGGTTCTTGTTGTGTCACATGCTTCTCTGTGCTTTCTTTGACTAGTCTCATGTCAGACTTTACTTGCACAGTCTGTGCTTTTTTACTATTTTTTCATTCTTCCTGATATATTTTGGTCATTGTGTTGTGACTCTTTCTCTTTGTGTAAAGAGTGGTTGTATGTAAATTTAAACTTATATGATTTGGATTGTACTGAACATGACTATTATTACGAGCGTTATTGCACGCTCTTCGCGCGTGATGAAGAATACTGAATTGTTTTTCTACAAATTGTATTTATTTAATACGTTCAAAAGAAAATGATTTCCACATATATTAGTCATATTTTTGTGTTAATCATACGTAGATAATTTGAAATTTTGTTTCTAAGTTGCAATATCTAATTTCTTATGAGTTTAAATTTTTATTTGTATTATTAATTAATAAAAAAATTGTAAAGTAGCTTATTTGCCAAATCCTATTTTTAAGTGATATTAAGATTTAGTATATACATGCAGAGGAGATTTTGAATTTGTAAAAGAAGCTTAATTGTCAGATCCTAATTTTAATTTTAAGCGATGCTAAATTTTAATAATATCTGTAGAGAGTCATTTTTGATATTTTGTATTGATACTAAAAAAGTGTGACATCAAATATATAAAGATATAAATGGCAATTTTGAAAGTTCGCGGTCAGACCAAAAGTTTGTGCTTCCAAACCAACTATTAATAAAGATTTTCTAAAACTATTTGTATTTGCGAAGTATCTTTATGTGCTAAGCCTAAACTTATCATATTGGTCGAGTCTGCTTGCATTTCATTGCTATTGTCATTAATACTATCATTTTCCACATCAATTTCAGTCGAACTAGTCTCGTTTTGGTTATTGTTATTACTTACAGTTGATGGTGTTGTGTTGCTAATTATCTTTAATGTACTGTTTCATTAATTCCTATTGCTTCTCTTCCTTATTGTTCTGAGTTTATTTTAGTACCCACATCTTCTCAAATGAACAATATTTTTTATTATATCCAAAAAGGTTGCAATTTTGGTAAGTAATTGGCTTTCCTTCATATTCAACTTGTTGTAAATGTAGTTGTTCCTTTTCGTCCAAAATTACTACTTCACCAGGGTAAGAGAACTTATTATAAATTTTAATTAGCACTCTTGCATAAGAAATTTTAATATTACCTAAGTACAACGATCCACTATAATTGGCCTTTCTAATATAGAAGCGATGCGACTAATCTTCTATCCAAAATTCCAGTCTTAGTCCAGAGAATCTGACCCAGATAGTAATCGATTATAAAAATTCATTGTTTAGATTCAAATTAGTATTCCATCTTTTCATCATCATTAGTCTTCTATCATAGAAGTAAGGACCTCCCTCTAGTCTTTGTCACAGTATGGTTTGTTGGGGAATTTTATAATATAGAAATCACTCTCCTTCGAGAAAATTTCAAAACTACATTCTGGTTTTGTAATACCGCAAAAATTTTAGAAATTAATATTAAGGATATTTTGATAACTTTAACTAAAAAGGCAAAAAAGTAACTTTACAAATAGTTGAATTAGGAAGCAAGAATTATATCATTTCGTAGAGAATGTTTTGTTGAGAATTTTGATTGTAAGGACGTGCAAATCCAACATTGTATGTGAGAATTATTGACAAAATAAGATTATGGGTTTTGTAAACGACCTTGACCCATTAAGATCTGAATATGAATGGCCAATTTATTCCTGCTTACCTCTCTTATTTAGTTTCTAAAAATGCATGTACATTTTATTTTCTTCCCGACTGTTACTCTTTTCTTCCTCTTCCACTGTCTCATCACCACTTAACCAATTCTCAATCAGTTTCAACAAATAAATATACTAAACCGATCATGGTGAGAAGAGGAGTACGATTATACCATCCATTTAACAATTTAGGAGATTTTGGTTGACTATATTTTCAGCTAGTAAGGATTAAGGGGTTAATTTAAGGATTTCTAGTGCTAGACGATTCGATCTGGTGAGTAGGAATCATGTCCTTCGATTATAATGCCTATATGCAAGTATATCATTCTGTAATCGCTATTACGTTTAATAAGAATATATATAAATACACAGACACATGTGTGTGTGTAAATAAATTATGTAAATAAAGTACATATTATAATATGAAACAATATAAATGTTAATTAGCCTAAATTATTGCCTAAGCTTATAATGAATTTAATTGGATTAATGGTGTTTAAATGCTGAAATAATTGAATTGAGGTGAAAATCATAATATAGAATGATTCTATGGAGATTAAGTGGGTAAGAATATGCGTTATAACGCCCTAAAGAAGTAGAAAACTTTAGAAATTGGAAAAATAAAGATTTGGATGGAGTTTAGCGAGAATCGATGGTGGACCGGCTTCAAGCCACAAGTAGAATTCACTGCTTGGACCATGCACCGGTCTACCGGTGTATACCACATTGGTGCACCAGTGTGACCTATAGATCTAGGTTGAACCTAGGCCCATTTAGAGCCAAATCAAATAAATGACCATTTATCATTTTGGTTCCTATGCAATGTAAGGATCTCATACAATGTTTATATGAGTGTTTACCAAGCATTGTGTAATATATTAGTATACGTGTTTAGATGCATATTAGAGTATTAGTTTTGTTTAACTATTAGTGCGCTCGAAAATTAGTCTCTGTTTAACTTGTTCTACATGTTCGTGTTGTGTTAGACTACGTTTATTTAACACAATTCCCGTTTATAATTAGTCTATGTCAAACTGGTTATGGTTTGGCTATGTTTACCAAATCACCGATCGTTTACAGCCTGGTTTGTGTTTAACTAACTTATGCGTTGTACGTTATGTTGTGCTATATCATGGTATCACTATCATAAAGTAGTTTAGGCCTACATATTATGTTTATTGTCAAACTAACTTTGTGAATGCAGGAGAGACCTATGTAGTTAAAGCCCCGCTAAAGCCCCACAAAATTTCCGCTATATCACATAGTGCTCTTTGACCACTATGTTATTTCAATTTAGTGTAACTAAACTATGGAACCACTTTAAGTTCTACTATTTTCTGCTACACCCACTAAATCAAGGGTTTTTAGCATCCATTTTAGTAACATTAATATACAAAGGTTGATTTAACTAGTTCTCTTTTAAATCAAATTAACAAAGCTAGTGTGAAGACCTAATTTTAAGGCACAAGTGGTCAATATAAGTTAGAAATCTACCGTAGTCACCAAATCTAATCTACATAATCACGATATTCTTCGATTTTTTATATATGATTAAATTATATTTCTCTTTCCTATACAAATGATGTAAGAATGAGAATAGATTAACTTTAAATATTTTGATTTATATCAAATGCAACTTTTTGCACCTTCACTATTTTCCACTATATCTCTACTTTATCCCCACTATAACTTTTTACACATCCACCAATGTAGAACCGCTAAGTTCTTTAACTACACAGGGCGAGACAGGTGAGGTATGTCTTTTTTTAGATGTAGCCTTTATATAATGTTATGCGATTATATCTACCTTATATCCTTAGTAGTGTTTTTCACTCACTAAACTCATGTATGACCCACTTCCCCAATGTTTCTTCTTATTTATGAACATATAGGTTATGATGGTGGTCTTGAGTAACGTAGACAGTGCAGGTGGTGACGATGTTGCTTGTGTATACAGTATGTTGTATTCATCACTTTACAATATTAGTGTATGATGTATTAATGTATATGGATTTGGATTTGATCATGTGTACTAGGATATGATTTGATGCTTATATATATCATGTTTGTTTTCTTCCGCTGTAAGATTCTGAAAGTTTAAGTTAGTTATTTACATAGATCTCTGTATACTTTATGTTAACCACGACGATCCGCCATTTCCAATTTTTGTTCGTTAACATACGGAGGTCAAATATGGCGGGTTTTTGCGTTTGGTATCAGAACTATGGTTAGAACGTATTGAGAGAGCGTACTTGTATATTTTTATAACACATATAAATAATTGAAAGAGGGTATGTGTACATATCATTTGTTTCAGGGTTAAGTTTACCATCTTCGTTTACTATTCTATAGGGGTTGCTAAGAAATCCCATTTTATAGACAGTAGAGATGAGTAACCCTATTGAAACTAGGGCTAGACAGGAGGCTATAAAGATACCGGGGGTAAATATTCCATTATGGTTCTGCCATTATCTATACACCATGAACTAGAACATTGTTAATATTGAAGTTCCTACTTCTTTGATTAATATAAGGTGCTATAGCTACTTAGACTCCCACTTTGAATTTTCCTTAGTTGTGCAAGGAGTTTACGGGCATGGTAGGTAAACCAGTTAAGGGGACTGGGTCACTTGTGGAAACGCGTAAGTGGATTTATGACTGTGATAAGATTTTTAATTTTCTTGGATTGGATGATAGTGTTAAGAAAAAGTTTACCTCTTGGTATTTAGTGGAGAAGCACATAACTGGTGGAAAATCGTGGTAGATGAGGTTAACGAGGAAGAAATTACCTAAGCCGAGTTTAAGAAAATATTTGAGGTAAAGTTTATTTTGAGAGCTGAAAGGGAAGTAATGCTCGAAAGGTTTATCAACCTTTACCAAGGAGAAATGACTACAAATGAGTATATAAATAAGATTGATGAACTTGCAAGGTTTGGATTTGAGTTTTGGTGAACATTGCATCAAAGAAAGCTATGAAATTTGCGAAAGAATTGAATTCTCCATTAATGGAACTGGCACTTTGTCAGATCCTATGGAAGCGACATTCGAGAGTTTAGTGGAAGCTATATTTTTGAAAGTTGTTGCTATGGGGATTTCTATGGGATAGTTTATGGACACTTATTTATGAAGACATATGGAAGGTAGGAATCAGAGTGGTCAAGCTAAGAAGTAAGATGTTAAGTGTAAATGCTTTAATATGAGGGGACATGATGTGAAGGATTGTAGGGTCAACATCACGAAGAGCAAGTGCTATAAGTGCAACCATATATGGGCATTTGAAGGGAGAATGCCTAAATTTTGCAAGGAACTGAAGATGTGTTATTTATTTTGTTTTGATAATTTATAATACAAGTTTGTATGTTAAAGAATACATGTACACGGCTGTGTATGTTTACAAATAGTCGTGTATGTTACGTGATACGTAAGTGCGCGGATTGCATTTTTCATCCTTTGGGAACTTCGAGGAAGAAATTCTCTTAAGGAGGGAGATTGTAATACCTTGAAAATTTTAGAAATTAATATTAAGGTTATTTTAGTAATTTTAATTAAAAAGGGCAAAAAGGTAATTTTACAAACAATTGAATTTAGGAACGAAAATATCATTTTGTAGAGAATGTTTTACTGAGAATCTTAACTACAAGAATGTGAAATTCTGACATCGTATATGAGAGTTATTGACAAAATAAGATTACGGGTTTTCTAAACGAGCTTAACCCGTTGAGATTTGAATTTGAAATCTAAACGGCCATTTTATTCCTACTTCCCTCTCTTATTTAGATTTTGAAAAAGCATGCGCGTTTCATTTTTCTTCCCAACTCTGTTACTCTCTTCTTCCTCTTTCTCTGTCGCATCACCACTCAAATAATTCTCTGTCAATTTAAAAAAATAAACATATTAAATTGATCAGCACGAGAAGAGGAGTTCGATTATATCATCCGTTTGGCAATTCGGGAGATTTTAGCTGATTATGTTTTCAAGCCAACAAGGATTGTGAGGCTAATTTAGGAGTTTCTAGGGCTAGGTGACTCGATTTGGTGAGTGGAAATCATCTCTTTCGATTATAATGCCTATACCCAAGTACATTAGTCTAGAATCGCTATTAGGGTTAATAATCGAATATATACGTAAATAAATTATGTAAGTAGAGTATATATTATAATCTGAATAAATATGAATGTTAATTACCTTAAATTATTTCCTAAGTGACGATTAAAATGAACTTTATAGGATTAATGGTGTTTAAATGCTAAAAAAAATTGAATTGGGGGTGAAAATGACAATATGGAATGATTCTGTGAAGGTTAAATAGGTTGGAATGTCTGGTATAATGCCATAAAGAAGTAGAAAACACTAAAAATCAGGAAAATAAGGATCTGGATGGAGTTTTGGCAAGAATCGATGGTGGAACGGTTTCAGCCTGTAGGCAGAATTCGCTGTCTGGACTGTGCACCTATCCATCGGCGTATAACACATTGGTGCGTTGGTGTGACTTGCAGATGTAGGTTGAACCTAGGCCCGTTTAGGGCCAAATCAAATAAGCGACCGTTTATCATTTTGGTTTCTATGCAACGTAAGGATCTCAGATGATGTTTATATGAGTGTTTACCGGGCGTTGTGTAATATATTGGTATATGTGTTTAGATGCGTATTGGAGTGTTAATTTTGTTTAACTAATACTAGTGCATTTGGAAACTAGTCTCTGTTTAACTAGTTTTTCGTATTCATGTTGTGTTAGATTGTGTTTATCTAATACAATTCCCGTTTGTAATCAATCTATGTTTGACTAGTTATGATTGAGTCTAGGTTTACCTAATCACTGACCGCTTACTGGTTGATCTGTGTTTAACCAATTCATACATATGTTATGATATATTATGGTATCACTATCACAAAGTAGTTTAGGCCAACATATTATGTTTATTATGTCGAGCTAAGTTCATGAATGTAAGTGAGACATGTGAGGTATGTCTTTGTTTCAATGTAACCTTTACATAATGTTATGCGATCATTTCTACGGTATGTTGTTAGTAGTGTTTTTCACTAACCAGACTCATGTTTGTCCTCCCTATGTTACTTCTTGTTTATGGACTTATATGTTATGATGGTTGTCTTAAGTAATGTGGATGGTACATGTGACGATGGTGTTGCTTATGTATATAGTGTGTTGTATTTATCACTTGACAATATTAGTGTATGATGTAATGATGTATATAGATTTGAATTTATCGTATGTACTGGGATATGGTTTGGTACTTGATACATACATACATACATAATGTTTTTTCTTCCGCTGTGAGATTCTAAAAGTTTTAGTTAGTTATTTTAGATAGCTTTTTTGATACTGTACGTTAACCATGAGATCCGCCATTTTCGATTTATGTTCGTTTACATACGGAGGTCAAAGATGGCGAGTTGTTATAGGTTTTCACACGCGCTCTGTATATGACTAGAAGTATTTACAGCGTAGTTCTGTTCCTACTGCATAGACGACTATCAAGTTCTCCCATTTCTTTCTCCCTGCTTCTAAAGCAGATGTTGACATTTCGGCATAGTGATAGGAGTTGTAATCGGAGGGACTATAGAAATTTAGTGGGGCTATAGTAGGGATCTTCTCACCAGCAATAGCCAGAGTCCAAGATCTAGCATTAATGGTGGGAGGAGGGGTTTGCTTGTTCTGGTGAATATTGTGCATTCAGATCTGGGTGTGGAAAGGCCCTTAGGTTTTGATGTAAAGCATTTTTGTTATTGGTGGAAAATTTATCTAGCGATTGTTCTTGCTGCTTTAACCATATGTTGTTGTTTGTTGCATACTTCAAATTTCATGATGTTTTCTTCGAGGCGACTTTAGCGAAACCCTCATGTTCCTTACCTTTTCCTTCTCCAAGCGGTTAGCGTGAATTGTGGAGCTTGGAGATAAAATCTGGGTCTCCGAGGAGCTCAAAAATAGGGTTGTACACGATGGTTGTGGGAGAGATACAGTTGGATCTTGTTGAGTTGCAATCAGGTCTAGGAGATTCAAAGGCCGATTGGGAAGAGAATTCAAATTAGTAAAGGAGGGGTTGGTGGCTGCTTTTCCACCATTTCTATGGTTTTTGAACACTTTTCGGTTTACGAATGTGTATCCATTTTCCCCCCTTTATATAACTCAAAAACCTTTCACTTCCATAACTAAAATTCACCTTTTTCCCCTCTTCATACACTCTTTCCTATCCTTTTACATAGAAATGACAAAGTAATTTAGACTATGAAGATCTAGGAGATTTGACTGTAATAAATGAACTTTTAAATCGAAGAAAACACAGAAATATGCTGACTTCCACTTCAGCCGACACAAGCATGCATTGGGTTAGTGATATTTTATCCAAAAATCAAGAGCATTGTCAACGAAACTTTCATATGAAAAGACTATGCTTCATTACATTGCATGATCTTTTGTAATCTTATGGTCTGCACCTCGCGAAGAAAATTTGCGTCAAAGAAATGGCTGCAATATTTTTGTGCATCATCACTTTGAGATGATCCACTATTTCTAACATCTAAAGTCAATGACAAACGCCATCAAAATATATTTGTACACTAACCTCAAAAATTTTAAAAACAGTGGACCATGGGTTTTCTAATTTTAAATTTAAAGTAGATATGGGAAAAAAGAGAAATCTCACAGTGGAATAATAGTATACATATTACATTCTTGACATCATTCAAGATCTAAAAATCAAATTACATCTACTCTTTCTAATAAATTAATCATCATTAAATAAATAGAGCACCTATCTATGATGCAAAATAAATATACCGAATCAACGTCCTGCGGATACGACCTAGTTCCAGACCTTTGCTTCCTTCTTCACTCTAACCTGTATACTTCACAAATGTATGGAGGAAAAAAATGTCAACTATGTTTGGACTGCGCCAATTTCTATACACCGCTGCCCAACATAAGGGTCTTGTGGTTATTGTATAAAAAGGACTTCCTACGTACCCCATTAGGGAACAAGCTCATGTAATTATGTTTATTGCTTTTCTACTGCATAGAAATATTTGTTAGTATGTAACAACCATTACATCCATGCAACCAATGAAAGTAAGAAACATGCTTTTACTAAGTCATCACAATCAATCGTCATATATATGAGGTAAAAACAATAACAACACGCAGTCATCAACATCAAAAATACTCAATATCAACTCCCATCATCAGATAATCCAATAAGAATAAATATACTTACATACATACTAACCAGCAACCATTGGTAATACATTATCAGTGAAAGTATAAATCAAATGAATGTGAACAAACTCCTTCACAATATCAACACAACATCAATACATCAAACGTGTGCTAACCAATTAACAACATCGAATCATCAAATGCACTAACCAACCCACATCACTAACACAAACATTAATCATTATTGTCTATAACCCATTAATATTTTGTAACACAAATATTTATCATCAAATAGTCAAAATCATAATTAGCTACCCATCATTTGGCAGTAATAATGGCAAAATATCACATACTCATAAAAATTCAATTTCGTCATCATACATCAAGCATATATGTGATAATTATAATCACAATTTATCACATATTTTACCATCATGTAAAAATATTTTTGACCATTATTCTCTTAAGTGTAAAATCGATTTATTATTGTTTATTATAAATGCACCTTTTTTATTTCATCTCAAAAATAGCAATTCTTTAAAAATGATAATATACTTTCAAAATCCTTTATTACTTCATATATTTCAAAACATTGTATTTCAATCAAAAGTAGTAACTTACATGGAATTACTTTTAAAAAGAATAATATTATTATTTTATATAAAACATATATTAAAATATTTAATATTTTTCCAAGACTAATTCATTACAACTTATTTAAAAAATAAAAATATTCTATATTAAGTCTCAAAACTCCTTTTTATTGTTATTTGCTTCAAAATAATAATAACTTAACCAAAACACTTTTGGAAATGCCACTTCACTATTATTATTATTTCAAAAATATCTTTTATTTTGCTATGCAAACAACAATAATGATAATCTTTTCTTCTATAAAATCCATAAAATCAATTATACAGTAAACTACTCTAAACAATACAATAATTATATTATTATTTTGAAAATTTTATTTTATAAATAATTATAAACTTTCCAATTTTAATTAAAAATAGCCTTTTCATTATTATTTATAAATTTCCCAAGAGATGCATGAATAATTACCTTACCAAATTTCTCGCATTAATTTCAGTTTAATTTTTAATTCAATGTTATCTACAGACGTCATTCAACAATCTATAAATAACCTTACCGTTTATTTTTTTTATCTATTTGTAAGTTATTGCACAGTTTCATCCATTTCATTTTAGTTAATCATTTTCACAATCCTAATCTAAAATTAATTATAGCTAAAAACCCAATAATGCAATAAGCAACGATAAACAATCCAATCGAGGTATAACACATCCAAAACATCATAATAATTAAACGATCATCAATAGATCACAACACATAAAACATATATAAGTTTTCATCAACAGATATGCATTTAATATTTTTAAACCTTAATCAAATCAAAATAAATAAAGCATATCAATGCGCTTTTACAAACAGCCCCAACACCCCATAAACCAAATGTCAGATCGTCCAAAGTTCCGCCATGAGCCCAATGGAACAAACTGCACATGAATCGGGTTTCGTATGCAAGAGTTATGGATATGCTAGAGTTACGGAGGTTAGAAGTGTAAGAGCATCATTATAATTTAATAAATTAAAATAAAATTAGGTACACCATATTGTATCTTCTTCCCTATACGTACATGCCATCGTCGTTTCCATCATTCGAACCTAGACGTTGTCCGGTTTTTTACCGTCATGTCCTGCCTTAATACCCGAGATGATGATTCGAGCACAGCCACTACATCTCCATGACCACCCCTACCATCTCAGACCACATCCCTAAAACCTTTTTGTCTTCGATAATTTCACCCGCCACCAAACTTGATTTTGGTTGGAAAATCACAAATTCTAGCCACCATGATACCCTATAGCTTGATTAAACCTATGAATCGACTCCCCACGGCCTTCTCTACAATATTGTACCTTCCGATCATCCAATTGTTATCCTTTCACTATTGGTAAAAAAACCCTAGAATGGAAGAGTCAGAATTGTTTGCTAATTTTTGGTCACCTCGGATACTATCTCCAAAAATGAACACTTGTCGTCTTTTCTATTAGTCGAGAGTTTCGATCGATATATTATGAGGTAGGGTTCGGGCACTTTGAGTTTTTGAATGAGAATTACGAGACTAGAAAAGTGGAACTGAGGCGACAACCGCTCTTTAAGGTTTCATAGCGTCATATATATGCAATAAGGCGGGTTCTGTTATGTGCAACCATTTGGCCCAAAAGTGGCTACATATCATATTTAAACACTATAACCCTCTATTTGCAAACCGTAAACTCAAATCAACCAAAATTATATACCAAACAATTAGCTCAAAAAGAGCTATGCAACAGTTATAAATATGACACCTAATTCACCATTTAATTAAAAATTCATTTTTTAATTGATTTAGTTTTAATAATCTCAAATTCACAGGTCATTACATTCTTCCTTCCTTAAAAGATTTGCACCTTCACAAATTTTCAAATACAACCCCAACCAAATCAACAAGGATCATCATGCGTTTAATCATAAAATGTGGAGAAATATGTTATCATAAATTGAGTACTTTTAAATCCATCAATCATAATACGCGTATCCTCAAAATTGTTGATGAACTTTCTCATCATTTCATATTCAAAATAATCGGTGTTCCATCTTATTTTTACACCTTCCAAAATAATACATGTGCCCATTAAAGATTATGTCCTCAAATTAATATGTACCTAATCATGGCTACATCCTAAAAATTATATAGTCATCTACTCTTGTTGCAGCTGCATCCATCTTTAAATCTCAGACTCACATTATAAGGTCTCTTCCAAATGACCACCATCATAAGGTCAATGAATACTGGCCATCATAAGATTGTTGTACTTTGGTATATATGATGAAACAAATGACCACCATCATAAGGTCAATAAATACTCAACAACAAAAAGAGTTACGGCTGGCCTTATGATGGTGACCTTGTTAAGAGAACGTTTGATGACATGATGACGAGTATTCAAATAACCCACATCATCGTGTCATCAAAGTTCTGAACATCCACATCAGACTTTATTTTTTTTTCCAATTTTCAGATCTTGTCAAAAAAATTATTCCGAAAACCTCTTACATTTATTTTTTTCATTTAATGACATAGATAACTCACTTAAAATACCAAAGATCTTCCAGCCATCGTTATCAATGATGGTTCTAACACACCTTCAAATCAAAATAGTTGCTAAAATATTTTCATTTCCAAATCAAGATTTCACGTCCTTTTCAAAACAAAATTCCTTTCTCAAAATATCATCGTATTTTATTAAATATTTACTTATTTTTCAAGATGTTACTACCATCATTTTCTTTTATTTTAAAAATCAACTTAAAATGGCTTTGAGAAAACACCTTTTTGGGAAAGTTTCAAATGTATAATCTTTTTTGGGAATCCAAAGTAGAAGTTTATGTTGAATATGGTAGCCAGAAGTTGTTCGTATAAAATAGATTTTGGACTGTATATTTATTAAAACGCCAAATTTTAGTAAAGGTGTAATGAATTCCCTATCCATAATTTTGACACTTCAGTGGTATCCATCAAGTCCTTAGCCACCAAAATTCTTCAGTCACCATTACTTGTCTTCGAGCAACATCATCAAATCTCTTAGTTAATCCAGATATATAGGCTTTCTCAGCTTAGGAAACCATGTTATCCCATTATGGCTAACCACATATGTCCCTTAACAATTTACTAGTTTCTATAATTTATATCCTATTACAAGGCAACATTAAATAATTATCTCATTATAAAATTATCATACATAACAAGAAATATAACCTAACATGCTGTACAAACAATCATAACAAAGCAGACAATCAAGCAAGCAAACTAGCAAACAAAGAAGCAAGCAAGCAAACAATTAAAACAAACCATACCAAAACAAGCAATCAACTACAAAAAAATTAAGAAAAATAAAATAATTCAAACAAGCAAAACATAAATTAATTAGCGAATAGTGAAATAAACGGTACAAGTTTCTTAATTGTAAATAACTAGTAGCTCAACAAGCAATATATCAATACAAAATAATTCAAACAAGCACCATTTTCCAAGTGGTTAATTGATTCGGCTTTGGTGCAAGAGGTCACAAGTTCGAAACTTGCTTTCGAACGTTTATTGACATGGGATATGTTGTCCCAATGATTTGTTGTATATAAAGTACCAGTTTCAAAAAAAAAGGTCATACATAACAATTATTAGGTAACATTGTCATAATGGGTGTTGCGCAAGTCCAAAACTCATCTCGCCTGATCGTCTCATACTTTATGTTACACACTCCAACGCATAGTCCTTAGATATGGCTTTCCAAATAAAATATCTTTTCAATAAAAATATATTTTAACAAACACCTCCAAAGTTTGTTATTCAAACTAATTTTTTTTTTTACTTTATACAGTATTTACTTTCATATCAAATCATCCTCATCCTTGTAAAATATTTTCACAAAGTACTTCAAAAATAAATATTTTATAATGTATCTTTTTTCCATATATTTTCAAATGTATCCTTAATAAAACATTTTTCAAATTTGGTAAGTTTCCAACCAAAATCCTCAATTCGAAAAACGTCGTTTGTAAAAGAGTTCCCTTTAAATAGAAGTCCTTACAAACAAAATCGACTTTCAAACAATTCTTTTTCAAAATCAAAGAGATTTTTGGATTAAAAACTCTTCTTCAAATAAAAGTATTATCATCAAAAATTTCCTAATATTTCAATCAACTGAATAATTGTTAGAAATATTTCTTTAGAGTAAAATATATTTTTATAAAAATAGTTTTAGCGTAAAAACATCTTTAAAATAAATCTTCTTCAAATCATGAAACCTTTATTTTAAAGAACATATCAATTTTTTTTTTCTTTTCAATTAAGGGCTCTCATCAAGTATTCCCAACGATGTACGTTTAACAAACATTTTCAAATCATGAGACTTCTATGAAAATAGTCTTTTCATAAAATTACAATTTTAAATAAATACCCCACAAATCTTATACTATTTATTTTAATTTTTTTCCAGCAAAACGTTTTTCCCTCCTCATAAAAAATTTCGATAAACACCTATTGACGAATACCTTTAATTGAGCATTTCGAAATCATAGCACTATTATAAAAAACTTTCCACTATATATATATATATATGTATATATATACATTTATAATTTCAAAAGACATTTTCAAATCAAAATTTTTTAACCAAAATATTTTCTGCTTAAGATATATATTTAAAATATTTTAAACCAAACACCCTTTTATAAAAGTACTTTTAAATAAAAAAATTTACTGTATTCATTCTACATTCAAAAACATCTTCATAAAAATACTTTATTTCTCAAATTAAATACCTCATTTCCATCCATGTAAAAGAAATTTTTTAACAAGTCACTTTATACCTAAAAGTATACCTTTTCCCTTTTTTAATAAAATATCTTTAAAACAGAAAGTGTATATTTTATATAACTTTCCCAACAAGTATGATTCATTTAAATTTAATAATAATAAGTAATTTCACTTATTAAGGTCTGGCTTCTACTATAATTTAACATCCGTTGATTGGGTTATAACCAGCACTTAATTCCTCCTATAAGTGTTCATCATACTCTACTCCTACTTTATTTATCTTCTACCCAAATGTCATCATAAATAAACTTAGACGAGGCAATGGTGATTACACAAAAACTCCATACACAATATATATAATCATTAATAAGAACATCCTCTCATTCTATATTTTAACCTAAACCGCGGTGTATATAAACCTAACCTAATTGGTTTAAACCTACACAAGATACATGGAATCACCAAACCAGGCTCTGATACCAAATGAGGCGGCCTACTGTTTCTGACACTTAAAATTAGTGATAAACACCATTATAATACGCTTGCACACTATTGCCAGATGTTAAAACAAATAGTAAATCGTGGGTTTTATAATTCTAAAATCTAAAATAGAAAAGAAAAAAGGAGAAATCTCATAATGGAATATATATATATATATATATATATATATATATATATATATATATATATATATCACATTCTTATATATATATATATCTCATTCTTAACATCATTCAAGATCTAATGCATCGAATTACATCTACTCATTTTAACACATTAATCATCATTAAATAAATAGAGAATCTATCTATGATGCAAAAGAAACATATATAATTAGCATCCCACCGATACGATCTAACTCCGAACCTTTGCTCCCTTCTTCACTCCAGCATGTAGAATTCACTAATGTATAGAGGAAAAATTGTTCAACTATGTTTGGCTGCACCAATCCTATACACCCCAGACCAACCTAAAGGATCCGATGGATATTGCATTGAAAAAGACCACCTACATATCCTATTGGGGATCAAACCTACATAATTCTTTTCTTACTCTTCTCTTTCATCCAAATGCTTATTAGAACATAACAACCATCACATCCATGCAACCAATGTAAGTAGGAAACACTGCTCCTACTAATCCATCACAATCAATCATCATAAATATGGAGTAATAACGATAAAAGCATGCGACCATCAACGTCAGCTATACTCTTTGTCAACCCCAATCGTCAAATAATCCAATAACAACATATATACTTACATACATACTAACCATCAACTACTAGTAATACATCATCAATGTAAGTATAAATCAAACAAATGCTTACTAACCGCTTCACAATATTAACACAATATCAATACATCAAATGTGTACTAACCATTCAACATTAGTAACACAAGCATTGAATCGTCAAATGTACTGACCAACCCATATTAGTAACACAAACATCAATCATCAAATGTGTGCTAACTCACTAACGTTAGTAACATAAACATCTATCATCAATAGTCAAAACCATAATTAGCAAACCATCGTCCAGTTGTAATAATGGTAAAATTGAACACACTCATCAAAAATGCGATTTTGTGATCACATCAAACATATGTGATAGTTATAATCACAGTAAATCACATATTTTACAATAATCCAAAATATCATACTTTCAACAACTATTCTCTTAAGCATAAATATTATATTGTTGTTTTTTATGAAAGAACCTTTGTTTATTTCATCTCAAAAATAATAATTCTCTAAGAACGATAATATAGTCCCAAATCCTTTATTACTTCTTACATTCAAAACATCGTATTTTAATCAAAAGTAGTAATTTACATCGAAATACTTCTCAAAAATAATATTATTATTTTACACGAAAATAATATATATTAATAAACTTAATATTTTCCTAAAACTAATTTATTGCTATTTATCTAAAAAATAATGATATAGAATATTAAATCTCAAAACTCCTTATTATTGTTACTTTGCTCAAAATAATAATACAGCCAAAACACTTTTGGAAACATCTCTTTACTTATTATTATTCCAACAATATCATATTTATCATACAAAAAACAAAAATGACGATCTTTTCTTCTATAAATTCCACGAAATCAATTATACAGTAATTTACCACAAAGAGTACAAAAATCATATTATTATTTAGAAATGTCATTATATTTCATAAATAATAATAATAATGAACAACCCACTTTCTGTAAACCCAAAAGTCGATGCCTTATAACATGGCCTTACTGTCAAATACCACAAAAGACAAAATGTTGGGATAAACTAAAAAAAATACCAAACTAAAACATCGATAAGATCTCACAATGGAATGATAACATATAATATACTAAATATACATGAACAGAACATGGTGAGAATATATAAGAGACCGCTCTAGCAAAAGCAGCTGATAAATAAATATCGATTGCGATGACCCGGAATTTTGGGCAATATTAATTTAATAATCTGTATTAAAAATTTAAATTGATTTGATAATTTTTGTTAATAAGATTTGAATTGATTCAATAGTCTTCTTTTAATAAATATTTAATTTGTGAATTTTATCTTTTAAATCTAATAAATTATTTTCTATTTAATGTATATATATTTGTATATATTGTAAATAGAAAAGCTTTGTTTTAAATTTAACTAATAAAATTATGTTTTCAAATTCTAATATACATTTTAGTAATCTAGAAATTATGATTTATTTAATAATAAGCTTTTCAAAGCTATTTAAATAAATAACTATATGGTTTCAAATACTTAAGGAAAATGTTTAATTGTTTAAATTCATTTCAGCTCAAGTTTAAATTTAAATTAATTTACAAAAAGGTTTGTTTTTTTAAATATAGCTTGATAAATATGATTTGAAATGTATATAAGTTTTAAATACAATTTTACAAATAATACATTAATACATATAAGAAAATAAGTAATTTATAATTTAGAGATAATTTTTTTTTTAAATTATTTAAGATTTGATAAATTGTTATTTTAAACAATATTAGTAATGTGTTAGATATATATATATATATATTTTATATAAATAGGATTTTTATTTCAAATTGAACTTGTGTAGTTATATATGTATATACATAACTTGATTTTAAATTGAACTTTTGAATTTGATTTGAATTTGAATTTAAAGTTTTGAAATTCAAAAGATAAATATTTTAAATTGTTTTGAATTTTAAATTATATGTATAATCTTTTATTTATGAATATAATTGGTTTTATATATATTTCCTTAAATAAATTCATATACATTTAAATAAGTATTCATAATTAGTAAATTAAGAAAAGGCTTTTTTACTTTACATTTAAATTAATACTAATTACTTAAGAAACAAGTGCTATTATCTTAAGGCCTCATTTTACAAGTGTTAATTGATAAGTATAAAAATGACAAATGTCAAGATTTTGTTTTTCTTTTAATTTTTGAATTAATAATTTTAATAATTTTAAATAAATATATTTTTCCCCTCTTCATTTCTTTCTTCTCTAATTAAATCTAAAATCAAAACTTCAGCTGAAATAACTCCTCGAAAACAAGATCCGTAATTCATTTTTAAAGATCAAAATTAATCTGTAAATCACTTCCTCAAAACTAGAAATCAATCCAAAAACATGCAAATCATTTTCAAGTTTCAAATCACTAACCTGTAGTTCATTTTCAAATCAAGTTTGCAAAGCCTCTCCTTCAACCTTAGATTTTCAAATGCCAGCATCTTTTCAAAAACTAAAGCAAGCAAACCTATAAACTTATTTTCGAAAACAAGAACAAGCCTGCATGCAAATCTGATACAAGCAACTCAAGTTTAAAACAAAGAAGCTAAGGCATTCCAGCAGCTCAATCTTTAAAAGTTCAAAAGCTGTTTCAAAACAAAAGGCTCTGATCTTCATCTTGTCTGGTGAGTAACATTCTTTTAAAAAGCTTAAACATTTGAATAATTTGGTTGCATGCTAGTTTTCTGAAATGAATATGAATTGTGTATATATAAGTGAAATCTACGGTATATATACTGATGTTTGGGTATGCATGGTTATTTTCATCAGAATCCTCTCTGTTTATAGTTTCGAGTTTCTTGTTTTGATTTAAATTCAATATATCTGGATTTAGTCTCTTTTTAAACTTAAATTTTAAATAAAACTTGTTTATTTCATTTCAAATTCTAGTTTAAAATTAAACTTAAGTTAAAGTAATATTTAAATGTCTTTGGAAATCAAATGACAAAGCAAGTCTAAATATAAGTAAAGATTTAAACTTCCTAGTTCATGAATTCAGGCATATGATCTGAACCCTTATACAAAATGATGATTTTTAAAAGTAAGATCTAAATTTTTAGTGCTAGATTAAGGGTGCAGTTCTAGTTTGATCAGAAAATGGAAAATTGGGTGTTTTTGATGATCTGTGTGATCTGGGAGGTTGTAATCTTCAGTGTTGATGGAGGAATAACAAGAGATTAGAGGAAAAATATCAGGACAGTGTTCAAGGCATTGTGGCGGTGATGGAAGGTCGGAGATGCTTGTAACCCTAGTTTTAACTAGGTTGGGTATTTTGATTTGCACGTCTTCGCTAGTTGATCGAGTTCAACAGTATTCAGGGAGATAGTAGAGGAGATGTTGGCGATGGTGTAGCCGGAATTCTAGAAGCTCTGATGGTCGGAGATTCGAGAACAAGGTGGATTCCAGATTTTGCATTTGGGTTCAGATTTGGGTTTGAAAGCTTGAAATCGTTTTCGAGTTTGGGATAACGATCTGATGATCGTGATAGGCTGTAAGGGTGATTTCCGGTGTGTGAAGATCATCGGAGATGGCCGGAGTCGATCAGCGCCACCGTGCATGTGCACGGTGCACTTCCTGCTTCTGGTGAGTTTGGTTTGAGGGGAAGTAGTGTACTCGAGTTTTCTCGAGTAATTAGATGTTTTGCTCGAAGCATTTTGGCTTTGGCTCGAAGCTATTTGAGGGTGGCTCGGGTAATTGTGTGGTTATAGGTTTTAAAACCTGTCAGCCTTTTCAAAATTTAAAAATTGAATTTATAAAATATAAAGTAAAAATTTAAAAAAAAAATTTAAATCAAAGTTTTAATTTGGAACCAAATTTGATTTGTATCTTAGTTTGGAGATAAATAAGTTTTTAAAAATTAAATTTTTTAGCAACTTTAAATATTAAAGTAAAATTTAAATGGTTTGAATTTAAAAATGAATTTGGTTTAAAGTCTTTTAAATTCCTTTTATAAGATAAGTATTTCTTTAACATGAGATTGAAAGGGTTTTTAAATTATTTTTAAACTTTGTTAAAGTTAAATTTGTATTCATTTTAAATCTTAAATTTAAAATGAAATTTAAAAGTAAAATTTAAAAGTAATTTTTTAAAAATGATTTGTTAATGATAATTTAATCATTAATAAGAAAAATGTTTTTATCTTAAAGTAAATTAGGATTAATGATTTGTGATTCATTAAATTATTAAGGTAATTAAAGACTAATTTATTAAATTAGTTAATTAATGATTTGGATTAATTAATTTAATAATTTAGGGGTTTAAATTAGTTAATTAAGGTTTAAGATTAATTAGTTAAGGAATAATTAATTTGTAATTAAGGATCATTAATTAGATAAGATTAGATTTTAATTAATTAATCGAGTAATTAAGGATTAATTAAGTTAAATTAAGCACTTAATTAATTAAATAATTAGAGATTAATTAATGGGTTATTAAGGATAAATTAATTTGTAATTAATAATGACTAATCTAAGTTTAATTACTTAAGAGAAGTAATTAAATAATTGTTAATAGTTAATGAAGATCATTAACTTGAGATTATTAAATAATTAATTAATGTGATTAATTTTAATAATTAATTAGATTAATTAATTATGGATAATCATTTATGAAATAGAGAAAATATAATTACTTAATTAAAGTAATTAAAGGAATTAATTACTTAATGTAATTAATTAAATTAATGTGATTATTTTAAGTTAATTAATTAAGTTTAATTAATTTAATCATTGGATGATTGGTTAAGCATAACTACTTAATGTATTTAATGAAGAATAATTACTTAGTGAAGTAATTAAGATGGGTAATTATTGGATGTAATTAATTGAAGTATGGAAGAGATTTGGGATTAATTGCTTTATGTAATTAATATAAAGAATAATTACTTAGTGAAAGTAATTAATAATTAATTACTTAGTGTAATTAATTAAAAAATTGGTTAATAAAATTATTTAAAGATAATTAAGTGATGTAATTAATAAAGGGTAATTAATTACTGGATGAGATTAATCAAGGGTAATTAATAAATATAATTAATTAAAGATTAATTTTTAAATGTAATTAATTAAGGAGTAATTAATTTATTGAAGGAAGTAATTAAGGGTAGCTAATTACTGAATGTGATTAATCATGATTGATTAATGAATAATTAATTTAAGATTAATTATTAAATGTAATTAATTTAAATAGAGTAATTAATTAAAGAAGTAATTAGGGATCATTAATTAATATAATTAATGATAATTAAGAATTGATTAATTAATGATAATTAATCAATGAAGTGATTTAAGAGCAATTAATTAATGTAATTAATTAAGGATTAATGTAATTAATTATAGTTAATTAATTAATATAGTAATTAAAGGTTTATTACTATAAGTGATTAAGTAAAATTAATTTGAGTAAATAACTAAAGGCTAATTACTTAATGTAATTAGAGAATGATTAATCAAGGGTGATTAATCAAGATAAATACTTAAAAGATGATTAATTAATTGATTTGTAATTAATTAATGATTAAGTAAGCAAGATGTATAGTGATGAAAGTAATTATTTTATTTTATTTTGAATTAATTAGAGATGAAGTAATTAATTTAAATTAATTAAAGATGGTATATATCATTTCTTATGTATGGACGGATGATATTGATTGCCTTGAATGGTTTGAAATCTCAGATATGAGATAAGTAATGCTGTGTGATATGGATGCTTTGGTTTAAGTGTGATGATAATGTGGATTATCTGTTTGTGATAATAATGTTAATTATCTGTTTTTGATGATAACGTGGATTATCTATTGTAAGATTGTGAATTATCTATCTGTGTGTATATAGATAATGGAATTGAATTGTTTTAACTTTAAAACAACTTGGCCTTAAAAGATACGTTTTGGATTTCGATGAGACCAATATCGGGTTTCCAGATTTGGACATCCGAAAACCACATCGATCCAAATTAATGATAGGTCATGAATCTCAAGTGAAGATGAAGATTCATAGTGCAAGGGTTATTGTCATTAACTCTAAGGGTGATTCCAAAATGAGTGTAACGAGATAGTGCCTTCGGTTTCATTCGAACCTGGAACGAACTTGTATGGATTGAATGCTTTCAGAACATCATCATGTGGATGATGAGCATTCTAAGACAGATGTGTTCTATAAAGGTAATTATAGCCTCAAGCCTCATCAGCTGGGAATGGCTAAAACAAGGGAGGTGCAGCAAGGCTAAGTGGGTAGCGCCCAAGTAGGACGAGATTTCCCCTGTCTAGACGTCCCTTTTTATTCGGCTGTGTGGAGTTGTGAGCTCCAACTGCTGGGGTTGTCTTGTTCGGGACTGTGCAGTAAGGGATGGTTCCGGCCTTATGTTGTAGGGGATTGGGAGTAATCCCCGGTACGTTGATCTAGGCAATGTACTATGACGGGCGATACCCCTGCCATTGATGGAAACCTATTCTTCCTACGTGCTCTTACGGTTTTGATTGTATTACCAACTTTGTAGCTAGTATGCTGGAATTTAATAATGTAACAATTTCAACTGTTTCTTATTTACTTGAAAATCCTAGATCTATTATAATTTCACTAGATTTCTATCAAATGTTTTGGTTAGCGTAAGGTAAAAACTTATCCGTGTTTATGTGTGGGGAGTCTCACGTGATACCTTTTGTTTTCAAAGGTTTTAAAAGTTAAGCAGCCTTAATCTGTTACTCACACCAGACTCATGTCTAACCCAAAGTTTATTTCTATTTTTCCTAAACTCTTGGGTACTCAAATTTTTACGAGTAGCCAAGGGATTCATGTTAGCTTTGACGAATTCTGGAGGAGCAATGGAGCAAAAGGCTTCAGCATTTGTAGAATATTTGTAGTTCCGCTGTGTTGATCTCTTTATTGATATCTGTGTTATATCTTAAGTTGTATAACTAGACAGATGTTTATAACTGTCGAGTATGTGTTGTATATGCTATGTAACTCTATTGTATATGATACTATGTAATATTTATGTGATTAATATAATTTATTCGTTCCGCTGTTTAGATTCTGATGTTGTTTCTTCTTTCTTCTCTATCCTTTCTCTTTTCTATCCCTTTCTTTCTTCAAGATGATCCAACTTTCAATGGAGTGAAAGTCAGGTCGTCACAGTTGGTATTAGAGCACTAGGTTGAGTGAATACCTAGGCTTTGGAGTGATTTCTTCCTTGAGAGAGCGTACTTGTAATTTTGATATATATATATATATATATATATATATATATGTTTATTTCTACCTATTTGTTGGGTTACCTGTTCGGGTTTTCCAATATAAGTTATAAAGGTAGATGGGGTAATGGTGTGTGTAACACGACTACCAATAGTAGGAAGTCTGAGTGTTGAGGTTGGAAGTGTATATATTGAGACTGTAGAACCACTACCGTCTCGAATAAGCTTTGCAGTGATGCTAGGATTTCATCAATCTCTGAAGGAAACCTTTTAAAGGTTCGAAGTCCATCTTTGAAGTGCAAGTTAGATGAGTAGAATTTGGATCTGTCGGTTAGGCATAAGAGAGTGATGGTATCTTGGTACCTCGGGAAATAGTAGCTGCGTGATGAGATGCAGTGACTATGGATTGTTTCCAAAGATATTTCTTTGGAACAAGTTTAAGGAAGTAGGTCTGGTTCGGTAATGAGACTGAGTTCAGAAGAATTTTTGTGTTTGGTTTGAGGTCCGAGTTTCTCAAAGAGCTTTGGATTAGGAAGTCTTTGGCATCTGCGTCAGCAGTGTAGGTCGGAGTATTCTATGTGCCAGCAAGGAGGTCTTCTGACTGAGCAGTTTTCTAGAGGTGGAGTTCAGAAGCTTCAGAGTGGATCCATTTCTTCGATGGATTGGTTAGATAAGCATAAGCTATTCTGATTGGAAAAGAAAGAACAGTATCTTTGGATATTGGTCTGGATTGATCGCAAAAGTGACTTTCGATAGTTGAGTGTTCTCTTTGGTTATCTTTTGCTTCAGGCATCTGGAGATTGAGTTTACTTATCGACTAGGATTCTAGGAGTGGTACCGATGGTTCAGCTAAGTAAAAGGATGTCTCCTAGAGAAAAGAGGTTTTGGTGAGGCAGCGTAGGATTTCTTGGTGCTTCTGTGTTTCCTCTTTGTGGATCTGAGAAACCTTATTTCTGGGATTTGTCGGATTAGTTTGTGCTTATCATCAGTATTTTCATCTACTCCAGATCAGAGTTGTGTAGGAAGCAGTTTGGGAGTGCATCTATTTTGTCTTTTCCGGATGGGTGAAGTAAGTTCAGTCTTCTGATGTTTGTGTAGTAGAGTTTGTGTTCTTGGTTTTGGATTGATCTTGAGGGAATCATTTTGTTGGGTTGTTTTGGTCCAGTTTGTTTCTAGAGGCATCTGCGAAGGTTGAGCTGATCATGAAGGATGTAGGTAGCCTAGGATCGTCAGAAGAGTTTTGTGAATAAAAGTCGGAGATTTGATTTGGATAAGTTTTCTCTGGTCAGAGAGCTATAAGTTTGGTAAGTCTGGAAGGCTAGCTCCAAGGTATTTTGGGGTCTTTCTGTGTTTTTGTGAGCATAAGAGTTTGGTTTTCAGAGTTGAATTGCAAGTTTGGATAACTAGGGATTCAATGTTTCACGTATCTCTAAGGAAGTACGTGTATGATCCATCTCTGGTTGTAGAACCAGCTGTTCAGGAAGATTTGGTAGTTGAGTCAGACTTGTCTGAGGTCTGATATCCTGTTCAGTTGTAGACCTAGATGAGTAGGAGCTCTGTAGATTAGTAGTACAGATTGTTTGGGTTCTGTAGAGCGAGTATGCCGGTATTTATACCTGGGAAACTCTAGAAATTTCTATTCAGGATTTTGTCTAGATCGATAAATTTGTTTGATTGGGTGAACTGGTTGCTAGGTTGTTAGCATATGATTGATAAATATGCTGTGGTTCAAAATCAAAACCTTAGACAGATTATTAAATTACCTTTCTTTTAAATTTCGAGGAAGAAATTGTTTTAAGGGGGGAGGAATTTGATGACCAGGAATTTTGGGCAATATCAATTTAATAATCTATATTAAAAAATTAAATTGATTTAATAATTTTTTTTAATAAGATTTGAATTGATTTAATAATCTTCTTTTAATAAATATTTAATTTGTGAATTTTATCTTTTAAAGCTAAGAAATTGCTTTCTATTTATAATTTATATATATTTGTATATATTGTAAATAGAAAAGCTTTGTTTTAAATTTAACTAATAAAATTATGTTTTCAAATTCTAATATACATTTTAGTAATTTAGAAATTATGATTTATTCAGTATTAAGCGTTTCAAAGCTATTTAAATAAATAACTATATAGTTTCAAATACTTAAGGAAAATGTTTAATTGTTTAAATTCATTTAATCTTAAGTTTAAATTTAAATTAATTTACAAAAAGGTTTGTTTTAATTTTTTTAAATATATCTTGATAAATATTATTTGAAATATATATAAGTTTAAAATACGATTTTACAAATAATACATTAATACATATATGAAAATAAATAATTTATAATATAGAGATAATTTCTTTTATAAATTATTTAAGATTTGATAAATTGTTAATTTAACCAATATTAATAATGTGTTAGATATATATATACATATTATATAAATAGGATTGTTTTACAAATTGAATTTGTGTAGTTATATATGTACATATATAACTTGATTTTAAAATTGGACTTTTGAATTTGATTTGAATTTGAATTTGAATTTAAAGTTTTGAAATTCAAAAGATAAATATTTTAAATTGTTTCGAATTTAAAATATATGTGTAAGCATTTATTTATGAATATAATTGGTTTTATATATATTTCCTTAAAGAAATTCATATACATTTAAATAAGTATTCGTAATTAGTAAATTAAGAAAAGGCTTTTTACTTTACATTTAAATAAATACTAATTACTTAAGAAACAAGTGTTATTATCTTAAGGCCTCATTTTACAAGTGTTAATTGATAAGTATATAAAAATGACAAATGTCAATATTTTGTTTTTCTTTTAATTTTTAAATTAATCATTTTAACCATATTAAATACATATGTTTTTCCCCTCTTCATTTCTTTCTTCTCTAATTAAATCTGAAATCAAAACTTCAGCTGAAACCACTCCTCAAAAACAAGACTTGCAATTCATTTTTAAAGATCAAAATTAATCTGTAAATCACTTCCTCAAAACCAAAAATCAATTCAAAAACATGCAAACCATTTTCAAGTTTCACATTACCAACCTGTAGGTCATTTTCAAATCAAGTTCCCAAAGCCTCTCCTTCAACCAGAGATTTTCAAATGCCAGCATCTTTTCAAAAACTAAAGCAAGCAAACCCGTAAACTTATTTTCAAAAACAAGAACAAGCCTGCATGCAAATCTGAGGCAAACAACTCAAGTTAAAACAAAGAAGCTAAGGCATTCTAGCAACTCAATCTTTAAAAGTTCAAAAGTTGTTTTCAAAACAAAAGGCTCTGTTCCTCATCTTGTCTGGTGAGTAACATTCTTTTAAAAAGCTTAAACATTTGAATAATTTGGTTGCATGCTAGTTTTCTGAAATGAATATGTATTGTGTATATATATGTGAAATCTGCTATGTATATACTGATGTTTGGGTATGCATGATTGTTTTCATCAGAATCCTCTCTGTTTATAGTTTCGAGTTTCTTGTTTTGATTTAAATTCAATATCTCTGGATTTAGTCTCTTTTTAAACTTAAGTTTCAAGTAAAAATTGTTTGTTTCATTTCAAATTCTAGTTTAAAATTATACTTAAGTTAAAGTAATATTTAAATGTCTCTGGAAATCAAATGACTAAGCAAGTCAAAATATAAGTAAAGAATTAAACTTCCTAGTTCATGAATTCAGGCATATGATCTGAACCCTTGTACAAAATGATGATTTTTAGAAGTAAGATCTAAATTTTTAGTGCTAGATTAAGGGTGCAGTTCTAATTTGATCAGAAAATGGAAAATTGGGTGTTTCTGGTGATCTTTGTGATCTGGGAGGTTGTAATCTTCAGCGTTGATGGAGGAATGATAAGAGATTAGAGGAAAAATATCAGGACAGTGTTCAAGGCACTGTGGCGGTGATGGAAGGTCGGAGATGCTTGTAACCCTAGTTTTAACTAGTTTGGGATTTTGATTTGCACGTCTTCGCTAGTTGATCGAGTTCAACAGTATTCAGGGAGATAGTAGAGGAGATGTTGGCGATGGTGTAGCCGGAATTCTAGAAGCTCTGATGGTCGGAGATTCGAGAACAAGGTGGATTCCAGATTTTGCATTTGGGTTCAGATTTGGGTTTGAAAGCTTGAAATCGATTTCGAGTTTGGGATGACGATCTGATGATCGTGATAGGATGTAAGGGTGATTTCCGATGTGTGAAGATCATCGGAGATGGCCGGAGTCGATCAGCGCCACCGTGCATGTGCACGGTGCACTTCCTGCTTCTGGTGAGTTGTTTTGAGGGGAAGTAGTGTGCTCGAGTTTTCTCGAGTAATTAGATGTTTTGCTCGAAGCATTTTGGCTTTGGCTCGAAGCTATTTGAGGGTGGCTCGGGTAAACGTGTGGTTATAGGTTTTAAAACCTGTCAGCCTTTTTAAAATTTAAAAATTGAATTTATAGAATATAAAGTAAAAATTTAAACAAAATTTTAAATCAAAGTTTTAATTTGGAACCAAATTTGATTTGTATCTTAGTTTGGAGATAAATAAGTTTTTAAAAATTAAATTATTTTAGAAACTTTGAATATTAAAGTATAATTTAAATGGTTTGAATTTAAAAATGAATTTGGTTTAAACTCTTTTAAATTTCTTTTATAAGATAAGTATTTCTTTAACATGAGATTAAAAAGGTTTTTAAATTGTTTTTAAACTTTGTTAAAGTTAAATTTGTATTCATTTTAAATCTTAAATTTAAAATGAAACTTAAAAGTAAAATTTAAAAGTAAATTGTTTTTAAATGATTTAGTAATGATAATTTAATCATTAATAAGAAAAATGGTTTTATCTTAAAGTAAATTAGGATTAATGATTTGTGATTCATTAAATTATTAAGGTAATTAAATACTAATTTATTAAATTAATTAGTTAATGATTTGGATTAATAAATTTAATAATTAAGGGTTTAAATTAGTTAATTAAGGTTTAAGATTAATTAATTAAGGATCATTAATTAGATAAGATTAGATTTTAATTAATTAATCAAGTAATTAAGGATTAATTAAGTTACAATTAAGCACTTAATTAATTAAATAATTAGAGATTAATTAACAGGTTATTAAAGATTAATTAATTTGTAATTAATAATGACTAATCTAAGTTTAATTACTTAAGAGAAGTAATTAAAGAATTGTTAATAGTTAATGAAGATCATAAATTTGAGATTATTAAATAATTAATTAATTTGATTAATTTTAATAATTAATTAATTAGATTAATTAATTAAGCATTATGAAATGGGGAAAACATAATTACTTAATAAAAGTAATTAAAGGAAATTACTCGATGTAATTAATTAATTAAATTAATGTAATTAGTTTAAGTTAATTAATTAAGTTTAATTAATTTAGTCATTGGATGATTGGTTAAGCCTAATTACTTAATGAAATTAATGAAGAATAATTACTTAGTGAAGTAATTAAGATGGGTAATTACTGGATGTAATTAATTGAAGTATGGAAGAGATTTGGGATTAATTGCTTTGTGTAGTTAATATGAAGAATAATTAATAATTAATTACTTAGTGTAATTAATTAAAGAATTGATTAATAAAGTTATTTGAATATAATTAAGTGATGTAATTAATAAAGGGTAATTAATTACTGGTTGAGATTAATCAAGGGTGATTAGTAAATATAATTAATTAAAGATTAATTTTTAAATGTAATTAATTAAGGAGTAATTAATTTATTGAAGGAACTAATTAAGGGTAGCTAATTACTGAATGTGATTAATCATGATTGATTAATGAATAATTAATTTAAGATTAATTATTAAATGTAATTAATTTAAATTGAATAATTAATTAAAGAAGTAATTAAGGATCATTAATTAATATAATTAATGATGCAATTAAGAATTGATTAATTAGTGATAATTAATCAATGAAGTGATTTAAGAGTAATTATATAATGTAATTAATTAAGGATTAATGTAATCAATTATAGTTAATTAATTAATAGAGCAATTAGAGATTAATTACTATAAGTGATTAAGGAAAATTAATTTGAGTAATTAACTAAAGGCTAATTACTTAATGTAATTAGAGAATGATTAACAAGGGTGATTAATCAAGATAAATACTTAAAAGATGATTAATTAATTGATTTGTAATTAATTAATGATTAAGTAAGCAAGATGTATAGTGATGTCAGTAATTAATTTAATTTATTTTAAATTAATTAGAGATGAAGTAATTAATTTCATTCACTTTAAATTAATTAGAGATGGTATATATCATTGCTTATGTATGGATGGAAGATATTGATTGCTTTGAATGGTTTGAAATCTCAGATATGAGATACGTAATGTTGTGTGATATGGATGCTTTGGTTGAAGTGTGATGATAATGTGGATTATCTGTTTGTGATGATAATGTTAATTATCTGTTTGTGATGATAATGTGGATTATCTATTGTAAGATTGTGAATGATCTATCTGTGTGTATATAGATAATGGAATTGAATTGTTTTAACTTTAAAACAACTTGGCCTTAAAAGATACGTTTTGGATCTCGATGAGAACGGGATCGGGTTTCCAGATTTGGATATCCAAAGACCACATCGATCCAAATTAACGATAGGTCGTGAATCTCAAGTGAAGATGAAGATTCAGAGTGCAAGGGTTATTGTCGTTAACTCTATGGTTGATTCTTAAATGAGTGTAACGAGATAATGCCTTCGGTTACGTTCGAACCCGGAACGAACTTGTATGGATTGAATGCTTTCAGAACATTGTCAGGTGGACGATGAGCATTCTAAGATAGATGTGTTCTATAAACTTAATCGTAGCCTCAAGCCTCATCAACCGGGAATGGCTCAAATAGGGGAGGTGCAGTAAGGCTAAGTCGGTAGCACCCAAGTAGGACGAGATTTTCCCCTGTCTAGAGGTCCCTTTTTATTCGGCTGTGTGGGCAGTTGTGAGCTCCAGCTGGGGTTGTCTTGTTCAGGACTGTCCAGTAAGGGATGGTTTTGGCCTTGTGTTGTAGGGGATTGGGAGTAATCCTCGTTACGTTGATCTAGGCCACGTACTGTGACGGACGGTACCCCTGCCATTGATGGAAACTCATTCTTCCTACGTGCTCTTACGGTTTTGATTGTATTACCCACTTTGTGGCTTGTATGCTGGAATTTAATCATGTAACAATTTCAGCTATTTCTTATTTACTTGAAAACCCTAGACCTATTATAATATCATTGGATTTCCTATCAAATGTTTTGGCAAGCTAAGGTAAAAACTTACCCGTGTTTATGTGTGGGGAGTCTTACGTGATATCTTTTGTTTTCAAAGGTTTTCAAAGTTAAGCAACCTTAACCTGTTACTCGCACCAGATCCATGTCTGACCCGGAGTTTATTTTTCTTTTTCTTAAACTCTTGGGTACTCAAATTTTTACGTGTAGCCAAGGGATTCAGGTTAGCTTTGAAAAATTCTGGAGGAGCAATGGAGTAGGAGGCTTCATCGTTTGTAGATATATTTGTAGTTCCGCGATGTTGATCTCTGTATTGATATCTGTGTTATATCTTGAGTTGTATAACTAGACAGGCATTTATAACTGTCTAGTATGTGTTGTATATGTTGTGTAACTCTGTTGAATATGATACTATGTAATATTTATTTGATTAATATAATTTATTCATCCCGCTGTTTAGATTCTGATGTTGTTTCTTCTTTCTTCTCTATCCTTTCTCTTTTCTATCCCTTTCTTTCTTCAAGATGATCCGACTTTCAGTGGAGTGAAAGTCGGGTCGTCACATCGATACACAAAGCGAAAATACATCAACTCCCAACAACGTAGAGTTTGGAATAAATATCTAATAAAACAGGTCTTATATTCAATTAAATGGTCTATTATGTACTACTAAATTATCAAGTATACATATCCAAAATATCGATGGCATACCTCTAAAATGCTCTAGCTACACATCTTGATAACATATCCCCAAAACACAGGACTCTCAAACTACTCAATCGAGTAACCGAGAGTTGTCATGACATAAATAAACAAAGAAAAAATATGGGACAGAGTTAAAGCCTGGTGTGAGGGGAACTATCTCAAAATACTATATATTAAAATTATATACAAATAAATAGAAGACAACTAAATCACATCCGGCCTTCTCCATAAACGTGACTCAGAAGTAATTCAGACTACTCATAAACAAGTATAGTAAACCCTTCTCAAAAATAAGGAATCATAACATAGCTGCTCTTCTCCCGAAATCAATGAGTCAACACAACTTATATAATGTTACTGATACATAAAAATATAATAGAGTAAGGGTACTGAGAGTGTCACAATATAAGTCTATACTATGCTACATGCAATGATAATATCAATCAACTAGTGTAACACAATCACAACATAATAATGTGTCAAAAGGGAATGTCTACTATCGTCCTGCACAGAACAAAATATATAATGGAGCAACTACACTTATATGGTCTCGGATCTATACACATTCCTACCCTTGAGAGTCTGTAAACGAAACTGAGCATCCAAATATGACCTTTTATCTGTAAAGGTACCATTATATAGACCTAAATCGCTCTTCTGGTAACAATGAAAACCACTACCACTATAGTGCTCCCTGACGTCTATATCTATGTCACTGCTACTGGGTACAAGTACCCCTTAAGAACCACTCCAAACCCTCTCGAAGGCTTGGTCCAAAACCATAAATCAGTGTATAAACGGATGTGTAGCACTGGACGGATGTGTAGCACTGGAATCGTACTATAACTCGAACCAAAACGCCCACCCCATGATTGTCTCACCGTTTACTTTCTTTGACCCAAATGGATCACTCAAGTACAACGATGCTTTGAACCATAGAGTCTAGTTAACCATAAGTCTACATGTCTTCCTGATCTAGAACTGATTGCTGCCATCATGTGCTGACACACATGCTTGAGCCTGGAACTGACTCCTCGCCATCATGTTCTCCATCTAATCAAACATGCTTATCGTACGTGACCGTAAATATATTCCCCATCTGGTCTCATATTCGACTGGCTCCCGATCACCATCTCAATCTCCTATAATTCCCATATAGGAATAGTCAATGCCTTCCGATCGCCATCTAAATCTCCTATAATTCCCGTATAGGAATAGTTAATGCCTTGCGTTCTTTGCCTCGATCGCTTGCTTGAACGCCTTAACCATTCCTGATCACTAATGCATTGCCTTGCATTCACATCCAAATCTTGTGCTTTTCCTTGCATCCTACTTTCTCGAGTAGCCTGACGCCTCTCCAAAGCCGTGTCAAGACCTCACGAACTACATCTGTATCGAGGAAGGAATTCCACGATAAAATCTTCCTGCCCAGGCATTACTGCCTGGGACAAGTCCTCGCCGATGGACCGGCGGGATCCTATTGATGGGAGCTTCTCCCACGTAGTAAAGCCTGAGCAATGAGCAATTAAGCCCTACCGTCCGTTGTTTCTCCCGTTGTCTCCTTTATCGCTTAGCCATATGAGCCGCCTTGCCTTCCAAGCCCGCTTCTATCCTATAAAACTCTCTTCAGAGTTAATTAGTTGATATTTTGGACGTGGTTCCTTATGTCTTCGAAAATCGATTTCGACATGATATCCACTCTTTGCACATGTAGAGTTCAATTGGCGATTATAACGACCCAACTTCCTTTAATCACGCTAAAGCACACTCAACCGACCATCTGGCCTTATGTGATGCCCAACGTGCTAGCACACTCATTCATGCACATTCATACACGCATACACAAACACATTAGAATACAAATCATGTTTCGGACTTTACTGGAGCGATTACGTGATCTAATATATTCTCATGCAACTTTGCGCACACTATGGCCACTATGGCTACATGAGATGCCTATAACACTCTTATATACAAATGTATTAATACACATCCATATACATACATACATACATACATACATATATATATATATATATATATATATATATATATATTCACACAAATACAACTATATAGTTTGACAAACGTTTGCAATAATTATAATTACAATACACAAATTGTTTCGATTGTTATATTCTTTAAATATACACGTATACTTGCATATACTTATATACATACATATATATTTAAATAAGTAGTTCATTTATTACTCATTCAAATCTTACTTTTATTTACTAAATCTCTTCAATGAAGTCTAATATGATATCATACTATTTTATAAAACCTTACAACTATTTTATAAAACATATCATTTGCTTATAAATCAATTTTAAGCCTTTAAGTACTTAATAGCTTTATTAAAATTAAGTATACATCACGTTACTTTTTTATAAATCTCATTTTCATTTTATAAAAATCTATACTTCATTTATAAAATCGTACAACCATTTTATAAATACTAATTAAGCTTCATTAACCCTTTATTCACTTTAATAATAAGTATACAGTTCAAAACTCACTTAATTTGCTTACTAACATTTCCAAAACCATCTGAATTAGTTTCTTTATTACCAACTTATGATATTCACTTAATTATCTCATGAAATTAGCTTCTATTCTATTACATTGCTCCATATAATCATTTAGTTGACCTAAAATCAAAATCATAAGTACCTATTTTTAAAAATGGTTTTCAAGGTCTTAAATAAATAATTAGTTGATATAACAAAGTTTATAAAATAAACATAAACCCAAATCAACACAAACTATCTTCAAATCACTTCATATCGTTGTATAAAATTCAATAAACGAAAATATAAAGATCAACACATAAATATATATGAAAAATCATCCTACTCATATTCTTTTTTACCAAAACAAGCTTTAATCACTAAAACCCACTTCTAAGCTCTCTTGAAATCTTGGATGAAGCTCTAGACTTCAATTTAAGATTATTTCATGATGGGTTATGCGAGGAATCAGATGGCAGGGATGATAGCGATCTTATCGGGATTTATTGGATTTTACTTAAGCTTGGATAAGTGGATCTGGGTTTAGGCTTAAGGAAATAACTATAAGATTGATTAGGAGATGGAAGTGAAATGTAACGTAGAATGGAATGAAATGAAGAGCTTAGTTACATATAAGCTAAGTTAGGGAATGCTAGCGGGCTTAGCCCAATTCAATTTTCACTCCTTTATGGAAATCACTATTCACTTCAAAAATAAATCGATTTCAAACACTTTTAAATTTATACTCATTCTTCTCACGATGGAAAAGCAAACTCAATTGTGGGTATTTTGAGTCCTAATTCACTCGTCCCTAAAAGTTGAATATAATTGGTGCTCGGTTCATTAATGATTAAATATTTAAATTAATCATTTAAATATTCGATTGTTAAAAGAACTATAGAATCGATTTCATTCTAGAGGGAGGAGGGGGTGAATAGGGCGATACTTACTAATAATTAAAATTAATGTGGAAATATATAAAATAATTGCAACACAGATAATTACAAAATAATAAAAGCAGAAATAGAACAACACAGATTTAACCAGCTTCGGCAAAACCCTGCCTACGTGCTGCTCCCAAGGTTTCTAATGAAACTAAGTAGTCAGACGCTTACACACTTAAACTTGTGACACCCCTATCACTAACTTAGCTCTACGCTCAAAACCCTGCCACAACTCAGCCACTAAGTTGTGAATTCTCGAACTACAAAACCGTATTTCGTATCCTAGTCACACGACTAGAAAAACACAGTTTAAAAATTTATAACTGAAAATAAAAAACAAAACAAAACCCTATTTACACAATTTGAATCCCAAATAAAAGTGACCGGCCTAATTGAAATAAAAGTAGATGTCCCCTTTTTTTTTCTTTTTTTAATCTACCGATCCCTTTTGCTTTCGTTTGGTCCTTCTGCCATCCGTTCCTCTTTCAAAATTTAGGGCTTTGTGAATTGATGTCGCCGCTTGTTCTTTTTCTTTGACTAAAATATTCATTTGCTTTGGAATGATTGCTACTTTATTCGACTTCGGCTGCTCTAATTTTTCGCGATCGAATGGTGCTTTGAATTGGTACATTTGTCCCCTTTTTCGATTTATAATTATACTCGACTGATTCGAGTTCTGGATTGATGCTTTCTCATTGATGTTTTTCTTGAACTCAGATGATATTTTGTCGATGACGTTACCAGGTTATATAGGGATGATATCCTTTAATTTCGTTCGTATAGTTTCGCTTTGAATATTTCGTTATTTTTTTCTGCGTTGATTTTTTATCATACGGCTGTGGTGGTTCTGATTTATTCATTAGATATAAGTTACCCCATATATTTATGATGAAGTTGAATCTGTTCCGTTCTTCACTGCTATGACTTTGGCGTCGTTTGATTTTTACTCGAACAGTTTGAGTTAGTTCCACTCATTTACTCTGATGCATTTGCATTTGCTACATGAATTGCTTTAGTTTTCTTTGAGTTGGTTTCATTCTTTTCACCTATGACTTCGGCCATTTGATTATTTGATGTAAACTTGACTTGTTCACACTCGTGACTTTGTTCCAATTTTTTGTGTTACTCTCTGACTTTTTCGGCTTGATCAATTTGAGAAAAAAAACTGCTGCTTTTCTTTGAACCGTAGCTCACAACTGTTTTTACTATAAACATATAAACATGTATATACATACATATATATATATATATATATATATGTGTATGATAGTCTCCTATCCACTTGGTTGCATTGATTGTTCATGATTGAATGCTTTGTTGCACTTGTTCGATTGTCTCTTAATCACTGTCACTGCTTGCTTCGAGTTATATGTCCAATAGCTTGTGTTAACTCGCCTTTTAGCAAGGCCGTAGACATGCGGATTTAACTAAAATCGATTGCTCAGACTGGAATACGATGGGTTTGTGCCAGCTGGATGGATAGACGATCAGTCAGGGATAGTTTGATGTGGGTTGCTCGATCAAGGTAGCTTGGTCGTACATGGCTCGGTCAAGGAGAGGAGATCATGCATGGGTAGGCCCTTGGTAAGGGGTCAGTTATCCTTGCTTCGGCCATATAGGATCGACCATGGTGGACTAGTTATATGGGATCAGCATTGTTGGTTCGGCCATATAAGATCTGCTTTGGTGGACTAGCTATATGGGATCGGCATTGGTGGTTCGGCCTCGATGGGATCGGCCTTGGTGGTTCGGCCTCGATCGAATCGGCCTTGGTGGTTCATCATGTTCTGGTTCGGTCATACTAAAGTGGATCGATATTGGTATGGCTCGACATTTGGATGGATCGAGGTTTACTCGTCCTCGGAATGGGCTTGGGTCAACACTCGAACATGCTCGGTTCGGTAGGCAGCAGTCTTCAGGACAACACTCGAATATGCTCAGGCCGTCAACTTGGTTTTAGGGTCGGTCAGTATGATGGAGTGGGGGTTATTTTCTTCGGGTCGGTATTTACATAACCCCGAGTTGGCATAGGGGAGTAGTTCAGCAACAAAATTATGGGTCGGCATGTTATGAACTCGGGGTCGGTCGTGGTGTTTGGGGTTTGGATCGGCTATGGTCTTGATGGGCCCGGACTACTCAAGAAGCACAGTAACTCAGGTTTTTCCTGTAAATACAGTAGGCGGGGCTTCAAAAAAGGGATCTTCATTCTGTTTCCCTTCATCTTCTTCATTAAGGCTACTCTATCATTATTTCTTTAAAAACTCCGGCTTTTAACTGCACTTGATTCTGATATCAATAAAAAAGAAAATTTTGGAGTGGATGTCGGCCAGAGTCAGCCGAACCACTATAAATCTTATGTTATTACTGCTTTCTTTTTAATTTAACCGTTCTTCATATTTATACTCTCTACATGCATTCTGTCTATGATCTGTAACTGCAGTTTGGTGCTTTCAACGACATTTGGGTGTTAGTGACCAATTTTGATGCTAACATTTTGGTGCTTTCACTAAGAACGCTAGCACTTAGAGATTGAAAAGCTTGGATTTTGGATTTAAAGGCCTAGGAACTTGGATTCTAGAGACTATGGCAAGGCAATCCGCCAGGAGACAAAGGACGGAAAGGAGTCAGCAAGAGGGAAGTCAGGAAGCTTCCTCTGGAGCTAATCAAGTCTTGATCTATATCACTAGGAACGAGATGCAGGTCATGATGAATTCCATGCAGGAGCAGTTGATGAAAAGGCAAAAGGAAATGATGTAGACACTTTTCAAACAATTTAGACAAGTAGGAACTACAGGAGCTCAAATCCATGAAGCTGGATAAGAAGGACTCAACCGACAAGTAGATAGAGTGATTCAGCGGGGAAAAACCCTAATCAGCAAACAATTATCAATTTGGATGGACCTAGACTCTGAGGTACACCACCAAGTAATTCTAGACCGTTCTATGGAGGGATACCAGATGATGCTGCACAGCCCGACTCCAACAGGAATACAGGAGTGTGTGGCGACGAGTACGTGCCAGAATTCCCTTGAGGACTTGGAGGGCAGTTAATAAATGTAGATGGGGGCCAACCCATGGTAGATAACACTGGATTAGCTAAAATTATCAGGCAAACTATTCACAAAGGTCTGACAAATAGGGGTTTGGAGGGCGTACACAAAAGTCCGTTTAACCGTAACATCAGGATGGCTAGGAATCCACCCGATTTCAAGCTGCCTACTCTGGAAGTATACAAGGGTAAGACGGAACCCACTGACCACTTGATGAGGTACACAAGACATATAGAAGTGCTGGGGTTATCAAAGTAAGTTATGGCCTAGTGTTTCCCCCTGTACTTAACGGATATAGCTGCTATGTGGTTTAGACAGCTGGAAGATGGATCAATCAGAACATGGACATAATTGGCGGACAGGTTTTTGAAACAGTTTCGAGTTCACATCAGAAGGCTGAAGAATGTGATGACACTGACATCGGTGAAGCAGAAGATGGGAGAATCGCTCAGGACTTTTTAAACTCGGTTTAATGCAGCAGTTGCTTCGGTGGATCGGCCAGATCCATTAATGTTTCTAATGGCGGTGGTATCAGGAGTCAGGGATAATTTAGAGTTCAAAGTATCATTGATATGGGATCCACCAATGGGTCTTGGTGAATTCTTTTATGAAGCTGAAAGATTTCTTCGACAAGAGGATGCATGTTTGGATATGAAATCAAAGGAAGTAAACGTGATTAAGGGTGGAGAAACGTTCGGTGAAAGCTCGGGTAAAGATAAGGATAAAGGGAAGAGGAAGCGCTAGGGAGAATCAAAATTCTCCACTAACACAGGACTGAATGAGACATTGGAATGGATGTACTTGGATACCCGGGGTCGCCTTCCTTATCAAAGGCCGACAAGGAGGGAACCTTTAGAATGCGAAAGAGCATCAGGAACGCACTGTCTCTTTTATGACCCGGACAGGCATGATACTAACAGCTGTAGGCATCTAAAGGATATAATCGAGGAACATGTAAGGAATGGTCAGTTGTGGCAATATGTTGAAACTCAGAATGTGGCGGTGGAACAGGAGCAGCCACCACCTACCTTGAACGACGATGGTGCAAGGCCCGGGAATGGTGGTCTGTTGGTCATCAACTAATCATGACGGTTTGGAATAAGTAACAAACTCCGGGTAAACGGCTAAATCACTTACTCATGTACAGGGACAGAGATAACCCTTAGGCATGCTCTGGGTGATGATAGACCGTGACGATATGATTTGTGATTTTTTTTTCTTTTTGGCTTGGACACTTCTTTTTCCGCTTTGGTTTTGGAGTTGGATTTGAACTCCTATTTTATTGGTTTTCTGGTTTGGATGCTTGTTTTTTGATTCGGACTTTTGATATGGGTTTCTGGTTTTCTACTTTGAATCTAGATTTTGGATTGGATTTTAGTTGACTTTTTATTTGGTTTTTGGCTAAAAGGTCATCAGGCATGGATTATGCTCGGCAAGGGTCAGGAGAGACCAGGATTCGGCCTAGGACTCAGGCCCCTATTGGCTATCGGTTACTATTTTAGATCATTGAGTATGGACTATGCTCGGCAAGGGTCCAGAGCGATCAGGATTTGGCTTAGGACTTAAGTCGTGCCATTACTCAACATTCAGGGACACTAGACTAGGAATACCATGGTATTACTTGACACATGTCGTCAGGTACGGGTTGCGCTTGGCAAGGACTCGGAGAGGTCCCTGGATTTGGATATCGACCCGGAGAGGTCATGGATTCGGTTATTGGTTATTGGATATGGATGGATTAGAACTCGGTTATCGAATTTAGATTTCAACATTGGATTTGGACCCGGCAAGGTCCCGGCGATGGACATGGCGAGTCCTTGATTCGGATTAAAGGACCCGGAGAGTTCCCAGACTCGGATAGAATGATCCGAAAAGATTGAGGATTCGGTTAATGGATTTGGGATGGATTCGGAATTGAATGACAACTCGGAGCAGTTACGGAGTAGACTATCAGATGTGGATGGAATCGCTTGATAATGAATGGAATAATGGCTTTGGTTATCGGATTTGAGACTATTCAAAATACACCTTCCAATAGTAAGGCATGTTTTGGAGGGAAAATGTTAACCCGCATTTTGGCACGGCCGTAGACATGCGGATTTAACTAAAATCGACTGCTCATTTGTCGAGACTGGTATACGATGGGTTTGGGCCAACTGGATGGATGGACAATCAGTCATGGTTGGTTCGGTGTGGGTCGCTCGATCAAGGTGGCTCGGTCGTACATGGCTTGTCAAGGAGAGGAGATCATGCATGGGTCGGCCCTTAGGGGATCGGTTATCCTTGGTTCGGCCATATAGGATCGGCCTTGGTGGACTAGTTATATGAGATCAGCATTGTTGGTTTGGCCATATAAGATGGGTTTGGTGGACTGATTTTATGGGATCGACATTAGTGGTTCAGCCTCGATGGGATTGGCCTTGGTGGTTCGTCATGCTCTGGTTCAGTCATACTGAAGTGGATCGGCATTGGTATGGCTCGACATTTGGATGGATTGCGGCTTTCTCATCCTCGAAATGGGATTGGGTCAACATTCGAACATGCTCGGGTCGGTAGGCTTCGAGACAACACTTGAATATGCTCGGATTGTCAACTTTGTTTCAGGGTCGGTCAGTATGATGGAGTGGGGGTTATTTGCTTCGGGTCGGTATTTACATATCCCCGGTTTGGCATATGAGAGTAGGTCAACAACAAAATTATGAGTCGACATGTTATGAACTCGGGGTCGGTCGTGGTGTTTGGGCTTCGGATCGGCTATGGTCCTGATGGGCCCGGACTACTCAGGAAGCCCAGTAACTCGGGTTTTGTCTATAAATACAGTAGGCGGGGCTTCAAAAAAGGGACCTTCATTTTGTTTCCCTTCATCTTCTTCATTATGGCTACTTTGCCACTATTGCTTTAAAAACTCCGGATTGTAACTGTATTTTGATATCAATAAAAAAGAAAATTCCGGAGTGGACGTAGGCCAGAGTCAGCCTAACCACTATAAATTTTCTGTTATTACTGCTTTCTTTTTAATTTTAACCGTTCTTTATATTTATACTCTCTACATACATTCTGTCCGTGATCTGCAATTTGGTGCTTTCAATGGCGTTTGGGTGTTAGCGACCAATTTTGGCGCTAACAGCTTGCATTGGTTTCCGCTGCATATATATATGTCTACATGTGTGTTCATGCATGTATATATGTATGTTGTGATGGCTTGTTCTACTTGATTTACATTGATATTCAAGTGTGTCTGGTTGCAGTGTTAGTAGTCTTGTTGTTGTGTTTATTTGTTTGGAGTCTAGTCTGTTTTCACTGGCTTGTTGAGTGTGATTCCATTATGCTTTGCACTCCTGTACATATGCACTGAATTATGGTCTCATGACTTTGTACATTTGAGCTGATGTGATAGTTTTTTGGGTGTGTTCTTTGTTTTCCTTGACCACCATATATATTTGAAGTATTCTTGTCACCATGCCTAATTGTGTACATTTTGTTTGGAGCAGTTCTTCATGCGTATTGATCTGTTGAGGCTACACTTGTGCACTTGTTTATATATATACATGTATATATATGCAGGCTCTTGTATTGTGTTCACCACTGTTTGGACTATTGCATAGCTTTTGTCGAATTCCATATTCATTTCCTTGAATTTCATTCACTGTTTACTACCTATATGGTATGATGCATGCTCCACTGTATATTTGTACTATATGTTTAAAACTTAAGTTGCATACAAGTTTGGTTATTTTTGCTGGGTTGCTTGGATATTAAATTGTGGTCTGTATGTAATATGGGTGACCCTATGTTGTATTCAAACCAGACCATTGGACCTTGTGAGCACGTTCTTGCCTTTGTTATTATCTGGTGCACTTTGAATGAAGTCTGGTTGCATTTCAACTATGGGTTATGATGACTAGTCTTCATGTTGCATTGTGTCTGATCTTGAGTTACTTCGAGTTAAACTTCCCAGTTGCAATCAAGGCTTCATATTACACTTTGGATGCTGGTCATCTCCATTTGTATATATACGTACATTTATGTATGTGTATATGTGTGTCTTCATGTAGTCTAATTTCATGTGGAGCTGTGAGTTTGATTACACTTTGATTTTCTGGCTTATTGGGTCTGGGTTCAATTGTTCATGTGTACATTGATGCCTGGATTTGTTTCAAGCCTCATTATTGTCTGGTTCTGTTGCATATTCACCTAAGTCTATCAAGTTGCTTATAGTTTGGTCTGGTTAGCTTGTCCATTCATTTGGATTGGGTTACCTTTGATTTTTTTTCACGTTTTCATGCGTGTGTCTTGCGTTATCTGCATCTTTTGTGTGCCTGATGTATGTCATCATTCTCCAGAGTCTGGTGTACTTTTCTCTGATTCATGTTGTTATTGTGGACTTGAACTAAAGCTCTGGTTGTCTTGATACATGTTTTCATGCATGTTCATTTATCTTGTGCACTTGAGTCTGTTTGGTTGTATGAGTAGTAGTCTTGTTGTCATTTTGATTATTGGTATCTTGTTGTACACACCGGTCTATACAAGTCTGGATTGGTTGCTTCATGACTTCACTATCAAGTCTGTTCTCATGTGTACACATTGCATTTTCTGGTCGAGGCATGTTTTATGTTTTTTTTGGATTCTTGTTACATGAGAACTTGTACTCGACAATTTTGTGATGTTTTTGTATTGCACTTGAGTTGAATCCAGCCTAGGCTTGGGTTTGACCTTGTGCTCACCTGTCCCTGCAATTTTATCAAGTGTATATAGGTGTGCACGGCCTTGTGGCATGTACAGTGATACACTGTGCATGTCGCAAGTTGTTCGTGTAAGATAATTAAAAATAAATATGATGACGAACAACCCAAATAACCGAGGTAAATAATATTTTCAAAAGCACACATTTTATTGTACACTGTAAAAATATTTCTTTTTTAATTTTACTACGTTAGCGTTTATTTTTCAGATAATTCGGATGCTGGATTCAATCTGAAATAAAAATACAAGTGAATGAGTGATATGTAGTGGGGGTGAACATTGTAAAGTGAATTTTGTGATGTAATCGAAATTGTATTGTAATTGAAAATGTATATATGTAGTGAAAGCTCAAAATTTTACTATACAAAATCGTAATAAATATTTGTTTGAATTTTAAATTCTATGTTATTTATTTTATTCAGCAAATATTTATTTAATTATGTGAAAAATAATATAGTACAATAACAAATACATTTAAATGAATATATATATATATATATATATATATATTATCATCAAATGAAAATCATATACTAGCATATTCAACAATCTCCCTCTTTTGATGATAACAAGCATATATGTTTAAGATTTTGTATTTATTAAATGTATTGGCTCATTGATGATGAACTCTATTTACTCCCCCTATTTGAATGCTCCCTCTCTATAATAAAGCTCCCCCTTCATATATGCATGAAAATAAATAAAAATATGCAAATGAACCTAAATGGAAATATGCAAATAAAAAATAAAATATTTGAACTTTATTTTCCAAAAATCTTGACTTTTCTCTCCTCCTTTTGTTATCAGCAAAAGAGTAATTGCGTTAGAAAAACATAGATAAAGTGATAGACATTAATACAACATTAATACCCAATCGAGTATAAATATTAAATTTCAATAGAAAATCAAACAAAAATCATAAATACTCTGTTAGGTGCATATTCCACTTTAGAGTGATAGGGGTGATGTCGGCATATAAAACCATACAGTTGTGTCATTTGTGGTATATTTATATTAGGAATTTGAATACCTACTAACCATACATAACCGTTAGGACTTTTAAATGAGATTTGTAGTGTTCCCAATTTTTATAAAAATGAATTTCAAGCATCTTCTAACCATGTATAACCGTAAGGACTTTTAAATGGGATTAGAATCAACTTGTTTATTTAATAATCAATTTTGATATGTGTTTCATACATGCATAACCCTGACGACCTTTAAATGAGCATGAAAGCACATATAAAAATATTCCAAGTAATTCAACTATGCATAACAGTGAGGACTTTTAAATGAGAATGAATACTTTGGATGTTTTTATTAAAATAAATAAATAAAATAATATCGAATATTTCCTGTTAAGAATATCACATTTTGACATACTATATTGGATTTTGATGAGTGATGTTAATTAGAAATATGATAGAAATAGAGATGTTCATGGAATTTTTACCAACAAAAATTATTATAAATCTTGTGTAGAATTTTTAAAGAAAATTACCAAATATACTTTCTCAAGTCATAATATATTATTACTATCGACACTCGTCACTTTTTCAATCACTATTTATCTTTTCGATAATTAGTAGAGAGTTAGATTAGTTAATGTAGTCATTTAAGATCAAATCTAAAAATAGTTATAAAATCAAATTTTCTAAAACGTCTAATCTGAAATGAAGTCGACAAAAACTATTTTCTAGAAGGGATTTTATAAGAAAAATATCTGCTAATTGAAAATCATTTGAAATAAAAAATATGCATATATTTTCTCTAAAAATGTGATACAACTAATGAATGTCTCTACATAAAACATGTTCCACTAGTAATTTTTCTATCAACTAGATACTTGAGTAATCTGCATCCAAATTTCCCTTTGACTCAAGATTATCATTAGTTGGATGTCATAGACCAGACCGTGAAGTTGCAACAAATACCTTAAAATATTTTTACATCTTTTAAATGAAATTCTTTGGATTTGAATTTGAAACCGTACCAATAAACAAACAGTGAACATAATGAAAGGTCTAGAATGAGTAAAATAACCAAATATATCCATGAGTATCTTGAGTAAGCATCAATCAACACAAAGAAAACAACATCTCTTATCACCTAAGCTTGAAATATAGTTAGTCCAAACAAATCTATATGAAATAGTTCAAGGAATGCAAGACGATTGGTCAACATTTTTGCATAAATTAGAATCAAAATCAACTTTTATTTCCTTATCACATAACTGACTGATTTAAAATCAGATTATGGTGCAGATTTTCACATTTAATATATCGTTCAAGATAAATGTACCGTTACCTACTTTACTTTTGCCGATAATTTTTCGTTATTGCCCATTTGATTCTATCATCTTTATACTAGGCTAAGGAACTTATATTCGTCGCTCGTCGTGTGCCTGAAACAGCCAGAATCTAGGTAACTCTGTTGTTGTTTCTTATCCTGCCACCACACTTACAGGAGAAAAGATTTTTGTGACCTATTTGTTTTTATAGGTCCATGGTTGTTAGTGAAAAAAGATTTTGAAAAATATGTTTTTGTAGATCCAAAACAAATTAACTTTTGGCACCCAGATTTGTTTGACTTTAAGGGATTTTACGTTTGTGCCTTTTGGAACCCAAATTGGTATGGTTTTCACGTGTTTGGGTCTATACCAGAAACTATTGTGATTGTGTCTAGTTTTTCCACAAATCATGCACTTGGAATTGACTTTATTAATTTCACTTCTAACATGTTCAGATTGATTATACTTAAGTCCCTGTCTAACAGTATTAACAGTTTGTTTCCCTAATAGCATATTTAACTATCTTTCTCCTTTGGAAAATTTTCCTAAAGTTGTAGACAATTGTTGAACTTGCGTTTTGAGAGATTCATTTTCATTAAATAATTGGGTGCACCTTTTAATAGGATTTTCTCTCCTAGTATTTTCACTTTCTTTCAAAATCAAAATTTCATTTTCAAGTGGTTTAATTTTAATTTCTAATTTTTTAATCTCTTCTTCAAATGATGGACACTTATCACACTTAGGACACTTGTTTCAATAGTTTTTATCCAATCGATCGAGCTGTTTATTTAATTCTATCAAACTATCTCCTTGTGATTCAATTTTAGCATATTTCTCCTTAAGTCTTTCAAAACAGCCATTTACTTCGTGAAATATATAAGTAATTCAGAATGAGTAAGTTTTGATACCTCACGTGGCTCGTCATCATCACTGTCAGTTGTCCCTCCTTGAAGACACCAATTTTCTTTTTCACTCTGACTGTCAGCGCTTCTATCAGCTTCATCAGTTTCATCCCAAGTAGCTGCAAAACTTCTCATTATCGGTTTCTTTCCTTAGTTGAGTCGATTCTGAAGACAACTGGGTCTGATATGACTGGGATTATTCCACTTGTGACAAATGATCTCCAAATCTTCTGAATTATCTAGCACTTTGACTTTTCTGCTTTTTAATTGTTGATTTAGAGCTGGATTTCCATATTTACGGTTCCACTTTTTGAATCTCTTTATTAGTAGCGCCAGTTCAACTGCTCCATCATCATCATCATCATCTTCACTTTCCATTGTTCCTTTGAGTGGTATCGATTTCTTTCGAGTATCACCTCCTTCACGTTCTTCCTTAAATTTCATTTCTGGCTCGTAAGTGGTGAGATTTCCAATAAGTTTTTCGACTGTAATCTGTTTCAAATCCTTTTATTCTTGAATAGCAGCGACTTTGGCTTCAAAATTTCATGGTAGAAATTTAAGGATTTTCTGGACTATTTCCAATTCTGTGTATGGTTTTCCAAGAGCTTTTGATTTGTATACGAGATTAGAAAGTCATTCATACATCTCTTTGACATTCTCATCCTTGGCCATTATGAAGTTCTCGTATTCACTATTAAGCATGGAAAGGCGAGATTCTTTGACTTGAGATGTTCCTTCGTGAGTCACTTCAAGTGCGTGTTATATTTCCTGTGCAGTTAGACAATGTGAGATACGATTAAATTCAATTTCATCCAATGAACATATATAGAATTCATAGCTATAGCATTAGCATTCTGTAGTTTATTTTCTAGATCTGTCCGTTGATCCATCAGTTTTCAATTTTATGATTATCTACCACTGTCCTATAAACCGTCTTAAAATATTTCAAGCATCAATGCTTTTCAGAAAAAATTTCATTCTGTTTTTCCAGTAAGTGTATTCACCAATGAACATAGGTGGCCTAACTATGGACTGACCCTCAACAAAAGCATTATTAAAAGAAGCCATTTTTAAAAATCAAAATTTTAAAATAAAAAATTGGTTTTTGGAAAACAATTTTTTCAAAACAAAAAATTGGTTTTTTGAACCTCGCTCTGATACCACTTGTAGGATTGATTTCACCCTAGAGGGGCATGGGGGAGTGAATAGGGTGATACTAATAATAATAAAAATTAATGCAAAAATATATAAAATAATTGTAGCACAAATAATAATAGAATAATAAAAGCAGAAATAGAACAACACGGATTTACCCAGCTTCGGCAAAACCCTGCCTACGTGCTGCCTCCAAGGTTTCTACAAGAAACTAAGTAGTCACACGCTTATACATGTAAACTTACGACACCCGCTATAGACTAACCTAACTCTATTCTCAAAACCTTACCACAACTCAACCACTAATTTGCGAATTCTTGAACTACAAGACCGTAGTTCGTAACCTAGTCACACTGCTAGAAAAACACAGTTTAAAAGTTTACAACTGAAAATAAAAAAATAAACAAAACCCTATTTATATAATTTGAAGCCCAAATAAAAGTGACCGGCCCAATTGAAATAAAAGTAGATGTCCTTTTTTTTTCTTTTTTTAATCTACCGATCCCTTTTGCTTTCGTTCAGTCCTTCTGTCATTCGTTCCTCTTTCAAAATTTAGGGCTTTGTGAATTGAAGCCGCCGCTTGTTCTTTTTCTTCGATTGAAATATGCATTTGCTTTGGATTGATTGCTGCTTTTTTCGACTTTGGCTGCTCCAGTTTGTCGAGATCGAATGGTTCTTTGAATTAGTATGTTTGTCCCCTTTTTTGATTTATAATACTTGACTGATTCGTGTTCTGGATTAATGCTTGCTCTCTAATGTTTTTCTTGAACTCGGATGATATTTTTTCGATAATGTTACAAGGTTATATAGGGATAAAATCCCTTAGTTTTCGTTCGTATAATTTCGCTTTGAATATTTCGTGATTTTATTTTCTACGTTGATTTTTGATCATACGACTGTGGTGATTCTGACTTATTCATTAGATACGAGTCACTCCATATATTTATGGTGAATTTGAATCTGCTCCGTTCTTTACTGCTATGACTTTGGCATCGTTCGATTTTTACTCGAATAGTTTGAGTTAGTTCCATTCATTTACTCTGATGCATTTGCATTTGCTCCGTGAATTGCTTTGGTTTTCTTTGAGTCGGTTTCGTTCTTTTCACCCATGACTTTGGCCATTTGATTATTTGATATAAACTTGACTTGTTCACACTCGTGACTTTGTGCTAATTTTTTGTGTTACTCTCTGACTTTTTCGGCTTGATCAATTTGAGAAACAAAATTGCCGCTTTTCTTTGAACCATGACCCGCAACCGTGTTTATTAAAAACATATAAACATGTATATACATGCGTATATGTATGTATATATGTGTACGACAGTTGCCTATCCACTTGGTTTCATTGATTGTTCATGATTGAATGCTTTTTTGCACTTGTTTGATTGCCGCTTAATCACTATCATTGCTTGCTTGGAGTTCTATTCCAATAGCTTGCATTGGTTTCCACTGCATATATATTTATGTCTACATGTATGTTCATGCATGTATATATGTATGTTGTGATGCCTTGTTCTGCTTGATTTACATTGATATTCAAGTGGGGGATTTTCACTTCAAGAGCTTATTTGTACAGGGTAATAAGTTTTAAGGACACTACTTTTAAAAAATTAGTTTTAAGGACATTTTATAGGAAAAAGATAAAAGAATTTATCATTTTCAGTTATACAGAAATAAAGATAAAGGGCTTTATCATTTTCATGTATAACTTAAAAAGATAAATGAATTTATCATTATGCTGTAAATTGTCCTTAAAACTAATTATTTAGAAGTGCTGTCCTTATAACTTAGTACCCTGCAAATTGAAGTCCTTCAACCTAATTTGCACTTTTATTTTATTATCTATATTCTTATAATTCTATCACCTTTTATATAAATTTCTATCTATTATTATTATTCCTTTCTCTCTATGTCTTTATTTAAACAAAGACTGGATCGGCACCCCGATACTTAGCCGTATGGTTGGCTCACCTAGCAACGAACGACATTTTTATTCATCGACCCACTAAAACATGTTAACCGGTTCCACAGGACGATGCCTGTTTGTCCCCCCGTCTCCATATATAAACTCGCGCCTTCCTTCTCTTCCTCCCACTTCTTATTTTATTTCTCTTCTTCTCTAACACTGCATTGAACCTAGAATCCTCCCCTCCACCGAACTTCCTCTCCACTTTGATTCATTATCTTCCAAACGTGAAGCCCTATCCTTCTTGACCTCAAGTCTCAAGAATCATTCGCCTCATCCTCAAATTATCATATAAGTGAGGTTCCACATATTACTTTAAATTCCTAAACCACATCTTCTAGAATCCGAACTAGGGGCCGAGCATCGTAGGAACACGACTCGACATAGTGAGCACGAGAGGAAAGGAGCATAGTCAGAAAAGTTAAGTGCAAGGAAGATGGAACGTTTTTGGTATGGGTTGGCATCGATTTGGGAGAAGCAGTTATAGAAAACTTTAGGAAGTGAGGTCGATGATGTGTAGAAGAAGGCAGTTGGTTTTTTGTTTGTTAAAGGGGAGGTCTTTCGGTAGTGGCCGCTCGGTAGAGGAGACTATAATGTTAGGTTGGCATTCTTAGATGGCATTGTTCGGTAGGCCGCCCAGGAAAGTTTAGGTCGTTGCTTCGAGAGAGAGAGAGAGTGTGTGGTGGGCATCTTGTGAGGTGGTGTAGGTCGGTAGGAGTCTAAGTGAGGCCGGGTCGGTAGTTAGGGAGAGATAGAGAGTGAGTGGGTCGGCATGTCAGGGTCGGCATTAGCAATCAGAATTTTTTTTAACTTGAACACAACATATACTCGACAACTTATTTCCATGCCCAAGCATAACATAATGGATAATGACAAGGATCAAAGCACATAAGCCCAAGGACTCAATTCCAATTTACAACTTCATAGTTCAAGTAATTCTGAACACAAATCTAACTCAACAAAAAATAACAATCTTCAATATATGATGCCAATGTTCGATTCGGAGACCCCTATTACCGAACATAGGACTAGTTATCGAAGATGGTTAGCGATGACAGTCTCTGAAGATGATAGTATAAAATTCAATCATGCATCACCAGTCTTTAGATCTTTAATTCCTTTATACTCATGCTTGAATGGTTGCACTAGTCTACACACCACACGGTGGGAATATCTTGTTGTTACATCTGATATTTATTATCTTTCAAGTATCGTTTAAACATATATCTATTCACACCAATCTCTCTTTGGAGATGTCCAAAAAATAAGCTCCGCCACTGTTTCTGTTAAGCCCGACCCAAGTTCTCGGCAGGAGGTAGTGGGGACTTTGAACCCATCGTCGACCTCCACATCTGGCATCCCGGATCCACCTGTCGCGGTTATAGGCCCGGCTCCCGATGCTGCAGACGGTGCTGTTATTTTAGATAACACCATTGATTTACAAGCCTAAAAAATTGGTGAAGCTGCTCTTCGTCGGTTATGCTCAATCCATGGAATTCCCTTCGATGACGTTTTGGTTCCGTCAGGACAATGTTGGCCTCACCTGCCCCCGGCTGGATATACTGTGTGGAACAAATTTATGTGCTGGGCCGAAAGTGTGCCACCTTTCAATCTATTCATTCGTGAAGTGTTGTGGTATATTGGGATTGCTACGGCACAACTACATGCTAATAGCCATGTGTTTATTCATAGTACCTGCATCCTTTTTATGAGCACCTTATTCAGACCCCCAACTCCCGAGGATATCCATTACATTTACCACTTCAAGAGACGTACTGACAGTCCTTCTTACATATTCCTTGAATCATACCCTAAATGTCAAGTCCTAATGGGTGTGTGGAGCAAATTTTCTTGGTATAAACAAGAGTGCTTGTATGTGCGCTGTCCTCCCGGATTCGCAAGAAGATGACTAGAAAGGAGAAAGTCTCGTTTTTATCCCAATCTTTGTCTTAAGGCTCGAAGTGCATCTTTTCTAAAATTCTTTCAACTTTTATGGACGTTCGCCAATGACCCGAAGGTGCCGGGTATTCTAAGGCCGTCGAGGCTATCTGAGCTATTCTCGTGGGAGATCGATACATTAAATCTATAATTACTAACAAATAGCTCTCGAAGTTTGGATTACTGCAAGAGGGGCGTCGGGCTAGCCTACCAATTGGTGTCACTATACCGAGAACAGCTGCAGGAATGGGCAAAGAACAAGTTGGACCTTCGGTAACCCCTACCGAAGGGGCCCTCGATACATCTGAGGAAGGTGAGATCAAAGAAACCGAGGTGACAACAATGACCGACAAGAATGTAAGTTCCAGTGAAGTGCCAGTAGTTGATGTACTTGGTGCCGACGATCCACTGCTTCCTTCGAAGAAGAAAAAATGTCTAGCTTACAAGCTGAAAAAGAAGACAGTTGGCGGAGCTTCAAAAATTACAATAACTCCAATTGAGAAGAAGTCGTCTTCCCAAAATTTAGAGGGCTCATTAAAGAGCCTATCTAACCTAACCATCCCCGACGATATACTAAATTACGGTTTCAATAACCTTGAGGCTATGCGATTTAATTCGCCCGCGAGAAGCGATGAAGGCATTCAGGCTCATCATTAAGGAGAGAAACTCCAATAAGTAAAGCGAAAAATACTGGTCCGTTGAGTGGAAGCCCTAGGACACACCCAAACACTTACACTCCACCATGCATTTGAATTCCACTCATCATGCAATTCCCACTAACTCATCCTCATTTGGTTTTATGTGCAGGTGATATGGGGCATATACACGGCATTGAATGCCTTCGTGGATCCTCCCTCTTCTACCATTCTAGTCAAGATTCAGGATCAGGTAAACAACGAGACAGGGACGATAGCGGTGATAGAGATCATCGTCCCAGAGAGTCATCACCTTCTAGAAGAAGAACTTACAACCATTCTTCATATCCAGACGATCCTCCTCCTCACTCGAAGCATAGTAGGGAAATGTCTACTCAGAGGAATCCCAGTCCAAGGTTCCTTACGACCAACATTCTAGCTCATCGAGTACTAAGTAATCTTGTGAACCTCATAAGAAATTTGTGACTTCAATTAGGCAGACCCCTCCAGCCTCTGCACACGACCCATCGACAGCGAAAAAATTAGCTGAGCTCAAAGCTACATTCCCGAAGATATGTTTCAATGGATTGAAATTTCTCCCCGTGATTCATCATATCCCCGGACATATCAAACAAAGCACCATTGCCTACAATAATGATGTTTATGTCCAGCACGATGCGTTCTTACACTTGGTGAATTTTTTAGAGGTTTCCATGGAACGTCAACATGAGATTGATGGCCTCAAACTCGAAGCCATTCATGACAAAGTTATCATTAAGGGCTAGGATGAAGAGCTATCCTCATACAAATCTCAACTCGAGCCTGCCTAGAAAAACAACAAGGAGACGACCGAGCCAGTTAGTCGCTTGGAGGCCACTCATAAGAAAGAAATCGATGAGGCAATCCAATGCAGCAAAGCCCTAGCTTTGGAGAAAGACTCTATCCAAAAAGTGGAATATGTTCTTGCTCGATGGGTCAAAGAGCTGGAGGAGTTGCTCTTTAAAGAGAGAGAAGAGAAGATTATAGCACGGGAAGAGTCACAAAAATACTACAATGAGATCGTCAAGACATAGCTCCTAAAGGCAAAACCCGATGAGGAACTTTCCTGGATTGGGGGGTTAAAAGAAGCAACTTGCAAGGAAGGTAAGAAGATGGCACTCATAGAGTCCGACTCTCATCTTGAGGCAGCTACGGAAGCCGGTAGGGAAGATATCAAGTGTTTATTCGACCCGCTCATTGCTGAGTACAATACACGAGTCCTTATGTATCGTGACCTATCTTTCTTAGGCGATGTTATCTCGAATCACTGGCCGAAGCGTGGGACACTTTGGTAAAAATTAAAAGAGTGGAGCCAGGAGTTGAAGAGGTTGATGAAGAGACTCCCATGAGGGAAGTGCTCCGAGGAAATGAGCCTTTAGACTTACCCGTGGCAAAAGCCCTCTTTGGAAAAGACTCGCTGTCATCGAAGGGTAAAGACATCGTTGGGCCGTCCTACATTGAGTCTCCAATTCCTCCTCCCATTCAAATGGCCGATAGTTCATCACTTGGGCCTCCCGAGCAGCACGTCAGTTATGACCCAGAGAAGCCCGGACTTAGCGTTCAAGTTTTATCTCCAATCCCTGAGGGTGATACCCTGAGGACCATTGAAAGTTAGTTGGAAGCGGTACGTAGCTTCACCTTCTAGAGTTCAGGAAATCATTGCTTTTGGCGAGCAACAAATGTATTATAACATTTGCCTTTTATGAATTCATATAGGCCATTCTGCTCCCGAACCGATTCCAAGGAGCGATGTCGCCATGGAGTGGGAAGAGAAAGTGGCTAAGGCAATTCACATCGAAGATACCCTTGGTCTCGATGATCAAGTGATCGGGGCGCTAGATGAGGATAAACTTGAGATTTCCTGCATGTAAATGAACATGACGAGGACGAAATCACATGCGCTTCCGAGCATACTTCCAAGCTCGGCATGAAGGAGAAAATTGAGAAGGAGGAGAAAAAGAAAACCAAAGTTAAGATAGAACCTCTGGTGGTGGAACTCGATGACTGCCTAAATAGGCCCCTGAAGGTCATTCTCCCCGGTGGGACCACACCTCTGGGGGTTCCCCTTCCTTCCTCGGATACCATTTCGCTTGGAAGAAAGGGGTCTAGGAGAAAATGTTCAGCTGAGGAGACTACGGAGAAGCCAAAGAAGGAAAAAAAGTCAAAGAAGTAGCTGTCATCTGGCCATGCCTCGCTCAGCTTAAATAAGTCAAAATCATGTAGTTATTTCCCTTCTTTTTATAGTCATTGTAGATAGACTTTAGCTCTGGACTTCGAAGAAGTTGAAATGAAACTTATTTTATGACTAGTAAATAAAATTTTGTTTTTTTGTATTCCCAGACTCTTATCGCTTAGCTTATCATCTAACTTGTAATTAAAATTCAGAGTCTTATGGGTCACGTAAACTCCTGTCTGCTTTGAAGGGACTTGGAGATTTTTGAATCATTTATATTCTAATTCACAATTCAAGGGTTCAGAATACTCTAGTCCGCGCTTCAAGGACTTAGAGATTTTTTTTGAATCGTTTATACTCCAGTCCGCAGTCCGGGGACTCATAGCACTCTAGTCCGTGCTTCGAGGACTTAGAGATTTTTTGAATCGTTTATACCGTAGTCCGCACTCTGGGGACTTAAAGTACTTTAGTCCGCGCTCTGTGGACTTAGAGATTTTTTGAATCGTTTATACTCTAGTCCGCACTTTGGGGACTCATAGTACTCTAATCCATGCTCCGGAGACTTAGAGATTTTTTGAATCGTTTATGCTCTAGTATGCACTATGGGGACTCAGAGTAGTCTAGTCCATGCTCCAAGGACTTAGAGATTTTCTGAATCATTCATACTCCTGTCCACACTCTGGGGACTCAGAGTACTCTAGTTCGCGCTCCGGGGAGATAGAGATTTTTTGAATCGTTTGTACTCTAGTCCGCACTCTAGGGACTCAGAGTATTCTAGTCCGTGCTCCGAGGACCTAGAGATTTTCCGAATCGTTTATACTCCAGTCCGCACTCCAGGGGCTCAGAGTACTCTAGTCCGCGCTCCGGGGACTTAGAGATTTTTTGAATCATTTATTAATCGACTTTTAATTTTGTGTGTACGTATACACCTAGACAGATTAATGCAATTTAACTTTTCCATGGAATTATAACACATGGAACATTAATATTTCACAGGAATAGTTCTAAGACTTTATTGATTGTAAAAAATAAGGACAAATTGAACTGTCTTATTACATGTCGGAAACAGAGAACGACGAAAGAAACACATACTAGAAACAATTGCTACTAGAATGCCAAAGAAATGGACTAAGTATAACAATGGCGCAAATGCTCGCCATTCCATGCTCGGAGGAGTGTCACGCCATCAATAGTCACTAGCGTGAAAGTTCCTTCCCAAGCTTCCATTTGATGACGTAAAGACCTTCCTATGTGGGATCATATGTGACGGGACCGGAAAAACTCGCTTCAAAACTAGGTTGCCCACATCAAAGGTTATCGGTTGAAATTTTTCATTATAATATCGGGCGACTCGGTGCTGATATGCAACCACCCTTAAATCGGCTTCTTCACGTTTCTCATCGATAAAGTCCAACGGTTCCAGTAAAAGATCACGATTCTTCCTTGGATCCTAATGAGTCGCCCGGTGAGAGGGAACTTCAAGTTCCACTGGTATAACAGCTTCAGTGCCGTATGTCAAGGCGAATGGAGTATGGCCAGTCATGGACTTATGGGTGGTTCTATAGGCCCAGAGTGCTGTTGGAAGCTCACTCACCCACTTTCCTCTATCCTTCTCCAAACATTTTTTCAATATGGACTTGATTATCTTATATACGGCTTCAACTTGCACATTCACTTTAGGGTGAGCGACTAATGCAAACCTTTTCTCAGTACAATATTTTTGGTAGAACTCTTTGAATTCTCTACTCTCAAATTGTAACGACCCGCCTTTCATTCCATAGAAAGACGCATCATTAAGAAGAAAGAAAGGGATAGAAAAGAGAAAAGATAGAAAAGAAAGAACTAAACAACATCATAATCTCACAGCGGAACGAATAAATTATATCATATCACATAAGATATTACATAGTATCACACACATAAGAGTTATACAGCTTATACAGCACAAACTAGACAGTTATAAACACCTGTCTAGTTATTACAACTCAAGTACATTACAGAAATAGAGATACAACACCAGCATAACGGAACCACTATATATCTACAAACGCTGAAGCCTCCTGCTCCATATCTCCTCCAGAACTCATTAAAACTAACCTTAATCCCTTGGCTACTCGTAAAAATTTGAGTACCCAAGAGTTTAATAAAACAGAAAATAAACTCCGGGTCATACATAGGTCTGGTATGAGTAAACGGGTTAAAGTTTCTTAACTTTGAAAACCTTTGGAAACAAAAGGTATCTCCTAAGACTTCCCGTACATAAACATCGAAAAGTTTTTTACCTTTGGATAAACAAAACATTTGATAGGAAATCCAATTATATTATAATAGGGTCTAGGTTTTTCAAGTAAAATACAGAAATAGCTGGAATTCTAACATCTCACGTTCCAACATAGCTGGGCACAATCAATACGACGGCGCTTCTTGGAGATTGGATTCCATACAATCGCAGGGCTACTGGAGTACCACCCGTCACAGTACGTGGCCTATATCATCGTACCGAGGATCCACCCTAAATCCCCTGCAACATAAGGCCGGAACCATCCCTTACTGGATAGTCCCGAACAAGACAACCCTGCAGTTGGCCATCGCCAACTGTCCACTAAGCCGAATAAAAAGGAACCTCTAGACAGGGGTAAATCTCACCCTACTTGGGTGCTACCCACTTAGCCTTGCTGCACCTTCCCTGTTTTACCCATTCCCAGTGGATGAGGCTTGAGGCAAAACGATTACCTTTATAGAACACATCTATCTTAGAATGCTCATCGTCCTCCCGACGATGTTCTGAAAGCATTCAATCCATACAAGTTCGTTTCGGGTTTGAACGAAACCGAAGGCACTATCTCGCTACACTCGTTTCCGAATCACCCTCAGAGTTAACGACAATAGCCCTTGCACTTTGAATCTTCATCTCAATCGAAAAGCACTATCTTCGTTATCTTGTTTTGGAATCACCCTCAGAGTTAACGACCATAGCCTCTGAATCTTCACTTGATCTTCACTTGAGATTTCACGACCTAACGTTTAATTTGGATCGATGTGGTTTCTGAAATTCCAAACTTGGAAATCCGATCCCGGTCTTACCGAAATCCAAAACGCCGTCTTAATGTTCAAGTGGTTTAAGTTTGTACAATTTAATTCAATTTTAAACATTGAATTCACACAGCATCATACACAGATAAATATAACACATTTATCATAGCTATAACCAATATCACATCACAGAACATCATAGATTATCAAACTATAAGTATCAATCAATCCAGACATTCTGCTCAAACAATCATCCATAAACAAAAGTATTAATCCCTATTATAATTAATTTAATTAGCTAAAATTAAATTAACTACTTGAGAATTAATCATCTAACCCTACTTAATCAACCATTAATTAATTAATTAGAAACCATTTAATTAATTAATCATTCTTTAATTAACTTATAAACCAATTAATTAATCTGTAATTACAGATTAATTATCCTTTAATTATTCTCTTAATTAATCATCCTTGATTAATTATTCTTTGATTACATTAAGTAATTAGCCTTTAAATTAATTACATAAATTAATTATTCTTTAATCTTTCTCATTAATTAACCTTTAATTGCTCCTATTAATTAATTAACTATAATTAATTACATCGATCCTTAATTAATTACATTAATTAATTATACTATAATTACTTCATTGATTAATTATCTTTTAATTAATCACATTCATTAATCAGTTAAACCTTCAATTATTCTTATTAATTACATTAATTAATGATCTTCTAATTACTTTCATTAATTAAATATTCTTTTAATTACATTTAATAATTAATCATTAATTAATCACATTCATTAATCAACCTTGATTAATCACATTCAGTAATTAACTATCCTTAATTACATACATTATTTAATTTCTTATTTAATTAATAAATCGTTTAATTAATTACACTGGGTAATCAACACTTAAACTTCCACTAAGTAATTATTCTTTAATTACTTCCCATCAAATAATTCCCCTTTAATTACATCCAGTAATTACCCATTAATTACATACACTATGTAATCACACTTCATTAATTACATTAAGTAATTATACTTAAACCATCATCAAGTAATTCTCTTTAATTAATTAAACTTAGTTAATTAGTATATATTAACCACATAAACTTAATTAATTACATTGAGCAATTAATTCCTTTAAATTACTTCATTAAGTAATAACCCTTTTTGTATTAAGTAATTAGCCCCTAATTACATCCATTAATTAATGTTCCTTAATTAATTAATGTTTGATTACTTAGATTAATCAATCCTAAATTAAGTAATCATCTACCCTTAATTACTTACATAAATTAATTTATCTTAATTTAATTACCTAAATTAAGCATCTTAGTTAATTTAAGTAATTATACTTTAATTACTTACCTTTAATTACTTAAGTTAATTAACCCAGAAATTAACTATCCTTGATTAATTAAGCCAATTATTTAAATTAATTTCATTAATTATCTCATTACAAAACATTTAGAAATCAATTATATGATTATAAATGTATAATTTACTTTAAGTGAAACAATTTAAACATAAAATATTAACATTTAAAAATCTTTGAAAACCCTTTTCAAACTTGTTTAATAAATTAAATAAATAGTTACATCTTTTTTAAAAACTTATTTACCTTAAATATATTAAAACTTGGTAAACATTTTCCTTTGCCTTTTTAAATAAAACTTGTTAAATTATTATTTAAACCAAAGAAATCCAAAAGAAAAACATTTAACTTTAGAATTTAAAATTTTGAAACTAGTTTTCAACTTTACTAATTTCATTTGAAAACTTATTTAATTCAACACACTTTAAAATTTCGTTAGCTTAAAGCTTAAAATCTTTGCATTTCAAATCTTGGAAATACAAATACATCACACTCTCATTATAAACTATACCATGCTAACCAAAACTGCCCAAGCCAAAATAAAACGCAAGACAACAACAAAATTTCCTGACACTCGCGTAACCCTTCCCACCTCAATGACTTCGAGTTGTACACGAGGCAAAATCACGAAACCCCCCCGGGCCAAACCCTTCTTCCCCAAACACACAAGCTCCAGGTGCACAAGTCAATCACCATGCACATGCACACTGGTTTTGATCGTCGACGACCATCACGGCAACCCTCTACAAGCCGATCTGGACCTTGCTGGCCCCCTCGACCACACTGGTCAACGCATTCACCGCTGCTACGATATCGAGCCTCACAACATCAACAAGAAAATAAACCCGAAAGACCAAATTTGCCTATCGACGACAATCATGTCGACTGGAAACCCCAACCTTCCTCCCAAAGCAGCTCCATGACACGATGCAACGATCCCCCCACAAGCGATCCATTTCGGTGCGCCACTGTTGCCGTACCATCCTTGTCAACCCCGACCACCAAATCCCACCACAAAACCCTAGTCCTCTTCCTCTGACCACCACGGCCCAAGATAAAATCAACCACTATTTTTCCAGAGACTCCCGACAGCCCGACCACCACCATGCCCAAACCTGATCATCCAAACGTCGCCGATCAACGTTAATTGACCAGAATGCCCAAATCGTTCAACTCACGAATACTCGACCAACACTCAGTTAAAAATCACCAAATTTGTACTAAATTCATGATTCGTTTATACGAATCAGATTCTATAATTCAAAGATAAAATCGTAGGTGTTGATTTTCAACCAAATTTTGATTTTTACTGTAATCTTTAATTTACAAACAATTTAGTAAATATAATTACTTAAAATTATTTTTAAAAACAAGATTACTTAGTTATAATCAATTTCTTTTCAAAAATCAAAGTCTAATAGTGATTCATTTGGAAGATATGAATTTTTTTCTAGTTGTTCTTGCCATAAAATTTAACAGAGACATACACAGAGAACATATACAGGCAAGCTTCAAAACATAGCAGGAATTCAAACTAGTTTCAAGTTGAAGACATTCATGCAAACATACATATTTACACCATTTGTTCTACTACTTCAACAATTTCCATATATGTCGGCATAATATCAGATTAAAAATAAAACTGTTTTCAAATAAAGGGTTTACTCACAGGAATTAGAAGCAGAGGACAGTCTGATTTTATTTTGTTTTCCAGGAACTGTTGAATTGATCTGGTATGTTTTGTTGATTTGAATCTTGCTTGTTACTGCTGCTTGAATTTGGTTGAAGATTGAAGTAGTTGTTGTTGAGTTGATTCTTGAAGTTGTTATTGTTTTGATTTTGTTGTTGATCTTCATTTTTTTGTTATGCAAGACCTCAAATTTGTAAATTTTGAGCTGATGTTGTATTTGGTTTATATTGTTTTAGAAGAAGAAGGAAAGAAAGTACAGAGAAAAATTGAACTGTAGAAAATAACAGGTTTTCTTCTCTTAAACGTTGTTATATATTATTTAATCTAGTTTTTTTAAAAAGATTTCCACTTGTTACCCAAATAAGACAAATGTATTATTCATAAGTTCCTTAGTTGACAAGTGTTTACAAATGTCCCTAAACAATATTACATGAATAACAAGTGTTTAGTTTCTCATTTTAAATTAATTTCTTATTTTTACAAATGATTTAAATCTTTATTAAATATTTCCTTAATACTTACGTTTTATATAAATTATGAAATGTGTTTATATCTTTATTAAGTATATACTTTTATGTTTTATTTATATATTTTTGAAATACATTTTCCAAAGCAAAATTTAAGCGAAAGAAACTTAAAAAGAAAAGGGTATTAAATTAAATCTTATTTTAAAGTTTAAACTTAATTTGTTATACCTAATATATATATATATATATATATATATATATATAAACTAAGTATATTTACAAGAACCAATTTTTAAAAGAAAACATATTAAACTTTTATTATAATATACTATTTTAAGCTATCATATTTTTAAATAAAATAAATATTTACTTTAAGTGTTTTTGAAAATATAAGATAAATTTTTAAATAGCTTTTAAAAAGTATTAGATCATATTCAAACAAAATTCCTAAATCACAATACATATATATATATATATATTATAATTTGAAAAATATTTTTATTAAATTAAAACCAAATTTCCTATTCACTATATAAATACACATATACATTTTAAATAGAATATTTTTTTATTAGTTTAGAAAGATAATTTCTTTTATCAATTAAATATTATTAACTTTGAAAAGAATAAAATTTGCCAAATTAAATTATTATTATTTAGTTTTGAAAAGATAAATTCTGTTAAATTAGATTTTTAAATCAATATTACACATTTTAAAATAATTATTAATGGAAATTATTAAATAAATATCGCCTAAAATTCCGAGACATCACATTCCGCCCCCCTTAAAAGAATTCCGTCCTCGAAATTTAAAGCAAAGATAATTTAATAATCCCACACAGATTTTAATTTTAAAACAGCAAGCATATGTTATCAACCATATACTAGCAACCATAGCAACCAAACAAACAACATTAACTATTCAGTCAAAATTCTGGATAGAACTTCCTAGAGTTTCCCAGGTACAAACACTAGGATACCCGCTCTACTGAATCTAAACTGGCCACACCACCCAGATCCTGAGCTCCTATACCTACTTCTAGATCTATAAACTGAACAGGATACCAGACCACAGATAAATCCTGTTCAACTTCCAAATATCCCCGAACTGCTGGTTCTAAAACCAGTAATGGATCATACACGTACTCCCTTAGAGATATGTGAAATATATCGCGAATCCCAGCCATCCGAACTGGCAATTCAATCGTTGTATACCAAAGTACTTAACCTTACAAGAACACAGAAAGATCCAATACACTTCTGAGCTAACTTTCCTATCTTACCCAAATCTCATTGCTCTTACGATCAGAGAAAACTTATCCAAAATTAAATCTCCGACTTCGAAATCCAAATCCCTTTGTCTCTTATCCACAAAACTCTTCTGCCAATCCTGGGCTGCCTTCAACCTTTTTGAACAACCTAATCTTCGTAGATGCCTCTCGGGTCAAATCTGGACCAAGAAATAGATGATCTTCGGATTCTACTTGACAAGATGGTCCTCCCAAGATCTATCGAAATCCAGAACACAAATTTTACTTCACAAACATCAGAATACTTCAAACTTACTTCTCTTATCCAAAACAACCAAAACAAGTGCACTAGACATCCAAACCTTCAGATCCCGAATGAACTACCGATAGAAATCCTCTGATCCAAGACAAACACAAACTTCCGAGGAGTCCGAGGTTGATCCTATTATGGAATAAATGCCATCTTGCTTCCGCTGCTCAACTCTGATCTGAGGAAGATGAAAATGTTGTTGATAAACACAAGCATAGACTTGATCCATATCCTGGAAACATTGTCCATCAAATTCCATAAAATCTTAGTGACTTATCCGATTTGGTCACAAATACCGCAGCAAAAATCTAGCCAGAGAACTAGATCCGAACAATCCGGACTGCTTAACCATTCCTCTCTCTAGGTGCCCTTCTCTGCTAGGCGGAACCACCGGTAATGCTCAAGGAATCAAGTCGATACAGAACTCAATCTTCTGATGCGGATGTAAATCTTGACTTCTTCGAAGACATCCGAAAAATCTCAAACCACTTTGATAGCACCCACATCCTTTAAATATGCCTCAATCCTAAACAAAAGATTACTAAGAGAACTTCCGAACCATCGCAAGTCACTTTTGCAATTCTACCCAGTTCAGATTCCAAAGAAACTGTTCTCTCTTCACAAATCAGAATAGCTTAAGCTCTTCTAACTAAAAGAAGAAACTGATGGTCCACCCTCAACCGCAAACACCATACCCAGCCGAGCTTCCAAAAGAAGTGGGCAAGCCTTCACCACCTGCCTGGCCTGCTGACAGTGGAATCTCAAAGACTCCTGAACCATCGAAGAAACGGGCCACTCTACTGCTTCCAAACTCCACCTCTAGGACAATGCTAAGCCAAGAGACCTTCCTGACAGCACACTCAACACTCCGAGCTGCCATGCTGTCTCAGATGCCAAAACTTCCTTATCCTAAAGCTCCTCGAATCACAAAGCTATATCAACCAACTCCACAAAAGAGTCTTCAAGATGGCAGATATCTCTCAAGAAACTCGCGCTTCAAACCAAGCACAAATATCTTGCTAAACTGAGTCTCATAATCTGATATAGACAAAACTCCTTCCTAAGGTTGCCAAGATACCATACTTGCTTCAGCACCTCCGGCTGATCCAAATTCTAGAAAATCCGCTCGCATGAGCGCAAGCAAGCTTACATTCCAAAGATGGACTCCGAACCTTAAAAAGGTTTCCTACAGAGATTGGTGAAATCCTTACACTATGCTACAAAGCTTACCCAAGAGGCCAAATGATACACTTCCAATCACAATTACTCAGATTTCTTCCACTAGTGATAGTGGTGCTATAAACATCGCTACCTCTCCTACCTCTAGAACTCATGTTGGCAAACCCGAACAGATAACCCAACAAAATAGGTAGCGTGTGTGTGTGTGTGTAATACAAGTACGCTCTCTCAAGAAAGAAATCACTCCAAAGCCTAGGTATTCACTGAACTAGCGCTCTGATACCACAGTGTAACGACACGTCTTTCATTCCACAGAAAGACGAATCATTAAGAAGAAAGAAAGGGATAGAAAAGAGAAACGATAGAAAAGAAAGAACTAAACAACATCATAATCTCATATCGGAACGAATAAATTATATTATATCACATAAGATATTACATAGTATCATACGCATAAGAGTTATATAGCTTACACAATACAAACTAGACAGATATAAACACCTGTCTAGTTATTACAACTCAAGTACATCATAGAAACGCAGATACAACACTAGCACAGCGGAACCACTATATATCTACAAACGTTGAAGCCTCCTGCTCCATATCTGATCCAAAATTTGTCAAAGCTAACCTGAATCCCTTGGCTACTCATAAAAATTTGAGTACCCAAGAGTTTAATAAAACAAAAAATAAACTCCAGGTCAGACATGGGTCTGGTGTGAGTAAACGGATTAAAGTTGCTTATTTTCGAAAACCTTTGGAAACAAAAGGTATCTCGTAAGACTTCCCGCACATAAACATGGAAATTTTTTTACCTTACGATAACCAAAACATTTGATAGGAAATCCTGTTATATTATAATAGGGTCTAGGGTTTTCAAGTACAATACATAAATAGATGGAATGCTTACATCTCACGTTCCAACATAGTTGGGCACAATCAATATGTACGGCACTTATTGGAGATTGGATGGAGATTGGATTCCGTACAATGGCAGGGCTACTAGGGTACCGCCCATCACAGTACATGACCTAGATCACCATACCGAGAATCCACCATAAATCCCCTGCAACACAAGGCCGGAACCATCCCTTACTGGATAATCCCGAAAAAGACAACCCCGCAGTTGGCCATCACCAACTGCCTACTAAGCCGAATAAAAAGGAACCTCTAGACATGGGTAAATCTTGACCTACTTGGGTGATACCCACTTAGCCTTGCTGCACCTCCCCTGTTTTAGCCATTCTCGGTGGATGGGGCTTGAGGCTACGATTACCTTTATAGTAAACATCTATCTTAGAATGCTCATTGTCCTCCCGACGATGTTCTGAAAGCATTCAATCCATACAAGTTCGTTCTGGATACGAACGAAACCGAAGGCACTATCTTACTACACTCGTTTTGAAATCACCCTCAGAGTTAACGACAATAACTCTTGCACTCTCAATCTTCATCTCAATCGAATGCACACTCTCCGTTAACTCATTTTGGAATCATCCTCAGAGTTAACGACCATAGCCTTTCCTCTGAATCTTCACTTGACCTTCACTTGAGATTCACGACCTAACTTTTAATTTGGATCGATGTGGTTTTTGGAATTCCAAACTTGGAAATCCTATCCCAGTCTCACCGAAATCTAAAACGCCATCTTAATGTCCAAGTGGTTTAAGTTTGAACAATTTAATTCAATTTTGAACATTGAATTCACACAGTATCATACATAGATAAACATCACACATTTATCATAGTTATAACCGATATCACATCATAGAACATCACATATCAGCAAACTATAAGTATCAATCAATCTAGACATTCTACTCAAACAATCATCCATAAAGAAGAATTATTAATCCCTACTATAATTAATTTAATTAACTAAAATTAAATTAACTACTTGAGAATTGATCATCTAACCCTGCTTAATCAACCATTAATTAATTAATTACAAACCATTTATTTAATTAATCATTCTTTAATTAACTTATAAACCAATTAATTAATCTTTAATTACAGATTAATTATCCTTTAATTATTCTCTAGATTAATCATCCTTCATAATTATTCTTTAATTACATTAAGTAATCATCCTTTAAATTAATTACATAAATTAATTATCCTTTAATCATTCTCATTAATTAACCTTTAATTACTCCTATTAATCAATTAACTATAATTAGTTACATTGATCCTTAATTAATTACATTAATTAATAATACTATAATTACTTTATTGATTAATTATCTTTTAATTAATCGCATTCATTAATCAATTAAACCTTCAATTATTCTTATTAATTACACTAATTAATGATCCTCTAATTACTTTCATTAATTAATTATTCTTTTAATTACATTTAATAATTAATCTTTAATTTATCGCATTCATTAATAAACCTTAATTAATCACATTCAGTAATTAACTATCCTTAATTACATACATCAATTAATTAATTTCTTATTTAATTAATAAATCCTTTAATTAATTACACTAAGTAATTAACACTTAATTATTTCCGCTAAGTAATTATTCTTTAATTACTTCCCATCAAGTAATTCCCCTTTAATTACATCCAGTATTTACCCATTAATTACTTACACTATGTAAACACACTTCATTAATTACATTAAGTAATTATACTTAGCCCATCATCAAGTAATTCTCTTTAATCAACTAAACTTAGATAATTAGCCTAATTTAACCACATTAACTTAATTAATTACATTGAGTAATTAATTCCTTTAAATTACCTCATTATGTAATAACCCTTTTTATATTAAGTAATTGTCCCCTAATTACATCCATTAATTAATTATTCCTTAATTAATTAATGTTTGATTACTTAGATTAATATATCCTAAATTAAGTAATCATCTACCCTTAATTAATTACACAAACTAATTTATCTTAATTTAATTACCTAAATTAAGCATCTTAGTTAATTTAAGTAATTATACTTTAATTACTTACCTTTAATTACTTAAGTTAATTAACCTAGAAATTAACTATCCTTAATTAATTAAGCCAATTATTTAAATTAATTTCATTAATTAATTATCTCATTACAAAACATTTAGAAATCAATTACATGATATAAAATATATAATTTACTTTAAATGAAACAATTTAAACATTTAAAAATCTTTGAAAACCCTTTTAAAACTTGTTTAATAAATTAAATAAATTTGCTTTTCCTAAAAACTTATTTACCTTAAATATATTAAAACTTGGTTAACATTTTCCTTTGCCTTTTTAAATAAAACTTGTTAAATTATTATTTAAACCAAAGAAATCCAAAAGAAAAACATTTAACTTTAGATTTTAAATTTTTGAAACTAGTTTTTAACTTTACTGATTTCCTGGAAACTTATTTAATTTAATACGCCTTAAAATTTCGTTAGCTTAAAACTAAAATCTTTGCATTTCAGATCCTGGAAATATAAATTCATCACACTTGCATTACAAACTATACCATGGTAACCAAAACTACCCAAGCCAAAACAAAACGCAAGACAACAACAAAATTTCCCGAGCACACCCCGTAACCTTTCCCACCTCAACGACTTCGAGTTGCACACGAGAGAAATCACGAAAACCCCGTGGGCCAAACCCTTGTTCCCCAAACACACAAACTCCAGGTGCACAAGTCAAGCACCATGCACATGAATACTGGTTCTGATCATCGGCGACCATCACCGCAACCCTCTACAAGCCGATCTTGACCTTGCCAACCCCCTCGACCACACTGATCGACACATTCACCACTGCTACGAAATCGAGCCTCACAGCATCAACAGGAACATAAACCCAATTGACCGAATTCTCCTATCGACGATGATCACGTCGAGTGGGAACCCCGACCTTCCTCCTAGTGCAGCTCCATAACACGACGCAACGATCCACCCACAAGCGATCCATTCCGGTGTGCCACCGTTGCCGTACCATCCTCTTCAACCCCGACCACCAAATCCCACCACAAAACCCTATTTCCTCTTCCCCTGACCACCACGGCCCAAGATAAAATCAACCACTATTTTTCCAGAGACTCCTGACAGCCTAGCCACCACCATGTCCAACCCTGATCATCCAAACGTCGCCGATCAACGTCAATTGACCAGAATGCCCAAATCGATCAACTCATGAATAGTCGACCAATACTCAGGTAAAAATCACCAAATTTATACTAAAATTCATGATTCATTTATACGAATCAGATTCTGTAATCCAAAGATAAAATCGTAGGTATTGATTTTAAACAAAATTTTGATTTTTACTACAATCTTTAATTTACAAACTATTTAGTAAATATAATTACTTAAAATTATTTTTAAAAACAAGATTACTTAGTTATAATCAATTTCTTTTCAGAAGTCAAAGTCTAATAGTGATTCATTTGGAAGATAGGAATTTTTTCTAGTTGTTCTTGCCAGAAAATTTAATAAAGACATACACAGAGAACGTATACAGGCATGCTTGAAAACATAGCAGGAATTCAAACCAGTTTCAAGTTGAAGACATTCATGCAAACATACATATTTACATCATTTGTTCTACCACTTCAACAATTTCCATATAAGTCAGCATAATATCATATTAAAGATAAAACTGTTTTTAAATAAAGGGTTTACTCACAGGAATTAGAAGCAGGGGACAGTCTGATTTTATTTTGTTTTCCAAGAACTGTTGAATTGATCTTGTATGTTTTATTGATTTGAATCTTTATTGTTACTACTACTTGAATTTGGTTGAAGACTGAAGTAGTTGTTGTTGAGTTGATTCTTGAAGTTGTTATTGTTTTGATTTTGTTGTCGATCTTCGTTTTTTTGTTATGCAAGACCTCAGATTTGTAATTTCTGAACTGATGTTGTATTTGGTTTATATTGTTTAAGAAGAAAAAGGAAAGAAAGTACATAGAAAAATTGAACTGAAGAAAATAACAGGTTTTCTTCTCTTAAACATTGTTATATATTATTTAATCTAGTTTTTTCTTTAAAAAGATTGCCACTTGTTACCCAAACTAGACAAATGTATTATTCATAAGTTCCTTAGTTGATAAGTGTTTACAAATGTCCCTAAACAATATTACATGAATAACAAGTGTTTAATTTCTCATTTTAAATTAATTTCTTATTTTTACAATTTATTTAAATTTTATTAGATATTTTCCTTAATACTTATGTTTTATATAAATTATGAAATGTGTTTATATCTTTATTAAGTATATACTTTTATGTTTTATTTATATATTTTTAAAATACATTTTCCAAAGTAAATTTATAAGAAAGAAAATTAAAAAGAAAAGGATATTAAATTAAATCTTATTTTAAAGTTTAAACTTAATTTATTATACCTAATATATATATATATATATATATATATATATATACTAAGTATATTTACAAGAACCAAATTTTAAAAGAAAACATATTAAACTTTTATTATAATATACTATTTTAAGCTATCTTATTTTTACACAAAATAAATATTTACTTTAAGTGTTTTTGAAAATATAAGATAAATTTTTAAATAGCTTTTAAAAAGTATTAGATCATATTCAAACAAAATTTCCAAATTACAATACATATACATACATACATATATATACTTATTACAATTTGAAAATATTTTTATTAAATTAAAACCAAACTTCCTATTCACAATGTAAATACACGTATACATTATAAATAGAATATTTTTTACTAGCTTAGAAAGATAAATTCTTTTATCAATTAAATATCATTAACTTTGAAAAGAATAAAATTTGCCAAATTAAATTATTATTATCAAGTTTGAAAGGATAAATTCTGTTAAATTAGATGATTAAATCAATATTGCACATTTTAAAATAATTATTAACGGAAATTATTAAATAAATATTGCCTAAAATTCCGGGACATCACATTCCTCCCCCTTAAAAGAATTTTGTCCCCGAAATTTCAAAGCAAAGATAATTTAATAGTCTCATATAGATTTTAATTTTAAAACAGCAAGCATATGTTATCAACCATATACTAGCAACCATAGCAACCAAACAAACAACATTAACTACTCAGACAAAATTCTGCATAGAACTTCCTAGAGTGTCCCAGGTACAAACACTGGGATACTCGCTCAGCTGAATCTAAACTGGCTATACCACCCAGATCCTGAGCTCCTATATCTATATCTATAAACTGAACAGGATACTAGACCACAGATAAGTCCTGTTCAACTTCCAAATCTCCCTAAACTTCTGGTTCTAAAACCAATGATGGATCATACAAGTACTCCCTTAGAGATACGTGAAACATATCACGAATCCCAGCCATCCGAACTGGCAATTCAATCCTTGTAGACCAAAGTACTTAACCTTACAAAAACACAGAAAGATCCAATCCACTTTTGAGCTAACTTTCCAACCTTACCCATATCTTATTGCTCTTACGATCGGAGAAAACTTATCCAAAATTAAATCTCTGACTTCGAAATCCAAATCCCTTCATCTCTTATCCACAAAACTCTTCTGCTGATTCTGGGTTGCCTTCAACCTTCTTGAACAACCTAATCTTCGCAGATGCCTCTCCGATCAAATCTGGACCAAGAAATAGATGTAACGACCTGCTACTTTGGACCATTCAAATCAAAAATAAAACCATACATATCCGACTTGAATAATTCAACATACCGAATTGTTAATTAAAATTTGGCAAAACTTAAAATATACTGTAAATAAATCAATCACAGATCACAGAGTAATATAATGCAGCGGAATAGATAAAGAATAGTAGTTCATGAAGCTACTATATACATCAGAGTTAGAAAATACAACCGAATAATTCAAATGCAGTGAAGTCTCCAATGCAACAGATGACTTCTCTGAACCAATCAACTGGAAAGGCTGGAATCTGAATCGATAGTTGGATTTCTAAATGAAGCTCCGAACTCCAAAGGTGAGTCTTAAATGCTGTATCACTCAGTCTAACCCGAGCGTAAAGCAAAACACAAAACACTCGAGTCAGGATTAACATTCTTATATCAATAAATCAAACTCAAGTGAAATATCAACTGAAATACAAATAACTTAAAGGATGTTTGGGATAACCATCCTCTAAGGGTCCATGGAACTTTCTACAAGGTAGAAATATACACTATAACACCGTGGTCATTTCAACTTAATTTATACTTCAAAACCAAATCTCATTTTCACTTCAAATATCTCTATATTTATATTAAATAATTTATACAGTAAAGTATTTTCAATTTCCTCAACTTAACAAATCGTTCCAACATCAACCCGACCTTCCCATTCAAATTAAATTCAATCTCAATTTATCAATTTAAATTCAACTCAATTTTTGAAATAACCACTTAAATTTTATCGATCTCAAATTCGGATTTATAATCACAAATACCCCTTTATATTTCCATATATTTCAAAACTTTAAGTATTCAATGTTTCATCTAAATTTTCATTCAATTTAGTTTTCTAAATAATAAATTCACATTTAGTTCAACCTAAATTTTCATTTAAATTCAATTTAGTTGCTAAATAACAAATTCAACTACGTTGATTTCAAATACAGATCCGAATCTCAACATAAACTATTTAAATTCCAATATAGTTCATGGCTTTAATATTTAAATGTTCTATATAACAGTTTCATATAGATCTCGATTTAACCTCATTATTATTTAGTCTTGAAATACTCCCTTATTAGATTCAATATCATTTAAGTAGCCTTAAATTACATTTTACTCAATATTTTCTTTAATTTATTTAAACATGAAATATTCATTAAATCACTTATATCAAAATTCCAATTATAAAATCATACCCTTTAAATTTCCCATTCAAAAATTTCAAATCGATTTAATTAAATAAATCCTTATTTAAATACCAATTTTATAAACCCAAATTTATATCCCAATCTTAATTATTCAATTTATTACAAGAGAATCTATTTGAAATGTAGATTTACACAAATACTTAACCATATTATATGTATTAAATCAATCTAATTTAAATCAAATATTACTACTAAATCTATATATACAATTTTCATTTATATAATATCTTAAGAATCAAATTTATTAAACCATATATTTCTTTCCAAAACTATAGAAATTATTTTCAAAATATTTATATGTACCAACGGTGTCTGTATATATTTCCTATCATATAGTCAAGTGCTACGAATATTTATCATTTCAATTCGTATACTAAATATACACGGGTGGATATCATTTCAACCCGTAATCCCAAATTCAATTAAATGAAAATCGCTTGGGTTTACCATTTCAACCAATAACGATTTTCTCCTATTCTAAAGTCTGTTCGGGTATGTATCATTTCAACCCATGGTGATTTCTAAACTACAGGGAACTTGCAGAGTGATAACAGAAAATACAATAATATAATAGGCATATATCATTAATAACAATATAACATAAACAACAGGATATGGTGTCATATCCCGCAGGTGAACAGTTACAGATAATAGCATATATAACAAATTTAAATAACTACAGCAGCATATTTCAATTGTCGTTTCAATTGAAATCAAATTTAATGAATAAAAAAATGTTAATCGTGAGTGATTGCTCACCTTTCGAGGCTAGAGAATATAGAAGGAGACACGGATACGCACACTAATACAGACACTGAAATTAAATTTCAAATACAAGTAAAGCAAAATCAGCATGAATTCAACGATCAAAGCTGATTGGCTCGAATTGATGAAACGGATCAGATCAGAACTGGAACGGTGAAGATAAATGGTATAAGCGAACTTTTATAACCACCTATAACTATATATACACATATGAAATTTATATTCTAAGTTCAAACACCACAAATTCAATTTACATGTTTTTCAAACATATAAATAAATAAATAAATCAAGCTTACATTTTTAAAAAAAAAATCAACATACACTAAAATATATATATATATATATACATACATATACTAACACCTTTATACCAAACTTATATAACTAGTATATATATATTATTAAACAGATAAAATAAATGTTTAAATATGAGTACCTAAAAGAAAACTTTTTATATATATATATATAACTATTTCTATATATATTAAATGTTATACATATATAATTTAAATCCATCCATATTTTTACATTCAGTAACATATTATATTCAACCTATATAAATTTCCAAATTATATATGTGTATTAAAATAATTTATAAAGTAGAGTATTTATAGAATCATCTTAAATCCAAAATAGTATAAATATAATACTGTACATAACCTATATCAACCAAAAAGAACAAAAGTTGACTATTGTTTCAAAAATATGGGCATAAACACAGACTGCTCATATATAAACTGAACTAACTCTTATATAACCAGAAACATATTATAGTTATGAATATACATATATATTCATAGGTGCTTAAAAAATTTCAAAACGTCAATAAAACTAACTACTGACTCACAACATCCCATACAACCAGTTGTATAACAAACATATGATATATACTCATCTTAAAATAGTAAAATATAGAATGACAAAACAAAGCAGCCTGGATATAATATATATATATATATATATATATATATATATATATATATATATATATATATATATATATATATGTGACGCACCAGATGTTCAAAATACAGCTATCTTAAACTCAATAATATAAACTTTACATATATAATAACTCGTATTAACATATATCATAAAATTTTATATAAACCTTATAGTATATAAATAACTTACTTTGTATACTAAATAGAATCTATGCAAATTAAATATGTAAGCTAATATAGGCTGCGGGCTTTTTAAAAAAAAATTCAAAATACATTATATACTTAAACAACAATAAATTATGTACACAATACATATTAAAAATTAACTTAGTCTTACTATACATATCATATAATAATAATATATATAAAACAAAAACCGATTTATATAAGCAGACATATTGAAGAATAACATATCAAACTTATGTAAACTTTATATATACACAAAATGTCATTTCTACTAACATATATACACTGTCAAACTCATATATTACTAACATTTACATTGGAAAACTGACATAAATCATTTATACCAAAAATCCTTTTTTTTCATAACATATTTTATAAACATAACATACCAAGCTGTTAACAAAACATATTTTGTATAAATATATACTCTGCCAAAATATATAATAATACTATAAAAGCTATATATTTTATATGCAGAAACCATATAGCCTGCATATACCTAACACAAACAAATAATATATATAACAATTTGTACAACATAAACTTATCCAAATATGCAGAAATCATATATACATACCCAAAAATAAATATGTGTTATGAAAATCTATTTCAAACTTATAAATAAAACTTAAAATAACCAAGAAGATTATATATATACGCTCTAAAACCAACTCACCAAGATACTTGAAATCTTGTATAAAATAAAATATACATATAAATCTATGTTTTAACAAACCTTTCGTGTGGTTGAATATATATAAAGCTGCAAGTATAAGAAATAGATATAATATATAAAGAAATACTTACATATAAAGAATGAAAGAAGAGAGGAAACGGTTGTGGGTAATCGAGCATGCGGTGAACGCGTGGAGCAAAGAGGAATGAGGGGAAGAGTTTTTTCCAGAGAATGAAAAGAAAAAGGAAAGATATGCTTATCATGGGCAATATATATATGCGTTGTTCTTATATATTTTTTCATGTAGTTAGTACAAGATACGCTAAATTTATACAAAAAGTAACGTATCTAAATTTATACGTTACTTATTTATTCTCTACCTATTAATTTATACTATTTATTCTCTACCTATTAATTTATACTATTTATTCTCTACCTATTAATTTATACGTTACTTATTTATTCTCTACCTATTTATTTATACTATTTATTCTCTACCTATTAATTTATACTATTTATTCTCTACCTATTAATTTACACTATTTACTCTCTACCTATTAATTTATACGTTTTATTCTCTATCTATTAATTTATACGTTTTATTCTCTACCTATTAATTTATACTATTTATTCTCTACCTATTAATTTATACGTTACTTATTCTCTACCTATTTATTTATACGTTTTATTCTCTACCTATTAATTTATACTATTTATTCTCTACCTATTAATTTATACTATTTATTCTCTACCTATTAATTTGTACGTTTTATTCTCTACCTATTAATTTATACCTTTTATTCTCTACCTATTAATTTATATTATTTATTATCTACCTATTAGTTTATACTATTTATTCTCTACCTATTAGTTTATACGTTTTGTTCTCTACCTATTACTTTATACTATTTATTCTCTACCTATTAATTTATACTATTTATTCTCTACCTATTAATTTATACGTTACTTATTTATTCTCTACCTATTAATTAATTAAAAATTATTAAAATTTTATGGGTCGTTACACTCTCCTCCACTCAAAACTTTTCGTCCCCGAAAAGGAAGGAGGTAGGAGAATAGAACAACCAGAAATAAAAGTAGATTGAAAGTCAAGGGTAAATGATTGATTTAACTATATAAATTTTACTTGAGATATTCATACTTTTCAAAACCCATTTGTAAAACTTCTTGCTTCCTTTATAAATACCATTTATATGTTTAAATAACACATTTATAAGTATATGAAAACTATTTGAAAACAATTATTTACATCCTTAGTTATATTTAAAGAAGCTATTTGAAAACATTAAATCCATAACTCGTGAAAATTTTAATTTATCTCAAGATACTTTTCAAATATTATCAATAAATTAATAATCATTTTCTTTAAATATGTTTTATTTAACTAATAACTTCAAAAATATTTATACCACTAAAATTTTCTATTAACCAATGTAGTATACAGATAAGCAATATTTAAAAGATTATATTCAAAAAGGAAAGGAAGGTAGATTCTGGAAACGGAATATAGGTGAACAACTAAAGCTGAGAAGATAAGGTAGATTCAAAGAATAGAATCGGGCACGAATCGTAAATTTCAAACCATAAGAGTTTCAATCTCAAATATTAACATAAAATTCCTTTGTTGGAAAAAATACTTTTATAATAAATACCTTTATAATAATACTTTTATAATAAAATACTATTATATCGAAATAGATTTTCCTTTCAAAAATACTTTTATAACTCGATGTTTCAACAAGTTTATCCTCGTTCTTGCAGACTCTGGCCATGCGTTGATCAGGCGAAAAGCTAGAATTCTTCAAGTACTTAGTAGACTTGTTTCAACCCCTAGTGAAATTACTTGAAAAACCTTTAAAACAGATATGGAAAGTACAATCCAAACAAAACAACCAAACCAAAACCTTTGTCCGACCATGGTTCGCAGATACACAATGGTTACGCCTGGATCCCCCAGGAAACAATCCGTATCCGTAAGCTTTCTCGGCCCTGCGAGTTACGCCATGATGACTATTAGAGTACAGGATACACAATGGTTACGCCTGAATCCCCCAGGAAACAATCCGTACCCCTAGGCTGTCTCAGCCAGGCAGTTTCGCTACTATTCGCGACCTACACAGATTGCAGGATACACAATGGTTACGCCTGGATCCCCCAGGAAACAATCCGTACCCCTAGGCCAGACTCAGCCAGGCAATTGCGCTATGCAGTCGCGAGAGAAAAAAAACCCATGGGTTACGCCACGGTGGGAACACTCGAGTATTACATCCGGAAAACCAAAAATCAGAGAGAATAATATCGATAGAATGAATCCACGATGTGGCCACAAAACAGATATCAAGCAGAAGGCACTTTCCATATCTTTACTTCGAAAATATATATCATATAGTACCTTTTCAAATCACTTTCAAATATCGTACTTATATAAAGTCCATATATATAGGATTCCATTTTTCCCAAATCGAATACTTTCCAAATCAATAGTAGATCAAATCATACTTATATAGACTTCGATTATATAAAATCTCTTTCCAAATTGAGTACCTTTCAAATCAATAGATTTCAAATCAACTTCATACTTATACAATCCATTTTATATAAGTTCAACCACTCCCAAATCAAGTGCTTAATAATATAAGGTTCTCAAATTTCAAATCATTTCAATATCAATTCAGTTTCAAAATCATATATGATTTCATCAAATTTTCTTCCAAGTTAAATATCTAAATTTCAAAGTTCCCAAAATAATAGGTTTAGAAAATTATCCCATTTTCCAAATTAAAACAATTCAAGTCAAACAAATTCATTTTCAAAAATCACCATATAAGTACTGGTTTTTAGTTCCAATTTAATTTCAAAACCAAATATTTTCCCAAAATCAATTATACTCAAAATGGTTTCCAAATTTATAATTACCCTTTTTTTTTTAACTTTTAAACTATCTATTTCTATGTGAAATATCCAATTTACCTTTCCGAAAACCATTATTCAACTATTTTTTTCCAAAACATTTCAAAACAAAGTTTATATTCTTTATCAAACATTTTATACTCTTCGAAATTTCTTAGCTTTGAAAATTTAATCTCGATTTGGAAGGTTCGAACATTCAAAATAGTTAGGGAAATCAAATTTTCAATTCAAGAGTTGAAATCAACAATAAATCAATAAATCAATTATTAAATCCGAAACTCGAGGACTGAACACCAGTCTCATTTTAAATTGTTTCAAATACATACTTATATCTTTCGAAAATATCAAATTATACTTTGGAATTTGAAATCAAAAACGGTCTTACAAAATCACTTTCATAGCGAAGCTATTAAATTAGCCTCTCCCCCACTCTGAAACTCGAAAATCAATGTCGATGATGCGTGCACTCATCACCGAAACTATTTTCCAGCGACATAAGTGAGTTCTGGACTTCTATTTTCATGAAAACTTCTTTGAAATTACTTCAAAATTATTGGAATTCATTTGAACTCATTTGAAACATTTTTTATTCGAAAAAATACTTTTAAATCGTATTATTTTTATATATTTTTCAAAATCTTAAAACCAATTTCAAAATACCGGAATTCAATTCTCGAATTTCAAATTTAACTCTTCAGTTATAAATCATTTTTATATAAATCAATTTCTTATAATTTTTCAAAATTTCAAATCCTTTCAAAACCTTTTTATATAGAATAACATTTCTTATTTGCTTTATATATATAGGTATATAATCCTTATCGAAAACATTTTCACTTTTATATATAAAAAAATCATAGTTATCAAAATAAAATTTCGGTATAAACAATTTCAAAAATATAAACAAAACCCGATTTTCAGAGGATGATTCAAGAATGGATTTCAAAACAAAGATAGTGATTTAATTTAGAGGACCTCCAATCAATAGAATCCTGATTCGAAGATAGACTTGATCGAAGATGAGATAATTAAATTACAAAATAGAAGATGGATATACTTCTATAAATCATGGGCGACCTTTACCGATCAACCGTGATTCCACAATTAGATCGGTGTAGAATTATGAGGAATTCGACATTCGATCGCCAGAGATATAGAATTCGGCATAACAAGATATAGCAGCATCGTAAACCGAGGATACAGAAATCTTCGGTGAGTCAATGCCAATTGAAAAGGAGTTTTCACCCCCTTTACAAATCATTCAGTGGAGTTATGGGATACTCCGGAATCAAAAAAATATAAATAGGGAGAGACAGAATGAATTTCGGAACCGAGGGACATTCCAAAATTCAAAGGAAATCGAGTCAAAAGGAAGAGATTCAACTCGAGCGAAAGTGATTCTGTAAATAAATTTACCATATATGCTAATTTTTGCCTAGAGCCAAAGCTCTGATACCAACTATAACGACCCGCTATTTTGGACCATTCAAATCGACAATAAAACCATACATACCCGACTTGAATAATTCAAAATACCAAATTGTTAATTAAAATTTGGCAAAACTTAAAATATACAGTAAATAAATCAATCACAGATCACAGAGTAATATAATGCAGCGGAATAGATAAAGAATAGTAGTTCATGAAGCTACTATATACATCAGAGTTAGAAAATACAACCGAATAATTCAAATGCAGTGAAGTCTCCAATGCAACAGATGACTTCTCTGAACCAATCAACTGGAAAGGCTGGAATCTGAATCGATAGTTGGATTTCTAAATGAAGCTCCGAACTCCAAAGGTGAGTCTTAAATGCTGTATCACTCAGTCTAACCCGAGCGTAAAGCAAAACACAAAACACTCGAGTCAGGATTAACATTCTTATATCAATAAATCAAACTCAAGTGAAATATCAACTGAAATACAAATAACTTAAAGGATGTTTGGGATAACCATCCTCTAAGGGTCCATGGAACTTTCTACAAGGTAGAAATATACACTATAACACCGTGGTCATTTCAACTTAATTTATACTTCAAAACCAAATCTCATTTTCACTTCAAATATCACTATATTTCCCAAAATAGTATTTATATATTAAATAATTTATATAGTAAAGTATTTTCAATTTCCTCAACTTAACAAATCGTTCCAACATCAACCCGACCTTCCCATTCAAATTAAATTCAATATCAATTTATCAATTTAAATTCAACTCAATTTCTAAAATAACCACTTGAATTTTATCGATCTCAAATTCGGATTTATAATCACAAATACCCCTTTATATTTCCATATATTTCAAAACTTTAAGTATTCAATGTTTCGTCTAAATTTTCATTCAATTTAGTTTTCTAAATAATAAATTCAAATTTAGCTCAACCTAAATTTTAATTTTAATTCAATTTAGTTGATAAATAATAAATTCAACTACGTTGATTTCAAATACAGATCTGAATCTCAACGTAAACCATTTAAATTCCAATATAGTTCATGGCTTTAATATTTAAATGTTCTATATAACAGTTTCATATAGACCTCGATTTAGCCTCAATATTATTTAGTCTTGAAATACTCCCTTATTAGATTCAATATCATTTAAGTAACCTTAAATTACATTTTACTCAATATTTTCTTTAATTTATTTAAACGTGAAATATTCATTAAATCACTTAAATCAAAATTCCAGTTATAAAATCATACCCTTTAAATTTCCCATTCAAAAATTTCAAATCGATTTAATTAAATAAATCCTTATTTAAATACCAATTTTATAAACCCAATTTATCTCCCAATCTTAATTATTCAATTTATTACAAGAGAATCTATTTGAAATATAGATTTACATAAATACTTAACCATATTATATGTATTAAATCAATCTAATTTAAATCAAATATTACAAATAAATCTATATATACAATTTTCATTTATATAATATCTTAAGAATCAAATTTATTAAACCATATATTTCTTTCCAAAATTATAGAAATTATTTTCAAAATATTTATATGGACCAACGATGTCTGTATATATTTCCTATCATATAGTCAAGTGCTACGGATATTTATCATTTCAATTCGTAAACTAAATATATACGGGTGGATATCATTTCAACCCGTAATCCCAAATTCAATTAAATGAAAATCGCTTGGGTTTATCATTTCAACCCATGACGATTTTCTCCTATTCTAAAGTCTGTTCGGGTATGTATCATTTCAACCCATAGTGATTTCTAAACTACAGGGAACTTGCAGAGTGATAACAGAAAATACAATAAAATAACAGGCATATATCATCAATAACAATATAATATAAACAACAGGATATCTTGTCATATCCCGCAGGTGAATAGTTACAGATAATAGCATATATAACAAATTTAAATAACTATAGAAGCATATTTCAATTGTCGTTTCAATTGAAATCAAATTTAATGAATAAAAAAAGTTAATCGTGAGTGATTGCTCACCTTTCGAGGTTAGAGAATATAGAGAGAGACACGGATACGCACACTGATACAGACACTGAAATTAAATTTCAAATCCAAGCAAAGCAAAATCGGCACGAATTCAACAATCAAAGGTGATTGGCTCTAATTGATGAAACGGATCAGATCAGAACTGGAACGGTGAAGACAAATGGTATAAGCGAACTTTTATAACTACCTATAACTATATATGCACATATGAAATTTATATTCTAAGTTCAAACATCAAAAATTTAATTCACATGTTTTTCAAACATATGAATAAATAAATAAATCAAGCTAACATTTTTAAAAAAAAATCAACATACACTTAAATATATATATATATATATATATATATATATATACACACACACACACACACACACTAACACCTTTATACCAAACTTATATAACTTGTATGAGTGTATGTATTCTCAAACAGATAAAATAAATGTTTAAATATGAATACCTAAAAGAAAACTTTATATATATACATATAACTATTTCTATATATATTAAATGTTATATATATAATTTAAATCCATCCATATTTTTGCATTCAATAACATATTATATTCAACCTATATAAATTTCCAAATTATATATGTGTATTAAAATAATTTATAAAGTAGAGTATTTATAGAATCATGTTAAATACAAAATAGTATAAATATAATACTGTACATAACCTATATCAACCAAAAAGAACAAAAGTTGACTATTGTTTCTAAAATATGGGCATAAACACAGACTGCTCATGTATAAACTGAACTAATTCTTATATAACCAGAAACATATTATAGTTATGAATATACATATATATTCTTACGTGCTTAAAAAATTTCAAAACGTCAATAAAACTAACTACTGACTCACAACAACCTATACAACCAGTTGTATAACATATATATGATATATACTCATCTTAAACTAGTAAAATATAGAATGACAAAACAAAGCAGCCTGGATATAATATATATATGTGACGCACCAGATGTTCAAAATACAACTATCTTAAACTCATATAATATAAACTTTACATATATAATAACTCGTATTAACATATATCATAAAATTTTATATAAAACTTATAGCATATAAATAACTTACTTTATATACTAAATAGAACCTATGCAAGTTAAAATATGTAAGCTAATATAGGCTGCGGGCTTTTAAAAAAAAATCAATATACATTATATACTTAAACAACAATAAATTATGTACACAATACATATTAAAAATTAACTTAGTCTTACTATACATATCATATAATAATAATATATATATAAAACAAAAACCGATTTATATAAATAGACATATTGAAGAATAACATATCAAACTTATGTAAACTTTATATATACACAAAATGTCATTTCTACTAACATATATACATTGTCAAACTCATATATTACTAACATTTACATTGGAAAACTGACATAAATCATTTATACCAAAAATCCTTTTTTTTCATAACATATTTTATAAACATAACATACCAAGCTGTTAACAAAACATATTTTGTATAAATATATACTCTGCCAAAATATATAATAACACTATAAAAGCTATATACTTTATATGCAGAAACCATATAGCCTGCATATACCTAACACAAACAAATAATATATATAATAATTTGTACAACATAAACTTATCCAAATATGCAGAAATCATATATACATACCAAAAATAAATACGTGTTATGAAAATCTATTTCAAACTTATAAGTAAAACTTAAAATAACCAAGCAAATTATATATATATGCTCTAAAACCAACTCACCGGGATACTTGAAATCTTGTATAAAATAAAATATACATATAAATCTATGTTTTAACAAACCTTTCGTATGCTTGAATATATATAAAGCTGCAAGTATAAGAAATAGATATAATATATAAAGAAATACTTACATATAAAGAATGAAAGAAGAGAGGAAACGGTTGTGGGTAATCGAGCATGTGGTGAAGGCGTGGAGCAAAGAGGAATGAGGGGAAGAGTTTTTTCCAGAGAATGAAAAGCACAAGGAGAGATATGCTTATCATGGACAATATATATATGCGTTGTTCTTATATATTTTTTCATATAGTTAGTACAAGATACGCTAAATTTATACAAAAAGTAACGTATCTAAATTTATACATTACTTATTTATTCTCTACCTATTAATTTATACTATTTATTCTCTACCTATTAATTTATACTATTTATTCTCTACCTATTAATGTATATTATTTATTCTCTACCTGTTAATTTATACGTTACTTATTTATTCTCTACCTATTTATTTATACTATTTATTCTCTACCTATTAATTTGTACTATTTATTCCCTACCTATTAATTTATACTATTTATTCCCTACCTATTAATTTATACATTTTATTCTCTACGTATTAATTTACACGTTTTATTCTCTACCTATTAATTTATACTACTTGTTCTCTACATATTAATTTATACATTACTTATTTATTCTCTACCTATTTATTTATACGTTTTATTCTCTACCTATTAATTTATACTATTTATTCTCTACCTATTAATTTATACTATTTATTCTCTACCTATTAATTTATACGTTTTATTCTCTACCTATTAATTTATACTATTTATTCTCTACGTATTAGTTTATACTATTTATTCTCTACCTATTAGTTTATACTATTTATTCTCTACCTATTAGTTTATACTATTTATTCTCTACCTATTAATTTATACTATTTATTCTCTACCTATTAATTTATACATTTTATTCTCTACCTATTAATTTATACGTTACTTATTTATTCTCTCCCTATTAATTAATTAAAAATTATTAAAATTTTATGGGTTGTTACAATAGATGATCTCCGGATTCTACTTGACAAGAGGTCCTCCTAAGATCTATCGAAATCCAAAACACAAATTCTACTTCACAAACATCAAAAGACTTCAAACTTACTTCTCTTATCCGGAATAACCAAAACAGGTGCACTAGACATCCAAACCTTCAAATCCCGAATGAACTTCCTGTAGAAATCCTCTGATCCAAGACAAACACAAACTTCCGAGGAGTTCGAGGTTGCTTCTATTCTGGAATAACTGCCATCTTGCTTCCGCTGCTCAACTCTGATCTGAGGAAGATGAGAATGTCGTTGATGAACACAAGCACAGACTTGATCCATATCCTGGGAACATTGTCCATCAAATTCCATAAAATCTTAGTGACTTATCCGATTTGGTCACAAATACCACAGCAAAAATCCAGCCAGAGAACTAGATCCGATCAATCCTGACTGCTTAACCATTCCTCTCTCTAGGAGCCCACCTCTACTAGGATGAACCACCGGTAATGCTCCAGGAATCAAGTCGATACAGAACTCAATCTCCTGATGCGGATGTAAATCTTGACTTCTACGAAGACATCCGGAAAATCGCAAACCACTTTGATAGCTCCGACATCCTTTAAAGATGCCCCAATCCTAAACAAAAGATTACTAAGAGAACTTCTGAACCATCGTAAGTCACTTTTGCGATTCTAACCAGTTGAGATTCCAAAGAAACCGTTCTATCTTCACGAATAAGAACAGCTTAAGCTCTTCTAACTAAAAGAAGAAACAGATAGTCCACCCTCAACCACAAACATCATTCCCAGCTGAGCTTCTAAAAGAAATGGGAAAGCCTTCACCATCTGCCCGACCTGCTGATAGTAGAATCTCAAAGACTCCTGAAACATCGAAGAAATGGGCCACTCTGCTGCTTTCGAACTCCACCTCCAGGACACTACTAAGCCAAAAGACCTTCCTGACAGCACACTCAACACCTTCGAGCTGCCATGCTGCCTCATATGCCAGAAACTTCCTTATCCAAAAGCTCCTCGAATCACAAATCCATATCAACCAACTCCACAAAAGAGCCTTCAAGATGGCGGATATCTCTCAAGAAACTCGGGATTCAAACCAAGCACAAACATCTTGCTAAACTGAGTCTCATACTCCGATATAAACAGAACTCCTTCCTAAGGTTGCCAAGATACCATCACTTGCTTCAGCACCTCCAACTGATCCCAATTCTAGAAAATCTACTCGCACGAGCACAACCAAGCTTACATTCCAAAGATGGACTCTGAACCTTAAAAAGGTTCCCTACAGAGATTGGTGAAATCCCTACACTATGCTGCAAAGCTTACCCAAGAGGCCCAATACCGTCTGGTAGATACACTTCCAATCACAATTACTCAGTCTTCTTCCACTAGCGAAGTCGTGCTATACAAATCACTACTTCTAGAAATCATGTTGGCAAACCCGAACAGATAACCCAACAAAATAGGTAGGTATATACATACATACTGTAACGACCTGGAATTTTAGGCAATATCAATTTAATAATCTGTCTTAATAATTAAATAGATTAGATAATTTTTCTTTATAATTTAAATTTAAATTGGTAAATTTAATCTTTTAAAGGTTAATAAATTTTAATCTGGCAATATTGATAAGATTTATCTTTCAAAGCTAATATAATTTTATTCTATTTATAATATATATATATATATATATATTTGATATATATTGTGAATAGGAAAATCTTTTGTATTATATAAAAGATTGAATTTTCAAATTGTAATATATATGTATTTATATGTTATAATTTGGTATTGTTTTGAAATTTAATTTAAATCTATAACTAACTGATATATGTACGAATTATAATTTAAAGTTTTGTTTTAAAAATTATATTTTTCAAAAGCTAATTTAAAGATTAATTCAATTGTTTTCAAATATAAGATTGTTTATTTTAAATATGATAGTTTAAAAGAGATTTAATCAATGTTTTATTTTTGTTTTCTTTAAAATGCTTAAATTAAAAATGGTTAAAAATGTTTTAGATTTTTAAATTACATATATAAGAATATATTTGTATTACAATTAGTTTTCTAATATTTTCTTTAAAGGATTAAATTAATATTCACATATGTAAGTATTTATTTATAAAGTAAATTAAATAAATGAGCTTTATATTAACATTTTAAGTTAAATGAAAATTTATAAAAATACTTAAAAACATGTGTTGTCATCTTAAGTTATCTTAATAACATTTGTAGAGAAGTTAAGCATTGAATGACATTTGTTCAATTTAAAGACAAGTGGCAACCATTTCATTTTAATTTTTAATAAAATATTTTAAGAAGAAAACTAGTTTTCCCAAAAACACTTTTTCCTTTATCTTCATTTCTTAACTCAAATTTTAATGGAAACCAGAAATTTATTTCCAAAATCTGAAATTAAATGTAAAACCAAATCAAACCTGAAACTTAAATCAAATGGCAAAGATCAAATCTGCAACTTCATATCATCTTCAACCTGCAAATTGGAAACTGCATTTCAAATAAGGGCAACTGCAAGTTAGATCTGTTCAACATTTTAAACAATCAAACTGAGGCATGCATGGATTCAATTTCAACAGCTAGCACTCAAAAGCATTTTTCAGATTTAGATTTCATAAACCTGTTCTCTGCTCTGCAATTTTAAATGGTGAGTAAAATGTTTAAAAAAAAACAGGTTAGTTTGCAATTATGTTCAATGCATGTGATGATCTATAGAATGATGTAGTTCTGCATGAAAGATTATCATCTTTGTTTATGTTTGGATTGATATATATATATATATATATATATATATAGAAATTGTATGAATGTCTGTGTATATATGATGACCCGGTCCTCTGTGTTTGCAGAGTTATTGTCCTGCTTTTAGAAATTCAAAGCTCTAAATCAAATCAATATTTGATTTCGAAATTTAAATAAAAGTTGTTTGTTTGAGGAAGATGATGATTATTAAAGTAATTCTAGGATTTTAACTTTAGCAAATAAGTTTAAAAATAAGGAAAAACAGTAAAATACCGTTTTATGATAAAAATCAATAACTTTAATTTCTACTTTGGATTATATAAATGGATTTGTAGTTAAAAAACATGAATTTTAATATGCAATTCATAATTTTTAATTGGGTATTTAATGAGAATTTTGGGTTGATGCGAAATTGGGATTTTTATGAATTGTCGATTATCCACGCATTGATTTGAGTTGAAATTTTAGGTGAAGCTTGTTTTTAGGTTGTATATGTTGGGAAAAATTCTTTAGAATTTTTCTAATGTTTGAATTGTTTGAAATCGAGCGAGTTAGGGTTTCAGTGGGTTTTTATTTCGGATGGACTGTCGCGATTTTCGTGACTTGGTTGTTGGATTGGAGGCAATCGCGATGGTAGGATATTAGGCTAGAGGTCGTGGCGAGTTGATGTGAGTGACGGCGAAGATCACGGTGATGGGATGGTCAGCGTTGGGTGGGATTTGTGACCGTGACTGCTGAAATTTTCGAGCCTAAGGTCGAAAATTCGATTCGATGATGAAATCTCGAATCTGGGTTGGTTTTCGAGTTCGCGTGTGAACGTGGGGTTGTAGAAGATTGACGCGCCGATCATCGATGGCCAGTGTGGCCGGTGCACGTGCACCGTGGACGATTGGGAGCAGGTGGAGTTTGTGTTTGGGAAGATGGTTTCTTCTCGGGACGGTGCTCATGTTCTTCGTAGTGACGACTCGAAGAGGGGAGGTGCTGGGTTGCTTCGGGGAAGACTCGTGTATCTGCCGTGTTTATCTCAAGTTGTTTTGGACGTTGTTTTCGGTTAGTACTGTGTTTTGAGATAAGGTTGCATATTGAACTTGTGTTTGAATAAATGAAGAAAGTTTTAAACTTTATAAACAAGCTTATAAAAGAAAACAAATTTATAAAGCTTAAACTTATTGTTTTAAAATGAACATAAATCAAACTTTTAAAAATGTAAATTGAATTTATTCTCAAATTTAAATGTTTTGAGGTGATTTCTTTTGTAAGTAATAATCTTAATTAAATTTTGAATTTCAATTTAAAAGAATATTTTGAATTTAAATAGCAAATCAAAAGTTTTAAAGTAAATCTTAAAGTAATGTTTAATAACTAAGTTTTCAAATTTATTTTGAAAATAAATAAGTTTAAATTAGATAGTTTAAAGGGTTTTAAAATTTGAAATTGATTTCTAAATGCCTTATTCTCAAATAAGATTATTATTATGATTTTAAAAACCAAATAGGATAAATTATTTTTAAAGTCATTAAAA